>OY101440.1:121695389-124232476 GCA_956483585.1 Gymnocheta viridis
TGTCATCAATAAAATATCAATGATTTTAAGTTAAAGACAATTTGAGATTTTTTGTTATCTTGTCGTGACTGAAAGTGAAAACACGATAAATTGCAAGGAATAAAGCTTCATTCAAGTTATATTTTTGATACACTCAGATACACAGGAAAATGTCCTCTAAGACTAGTTGCCCAAATAGGCAAAGAAGCGGATAGAAATAAAGCAAAGAAGCAGTAGAATCACTCACTATAAGCCATAACCCTGTAAGTCGAAAATCTTTATAAATCGTAAAAATCTTTTGAAGCGTTGAAAAAATCGATTTATTTCGTAAAAATATCTTTGCTAATTCGCATTTATTTTTGCAACAAATCGTAGTCGCTTGTTGATAACCTTTATAAATCGCAATGTAGACCACTAATGTAGAATGCAAACATGTTTTTGTTTTTATTGCTTATTTTCATTCAAATAGAAAAATCATATTTATTCGTATTATTTATTTAAATCTCGTTAATTCGAAAACTCGTGCATCAACAATTTCTGACAGAAAAGCTCATTAATCTAGATACATAATTTAGTCAAATTGTGTAATTAATTTTCCTTTTCCTTATCTTTTGTCCTTTTGAAAGGACATTAAATATTTTAAGAATGCTTATTAAAATATTTTTCCACATAAAATAAAAGGAAAGGCTGTGTAGAATTTTATAAAAAATATTTTCTTCAGTTCTTTTAACTCTTTTAGGCTTGTGGTTATTCTGAACCACTTAATCGCGCTATTCAGCTAAATACAGAAAAAATACTAAGCAACTCTATTTTTCCTGATGTGGTGCAAAGCTGATTTTTTAACGAGATTTTTATATATAAAGAAAACTTTTTAATATATTATTTCTTATTATCGGGGCTCTACTGTTGTTATTTGTCGCAGCCAAAAGTAAGCAACACGAACTTTTTAAAGTTTATTTTATTTAAATGCATAATGAAACACCTATTTCCGTATATATTTTCAACTTCACAATCAAAGTACAACAACAATAATTCTATGCAATTTGCTATTTCTGTAATTAAAAATATTGCATCAATACTTTCGTAGATCATGTTTTGTTTAGTTTCCTTCCACTAGAAGAATTTGTTTATAAATTCTATTGTTCTTTGGCAAAGTAAGTAAAACAAAAAAGAAACAAAAAGAGTAGAAAGTTTTTTTTTGTTTTTAAAATAACACCGGTATGTATTCCTTTGTTGTGTTCCATTTAGACCACAACAACAAGAGAATGTTGTTGTGTTTTCATTTTCTGTCGTACTTTTTAAGGATAAATATACATACATATATTTTGATTTTGGAAATTTATTCATCTTGTTTTTCTTTATAGATTGTATTATTGTTCGAAAAGTGTTGTTTTTCGAGCATAACTGGTGTGAAAAGATAAAAATAGCTTTTGTTTCTTTTGCGGAATTACTTTTCGAGGTGCATTAGCAACAAACAATTGTTTATGCAGTTTGGTTGAATATTTAACTAAAAACAGTGCATAAATTAATGACATCATGTTGTTTAATTAAATCCAATAAGACTTTAGTAATCTGAAATATTTGGTATTCTCAAATAAAACTGACAGTTCGTTGTGTATTTTTATATCCTTCATCCGATCTCTAAAAATTCTGCGTTTTTAATTAAGCTGCAGTCAACATTTGCATGAAATAATCTTTACAAAGTAAATGGAAGGCATTCATTTATTGCCCCAAATAAATATTTCAATCTTATATGAAATTGTTTTCTTTAATTTTCTTCACCCATATATGCAGTCTGATCCTAAAGAAAGAGTACTTCCTGAAGCCCTAGGAAACTGTAATTTGGTTCATTGGCTAAGAATTCTATATCTGTGAGTACGTGGGCTTCCAGCTAAGGCGAAATGAATAGAGATACGTATATTTACCCCCCCGCCTTGCTTATTTTATATTCTTGAGAGTAAACTCCATTCGCACTTCGGCGCTGACGCGCAACCCTTTTATTATTAGCTGTTGTTGTTTTTACATTTTTTTCAATTCCCGGAGCCACAACATTTAGAAATGAAAAAAGTCAGCCCATATAAAAAAGGCAAATTAAGAAAATAAAACCAACATGATTGAATATTTAGTTTTGTTCTAACTTTTATAGTTTGGTTTTGGTTGAATTAAATTTACCAAAACTCGCAAAGTTGTCATATGAGATTGTTACCTTCTCTGAAAAAATATTAAAATCGTAAAAAAGTTTAAAATTTGTATAAATCTTTTAAGCTCTTGAAATTCGGAAAAGCTAAAAATACAAATAAAAGCGAATTTAAGATAAGAAAGAATTCAGTTTCGAACAAATACAACATAAATTCTAAAAGTCTTAATTGAATGGAGGGCCAAAACTAAGAAAAATCACTTAAATGGAGAAAATTACGATTATCTGTAAAAATAACTCTAGAATTATGTAAGAAAAAAAATCCATAAAAGAAAATACGTAAGTAGTTGAACTGTTTTAGATTTACGTTGAAATGTTTATTTTTCATTAAGAATTTTTTGATAACAAAAATGTCTTTAACTTGTAAAAATTAATACTCGTATAAGTAATTTTCGTATTTCAAATAATCGAATAGCCAAAGACAAAGTTTTTTCTTTGTTTGCCAACCGATTTTCTGTATTCTTTTACCAAATGTTAGACATTGTTGAGCTTTAGTGGCCCGATATATATATTATTTGAATCGGTTCAGTGTTAAAGGAATAAAATTCTCTTAAAGTTGAAACCACTACAAATTCTGAAAATACACACGTACATTCACTTATATACATACGTATTGGTTCAAGTAAAAGAACAAGCAAAGCAATCGGGATGTTTAAGAGCATATGAGTAATACGATTTTTTCTCTTAAAATAGTGAAGTTAAAAAAGAAAAAGTTATTGGAATTGAAAGAGATGAGAAATGATTATGGATGTTCATTACAGTTTTGTTTTATTCGGGAAGAAATTTATTTATGCAAATACTTAATATTTAATGGCCGATGCCATCGGCCATAGGAAATCCAAGTACGGTTAAATGTTTGACATTCCTAGTCACTGGTATCCACCGTCAAAAGTGGTAAAATTGAACAAAGAACGCTGATGAGATGTTGTAGCGACCTCGAAATCACTAATTATCCGTTCTGATAGTCTGATGAATAAATTTTCCCATATTATTTTCTCAATAAAAATAATTTGAAGTTGTGAAAGCTTCAATTTTTAGGAAAATAATCAATGTTTTCATAGCATATATTTTATACTTTCACAGCATATTTTTAATTTTTTAGATAATTTTTTATGCGTATAAAATGAGATTTAGAAAATATTTTGGTTACCTCTAATTGTGACTGTTATTATTATTATATTTAATATGTTTCTTATTACACAAACAAATATTTAATAAATTCATTAAATTAATAACTGAAATTGCAAATTCAGAAATTGCAAGTATAAAATATTGCAAATATTTTTATTGAACCAAAATCCAAACAAAGATATTTATGGAATCAAACAAAATATTAAATGAAAAAAAAACCAAGTATTGTTAGATATTTTCTGTTTCTCTCAACATTTTCGTTCTATAAAATAAAATGTTTGAATGTGCAAATTTATTAATCAGTTGAAACAAGAGTTTTTATAAACAGAATTTGTTTAATCAAATACTACAATTAATAAAAAGAAAATAAGTTGAAATGAACACTTTGTTTTTGTTTCATACATTTAAACAAAGACTTTATAGAAGCCAATATAATAATAACAAACGAGGGAAATGTTTTTAGACAAACGATTTCATAATTGTCTAAAATATTTATTTTTATTTACATAAAATTTCGCTCACACTTTAATTTGTCAGCACTTATAAACTTTTGACATTTCAAAAAGAGTGCGATATGAAAACAATCTCAATTTAAAAGCAAACTCGTGTGTTTACGCTGTACAGTTTTCGATATTAATTTGTTTATATTTTCTACCCAGACTTTAAGTATGTTTTTGATTGCAAAATTTCTCTGGGCTACTTTCAGAAAAATTATTATCTTTGCTGATTTAGCTAAAATGCTAAATGTTCAAATTGCTTAAAAGCATGTTACGGGCAAATATTTGTTACGTTAGATTAAAAATTCACACTAAAGTTAAGTGGCAGGTTAAAAGCTAAAATTTGCTATTGAAAAATGAGTCGTCATCACAAATTGCTGCAGAAGTTCGAACAGAAATGTGCTAAGTATTGTTAGAATTAAATTTTAGAAATTGTTAAGCTTTCAAATTAAATGAAAATGGCAAGGAAGGCCTGAAAATACAAGCAACCAATGAAACGAAATTAATTGTCCTGGGGGAAGCCAACAGCATTACAGCATTGAAAATGGGTTTTGATGATTTTCCACTTGTTTGATAAATTTAGATTTGTTTTAAAAAGCTATTGAAAAATTATTTTACAGTGAACTTTTTTTTTATAAATTTTAAAATAACTGATTTTTTTGTGGTAGTACGAGTGTAAGAAAAATACATTTATAAAAAGAGACTTTTGTAATTTAGCGAAATTGCCACATTTATATTTTGCTGGTCTTTATACTTCTAAATTATTAAATGAAAAATTTTTGATTTTAGATTATAGCAGCGTTAAGGCAATGCGTACATTAAATGCTGAGCTAGCCGATACTCTGGGTAATCTTTTGTCTCGCGTCTGTGCCAAATCAATTAATCCGCGACAAATGTATCCTCGTGTTCACACAGCACAATTGCGGGAGATTTTAAAAACGGAAAGTGCTCGTCATTTGTGGGACTCGTTAGAACAATTAGATGGTAAGTGATTCTTAAATCATTTTATTTGTAAAAAAGACTTGTACTTTAGACGATTTTCCATTTCACCTACACTCTGTTACATGTTTTTTTATAATTTTCATATTATTTAAATTAACCTAATCGTTTTAGAGCTTTTATATTTTATATTTATTAATTTATTTTAACATTTTCAGTCTTAACAAAAATTTATTTAAAGTTTTGTTTTTTGAACAAATTTCTAAAATTTCTTTTAAGTTTTTTTTAATGATCAACATCGATTTCAATGAAATTTCACTGATTTGACTAAGGATTAATAATTATTTAAATTATTTCTCTGAATCAATTTTAAATTATTTTTATTCAAAGAATAATAAGACAAAACCAATTATTACACTACCAGAACAGAATAGTATAACATAAGAATAAGAATAAGAATACTGAAACTGACAAATTGTTCGAAATTGTGATATAATGAATATTTAGAAATGTACTTAATTTTTGTATTCTTAATTGTATCAGAATTTGGTTAAACAATTGATATTTTCACAATTTAGTATCCACCTCATAAGTGGATAAAAGGAACACGCGAAAGCTGACGACGATTGGTGTGGCGGCTTCTCGAAATTACAGCGTAGTTCCATTCCGCAATGCTAGTGCGCAATGATTGGCTTCATCCTAATTTTGTTTGAATAAAAATAATTAAAAAAAAATTATAAAAAAAATTATTTGAATAATTACTAACGTGAACTTGAATCAAATTAGTGGAATTCCATTTCTAGTAAATAATAACTGAATTCACGAATTCGGGCTTTCAACAAAAGTCTTAGGAAGAACTCTAAAGAAAAATAAAAAACTTAGAAAATAAAATTCACTTGAAATGCAAATTAGAGCCAAAAGAAAAAAATCTTTGAGAAATCTTCGTCTCGAAATTATCTCCAAGTATTTTCGAAAAATTTTCCTTTGGGAAATTGAGTGAAAGTGTCAACATTATATACACAAAAAAAATTCATTAGATGATCCGAATTTTCACTACTTCCTTATCACAAATTCAGGATCTTAGACCCGGTTCACACATGTCAGTTTTGATTCAAGTCTTGAGTTTTTAGGAGAAGCGGTCTTATCTATTTTTTATGATATACGTGAAGATAACTACGGGACGACGATATGTTAAACATCGATTATGCCAGGAAAACAAAAATACAAACACTTTAGGAAAATACTACAAAACATCGGAACTAATTTTTCAAATCGAAAAAATGTTTGAAATTTGTTTAAAATCATTTGAATTGAAAATAAAGGACCATTCTAGGAAAAAATCACTTTAGGTAAAAACCGAAGGTGCTGTTGACTACAAAACAAATAATGGTTAAGAGCGTGGGTTCGAACATAGTTTCAGCCAAGTCATAATATCCTGCATTTTTCTGCTGTACATTAGAGTGGTATTGTGTTAATTTTTGTTGGACTGTTGAAATGACGAAGGAATAGAACTGTTCAATGAACAGTATCAATTAATACTCGTCTATAATAATGCATATCACAGTGGCCTCCTTCGTTGCCATTCTAGCACAATCATCGGCGAAGTGACGAACGTTTTAAAACAATTTTAAAGTTGTTTAATATCGATTAATATCGATAAAAACTGGAAAAATGTCCCGAAAATATTCTATTTAAGAATGGTTGGAATTTGGGTTTCTTGAATGAGGTCTTTTAAGTTTGCAGCTTTTTATGTTTTTCGCTTGACTAAAAAGAAGTGAAAACTGATCTTTTCTCATTTCAAATACAAGTTTAAAACATTGAATTGAACAGTGAGAACATAATACAATAGTACAATTTTAAAGAATTCAATCAGTTAGAAATCTGAAAAATTTACAAATTTATTAAATAACGGATAATTTAAACAAAAATAAAATTTAATCGATTATTCGATTAATCGATACAAATTATTCGATTGTTCTTTAATCGAACTTCATAATTTTTAGCTATTGGATCGAAAAAAATAATAAAATTCTTCGATTAAGTGAACAACGATTAATCGCTTAAATATTCTAATAAATAGTATAGGAGAACTATAACAAGACCGTGTCCACCTGCACATGAAATATATTCTAAAAATTTTGTTAGAACAGATTGTGAGTAAACTTTCACTCACGCTTATGCACACGCTCACCATAAAGAAGTATTACTCATGCACGAATTTATATTTTAGGCTCACGTTCATGCACGCTCACGTGAGTGAAAAAATAGTTAGTCATTATCACGCACACAAATTTATCAGGAAAAAAAGTATAAAATAATATAAAAATTAAATGAAAAATTACAACAAATCAAAAAAATCACGTAACAATGACGGTAAAAATCTACTCATGCACGCTCACTCTCGCTAAATTTTTAATACTCACGTTTAATGTGTCATAATGGATATAATGGATTTAGAATACAGAATAGTTTTTCAGATTTTTGTGTCTCTGTCTGTCTGTCTGTCTGTCTGTCTGTCTGTCAGTGTGTCTTTAACACGCATCATACAAAAACTATTAGATGGACTTTAATAAAATGTCATGTGGAGGTACTTGTAGCTGGAAATTTTTTAATTTCAAAGAGAAATAGAAAGAGTAGACCACCTCGTTGGAAATTGAATAGAAAAGGCTAAACTCGAGAAAAGCTTAAAACTTCATTTACAAATACTTTAACTCATGGTAGAATAATACAGGTAGTAGCGAAGCGTTAATGCACTTTTTTGGGTTCGCAGCTGTCAAAATTTGATTATGTACTAAAAAAGCACAGTTGAACATTTATTTCAAATGCAAATAACAAATAAGAAAAGGAAAATAAAAAAATCTTCATAGAAGAGAAAATGCAACCAAACACACATGTGAATATATAATTTTTTGCCATTTTTCTTTTGTGATTTTTGACAGCTTCGAACCGCAAAATAAAATAAATGGCGAAAATCTAAAAAAAAATAATTCGGTATGTGATAGAAATCAATTGATTTCTAATCGCTCAATTTCAAAAATCATACTCCACTAAAAGCAAATTAATCGATTCTACTTTATTGTTTTCAACGTTTAGAATATTTTATAGAACTCACAGTTCATTCCACTACATCGTCTGATCTGCGGCACGTATTTGGGAATGATTTATTTTACGGAATCGAACGATTCAAAATCGATTTAAAACGATCGATTTTCATCAAATGCCTGAATCGTCAATCAAATTGAAAAAATATAAAATCGTGAAAGATAAAAAACACATAAGTTGCTTTAGTTTTATTTAAATATATTAAATAATATAACGAGGAATCAAAATCGGTTTACAATTGGTGTTCCAAAAATCTTTAGCTGTATAAAGGCTCTATTACTTGCTTCACTTCATCTTTGTCTTTGTATAATAGATAAATATTTATAAAGTGAACAATATATTTCTTATACTCTTTTTTAATTTTAAAATTTTCATTGTATATTGTTGTTGGAAATTAAGATTTTTCCTTTACAATTTTATTTTGTGTACACTTTAATTTTTGCCTGTGAATATGCTTTGCTAAAAAAAAATTATTGCTATTCAAAGTATGCTTTGATGTTGTGTACATAATCGTTGTGTAAAAAATCTGTTCTTTATTATTTGTGCTTTAGTGTGTAAAAGACTAAATTAAAACAAAATAAAAATCTTAATAGAATAACACAATTTACAATAATTCTGCTGCATTATGTTTAAAGTCTTATAACAGCCATTACATAGAGTTTTATAACAACAATTGCCACCACATTTAAGCTGCTTCAGCCACAATAAATACGTATCATTTTTGCCGTAATTTCATAAACCACTTACAACTATCACCAGCACTAGAAAATTATTGTTTTTGCGAGTATTATCATTATTATTTTGTTCTTTAGTTTTTGTTGCATGCAACTAACCAACCAATATTTTTTCTCCTCCACAATAACCAACATCACTCATCATAATTCATCTTTTTGCCATTATTCATCATTATCATGATAATCACATGCAGCTATTATGCAACATTCCTCTACTTCAAGTGGTGGCATAGTCATGTTTACACTACAATTTCATTAACGTTTTCTAGCTTCTGTTTTGTTCCTCATTTAATTTCATTTCATTTCATTCACTGCTTGTGAAACTAACAAATAATTAATGAAATTCCTTTGCATAACATCGCACTCAACAAATCGCACCCACTTGCATGTAAGATATTTGCTTTTAAAATGTGTATGCAAGAGGGAGGAAGAGAGTGAAGAGAAATTTATAATGTTTTCCTATCTATTAATCTAACGTAAACATTTGCCTTTTTTATTAAAAAATTTCATGTGCGACCCTTTCTCCTGACAACGTTTATCGTAAAACATTGTGGCCACAATTTAATGATGGATGGATGGATGGATGGTAAACGCTTTATTCCACTTTCTGCCCTAAACGTCAACAATTTGCTGCATGCAGAAAAGTGCACTCAACATTATAATGAAAGAAATTTTTATAAGGTCGCTGATTGTGTTATGTCAACCTTACATGCCGCAAATAGTTTTTTTGAGTTCTCACGACCATGGGAATTGAAATTGAGAACTATAACTGGAGAAGCGACAAGAATAACAATACCCATGCCTCAATGTGATCAGAATGCCTTAAGGCTTGAAAC
The DNA here is from genome assembly GCA_956483585.1 of Gymnocheta viridis. Classification (NCBI taxonomy): domain Eukaryota; kingdom Metazoa; phylum Arthropoda; class Insecta; order Diptera; family Tachinidae; genus Gymnocheta; species Gymnocheta viridis. The sequence continues at coordinate 121,704,805 of OY101440.1, forward strand.
TATTATGGCCATGACAATGGATACTTTGCGTCTTTGTGGCATTGTTCTGCAGCCACTTTTGCCATACATCTCCACCAGGCTGTTGGATAAATTGGCTGTACCTTGGAGTCAGCGTATGTGGGTGAATTTGAAGGATCACTTTGGCTTGGTGGCCAACAATGTAATCGAGCCTCCCATTGAAGGCTGCATTTCACGTGCCGACGCTGTGCTTTTTAAACGTATCTATCCGCCAGAAGATGGCGATAAACCGAAGCCGCAAAAACTGAAACAAAAGTCAAAGAAAGGCCAAGGAACAAAACCGACACCCAAGCAAGATGCAGCGGACAAACAAGTAGCACAGTAGCACTGTAGCACAGTAGCTGAGTTGTAATCACGATACACTAGAAATACACAGATGACCGTAATAATTTAACAACTGCTGTAGCTGTAACTGTTCCTGATGTAAATGATGACAGTTGCGTGTTTAATAAGTTTGTATAAGGAAAACTAAAATCAGATGCTTGACTTTGTTGTTGATCCCTCTTAGTTAAGAGTTATTCACATTTACTTGCTCTTAAGTGGCACATGGCACATTGCACATCGTGATTTTTTTCCTTCAACTACATTTTATTTATTTAATTTTTCTAAATTTTCTTTCATAGTATTTTTTTATATTTTTTATTATACAACATTTATTATTGTAAAGCATAGAAACCCATTAAAAAAATTGAAAGAAAAATAAATATGTATAAATAAAAAAAGTGCGCGGTAAAATAGTTAGAAGCACGTGACTAATATAATTTAATTGCTTCCAAACCCTAATAAGATTTTTATTTTATTTTATTTAGCGTGTTGAAGAAAGTTATTTTGCCGTCGTTGTCTCAAAAGAAAATTACATAATTTTAAAATGACTTCTTTAAGTATGTCAATATTTTTATATAAAAATATATGAAACAAATAAGATTGTAATTCAATGTTCGAGTTCGTTAATTATTTTTTTTTAATTTCTTGAGGTAAAAAGTATTCTAAATAAAAAATGTGTACTTCCACGACAAATTTGATTAAAATTAATAAAATAGATTTTTGCGACATTCGCTGGCAGACAGAGAGATACAGAAATGCTTTTTTTGCATTCTAAATCGATTACTAACTTACATCAGCGCCAAAATTTAAAAAAAAATATTTTATGAAAAGTTTCAGTACAGGTAAAGTTAATTATTCTGACCACATGCCAAAAGATAGTCACGTACTGTTTTCGGAGGTCACACACATTTTTTACACCAAACCAAAAGACAATTAAAAATATCAAGAAAATAAAAAGTTGTTGGCCGAAATTCTTAAACAATACTTTTTAATGAAAATAAACACACATTCGAATTAGGGACAAATCGATACATATGTTTGTCGATAAGATACCGACACTAAAAAAATAAAATCAACGATACCGATAAGCATATACAATTTGAATTCAAGATATAATGAGATTATTAGTAGTTAAATTATTGAGATTTTTGTTTACAAAATTTAGAATTCTCAAATTTTGCGGAGAAAGACGATTTTTCAAGACTGTACCCGTTTACATTGTGCAATTATTATCGCTGCAATTCGTACTTTGTCGGTGAAAGGGGAGAGAGGATTTAAAAGAAGTACACATATGCATGTGGTCTTGAAATTTGTTTTTATTATCTTATTAGTACAAATACGAATGTATAAATCTACAAATAAATTAGCTGCCAAAAAAAAAATTCACAATGTAAACGCTAAAGCAACTTTAGACAAGAAAAGAGGAAAATTGTAGCGACGAAAATTGCATAATGTTAGGTTTGGTTCAGTAAGGGTGGCAGCCAGAATCCCGGACTCACTTAGACCGTTTTGGTCCATTGTGATAGCACGGAGAACCTAATTATGTGGAGTTTCCTCCGTCGAACAAACCAGAGCTCAATATAAAGCTTCTAATACGTTGCAGTTCAAGACTGGCGACGTCAGAAAGTTCCCTGAACTCAGGAGCGCCCATTGTGGCCATTCTCCTTCTGGCCAGTCCGGGACAGTGACATGGAAAATGTTCTACACTCTTCCTCTCATCGATATCTTGGCAGCTGCGGCAAAAATCATTGTGTTCGACTTTTAACCTATGTGCATGCCTACCTATGACACAGTGTCCGGTTATCATGGACACTGGAATAGAGTTCTGTTTCCTATTTCTTAAAAGCCAAAAATATGTATTTTCCCTATTTAGATGAGTCCATAAATCCCTGGTTGTAATTATTTCTTGTGACCCATATTCTATTTGTTTCATCTTCTGTCTTGCGCCTAAGTCTGAGTTTGCAAGAGAGTAGGGGTAAATCCAAACATTCCAATTCCGGTGAAACCCGTAGTAAGGTTGTCCCAGTTCTAGCAAGCCCAACAGCTCTCTATGCCCCGAGATCGAGATGATATTAATATCAAACTGATCTGCCATCTTGTGTAGAGATGATCGGCAGTCAAAGGCTGTTGCTATTCTTAGAAGCGGGGTTTCAAGGGCCATAATAGCTGCTCGACTATCAGTGTGTATGTTAATTAAAGTCGTTGAAGTAACATTCACTTTCAACCAATCTGATAATCTTTAGGCTTTTGTGATCTACGTTAGCGCGGACAGACACACACTTAAAACTTGTAACAGCCCTCTTTTTTTTAGCTGGGATTGAAAAAACAAAAAAAATTTCGGCTTGGGAAATTCTTTTGGAGAAGCTTCACCGTATGCCAGCTGCAAATTGTGCCACAAAATTTATTTTTTTTAAACCTACTTAAAATAAACACTAATTTCTTATACAATACGATCATTTTATGTCAAATTAGAATACTTAAATTATTTTAGCAATCTAAAAGAAATAAGAAATATTTTATTAAGTTGAGGAAGAAATATCCTTTTTTTCTTTCCTGTGCCTGTATATTTATACAATATGTAAGATGTTACTAGTAAATAATAGTGAATGGTCCAATAAAAACATATTAAAAACCTAGATTGTTTTATTGTATTCTTCTAGATTTATAAGTACGAAAATCCTGATTTTAGGATTCTATCTCCGAGATATCCGAAGTCCCATTTTGCATTTCTTGTAACAACTGTTGCTTCTGTTTGCCAGAGTTTAAAGAACAAATACCAGTTAAAGAAAGAATGCAAATATTTTTTCTGTAATGGCATGCCTCCATAGACTAGAGGATGATGTGCTAGACAATTAGGTCGCAGAATCGGTTCCTAAGGCAGATAGGCCAAAAAGCCTTAAGCAAATTGTGTTTCTCTTTTTTACATGTATATATGTTTTATATCATTTGTTTACTTACTGATAAAATGACCTCATTCAAAACTGTTTTATAATATAGTTTTACTGTTATAATCCCTCACGTGTTTGAAAATGTTCTCATCATTTGAAAAAATGTTTGATATTGTAGTATTTGCACAAGGTTCAACTGAGTGAAAATCTGCTTAAATATTTTAATGCAACTTATTGAATAATTAGTTTGTTTGTCATTGTTTTCGCTGCACTGATGTTGTTGTTATTGATGCGCTTTAATTTCATGTTTAATTATCCTGACACATGACATACTAACACTCATGTCGAAACATCATTCAAGCGCAACAATTCCCATCATCAATCAACCAAATATTGCAAATTAATTGAAAATAAATCCCTTTTTATAAATGCATACAACAAGATTTAATGTCATATTATTTACGAGGCTGATCTTTGGAATGACAAAAATAAATTGAAAACAACAGCATGGAAAAGAATGCAGGTATCATATATTTTTCAAGCCACTGTAAGCTTCTCACTTAAAATATGTACATTGAATTAGATAATCGTTACTTTCAAGAATATTAAATTGGTCTTTAAAATAATTTGTGTATATAAAATTGTTTTCAGGTAAACTAATTTGCATAAGTTCACGAACATTTCAGAACTTAAATTTTAATTTTTAAGCCTTTTGTAATTAAGTTAAATTGAAGTGCAAAAATTAATTAACCGTTGATTTATTCTTTTTGTCATTTTTGTTTGTTCTCTAATTACGAGCGCATAATAAAACAGCTACTAAAATGCAATTAACTTCCTTGCAACTTTAATTTATGTTGAAATATGTAAATTAGTGGTTGTAGATTTTTTTTCTTTTTATTAAGCCTGCATTAAGGACATCGAACGTTTTTAATTGCTGCAGTTACTGATGTAATTGCTGTACAACACACTTCTTAATGTTTGACTAACCACTTTAGATGAGAACGCTGTAATAGTATAATGTTTAAAAAACAAACTTTTGCATGTTGCAATTTAATGAGCCGCAAAAAATACCACCAGCTGTGTCTCATACTGAAAAGTACTAAAACAATTTTCATATCCTGTACAAGTGGTAGAAGTAGAAGAGCTATATGTTTGTGGATATATAAGTTTGTTATTCTGTTTTGGTCAAAATTAAGCAGTTTCGGAACAAATTTCGATTACCAAAATATCCGACGAAATTTTATTTGAAAAGCCAACTGAAATGCCAACGTCATCAGCAACTTCTCTAATGGTGACTCACTTCTTCAACGTTTTTATCAATACAGAAGTAGCGTCGTCGCTGGCATCTTCTCGGTTTTCATGGAAGAGGTTGCTCCACTTATAAACACTTTTTTTACACAGAGTAGAATCATCGAATGTGTCTCTCAACATAACAAGTGTTTTGGAGAGGTTGATTCTATTATTTTCCAAAAAATTTATGCAAATTACACTGTACAGCAAAATCGAAATTTTTTTTAAAAATAACAAGGTACAAACGACTGGTTCCGATAGAAGCATACCTTATACAGAAATATAGATGTCTGACATGTCCTGCAAAAATATTTGTTATAAAATTCTATTATAAGTTTTCAAAGACACCAAAGCTCAAAACTCAACACTGAACTCTACAATGTCTGTATAAGCAGGAAATTAAACGTTAAACACATTTTAGAAGACATCATTTTTATTAGAATTTTATGACAAACATTTTTGTAGGTACATTTCGGCCACCATCTATCTTGCAAAAGAGACCCATACGGGGAAAAGTTAGGGTGTTAAAATGATTCCCAAAAATATTCCTCGTATTGTTTCACATTAATCTGCTGAACACAGTTTTGTATCTAAAATATAAAGATTAAAAGATTTCCTATATCGACTCACTAAAGCAATGTGCAAAAAAGGAGGATATTTTACTCGCCCTAAAATAAGATTTAAGTGTAAAGTTTCATAAGGGCGATGCACGTATACTCTTTTTTTTTGGTCCATATGTTGCACAGTGTAATTTCTACAACATAAAACAATTCCAAAAGTCGATCTTGCGCTTATCACACATTAGATAAACGGCTCCAGCCCTCGCGATGCAAAGTGTATTTTTTTTTAAACTGAATGCGTGCTCGTAAAAACAGTTTTTAACGCGTAATAAAATAGTTGTGTCAGTGAGTAAAACACTTGACATCCAGCACAATAATAACTTAAAAAGAAAGATTTATTACTCCAAGCAAACATTTCATTTTTATTATCTTTTATATATTTAATGACTTCAAAATATTGACATCGTCATTTGTAATCCAAAGTTGTACGTCCGCTACTAACTCCTTGTTAAAGTAATGATTTAAAATACCGAAGTAGAAGTAGTGAAAAGTATGTACTTCATGTGTTAAATTACATTTTAACTCATTACTTTGCCATCAAAGTTTTTGTTGGCTTCATATTTACGTATTTAGATGTTAATGAACATATTTTTGATGAGCTTGAGGTTCGGGAACAATCAGACTTCATCAGAGAATGAAAATGATTTTTTATGATTAGAAAAGACTGGAAATCCAAATTTGTCTAATCATCCACTTGGTCAGACTTTATTCAAACATCATTAATATTTAAAATAGCATTTAATGAAGAGGAAATGCGCAACTTACAAAAACCTCATACATGTTTTATTTCATTCACTATTGTTAGTTATAAATGAAGCTTCCTCTACTTATTTTGTGCTTTCCGCTCATCATATTAACTGCCTGTTTTTGAACACAAAATTGTGAGTGGCAATTTATATTGAAAACAAAAACAAATTTTCGAATTTTATTGTTATTCTCAATATTAACTCTCACTCACAATTTTGTTTTCATTTTCTAAAAACAGGCAGTATAACACTAAATCGTTTGAGGTACCCTGATTAAAAATAAAAAAACTTACAAACATATTTTCATTGAATAAAGCCGTTGAGCCGGAACTAAAAAAACTGACTGTCAAATTGAAAATATAAATGATTCACAAGCCGGTTAAGTTTCTTAAGAACGTACACAGTCTTCCGGTTTTTGAAAACTATTTGTTTTCAAAAAAGTTCAAATAATATGTAAACATGTAAAATATTAGCTGTACTTATTATACATTTAAAGTGTTGTAGTTTTTTTTAAAGAATTTTAAAAGATATCAAGGCAATTTCGATTAATAAATTAAAAAAAAGATTTTTTTAATAAAAAGTACCTATAACAGGTGCTTTGCTCCGATTAGAGAAATAACTAGTGTTACAAATTTGTAAGATTATACAAGTTTTGTAGAAAATATTTTAATGTTTAATTTCAGGACATACGAATCCTTTCCCTGGTTATTTTCAATTCACTTATTGGCGCTTGTATACCGCTGCAAATAATTCAAATTAAATTACGTTCACATTCTTCTCCCATTTTGTTGTTTCTGTATAAAAACTGAAATATGTAATTGGATGGTGTTTGTGCCGCCTGGTCAGACTTTTAAATTGTTAACCATTACGCTTCGAGCACTGAATTTAGTTAAACTAGAACATAGAAATAGAAGTTATAATTTATATTGATTTTTTGCTGTTTAAATAAAAATACATAACATCATTGGGTAGAGAAAAACTAAGATTGGATGGTATATAGAATTGAATGTCACTTAGTTGAGCAACAAGTATTCAGTTTGTTGTTCTTCAGTTCCAGTTTAACTAGACTCCTACATCGTTCCCATATAAAGAGATAAAAATGTGCAAGCACATCCGTCAATAGCAAAGTTGCTTGAATTGTGGTTTTATTCGCTTTTTATATTTTCGTTTTTCTTTTCTTTTTGTACCTCTCGGACAAAAGGTTCCAATATGAAAATGACTTCAATGCTCTAATGTTGTTTTTGGCTTAGGTATTGTCTTGCTATGAAGTTTTTAAAACGATTAAAACTTTCAAAAATGCTTTTAAAATTATGTGTAGTCAAAGGGACTGACTATCCTTATGAAGAAGTGTACTTGATTTTATAGCAGTGGAGAATACTAATCATTTTAAAGTACAGCAAATGTGATCATGTTCTAGTAAATATTACTTCAACTTTAGAAACCTTCATTACTTAAAACGAAGGCAAACGAAACAAGTTTGTTTTGTTAATGTTCAACATCAATTAAAAGCCTTTTGTCTCTCTATTGCATTGTTCGTAATAAAATTGACTAAATTCACAGTAATTTCCAATAAATTAATTCCCTTAAATATCACAATGGCTGATAATTAGCCTTAGTACTTAACCTTTGCTCCTTAGTTGCCCATTAAAATGTGTGTTGACCATTAACTTCAATTCAATTGTTTAACAATTTTTTAAATTTAATTACATTCTTAATGTATTTTTGTAAATACAGCGAAGCGCATTGATGTATTAACGTTTTTATTCAATTTAATAATGCCGATAAACATTTTTATTATTAAATATTGTCATTTTACAATACAAATTTACTTGTGCTTAAATAAATATTATCATTTTATCCCGTATTAAATTATTATATGTAATAATTATTAATAATGATACTGAATTAATGAGTAATTTTAAATTCAATATAACTCATACGCCCTGTTAATCAGTGAGATAAAGAACAAATTTATAATAAATATTGTGGTAATTTTTTGCTGTTTGGTTTTCAGAGTAGTCTTTTAGGGAGTTCTTTTGTGAAGCCAACAGCGTTCCCACTTTCTGTATTATAGTACAAAAACTGTACTATTTAAAAATATTTGTGTCATTTTTGTACCAGTTTTGTACTACTGTACTAATTGCAGAAAAATAAAAGAAATTAAAACAGCAAATTCACCAAAGTATATTTATAATTCCTTTCATATTCACTTGGTATTTAAACTAATTTTGATTTAATTTTCCAATCAGAATCTCCAATGTTATACAAACTTAAAAATTAAGTTGTAAAAATACTTAACAGATATTATAAAACAAAAAGATTTATTTCTAATTAATCACACAAATGAATATTATATTTTTTTGTGCAAAAAATAAAATGTATATTGATGTCGATGCACACGAGACTATTTCATTTTGTTCCGAATCAGAGCAACAAAAATGTATATCGATTTCAGAAATTTTTGTATTGAAGTTATTACCCAAATTAAAAAAAGATTCAATTTTGACAATCGTTTGAAATAAAATCGTTATAAAATTTTAAAACCAGATTTCCTTTTGTTGTTTAGATTGCATCACGAAAATGACCCTGGACTAGATAAAAGATACAATGTTTTTGGTCAATATTTAGTGTTTCAAATAAATTAAGCAAAACAATTTTTTTTTAAATATTCGCTAAAGCACTAGAACTGATTATCAGAATCGTATTGTAAAAAACAACATCTCTAGTTTGTTTTTTCTTATTTGAAAATGTGTATGTTTATCAAATACGAGTGAGTATATATCATTCATTTTTATTACTTCAATATCTTCATATTTTTTTAAATTATATTTTTTTATTATAATTTTTTAAGTGACGTGAGTTTTAACATAAACAACAACTAAACTTTAAGTTACTACTAAGCTGATAAGCCGAAACTAAACAGACTATGAATAACTTTAGCAACAACTATAAATAGAACAGACATGCACACTGATGCCGTGTAAGTTGAAATTAATTGATGTAAAAATTTTCCCTTTTCCTTTAGAATATTGTCCTCATGATCAATTCTTTCTGACTAAAAATTTTACGAGCTTTAGCCAAAATAATAATTGGATTAAAAACTAAGAATAGACTTAAATTGTTATAAAACGCCAATATGATTATGTGCAAATATGTTTTTATTCAATTTAATTGAAATAAATATATACATATAGATATATTTACTGCCTGTTCCTCGATATCGAAAGAAAATTTTCTTTCGTATAATTACAATTAAACCAAAAACAAAATTGTAAAAGTTGTTTTAAAAGTTGTTCTTTTCATATAAATTTATTCTAAAGGAATATCTTTCGAAAATGCTTTTAAAATTATTAATATTTACTGCAAAAAATATCAAACATAAATTCCATAAAAATGAATGAAATAAAGCCTTTCCAATTTCTAATAATTTGTTTAATAACTTATTTCCTTCTGCATGTTTTTAAGCGTTTGCCTCTGCTGTGAATCATATATGAGCACAATAATTCTCAATCATACGGATGACATGGGATTCACTAATTATATTTTTTTAAAGAAATAGTTTCAAGGACATGTGAGAAATAAAAAACTTTGGGTAACAGAAGTGTGGAAAATAATTGTTTTTTGTATTAAAATTCGTGATATTTGATGTAAAACAAAAATTTTGTATGATGGGCAGGGAAAGGGTTGAACATTTATAGAGTCCAAAATTCTACTGCACTAAATCGTTCGCTTTATGGGTACACTAAATTAAAAATTGTTAAGTTTTTAGGAAACGACTGGGTGTATTGGAGGAGATGGGGGTGTATCTTGGTGTAATACTGAACTGTTATTTAAAGAACAGTATCGTTATTTTACGCTTTCTACGAGAGTAACAGAATCTAGTGATCTATTGCATTTAACAAACTATGAAATAAGTGAAATTGAAATACATTAGCTTTAGCTCTGATTTGAATTACGTGAGCGTGCATGAACGTAAATGTACACAAAAATCACCGTGAGTGAGGGTGCATGAGTAGGTTTTTAGTGTGATTGTTTCGTGATTGTTTTCCTCTATTGTATTTTTTTTTATTTTACTTTTTTATTTTTATTTTTTTAAATTATTTTGTTGTTTTTTTCTTTTGTAAGTATTTTGTGAGCGTGAGTTTTCTTGATTATGACTAACTGTTTTCCCACTCTCGTGAGCGAACATAAGCTAAAAATATAAGGTCGTGCATGACCGTGCATAAGTAAAGTTTCTTTAACGTGAGTGTGCATGAGCGTAAGTGAAAAGTCACTCACGATCACGTCTCTAATTTATATGCTTATATGCCAAAAAGGTATTTCAAATATTATTAACTGTAGGGGTTATGTTTTCCCATCTGTTGAAATTCGTACACGTTTCGTTACACGTTTTACATTTGTTTGTTGAGCTTGCAAAGCTAAAAATTGTGCAACTATTTTACGCTTTGCTCAGACTGAGAAAATATTTGCTGGAATATTCAATCATCCATGACATATACATACAAAATAAAATTAAGTATATAAATATAATATTAGTGATATCCGATGAAACATGTAATTGTTTCACCTAATAAAAAACACTTGGACTTGAACACTCTGAACCCAAACTTCTCCTAACCCGAACACGAACACGCACGCAAAGTGTTTTTTATTGAATAAAAACAATTATAATTTTTGTGTTCTTTTTATTTTTGTGTAAAGATTGTGTACTTTAATGTTTTATACTGTTTGTATAATGCAATACAAGCACGTAAAAAAAATGTATGCAAAGTTCGGAATTCGACGAAAATTTTTCCGATCGCCGAAGATCAACTGACGTTAGTTTTTCGCCAAATGTTGTTATACTTCTTTCGTCAAATATTTGCCCCGTCTGATCGTACCTTTAGCTTATGAAACAGTTAAATTTTTCTAACCACATCCATCTACATGCAAATCAGTGCTTTGATGGTATCAAAAATGATGATGATGCTGGTTATGTTGAATGGCTGTTACGAGTATGTACGATTTTAAGAGTTCCACTTTGCTGAAGCCCAGCAAACGCTTCATCTCAAATTGGGAATGATTTGTAATAAAACTTTAGCTCAAGTGATAAACGTTTAGAAACAATTTAAATACTATTTGAGAAACAAAGTTCTCTCAACCAATCATATTGAAATGTAATTTTTTTTAGCAATACCAAATAAATGAGAAGGATATGCAAAGTTTTAAAAATAAATATATTTTCTTCAGTTTCGCTGAAGAAAAGATTATTATGAAATTTTCTTGCTTTTTAGTTGAATCAACAGTTGAAAGACACTTTTTTCAGAGGAACTTGATTTAATAAATTGTACCGATCATGCCCTTTCAGTTGATATCAATATATTATATTAATATTAAAAGAATATTTCAAGTTGTGCATCCTTGAAAAATTTCATACACATAAGGAAGTAAAAACTCGATTATCTAGTCTTATTCAATTTGATTTGTAAATTACTGAACACATGGAATAATTTAAGCGAAAAAAAAATCACCGGAAACAAATATTTATTTATTTAAATAATTGTTTATTTAAATAATTTAAATTTTTTATTTTTTAATCTTGGACCAGCACTAAGGGATGAACCCTACACATGCAATTCATTGTACTGGAACTAGTGGAAAGGGGTAGTGACAGCTATGACAGGAGGTGAAGCTTCATTCGGTCTTTACAACTTTGCTTTTTTGCACGTTTTATTCGTAGAGCAGTGCTGCAGCGCCTCTGGTGTCGAGGAGGAACATTATGAAGTTTGAAGCTGTGTTTAGTAGCCACTTCTTTGTTAATTATTTTACTTCGCCGTTGATTGTGCTACTCAGTACCAACGAAGGAGGGCGCTCTGATGTTACATTGGAATTAGTATCAGCTGAAGTTGGTACTGTTCAGTTACCAGTGACCATGCCTTCGCCACTGAAACCTTCCGCCAACAACTGACACACCAATGCACATCAGAGAAATGCGTGGTGTTTTTATTTCATGACTCTGTCTGACACTGGGTTTGAACCCAGGTCTTTCGGTTTGTAGTCAACGTGCTTACTACCTGAGCCAACGCCACCCTCAATATTTCCAATATACTTCGAAATAAGTTTTCTTACAAATCCTTCATTTATTTGAACATTTAAAAATATATATGTGGGACAGATTAACGTTTTTCTTGCTCTTTATATAAATTTAATTTCCACATAAATTTTCTATGAAAATTAATTTTGTGACGCGAAAGACAGATAAAATCAAAAAATTTCGAGGACTTATAGGATTCACTTAGCCTTAAGTGAATCCAATATCAAATTTTTAAAAGATTTTTCGATGAAAAGAGGATATATTTTCAAAATTACAGTTTTTTTTTTGTTTTTTGTTTAAAGGATTTGATGGAAATATTTTTATAAAAAGTTTAAAAATGCTTAAAAAATATAAATGTAGAATGGACAAAAGTAGAGGAAATGAAAAACCAAGTACTCAGCTAAACTATTACTTGTCCCTATATCATTGTTTTTTTTTTTTTTTTGTAAAAAATTTTTGTTATAAAGTGTTATCAAACTAAATATCAAACGTTGACATCAATCGTTTTTTAAATGTGGATTGTAAATAAATGTGGAACACAATTTGTGAAAGAAAATTTTATTCGAACATTTATATTAGAAAAATCTCACATTTTTTTGATTTCAGTAAAAGTGTTCGACTAAAATTTTCTTTCGTATTCAGAGGAGCAGGCCCCAAGAACTTAAAATTTTAAATAACACTTTAAGGTTTGAAAGTGATTTTGAGAGTAGCACATGATATGAAATTAAAAAAATTTTATTTGCCAAACATTTACTCCGAAATGAACATCAATTTGAATTAAAATTTGACCACTGTCCATGTTTAAAAAAGTTTTGATATCAAATGATAAAACAATTAAATTAACACAAAAGTCGTACGTATGAAAGACTTTTGTGTTTGTTGGGAATTTTGTATTTGTTTTTCGCAAAGGTAGTCATCAATCATATTGTTTTTCTCTTTTAACAAAGAATTAAAAGGCAACCACATAATTAAGCTTTCATGTGATGAGCAAAAACGCACCACAGCGGAGTCAGTAGGGTATTCAATTAAGCGCGTTTCCATTTTAATCACTTATTAATCGGTTAATTTTGGATTAATCTGTAAACCGAAATCCATTTTAATCCATTTTAATTTCAATGAATTAAAATACATTAATTATATATTTTTTTGAGATTTTATTAGTAAGAAAACAATATCAATAAACAGAAGAATTCTGGAAATAAATCAGGCTGAAGAATAATTCATAAATATGTATTAATAAAAGACAAGTAAGTGTGATCCTTTTCTAAGTTAGTTTCATACTTTAAGCAGATCTTTTAAAATAATCTTGGTTGAAATGTTTAATTTTTCAACGATTTTTTTCTCTTTAGTTTTAATTAAACTAGACTTGGAAAAAATCTTTCAGATTCTCAAAGATCTTGGGAAAATTGCAAGCAGTCCAAACTAGAAAATAACTACTTTTCACTCTTTTTTCTGGTTTTCTCTAAACAATACTTGGTTAATTTCGTTGGATTTGATTAATTGCATAAAAAGATATGTTCAAATACTAAAAAAAATTTGTGTAATCGGTTAATCGATTAATCGGTTAGTCGCCCCAAACTAAGTGAATTAATCGTTAATCGAGAAAAGACAATTTTAAATTAATCGAACAATTAATCGGATAGTAATGAATCTGTTAACCAATTAACGGTGAACTGATTGAATGCCCTGGTCGTCATACAATTGGCAAATTTAAACGACTTTATTGCCACATAAACATGTAGAGTTTTGCGGATACAAAACAACGACATAAAAATAAGCAAATATTTTAATATTCTAGTAATGAATTGTATGTGTACTAAGTAAAACAAAAACACATGAACGAAAATATGTACAAATGTACATTTAAGAGCAATTATTTTTGTTAGCATTGATTATAATTTTGTGGTTATTCCTTGAGGCCATTTTTTTGGGTTAAAACACCAAGAATATTAATCATAAAAATTTGTTTATGATAATTGTAAAGAGGATGATACACTCACAATATTACTACAGTACGTTATTCAAGAAGTAATCCGTTCAGTAATTTTTAAAAGAATAAACATTTGAAATTGTAAGCAATTTTATTTTTAACTGATTCTAACATTCATTCAAAAAAAACTAAGGACATATTAATACGGATTTTCGGTTACATTCAATATTGTCCGTTGTTTTCAAGTGCTGTTTTTTTCTTTGCTTGCTTTATTTGATTTGTTTGAGACTTCCTCTCCAACACAAACAAAGGAAAAATTTTTCATTTTTAAGTCAATTAATTTTTTAGCATTAAAAATTAAATAAACATTTGGTTCAATTTAAATGAAAAATGAGTAGACCGTTTTTAAGTGAACTTTCATTTGTCTTAAATTACAAAATCAGTTAATTTTACGTACAGAATATTTTGAGTGTACGAGTGAGTACGAATTTTAAATTTTGTTTCATAATAATTTTTTTATCTTAAAGCATTTTTCATCGTTGAGCCCAAATCTTATTCATTCAATAATTTTATAACGTGGTTGACATTAAAAGACCTGGAAGTCTGATAACTATATTTTGCTAAACAGAATTATAGTCAATGTAATTACAAAAAGTGCACACGGTTGCAGTTGCGCTTTACTACTGCAAACGACTCACTAGAAGGTCCTCACCATGCTTCTTTTCATATCTTATCAAATGGTTATCAAACTTAGTTTTTTAATCAAATTAAATTAGAAAAATAAAATAATTTAAGAGCAGTTTTCTTATTAATAAAGCAAAATTCTTAACAATCTTATCGCGTTGTTTTCGTCTCTCCTGATTTTTAATACATTTTCTTTATATACTTTTTTTAATCATTATTTAAACGTTTTCTTATTAACGTTAAAATAGCACTTTATTAGAACAAGTGGTTGCGCAAACCCTTTAAAAACCATTAATGTATTTCGTTTTGTTGCACCATCCGTAGTTGCAGAAACTTTAATAATAATTCAACTTTAAGCAACTTTTCCACTTCAAAATTATAAGAAAAGCTGAAGATGTGCGCTGCTGTAGTTGTTTTATTTCTTTTTCTTATGCTTTTATTAAAATAATATTATTTTTTTGCAAGATTGTAAAAATACATAAGCAAATTAACACTTGAAGTTTATTCAACGAAATATTCGTTAAATTGCTACATCGCCAGCGAAGTGGTTACATTGTAAGTAAATATAAAACTGAAATGATGGCTGAAAAAAAAACCAGCAAACACCATCATCAATACACTTGTGATAATAATTTTTTTTAAACATTGCAATTGCAATGCGCTACACAATTTCCATTTGGCTTTATTGCACTGCGCCTGCGAAAATCGATACATAACGCTGATATTGGAATCTTTAAAGGTCATAATAATTGTTTTTCATGACCATGCATTGTTGTACTATTATTGTTATAATACTTATAAAAATTCTAACAACAATAGATTGCAAAAAGCGGAATAAACCATTTTCAACTAAACTACTTTTTCACTAATTTTAAATTTCTAAACAATTTTCAATATAAGTTTAGTAATTGTGTATATAAATGATTTTAAATTGACTATTCTTGTCCTTTCAAGATTTTCAAAATCGCTAACTTTGAAGCTTCTGTCATAAAAAGAAATATTAGAACTAACACTTGTTGTTGTCGGTTAAAGGATCATTAAGAAAATAAAACCAAGAAGAACTTTTTTTACTATTTTTGGTTTTATGATGGTTTTCAAAAAAGAAAAATTTACAAATGACTGAAATTCGCCAAAAATTGCAAAAATTTCGAATTCCTGGCAGCCTGTTTGTCCCAATTGTGTTTATGCCACAATTATTACAATTATTTTAGTATTATTTCACTGCCCGATAATT
This sequence comes from Gymnocheta viridis, assembly GCA_956483585.1. Classification (NCBI taxonomy): domain Eukaryota; kingdom Metazoa; phylum Arthropoda; class Insecta; order Diptera; family Tachinidae; genus Gymnocheta; species Gymnocheta viridis. The sequence continues at coordinate 121,720,612 of OY101440.1, forward strand.
TTTGAATATAATTTCTTTTGAAGTCAAAAATATCCAAGTGATACTTTAGAAGTAACTACCGATTTTTTTGGTGCTTTTTATGGAAATTGCTGAAATTTTAGTTTTTAAATCACACTTTTTCTCAAAATTAGTATTTTACATATTTAGTAAAATATTAATAGTTTTATTTTTATATATTTTTTCGACCTTCTGTTTTTTTAAATTAATCTAATTTATTATATATATAAAATTCTATATATCCCTGAAGAAGCCACACAAAGAAGTGGCGATATATCGGTGTTTTTTAATAAAAATTCTGTTAACGTTTTTTAAAAAAAATTGAACCAGTGCTCAAAATAAATTAGATTAATTTACTAATAGTTTTATTAAAAACAAATTGAAATGTATTATTGAGGGGAATAGCTAGTTCCCATGCGCATTTATTTTCTAAAAAATTTAACATTTCTTTTACTTTTTATCAACAGAGTTGGTATTCAAACTTTTTTTTAGACATAAATTTTGCCTCTTAAGTGATGATACAATATTGAAAAGTTTTGTTCTTAATAAGAAAAAAAATCCTAAAAGTTGTTTGGATATTTAAATAATTTTAATTCACATAACAGCCCTCTTTGGCACTCAATAACTACGTATTTCCTTTTACGTGCATCAATAATAAACTGTTAGAACCACGATCTTAATTAGAAAAAGATGCCATTGGTTACACTTTAAACTCATATTTTGGAACATTTTCAAGCAGAATGAAAAATTGCTATGACACCATTTTCGACCCCATGCAAAAGGCAGGACTATTTTTGTCTTCATCTTTTTATTATTTTATTTACTATTTTTTGAAGAATTATCAAAACTCATCTTGACATAATGAAACATCAGTGTCATCATCATCATCTCCGCCTACCGCTGGCAAACTGATTGATTAAATGAATGAATGAATGAAAATACGGAGTGACTGGTATTGATTTTGCATTTTCTAGCAGAATATCAACTAAAATTTTTTCTTTTTTTTGTGTACGTGTATGAATTTGATAGGAAATATGAAAATTATATAGGGTCTTCCAATAAAATTTTGATGTGTAAAACAACGAATAGTTCTAAGCGATCATCAATTCGGATGTTTATTTGATGGTAAAGAGGAGGGTATGCCATTGACAATGAAAATCAATATACATAAGTCACTAATATGCTTGCATTACCATATTCGTTTCATAACATTTTGCATCACCAATTCGCACATTTGCGGCTGTATGTCCTCGATAGCTTCCCAAGTTCCTTCTTTGAGGTCTTCAATCAATTGTTAGCCATCGGCATAGACTTTAGTTTTTACGAAGATTCAAAGAAAATTGTCTACAGTTGGCCAATTGTGATCAGTTCTTCGAGAAATCAAATTGTCAGGAAATTTTTCACACAAAAAAGAGAGGGTATCATTGCTTTTGTGGCACGTAGAGTCGTCTCGTGGAAAGTGAACGTCTTAAGACCCCAAGTTTTTATGAACTATACTATGTAATATCGTTTGTCGAGCGATGAACAAGAGTTAAATTTATCACATCACTGACTTGTTCCCACTGCTCAAAATTTTTCTACCGCTTTCACAATTGTTGGCCGAGAAGGTGCTTCACGACAACCCGAAAGTGGCGAAATTTCCACAATATTTATAGTGAATTTTAGTTATTTCAATGCATTAGTTTTTATGGCGTAGTTTTTACTTGTCATCTGTCAAGTAGTTACTGGTCAAAGCATGACAGCTGTCAAAATCGCATGCTATTGAAAATGAAACGACTTGTTGGGACACCCTGTATATGTGTTGATTTTATTTTCTCATACAACATGCTTGTCACGGCATAAACTTACTTACTGCAGGCTGCAGCTGCCGTTGTTGGATCATTAAAGGATTCATTGTTGTCGTTCGAAGTTTTTTTTTGAGAATTTCGTTGTTAGCATTAGAATTTAAAATGACTTACTCAATATTTATATTTACTATATAAATATTACTGATGAATATAAGTTTTTCCTTAAAAAAGTAAATTTTTTCAAAATATTTTCTTATTATATCGGCAAAGTACAAAATACATTGTATATTAATAAATAATTAAATTTAATAATGGGAATAAATTCTTATTAAAAGAATAATTTTCTTATTAAAAAATTCAAGAATAAATATAATTTTAGATTTTGTTAAAAATAAGAAATATTCAGTGACTGTTTTTCGAAAAGTGAAAGAAAATTTCATTCGAACATTTATATTGAAAAAATAAACAAATTAAAATTTTTCTATTTTTCTATTTTTCTATTTTTCTATTTTTATTTTCAATCTCCAATAACATGAATACGAATTGAAATTTATGTTTTAATGAAATATCCATTCTCTATCACGTAAAAATGGGCATCGCGAAGTTCTGGTAAAGTTTTTGTTCCCAAAAAATCAAATTAAGAAATGAAAAAAAGTGAAATAATTTTAAGAATTATAGGAATTGAAATTTAATTGTTATTCGATGTTTAATAGATGTATTCAAGAGCTCTTAGAGTTATCCGATTGATTGCAAGTGACATAAATCAATTTCACATTTTCGGGCTTAAGTTATTTTCTTTTTAAGGGAAAATAACACTTTGTTTATATTTGAGATGGGCACCACTCACATGATTAACTTGATCAGTCATTATCGTGATTATTCTTTTCTTTCAATCACGTGAGTAAAAAAATTGAGCGTGAGTGAGCGTGCATCGTTAAATTTTTGGCGTGATTGTTTGATATATATTTTTTTCATATTGATGTTTTTTCATTTATTTTTTAGTTTTTTAATTATTTTAGTTATTTTGTTTTTTGTGTGAGTAACTTTTTTTCCACTCACGTGTGCGTGCATGAGTGTGAGTCAAAAGTATAAGGTGGTGCATGAGTAAAATTTTATAATGTGTACGTGAGTGAAAATTCTCTCACGATCCCGTCTCTAGTTTCTATATATTAGGGGCTACGAATGATTCTCTGCTGAAAAAATATTTTCTATTTCAACAATTTACAATTTAATGCATGTTTAGCAGAAATGTGTTGCAAGGGAATAGTGTCCCTTTCAGCGCCATTTACTGATCTTGTTCAAAAGGTAAATTTTTTAAGCTTTAATATTTAATTACAGGGAAAAAAGGTAATTGCATCATGTACATATTTATACCGCTCACTTGCTGAAATAAAGTGAACAAAACCAGTTAAAAGGTGAAAAAATGCATTAAAAAATGAATAAAATTTACTTTCGCATTTAGAGAAACAGGCTCTTAATAGTTTTTTTTATATCTTGCGGAATACATTTGGTAAAATAAAATAAACTCAAGCTAAAAAAACAGAAATTTTAAAGTCCAAACACAAATACACATTTTTTAAACTAAGAAAGATAAATTATGGAGTTTAGAATTTTTTCATTTATACTCGTATTTGAGCGGATTTACAGGAATGAACAATTTATAAAAATAATTCATATTTTTAAAAGTTACAAGCTCAGAAAGACTTTCAGAATATTTATAAGTTTCACAAGTTTGACATACTACAGCTGATCCTACATTTCAACAGGGTGGTCTAGAACACATCTTATTGAAAGCTTAGGAATCCTCCTGATTGCCATTTGTTTGCAAAATTTAACAATCGGTCTATTAGTTTATAGATGCACATTTTTGACCATTATTTTCACGATCGAGCTCACTGCTCTTTTTTTTGCATTCGAATTTGTTTAGTCTAAGAAAAAAAGCTTTAGAAAATTGAATATTTAATTAAATTAAGTGCAAAAGAACAATCTTAAATAGTGCTTCTTTGCAAGTATATTCCAAATTATGACTTAATTTATTTCTTTTTCAAACTCCACCATTTTTAATTCAATTAATTCTCTTCCACAGAATACATACATAATCAATTAATAGTATTTTTAAATGTATGTATGTATGTATGTACAATGTTGTACTTTGTATTTTTAAATGTGTAATTATAAAAATTAAAATTGAAATCATCCGTATTAGTGACAGATGCTTTTATACAATACTTCAACAAATGGTCATATTAATTTACATAAATTGATGTTTAACAAATTGATATAATTTAAATATTTCAACTGAAAGTAATTAAATTATTAAAACAGATAACGATTTTTGTTTTAATTATTATTTTTTTCACTATTCGTACACATTTTGTTTGGTTTTAAATTACAAATTAAAATGTTCATTTTATAATGCTTTGAAAATTATTTAAAGCTTTTGATTTAAGTAGTTTAATGTTTAATTACACTGATCCGCCCAGCTTTCAAAAGAAAAGTATGATGTTAGGAGAGGAAGTCAAGAAGTCCCATCGAAATCATTTAAAAAACACTGAGAGCTTAAAACAAAGCGTTCGTAACATGCTCATGCAAGTTTGTGTTTGTTCAAGTTTGTTTGTCTACGACATTCATAATAATTATTTGTTATCGGTTAAATGAATTTTCTCGCCTCTGGCTTTAATGTCAATATTGTTCTTGAGATTAAAACATCTTGTTTAATAGAGTCAATATACACAAATATCCAGCAACCACAACCACGTTTGAAACGGATTTGAATGTACAGAGATACATAGTTTGTGAAGTATGGCCTTCTCAACGAAATGGGATCATTGTTCTCACATTGGGAGATGATTTTACTGCCCCCGCAGACTAGTGGATAGCATACTAGACTAATGTTGGTGTCTCTGAAAGGACCAAAAGCTCGGCAAGCCGTTTCAAAAAGGATAAAAAGCACAAAAAGTAGGAAAAAAGTGTAAAAAAGAACCAAAATTTTTTTATTTAAATTTAATACATTATTCAATTTGAAAAAAAAAAAAATTAAAAAGGCGTGTGAATAATGTTCCATATTAAATGATAAAACCATGATATTTCAAACGTTAGTGTTTGAATTTGTTGGGTATGCTTGCAGGCTGGTAAGCTTAATGCAGTTTTTTGTTAATTTTTCTACGCTAGATTTGACTTTACTAAGAAAAGTCAACAATTATATTGTATTATGTATGGCTCTTATAGTTTATTTTCTTAACCGACTTTAAAAAGAAGAATGTCATCAATATATTATAATAAATAGTAGGCCAACTCTCGATGTGGCAATGAAAAAAATAATAGTTCTCTTCTCAAATATGAATGTTGTGAGAATTCAACACAAAAGAGAAAGGATTAAAAACGGATATTTTTTTCACAGAATTTGTTTTTTTCACCATGCACTACTACTGTTTAATCTATTATATAAATAGGCAAAGACAAATTTTTGGATCCCTTTTTCACCTTTGTTTGCCAGCCGATTTTCTTCATTCTTTTAACAAATGGTGGACATTTTCGAACTTTAGTGAATCGACTATATTTTATTTAATTCGGTTTAGTATTAAAGGAATAAAAGGCTGTTAATGATGACACCACTGCATGCGCTAAATATGCACACATACATTCACTTATAAGAGGTATTGGTTCAAGTAAAACCACAAGCAAAGCAATGAAAGTGTTTAAGAGTACAAGAGTGATACGATTTTTAAATTTGAAAATTTTTTTTTAAATTTTATTGATATTTGTCAGGTGAAATTTATTATCGAGTTCAATTATTTTTTCAGTACTTAATTATCGTTCCTAAAAAAATCCAAAAAATAATTATTGAACCAATAATGTTCTTATTTGCAAATGTGTTAAGAACAATTATAAATTATTCATCCCTATCGTGAATATTTTTTGCCTCGAAGTGTTTCCCTTCCCGATGATGTTCCAATCGCGAATAAAAAATATTATTCGTGAATATTTTTCGGGTGATTTTTCCATTTTTCGCTTCGTTATTTCACGATTTTTCTGAAAATATTATTCTGTGGCTCATTTATATTATGAAAAATTTATAAAAAAAAAATATTTACTTCTTCTATATTTTATTTTTGTTCTCTTTGTTCTAATTGGAGGAGTAGAGGGTCAAAAACAGAAAACTTAATTTGAGGGGTGTCCCATCCTCTGAAAACAGCATATTGTTATACATATTTTGGCGTGTAGCTGGAATTATTTAACTCTTTCTTATATCTTTTAAACTAAGAAATGTCCAGTAATTTTAAAAAAAATTGGAGTAAATTTTTCGAGTTTTTCATTTTCATTTTGTTTGAAAATATTTTAATATAAATTTTTTTTCTTTTTTATCCAAATAAATACTTTTATTTTTGCTTTAATTTTAAAATACGAGTATAATTTTTTAAGCATGCAACATTTCGAAATTCCTACGCACACGCTCATAGTATATTTTATTAAAAAAGTAGTATTTGAAGACAAAGTTTGCATTACTGCCTGCCGTACTGCATGCCAGCATTAATAAAATTTTAATTTCACACAGTTGTGAGCACAATTAAACTTTTTTTCAGATGTTTTTATATCCAACAGAATTTCATCATGTTGTAACATGCTGTGAAACTTTGCATATGAATTACTTACTATCTTTATGCACACATCCATGTGTACATAGAAAATATATTTTCATAGTATGTACTTTATTTTATTAATTTTTTATACGTATATTTTTTGCTAAAAGTATATGAAATACTTGAGAAATTAAGGCATAAGCTTTAAAACATCAAAATAAGTTGTAATCATAAGGATTTACTGTCGTATCAAAAGAATATAACGAAATGTTTAGTCATAAAAAAAATTTACGATTTTTGGACGTTTGGGCTTTCCTTCCTTAAATATTTCGAGTGGGAGAGCTAGTGAAATGTTGCCCAGGAGTGGGAGTCAGTGAGAAATCTATTTACTGCAGTTTATTGTTTAGAGTTCCGTAGATGCGTTTTTTAAAGGAAAAATAATGCCGTTTTCTTTTCTAAAAAATATGTAACATTTCTTTTACTTTTTACTAAAAAAAATTGCTATTAAAAGTTTTCTTAAGAGAAAAATTGTGCCTCTTAATTGGTGAATCAATAATTTCTAATAAACTCACTATTTCAAAAAATTATTAATTGCAAATTTTTAATAAAAAGGGCAAAAAATGTTGCACTTTTTTTTAGAAAAGAAAACGCTATTACACTCAGGCAATCAGTGGGTCAGATAGTGAAATGTAGCGTTTTACAATTCTGCTATTGCACGATTTGTTAATTTTTAAAGCAGTATTGCAGCGTCTTTGATGTTGAGTAGGCGCATTAAATTTGTTTTAGCTGTTTAGCGAATTTTATTAATTAATTTACTTTGTTGTCGAATATTCTCCCACAATACCGACGATTGAGGGCGCCGTGATGTACATTAGTACAGATCACTATCAAATTGATGCCGGTACTGTTGTCTGACAACAATGAACACAAGATCACACTAATGTACATCAGAAATATTCGTGATGTTGATGAGTTGCCTACCGATACTTTGTTCTCAATCAATATTTTCTTTGTAGTCAACCACTTCAATCAACAGTTATGGGCTTCTAAAGCTACTTGTGTCAAGAATTGAAACGCTGACCGTCGTTACAGCGGAGGAGACCCTAACCTGCAGAGCCCTATGCTGTTACCTATGTTGATCCATAATTGAATTCCTGGAAATATCGGAAGTTGTTTTGTTCTGATTCCATCAATGCGAGATCAGAAGGTCCATTTTGTAAGACAGATTTACTGTCCGTATTCAGCCATCATGATGTGCTTCCAGCAAACCAAATGCATGATTAATCGTACCGAATTTACATATTGCACTTGCTTAACAATAGTGTATTAACTCGAATTGTTTTTCATGTCTATCGCATTATTTTGTCTAGTTCTTAGTATTAAAACGGACAATTTAAAATATATTTATCATACAACTTCAGTGTTAAATTAAAAAGTTTTTGCTTCTACTGAAAATTTTTAAATTTCTAGTTAATACATTATTGTGAAACAAGTGCGATATATGTCGCTTCCTCTTAATTCCCTTGAAAATGAAGTGGCTGCCTACTACACGCAAGCAATCAAGCCATTCTGTTTTGACAAAAACCAGTCGACAAATTCCGCTATTAGTTTTATTTCTCTTAAGTTGTAGTGACAGTTTTTCTCTATTTTTACGGCATCGTTGAATAAAAAATTTTAAGGAAGAAACTTACGGGAAAAATAGTAACCACAAATGTGTAGCGGAATTATTTATGTGTCACGGTGGGCAGGGGTGCTTCAAAATTATTTGTTTTAGTATCAAGTTGTTTCCTTGTTCAGTTACCGTTACTCTGTTAACAACGAAATCTTACCAAAAGGGTAACGAAATATTGAGTGAAATAAATTTGGATATTATTAATAAGAAAGTTACCTCAAGGTCAATTAGAAGAATAATATAAATAAAGAATAATATAAAGGTCGAAAAATTATATATTAAATTAAATAATTATATATTAAATTAATAATTTTGTATGCGGGGAAAGCAATAAACGGGAAAAAGTAAAATTATTTAAAGAGTTGAAACGATAAATTACATGAACTTCTTATTTTCATTTCGATTTTTCTTCAAGTGTATTGGGAATAGCTTTTTTGATTCCATTTATGGCTCTTTCTTCATTTTTTTATTGTTGTTTTAATTAAGCAAAAATAACTTATTTTTTGTTACGAATTTTTTACCTTAAAAAATCTAGATTTAAGTTTGTTAATTCAGTTTTAATCTCCCCCTTTCCAAAAGTAACAGCAGCAAGTAGCTGCTACGAAATAATAAAAATTTGAAAATTCTTAAACTGGAATTGGGGTGACTTTTTTTAAATCCAGGAAGAGGTAGATGCCCAGTAAACTATAGGGAACTTGAAACAGGAAACTTTATTTGTAGTGGAAGGAGTAGACCAAATACAGGTACATTTATAAAAACCAAATAATACTAAATATTATGGATTTATTATGAATAACAAATATCAATTTATGGAACACGCGTTCTCAAGCATGTGACTGCAGCGACTAGCTTCGCTGTAGCTTATCCCGTGAGTCCAATTTTCCAAGACTTTGTTGACGGTTTCTGGTTCTACTTCACGAATGTCTTGGACGATATTATCATCAGGGGTGTGGCCCGTTTCTGGATTATTCGCATAGCATTAAACGGTATTAGACGGTATCCTGCAAGCAAAAGTTTAAAGAGGTACAACCGCTGCTCTGAGGCGGCCAAGTGGCATCGCCAACATACGATTACCAAACTTAGTACGCAAAAGATCGCCATCCTGCTGAAGCTAAAGATAACTCAAGTTTATATCTTTCATTTTAGGGCATGAGAATTCTATATTCAGGGTTCTGTAGCGCTCACCGTTGACAGAAATGCCGACAAATAGCAATAAAATGTACTTTGATCAAGCCGAATATGAGATCCCTTTAGATAACCAATCCTGGAGTTTCTTAAAATGAGTACAAAATGACAAAAATTGAGTTTAAAATTGAGCACTTAATAGTCCGTACTTAAATCAATGTTTCTGTACTTGATTTTAGTAAATCTGGGATTGCGGTATTTTTAACCCGACTTGGGATTGATTTAAGTGCTGATGGATTGATTTTTCTTTTGGGTGTATATGTTAAAAAATAATGGGCCAATGATGTCAACACTCTAAGCTAATAGTCTTTGTGGATTTATTGGCTTTTCGACAATGACTTACTGATTTTCCGATCTTCATGTCTTTTAAGTACCAAAATAACTTATGATTTATTTAGATACTTGTATTTGGACCACTTGTTTTGTATATTTTCAAATTTCAAAAGTTTTTTAAGCCACTGTTTCTACTAATATTTACTCGCTCTTGTAACTTCATCTTACTTCATATAAAGTTTCCCAGTTGGCCACCTCTTTAAAGCATCTTTCCTCAATGACTGTTGTACGACAATGTTAACATAATTAAAACTTTTTTCTAGTATACGAAACAGAACCTTCCAATTCATTACCAGCCAGCCCAGTTGTGAAAAAAATTCCCCGGGAGATTTCGTCCTATTCCCAAAAAGGGGCTGTTCATATGTTCACATATTAATTGTTTGCTTATTGTATGTGAACAGGCCCTTTTTGGGTAAAAGGGAGAAATCTCCCGGGGAATTTTTTATTCACCATTGGGCTGTACATGTTTATAAGTCAATAGCGCGGTGGGTATGGTAAGTGCACTACCTTATTTACAGCACCACCTAAAATATCCAAAGGGAAAAATCAATATATTCGGTTGTTTGTTTGAAGATACACTTTAAACATATTGTCGCTCATCTTGTCGTAAGCAAAGTTTGATTTAAGACAACGATGTTTATACAAGATAACATTTAAGACGTTGTCGGTGAAAATGTTTAATAGAAGACAATATGAAGGACTACGCCGCTCATCTTGTTGTAAACAATGTCTTATACAGCACAAGAAGGCAACATACATGACTTTGTCGCTCATACTGTCGACAGGCGAAAAGTTGTGAAAGAATCGTCGAAGACAATATTCTCAGCGATAATCTGGCCAACTGGGTTGTGCAGAGTTATATACACACACACATACACAACCACATACACATGTAGATGTTTTGTATGCGGAAGTGTATTAAAAATCTTCTTTTTACAGTTCACAAGGAAGATATTCTCCTGTGCACAATGTGTCATAATAAATACTTCATATTAAATTTGTGCTCAAGCATTTGGTCGCACACACAAATAAACAAACAAAGCAAAAATATTATATTATGTTTTCAGAATGTGTTGCATACTTTAGGGTTGCATGCATTTTTCACAATGCGTATACGCAATTATAAAAATTTCGTATGCATAGCCCTGCTCTTTTGGCCAAAACGTCGAGACAATGGTCTTCGACGATTCCTGTATGGCTTGTCGTCCGTAGATTAGGTTTACTAATCGAATTGTTATAGGGATTCGTGGCTCACGACAATCTGAGCGACAGTGTTCTACGTTTTGTCACATATTTTGTTGCGGGCAATCTGAACGATAATGTCCCACGTTTTGTCTTCTTGTGATTTGTGCATGTGATATGTTGGTGCGCGACATCTTGCCACAAGTTGATGGGGCTGTACGAGCACAAACCACAAGATATTTTAAATTTTCAATTACAGCACAACCTCCATAATCCAGACAGATATAGTTTCAGCTACTGTCCAGATTAGTGGATCATCCAGACTACAGTTAAAATAAAATTTTAAACGCAATACATATACAAAATTTATTTTTATTATCGAAAAGAAAAATAAAAACTCATTTGTATATAATTCATTTACAGAAAACACAAAAAAAAAACATAATAAAAGTAACCAAAAATATTCATTTTAAAAAATAAGAATTATTATGTGATTTCTCAGCTCTATTTTTAAATTCTTTTAAAACTAAAAAAACCTTATCTGTCGCTATTTTTGTTCAGACCATAAAACAGTTCGCCACGCAAACTTTACTGAGAAAAAAGAACACTTAACCAGACTAAAGAGGAAAAATTTCTAAACTGTCCGAAAAATTTAAATGTCCGAATTATGGGATAGTCCGAATTAGCGAGTGTCCGGATTATGGAGGTTGTACTGTTTGTACATGTGATTTGCTCGAAGTGTTAATGAGCGAAGTGTAAAGTGAATGTATAAGAGAGATGTGTGGCAAACAATTTTCAATTGAATTGATTGAATTTAAAAAAAAAGAAAATGCTGTTTGGCAAAGTAAAAACGAAAAACGAAAAACTTTTAATAAAGTTTATTTCTGTTTAACAACCACTCGCTACACATACAAATTATAAAAACATTGTATACATATTTAAGTAGAAAAGGATCTAATCCTAACCTCTTTATGAAATTATCTAACACAAATTGTGTAAATAAATTGAAATTGAAAACAACCACTCGCCATTCGTCCACTCTGCTTTTTTGAATTTCTTTTTCTTATTTTTTTTTGCGTACATAAATAAACAATCAAAGAGCTTCGCGATTCACGTTTACTTGCGAAAGTTTAACTTTATTGTAATTAGTTTGTGACGTTTGTGTGAGAAATAGTGCACGTACACATCACACACTCAAATCACAAGTGTGTGGGCAACTTTAAGGTCAAGATGAACGATCATGTCTTAAGTTTTGCCTTTAATAAAAAAAAGACGAATACATTGATTTTCCACTGTAAATTTTATAGTTGGTGCTGCATGTAAGTTCGTATCACAGTCTTAACATAAACAAAAAAATAAATTTTAATTAAAAACATTCTGTTTTACAAATCCGTTCTAGAATGATAAGATGATGTTTCTTTTTTTCCTTGATGACTAGTTGAGTATAAATAAGTGAGCTTTCTGTGATATCGCGGACAAACGTGTGAGAATTTCGTCGATGATTATATGGAGCTGTGTCAGTATTGATTTGCACCCGCTGTTAAAGCTGCCTTAAAGACATGGGCAACTGGGGAAAAATGTGAATTGTGAGAGGGCGAAGTCATATTTCTTTTCATTTGGAATGCGTGCGCGTGTGTGCCTGTTTGCACTTTAAGTAAAATTATGACTTTTTGATGTGTTGATCGTGCCTGAAAATTACACACTTTTTCTATATAAAAAATATATGCAGGTCTACTGCTCAAGATTAAAATATTATGAGTACAGTAAAGTATTTACATTAGAAATGTAAATTTACAATATTTTCCATCATTAATTGATTTGGTTAAATATGTAATTAAATAGTGGAAAAAACAGACATACAGACACAGTGCTGTTACGTTCTGCTGTTGTTTTAAGCCTCAAAGTCATGGTTGATTAGATAGATTTCAATAAAATAGAAAACTGGAAAACACACACGATCATTTAAAGCAATATTCTTTATTCATTTTTTTATTGTTTATTTTAAATTAAATACGTTTTTAAACTTTCTGATTAATTTTCACAAAAACAAACTATTCTATTTATTTTAACGAACTCTAACTTTAACATATTGACAAATATGCACTTTCCGAGACGATAACTTAGATTTGTTTAAACTAATTTGTCATGTTTTTTTCTAATTCCCCTAAATAGCAGCATCAACTTGATCTAAAAGTTATTTCAATATCCCAGAAAGAAAAAAATATATTTTACCAGTTTTGCTTTAAAGTTTTTGTGGCAAAATGTTTAATAGTTTGTAACAGAGATTTTAAACAATTTAATTTGGGTTATTAAAAAAAAGTGAAAGACAAAACGATGACTGCACACAAAACCAAATGAAAAATCAACTTTCCGTTTGTAATAGATTTAAGTTCTGTGGTGTTTTGTGCTTCATTGCATTTCTATTTCCTTTTTCTCATTTTTGTTATACTTTTTCTGCTTCATCATGCATCTGTTAGTGCTGCAGAGTCTTAACAAGGCTTTAACAATTTAAAGGAAAAACTATATCGTTAAAGACACAGTAACAATTGCAATCTTAAGTTGTTCATGCCATCAAAGTCTCAGCCACAACTACCGTCGATTTTGCAGCAACATGCGAAATTCATATCAGCATCAATGACAGCAAAAATGATTCTTAGAATTCTCAGCCAGCTCTGTATTTGTGTTTAGCTCCTTAATCATGGCTACTATCTCAATTCATACATTTATTCACTTAATCTTTTACCAGTGGCAAATTGAGTAGAAATAGAAACTGTAGTAGATTTTACAGTAAATTTTCATAGCAACGTTTTTTTGTTGTTTGGAAGCGCTCAATACAATTTGTAAATGTCATGTAGTATTGTTAACAGAATGCGTGAAATTATAAAACAGGAACACAATGGAAAATAAATTGTTGTGTAAAAAAAAAAAAAATTACCTAAAATTTCAACTAAAATATGTTGCGTTTCCCCAAATCGTGTATCTTTGCATGTTTGGGTATAAGGATTTTGTGTCGGGAACTTGTAGATTTTCTTGGGAGTGATCTTTTTCTGCTGCATAATTTTTTTTTCAATATATGTATGTACATATATTAATACGGTTTGAAAAAAGTCTTCTAAACAAGTTTAAATGTTATCAAAATGTCGCACTTTTAATTTAAAACTTTGGCAATATTTGAAAAAAATGTAAAACTATTTTTGTATTTTTGTGGGGATAAAAAATCAGAAATAAAATTGATTTATTGAAAGTGCCGGTTCACAACCTTCAACTTTTGTTGCTCAACTTTTGTTGCTCAACTTTTGAGCTTATTGGAGGGAGGGGAAATAAGAAAAAGGGGTAAAGTACTCTACTACAATTAATTTGCTTCATCTTACAACCGCAATATGCCGTGCATTTCATCAACAACATCAAACGGATGTGATATACAGTGTCCTTGGCAAGGCCATCGATAAGGTCAACCATCTGCTTTTGAAGAAGATCTTAGTATAAAATGGAGTAGTTACCTTAGTGATAGAAAACAAACCGTTTGTTTGAAAAACAATCCATTCCAGAAGCATAGATGTTCTGTCCGGTGTACCACAGGGAAGCCACCTTGGACCGCTTCTGCTTACACTGTTTATAAACGACCTACCTGATGTAATACATTCATCCAATATTTTGATGTTTACATAAGATGTGAAAATTTTTTCATAGGTATCGTCAAATATCTGAACAGCAACGTCTTCAAGACGACTTAAATTCGTATTGCACTTGCTGCAAAATAAATTGTATGGAACTTTATTGAAAAAAAAGTGTAAATATATGCGTTTTGTTAGAAAAAGTCCGATTCCTGCACGCTATATTTTTGACGATTATCAGTTGGAATCGTTTTATAATTTCTTAGATCTTGAAATCCTGCTTGATTCAAAACTTAATTTTATTGCTCATGTAACAATGACAACAAATAAAGCTAGAGGTGTACTTGGTTTTTTAAAACGCTGGATTAAAGAGTTCAATGATCCGTATGTTACGCTTGTAAGATCTGTGTTGGAGTATGGACCCCATATATAAAAAACATTCTGACGCTATTGAATCGGTGCAGAAACAGTTTCTTATTTTTTTGTCTTCGTTGGCTTAAACTTTAATCCAAGGAATTTGCCATAATATTCTACTAGACTTTCCCTTATCAAGCTGCCAACTCTAAAAGCCGTAGAACTGTGCTGACCATATCGTTTATTTTCAACATAATTATTGGCGATGTAATCTCTGATTTCTTAATCAACGATATAACATTTAATGTGCCTCAACGCCCATCAAGTTATTTTTCTCCGTTATCAGTTTAATTTTTCAGAGCTAATTATACTAATGCTGAGCCTTTGAGAAGACTGTGCAACGAGTTTAACAAATTCTATAGATTTACTGATTTCTTTTCGTGTCCTTTTACAATAAAAAACAATATAATAATCTATTTAAACTCATAATTTTTGTATTAAGTAGTTCTCCTCAATTTTTTGTAGATGTTATTATTTTATTAAATAAAAATATATTCAAGTTAAACTGTCTGTAAGAATTATTTTCTATAGACAAATAAATAAATAAATAAATAAACGAGCAGCATTTGGCGCGGATCTGCTTGTACTCGTGAAGCTCGTTTTGTTGTGCAATTCGTAATTAAAAGCACGAAGTTAGATGCATTATTGCATAATTTGATATTTCTTTTAATTTTTTGCTTCGCTGCGAAAATATATATGAAAATTTGTTGAAACAGATTTCTCTGTAGAAACATTAAGGCAACTTCGAAAGGAAATTTGAAAAGAATTTGTTGAAAAGTGAAAGTGTGTGAACCGGGACAAACTGTGTTAAAAAATAATGCTAAATATTTTCGAAGAAACAATTTTAGGGGAATTTTGATGAAAATCAATTTCAAAAAAGTTTTTCACTACGTTTAAATAAACATTTTCCCAGAAACCATCGCATTCGTTTGTGCAGAAAATGTTGGTGACATATTGAACGCTAGTCCATCTCACAAAAAGCCGCGTGACCTGAAACTGTAACAACTTTTGTATAAAAGTGGGAAGCTTAAGTTCTTGAAGGCAAAATTTGTAAGCCTTACTTCTGTGTTCTATATTAAAGACTTTCTATTGCGTGTGCGCCAAACAAATTAAAATATGGTGGAAGTGATCATAATCAAGAGAATCATTTGATTAAATTGAATGCTTGCATTGCTTAAATCATATAATTATCAACCCAAGGCTGTTTTGGGAACCATTTTGTCATCTATTCAGCAATTTTTCCAGCATTGAATATTATATGTAAGCCGCAGTTAATAATGCATCCAACTTGCGTTAAGAAATTGGTCTATAAGTATGCAATGTCCTCTAAATTGAATGTTTTTCATGAGAAAAATAAGCTTCTTTAAGTGAAAATCTAATTTTTGTCAAATTTTTTAGGTGATCACAGACTCAAGGACTTCCAGTCCACGAGAAATTTGAGTTTTAAATTTTTCATGAAGAACACGAATCTTAAGAATTTCAAGCAAAAAACTAGCTTTTCTATCGATGTTCGTCTATTTATTTGGCTCTAACAGCTGTAGCAATTGAGAATTTTTTTTCAAGATTTTTTCAGCAAAAAAAAACATTTCTTTCCTCTAGGATATTCAGCTATCGAGAAAAGTTGAACTTCAAGCTTTGCATGCAACATTAAATAAAAATTCTTTTCTGAATCACAGATTTTTTAATATTTCTTCTTTATCCTGAAAATCTCGGAGTGAGTGTATTTTTAAAAGTATGGGCCAAGTTTTGAAAAGGATGAAATGACCCAACAAATACATTCCTATTTTACAAGACAGTCTTTGGACAATAAAAATATATTATGAACTATTAAAAAAAATAATATTTTTAAACTCTCATTTATTTATTTTTATTTCTGCAATCAACGCAATACAAGAATTTCCTGAAAATCGTTTGGAGTTTCTTCAATGCTCGAAGCAAACTTTTTGTTGTTGTTTCAATCTGTTTCGCTTCAGTACTCAAAAAGCAGACCAACAACCAGAAAACTACTACATGTTTTTAGTTTAAATAATTGTATGTTCGTCCGTCTATCCTTTTTATTCGCCGCCTCAATCGTAATTTTTCACTTTCAAGAGGTTAAAAAGCTGTTACTGTCCTGTCTTCTTCAGTAGAAGAAAATAAAATAAACAAATTGTACAAATTCGTACTGTTATTTTTGTACATTAGATTTGTGAGTGTGTTGGCTGTATGGATGCTGGATGCTGGATACCAGATGCATTTAAATGACATTTTTCTATTGGGTTACAACAGTATGCGAACAAGAATTTATACTGGCTTCTTTAGTGCACATTTATGGAATTAACAAGATTTGTTGTAGCGCTCTCTGTATTAGAAAATAAAAACATAAAAAAAGAAAATACGGGCTCAATTTGAAACGTATAAATTACATAAATATCGCTCATTTAAACAAACAATGTCATAACTAAAAAATATCTGGTTCTTCAGAAAAAGGAGTTTAAAGTTGCTAATGTGGGGCTTGGTTCCTTATAGAAACCACAGGACATAACAATAATAATAACAATAATAAACTGGCACACACTTCAATGAAAAAATAAAAAAGTATTCTCCTCTTAAGAGGTGGGCAAACAAAATATTTTATTCTGTATTTTTAACTCAAAAATCATTATTTTAAGTTATGGCGTTTGTTCAAGTAAATGGGCGATATTTGTACTCGTATATTTAAAATTATTTTAAAATGAGTTTGTTTTTTCCGTTTGCTTTATTTTCTTAGTGTTTACTTAAAGACGACTGACCATTACGTGTGTAAAATAAATACAAGATGTTATCAGTGACCTTGTGTTTTATAAAATTATAACAATTTATTTTTAAATACAATTTAGGAGCAAAAGTTGGCTACGTTCATAATGCAGAAAACGGGAATTAAAAAAATTAATTCAAGGGAACCCGCGAAATATGAATTTTCCAAATTGATTTAGTTTATCAGCTGAAAACTACCAAGCAATTTATTGTTTTATGAAAATAAACATTTGTGTTACATAAAAATATAATGATATAAGCACATCTCTATTAATTAAGACAGTTGGTTTGTTTTGTTTCCAGTTTTTATTAAAAAATTTTCTTGATAACTTTAAACAACTAAAATGTTTTGGCTAAAGTTCGTAATATTTTTTTTCCAAAAAGAATTGGACATGAGATAAATATTCTAAAGGAACAAGGGACAATTTAACATCAATTAATATCAACTTACACGCCAGAACAGAAACAACGTTGTTTTTCGAGAGCCGCTACACTCTCATCATCAGTGTTCATCAGGTACCGAAAATAATAATTATTCTTGAATTTTCAAAGGAAAAAAAGCAATCATAAAGAAATATCGGAGTACTAATTCAAGCACATAATTTTTATCGTTTGCCAAAATATTTCCAGAAAATCACATGCTTTTTAAATATTTGATTTTTATTTTTTTTGTCAGAAATATTTGTCAGTTTTTGATTTTTTTTTAAAAAATATTTGTCATATTCAGATTTTTATTTTTTTTGTCAAAAATATTTTTCAGATTCAGATTTTTATTTTTTTGTCAGAGATATTTGTCAGTTTTTGATTTTTTTTTTCAAAAATATTTGTCAGATTCAGATTTTTATTTTTTTTGTCACAAATATTTGTCAGTTTATGATTTTTTTTCAAAAATATTTGTCATATTCAGATTTTTATTTTTTTTTGTCAAAAATATTTGTCAGATTCAAATTTTTATTTTTTTGTCAAAAATATTTGTCAGTTTCTAATTCTATTTGTCTGTGAGAAATAATTTTCAATATGTGACAATATTCCAAAGGTACAAGGGATAAATTAACATTAATTAATTTCATTTGTGGATTAATAATAATGATTAATAAAATGATTTGAAGGCGCTTAACTTTCCTCAAAACAGAGTTGCAATAATTTAAGTAAAATTTTCAAGTAAAATGTTCGTATTTACGTATGGAAATGCATCTCTGAAAGTATTGAGTGGTTAGTTTTTGGCATTGAGTACCCGGTATACTGTATTAAGTACTCGGTACTCAAATACTCAATACTTTTACAACAATAGAGTGTAGCGGCTTCCGAAGAATAACTTTGTTTCTGTTCTGCCGTGTAAGTTAAAACTAATTGATGTTAACTGTACATTTGGAATATTATCTCACATAATCACTTGGATTTAAACACTTCTAACAACCAATTTAGTTCGAAAAATAATCAAATTAAATAAAAAAATTAAGTGAGTGTGCAGAAATGCAAACAACGGTTTATGTTGCTACTTGATATGGGCACCGGTCATTCGATTAGCTTTTATTAGGCGTGATCACGCATAATCGTAATTAGTTTTTTTTTGTTGAAATCACATGCATAAACGTGAATATAAAAAATTGAGCATGAGTGAGCGTGCATGAGGAGATTTTAGTCTGATTTTTTCGTTTATTTTATCTAAGTGTTCTCTTTTTCATGAGCGTGTGTGGAAAATCACACACGATCCCATCTCTAGTTGCTAGTAATTACATTTGAAATGCAACGAATGAAAAAACCAGAGCAGAGTGGCATTGGATAACATAATCACCCTTATTCCAGTTGTCAACATCGACGTCACGTCAATATAATACAAAAAAAAACTGGGGCTTGTCTAACCGATGTCGAAAACAAGTGACTACTATTGACTGGATCATTTAAGTTTCTAGACCTTAGAATAGAATAGACTGTGGGTAGCACTAAATTGTTCTCGAAATCCTCAATTTTTTGGTATTGTATTGACGTGACGTCGATGTTCACAATTCGAATAAGGGTGACTCAGTTTTGAGTCGCAATCGAATGTATCAGTAATGATTGCTTTTATTTAAACATTTTCAAACATTAATTTCATTTCATGTTGTTCACATCGTTGTCTTCAATGTTTTATTCACTTAAACGTTAATTTTAATGCAACACTTTTTCCTTCTTCTTCTGAAAAAAATCTGATTTTAAATTCAATTTATCGTGAAAAATCTGCTTCAATCAATTACAAGATCCAACAGAGGAAATAAAGGATGTCTGTAGCAAAAGCGTAATATTAAAATTAAATCAATATTGTTTAGTGCTGCAATTGTTTATATTATTGTAAGTAGCAAGCAAATAACAAAACAATCAACCAAAATAGATTTTGCAGAAATAACTTTAAGCTCAGTAAATAAAAAAAGAAAGTTTTTTTGTTCGCAAACCACAAACGTAAAGAATTTTTTCATTCGTACTCGTGAGCAAAAGCAAAAGCAAAAAAAGAAAACAAAAAACAACAAGAGGGACTTTAAACCGGAAAAGGGTTGCGTATTCTGTCAAACACAAACGTACATGCAAAAAGAGCAGAGGTAACTCTCATTCATACGTTCGTACGTATTAAATTTGTGTTTTCAATATAAACTTGTGTTTTAAGAGTAAAAAAGGTTAAAGCGGAAAAAAACAAAATTTCTATAAAACTAATGAAATTGTTTTTGTGTATAAAGAAATATTTTATTTTAAACTACAATAGAAAAATTTCACAATTAGATAAAATAGCTGTGAATCTAATCTGTGGATATCAAATCGTTGATAAAAAAGAAAATCGTATTGCCGAAAATCGTATAGACGAAAATTTAAGAATCCATTTTTTCACTGGCAAGTTTAATTATTTCTTAAGGGCCAAGAAACTTTTTTAAGTATTAAAAATATGTTCTCTAATTTTTTATTTATCCTTAAAGGTTTTAAAAGGGTTATTTAAATTTCCATACAAAGTTTTTGTTACCAGATTATTTCCTTCTAAATAAATTGCTTTATAATTAATTAATTTTATGTATTTTCTTGTTTGGCTGTTAAATTTACACTTTCCTTTTATCTTTATCTTCTTTTTTTTTACTTAAGTCTTGTACTTCATATTTATTTTATTTAAATAATGACATAAATTTGTCTCTAAATTTTATTTCATTATTGAATTAAATATTAAGATGGCATTCTTTATGGTCTTAAATAAAGGTTGTTTTTTTAAATAAGGGTGAGTCGATATTGACAGATGCGTATTACAGGAAAATTATCAGTGATGCCATCAGAAATTTAATAAAATCCCTACGTGTCTCGAAAAATTACCACTTTATCCCTACTCTAAAAATTCATTGATTTTATGATCATTTATATCGTCCGACAAAAAAATAAAATAATAAAAAAATAACATAGATTTGTAATTTTAATAACCTCCAATATCTGCCTTTGTGCCATCATAGTCCTCAAACGACTGTACTAATTACATTTCTTTAAAAATTATTTAATTTTCCAGCGAAGTCTTTGGACTAACTTAAGAGCTGTTGCATTTTTTAAAATAAAGGTGAGATCTTAATAAATTCTTAATAACATTTTATAAAAGTTAAAAAAATGTGACCCAGAAAGGAAAGAATGAAAGTAATTTTTTTCCTAAGAACGCCTTTGAATATTTAAAATATCTTAATATATAATTTTTTAGCAGGTCTTAATTTATATATTAAACCAAAAAAAAAAACAAAATTACAAAATTTTCAAATTTGTTTTTATTTTTCATAAAAATTCTATTCCCAAGAAACTTCTACATTTCTTTGCCTTTCGTTGTCTCTATATATTATTTATCAAAAGATGTTATCTGTCTATAGGAAATATATCGCGAAATACTGTAACAAAATTTTAAATTTAGATTTTTAATGTATTATCACGCAGTTACACCGCAATATAAAAAAGAAAAACAAAGTTTTAAAAATTCCCTACATTTTCCTTAAAATGAGGAAAATGGCCCTTTTTCCTTTCCTTTAAATTTTCCAATAAATTCCCTACAAAAGGAAAAATTGCTTACTGTTGGCATCACTGAAAATTATCGTCAAAATATATTTTTTCAGGGATTTGATAAGCGATTAGTTTTTTTTTATTATTTGATCACGATTTTTGGCTAAAATCGTGTGGACCGTGTACGTTATTTTTCTTTATGTGACCTCTTTTTACTCTTAAAAATTTGTAAGTTTCTGCACCAAATTTGGCAAAAGCTGATGTCAATCTGTAAAATAATAACGTGAACTTAACGCTGAAGTCATTTAAAAATTTTCTTGTTATGAGTTCAATAACGTATCATGAAATGACATCCTTACGAATTGGTGCACACGAAAACATGAAAACACAATTTCACTTGAAAGTCATTCCACATTTTTTTGCTGGGTATTCTTGAAAAGTTTCAAACCTTTTAATTTATACAACACAACTGTTCCAAATCAAATAAGAATTTCAAAAATTACTAAAGTACGAGGGCTACTATTTATATTTCAGGAATAGCTAATAATAACAAACATTTTTAAATGAAAATAGCTTTGTGATTTTTCGAAATATTCCCCTTGATGATCAATACACTTTTGCATTCGGTCAAATCATTTGCAGTTTTTCCATTCCTCTTGAGACACCTCCAAAACATGGTTTTTGAACGCTTCAACTGCTTCTTCAGCGTTCGTAAATCGTTGACCACGCAGCTTACCTTTGATATTCCGGAACAAGAAGTTAGTTATTATAGTCAGGACTATACGGAGGATGAGTCATCAATTCGATGTTTTGACTGCTTAAAAATTCACTTGTTTGTCGAGATGTGTTAAAGTTCGCATTGTCATAATGATTCGTCTTCTGGGATTAGTTTTACGAATTTCTCCGAAAACTTCCGGCAAACAAATGGTCATGTACCACTCTGAATTGACAGTTCTGGGGAACAGTGACCATTCGGCCGAAGAAACAGGTGACCATTTGCTTGGCAGTGCTTCTACCACGAACACCTTTTGTTTGATTTAGCTCGTCTTGGAATATCCACACGGTCGATTGCTGTTTTGTTTCCGGCTCATTAGCAGATATCCATGATTCGTCACCTGTCACGATTTTATACACTTCTTTTGAAGCACCACAGTTGAAATTTTTAATCATTTCCTCACACCATGTGACGCGAGCCTTTTTTTGAGCGGTTGATAAATTATGGGACATCCAACGAGAAGAAATTGTTCTTACAACTAAGTGTTCATGCAAAATCGAATGAATTGAAGTAATACTAATGTACAAGGACGCTTCTATCTCCCAGTATCTCACATGACGATCTTGCATTATCAGTTCATGCACTGCATCGATATTTTGTAGCACAACAACCGATTTCGGAGGACCTTCACGGAATTCGTCGGCGGCAGAACTACCAACACGATAGAATTCACTATACCAGCAATATAATGTCGTTTTCGATAATGCTTTATCGCCATAAAAAGAACTGAGTTCATCGACACATTCTTGTTGAGATAATCCACGTCAAAAGTTGTAAAAAATAATCCAACGAAAAATTATCTCTTGAAATTTCCATTTTTTTTTCTCAAATTGATTTTCTGAACTCACTGTTAACTCAAAAAATAGCACTTGTACATCAAAACGTTGTGAGAACGTTTGTGCTAAAAATGTCAAACTTTATTATGGTGTTGCCAGATTTTAGCTATTGACATCAGTGTTGCCAGGTCTAGAAATATAAATAGTTCCCCTCGTATAAGCTTCGAAATTTATTTAAAAAAAATTACATTCGATATGAATCTTTTTTATTTTTCTTTACAACTTTTATTCAATTAGTCGGCCATTGGGCGACAATAAAATTGTTTAACGAGGAAAATGAAATATGAAAAATGTTAATCAATGTATTTAGTAAAATTATTATTTGATATATTGTATATCGCAATGATGATTTGGCACAAGCACCAATGAACTGCGTGTATGTATATAAATTAGTTCAACCCACAACAAATAAAAACTTTTTTATTTATTTTGATTTTATTTTATCATTTAATTCTTAAAGTTTGAATATTTCTCTGTGCGGCATTGTGCATTGCTCCAATTGGTTTTACCTGCAGGTTACCACGTTTTACAATAAAAAATACTCTTTTTAAATAAGAATTAATTTTTCTAAGCACCATTTTTCCATTATCTCTGTGAATATTGAATTTAAGTAAAAAATGTACTGCTTTTAATATGCAGTTGATATTGTCTGCAGTTGTAATGGCTGCTGCATTCATACTCACTCAATAAATGACCTTAAGGTTTAAATTTTATCACTTATCGGTAAACATTTAGCTGACGTAAAAGGAAATGCATTTAGAATTCTCGCAGAATGCTGCCAAACACAACTTTCTAACAAAACGATTTAAAAATCTTTAAACTGTTGTTTATTTTTTAAATAAAACTTTAACAACCAGATGACACAAAACTAAATTAATTATCAAGCTTTTCTGCCAACCTTTTGCTCTCTCAATTATTTTCTTTGGCTTTTTATTTAAACAAAATTTTTTGCCTTTAAAATATTACTTGCTTGCAAAACTTTACTACAGCGCAATTAATGAGCGCATTAATTATGCGTTATCATTTTATTCAAGTTGTTTAAACGTCGATGGGTTTCAGTTTGTAAAACGTTTGCTTTTTCTTTGCAGATTGGTTTCAAAGTTTAGAGCTGGGGGCAGAAAAGTTAAGCAATAAAAAGGCCAAAATTTCCTTCAAGTTACTGCTTGTAATTGGAATTAATTGCACTTTTCAAAATCTGATATGAAAAGTTTTATATGCTTTACATTCATTTGAATAGAATTAAATAGAAAAGTGTATGAGAGCAGTGAGCAGATGTTTTATGAAAGTGATTTAATTTGATTGAAAGAAAAGAAAAAAGGAATTTCGAAAAATCATGAGCAATGAATTGCAAATGTAAACGACAGCTTTCAATCATGAAATAAAAATTCCATTCAAAAAAGACAATAAGTGTAATTAATTTGTTTATTTGAATGTGATTATTTTTAGAACTTAATTGGTTCGTAATCCAAGTGATTATTGCGGGAATAAAGCTTGTAAGTTTTTTAGCCAGTAGGAATTCTTTCAGAAGAAACAAATGAAAAATTAACCTGCTTTTTCGGGGGCTACTAGACCTGCATCAACGGCGTTTATGTGTATTTTGATGATCTTCTGGAATTTTACTTTGTAGATGTTCTAAAAAAGTTAAAGAAACGCTGGATAATGTGGAAAAAGATTATGTGTAAAAAAAGTTTGAAGACCCAAACAATTTGCTTTTCTGAAGTCTCACAAAGAAACTCTTTCTCTACTGATATTATACGCTTCAAGAAAATCTGGCTTAGAAGCTTTTAATTTAAATACTTATTGCTATTTATTTTGCGATTGCGCCACACTGTACGCTGCTCTGAAACAAAGTAATCAAAATCTCATTAATTTATGTACATAATATACACTCGTTTTGTTCTAAATATTTCAACCAAAAAACTTAAAATTCACCACAAAAATATTATGATATCTACATGTTTCAAATAATATACTTAACAATATCAACGAAGTATATATTGTTTTAGTTTAGACCACCGGGGGAAAAAAGTTTAAATTTTCATATAAATATCAACTTTTTGCTCAAAAGCTTAAACTTATTTACCATTATTGTTGCAGATAACCAACCATTTTCGAGGAAGACGAAAAAAAGTTGTTAAACTTTATAATAAACATTCAAATTCACATGGAGAGGGAGCGAAAAATTTACAATTAATATTAAAAACTGTGTTGTTAGAGATGGGTAAGTGAGTTGCTTTTCATATTACAATACTACACATACACAGACATGTCACTAAATATGAAGAACGAAAACTTTTTTAGCGACATGACACCATTTTTAGGCATTAAAGTAGAATTGACAGAGCCTTTTTCTATTAGTCTGCTTGCTGGCAGAAGTATAAAACGAAGATACTGTTAGAAGAGCAAATAAAATATTCGTTCATAAGCTTGACGTGCTTTTTATGATGCAAAATGAAAACTGTAATTGGAATGCGCGGCATTTTTGTATAATTTTAAGTGTTTTAATAATTTATACAAATTTCCCGGCATATGCGGTATTTTTATTTCTGACTATGTAAAATAAACGAATACTGTCTTTTTCTTAAGCATGATACTCTGTTCATAATTTCGTGGGAACTGCTGTCAAAAGTCCATGTAAAAAAATTCATATTCATATTCATATATTGCGAAATAATTGCAAAATAATATGGCCGAAGTTGTACTGGCAGCATTATTTTTTTAGCCACAAAATGTTTCTGGAAAAATATTTTTCAACTGCGAAATAATGTCAGCACCACAGCTGATCAGATATTTCTGGGCGTTGTGGTTTTAATTTTAAGTTTGCTGCCAAGA
The DNA here is from genome assembly GCA_956483585.1 of Gymnocheta viridis. Classification (NCBI taxonomy): domain Eukaryota; kingdom Metazoa; phylum Arthropoda; class Insecta; order Diptera; family Tachinidae; genus Gymnocheta; species Gymnocheta viridis. Next base: position 121,746,578 of record OY101440.1, read on the forward strand.
AATAATTAAAATAATGGACTATAATGTAAATATAATATAAAATGAAGGTAAGTGCTTTTTGCAAAACGTATGTCTTCGATGAGCTCCTCCGCAGCAGCTGCGATTTGCATTAATTGATACATTGCAGTACAAGCTCCTAAAATTATTTTGTTGTCCATTTGTTTTAATTTTTTTTAATAAACACATTTTTTTCTTTTTGTAAGAAAAACAATATTGCTCATTTCAAGGTAATAAAACCGATAAATTTGTTATAAATCGTGGTATTGTCGCCACAGATCAGTTGTCATAATTTTCACACGAAATAATCAATGTTGCTCAGCATTTTTCGCAAATTTAAACAGAGTACTAAGCTTTCGACTAGAACTCTCAAGTAACACTGTACATTAGAGTGGGTGAATTTCTATGTATTAAACGAATGCTCCAAACGGTTATCAAAATCGTAATCTACGACGAATTTTAAGAAGGTTTGCCTAAGAAACCATTTCACATTTTCGTATTTTATATATTTTTTTAAATATTCTATAAGATTATGGAAAAACGCAAAACTTATTATTTGAATAGTATACGAAAAAATTTGAAGAACGTTGTTTTCTTTAAAAAGAATTTAGATATTTATAAAATTGTTATATTTAAATAGAGCTTTAAATTTTATAAAAAAATTGTATCAGCAGGAATTAACACAGTGACCTAAAATTATTTCAAAAACGCATTTTAAAAAAGCAACCAAGACTCTGAATTTGAATTTTTTTATATATATATGTACATATATTGAAACGATTAATTTGGCTCAAGTTCCAATCCGAGTTTACCCATTTATTTATTCTAATTTTTTATTTAATTTTTTTTATTAGAATTTTTTTTTGGATAAATTCATTATTTTTATTAAGAAAGTACTATATATAGAACACTTTTTTATTATTCATCAGACCAGCAGAACGGATCAGTACTGACTTCGAGGTCGCCACACCATCTCATCAGCGTTCTTTGTTCAATTTTACCACTTTTGACGGTGGATGCTAGTGATCTGGAATATCAACTATTTAAACGTATTATTTACAAATTAGAATACGAAAAGTACAAACTTATTCATTTTTACATTTTAAATCAATTTCGGTTAGAACGAAATCCCATCTCTGATGAATAACTACTCCATATATTCCAGTCTCTCTCGCTTATTCAGCTCCATTACGCCGCCGTACATATGAAAAATCATAATGAGGCTCATTATCATTTGAATGGAATATTTGAATAAACAGAATAGTCGGTTCTGTGCAATGAAAACCCCTAGAATTATTCATCAGTCACCTTTGCATTAATTAAAATTTACAGTCTGGTGTGCAATTTGGTCAGGAGGAATTATTGGACGTGACTTCCTTGAAAACGAAAACGGCGTAACGGTAAATGTGAATGGGGAGCAATATCGTGATATGATTGAAAGCTTTTTAATTTCAAGAAATGGTGATATTGGTTGGCCTCCACTGCTCCGAACTTCTTTTTGTGGGGATATCTGAAAAGCAAGGCTTATGCAAACAAACCAGAAACGTTTGAGCAACTCAAACGAAATATTTGTCATGTAATCAATGAAATACCGCGTGAAATGTGTGAGAATGTAATGACAAATGTGCTCAAAAGGGATCGCATTTGTGAGGCTATCAGAGGCTTCGACACAATTATTTCACGCTCTTCGTTCGGAATTAAGCGCTACATTACTTGCTTGTTGCTATGCTGTAGCTGTCTTGTTCACATTCTCAAATATAATTGACGTACGACGCCATTTGCAAAAATTATAAAATCTTCTGGTAGGATAATTAATTTTGCAATATTTTATTTATAATGAAATTTACAGATGCTTTCGACCTGACGATTTTATGAGACTGTTGTACTATAAAGATAGATATATTGAAGGAAGAAATGATTTCTTTTAACGACCGCGACTGAGGTCAGTTGATCTATTGTGCCCCAGATATATAATTAATCCAAGCTCTGTATGCCACTCATAAGAAAAGTCAGTACAGAGATTGAAGAACACCACCTAACATAGTCTGAACACAGACGTTCAGTGTAAAACATAAAACAATACACTCCCTTATTTCCATCCTCTTCCAGGCGTAAACAGCATTGCGCATTATATAATTATGCTTGTGAATTTACTTTGTTTTTTCTTTTTGTCTACCGACTTATTTCTTTTGTTTTATAAAGCCAATTTGAACTTCATATGGAATCAGAATATATTAAATGTGCTGCAATCAGATTTACTTAACAAGATTACCTTGTTTAACATTAAAGGATATAAAAGTTAAGTAATTGTACACACATACATAAATATATATATAAGTTTTATTTTATTAGAAATCACCTTCTCATCTCTATTCTTTTCAACAACAAACTAAATTTCTTAAATCATTTGGGGCAGTAGTGTGTACAAATCGTTTGTGAAAGTTTTCTTATTTTTATTTTCTATCTGTCAGTCTCTTTTGTTTATAGTAACTTGTAATAACAAGAAGAAACTAATGAAATTCCCAACCAAACACGTAGAAAAATGAAGTTGATAATGAAGAGATTTATGCAAATTTAATATTTGCAGAGATTTATGAATATGAAATTTAAAGTCGCTTCTCTGCCAACTAAGAGAAACAAAATTAAAAGATATTGAGATGTAAAGTTACTTCATTTAAGTAAAATAATAATGATAATAAAGTTCTAAGAAAGTCAACTAAATATTTTTCTAATTCAATGAGGATTTTTAATTTATTTTTTTTTCAGTTATTTTAAATTTATTTTTAAATATTTAGAGTTAAATTTGTCGAAATTATTTTAGTATCTTTTTGGTATATATTGCATAGAACTCCCCATAATCGTAGCTAACTTGTACGTTATGGACAAAAGAAAATCATAGACTCTCGACTAATTGGAGCCAAGGTATCTGTTATGTAGCGATTTTAATTCCTGTTTGAAATGAATTCTATAGACCTAATGGATGATCTGTTTAAACAAAAGTACTCGTATCTTTGTAAAAACTAAATGAAATTAACTAAACTTATGGCGTTTTCTTTTCTAGAAAAAAGTGCAACATTTTTTGCCCTTTTTATTGAAAATTTGCAGTGTATTGATTTTTTGAAATAATGAGTTTATTAGAAATTATTGTATGTATCATCACTTACGACGCAAAATTTTTGCCTTAAGAAATCTTTTAATTGCAATTTTTTTAATAAAAAGTTTAGGAAATGTTAAATTTTTTAGAAAAGAAAACGGCATTAATTTCTTTTGGTATATTATGACTTTATTAGAAATAAGAAATAAGCTAAGCCGATAGCCATTGTTGCTAGTGCCTTTAGCTTTTGATTTATTGTAATTTTAATTATAATAAATTTGTAAATAAATAAATAAAAAGAAATATGCCCAATATTTAGGGAAGACGATTTTATTGATGCGACTACTGCGACTGGTTTCGTATTAACTTAATCTGTAAATCCAAATTTTTAAAATTTTTTTGACGGATTCAGGTGTTTTCTCACGATTTGCTTGAAAAATATTTCAAGTTCAGTTATCAAAAAAACTTAGCCTACTTAACGATACCATCGCTCTTTTGCGTGAAAAGTTTCCTCACTGTGTGATTTCTCGAATATGTGATTACAATTGGCCAACGAAACCTTGTGATTTAGCAACTGTAGACATTTGTCTTTGAATCTACGTAAAAAATAAACTATATGCCGATGGCCCATAATTGATTCAAGATCTATAAGATGTATATCGTGAAGCTATCGAGGACATACAGCCGCAAATGTGCAAATTGATGATGCAAAATTTCATGAAACGAATATGGTCCTGCAAGCGTAGCAGTGGCTGATACTGTTTTCATTGTCAATGGCATACCATCAAATAAGCATCCGATATACATATTTACGAGGGCGGATCAATAAGTCCGTGTGAAACTGTGTAAGACACAGTTTTTTTTGCAAAACAAAAATTTATTTTTCAACATAATCTCCTTTTAACTTAATACACTTAGTCCAACGTTTCTCCAGTTTTTGAATCCCTTCCAAAAAATAGGATTTTTCGAGGTTCTTAAAATAGGCATTTGTTTGGTCAATAATTTCATCGTTGGAGCTAAATCTCTTTCCACCGAGCCATTTTTTAGGTTTGGAAATAGGAAGTAGTCACTAGGGGCTAGATCCGGAGAATATGTCGGATTGCAGTAAAACAACTCCAAACAATCCTTTGAAATTGTCACACGTTTACGTTTATGGTCAATTGAGAACAAACGCGGCATCCATCTTGCAGACAACTTTCTTAAACTCAGCTGGTCACTTAAAATCAAAATTATACTTCCATATGAAATGCTTATGGCATCAACAATCTCACGCACTTTTACTCTTCGATCGGCCAATACCATATCGTGGATTTTTTCGACATTTTCGGGTGTACTGACCTCAAAACGTTCTGCGTCATTTGTACTTGTGCGACCACAACGAAAGTCTTTAAACCACTTTTTAACATTGTAATCGATGGTGCACATAGTATTTATGGTTCCCATAGTATTTATCGAGCTTTTCTTTGGTTTGTTTAATGAGCAGTCGAAATTCATTTTTTGCCATTTTTAGAAAAATACACGAGATTGTATGTTTTGAACAGCTGTTAAATGCAAAGTTAATGGCGCCACTTGCTCAAAATTTGATAGTAGTCTATTAACAGGTGGTACTTGATGGTAGCAGTGTTGCATCTCATATAACTACGAGGGAAGTTCGAAAAGTCACGTACTTATTGATCCACCCTCGTATGGTACTACAGTCGATGCTATAAACTAAATAATCGTGAATGCCATTCAGTGTCTTTAAGTTTGAAACATAATTACAACTTTAAGACTTTCAGCATAGAAAGACTTTCTATATGCATAAAATTTTCGAGTTTCTTTTAAACTTTATTAAATTATAAGCTTCTGGAACCTTTTATATACGAGTACTTTAATTTTAATTTCACGGCAACATATTTTTCTCACTCATTCATTTCACTCATTCATTCAATATTGTCTCAGTTTATCCACGAAAAAAAAGGAAAAAAAATAATGATGGGAAACAAAAATAAAACTCCCTTGGGTTTCTTAATAACATTATTATTTGCCTTTTGTATACCATTGAGAAAAAAGGGGAAAAATATGCCAACTTTCTTATTTACTTAATATATTACAACTTCATTATCTTATTCCTACTTGGTGTTGTTGTTACAATTGCCACTTCTACAATGAACTTTGTACATATTTATTTAACAACAGTTATGAGAAAGCTTCCTTTTTGCCGCAAGTGTTTTTTAATTTGCAATAATGTTAAATAAAGCCTGAAGGCTTCATTACTCATACAAACATGTGGCAGTTACGAAAACTACGTTCAGCTTAAGAATGCTTCCATATTAATTGCAGATGTTGAAACATAAAACAGTAGCTTACAAGATAATCTAAATAGCTGGTATTACTAGAAAAATTAAAAACACTAAATTGAGAATTATATTTCTCATTATTGGTTCCATCCAAAAAGAAAAGGATTAAGAATGCGCTCTCCACTTAAGCTAATTAAAGTGATCTTGTATTGAGACAACACTGAGTAGCAAAAACAACAACTTTTTTGTCATCGAATTTAAAATTTTTTCGGCAAAATGAGAAACGAGTGGGATGAGGAAGATCTTTCTGCAACAATAACCTGTGTTATGTGCTTTTCTAAGTGTTTGAAAATTGTGTTTTCTGTTGTTTTACAATTTCACATCTAAAAATAATAACTAGGAAAAATGCTGCCTTAAAATGTTTTCTTACTTCTGAATTCGCTCTTAACACATTCGTGTAGAAGACGGCATAAGGCGTCAAATTTAGGGACATATATTTGAATAGTACGGCATGTACAGTCGTTGGGCACAAATGTAAGTACATGAAATGTCCTTTGCTTTTAGTTTAGAATTGTGGTTGGGACATGACGACAGTAACCGTAAAATGAAATGTTAAAAAAGGGTCAATATGAAAATCAATTGCCTGCGAATGCGTTGATGGAACATCACGTTTATGAAAGAGTATTTATCATAACAAAAGTATGCTAAAGGTGGCTTCACATGGACTGTATTTTTGTGACTCAGTCAGTTTTGTAAGTCTGTTGTAAATCTGTATGTTTTTCAAAAATGTCAATTTACTGACGGTTTATAATTTTTGCTTTCAAACACATATTTGTAATTGCGCCTGATATAACTTCAAAATTTTTTTAGTCTGAGTTTACACACGTCATTTCTTATTGACATGATTTATAGGCAAGAGAGACGAGGGGAAATGAAACGAATACTCAGATGCATGTACTGTCATTACGTGAACAACAATGAAAGTTCAAAGAACAAAAATTAAGAATCATGTCAATAAGACATAACGCGTTTAAACGCATACTTATCTATGTTTTTGCGTTGCAAGAGGCTGATGTCAGATGCTTTGCCAAATTAAAATAGAACACGTGCTAAATTTAGTCATCTGAGTTTATCATTTACAAAATTTTCCCAAATTGCAAGATTTTGCTCTTTTATTTGCTGGTTTTTCAAAGTTGCTCATGACGGGGTTTAATAACAACGTTTGTCACCTTTTAATAAATTTGGGTCCTGACGACTCAAATCCTCTATAAAAATTTTAATACTATTTAAAACCTCCAATAAGCCTTCCAAAGTTATTGTAACTGTGTGCTTTACTTTAACCGCACCTTATTCTGAATGAAAAGAATCTCCTAAAATAAACTCCTAAACTCCTATAAAAACTCCTACTTTCAAAAAATAAAAAAAATGTATTTTTCGAGACAAGCAAATAAAAAATATGTATTTTCCAATTTTGCTTTTCATTAATGTTGCGGAAGTGTTTCAAACGGAATAAATGTTTTAAATACATGTTTAAGCATGTTTCTGCAAGGATCTAATAAATACTTCGCAGACATTTAAAAAGGAGCACTATGAAGTCTCACAGCTTGAACAATTTTTAAACGCATGCCTTTAATCTTACTTTGTGCCATTATTAATATGTATATTTGAGCATGTGTAAGGGGAAGGAATGATTGTATGTGTGCACATTCATAGATTCGTATTTATGTATTTATGTATGTATCTTTAATATGTATGTGTGTTACTGAATGTAGCAGGTGTTCGTTCTATCTAAGATTTATTTATGTATAATTTTTATGCAAATACTTATTGTACTCACATTTATTAATATACCGAACACGATGTTGTGTGTATTTTCATAAAAGCAATATTTAATAAGGGGTTTTGAGAGACACACTTCTTTGATATGATTATTTGACAAACATTTATAACATTTTTAATTTAAAAAAAAGTAAATATTAATTCTTATTTTAAATAAGAAAGGTGTTTAAATATGTAGATTAAAAGGGTTTTTATTGGAATGTTGGGGGTTAAGATTAAGTTTTATACAACAACTGAACATTTTTTGAAACTAGATATTGAGGATATCTTGCCTAATAAGTTTACAAAATGGACAAGTCTCAGAAACAGTTCACCAACCAAAATTTTTTTAAATTCATCCTTTTTTTTTAATTTAATATTAGACTATATACTGAATTTTTTAAATAAAAGAAATGTAATTCGATGATCATTAATGTACAAATTATTACCAAATCCTACCCTACTTCAGATCTTTAAATTTCATAACAGAAATTAACAATTTTTAGGTATTCATATCATCAATTTTGTGTTAATGAAGATGGCCCGATCGAAAGCCAAATTTTTATACATTGAATTCGCTGAGTTTTAGTTTACTATTTTTGAAACATTAAAATTAGGTATGAAGTTTTAGAGTAGAAAATAGATTGGAAAAATGTAACGTGCGTCACAAAGGGTCCACGTATTTTAATAAAAAAAAAACGACAACATTTTTTGGCAGCAAAAAAGTTATTTTAAAATTCTCTCAATTTTAGTAAAAAAATATTGTATTTACTATTTTGAAATTTTGTATGAAATGTCATCAGCTCCATGCGTTGTAGCGTGCGTCACAAAGAGTTCACGTCGTTTGACGAAGTTTTTTGTTTGCAAATAAGAAATTTTAGAATTATCTTATATTCATGTTTCTTTTAGGAACTAGATTTTGTGTGCTTTTTTATGCAAAATTCGCTAAAAATTACGAAAACACACTTTAACTTTCAAAGTTATTTCCGTTTTTCGTAGCGCGCGTCACAAAACTTTGTAAACAATTATTTAGCAACAAATGCCTGCTAGCTAAAATTTTCTTTTATGCCATTCGAAAGTACACTTATATCCCACTAAACATCATGCATAAGTGGAAGGTACTTCTTTTGGAAGACCATAAAAATTTGTATATAATAATGTGAAAACACGTACGAATAGAGAGCTCGTTACGCAGGATTTGCCCAAATACAGAGTTATCAGTTTTTCGGTTTCAAAAGTAAAGTGGTGATTTCAATGAGACTTTTATTTCATTATAATTTATGTACGATATATCATTTAAAAGAAGGCTTCAAGATTGGTTGCAGCAGTTGATCCTTTTGATAACTTGATTATCCGCGTAGACACGGTCTTTGACGTAGCCTCACAGAAGAAAAAGTCAAACGGCGTGAAATCGCATGATCTTGGTGGACAATTGACGTCGTCAAAAAGTGAAATTACGCATTCTGAAAACTTATCATGCAATAAAGCCAAAATCGGTCGTGTTGTGTGAATCGCGGCACCGTCTCGCTGAAATCACATATCGTAAAGTTTGTTATCTTCAATTGCAGACAAAAAAAAGAGTTGTTTGTTATGCGGCCATAGCACTCTGAACTGACGGCAATGGTTTTTTTCAGCTTCATTTTCCAAAAAAATACACTCCAATGGCATCTACAGATTATAATATACACCAAACAGTCAGTTTTTCCGAATGGCTATCCACAAACACTTCTGGGTTCTCCGAGTCCCATATGCGATAATTATCCTTGTTAATGTAAACACCGAGCAAGAAATTAGCTTTATTTTGTTCGAAAAGTCAGCATCGAAAATCTGTTACTGGAGCACCCAATCAGCATATCGACGGCATTGTGAGTGGTCAGCCGGCTTCAATTATTGCGTGAATGGGCCTTTATATGGATGGAGGTGCAAATTCAAATACAAAATACATCATAGTGAACCGTAAGGTAGGCCCGACAAGTTCGGATTATCCGCCACACTTTCACTAACAAAAGCAATATTTTCGGCAGTGCGCACATTGCGATGACTCACAGGCCTGACCACATCCAGTTTCTTTAAGTTTCTTTATAATCTTGCCAATTCATTGCACAGTAGATCGATCATGACGACCATAATTACCCCGTTATGCTCGAAAAGTGGCCGCGCTTAAACAAGTGAGCATTGACACGCTCACGTATTCGTTTTTTTTCATGAATTATTTTCATCACTCTCGTTTTATTCTTTTAAAGCTCTACTTTTTACATTATCGTTATTTCTCTAGCTTAGAAATTAAATTTTATTAAAAAGTTTATTTTGTGTTATTTTTATATTTTCTTTATGACTGTTGTTTAGGCCTGTATTTACAGTCGTTAGTTAACTAATGAAGTTGGTCTAACTAAATTTTTTTTTATATAAATATCATTAGTTAAATCCCCTTAATTAGTTAACTAAAAACCTTAGATTTATTTAGAGTTATTAGAACATTACTTGTTTCAAATCTTTAAGAATTTTGTTAAAACCAAGTTTCTTGTCGGTCAGAAAACGAATTGTGTAAAATACCAAATATCTGAAACTTTGTTTGTTTCAATTTCGTTGTGCGCTTTCTATGATTTTGCAAATGATTACATACTTTCTTTTGTATGCACATCTAATAAAATATTCTCTTTTTTGCTAGCATTTTTCCTATCAAGTTGTTTAGTTGTCTTTAAATCCTTCAATACATTGAATATTCATTTGATGTCCTTTAACTTTTACTTTGGACTTTTGTTTTTTTGACAGTTTTTTATAACAGTAATGATGATTAAAGAGTGATGAGAGATGTCTTTGGCTAACATGAAATTTGATTTAAGGAATAATAACCACACAATAAACAAGGCAAGTCCATTAGAGTAGCTGATCATTTATGCTACATATACTGAGTGTGAAACTTCAGGCCGATTAATAAGGTGTATGCAGAAGACCACCTGCTAGACAAGTGTATTGTCAAATTTTATTCTATTGAAATAAGTTTTTAAATTTATTTTTTTTGACAGTACACTTACCAAAAAAAACGTTGTTTTGTTGTGTCAATTCGCCGGCGAGTTTAGCTTATGAGATGACAAAACCATAAACAATAATTTTTATGTAAGAATTTTTGTTGACAGTGAAATACCATTGAGATTTTTGTTGTGGGTAACTACATAACATAATTACCTTGTTTATTCTATCATGGGAATAATTTCATGATGATGTTTTTTTATGATTTTTTTATATTCTTGATTTACAATCTGCGCCATGGAAAATGTCATTTGCATGTTTCTGTTTCTCTTTAAGTATTTTAAGAATTGAAAGGAAAATGAAACTACGAAACTGTGTTTAACTAATTGTATTCTAATTAGAAATACTTGAAACTTTTGCAGCTTAAGATTGCACCTCAACGTAGCAATTTATATTTTCCACTTTAAAAGAAAATCAGGGGTTTTCAGTCTGTACAGAGTGGTCAAAATTCAAGTGTATTTAAAAAAATAAATCAAATGAGCTAAACTTAATTTCTTTTTAATAAATATATTATTCGAGATATGCGTCGATATACTATTTCAAAGAATTTTTTTTTAAATTCTTAATTTCTTTTGGCATACATATTATAGCTTTATTAGGAATAACAAATATTCCCATTATTTATGTGACAGCCGTGGCTGACTTCGCAGTAGCTTAGCAGTAGCAGTCCATTTTTCAAGACTTTGTTGACTTGACTTTGGCTTATAGTTCTATCTCACAAATTGTTCGGATTATATTTGTCTAAAAGGTGTGAATCACGATGATTATTCGCCCAAATTCGATCTCCGATTATTAGTTTTCAATATTTTGCAGCGATGTTCAAGCGTAAATCGACTGATTTTGCTCAGCATCAGAAAAAAATCCATCTAAATAATATGATACTTTTGAAAATTGCAGCAATAAGACTGAAGCCACAGTATAAAATGAGTCTGCGTTTGTTTTTTTATAAAATTAGTTTGAATATTTTAGAAATAATTTTTGCAAACAAGAACCGACTTCAAAACAGAGGAACGGAAGCGGAAGGATGGACATCAGTCTAAAACAAAAACAAGTTAAGGCATCGCGACCAATCTGGAAGTAATTCCTTCCATATAAGGAAAAATTTTCCAAATTGATTCATAAACAGGAGGTTTTGAAAAAAAAAAAAAAACAATAAAAACATTTATAATTGATAGCCAGGAAAAAAAAAAATATGAAATTGATTGTTTCTTCTCGTGTCACCTTTGAAGGCGGATATAAAACATTTATCCGTTTCAAAAGTTTTAACGACTTTTATCATCGATTATAGCATATTTTTGGAGTCTTAGGAATTTGTTTGTGGCATTTTTTGAACTTATAGAGGATATTCGACTTTTCTAGGGCACATTTTGTTATTGTATTGAAATTTTTTCATATGCTTTTCGCTTCCTTTTTTGCAACGGAAGGAAACAAATCAAAAGATGCCTGTTAAAATTTCTACATCTGCAAGTTAAAACGTACGGCGAAATTTTGCGTTATTTGCATCTAATTTCCAGTTCACATTTTCTTAAACCAAAGCAGTTTTGAAATATGATGTTGGATATGATGTTGGGTATGATGTTTAGAAAGTGTTATTGCTTACGCCCATAGTGTGAACGTCATCCAATTACTGTTCAGTAGGTGTTTACACACCTGCTGTTCATTAAGTTGTTATTGGCGCCTTTATAACTCGCTCTTTCACTCTCATTTTTATTGCGTATTATTGTGTACTTAATACTATTGTAAACCCAAAGTGTACGGTACGTACTACATAAAACCGCAATTATTTTAAATGAAAATAAAACCCAAATTATCATATAGAAAAAAATCTAATACACTCTTTTTGATTTCAACATTTTCGAGGAAATATTTCAAGGAAACCAGTTATCTTTTAAATATTTCCCCGTTAGAGCAGTATGCGTCGAATTTAACATTTTCAATACTCTCTTTTTAAAATTTAAATCAATGTTATGTATGTTGTTAATTGCTATAATAATTACCAATAAAAAGCTTACCTTATTTTATTCAACATTTTTAATATTAATATTGAGATCTCTAAAGAAATTGTGGTAGAATTTTTGTTTTTTATTGACTTGTTCTAGTTCTTGCTCAGTTTTTTTTTTATTTTAAAAATATTTAAAAATTCTATTGACTTGTTGGAAACAAAATATATGTTATCTTTAAGCAAACCATGATTCTCACATTTTTTCAAGTTTTTAGAGCAGCTTAATTAAACTTTTTGACGGCATATTTAATGCGCATAAAACATTTTTTCAGAGCTTATTTTCGGTTTCCCTTTGTGTAATTCTCTCTTTTTTTGCAATCGTTTATAAATACTGAATTATTGTTATTTATTATTTTATAATATTCAAGCTACGTTATAATTTTTTTACTATCACCTTTAATTATGTGATAAAATGGCTTTTAAATATTCAGCCCCAAAGTATACAACACAAAATACATTTTTATTATTTCTGTAACAAAAGCGTATTTAGTATGTTTTGTTTTATTCTCCCATTTATTGTCTGCTCTGTTCTGCAACATATTTTTTTTGTTAAATGCTCTTCAGGGTATATCACTTATATAATATATGTGTACATATTTAGTATGGATTAATTCACCGGTATATGGTTTTCTGTCCCTACCAAATGGTGAAAAAATAATATAATTTTTTTACTTATTTTTTTTTATTTAAAAATCGCTAAAAAATAAATTGAATTATTACCTGCGATCTCTGACTGTATAAATTATTATCGAAGCAAATGGCAACGACTTTGTTTATATGCACATGTGTGCGAGTGCATGTGTGATTCCTGTAGTATACTTTAAGGCTACAAATTTATCATTATATATTTAAAAGAGTATAAATCATATAAAAATCCAGTGAAAAGTAGTATTTCAACGCGTATATTCACTGCTTGTATTATTGCTGTTTTATATTCATATAATATTTTATATTATTTTTTGCTCAGGGCATTTTCTTTATAGCACTTGTTGTGGCCTAGTTAAGACAATATTTGTATATTGTGAGTTTTGTAGAGAATTTTCCTTTATTTTAATTTCAAATAAAAAATATTATTTCGAGGAAGTGGGCAGAAACTTTTGAATATCGCTTAGACTTTTGTTTACAGGAGGCATGAAAGACATGTGGCAAGTTTTCATTTTTAAGCAGTTGGCCGCGAACTAAATCGTAATATAAATTTACTTCAATTTGAAGAAAGTCAAGGGCAAAGTTGGGGACTAAGAGCAAGTGCCTAGATTTTGATGTTAAAAAAGAACTGAACCGATATTAGATGTATTGTGATTCAATGGAAACAAATTTTATGAAAACACGTCTATTTGTGATGAATTGAATATTAAACGTACTTTTTGAAATAATTTCTGAGAGAGAATTTTTATAAATTGAATAAAGCTTGGTATTTGATTTCGCCAATAGCATGATTTTTCAAAATTTATTGTTTCAAAATTTCAAAACGATAAGATCAATTAATTTATATTCTGTTTACTCACAATTATAAAATCATTAGACCGCTACCGAAATTACGTGTTTTTGAAATGGTTATATTCTTATGTATTTATCGTTAAATCTACATACATAATTAAAAAACATAATATTAAAAATAATAATTTTGAAATGCGTCAAAATCGGGGATGCACCAACACCTTTTCCAATACGATACTGACAGCAATAACCAAAAAATATATATATCGATGATACCGATTCCGATGTTCGTATTGAATTTCAACTCAAGGTTCAATTAACAAAAAAAAAGTACAGTAATTTTGTTATTATTATCTATAAAAAATTACAGCGCAAGAGATTTTTAGTATTTGAAATTTAAATTAATAAGTTGTTTGTTTAAAAAAAAAGTTTTCTTAAATTTTGCGAAGAGAGACGATTTCGTAAGTCTGTGCCTGCTTGCATTGTATGCCTTTGGTCACTTTGGTCACTTTGGTCCGTCGTTCGTACAAATATGTAAATTGTGCAATAAATATTTCATAATGTAAACACAAATGCAACTTAAAAGCCTAAAAGAGAAAAATTGCTGCATAAAAGTTGGATAATATGAACTAGCAATTTCTTTAAACGAGAACTGCAGTGGGAAATAGTCCCTCAGATGCGACAGAACTCATTTTTTTTAACTTGGATCAGCACTTTGGGGATGACCCCTACATATGCAATGCATTGTGCCGGAACTAGGAAAAGTGGTTATGCGAAGGAGGATAAAGGTAGTAGTGTTTGTGGACGTTCAGTTTGAACCTTCCCAAACTGAAAGTAACAGGAAAGACCTCTGCAAGGAGTTTATTCCACATACGAACTGTTCGGCTAAAGAACGGATTTGCGCTGTAATGCGTAGTGCGATCCACTGGCATATCAACTACAAATGGATGCGCTCTTAACGAAGAACGTGTTGTTCGTAAATATGAGCGGGTTTCGGGAACAAGTTCCCTGATTTCATTAGAGCACATTCCATTTTAGTAACAATAAAACAGTGTAATACATCCCACATTGCGTCGATGCTCCAGTGAGTCATTTGCAAATTTAAGTACTACTTCCCCATTTTCTTCAAGATTCGGACGCAGAGGTAATTGCATGACTAAAAAATCGGATCTGCGTCCCTAGATATATTAGGAGATTTTAAGTATATCTCGATTTCTTTTATGGCGGAATCACAGCTTCGGACGGACAAAGGCTCATCGTTTTTGGATTCTTTAATAATAACAAATCTTCACAAAGTCAAATTAAAAGCCATACGATCAAGTCTTTTTTTGTCTATTGCAACGGCTGCAACTTAAAGAAAATTATTTCATTAATGTATTCTGATTTTATTCTCTGAATTTGAATTTATATTTTTTCTGCGGAATAAGAATTGAAAATAGTTAAGCAGTGTCAAGAACAAAACTATGCTTAATGTTTATTGATAAAAACAAGCGTTAGAAAATTTTTATAAGTATTTTTGTATCGACAATAAAAAATCGCTGATATATCGAATGTATGTCTACTCAAAATCATAAGTACAATTCGTATCATTCAGATCTTCCCCGAATTATAGTGCATGTGTTCGCCATACACTCGCCGCACAAATTATCTCCACATGTGTCCCAGTACTTTACTATTGGGCTGTGTAGCTCATGAACGAACGGGTTAAATTGAACGAATCATCCAACTGAACGAAGTGATTCGATCATTTTAGTGTACGCTTTTGATTCAATAGCGAGCCGTTCGATTTTGTAGATGAGCTTAAAACTTGTTTTCGTTTTTCCAGGTGTCTTTTTTTATGTCAAATTTAATTTCGTTCATCGATCTTTTTTATGTTGCATGCTTTTGTTTGATTTGAGGTTTGATGTATTGATCAGATATTTTAGAAAGTTCGCATAGATAAACATTTCTTTTGAGATTATTAAGCTAAAATAAAATGTCTAAACATTCTAGTCAAAATAACAAGAAATTGTTCCTAAAATGAACTTAACTATGATTTTTTAATTAATAAATCCATTTTTTTTCAAATAAATTCTTCAATTTAATTACATTATTCAAATATTTACAACCGTTTTTCTTACTGTCGTTCAAATTGAACGATAAAACGAACGGGTTGATTTTTATTGGACGAAGATGACCGATCACTGAAATGAACGATTTGCCACAGATCTACTTATGATCTGGTGAACGTGCCGCTCAATCCATAATAGGCACTCCATATTTCTCCAACCGAGTCTTACTGGATCTGCTAGCATGGATTTTTCCTTTGCTGAAATATTATCTATTTTTTCCGATGCGCATCCAGGTATGGCAACAAGTGATTTGAGAACGTTCGTTGGTGCTCGTGGAAAATTTTCGATATTTGCAATTATTAAGCAGAAAATAATTAAATCGTTTTGTAATATGGGGACCATGAATGTAGTTTTAAATTAAGCCGAAATCCTAGACTGTTGCTAATCACACCGAGCTCCAGAGCATATTCTGAAGGACTGTGAAGCTGTATGCCACAGAAGATGTACCCATTTGGACAAGCACCTATTCGAGGATTAGGAACTGCCAACACTAGAACCACTGGCAATCTTGAGATTCCTCATGAAAACAGGTCTAGTTGAGGTGCTCTAGCACTTGGCAAGGGATACAATAGATCTTCGGTCGCAGTGTCCTGTGTTTCCCGAACAATAACAATTCGTTCATTCATTCAATCAAACCGAGTATTGCTAATAATTGACCATCATTATATTCGAAATATTTTAAATTATAGTTGATTGAATAATTATAGTCGGCTTCAAGTTTGTCTCTCAATAATAGTACATTAACAAGGTATGATTATGCCAACCTTTGCGAATTAGCATAAACTTTCTTATCTCCAGCTTTAATTGTCAACCAATAATGGACAATACACAAAATGTTAACCATCATCTCAATTCAATTTCTGCTTATGTCATGCGAATAGCAAATTTCCTTGAAATCCAAATGAAATGCTTGGCAAACTGCATGCAAAATGGCTGGGGGCTTTCCACGCATTCAACAAAACCTCAATAGCCACCCACAACTCACTTTTGTGTGGAAATACTTTCACTTTTGTACACGTAATTCAAACGTAAATTCTTTTTTATATAAAAAGTATACAAACAACGTATGCTCAAGACATCGCAACTATAATGCACCAGGGTGTCGCTTTATACTCGTATCTCTTTGTTATTTGTTGTTGTTGTTGACGTTGTTGGTGGCACTTTGATATGGTTGTTACTCTATTGCAAATGACATGCTGATCTTAATGTTGTATTATTGTGTTTTATGGTTTAAATTGCAGATTCTCCCACTGACTATCGCAGTCACTTCATTGCTTTCTGCTTATTAAGGACCAAGCTACTTTTGCTGCTACTTACACAGTGGGATGAAAGAAAAAGCAGAAATTGATATTCGTGTACCACAGCGCCCTCCTTCGTCAGAATTGTAGCCAAATCGGCGGCGAAGTATAATAATTAATAAAATGGGTACACAGCTTAAAACACATTTAATGCGCCTACTTGTCGGTAGAGTCGCTGCAACGCTGATCTAAAAACTGACACAACGCGCAATATCGGAGTTGTAAAACAATTAAGCTTTCTCAATTTCACCATCTGTCCATTCTTATTATCCCTTTCCCAAAGAAGGTAACTCATCTACTGGTTGGAGGGTATATTAATTGCCTAAGTGTTACTTCTCTTTTTAAAAAAAACTGTAAATAAATTATAATAGTGAAAACATGAAATCAATGAAATTAAACCGGCAGATTTATACGGGAGAGAAGCAAGACTTTCGCATAGAAAGGTGCTTGCAAGGTTTGCCAGTCATTTAAAGCCTCTTGAATTGGACAAAAATGGGATAAAGTTAATATCGTTTGCTTATAAATCATTATTTGTTGCGAAAAGAAAAACTATCAGCGAAATCAAGGAATGTCATTTTGTTTTTGGT
The DNA here is from genome assembly GCA_956483585.1 of Gymnocheta viridis. Lineage (NCBI taxonomy): Eukaryota > Metazoa > Arthropoda > Insecta > Diptera > Tachinidae > Gymnocheta > Gymnocheta viridis. The sequence goes on from OY101440.1 coordinate 121,764,231, forward strand.
CGTGCCAGCACAAGCGACAGCAAACGTTTAGGTTAACCAAAAATGATCGTCACGCCAGAAATAGTCGATTAAAGACATTGAAGTATGTTGGAAGATCGGAGAATGAACGCCTGTTAGGTGACTGAGGCACTAAGCATTTTAACCATGATTACTTTTACATGAAACATCTATTCGCCCGACGGTTGTCGTGATTGCTCATATTCTATAATAAGCGGTAGAGTGTGACCACTTCTAAAAAATATTTGGCCAAGATCAAGATTTATGCCATATCAATTTAACTTTAGTTTTTTTTTTTAACAGAAGTAACGACACTCAGGCAATTACACTTAATTCTATTTTTACACGGTCTTTTTCTATACGGTTTTTATTTAGCACGTGTTGAAAATAACAAATTTTAAATTTTTTACACGATTTTATTTCATTTAGCACGATTTAAAATAACGAAGCAAAAATAAATAAAAGCACACAAAGCTTACAAACAGCTAGGAACCATACGATTTTGTTTCTTTTTGTGTATACATACATACAAGCAAATTTACTGGTTAGAGAAATTGTAAATAGCATAAATTTAGGGGAATTCCCTTTTTGTGTTTACAAACCAATTTACTTGTCAGAGCGATTGAAATTATATTGTAAATATGTTGATGTTACGAAAGTTTCTTTAGTGATTTGATTAATTACATTTTGCAAAATCCAAACCAGTGTGCAAACGACAACTTACTTGTAAGGATTCCAAGCAGCAGGAGTGATAGTACAAATCATTTTATCCTTTTTGAGGTTTAATTGTGTTAGAAGTCGTTGTTACTGCTGTGTTGTAGCTGTTCTTAGCAACGATTATTCGTATTTTGTTTCAGCTGCTGTTCTATTTTTAATAAAAATTTATTATCAGTAGAAGTGTGTTGGTGTTTGCAGGTGCTAAAGTAGCAATCTAGATTTGTGTATGAAATTGTTTGTGTAGGTGTGTGGCTGTGTGCGCATGGGTGTGTTTGTGTGTGCAATGTGACAACAAGAAGTGTGTGCGTTTCGGTTAAACTCGCTGTATCAGTTATTCAATGAGATTTTGAGAAAATTACTTTGCTTTATTGCATATCAACCAGTGTTTATACGTTCGCACATACACAGGAGCACTTGCAAGTAAAACGTATGCCCCAAATGTGTGTAAATTATGCGAATTAATAAAGCTTGCTTGATACCTTGTGCTATTGGTATTGTGGCTAAATTGTGCGTGCGTGTGCTTGAGGTCTACTTGTTGTGGCAAGAAAGGATTTTTGGATGTATCAACGCTTGTCTGCTATTTTAGGTGGGTACAATTAAGTGTGTTTAATTGTATGTAACATTATTTTAGATAATCATTTTGTAATTTATTATCAGTTCGATTTCGATTATTTTTTTTTTGATTTGGGAACAAATTAAAATTACGTTTAATATATTGGGCCTCGAATCAAATGCTTAAACATCTTTCTATTTCTCCTCAATATATTTACTTCAGCCTCTATTTGTGTTCTCCATGTATGGCCGATCCAATGCCTTTTTTAACTCCTTATATAAATCGGTAGGATTTGTTGGCTTGTTCTTTCCCAGAATGTATCATTTGATATGGCTGTCGGGCAGAATATACGTAGGATCTTGCGAAGACAGCGGGTTTAATTGAATTTTTCGTATATCACGAGTGGCAGTGTTTTAAGCTTTACATAGGCATTGAAGGTTGCAACTTTCGTACCCAGAAATAAAGAGGATGCTTTCCAAATAAGTTTTAGGCGGCTAAATGTTTAACGTTCCTTCTGCAAGCGATTATCGATGTCCTACCCCGATACCCCGTACGTAAATATAATGCCCCCAGGATAGCTGAATTGAATAAATCTCGGGTTTTACGCTTCGCAAGTTCGTTGCGAGATCGAAATTGCTGTGAGCCAGTAGACAAATATTCTCTGTATAATTAATATCGCTTAGGCGTTCTTACAATCCTCACATTATCTCCCAGCCGTTATCAAAAACTCTTCCAAGGATCGTGTCAGGGCAATATTAAATATAAATGGTGATAGGACACATCTCTTCCTCGCCAGCCATGTTTAATCCTACAAGAGATGTTACGGTACAGGCTTCTTACAAGCCGTATAAGTATGAGAGATGTATAAATAGTAGAAATAAATACTCAAATGAAAAATGATATGGTACGATGCTTACCTCGGCTTCTCTTTCGTCTCAGCCTCTCACATTTCAGCGTGATCGGCATCGACTGCGAATCGTCCCCGCAGAACGTATTACTCCAACTAAAGCTAACGTACAAACCTATCTCTCCGTTCCTTTATGTTCTCTGCAGTCAGGGAAATCGATAAAGGTAGCTCCTACTGTGCAGAGCTCTTTATAAATATGTATGTAGACTAACATTAGAGGTCGACAATCTGGAGTACAAATACTAAACAACTAGCACTCCTTTGGTTGGTTGGTTGATTAGGGTGGAGTATTCGTCCAACTTGTTTAGTGAACACTCCCAGCCAATTATAAATTTACTGGAAGACTTTTTTCAGTTGTCACCTTAGGAGATGCATGCCAGTCTTCCGAAGCTTATACTAAGGAAAGTCTATCTTGCGGTACGAAATACTTGAAGCTCTATGCGGAACTGCGCCTTTCCCACCTGAGTGTCTGCTACTTGACAGCCTTCCAAATAGCCATTCTTATTTTGTTTAAAAGCCTCTTTGAGAAAATTCCTCCCCCGTTAAAAAAGAATAACAAATACGTGTATTTAATTTGATGTTATTGTTTAATTTTTAATTGTTTTCAAATAATTAAAGCTAAATGTACGACAAAAAAATTAATGAATATTTTAATTATTACAACTTTCTATTAACTCGTTCAAGGAATGAACTAATTATCATAAATCCGCAAAAAAAATAAATTTCCATAAATCATAAACAATTCCCTGATGCAGGCTCCACTATTGAGTGTTTAACTTTGTCACGGCTTTTATAAATATTTTATTATATTAAATTCTAGCTAATAATTTAATGGTATAATTTATATTAGAGACGGGTACCTCTCACGTAATTAGCGTGAGTCGTGCGTGATGACGCATGGTCGTGCAGGAGTAGTTGTTTCACATAATTATTTCTTGATTTTTTTTTACTTTATTGTTGTTTTTTTCACTTAATTTTTTTTATTTTTTTAATTACGGGCTCAGAGCTGAAGTGAACCAAGTCACAAAAAGACAATTTGAAGATATTTTGAATTTCAGTAAATGAGTTGCCATTGACTTGTGTTTTTTACCTTTACCTTAGGAACGAAACAATTTTTTACTTAATCCGTTACAGAACTAAATAGAGCTAAACTTTGCTAAGAATTTCGAAATAGTTTTGAAAGTATTCATATTTTATGACTTGGTTCACTTCACCGCACCATGCTGTGCTCGATCTAATTATTATGGATGTGAATGTTGATATCAGATTATTATTGCGATATAGCTAATTAGCAAAAAAACAGAAAAACAAAAAAAAGAATGACAAATACAAAAATTGGCTACACAAATGTCAATATTTTTAATGAATTTTTATCTGAACGTTACTAAAAGTGACTATAAATAACGCAAATTGTTATGTTGAATTAAAACAGTTTGGACCATTAACACCATGCAAAGTTTGTAAAAAATGTGTCCTTTTTTAGAAAAAAAAAAATGCGGAGAAATTTTTGCAGAGATGTCAGGGTGGGTAGATATTTTAATGGCCCCATTTCTATTCATTACAGTGTCTGCAAATGACAAGCCCTACGTAGTTTTAGAATATAAATTTGCTTTTAGGATTTTGTTAAAGGAACTAAATTGCAATTTAAAATAGTATGGCTTCAACGAAGTATTGTAATGAATCAGTTAAATTTATATGGTCTTATTTATAAACGATTAATAAAGTTATAGTATGTTCATTGTAAGATTTTTATATGAAGTAACCGAGTAAGAAAGCACATTAGTTTTTTAAGCCCAATATTCTTTATTCTTCAAAAGTTACATTAAATGTACTCTGCTTTTGAATGAGTTGTGTTTTGAAAAAACAAATTTTATATTTTTATTTCGATTTTGATTTTAATTACAACTCATTAAAATTTAAAATTGTTTTATCAGCTAAAATTAACTACATGAAGCGTTTTCAGTTTGTAATGAGGATAATAAAATTGTGGGAGTGTAAAATTTAATATCACGAAGGACACCTGTACTACTTAAAAAAAAACTACATGTTTGCAGTATTTTAATTAAAAACAATTATATTGTGGACTAAAAATACAAATATTGGTTTTATTTATGGCTTTTGTTTTAAATTTAATAATAAATTGTTTGTTAGTAATTGTCAGTTTTGTCAGTATTTAATTTGTCACATTTTCAGCATTAAACAATACGAGTAGATGCATTTAAGTTGAATACAATAACAATTCAAATACTTTTATGAGTTTTAATTTATATGGATAATATTTATCATTATCTCTAGCGGCACATAACCCAATCGTTTCTAAAATATCCATTGTACACGTTTTTTGACTAACTAGCACTTTGTCTGATTAGACAAATCTATTTCAATAAAAATATGTAAAACAGCTCACTTATTGTAATCAATTTGATTTCATGCTCACTCGCACTCGCTCATAAAATTATACTTTCGAAGCCACAGCAATAAGTAAGCGAGTGTATGAATAAATGAGTGTCTGAGCGCGGGTGATTGTGAAAACAAGTTGGTGAATAGATGCTTCAAATGACAATACATTTTTCCTCTCACTTCAGTTCATATTATTTATTGTGTTTTGTATTTATTATAGAAATTGTAATATCCAAGCATGGAATGTTTGCATTGACATCGATTCGTTTGGGTTGTAAAATATAATACTCGTAAAAGGAATTCTCTTCAATTTAATTACATCACAATATTTAATCTAATATTTTACATATTTTCTATTTATTATTTGTAAACATTCACTTCAAAGGTATTTCTGTGTGGCAGTTTTATATTTTATATTTTACAAAGGTGAAGTGTTGGATCGATTGTACTCGTATTTATGATAAATATTCATGTGATGAATTTCTTTAATTGTGATTGGAAAATATGATTGGCTATTGATAAAAATAAATTTAACTTATAAATGTTTCCTATGATTGGAATTTTTGGCAAAAGAAAAAACTTATGGGATTTATTGAAAAAAAATTTATGGAATATATAGAATCTATATTATATATTACGAGTATATTAAAGATATTTGAAAATATAAAAATTTATTTTAACATTCAATGTACTAAATGTATGTGTTTATTTTTAAAGTCTCAAAAGAAGCGTTCAAGCAACCAAGTTTTTGGAAATGTTCATAGTTTTTGCCAAAGAAAATAGCATAGAAGTATAGAACCTTTAGTTATGCAGTTCTGTCTGACCAAGCTAACGTTTAAATGACATTATGATGCGAATAGATAAAAATAACTTATCAGGTGTCTGACTAGTCCTTCAGGGTTGGAAAACAGTTCGAAATATAGCCCTTTATAATTTTAATATGTCGATAGCCTAGAAGCTTCCTAACTACACGTACTTTAAAAATTTCTCTTACACAGACTCTCAATCAAACCTTTTTGGCGATCATAAAAACTTTATAAGGCAACTATTTTTAGCAGAAGGGTACTAAATATTGAAAACATTGATTTATTCATCGCTTGATTGTAAACTTATTTAGTTAAGCAGCTATGGGCTGAAGAACAGCTCTCGCGTCACCGTAATTATTTCTTAAGTGCGGTCAGGCTTACGTGTGTTGTTTGGCCTTCGAGAGTTTTTCGTCTCGCTCGCACTGGTTGACTGATTTGCCACGGATAACCGTACTCTTGCGGTTCTATTGTGGAATTTCGTTGACAACTACGTTGCTACTTCCTATGTGGAGGCATAGGTCGGGTACAGTCAGTCACAAAAACATCTTTAAGAATACTGTTAATAACATCATGGACATATGGTCTAGTTACCGGCGCCATTTTTGTGTAACCATATTCTGCAAATTTACTTTGTAGAATATGTACTAATAAATAAATGAATTATTTAGTTTTCTACCCAACCGTAGACTTTCAATTATTTTTATCTGCCTAAATTGTAAGTTAATTATTTCATATGAAATATTTGCACAACTGTTCCACTTTTTATTTATTTAAAAACATCTAGTTAATTATATATATTATTTTCACTTTTGAGTAACTTTTTTAAATAAAATCTCAGTATGTTAAATTAAAAATTATCAGTTTAGATGAATAATAAATAAATTAAAGTGCAAGTTTTCCATTTGGTTGTAAAAACTTTAATATCTTTTTTGAATAAAATTTTAAAGAAAACCATGTGCTGACTTTTTCCAACTCAATTTAGTTTTAATACGATTGCGAGCATATTTCTTTGTCAAATATTAAAAATAAACTTTTTTCGTTTTAAACGAATTAATGGGGCTTTATTTCACTTTGTCGCTTTTAATTAAATTATAACTTTATTCTGTTTTGTACTCTACATTACGAAATGAACTAATTGCATTGTTAATACTGTTAGGTACAAAAATTTTGAGAACATTACAAATATTGTTAGCCAATTCAAAAAAACTTCTAAGCTGTTAAGTAATAAAGTAATATTTAAGCCAAAATAGAAATATTGTTTTTTTATATATAGATAAAATTTAGAAATTTTTATTAAAGAAAAATAATGTCCAGCAAATTGAAAAAAAGGAAAATTATAGAAGCTTTGTGTAAGAAATATGACTGCAATACAGTTGTCACTGAATCAAGTAATTCATGGAGGAAGCACTGTGTTATTTTGCTTAAAAAAATTATTTCCGGGCGATAAAGAGGGTGACGACGAGCTTCACAAAGTTTTTATATTGAATATGGTCTATTTGTTGATGAATCGAATAAAATTTTCCTTTGAATTTGTAAATAAAAAATATCGGACTAAAAAGCACACTTGAAAAAAAAAACAAGTAACAGGAAATTATTGCTATATAAGATTTTGATACGAATAATATTAAATACATTTTAAGTAGTTCTACAAATATTACACAATATAACACTTTGTGAATTGGCTAAATGTAATAGAAAATTTAGCAAGTGTAAAGTGTTCAGCTAAATTATCGATATATAAGAAAATAAAAATTATCAACTTTAAATTGATGTTTAGAGCAGGTGACCCGTTGTCACTAATGCTAACTTCACTTATTCGGCGACTTATCTTCTTTTATTGAGTTTTCTTTTTTACTTGGCGGTTTCTTGTAAAATATAAAGAGATCAACATTTTTGCAATTGCAATTTGCAATTTTACAGAAAGTTATAAATAATTTTATTTGATATTATTTTGATTTTTCTAACATTTGTTATTTCCTTCTCAATATCAATAAAATTAAAATAAAAACAAATTTCATAAGGGCTTTAAAACAGTTGCGATCATTATCGGTAAAATTCTCATTCGAAAATTTTTATTAATAATACGAGTATCTGTGTATTGCTTTTTCTGTTATCCATTTTTTCTTTAGAAAATCTCTGCTGTCGGCAAAAATTTCTTTATAACGTTTTTGTGATAGATACATTTCCTAAAAAAAACTTTGTTTTGCTAAAAGTTGTTGTTTCTCAATTTTTTATTCTCGCTAAACTTTTGCATAATTTTTATTAAATAAAAATTATCGTTAAACTTAACCCGAATTAATTGGGGCGGCGCAAAAAAATTGTTAATGATGTTTATTGGTTGGCTTGGACTCAAATATGAATATATATTAATTTTAAAGTCCTTCGTGTCCTAGTTTAGCCGCAGTCGAAAGTTGCCTATAGGCAACATTGGGCAAAAGTTATAAATTTTCAATATCTAACACATTTTAAATTCATATGCATACGCATTTTGTTCAGTGAGTTTTTTATTCGATTTGATTAAAATTTAATTATGGTTTGTTAACAAAATGTTTTCTATGTAATATTTTTGCAGTCGATAAATTTTCTATAGAAAAAATATTTCTCTACAAAATTTTTATCAATAGATAAGTTTTTTACTAAAAGCTCTCTAAAGATTTTTTTAGAACTTGAGTTACAGATAACTTTTTTTTTTAAATAAATTTTTATAAAAAAAACATTTTCATCGATAAATAAGCTGTATAAAATTATATCCTAAAAACGTTCTGTAGCATTTTTTTGTTATCGGCATATTTTTTTATATACAAAATGTGTTATCAGTAAGTTTTCATAAAAAATTTTCTTGTTTTCTATTAAAATCTGTTAATAGAATTTTTTTCTTATCGATACATTTTCAATAGCAAAGTATTTAATGAATAAAAGCTAAAAAAAAACTTTTGTTGTAATCAAATTACACATATTGCTCCTTTATTGCAATGTAGGCATATCTTAAAAAATCGTTTAGAGTTCTTAATTTACCCCTCAATGAGAAAATAAACAAAAATATTATCCCCTCAAGAGGCATATAAACCAGATATTTGTATGATTTTTTTACACAATGAACTCAAAAATAACTCAAAAATTAATTTTTTTGAGATATGACTAAGTTGCAATGAAAGAGCAAAACGTATATTTTCTTTTCTTTGTTAAATTATTAATAAGTAACATTGTTCGTACTAAATTATTGGTTCTTGTTAAAAAAATATTTCATGTAACATTTCCATAAAAATATTTTTTGAGAAAGCGAAATATTGAATAAAATAAATAAATTATCGGGCTGGCCCACGATGTCAAATGATATCGCAGGCCAGGCAGTATATTTATATTGTTGCCTTACGCTTGAAAAAATTATTTAATGAAATATTATTTATCGATAAATTTTCTGGAAAATTTTCTGTTGTTGACTTTGTGAGGAAAGTTTAAAATATGAAATTATTTTATTTATAATTTTTTTTCAGAAATTGTTTATTTAGCTAAACTTATTGTTTGATAATCTTTGTCCTCTATTTCAATTTTATTATTATGATGGGTAAATATTTCTAGAAAAAAGTGTTTTTACTATTTAACTGAACAAAATATTTTTTAAGCCAATGTTGCCTTTTTTAAAGTTTGGCTTTAGTTTTTTTTGTATAAAAATTTACATATATTTTGCCAAATATCATAATCTTTACTTAATCTCTGTATTATGTCGCGCCTTTATTTAATCATATCAGTGAAACCGTGAATTTTGATGTAAAATGCAGAATTATTCGTCGTATCGTTCTTCATCTTTTATAAAAAGTTCATACAAATATCTTGAGGGGAGAATATTTATTTTATTTTTGTGCGTTTGTAAGTAAATTAAAGAGATATGACTACGTGATTACAAAGATCCTAATTGTATGATTTTTTTATCTCACAAGCCATAAGCTGAATTTCATAATTTTAAAAAGTTTTTTTTTGCTTGCTTTAATTATCTTAAGGAACTTTGTAGGAATTTAATGCAATTATAAAGCGCCTATTTTGGCAAATGAAACACAATGAAATAAAAACACAAACTTTTTAATAAAACTTTTTTGTTGTTTAATAACTTCAACGAATAAAAAATAAAAGGATACTTGCATAATACGAATGCATATTAAACTAAATAAAGATGAAGAAGAAAATCAAATGTCTGTCGTATTTTTTGAAGTTTTTGAGAATAATGACTAATTATATTTTTTTTCTTTTAAGATCATAATTATTTTTTCAACTTTTCCATTTTATTTCATTTTAATTCGAGGTCGACAATTGTTTACACATTTTTTTGGAAAACAATTGAGTTTTACGAAATTTTTGAACAAAGGCGTTACAATCGCAGCAGTAATAACATGAAAAATCCACTTTTAGGAGCTTCAAGTATTTGTTTGTCGCTGAATATACATACAAATGTACATACTTATGTATGTAAATACACTTTAGGAATAAATTTTTAACCTTGTATTTTCTATTCTTAAAGAACGTTGCAACAAACAACAAAGTTGACGTTCAAAGACTTTCAAGGATGTTTACCTTCGAATTGTGCGTGTTTAAAGTTTTATTGCGAAAATTAATTAGAAACACAAATACTACTTGGGCCAGGAAATTTTCATAAAAAACATTATCTATAGAAAATTAAGCAAACATTTTGTTTTAGTAACTTTATCAATAGCTAACATTTGTATTAGACATTTTTTTCAATCACAAAATATTGTATTATTCTTGAACTACTAAATACTTAATACTAAATATTATGAAGAACTTTTTCGATGGAACATTTTTTATATTAAAAAAATAAACAACTTATAGAAAGAGAAAATCTATCCAGAGCAAACAGTTTCTTTAATAAACTTAGCAAAAGCAAACACTTCCAAAGAAAATACACCGATAGTGAAAATTCTGCGTAGAAAATGTTTCAATAGCGTGAATATTAAAAAAAATCGTTAGAAAAAACATTATCTTATTGATGACAACCAATTTTGGCTGACAATTGAATAGTAATTAAATTTTCGATAGTCAAATTTATCGATAACTAGTTTTTTTTTTGCAAAAGTAGGGGTACCAAAATTTTCAATCGACAAAAGTTATCGAAAACAAAATTACTCCGTAATAAATTTGCGGATGACAAAAATTTTCAAACAATACATTTGACGTTAACAATATTTTGCAAAGAAATATTGTTTGATAGCGAAAATATTTAGTTAATTCATATAATCGTATGTCAATTGCAAAGATTCTACTAAAAGTTTTTCGGAAACGAAAATTTTTGATACCAAATATATTTCCAAAGCATTTGTATCGATAAATATTTTTCTATCGACATTTTATCGATACAAATTTTTCTGTTGGCCTGCACATTTCTGTTTTCACAGGCAAATGTTATGCTTAACAATAAATTTAGTAATGGATATTTTCGATAGCAACATGTGTCACCAAAAAATTTTCGAAAACAAAAATTAAAAAAAAGTTTTTCGGACACTAATTTTGTGGAGAAGATTTCCCGCTGAGAAAAGTTTTCGAATAATACTTATCTATAGTAAAGCCATTTGCTATTGTAGCACAATGTTTTTGCACGTTTAATGAAAATTTTTAATATTATTTTTACTTTTAAAAGCGAATTTATTAGAAATTTCTATTACAACATTCGCGACGGAAAACTTTTGATTTGTTTAAGCATTTTTTTTTAAAGAAAATGCAGTAAGAAAAAATCCTCTGTTGAAATCTATGCAAAGACTTTTTTTTATTTTTTGGAATTTTAATGAAAACTTATTGGTGTCGAACATTTTCTCAAGAAAGATTTTATCGAGAAAATCGGCTTTAAAGATTTTATGGAAAAATCCATTTTGTTCAAGTGCCAGCCAAATTTTGGTAAATTTCACGGAAAAATCAGTGTTTCAAGTAAAAACTGAACGATCACAAATTTTATGGGTGGTCAGCGTTTTCTGCAGTTTTCGCTTCACGACTTCCACTTATCGAGTTTAAAGTATTTTTTTAATCGTCTTTTTCAAGAAAAAAATCAAATTTTGGTAAATATTATGTACGATCACCAATTTTCGTCTTATTTGCTCCAGTGTTTCTAGTTATCGAGATAATCGAGTTTGAAGATTTCAAGTAAAAGTCTACTCTTAGTTCATTTCAGAGGAATATCGTTGGTTGAAGAAAAAAAATCGAATTTCGCCAAATTTAATGGGTGATTGCCGATTAACGTCTTCTTTGCTTTAGAACTTCTTGTTGTCAAAAAAATCGAGCTTAAAAATTTTATGAAAACAATTTACCTTCAAGTAAGAAAAAGTTTTTAACAAACTTTTATAGAAAACTTGTCTATAAAAATTAATATATAGCAAACATTTTTCTAAAACTTTGATTGATAGGAGAAATTTCTATATAAATTTTTTCGAAAGCAGACATTTTATTTTTCGACAGAAAAAAAATTGCTTTAGAAATTTTTTCCATAATAAAAATTTTCTAAAGTAATTTTGTCTATAGCAAAAATTTTCCGCAAAAATAGCTTAAGTAATTGCTAACAATAGCAAAATTTTTTTTACAAAACGTATCAAATCGAGCATTTGCTGTGGAAAGTTTTTAAATTAAAAGAAAATAGTTGTAGAAACAGCCTTGATAAAAATTTAATGGCAACGAATGTTTTTCCACAAAAATTATTCATAATAACAAAACAAAACAAATTTATTGATAACAATATTTTCGTAAGCTTATCAAACTTTGTAAAATGCATAAATTTATATAAATTTTAGGAAAACAATTAAAATTTTGTTAGTTCTAAAAAAATTTCCAATTTGTTAGAGTTAAAAGGTCATGCTGCCTGACATAAAGTTAATTATTCTTTTTAGACATTGATCTGTTTTCCTTTTGCTTTTATTTTGCTTTTTGCTAATTTAATGCGAAAATAAATTGCGTTAACACAAAATTTTAACCCCAATTAGTTTATCCTTTTTGTACTTTCACCAAAACTTTAGTTTTTTGTTTTGTTAATTTTCTCTCTCATTAGTTGTGGCAGGCATTCCTAAAATAAAAACCTCACGCCAGCTTTTCTATTAAACAAATGGTTGTGACCGCAGTTTTCATGTTTTCAGGTAGTTTGTGTATTAGAAAACATTGTTGCCAAATATTATTGTCCTTTTTTGTACGTCAGACGAACACCAATCTACCTCGATAAAATAATAATAAATGCATTATAAGCATTGTCATCATCTGAGCAAGAAATGATTAATAGTATTAACCACGAGAAGTCAAAAGCAATCGTTGTTGACATCAGTGTTGCCATAAGATAAAAAATTAAAAGCTTTAAATTGCTGAAGATCATATTAAAATTATTAAATACATGTGACATATTATTAAGTATAATCCCATTTCTTTTTATTTAACTATTCGAAATATATTAACCTAACCTGTAGAGAATGCATATAGTGTCGTACTAGTGGCATTGTCGCCACTACTACTGACACGCTATAGCCCAGCCAATGTTTTCTATTATTGACATTTAACACAGGCTTGTCATTGGAAATCCACCAGTAGACCTTGTAACTACTAACGAGGTAGTACTTTTAGGATCACATGGAGACATTTGAACCAAAGATTTACTAGCACATTTTGGTGACTCTAGTCTACATAACTGGTGCTTCTCAGTCAATTTTCGAGGTGGTTTTTATTATAGAGGTTGGGGTAACATACTTAAACACATTTATTTTTTATTAAAAAAAAGCTTAAATTACAAAGTTTAAAGTAGAGCCTTATATATGTATGTACGAGTATAAATTATTTAAACCAGTCTGTTTATAATATTTAAGAACTCATAATAAAAAAAGACAAGCTATTGACACATTCGGTGACAGTATCACTAGAAATATACTAGATCTAATTTCTACTCGTGCGTAGAAGGAAAGTTGTCTACAATTTCACTAGTGCCGTTGTAGGTGGAGGAAAGAGTGTTGAAAAATTGAAACTTGATCCCAAGCTGACTGCAATTAAATGAAAAAGTTCCAAAATTCCAAATATTTAGTGTTGCAAGAAAATAAAAATAGAAAAATGCTAAATATAAAAGACATTATTATTATTATTATTATAAAATATTTTTATTTAAAGACTTCCCTTTACAGATATTTATTAATTTTTACCAAGGCAGTTCACATTTCCGAGTTTGTTCACGTTATCGAATACCCAAATTTAAAACAAAAAATTACCCTTCTTAATATAAAAAATTATATTTTAATAAGTAAAAATGCTAAACACTATTTGAAATTTATTATTTTATTGATTCTTAATAACAAAAAATAAAATGCCATATATTCAGTTCACTTTGCATTCGATAAATAGCTAAAAAATATATATATAAAATAAAGGATACAATAAATTGATATTTAATTAACAAAAACAGCAAAAAATAAACTAAAACTAATATGAACATTTTTTTGGTTGGATAATTCAGAATCGGATAAACAAAGTTTGGAGCTTCCTTGGATTTAATTTAATTCTGGCTGGAATATAATCGAATCATCATCATCGTCGGTATCATCCTGAATTTCAATAAATACATTTTTCACTTTCACGAATTAAAATTTTTAAAATAACCTGTAATTCAGGTATTTCCCAATTGATAAACAGTGTTCACGTTTGAGAGCTTTCAGATTTTGTTCACATTTTAGAATACTCTGTGGAAAAATAAATTTGTTCACGTTTCTGAGACGTTCACACTTTCGAGTGTTTACGTTTTCGCGAGTTCACTGTAAATCCGAGAATAAGATACTTTGTAAGCTTAGCTTGTTTTCAAATTTCAGTCCCATTTCTATATAATTAAATATTACAGTTCATATTCAACTCTACTACGAATTTTATCTTAAGAACATTATGTATTTATATTATTTTTTAAGCTTTTATTCAGCGGGAGCTTTTACTGATTTTGAAGATGCAATATAAAGACACAGGAGACCAGGGATTACACGAGACTGTTTGCTGTAGTTATTCTATCTTTGTCACACGATAATCATTTATAATCTGATGGGATAAAAAGATGGTTTAAGTTAAAACATAACCTCATTGTTTCATCTCTGGTCTACCCTGTGACATAAATTTATGAATATTTATGTGAAATGTGTAAATGTCTAAATAGACAAATATTTTCCCTCGTAGTATTTTCCTTTTCCCTGATGTTCTGATCGGCAACCATTCTCGCGAAAAATGTTCTCACAAAAAAAATTCTCTTATAATGATAAATATTTTTCAGGAGGATTTTTCCACTTTTCCCTTGTATTTTGTTTTGTTTACTTAATTTTTGCAGACGAACTCAATAAAAACATCATGTTATTTCAACATTTTCCTTTCAGTTATATATTAAGGCTTATAAATATTTATTTTTATGACAAGATCTACTCGATAGTGTTGATTATTTTCAACAATAATTCCCCGCAAAGCCTTTTTGGACAGAGTACGCATATTTTTCGTATACCATCATTGAAACTGCATCTAAGATATTTAAAAAAAAACAACTTTATTTACACTTAAAAAATATGTATTTCTTTATTAATAAATGTAAAATTATTTAATTTATAAATAATTTTACAGCTTAATAACCTTCTTCCGTTTTATACATTCACTGAAAACTGACAGCGGGAGGAAAATTTCACGGGAGATCCCCAATAGCAATTTTCTCTTCGAAGGGAATAAAAATTTCATTGCAACAAAAATTTCACTTGTTATTCACGGTGGGAACGAATGTTCTCATTTAATATTTTTTAAATAAATTTTATATTTTTTTGCACAGACAGGAAGATTTTAATTTCACCATAAATGCAATATAATAGCGATATAATAGCAACCATGCAAATTCAATTTGGAATTGCTTTAAATTAAAGTGTTTGTGCGCTTTTTTTGCAATCTCTTGTTGTCCATGACATATTTTTTCATTAAAAAATTACAATAAAAGTAAATTTTTTCTCTGCAACTTCATGTTTAAAATCGTTTTAGTGGGACATAAAAACATTTTGACAATAACGATTATTTGAGTAACTAACTACAAAAAGCAAAAACAATGGCTTCACCTACAGCAGGAACAAACAAATATCCGTTGAACATTCATCCAAAACGGAAATCCTTCAGATTTTTAAATTTTAACTAATATCTTTATTATGTAATTTTTGGAACTTTCAGTCAGTGAATTTAGTAGCAAAAGTAAGAAGAAAAAGAAAATCAAATGCAATGGGGCTTTACTTTAAGAGCTAAGACACATTAGCTCTGCTTTGTTTTAACTTTCATTTAACATTAACTGAAATATTTGTTGAGTTTAGTAGTGGGAACTCAATGTAGGCGACAAGTGGCAGTGGGCGGTGACTGAATTGCCACTGCATACAAGTTTAACGTGTTTACAAAATTTTTCACACAATATTTTTGAAACATCAGAATTATTTTAATTTGGGAATACTGTGAGAAGGAGCGGTAAATTTTGCCTTATAATCAAAAAAATTAATTTAATTTCAATATTCATTTGTTTTTCCCCAAAAACATTTCTATATTTTTAACTAAAAATATTTGTGATTTTGTAATAAGCTTTTATTTATGCATTAAAAATAAAAGTGATTAAATAAAAAGTACCGCGTTCTAATGACATTTCGAGAGGAAAATATACCAGCTGATTGCTGCTAGAAGCCGCTTGCCGCGTACATTGGTTCTTCATTATTTCTTAACTGCACAAAAATGAGCATTTTCGAGATGAAAAAAACTTCAATCACCACTTTTTTTAGAATTTGTAAAAATATTTTTAAAATAAACAAAAAATAAATAATTTTTTAATGTCATTTTTTCCAGTCAAGAAATTATACTCAAAAAATATTTCATTTAATTCAAGATATATTACAAACAGGTAGTCTTAAGAGATCAGGTGATTATATTAATTTATCTCCCAGAGCTTTCAAAATTTGTTTACTTTTAATACAAAATTGTCAAAATAATTTGAATTGTGTTTCCTAAAAAGAAAAATATTAAAAATTTTCTAAAGAAAAAAAGAAAACTATTTAAAAAAAGCTATTGTTTGACATCCCTAGACGATTTTTCCAAAAACAAAAGACGTGTGGTTTTTGTAATATTGTTGTTGTACTATCGA
This sequence comes from Gymnocheta viridis, assembly GCA_956483585.1. Classification (NCBI taxonomy): domain Eukaryota; kingdom Metazoa; phylum Arthropoda; class Insecta; order Diptera; family Tachinidae; genus Gymnocheta; species Gymnocheta viridis. The sequence goes on from OY101440.1 coordinate 121,780,754, forward strand.
GTATACCCGTTTTTAATATAATCTTTTTTTCACTGAAAGATTTGATCAAAAGCTATTTTTGATATTTAAAAAAGAAGTTATCTTAAAAACGAATGTTGAAACAATTCGTTTAAAAATTAAAAACAAGTGAAAGTTTTTAAAAGTGAAGGCAGCAAATGTAGAATAAGGCCATATATGTACGTACCTAACTATAATAATTCTTAAAAGCAGAGGGGGAGTTGTTGCAAAAACAGCAAAAATAATTGCCACTAGATTTTTTATATCAAATTACACCTAGAACTATCAAAAAACTCAATCTTTCAATTCAAAAAATACGTTTAATAATTTTGGCCAGCTTTTTGGCTGAAATACTCCTCTGTGCAGGGATTTGTGTTAATGAATTTTCACTAAATAAAGTTCAAACTTCGAGTTTAGTGATAACTTCAAGTTAATAATTTTATCGCTAATGACCCTAAATGACTTTTTTTATTTCTAAACTATTTTACATAAATTCCTGAAAACATTGTGATTCAAGCTTTCTCACCTGAAAAACGCAAATTTTGTGTGTAAAACTCGTACTCCGATGTGGTTGGTTGGGGAGGCTGTTGCTTATTTATTTTTGCATGTACAAATAATGAATTTCTTGTATGATTTTGAATAGTTAGTTGATAACAGTAAGTTAATACTCTTTTTTTATATTAAACAAAAATTTGTAATTTTCAGTTAAATTTGAAGGTTAGAATAACTGAAACTAAATGAAATAAATAAATATAGCTGAACTTTGTGTTAATAGGGACAAGAGTGCGAATTAAAATTGAGCAAGGAGTATATTGTAAGAGGAAACTAAAATAGACAACGCGAAAAATTAGCGGAGCCTATTCAAATCTTTAAAATATGCTTTTGAGTATGTTGAGGATGTTTTTATTTTATTTGTTTGTTTCCAGTGTTAAAATAAAATCTTAAATGGATAAGAAAAGTTTTATGAAAAAGTTCCAAATGGTAAATTCCATTTCATTAATTCTTAATACACTATTCGGCTTTTTATTTTTTTTCTTTAAATTTTGGTGATTATTCAATTTTATATTAAAAAGTAATGTAAATGTACACATATTTACAGTTTTAGAATGCTAATCGATAAATGTATTTTACAATGAAAACATTTCGAAATATTAATTTACGCACTCTTAGAGATTGAAAATCCCAAATGATTCATAAGCAATTTGCGAAATGCATGAGGCCTTGTTCATTAGCGATTAATAAATTTAATGTGTGCAATAAAAATCTCTCAATAAATATGATATGACTTTGTTAATCGTTTATGAATAAGGTCATTAGTATTTCATTAATGCGTATCTACTTTCATTCGCATTAAACATCTGCATGAAATTTAATAATGACATTTATTTAGCTTTCACTGTGCTACGAATGGCATGTGCTACGAGAGCACACCGATGTAGAACAAAACAAGTTTTAAATAAATTTCAATAACGTTCATGTAAAAATTGCAATCTTTGTAGTGTAGAAAACAGAAAAAATTCGTCTAAAGCTGCTATTACACATCGATCATGTTGTCGAGCATGTTGGCCGCTCATGTGCTATTATACTGTAGATCAAATTATAAATATATAAATTCTTAAAGAAAACGCTTCGAAGCGTTTGTGGTAAATATTGCTTTTTATTTGCCACAGCTCGGCCAAATTTTCATACAATTCAATAAATTGTTTTGAAAATTTCCGCAACTGGCATTCTTTTCTGTTTAAAATTTTTTATGAAATGCAGATTTGTATGTGTATTCGACGAACCAGCTCGATGGCGAAACAAAATATAAAAAATTTTTTAAAACACGCCAGTATGCTCGACAACAAGTATTTTTGCCTTATTACACGAGCAAATCGGTTGGCCCAACGTAAATATTCGACAACATGTTCGATGTTTAATAGCAAAAAGCTAAATACCCGAAAAATGTATAAAAAATTTTAATATAAAATTATCGTGTTCATATTTACAGAATTGTTCATATATTCGACTGGTGTGAAAAGTTAGCACAGTAAGTCATCTCCTCCCACATGGCGTTTCTTTCTATGTATATCGAAGATTCACTTGTTTTAAAATTCTTCTTTGTCTTATTTTAAAAAATGAAAACAAACTTTTTTCATTAATTTATTCGTATCGTACTTAATTAAAAAAATTAAGAAGATTGAATGTAAACCAAGAATATAATGCACACATAAATTATTTTCTGCTAAAGACATTTCAAATTTGTAATAAATACTAATAACTGGGGTATTTTCCAAATTATAATAGTGTGTGGTTGAAGTTCGTAGACATTTTAAAAATGTTGTTTATATTTAAGAGCAAAATTGTTCATATTTTGAGAAGTTCATATGTATATCAGGATGTTCATATTATCGACACTGCATTTAAAAAACGCAAGTGACAAACAAAAATACATATTGAAACCATAAGATACACGTAAATTATTCCAAATATGAATTTTTTAAAACTAAAACACATGTAAAAAATTACACATTGGAAACGCTTGCAAATATAAAGTATATGGTTACAGTAAGCTGGCAACATTGCCATTGAGTATTTATAAAAAGAGATGAGATGAGAGCGAACATCATAAAGCAAAACTCGTTTCAATGAACAACCGCATTGTGATAACGAAATTGCCAGGAAACCACTTAATAGAGACGTCAAACCGGTCCACAAATTTTTCGAAACCCGGTTTTTTCAATTTTCCGGTTATTTTAACCGGTTTTTTTGTCTCGAACTATTTGAGAAAAACAAATATTTATTCTTTTACTTGTTTTTTTTTTCTTCTTTTAGATTTATACGATTATCTATTTTAAATAATCAGGCAATAAGAAACATTGTGTGTTATCACTTCATGTGTGTTATCATCATGTCATTATTAAGGCAATTTAATAAGTATGTACATACATCGGCTAGTTCACTGTCTCTCTGATTGTAAAATACAATACCAAGGCGAATTCCTACCAGCTCATCACGTTGAGCTCATGCATGTAGTTGACATAAATAAAATATATTGCACACATCTCTTCTTTTGATTTGAAATTCTGTGTAAATTTTATGAACCAAATTAATTTTTAAAAGGCATCTTTTAAGACTTTTTATTAGTTGCAATAAAAGAAATAATTTAAAATTAATTTATACGCCTTTTCAAGTAGTTCGAAGACCAGGTTATTGAATATGTCGAATTTTTGACAACTCTACCACTTAAACGGGCGGGGATCCACCCAAAATCTAAATATATGGCTGTAAACGCTTGACTAGCACGACTACCTCTGCTATAAATTAACAATATTGAGAAAATTCTAAATTAGTAAACACTTTATTGATGCGTACCAAATGCATTAGCTTTAGACCTTTTTCTTGTGTTTCTGTATAGAAGAGGATTTGTAAATATTTTTAAATCCTGTCAAGTTGTGTTATGTTTTTGTAGCTGATGGATGTTGTTGTTGATGTTGGAAAATCACACCCTTGAGTCTTAATAAAATCACAAGAGAACAGGAAAATTTTAACGAAAGTGTATTTCACAGACAAAATAAAATCAATATGTAAATATGTAAAAGATTAATTTTGGGAAAATAGTGGGAAAATACTAAAATCAATTTACTTTCTAATCAATTTTACATAATATACAAACGTACAACATAACTACATTCTTACGACAACCATGCAAAACGAATACGTTTAGCAAATATGTGCAACAATTTTGCTTTGAGAAGGTTTTTGGCAATTTCGCTAGAATGTGTGTAACTAACATGAATAAAGTAAATTTACTTTAACTTTTTTCTGCTTAGTCAAAGCAATATTACCTACCAATAATTAAGAACTTACTATTTATTTGAAATTTATACTTTTTAAACTTCTTAATTGCGTTAGCTGTTTTTTTTTCGATGATTTGAACCAATTTTGATTTGAAAAATAATTAAATTTTCTATCTCTACATGATACTGAAAATAATTTTTATAATATTAATTTTCTTATAAAAATTTATTGGTATTAATTAATTATTTCTTCATAACCATGTAAAATACATACACATACATAGTTTATTTTACTTAGTAGGGAAAATTTCTATGTGTTAAATATATCGACCCCTGTGAGCGATATTATCGTATATTACAATTACTAAATTTTACAGGAGTGCGTTTTATTACTATTTTTATTGCTATAAAGCTACTATAAATACTATACAACTGTTGTTACATACGATAAAATGTACATTTTGTTATCTCCATAACTGTTATATATATCGCTATGATATTTTGTCAACAAATGAATTATTGGGCTTAGAACCAATTTTCATTAAAAATTCGATTTCGAAAAAAGTGTAACATACGATAATTTCGAACACAGGCGTCGATACGTATGTATTTGATTTTCTTTTGATATCCTGGTGATTGAATTTTGCTCTCAAATCATTCGACCACAAAAAGACAGCTTGAGTCAATTGCATAATAATTGTCCAATTTGCTGATACAAGCAGATCAAACATTGATGGAGTGAGAAAAATCTTTTTACAAATCAAAACACGATTGTGTTGCATTATTTGAATAAATCGAGGCATGACAAACATATGTACATATGTATATAACAATAAAAGGAAATAAATATATTTTAAATAACTTGTCATTCAGAATTAATAACTACATTCCATAAAGCAATGTATTTCTTTTTTTCTTTTTCAGTATAAGTATTCATAATATTCAATAGGGTGTACTAAGTATTGTGGGCGCCTCGAAAATGAATTTTTTGATATGCCGTAGTGGAACTTTTTTTCCTTATGCCAAAAGCTACCGAAAAATCGATGGCACAATATCGATTGCTAAACCGACCCCCTTTACTGTACGTGCTTACAGATACCTATATTAACTATCTAAAAATCCCTAACAAACGAAACTCTTTGAAATACGCTATAGAGACCTGGAGGCAAATTACGGCATTCGATATCGAACGATATTTCCATACAAATTCAAAAAATTTTGTATGGGATTTCGATTGATGTCGAATTCCGTAATTTGGCCCCCGCTTTGAATAGTAAACTTAATAAATACGTAATTAAATAAGATTTTTTTATTATAATACATTTCACTGTCTGTTGGCAGAAATGTTAAAAAAACAGCTAAATGCCGTGAAACATTTAGAAAATTTATTGAAAATTATTAAATTAGGTTTGAGTTCGTTCACTGAAATTTGCTTAATTAATAAGTCCTTTCGAATACCCAAAAGTTTTTAAAAATTTGCGTTTGTTTACCCAAAATACAGTGAATGAAAACATAAATTGAGAGCGTAAAGTGACAGTTCATGGCTGAGTATTTACAAATTTTTACTGCAGAAATTTCTTCAAAAAACATATACAGCCCAATTATAAACAGAAATTCCTCATGAGACTTTTCCCTATTTCCTTTTATCCTATTATGAATAAAAATTCCTCCATTTTACCTTTTAGTCCGTTTTTATAAGCCGCGTAAAAGGGAGAAAAAAATAAAAAGCTAAAAAGTAGTTATTCTAAATATATTTAAGTTTGAGTTTTCCCTAAAAAAATCCTATACAAAAAAGAATGGAGTTTGAATTAATTCAAGAAATTTTTTCTTGAGAAAACCCTTTCCTAATGAAATAAATTCCTTGCGAATATTTATAATTGGGCTGATAATTCAAAAATTAAACAAACAAAAGTAAAAAAAAGGAAAAAGTATACAATTTGTGACAAAATTATTTAAAAAAAAGAAAAATTGAAATAATGAAATACTAAAAATAAAAAGTGAACAATTATTTTTAAACTATTCGTTGGTTAAATATGTGTTTGCCTTTAAAAGGAAACAAATGGTCTAGAAACCATTTACAGCCATTTTCGTTGTGTTTCGTTCGTTTAATTCTTTGGAGTTGTGAAAATGCTAAGTACATGGTTACTTAGTACTGCACTTGCTTTAAAGGTAATCAATAGCAAAAACAAATAATCACATACTTATGAATAAATTTAATCAGAAAATTAAATAAAATAAAAACAAGTATATGAAAAAGATTACAGAAAATAATTTGTTTATATTTTCTGAAAATATTCGAGTTATAATAAATATTGCATCGAGTACCAACAAGAGAAAGAATTCAGGAGGCTAATTCTGGCAGCTGTGATCGAAATAACATTCGAATAGAAATTAATTTCGATAGCGAACAATTTTCTGATGATGTTAGTTGATACTAAACGAATCGATTTATTTCTTTAGTGTTGCACAAAAAGCATATACAAAAACGCTTTACAACACTAAAAAATAAAAAAAGAATTTAAACAAAAAACATTGGTTTTGTAGTAAAATTAAAAAATATTTTAAGTTTTGTTAACACATTTTAAGTTAATAAAAATAAAATGAATGCTGAATTCTTTTTTATTCGTCATCTTCCGATTCTGACAAGAATGCGAATCTCATTGTTATTCGGAAAAAGATACGAGGTAGGAGCGATCCCTTAAGTTTGCCAAGTAATGAGTTAGTTTAACGTGTAGAATAAAGTACATGAACCTATTCACAAATATTATTAATTAATTTTTTATTCTTAAATTTTCATAAATTTGTTACCTTACATTTTCTTTTATATTCTTCTTTGTAACAAAAACGTTATTTCGAATGCTTTTTTGCTTACGAGTAAAAAATCGCCATCCTTAGAAATTTCGATTCCTTTTTCTCGATAACGAATAAGAGAATCCCAAAACTAAAAAAACTCGCACGTTCGCGTAAGACCTCGCTCGTATACGACTGCCAGAATTACTCCCCAGTAGTCAATAGTATACATTTATTTGCAATCAGCTCTTTTCTTAATTTTACTAATTTTTGCAATTTTTTCATATGCCTACTTTTTTGGGCAACAGCTTTTTTTGAGAGGCAATTTTTCAGTTTACTCAGTTTTTACTCATTTACTGCATTTTACTGTTAATGTATTCGAACGCACCTATTGTGTGAATAAGATAACAAAGATACGCAAAAAAAATAAATTAAATAAAAAAAAAATGTTTATACTCTTAACAATTTGTTAAAAGGTAAATTGAGAACATATTTTCCATTTTATAGTTTAAGGCTTTGTAATTAATATATGTGCGATTTATTTAAATTATCTTATAAATATCTTTTAATTAAATATCTAATATCTAATATAATTTTATAAATTAAGAAACTAAATTACTTTGCACCCATTGCAAGTGTTTCGCGACATCACAGAAAACAACAAATTCTTGTAAATTGCATTTGCGATCTTTTGTCTGACCAGCTGAAACTATGCCCCTCAGATACCAACGTCCATTGCGACTTATCATCAAGCCGCTACCCGAGTCACCCATACAAGGGCCCGTATCGTCACGATTTCCCGCACAGAAAGTGCGCGGTGATGTCAGTATATTGTAGGCAGCTGAAGAGCGCAGGCACTCACTGTCACTCACTATTTTCGTATCGACTTTTTTCGGTAGCGGAGTAAAAGTATGACCCTGCTCGTCGGCACCCCAACCGGCTACTACGCCTGCTTCACCCACTATAAACTGCGAGTCTGAGTTGTCGGTCCACAAACAAATGGGCCGTATGTTGTTTGAAAATCTTATAAATAAAAAGAAGTAAAATTTATTATCTTCAGTCGACATTTAAGGTCGACATTTTGTAAAACATAACGCCAACCATTGACAAATTTTATATGTGTTCTCTTTTTGTGATTTGAACTTTTCCATATAAAATTTATAAAATGTTAAGCTTTAAGTTTTACAAAATAAGGCTCTAAGTGCTTATGGCCTTACTTTACTGATTGCTTAAGATGCAGGATGGCCAAATCTGCATCTGGAAATAGATTTGTATTGTATTCCGGATGAACTATTAGATTTTGTATTTCCCGGGTAACAAAACCCTGTTCACTGAAATCTTCCAAATTGTGTCGACCCAAATGTACTACCAAACGAGTGGCTGTTATGCTGCCAATTTTGAAGCAATGTCCCGCTGAAACTACAGTCCTGGAGGAAACCAAAGAGCCACCACATAAGAAACGTAAGCCAGCCGATTTAATATAAATAGCAGTTAACCAGGGAAATTCTCCACGCATTATTTCTTTGCCGCCAAATATTAAAGGTGCTATTGCATTTCCGAGTCCACACTGAGCATTCCATCTCACTGGTTTGACTACAGTTTGTGGCTCTGTGTCTTCTTTTGAACCAAATATGTCAGTATTTGAAGTTTGAAAGAATTGTGGATCTTGTACGGAAGTTGTGGGAAATTGTTGCGTTTTCTTCACATTCGTGGGATATTGTTGTGGATGAATTTGTGGAAAAGTACTTGATAAAGGTTGTGTGGTTAGTTTGTGAGTTAAAAAGACACGGGTGCTTGGGGCGGGATCTGAAATTAAAAATTTAAAACTGAAAATAAAAATCATAGTTTACAGGTTTATGAAACTATTTTACAGGAATTTTGTGAGCAAATATCTGCACCATTGACGATAATTTTAGTTATTCTGGGCACTTCGTTTGGAGAAGGAAACTCCATGTGATATATAAGGGGATCTCTACTTTCCAATCTGATTCTGCCATAGTAATTCTAAAAAAGAAACATGAAAAACATAAGTATTTTTGTAGAAACACAGCCGAATGAATGCGCATGCGGTGCGGCTTTGTTTGCGATTGAGGTCGTTGTTTTTTATTTATATTTTACAACTCTAAACGCACAAAGTATTCGCTTTAAAATATATTTATATAATATATTTTTTTAACATAAATTTTCTTCCACCACAAAGCAGTAATAAAAAGTGTGTGATGAAGTTTGAAAAGCTCTCACCCACGCATGAGTCACTAACTGCAGTGGTCAAATGATTGCTGTTTAACTAGATGACGTCACTACCGTAAGACATTTGGGATGCTGACTGATATCGAGACGGTGACTGATCTCGAAAAAGTCATCGAGATAAAAATTATCTTTGTGTTTTCAATTATTGCATTCTCTTAAATTTCTTCCTGTTTAAAAATTATTTAATTTAAAAATTAAACTAACAAACTTAAGTCTGAATTATTAAATATCTTAGGAATATAATTAATTTAATTTCATTGTTCTGATGTCTCTCTTTCTCCAAAACAACAACAGTCAGCTAACATTTTTTGTTGCCAAAAAAAAAAATACTACGAATATCTTATCGTATCATTTTGGTGCTCTCTGTTACAATCTTTCGAATTATTTTTATAAAATCGAAAATTAATCTTTTTCTTAATTTCGTGCGCTTAAGTATGCTTAACTGATTTCTAATATTTTGCAAAACCCATTGCGTTCAAACAAAGTTAGTGCTCACACCCAACGTTACATAATACAAGGCACTTTAAGGCCAAAGGCGTACTTTTATTGTGTATTCCTGATATTCTTCATGAATTGAAAGTTGAACAACATTTCTTGCTGTTAAAAATGTTTGCTTATGAAAGAAATTTAAATATTCAGGCATTCAACATTTTTGTTGTCATACATTTCCAAAGAATTAATTTGAATTAAAAAATATGCTATTCTTATATTCTCACAAATAATATTCGTCATAAATGTTAGCAAGAAAATATAACGATACTTATTAAATCAATGAAAATGTTGTTGGAAACAAAATAAGTTCATTGAAAATTGCGTTAAAAAATGTTTTTGATATGTCGTAAAACATATTAAGCATTCCACATATTGAGGACAAGTAAAAATATTAATTATACCGACTGGTAATAATCGATTGTGTATAATAATTGTTTTCCATATAGATACAAAATATTTTTACAGCACAAAGTCTTTTTAGCGAGATATTGGACTTTACAAATTGTACCAACCACACGCAGAGAAAATATATGCTTAGCGAATCAAGCTCTCTCACCTTCACCATCTGTCCTCTCTCACCATCCCTTTCCCAAAGACGGTAACACACCTACGGGTTGGTAGGCATACTAACTGCCTGAGTGTTACTTCTCTTTAAAAAAAACACTTTGGACGACAATGTCGTGGTTGTAGTAAACAATCTATTGTTTTTTATGTTGCAAACTTAACTATAACAGTGATAAACAAATTCTTGATTGCATTTTATTATTTAATAATTACTATCCATAACAGCTGAAACATGATTGTACCACAACCAAATTTTTATTAATATACAAAAGCTATATCGTTTTTGCAAATAATTATTGCGTATGTAGGCACCAAATAAGTACATACATTTTGTTTACGAGTGCTAATGCATTTTATAATTCTCATTTGGTCAATATTAAAAATAGTACTAAAAATAACAATTTATGGTTTACCTGTAGTCAGAATTTTAATGTTTATTACAAATGGTATTTCCTATGGCCGACGGCATCGGCCATTCATTGCTTTGCTTGTGTTTTTACTTGAACCAATACTTACATACATAAGTGAATGTACGTGTGTATTTGTAGCATTTGTGGAGATTTCAACTTAGGAACCTTTTATTCCTTTAGTACTGAACCGATTTAAATAATATCTAGTCGGGTCACTAAAACTTAGCACTGTCTTTCATTTGGTAAAAGAATGAGGAAAATCAGTTGGCAAACAAAGGAGAAAAAGGAAGCAAAAAATTTGTCTTTGTCTATTTATACAATAGATAATTTATTCAAGAAAATATTTTTTTCTTTGAGAGATCTCGTTTAAAATTGAATTACAATTTTTTTATTCAGTTGTTTTGTTTTTGGTGTCGTTTATTTAATTTTTATCTTATTTTAAATTCAAATCTTGAGTTGTTCAATACAAAATATATATTATTTTAAATTTTCTTTTAAGAGAATATTTTTCTAAAATTTTTAACTATAATTAAATTTTTTTAATGAATATTTAATACGCACAGAACGCTTGTTTTAGAGCGTATTTCCGGTTTTCTTGCAATACAATACTTGCAAACCTTCGTATTGGTCCTGAAAAAATCATTAATCGAAGTACTGATAAAGCTTTTAGATGACCTTCAATCGCCTTATATAACCTATAAGCTTTCCTTTCCCTTTCTGGAAAAAATTTCAAGTGGAAAATTCAAAGTTTTTGACGTTCAAGTTTTGAGAAAAAAAAATTCGATGAAATGCAAACAGAACTTTTCGAAGTAAACGCAGAATTAGTTCTGTTTTGTTACGGAGCAGCTGTTTTGTTTCTGTTCAATTGAAAAACTGTATATGGGATTTGTTGTTACTTTTTCGTTTTGTTCTGTTGCGGACTATTCTGTAGAAAATAGAGTACAATGTTAAATGACAGCCAAGAGATTGTATGTATTAATTTTTAGCGATGTGAAATATTACAAATTTTGTGTTAAATGTACAAACATTTTATTTTAATTAAAAATTTTTAAAGATTTATATGAGTATTTTTGTCAAATAAAAAACATTTTATACTCATTTACAAAATTCATTCCTATAATTACTCGTACATCGTCCACATCAGAAAGTTCAGACACAGAACAAGTAATTAAAAAATACTTTCTACAGAAATGAATCAATCGCACAGAACGGCAACGAAAAGTAAAAACTAACGAGACCTTAAGAAATCGAGGCATAACTCGAATAATAAATTTACTAAAGAAAATTAAATATTTACACATTTTGTAAAAATATATTTAAAAAGATCATTAAATACTCGTAGAGTATAAATTTAATATTTTTTTTGTTAGTCAAATTTTCAAAGTCATATAAATCGTTAGGAAGATTTTATACCATAAAAATATTTTATGTCTGGGTCGAGGAGGCATATATCTATGAAATAAAAAATATTATATTTGGTTCCACACGATTTAAAAGAAATCAAGTGCATTGAAATAATTTGGCCGTGTGTAAAATGTAGTGTAAATCGTGCATAAAATAACTTGATTCACTCAACTCAACATGATTTAACGAAATCATGCCGCTCAAAATATACGTTAAGGTCGGTTCTCACCAAGGACAGTCCAAAAAGTATTTGCGATATGTACGACTACAACTAGTGTGTGTACCGACTATAAATAATTTTTACTTGCAAAAAAAAAAAATTCATGCAAATATTATGCCCTTTGACACAAATCCATATGGGTCATCAATGGGTTAAAAGTCTTTATTAACTCACCGTTTCCAATGGTTGCCTTTGACTTAAATGCACCAATAACTCTATACTATTCGATACAGTTGGTATCGATATCTTTCCAAAATACTGGAAACCATTGGAGTAATACTGAAAATAATTGGGACATGGCACAGCCGGAATTTGCAAATCTTGCGCATTATTACAAAAGATGAGTAATATAAATGACAAATATATCAACAACATTTTTAGCATTTTGGTTTTATATTTACTTAACACTTCTTTTTTTTATTTGTGAATTACAATATTTTGCTTAACAATTATTTGCTTGTGTTTTCTTTTATTTTGCATGCAATTCAGGAAGGGGATTTTTTAATATATTTTTTTACACTTAAAAAAGACTCATTATGACTGTTTGCATTTACACCTCACACACGGACACACATTTACTTAAAAACGAAATCAATTTAAATAATTGTTTAATAAATTTAAACGTAATCGTATCGTTTATTTGTTTTCAAACCAACAACTTTTGCAACTGCGCTCATCGAGTCTTATTTACGAACTGATCATAATATTTTCTTTTCGTTTGCATGTACTTTCATTTGCTTTTTTAACAAAAATCTTTAACATCGATCAATAAAAAAAGTGCAAATAAATAAATAAAAAAATAATAAAAGGTGAAGAGAGATCATATAAACCCCTAATTAAGTCTTTGTTTTTTCAGATTCTAAATTTTTGAAAAAAAATCTAGAATGTTTAAAACGAAAAGACACAAAGTTAAAAAAGCGTGAACAGATAAAAATGTATATGCAATTAATTGATTACAAAAAAATAATACTTAATGCCTTTAAATCACAAAAAATATTTCTTGTACCAAAATATGTAAAGAGTGACCTTTTAACTGTTTGGTTTTTGAAAATTAAAAAAAAACAGAAAATTTGCAAAAGTGTATGAAATATTTATTTGTGGCGATAAATGAACGAATGTCATTTACATTTTAAAGATTATCAATATTATTAATAGGCAAACACGTTTTTTTAGGTCCATTTTACTGCCGTAATACTGAACAGATTTTGGAAAGATTTATGTAGAATGCGGTCGATTGAGTTGACCGCTGGATACACTAGTGTTATATAAATGTGTCCCGCGAATGCGCCGTTGCAATGGCGGCTCTAATGTTATCTTTCAGGGATGCAGTTGTGCCTGGCTTCTCTCTATACATGAGAGACGTTACGTATCCCCACAATAAATAGTCTAGGATGCTATAATCGCATGATCTATGCTGTCAAAACATGAGATTGGTTGCTCACGAACCTCGTCTCTCAATAGATTCATGGGAACGCTTGGCGTGTGGAATGTAGCACAGTAGTATTGAAACAACACATCAACCAAGAACGGTCGAATGATGCCGCCGGACCACAAACCACACCAATGAGTGTTATTCGAATAATTCGAAAATTTTTTCAGTTTTGTTCGAACGAACAAACATTTTTCAATTTAGAATAAAGATTTATTCGAACAACTTTTTTCGAATAATCGAACATTCGAATAATTAATGAACGACGTATAAAATCATTAAACACTTTAGTATTTTTTCTGAATTCTATGAATTTCCTATCCAATACTAAGATTTTTACAATATGCCACAAGAATCGAAGCAAAGGAGTACGCAATTACTTTGTTTTCACGATTATTTTGTGATAAAAGTATGTATTGCGAATGGCCTCAACTACGATGAAGAATAAGATGACGTTTCTGAGGTAACTGATTATTAACTGATCTAAAAAAGTCTATAAATAAAGTAAGAAATTGTAACGGTATTTCTGATGATCTGAACTATTTAGAAAAATCAAAGAAACGAACAAACACACTTGATTTGCTCTTTAATGCTGTTTTAACCGTAAATTTTTTATTCTTTGCTTGTTCGAATTATTCGAACAAAATTTAAAAATTATTCGCTTATTCGATCAAAAAAAATTACCTTGAAATTTTAGTCGAACAAATAAAAAACACGAATAATTAACAACCCTAGTATTAATGTCCGCAAAATTTTTTTTTTATTTTTCTTATATTTTTCATTATTATGCTTTATGTAGCTTTTTAGTTGCTGAGTTGAAACGAAACAGACTATGAATAACTTTAGCAATAACTATAAATAGTTCAGACTTAAGTATTGGAAGTAAAAGTGACTATGAATAAGCGCTATTTTATTTAACCATGACACTAAATATTAAACTAATTAATCATTATTAATAATAATTACTAACTGTTGTAAATATTCGGTTAAATAATCATTTAGATTTCATTGAACTCTCTCAACAAACTACAATTGTAAACTAATTGTAAAATCCAAATGTCAACAAAACCCCAAACAATTATTTAATTATTCACACCTTAATGTCTTACTAGTATTTTATTATTTATTATTTAATCTTTGTAAAAATCCCCCATTTTAAGCTGACAAAACTTGATGTTTACACAAAGTTCTTGACTCAGCCAGATTAAATATTTTGTTATTGTCTATTACTTTTACTGCTGCTGGTTAATCTTCCTGCAAAAAGACTGAATTAATAATAAAAAAAGACATGAAAGCGCTTCTTGCTAACAGCTATTTTTTACTTCTTTTAATATTTTTTAATTTATTTATTCGCTTTATGTGCAACAACATATTGTGTATTTTTGCCAGATTTTGCTGTTAACAATCTTTACATACAAAAATTTAAATGTGGTTCTCGCTCTTGAGTTGCACAATCAACCCATTAGCTCAGAATTTAACAAAAAAAAGTGTTTATAGATGGAAGAGAAAACCAAAAAGCAGAATCAGGTGAAAAAAAAATAAAACCTTAAAAAAACAGCAACCAAACATTCGGGCCAAATGTGTGCATGTTTCTTGTTTTTCTGGATTTTGTGGAAGGGCCACGAGAAAGTGTTAAAGTTATGTGCAAATGTAAGAAACAAAAAACGTTTAACTAAACTACACGTGTAGTTCGTGCTTACATTGGATTAAATAAAACTTTATTTTTGCCTTTTTTTTTGCATAACGAATTTGATTGGAAAAGGTACAACACACTGTGACCTCTCTTGTAACCATTAACGAAATCCAGTAAAATAAAATACTTATTTAATAAATTAAACTAATTTAAATGGCATTTTTTATAATTACTACCCATTATGGCATTAAGATATTAAAATATGAAGATAACGTGATGCACAGAAGTACGTACACCCATATGTTGAATACATTTTGTTCGTTTGTTATATGACGAACGTAGCATGATTACGGCGACCATAATTTTGAAATCAAAATATAAAGCAAACAACAATATTATTTTAGTTTTGTATTTTTTGTATGTTTGGTGTCTCCAATATTGCTAAGCGTGACAGATCTTTTGATATCCCTAGATTTGCAACTTAGAGATATAATCTCGGTACCCTGAGATTTTCTAAAATTTTTAATCGCGAAAAATATTTAAAAAAATATGTCCCAATAATATGTTTTTAATTAAAAATACATTTTGATTTGATGTTAAAATGGTACATTCATATTTTAATAGGCAAAAATGTTTTTTTGGATCCCATTTACGGCCGTAATACTAAACTGATTTCGGAAAGATTTATATCTTTTTAAACGGGTTTTTACATACAGATGTGCACAATCTTAATTTTATTTAAATCGGTTCGATATTTAGGGAGCTATAAGCATTTAAAGTTGCTATTTACTAACACATGCATACTTGTTACACATGCACGTACAAGCTTCAATTCCAATTAGCTTTTGCATTGAAATGAGACAGAGTTTTAAGTTGTTTATTTAGAATATTTTTGTATTTTCTCGTATGTATTTTTATAAATATTTAACATTAATTTCTAGAACGCAGTCGATTGAGTCGGCCGCTGGATATAATAGTAATGTATAGATATACTGAGTCGGATCTAGGCTAATAGCTAAAACTATATGAGGATGAGGATGCTGTTGTCTGAAGTGTTTGGCGCGTTGACCACACAGCAAATATTGTCTTAGAATGTGGGTTCGAGTCCAGCTTCAGGCAAATCAATCGACACCATTAATTTTTCTATTGTAATTAGTGTAATATTGTGTTAAATGTTGTTGGACTGTTTAAGTGATGAAAGCATATCACTGGCTACTGAAAAGTACAAATAGAATGTACATCACTGCGTCCGCCTTCGTCGGTATTGTAACAGATTCGTTGGCGAAGTAAAATAATTAGTCAAATCGGTGCCAACTTATACAAATTTAATGACACTAGACTTTAAGTTATAGTTCGTTTTATATCTTCTAAAATTACTACTAACAGCTTTTCTTTAAAGTGCACTTATACAACTTTCAATAATAACCGCGCATATTAGTCTTCTCATTAATGCCATCCGAAAACAACATGTTTTTTACGTCTGATTTGTCACTTTTTTGACAAATATGTAATTTTGCATGTCTGTCAAAATTGTTATTTTGCAGAAGATTTATCATATTGACCATGTTTTTTTGCAACAGCTCATTTGAGCGCACATTTTATTAGAATTTTTTTGTTGAGTATTTTTTTTTTTAAATATATTTCAAAAGCAACAAAATTGCAGTATACAGTATTATTTCAATAATAAAAACAGCTGATGTAAGAAGATTTGTTAAATCACGACTAGAACACACTCTAATTGAAATTTTGTCAGATCACTTTGGACATGAGTTTTACAGAAGCAATGTTTTAAAAGGTACCACAAAACATAAAAATCTTGATACTTGATAGAGTATTTACTTTCGCAAAACTTGTTTATTATAAGCTATCAAAAGTACACATTTGTTATATAAAAATTAAAAAAATAGCTAGATATATTTTTAGGAACAATTTTGTTTATTAAACAATAAATTGCTAATCTCAACATCACTTACGATAAAATCTTATCAAAAATATATTTCTAAAGCTATAAACATTTTGACATTTTCATAATCTTTAACTATCGTTAGATCCATAATATTCTAACTAAAATAATATACCTCCGAAAAATTTTTCTTTGGGAAATTGAATCTAAAGTTTCAACATTATATACAAAAAAAATTATTAGATGATCCGAATTTGCACTACTTCTGAAGCAAAAGTTCAGGATCCTACACCCCGTTTACACACGTCCGGCTTAACTCGTCATATCTTGAGTTTTTAAGAGAAGCGATTTTGATTCTGATTCTGATTTTTATTTTTTTTTTGTTTTGTCATATACGTGAAGATAACTTTGGGCTGACGATGTGAAAAGAGTAGAGTACTGGTCTGCATTATCGCTCGGTTGGTTGTAGATTCGATATCAATCTAGAGTTCAGTTCCTTATTTTATGAATGTCTGAATGATATATTGTTTGCTGCATTTATGTTATGCTTGCCTCAACCATGTAGTATTTTCTTAGCGTGTGTGTGTACATTTGAAGTTGCAAAATTCATTGTAGCCGAATGTAGGTCGTCTCTATTCCTTTTTTTCCAATAGTTTGTGCATTTTTCTGAAAGCAATTTGTCTTTAAGCTTAATGCTGATTTGTGGCCTGTCTTCTCTTCCTTCCCTCATTCATTTATTTGTTCATTGACTAATCTGTTTGCATGCTGCATTTCTGTTTGTCTGTCCTACAAAAAAAAAACTAACTTTGTGTTAATTTGTTGATTTGATTTGATGCAATTCAGTTCAATTTAGTTCTGTTAAGTTCAAAAACTGCGAACGCATGACTGAAAGAAAAGTTTGAAAGATTGAAATAAATTTGTTACACCATCAGCCGCCACAATAGCATCAAGTCTTCTTGGCTGCTCTCAAATTGAGTTTTTTAATGTCATTTTATGTTATAGAAAAACTTTTTTTCTTTACAAAATTTCCTTTTTTTCTCAATGGCAAATTGCAAGGCCAGATATTCTATTTTATAAAGTTCAGTTTTTTGTACTTGAGCTGTTGACGATCAACAAATTAAATTATTTACACAAAATTATTGTGTGATTTAATGCTTTTTAATGCAACATTATTATTTAATTTATTGTGTTTTTTTTAATTCTGGGTTAATTGTATCATTTAGGGCTTATAAATCAGTGCGAGTTGATCAGTTTTCTTTTTGTTCAAAGTTTGTTTAAGCTGGTAAATATGTGTATAAATTTGTAAACTATTTTTAAGCGTGCACAGTGGGGCATTTAAACTACAAACCAAGTAGAAGTATTATTGAAAAACTTTGCAGTTTTTGCGTAAAATAAGCTAAAAAAACAAATGATTTTTTCACGGTCTAAAATAAGATGTTTTTGGGACTTATCGCATTGCTGTCACATTATTACTTATGAATATAGGGTGGCGCGAAATTAGTCACCCTATTGGAAGATTTTGTAATTTTTACAAATGGCGTTGTACGCTAATCATATTCGACATATTTGAACAAGACATCTGCAGTATATAAACAGACAAGCGATGAATCGCTATGCTCCGCATGAAGGGGGTGGAATAATTGTGTTGATTTTTTTTACCAATAATACGTTGGTGGTGTTAGACTTGTGCATTTTAACCTCGATTTCCAAATCGTGTCGCGCCAACTGGGCATATATTCCACCGCTTAGCTGCGCCACTCAAACATACTGGAACCAGAAAGCCAGTGGCCGCCACCGGACTGGTCGTTCTGTAGAGAATATCGCGGCTGTGGCTGCCGATGTCGCGGAAAACGAAAAATCATCAACTACATGCAAACGATTTCTTACCAGGGAAATTGAATGAGTGGGGCTTGATGAACATGTAGTTTCAGCAAGACTTTGCAACCGCACACACAGAATGAGCCACAATTAATATTGTAAAGGATGGATGATTAATTTTGCGCTACCCTGTTGTTTAAATACTATACCAAGCAATGACATACTACTGTTTTTCTTAAATTGTTATACTTAAATTGAAAGTTATTTTAGCATTTCAACGTTCACAGATTTATTATCCTTTAATTTGCTTCAAATCAGATATTTGTGTTCATTTTTGTTTTATTATTTATTTTTAAGACGAATACCACCAGCGAAGACTTTGCAGCATAAATAAGCACGTTAATGTAAAGAGATAGCCAAAAACTACAAATAAACACGTGATTACAGATTATGAACTAATAATGTTAGCATTTTTCTTTTTCGAGGCCTCTATTAGGATGTCATTATTAACCCTCTCATGCACCAAACTTCGTTAGGGTAGCTATAAATTTTTTCTACTTTGTTTCTAACAATATTGGAGTCAAGCAAGCCAAAAATATATACCCGCCGCGTAGTTTTTAGAAAATGTTGTACACATACAACATGGCGCATAAACGGACTAGAAAAGGTAAACTTTTTTTACACAAGAAAACATATTATACTTCTGCAACTTATTATACTTCTACATCATTGTCAATAGGCCTTTTCCATAGATTGTTATGAGATTGCAGGTATTTTTTTCATTTTAAGTCCAGTTTTTGAAGCTTTTGCTCTGTTTTCATCACATAATTGCCAGAAATCGGACTATATACTTCCTCCCACTGTAAGCCGTGAAGTTCCATGTCTTCGGCTCTACAGTCGTTTTACCTTTATATTTTATCGCTTCGTCACCAGAAATTTCTATAAATGGTAGTTCTGCTTCTGCTTCAGCATCCGAGTCATCCCAATCGTACCAAAAAATTTGATTTATTTATTTTTGATTTAATCCCTTTTGTCGATCCATAATACAATAAATTTACAAAAGAAAGTATATTGTAAATGGAATGCAAAAAATCGATATAATTAAAGTATAAAAACACCGTTGTGTGCAAACAATAGATAAATTGAAGCCTCCAAAAGTTATCTGAATAATATTTTTACCCAAATTTAATTTATCTCTATATTTCGTTACTCTTTGGGTAACTTTTTCAGGAGGAAAACAATTAATAAAGAATTTAAATAACAAAAATTAACAAATTATTAGTCAACAATTTCTTTTACCGTTTTGGTTTAAACATTCTTTGTCAATTGAAAAATTTTTTTGTTTGAAAATTTTTTTGAAAAATGAGGAAATGAACTAATTTTTAAAATTTGAAAATATTAATATTGTATTATTTCGTTATATTTACTCCTTTAGTCTTGAATATTAAATGTCTATAATTCTGTGCTATACTTTCAGTATCAAGCTCTAAAATTAATTCTTAAATCTGACGGTACATTACTTATCTGTAACATCTCTAACATATAACGACCAAATACTCATTTTCTGAGTTCTGGATGATTTTTATTAAAAAAAGTGATTTGGAATGAATTTCCGTCATCCCACGTCAATTTGACGTGGGATGACGGAAATTCATTCCAAATTGCATCAAACCCCGTCGGAAGAAAAACACAACACTTAAAAAAGTGACCTTAAGCTTAATTTAAAGGATAATACCAATATTTGAAAAAAAGGTGGAAAAATTGTATATTAAAATAATATTTTTACCTTTTATTTTATTTCACTTCTTTATTTAATAATGTAACTGGGAAAAAATATAAACTGAATTAACATAAGTTTTTCATAAAAAGTTAGGCCCTTATTTACTTACAAGATTTAAAGCAAAAAAATCTACCCAGTTTACCGAATGAAAAGTTAAATATGAAATAAAAAAGCTTTTTACTTCTGTTCAAGTAGAAAGTAAAACTAAAATAGATGTCCACGAGATTTTTTAGTAATACTTCATGTTGCGAAAATTACCGTTAAAAATTAGAAACGTGTTATCAAAAAATATTGTTGAATACATAATCGTACAACAAGTGCATGAGAGGGTTGATAGCGGGTGTAAAATAAAACCTTAAACATCGAAATTCCAAAATATAAAGAATACTTTTGTCACACTGTAACTTCCACTATTTTGTTTAGTACTTTCATTTGCTGCAAATATAATCGAATGGGGGTGGTTTTCGTAAAGAGGCCTACTAAACCACTAAACTAAATAAAATAAATACTCGTGCTTTTAGTGTGTGTTGGTTGCCTCCTGCTCAACATGTAAAGTGAGTGCGAAGGATGAAACCGGTTGTGCACCTCGACAATGACGACCAACAGGTGTTTTTTGAGAGCAAATTTTTAGCAACAACAAGTAGTAGAAAGTAGTTTTTAGAAAAGAGAGAATATATCAAAAAAGCTTTCTTTTACTCTCAATTTGTGCGCGGAGTTGATTTTCAGCCGGGGAAATTAAACCATCGATGTTCTGTAAAAAAATGAATTGGTGTTAGTGGTTAAAGAAATAAAAGAAACAAAACACTACAACAAATTGTTGCATACTTCTTGGCGTTCAATATTAAATAAGTTGTCCATAAAAAGAACACACAACTTCGGAGAGCAGTGATTAAGATTTATGTACGTTTACAGTAAACAAAGCAACAGCTTTCATATGGTCCTGTGTAAATGTTATTAGCAAAATCATTTTTATTACCGTTACTGGTAGAAGTGTGCGAGTGTGTGAGTGTGTCTGTGTAAGTGTGTGTGTTGTAAGTGGCGCGCATTCTTTGTAGCTTCAAATTTAAAAATAACATTAACATCGTGTTTGATGTTTTGTGTGAATGTTACACAAACAATACATATTTATATCTGCATGTGTGTATAATTTAGTGAGAATATGTGTGTGGGGTGGTTAGTGGTGTGTTTGAGTTTGTATAAGGTAAGCATAGTAAGCAAGCTGCTGCATGCTTAGTCAACATTAAGCTTTCATCTCGTACGGTTAAAAAAAAATCACTAAGAAAATGATAAAATAAATAAATAATTATAACGGATAAATTCAATTTAAAAAAAAATAACTTGAAATTATTAAAAAAAACTGAAAATACAAAATAAAAAGAAAAAATTAAAGTGAAATAGTTTTTCTTAAATAAATTAGAAAATTTACATATATTTTAACACTATTCATAAAACTAAAATAAGTAAAAAACAGATTTGGACTCTTTAAAAGCATGCTAAGCTATTAATTACCAAAAGCCGTCGGGTACTAAGTAAAATTATTTGAATTTTTGGGGAAAATTCAATGCGTGTGCTGTACAAAATTCTTTAAATTAAATAACATTTTATTGTCTTTTAAACTATGCACTTTAAGAAAATTGACCGACAATAACAGTTCTGGAAAAATAATTTAATAAATTAAGTACAAACCCAATTGTGTATTCGATTTTAAATCATGCCACTTTGGCTGCATATATCCTTTTAGTTTTGCGTGACAACATCATGTAATTTTAGCTTCATAAAAAGTTGATTATTTATTTGGTTTCTCGGCGTTGTAATTGTGTTGTGTATAGAATACTTTTTTTGTGTCTTGTATAAATTAAAAAAATCTTTTAACTGACATAAAAAGCTATTGCATGCAACATTTTTTTTACTTTTATTACTGGAGGTAAATAAAAAGTGATTGTTTTAAGCATATTCGCATACAATTCATGATTTGTTTTCATATTCACCCCTTAACTTATGCAATACGATAAAGTGTTAATTACTGTTATTTGGAATAATGCAATGAAGAAGTAGAAGTTTATTGCGAAAACCATAAACATTTTTTTCTTCTGAAAATTATAAGGTGGGTTTAATAATTGGAAAAGTAAATGAAACTTTGAATTTTATGAAACTATCATTAAATTAAATGTGTGAACAAGAGTTTTTTTTCGAAAGTGAAGTTGTTACACTGTGCTTCAAAGCTAATAATCGAATGGAAATTAAAGAATTAGGTGGTGACCTAGTACAGATTTTAGGCTCAGCAGTACAGTGGAGTTCGGTTACAATGAATCCGTCAAACTAAACTCTTTAAAACTAGAGTAAATACTTGTTTCTTTCTGAAAATAAAAGTTTGCAAAAGTAATATGGATATGATATGTTTATTAATAGGGCAAGTTTAGATATGGTACACAAAAATTATTAAAATATTCCTTAAAAAAAACATTAAAATATGAACAAAAATATGCACTCGAAAAAACACAAACTAATAATCATTTTTAATCAGTTCTATTTAAACAAGTATTTATTACAAAGTATAATCATATGTTTTTTTAAGTTTTCAAATTAAAAGGATCTTCGACTTTCGCAAAAACGATCGAATATATACGTTCAACATCAGTCGATGTTACTGTATATGTTAATTTTAATCTTGGTCAATGTTTGAAGGCCCACGATTATAAACTTTGTTAAACTTTTCAATAAATATTTTATTCTTAATATTTTAAAGTTTTTCTTGTGCGTCTTCTAGGGCGGATAAACTTTCATGTAAAGGAAGTCCTTTGGTTTCCAGTGTGATTAACATTCAAAATGATCTTTAATGTGTGTTAAATCTGTTTTTACCGAAGAATTCTTAAATGATTCTCTGCTTCATCATCAGCAAGCCTTTAACCAAGATCCCATCTCATAGAACAGGGCAGCGCACATAGAATGCATTAAATTGATGGTACACTGCGCTTGGAAATTAATTAAGACAATAATTTTATTTAAAAAAAAAACTACACACACCTTATGTATATAGCTCTCTCTACCTTAAGAAATTTGCAACAAAAGAGTTAACATTGCAAGATGTAAGCGAACAAAATCTGCAATTCTATGCATCCCATGAACAAGACATGTAACATACAAGATTTTTGGGTACAGAATTTTTAATGATCGCATTGTGGAGCTGCGTCAGTTATCATAAGCAAATTTTTTGTAAAAAAAGGAGTAGCTAATTTGCGTAATATGCTACATTTATGCAAGTCATATCAAAAATGCTTTTTATGGGAAAAATTTTTATTTTTTTTTTTTTTATTTTAATTTTTCATGCAAAAAGCATGAAAAACTTACCCTGTTTATTAAACATATAACATATCTATTCATGAGTTTCACTTAATTTTACTTTTTCTAATCACTTTATCAAATAATTATAAATATTTATTTTAAAGGACTAGAAAACTATTAGAAAAGTTTGTTTTCGTATGTTATATGAGTGTGAATGTAAAGTGTTTTTAATATTCGTTACTTGTACATAGTTCGTTATAAGCGAAAATTCGCTATAATTGCTGTTCGTTATAACCGTAATTTTTTGAAAATGTTAGTAACAAAGAAGTTGTTTCGCTACAAGCGAAAATTTGTTGTAACCAATGTTGTTCGTCATGTGCAAACCCCACTGTATATTGAAAGTTCATTTTTTTCAATTTTCAATTAAATTATTATAATTATAATTTCTGAATTTTTTTTATGACTCATTTCTGAGAATTGCACTTGAAAGTAGCCCCAAAAATAAGATCTTCTGCATCATTCGTTTTGTCAAGTTGGTTGCATTGAAAAAAATCGAAGCGAATAATTAATTGTAAAATAAAATAAAAGTTGATCACACACTTACCTATCAGCTGAGCCGTTGCATACACCTCATTTATGTACCTTGATCTATAAAAAACATTCTAGATTTTACAAAATATAAATACTTCGGTACAGATTAAGTAAAAACTTAAAAATATTTGTTGGAAAATAAATAATGAAAGATTTTTAATACTTATTATTAGATTTGGTTCCAACTCGTTCAGCCGCTCGTTTCAGACAAAAACCTTCGATTAAACCCATTTAATTTATATGGTTTTGTCTAAAACGAGCGGCTGAACGAGTTAAACCCACTCTACTTGTTATGTAGTGCTACGAGTATTAAAAAAATAACTTTGTTCGGTTTCATGTAAAATACAACAACATTGGTATTTACCTGCAGTAGAGTTGGGGTATCGGTATGTACCGGAAAAAATTAATACCGGGAATTGAGCAATACGGTACCGTTACCGAACAAAACTAAATATTTTGAGTTTTTCGTAAAATAAATCTCATCTGAGTAGAACTATCTTGTGATTGTAAATTAAATAAATACAAAAATAAACGACTCGTAGAAAAACTTATGAAAGAAATATACATATAAATAAAAAGCAACATTTCAAATCTATAAGTAGAAAAACGGAATGATTAAAATCGAATTCAAAGTAAAAAAGGAAATCAAACTGCAAATCTGGAAATATGTATATCGTTTTAAACATTAAACAAAAATCTTATCGCTTTTGAAGTTACTATTAAATTGAGGTATTTTTCTTCACAGTTTGAGTATCCTTTTATTCTTAGAAACAAGTTCAGGTATCATATTTCCCTATTAAAGTTACAGGAAACCTCTTAGTGCACTCAATTTAAGGGTTCTGTTCGAAAAAAAATCATTGCAAGTAGTTCTCTATTCGGATTCCTATTTATTGGGTTCAAAGTTTGGAAATATACGTATGTTTATCTAATTACAGATGATGTGGACATTCACATTTTTATTGGGTCTAAAAAAAGATATTCCTGCTAATGCAAAGATAAAATGTCATTCATATAAATGGAACAAATAAACAAAAATTTCCAAGGCAACAGTTTTATTTTAATATTTTGCTTTTGGACAACTCAGACAAATTTTATGAGTATCATTTTAATGCTTAGAAAATTAAAAAAAACCTTACTAATATATTTATTTTATCTAAACTTTAACATTTTAATGTGAGTACTTAAATCGTCAAGGTTTCCTTAATATTTTATATTTATTTTATAAACAAATATTTTTTTAACTATAAGCTGCTTAATTTGCATTTAAGATTTTTAAACATGATTTCCTTAATCTTTTTATGTTCAACCCGAAAATATGCCAGCCACAATTTTTACTTTAAC
Organism: Gymnocheta viridis; assembly: GCA_956483585.1. NCBI lineage: Eukaryota > Metazoa > Arthropoda > Insecta > Diptera > Tachinidae > Gymnocheta > Gymnocheta viridis. Next base: position 121,806,437 of record OY101440.1, read on the forward strand.
TTTTATCGTTCTGCTAATCTTTGTTTGACATAATTTTGAAAGATTTTAATAATACTTAATTTTACATTTTAGCTTTAATGTTTTTTTTATAATTTTATTTTCTAACTTTTCAACATGTTTGTTAAATGTCTCTAAAAGCTAAAACCACAACTATGCTAAAAAAAAGTTTCTATTTGAAGTTTGTTTTAACAAATTCCCCTTTTAAAACAGATTCTTTCAATAGAACTGAAATGGAATTTAAAAATAAGAACAAACTCTTTTGTGATTTGATAAAGTTTAATTATATCTCTTAAGTACTTGTGATTAAATGATTGAATAAAGATTGAACGTAAAGTGGTGCAGTTGAATGTCAAGACCACAGACAGGAAAAGCACGGGGGGATTATTCAACTATAGTTGATAGGCAGCTGTAGAAAACTGTAATGAGAAAAATGTTTTGCTTACTTGGCTTCGATAGGATGATTATTTTGTATTACTTTTGTAAAGCAGAAACAAAAAATATTTTTCTCACTACATTTTTTCCCTACCCTATGAATTTTCATTGTTTTAAGCAAAAAAGTTCAGAAAATTCTTATTCGCTATTCTCATTTTGCTGTGCCAAATCCAATACGATCTTTGAAAATTTTGGAAAATTTGTCAATTTCAGTTTATAATTAACATTTGGGAGTTTCATACCATGTTAACAGTTTTGCAATGGCTTGGTAATTAATTTAAATTTTTCACATAATTTGAACTTAAAAAACATGTGTTCATGCTGCTTCTGGACTTACAAATTTAATTTCTTGAAAAAATTTGAAAATTATCAAAAGGATGTGGTAAAAGACATGAAATAATCATGAAAAAGGATGAGGAAAAGTTGCGTCTTGCGAAAATAACATTGTTATGTTCTGCCGTTTAGATTGAAACTAATTCCGTGAAATATTGTCTCAGATATAATTCTGTCTGATTGCGAATTTTAGCCTAACGTAAACTACTTTCCACTAAAAATAAGTCCTTCTACTTTCGTATTCAAAAGGAAAATTTTTTTTTAAGGTCAAATTTAAACTATAATTTTTGGCAGTCAAGTTTTTTACAGCTCGCATACGGTCAAAAAAATTACATAAAAAATCATGTCTCTTCGACTTATTGCGTCATTCAACTGCATCGTTAAACTTCGATATTGCTTAATCGTGTGCATTGCTATGAATCTCTCTATCCATCCATTCAATAAATAAGAGAGAATAAAAGATAATTTATTTTGTGTTTAAGAATCGATTGAGAGAATTTTGTGTTTTTTACGGCTGCTCGCAATCTCTTCAAAACGTCGCAGTTGAAAAGCGTGCAAATTTTTTTAGTGGGTAAATAATGAAATGATCACAATTTAATGAAAAATTATAGGATTTATATTAAAAAAATGTCGATTAAAGATATTTATTATTTTAATATAAAAACCATTGAGTTCTAAAAATTTCCAACATATCACTTAATAGTAAAGATTTTTCTCTACCCACAAAATAGGCCAGAAGACCTTCTGATATTATTGATAATAACTTAAGTTGTATACAAAACATTGAAGTGCAATTAAAACTTGTTGCTGCATTGAACAGATATTATTCTTCTATGAGTCCAAATAAAAATTTTTTATTTTTCCATGGTAGTCTGAGAGACATTTTAATCCTGACAATACCACCGAATCTTTATCTCTCATTAGAGCCGCATGTTTTTAAAGCCAAAAAATTTCAGTTGAAGAGGGAATATCATTCTGCGGATAGAAGTGCAAATCTCTTGAGTAATTATTTCTAGTCAATTAAAGTTCTAACAGCATCTTATCATTGTATTTTAGCGTAGCAATAATCAGTAGAAAAGTGTAAATTATAACAAAGCAAGCCCAAATTAAAGACAATGCCTCAGCATAGAAAGCGTTTTGTTGACAAAGGAAAAATTAACTTGTTTTTCTTAGAGGCACTAATTAAAAATGTGTTCATGCTTGTTTTTTTAATTCCAACGTACGTGACATGACCATGGCAAGAGAAGAATTTTAAAATAAAAGCTGTTAGTTAACCTTTAATACATTTTCTACATCTTAATCAGTCGTAGTTTTTATTTTGCGCTATAAATTCATAAAAATGTAGATTAAATTAATCCCCTTTCTATGTTATAAACAAAATCACTTTCACAATTCAAATATTTTATTAATAAACTAAGAGGAGTATGTATTTGTTACACTTTTTTTCTTTTTAATAAATTCGTTTTTAAAACAGTGCAGCATGAAATTTCTAAAATTGTTTTCACATTTAACTACATTTTTCATTCCTGCAGCAAAAAAAACAAATTCAACAAAAAACGAAAAAGAATTTGTCGGTCAACAGGAAGTTAAACATGAAATACAAAATGAAACGAAATGTGAATAAACTAAATAAATGTCCAATATTGCATGACAGAAAAAACTGAAAAAGAATATTGAACTAGAAAAACAATAATAAAAAATTTTCAAAGCACTAAACGAAGCAAGTAAAAGTTTATCATAAATAAAAACGTGAAAAACACACACAGTCGCAAAAATATAAATGAATGAAAAATAAAATGTTTGTGAAACCCGTTAAAATTTTCAATTTCCGTTTTTGATAAAAAAAAAATACTCAACAAATATTGGTTAACAAAAAAAAATATTTCAAATTTCCGCTTAAATAGAAATGATAATCTTATAAAACAAAAGTAACTTTTATAATTGAAAAAAAAAAATAAAATAAATAAAAAATAAAAGAAAAACAAATTTGAAAATTGTTAAAAAGAAAATATCTGAAAATGCTAAGAGCTAAAAAAATAATGATTTGCTTAGAAAAGCTTAATATCCGAATAAAAATGAATGTAACTTGTGAAATAAAATTAACAAATTAACCCATTTTAGTGAAACTGCATTTTTTATCATTTTCTTAAGTGCCAATAAATATAAAAGATCAGCTTATCTTTCGTTTTACATGTCTTGTCTTCCTTGTTTTCTCAAAACATCCTGTGTTCTTACAACTTATTTACCTGAAAAATATAAAACAATTATTTTGCAATTAAAATTCCTGCAGCTCTTAAAGTCATCCAAGGAATTTCTTTTAACTGCTTTTGGTCTCTTTGTTAAACATTTTAACCTACCGCTATAAATTAAATCACTTCCTAAGTTTTAAACAAATAAAAAAACAAAAAAAAGAAACAAGTGAAACAAAAACAACTATTAAAGTGTAGAGAAGAAAAAGTTCAAATAAATTAAAACAAAGGAAACACGAACAAAGATAAGAAAAAAATGACCACCACGAACTTTTACACAACAACCAGCAGCTCAACATTGGCCGCTTTAGCATCAATGGCTGCCACAACGTTAAAAGTAGTGGCTGCCTTAAATAATTCAGTAACAACGGTTGCCGCTTTAGCGGTGGCAGGAACAACAGGTGCTCTAGCCACCTACATGGCTGAGAGCCATCATTCTTCCTCATATCCACATCCATATCATAGTAGTTATACAGCCGGAAATGACACCGCCATGGTCAACACCAATTTTAATACAATATTATATCATAATACCAGCAACAGCGACATCACAAATAATACTAACCTAAATGCCAGCAATAATAACGCTTCCTTACATCTCCTAGCGCCCGCTCTCAATGTGAGTCACAGTCATATCGTTGCAAGCTTACACAATGTCCAGAGCAACTTTAGTGGAGGGAATAGTAAAATCAACACAAACAACAATTCACTGGTCGATGGTTTGATAGTCGATCATTTGCCTCTGCAATTAATGACGTCAACAGCCACCTCAAAACTAAATCTTGATATAGAAATCGATATACAATTGTTAACCAGCGATTACGAAGGAAGTACGGTAAGTAAGCGAAATATATATTTCCATTTTATTAAGTACAAAATGGACACGATTCTTTTTAGAACATTTTATAAATGTGGTATAATCTATTGTCTGTCTCCCTAAATGTAATCTACTGCGAAAACAAATGATATTTTATCGTTTCTTTGTTGTAAAAATTATTTAGGAGGCCCCGTAAGTTTTAATATTTACTACTTATCAAAGAAATTTTTTATAAACTGTTTAATAGATTTTTTCTAAAAAATGAGACTTATAATTGGGTTTTTCCGACCATATATTGAATATTTGGCCCTAATAAGTAGTAACAGACTTTTTAAATTTTTTTTTATTTTTTACAAGCAAAATGCATACAAGGTAGTCGAAAGAGAATTTGTCTTGGCAAATATTATTCTTGGATGTGAAAATAAACTTTTCAAGACTAATTTAAAATCAGAAAAATGTACTAAAAAGCACATTTTGACAATAAAAGATGATAAAACACAATGAGTCAGCTGCGCTTTCCAGTTCACCTGGGTTGAATTCGTAGTGATTTTGTGTGAACAAAAAAGCTGACTAATAAATAATTCAATTCTAGATAAAAAATATTTTTTCATTTTAATTGTATTTTTATTCACCATAAAAAAACTGAAAAACGACTTCATTCAATTTGCATATTTAAATAATTGTCGTTAAAGTTAAACCCACGACGACTATTTTATTTATTTAATACGTGGGTCCGCAATCATGAAAAAATTTGTATTTGAAATGTATTTTAAGGCAACTTTTTCATACAAATTTACTTTTAAATATATTTGAAACCAAAATACGGTGGTGAAAATCTTCTTTTAAATGACTTTAAATTTTTACAAATTGTCAAGATCCCTAAATTGAAATACGTTTTATAATTTTCTTTTAATTGGGTTTTTAAGGTCTTAATATATAAAAATAAAATTTTAAAATATTATGACTTTGAAAGCCCCATTAAAAGAATTTTTTGTAATCACAAACACAAGCCGAGGGGTCATTTCGGCTTGTCCGCAGAAGCACTTCTGGTCTAGGCAGGAATCGAACCTGCTACCATCAAACTAATTGTCTAGTACGCTATCTACTAGTCGATGGGGCTCCCCTAATGACAAAATATAAACAAGGAAAAGTCAACAATATTAAAAACCAAAAATGAAATACGTTTTAGTTAAAAAATCACATGGACATATAATTAATGGGCTTGAGGTTCGAATCCCATCAGACGCAAGATAAGGAAGACATTTTTTGTATGATTCTTTTTTATGATTATAATAGACAGAAAAAGTAACTGATCAGCCGCAGCTAGTGAAAAAAAAATATCAAGAAATATTTCAGTTTATCGAAATGAAAATTTTTGGCTTGAATTAAAATCCGAGTTTACCCATTTCTTCTTAATTTTTAAGAAATTGTTTTTGGATAAATTCATTATTTTATTAAGAGAGTACTTTTATTTGAAACAATTTATTCATCAGACTGGCAGAACGGATTAGTACTGATTTCGAGGTCGCTACACCATCTCATCAGCGTTCATTTTACCACTTTTAACGGTGGATACTATTGCCTAGGAATAACAGTATTATTTAACAAATTAGAATATGAAAAGTGCAACTTATTCATTTTTTACAAGTTAAATCAATTTCGATTAGTACGAAATTCCATCTCTGATGATTAATTATTCCAAATATTCCATACTCTGTCGCATTTTCCAGAATCATTGGCTCTGAGAGCGAGAAATTTTCGATTTTTTTGTTTGGGTAAACTCAGATTTGAACTCAAGCCAAAAATTTTTATTTCAATATAAACCTTAAACACTTCAACAATTACGTATAAATATTAATTTCAGTTTATCTTAAAAAAAATCAATAGTGAAATTTTATTACTGCAAAAAAAGAAAAAAATATCACAAAATAACAATTATTTTTGACAAAAAAAATTCATAATAAAGAAAGGGGAAAAAATATTCTATGGGGTTCATCAATAGCGATGCATTGTTTATAATCAAGTTTTTCAGCAGAACTAAAACAAATTCTTTTGAAACTGTATAAATTGTATCAAGGCGTATGCAACGAGTGGAAGTATTAGTACAACGATTACAACAACACAAGAACAACAGACATTTTTTATAACGGTTCTGTCAAAAACATCTACAGGAAATAAATACCGAAAAATATAAAGGCATCCTTTTTGACATTAAAAATAGAAAGCATAAACATGATAAAGGAATCAGCTGCCGTAATGCTCTTCACCTGGTTAAGAAGCCTTGAAAATGTAATAAAAGTGAAACTTGTGTATAAAAGTGTGTGCAGGTAAAAGCCGCTTATGTCAATGTAATTGATATTTACTGAGCGAAAAATTAGAAAACAAGTTAACAAGTCAAACTGTGTGCGGAGACAGTAACGTACTCGTAGCTCTGCTTGTGCGAGTTTGCACAAGCCCATGTTTGAGACTAAAGTGGTTATTGCTGAAACTTATTGGAATAAATGCAGCAATGTTCCTAAACGATGTTTACACTTTACACTGGAAATAGAATCACAAAAACATTTGGAATAAAATACTCAAAATCCACTAAAATTGACTTACACGGTTATTCATGAAAACCACCGAATTTTTTCTTACATATAAGAATGATGAGATTTCCTATAGGGATTCATTATAAGAATGTGAAAAATGTGGGGATAATAAACTACAGCCAAATTAAATTCCAAATGTAAACTTTAAAAATACCGATACATGTATATTTTTTTCGTACTTTCTTCGAGAATCAATCAGTTTGAAACTTGTTGTTTAAAAAAATTTCGTTTTATTATAGAGTATTATTAATACTCTTTAATCCAACAGTATTGATAAATCATATGAACATATACTCCATGAGATTGAAATTCACATTCATTTCATTACACTTCATCAGGGCATTAAAATTTTTAAATATTTTTTATCATTAGAACATACAGGAAAAGTAAATTTTCGGTGCTGCAAGTATCCAATCACCCAATAGTCACATTTATGTCTTCTCTATGTTCAGATTATAAAAGCAAAACAATTTTCAACTGTGAGTTAAATTGCAAATTTAATTAATTTAATAGAGAATAAAATATATTTTCAACTGAACTCAAAAGAAAAACTGAAATTTGTATAACATTATCTCCCTTTTGAATATTGAAATCAGATAACAAATCGGATAGTTAGAAAATTTTATTCAGGTCGCATTGTTTAATTGACTCAAAGTATTTGAAAATAAATTTTAATTTTTGACAAATTGCTTGAGGATTAATTTCTTTTGTGTAGTTCACACTAAATCAATTATTAATAAAAAGTGGCCTTTTCATAGTCTAATTGAAGCACAACAATATTAGTTTCACTCTCACACACACACACACACACACACACACACACACACACACACACACACACACACACACACACACACAAACACAAACACACACACACACACACACTCAATAATAATAAACAAGATTAAGTCCCTTCAATTTGTTCCCCTCTTTAGTGCGTAACACCTGACCAGGAAATATTCGTTTAACCTCACAGATGGTGGCCACTTTAGAGCGCCAAGAAATTTCAAGTGAAAAGAAAAATAAAGTACAGAAATTATTTTTTTTTTCTTTTCTTTTTCAATTCCTCAATTGATTTTATTAAACTTTGTTTATTCAATTTAATAAAGAAAAGTAGAGAGTAGTGTCAGTGCATACAATTTAAAAAGTTTTATCGGTCCCTTTTTGATTCTATTAAATTGTAGTTGAGGGGTCAAAGTTTAAATTATTGAATTTGATTGTTTGAAAAATGTAAAAGGAAATCAAAATTGAGAATAATATTACAACAATAAAGAATTTATTTATTTTAGTAATAAAGTTAAATAAGTTTATGCTGAAATCGTGGCGTTTTTTTTCTTTTTTGAATGTCTTCAATAAACATGATTTTTTTTGGGGAAAGAATGCGTTGATGAGGCATGTTCAAAAGACGTGTAGAGCCAATAATTTAGTATAAGTATTTATTTGGAGGCCCTTAAAAAGTAACATAAATCAGATAGCACATATTTTATTATTAAACAATAGAACGATTAGTGATATTTATTTTCTAATAAAATATTTTTACAATTTCATAAGAAACTTTGCTTAACATGATGAATGTTGAAGTTTAGAGCTCCGACGAAATATTGAAGGGTTTTGATAAAGTATTAAATTTTCTGTTATTCTGTAACCGCTTGTCGACATGAATTCAGTTCAATACAAAAAAATAGGCACTTGAGAGCCTCTTACATTTCTCAAAGGCCACAAGCTGTTAATAGCAGCTAATCGTTTTCGGCAACGGGCGGACAAATGCCTATTTTTTTTTGTTGGTTTTGGGTTGAATTGATGAGTAGTTACATGACAAACATCCGAATCGTCTTTCAAATCACATTTTAAAAACATTATTGTCACTTATTATGTTATGTTTTGGAAAAAAAGTGTAAGAGGACGCGAATGATGTAGTTTTAAGTAATTTTATTCGGCAATTGCTATCGTGAGGGTGCTACTGGCTGTTGCTGATGATTTTGTAAATGGAAAAACTTTTTTTATCAGCTTCAATTATTTATTGAATAATTTAGACGTCACTGTTGGAGCTCCTAAGTATAATTTGAATTATTAAACATTAAGTACTAAATACATCATTAGAATGATGAGAAATTCTAGACAACTTGAATGAGCGTTTTCTAGATTTTCACTCAAAATCTATATTTCTCTTTTTATAATGTACGAGTATTTATTTTATATTTTACCAGGCAATCATAAATTTTAGACAGTTCCCAAAACTTATGATTGAGTGGCTTCTTAATATTAATAATTAAAGTGCGGGAAACGAAAAGACATACGATCGTTTAGTTATTTTAAACATCAGTTTGAGTTCTTTTAGTGTTCCAAGGGGGACATACGGCGCGTGCCTTAACAGTTTCCAAAGTCTTTACGAGTGCATACATGTACGTGCTACCAGTAGATCTATTAATAATTAAAAAACAGAAAGTTGTCCAAGTGACTTATGCAACGGCCGCCGATTTAAACACAAGGTGTCAAGTAATTGTTGCACAAATATTTTGTCTGGCAATTCTCAATGTAATTGGACGTTGTGTAGTTTGCGGTACTGTAGACAGCAATTACTTGCTGTTGGTTGATTACGCTACAACGTTGAAGCGTGTTGACTGCAAAGCAAATGATGACTAAGAACGTGTGCTCGAACCCAGTTTCAGGCAAATCAAAACATCCTACAATAGCAGTGGTAGCTGAGCAGTACCGGCAGTAATTGACGCTGGTGTATGCTAAGGTGCACTCCTGTGGCCTCCTTTGGCGATATTGTAGCAAAATGGTCGGCAATGTAAAATAATTGATAAAATAGCTATACAGCTTAGTAAAAATTAATGCGCCTACTTGACAACAGAGCGGCTGAGACACTGTTTTAAAAATTCACAAAACGTGCAATAGCGGAATTGAAAAAAGCTTATTATCACCATTTGTACCCGCTCCGCACTATCCTTCTATCCTTTTTCAGCTGGTTGCCAGCATTAATTTTCGTATCTGAAAAAATAAAATGCTGCGTATACGTAATATTTTTGAATGATGCCGAATATCGCTCATACGTAGTGTTGCTATCCTCCTCATAATGCCAGCCATACACGTTGCTACGGTTGGTTGCAGTTTGAGGAGGAGATTATACACTAGATTGTATCGTCGGGGCTGCCAGTAATATTTTCAGAAAAATCGTAAAATTTTGGAAATAAAATCGAAAAAACGTCAGTATTTAAGAAAAAAGTCGTAAAAATATCGTCACTCAAAAATCTTCTGTTTCATACAACAATCTTAACAAGTTAAGCTCGCTAATGTCATTAAAATTTTTAAATATTTCTTTAGCGTTATCTATATCATCGATATTGGCCGCAAAATAATAATATATATTTAGAGCTTGACATTTGCCATACGTAGAGGTTCTGTTGAGCAAAAAGAAGCGAAATCAAATCGAAAAAAAAACGCAAACATTCCATATAGTATTAAAAAAACTCAAAATATATTCATTAAAAAATATGGAAATTTAGCTTGGCTCATAATGCACTTCTCACTATAAGTCACCTCAAGGTCTGCAGTATAAATCGAATTATTACATTGAAGCGAAAAAGAACCACATTTTGTATGACAGGCAATTTAAAAGAAAAGTTTTCTCTTGTTTTTCTTTCGTTTTCTTAAACGTATTGTATAAGAACGTGAGATGTTTATGAGCTGAAATTAAAAAGAAAAGTGTTAAATATGTAATTTATCTCTTAAGTACCGGTGTGTTGTAGTACAATAAAACTTAAAATGAAAAGTTGCAAGATAATTAAGAGAAAAAAAAATTAAAAATAGTAATTTTACATTACATTGAACGAACATACTAATCAGTAAAGTAAGTGAACTGATGGTTTGCCAAATTGTGCTGCATACTTTATAACAATTAGTAACAAGACGTAGCAATGCTCGACGATTGCTGTGGATGTGGTAAATTGTTGCTCATGAGCGTTTCCAAAAGATTTTTTGAATTGTCTTAGCAAAACTTTAAACCAGCTACTGAATTAGTCATACGATTGGGTTTATTATCGATTTACAGAAAATGCAGCTTCCATCATGCCAATTTAATTTTCATACTCAACTTTTCGTGAAAAACTGGAACCAGGTGATATGCTCGTGGCCCCACTACGCAGGGTCACCCAAAATTATATCGCGGATTTTATTGTCGATTTATGAAGTAACTGCTTAAAGTCAACATTAATATCGTCCAGTATTTGTGCGACGTACGCAATATAATTCTTAAGCAGGAAATATTAACTGGGATTATATTCGGCAAATTGAGTAAAAATTTTGTAGGGAATTAAATTTTATGGTATTTGAAAGTGCTGTTTTAAATAGAATGACAATTATTGGTAAGAAAATCTTTACAAAAAATAAGTTTAAATTATCAATAACTCTGCGTCACCATTAATTTTATACTACCTAAGTATTGAATACCCAATTAAGTCGAAGCCATTAAAAAAATTCTATTGTGATGAACGTCAGAGCTGAGAAAAAATAGCCGTTGTGGCGACAAAGTAAGCTGAACATGATTCAAAATACTCTGCTATAAGTGTGAAATAATTATTGCAGGGAAATTAAGTACCTTTTCGGAGTCCTTAATTACATCAAATACATTAAATATAAAAAAAGCTTGACTAAATTTCGTGTTATATTTCATCGGATTTTTAGCATAAATCTTGCAATCGATGCCAATAGCTTATAAATATGAAAAGAACATCTATTGAAGAAATATTATTTCTTTGAACTAGAAAAGGACCTTCTTTCTTACCATTTTTTCAATAATTTATTCCGCAAATGAATGAGGTCTGATATTCTTATTATATTTTTAAAGGAAAAGCGGAGTACAACAAATTAAAATTTGCACCATAAATAGCTTTACTTGTTCGGTATGTTTAATATGAAATGTTGATAGAATCCAGCAAAAAGAACATATTTTTTTAAAATATTTTTTAGGAAAAGTGGAACGCTTCGAAATTTAAATATACATAATTTACATGATTTAATAATTTAATGTACATAATATAATAATGAAACATAAATTTAAGTATACATAATTTTATTTATGAAAATGTAAATAATCATTTAGGGAAATATTGAAAATTGTATGTGTCCCTATTATTTTTTCCAACATTGTATATATTTCTTATAAACAAATTGCAATGGACGACTTTTAAAGTATTTTAAAGTAAATTTTTAAGTGTTTTAAAGTAAATTTTAAAGCATTTTTGTGAATAAATTTTTTTTGTTTGTAAAAGTTTTCCGGGACTTAACAGATTTATATTTCTTATATCCCGGGAATGAAAAAAGTACGGGAATTTTGGAACCCTAGCACACAGTGAAAACTTTGGCCACTCTCGCATATAAAATCAATAACTTTCGTCTCGTTGAAAATATAAATTAATTTTTTTTAAATCTAACTGCCAGTCCCCACGATGTCACACGTATTCCTTATTTCGTACAATTACATTTACAACAAAAACAAATTCTCAAATTTTGTGTAATGTAATTTCATGAAAGAAAGAATTTGCTCGAGATCGTGGGCCAGACACTAATATTTTATTTAATAAAGTTAATCTAATTTTTTTTCTTATTTTCTTTCGGTCATAAACTGTCATAATTATTTATGTACGAGTACATATAATATTTGCATTAAAATATAATTAAAGTAATTGCAGCTGCCATTGTAAAATTCACTAGATCATGGTATAATTTTTTCGAACACCAGCACCAGCACAAGAAAAAAAAGTATATTTATGTTTAAATATAAAATATAGTATTTATATTATTACCCTTTTAGTCCTCTGTTAAATAGTTGATAATGTTGTAACAATTTTACATTTATAAACAATACAAACAATATAACTATTTTAAGTATTTTATATTTATTAAATAGTTGACTGCTGCTGCTATCGCATGCTTGTGCTGTCACTTTTTATTTTCCTCATTCCGGCAAATTAAAATCTATTTAAAACCACATTTAAATAAAAAAAATAATAAAAACATTATATATGCTATTATATCATTTGTCCTCAAGTTGCATGATGAATGCCTACATGCGATTATTTGTATGTTTTTTTTTAATTTAAATTGTGGCAAAATGTTTTTATAATTGAGTTTTGATTTTTTAAACATATTTTTAATGACAATAATCAACCTGCAAAAAACAAACCAAATGAATTTGCAACAATGCCAATAAAATGCATTCCATGGCAAAAAAATGAAAAATAAATATGTAAATAAATGACAGAAAAACTGTTTATAACATTTAAGCGACATTTAGTTAAGAATTTCAAAATATTCACAATCAGAAAAAAAAACTATTACTATTGTGGTGAGAAAATAACAATATTTAAATTTAATTACTAAATAAAAAAATTCAATTAAACAATCAAATATTTGAGGTGTGAACAATTATTTGAAATCTAATATAAAAATATAAAAAGCAAGTAAATCGACTTATTTCAGTATCTCTTAATAAAAACAGAAATTAAAACTGCAGTTAAATGAATAAAAAATTCATTTAAGTTTTTATTTAATCAGACCTGCACAAATGCGGCCACATAAAATTTTCTAAAAAGATTATAATTGTAAAAGCGATTAATCGTGCCATCTAATCATAAAAGCTATCCGTTTACGATTCAAAATTGTTTTAAAGCAACGAGCTTATGTGAAAATTTTTCGTTCATCATTTTTCTCCTAAGCTGAGTTCCATTTCAACTTTTTTCAGAATAAATCTATCTAAGTTTCAACTTGGGATTCTAAGATGAGTTCTAACTGAAGCAGTGGAGTGTCATGCATTTGTTAATAATTTACTTTCTTTTTTCTTTTATCAGGAAAATAGAATGCAATTTATGGCTTTTACAAATTAAAATCTCTTTCTTTAGTAATATTATGGACGAAATAAGACTACACAAGCCGATTTCGGGTGCTCAACTAATTTTAAAATAGTTTAAAATTACACAACCCAACAAAATCCACAAAATTGTGTAACGCGGCCTAGTTTGTATCGGTTTCTTATTTTATCTCAAACGCTGAATATAATTCTGCCATCGCTTTTTCTCAGTCACCTCTAGTTTTCGAGATTTTGCGAAAATTTTGCATTCTTATTTTTTAATTTAGTCAATAATACATAAACAGTTGTAGGAGTGATATTCCTTCAGTCTGGAGACTACACGTTCGAATTCTTCATCGCTGCTTGTGCTTGCTTAAAGAAATTATAAACTTCAAAGCGTTTTCTTTAAAATGTGCTAAATGGAGGGCTATTAAGAACTCTATATTTATATTTAGCTCTCCTCTTATTTGTCTTCCCATTTAAAGCTCTTCCAATTCATTTTTACTTGTAATAATTTCAAAATAATTTGGATTACTTTTTATTCGGAAGCAAAACTCTTTTTTGTTAACTACTTATCTTACGCCAGCAACAGTCAGCTAAGCGATGCTGCACTTTAAATATCAGCAATTCCATGGGGTATTCTGTTTATCAAACTAAATAACTGGATCTGTAACAGATGCTTTTGCAATATTCTGTTTAGTACGTTTTTCGATTTAAAGGTTTGTGTATTATATACATATAAACTACTTTAATACCATAATGCTTTCTTTTTCTCTTTAAGCAGACGAAAATACATTTTATTATTTGCTATCTCTAACAGGTATACGAATAATTTTGTATCTGCTTTGTTTTAGTTTATCCTACTGCAAAAAAAGGAAGTGAAACAAAATAAATGCACAAATACAATTCAAGTGCATATTGTGCAATTGAAATAAATTTCAATTGACATATCGGTGATACAAATAACAAAAAGAACACTAACAAATATAAGTGCAAATACAATATTTCAACTGCAAGCAAACCTTTCAAGACCTCAAGCAAGTTAAAAAAGAAACAAAAACTATTAACATGTGCAAAAGACAGAAATAAAACTCGAACGGTTTATAATACATAGTAAAAGAGGAAAACTGTAAAACACTGGTACTCATGAAAGCTGGAAATTAAACTCGAATAGCCGCAATAGCATTTAAAGAAGTACACAAAGTTAATCTATGATTATATTGGAAACTACTTCCTCTACTCTTTCCATCGATTGGCACAAACGACATAGCAAGTTTAACAATTTAAAAGTATTATATTTTGTCATGTCGATGCATTTATGAAGGAGCAGCAGAAAATGTCTATCAGTCTAAAATTTAGCTTCGTAAATTTTTGAAGGTATTTCAAAAGGATCTTTCAACGTTTGGTAGCAAATTAAAGTCTTAGAAATTGCAAGCGTAATGGTATATTTATACACCCTTTTCTCGTGTATAGCGCGGTCTATAAAAATATATTCATAAAGAAAACTGATTGAAATGAAAAAAATGTATTAGTGCAAAACTTATTTTCCTACTGTGTAAACAGGAAAAGTACTCGTAGAATTGCAGTATCGAAAACAAATATTTGAAATAAATTAAAACTCGAGATTAAATGCTTAAGGATGCAAATACAAAGGAAGTCAGATGTTAAATACGCCAGTGCAGATTGAATCCGATAGCAGAGTAGATGTCAATAATTTCTGAGATACGACGATGTACAGTTTGTGGACGAACGCTTAAACTGAGATTTTTGTACTGAAATCAGTTCCTTTGTTGGTAAATTTCGTAGAATCGACGAATATCATAATTATATTTATATAATTCATGAAAACGAACTTATTTTGCTTTGTTTTTTTAACTGTTTTCAAAACTCGTAGGTGAGTTTAGGTTGGGTTAATGGGACATCCAATATTTTAGTGGTGACTCACTTGGATCTATCAATTCGGTCCCGCTGTGATACTCTACAGCAAGTGTGACCAGCCGCCTCATCAAAATACACCCAACAACAGCTGCCAGAATATCTAAATCCGGCAAAGTGCCAAAGCTGGCATAGAAGGCGAAGCACAGTTTCCTCATCCTCTTCATCATTACCAGTGTCCAGTTAGTAGGCTACTAATAGTCTGATCCGACCTTTTCCGAACCTGAGTAGATCACGTACTCTGCTCAGGTCGTAGTGAGTGATACGATTCGCATTGAATCAACAGCTTGTATTGTGATGGAAGAACACCAGTGAAGGGATTTATCATTGAGTTGTTCAATGACACTCCCTGTTTAGCAATACCATCCGGAATACAGTTACTAGGACAGACAGCGTGCTCTGTAGTCCAGATTAGTACTTACACATTTCATAAAAAATACTTTTTCTAGTTAATTTTTTAATAAAACTCCATAGGTCGTTGGTTCATATCCGGCTCAAAGGACCATGTCTAGATTTGGAATTAATATTCCCATCTAAGACTATAGAAACTGGCTAAACCAAATGCCTAGTTGTGCGTGGGCATTAGAAATGGGGCGATCTAGGGATATATCACGTATCTACTTCGTCAAGGGAGGATATGGAGGTATATGGATGACACGGTGAGAGGGCAGGAAGGGTTACCTGGGTTCACAAGAGCGAGAATTGAAAAAATAACACTTTTCCAATATTTTTCTTACTTACATGTGGAGTTCACAAATTTCATTTTATAATAATATAAAAAAAGATAGGAAAATTAAAAAAAATGTACAATACTTATGTCGGAAACTGCGAGGTCCTGTAGGATATCTTCTTGTATGTTCTCTGAAAGTGTTGCTACAGGAGTAAGTAAAAATTAAGGGAAAAGAGCACGAAGAAAAATTTTAGCGAAACAAAGTGAAGCAAAGTTTAAAAAACATCATATTAAAAATGCATGATTGTATTCAGAGACGGGAATATTTAAAAAAAAATGTACTTTGTAGTTTATATAATTCACGTTGGGGAAAAAAGAGATCAAAGAAGAACCACATATAATTCATTCCATTCGATCATTTCAAAAACAATAAAAGTCCCCTAAACAAAAATTGTCATAAAACTTTGAAAATACAAAAATAAAAAAAGTTTTCGTCATTTCGTCGAATATAAACTATTCCATTTTTAACTGTGGGTTACAGTTTTTTAACAAACACAAAATTCGAAGCCTTTTTAGATTGTCTGCATAAATTCTCAAGAAATAGGCAGGAATCAAATATACATCCATTAATCTAAAGGGGCACTCTTAACCATGATGTAAAAAATCCTTCGCACCATATATCTTCCGTAGAACTAATTAGGATTTGGGTCATTTAGTGAAAGTCGTACATTTCTACTAATGTAATAATATGTATATATGAAGATCAAGATTATTCTAAGTATAAGTTGTAAATATATTACGATTTATGTAGTGGGAAAGCCCTCATTGTAGTGGGAGTATTGTATGTACTATTTCACATTTAAATTTGGCAACATAATTTCAACTTTTCTAATTTCTAATTGATTTTTATTACCTGATCATTATTAAATATACTAATTAAGATGAAAAAATTTAATTTGAAATTAAAACGCTTAAAATATCTAAAAAAGAACATGATATCATTTCTGTTTCTATCGTTTTCTATTCAGAACCGTTTAAAAATTAAAAGTCGTTTGAGAATAAATACTCGTATATAGTTATAAATTTATATGCCGATGAAGTGATTTATTTAAATTCCCCAAAAATTCAAAATGTTCCGCTCAAGCAGTCGTTTCTTAAGAAATATTGTAGAATAAATCAGTGAAGTGTGAGTCCGAATAGTGCACATAGTGTTTCGTACTTATTCGTGCCGGTTAATTTTTAAAAGAATTCCATTTTTGCCTGTCAGAATATAAAACGTCTTTTATTGTTTACAAGATACAGTTTTTTGTCAAAAATCCACTTCTTGTAAATACACTTTTTAATTTTTAATTGAATTCTATTTTTTGTTGAAACGGAAATAGCAACTCTGACCCTGTGAAAATTTTTAGTGTGCCATACGGATCATCAACTGGAGGTCTGTGTCAAAATTACACCGTTCTTCTATGCAACCTTTTAAATTTTAATATATTTATATCTTCTACTTCTGTTATTAAAGCGGTGAATCACACTCTGCGTGAGTGTGGTTTCTAAAATGTAACGCTGCGTTCAAAATAACTCCTCTTCTTCATACTCTCATACTGTTTTTTACTTTTCAACTGATATTTTTTATATTTGTAAACGGCAATACGTTCTCTGTGACAATTTTGAATGTTTATTACCGTTCGCAAGATAAAGCTCTATTTCATAAATTACACACTGAGTTCTTTTTTTGTCCCTTAAAGCAAAAGTCGCATGTCTATTTCTGTTCATAGAGTGTAGATCTATGCCCAAAATAACACATATCTTCTACACATCCTTTATCTTTTGGTTGAATTTTTTTAAAATACTTTTTTTATGAAAGCGGCTATTGTAATACACCTGCCTTGAAAACTTTCCAACGTCTACGGGTCACAACAATACAAATAACACTTCTGGTATATCGGGGAATTCTGCGAGACGAACGCGCTAGATTCGTACGTGTTTTCACATTAATATATACAAACTTTGTGGTCCTTCAAAAGAGGTACCTTCATGATATTTAGTGGGCAATAAGTTTAATTTCGAATGGCATAAAAATAATTGTTTAGCAGCTATTTATTGCGGAATAATTGATCACAAAGTTTTGTGACGCACGCTACAAAAAAAAACGGAACTAACTTTGAAAATGGAAGTGTGTTTTCGTAATTTTTTGTGAATTTCGCATAATAAAGCACACAAAATATAGTTCCTAACAGAAAGATGAATATAAGAGAATTCTAAAATAACTTAATTGCAGCCAAAAAATTGTTTCGTTTTTTATCAAAAGACGTGACGCGAGTTATAGTTATTCTATTTTCTATTCTGAAATTTTATACCTAATTTCAATGTTTCCAAAGGAGTAAACACACAATTTTTTATAAAATTTAAATCAATTCAATGTATAAAAATATGTCTTTCGATCGGGTCATCTTCATTAACACAAAATTAATGATATGAATACCTTAAAATTGTTAATTTCTGTTATGAAATTTAAAGATCTGTGCATTAATTATCATCGAATTACATTTCTTTTATTAATAAAATTCAATATCTAGTCTAATATTCCTTAAAAAAATAAAAAATAAGTTGGATAAATTTCAAAAAATTTTGGTTGGAGGACCGTTTCTGGGACTTGTCCATAAGTAGCCTTTAATTTTTAAACTATTTAAAGTTATAGTAAATTCCGTTAATGCGGTATGCTCCCAATGAGGATTTCAAAATTGTCTTCTTACGGCGCATATGTTGCAACTATATATCATAAGTAACATATCTTGTAGTTTTCAATATAAGTATTTTTTCTTATAACGTCCAAAATTGTGAAAATTACACGAGAAAGAAGCCTGTGACTGACGGACAGAAAGACAGACAACTTAGCAAAAATGATTCCTAAATGGATTCCTTCCATTTATACTTTGTGTCCGGAACGCTTAAAAATTATTATTCGAACTATCCATTTCTAGCCTCGAACTAAAGCCTCGCCTCATAACTTTTAATCAAACTTAAACACTTTTCTTTATTACTGCGCAATTTTTGACTGTTTTCTGACCTTTTACTTTGTCTGGCAATAAGTTTTCGCTTCGTCAAAGAAGTGAGCCACGGGCTTAAAATAGCAATGAAAAAAATTAAATTAGTTTCTTAGACGCTTAGAAACAGCAGTCATATAATAACTTAAGTTAATTCGCAGAGACAGTCATTATTATTTATTTATAAATCCAAGTCCTTTAATAACAATACAAGTCTAAAGATAACTTATGCTCTACACTTAATATGTATGAAATTAAATTAATCCACAAGATGTGTGTTAAATACTTGTGTTGCTTTGAGACGCCACTGTTTATTTAGTTAAGTGTTTGTTTGTATGTATTAAATAATAGCATTTATTTAAGGATATTATTTGCCACTCACTACCAATAAAGTCCCACAAACGACACAATAAATTTGTGAGTTTATTTCAACAAAAAAGAAAAAAAAAATGAAAAAAATTAAATTGAAAATAAGAAAAGAACTAAAATAGCGAAATACAAATACTTTTATTCGAGCAACCTGGAAAAAAAGGAAAAGTTCAAGTAGAGTTGCAAAAGCTTAAAAACAAAAATAAGGAATATTATATTTAGATTTTATTCTTATTTTCATATATTTATATATCTAGTAAATAAAACATATGGACTGAAAGACAGACTAACTGTGTACATACTCGTGCACACATGTGTTTACTTATACGTACATACGTATAAATTTACATACACAACATGCATACCATTGACTAAGTACATGAAAACCTTGTAAAAGGATGCTCAAAGGCTCAAGTAAAATAAAAATAAATTGTTCAACACACATAAAAACAAGTTTATGTTTCGAATGTGTGCTTTCGATTCATACAAACTCTCGCATGCATATGAAGCCTAAAAGAGCTGCGGCAGGGCTGAACCTTGATTATCCTGCCCCTGAATATTAAAGCAAATCATTTGCTCTTTTTGGCAAAATTTAGTTTTGATTATTTCTCGTGACAAGAAGAATTGAAATAATTTAAAAAAGTTTAATTTAATACTTAGTAAATTGATTATTCGAGATATTCTCCCAATTAAATTTCGAAAAAGTTTTTTTTGTTAAGGGTTGAGTTGGTCTATATTTTTTAAATATTTTAATTAAGATTTTATTTTTTGTTGTGTCCTATTAAATAGTTTTACTGTCATCCAGCTGGCGGACTAAAGGCTGAGGCATATAGGCATCCTTTGTATGTTATACGTTGCTTTTTTCTACTGACAACTAAGATGAAATAGAGGGTTTCTTATGATCTTTATCACATTCCGTAGGTCTCCGTCAATGCAAAGTACTAAAGTTGGGCAACTTTTAACTTTTAACGTACGTTGAGTACTTTGACAACTATCAATTTTTTTTGCTTCGTTTTCATTTAGCTTTTTATGCAAAACAAATTTAAATAGAATTAAATAAAAATTACAATATGTATATTGAAACGATTAATTTGGCTCAAGTTCAAACATGATTTTACGCATTTAGTTTTTCTAATTTTTTATTTCATTTTTATTAGAAAATTTTTTGGATAAATTCATTATTTTTTTTATGAAGAGAGTATTATATAGGGAACAATTTTTTCTAATTTATCAGACTAGCAGAACGAATCAGTACTGATTTCGAGGTCGCTACACCATCTCTTCAGCGTTTTAATCTAATAAAATGAAATAAAAAATTAGAAAAAATAAATGGGTTGAACTTGAGCCAAATTAATCGTTTTAATATAAAATATGTAAGTTCGACTAATTACTTACAAACATTAAAAATAAAAATTACATTTAAAAGAAACTCCAGAATATCCTCGAAATCCATAGAAAATGTATACTTCAATAAAATCGAGCTGATTTAATGTCCGTCAACAAAGTACTCATTATGTCAATCTCCTCCGTCGATACTTTAATGTCTGTTGAAGAAAGTATGTACGACGGATTTCACGTGCCTCGGCCTCAAAAGTTTATAAAGAAAATAAAATAGATTCATATCGATTAGAATTTGTTTGTTGTGTTTTCAAATTATCGTTTGATTTTTGAAAGTTGTTGTTGTGTAAGTTGAGAGGTTTGAAACTTTTAAAAAATATGACTGAAAAAGCTACACATCCTTTCCATCTCTGGTAAAGGGTATAAAAAAGCTCAAACACACAGAATATTTTTTGTTAAATCTAAAGAGAGTTACGAACACTGTAATATATTTACAAACACATACACACACACACACATACACGTATATACATACAAATATAAAGCAAACAGGCTTATATTTCCAACAGACGCTTAGTCCTTGAACACACTACTGTATTGTGAGCAATTGAAATGCTTCCTTTGTTGTTCAAGCGCGTTGTATTAAATTCACAAAAAATAAAAAATAAATATCAAAAAGTAGCTAAAAGTAATAGTATTAATGTGTGAAACATTATATTGAAATCGCCTAAGTGAAGTACCACGCAAATCTAGGGTCACATGTTTAAATCTATATGAATAGGACTCGTTTGTTCTAAAAGTAGCTTGCTCGCTAGCAATGAAAAAATAATACTTAGTAACAGCTTTTGCGACCGTCATTTTGATAGGACTGCTGCTGCAAATCACGCTGTACCGTGGCATTCAACTGGAATGATTGAAAATCGAACAAAAAACCAGTAAAGCGTTCATTCCGAAAAAAGCGCGCACACACACAGACTTGAATGCTGAACAGATTACATGGTGGAGATAAACGTTTAAACAGTGCATAGTTAAATACAAATAAAATCCATATTCATTTAAGCGCACAAATTTTTATTGATTTTATTAAAACAATATTTGAATGTTCTATTTTCGCTTTTGTCGTAGTTTATTTTATTTTAGCATTTATTTTGGGAATTTTATAAAAAAAATATTACTTTAAAAGTATTTAAGTCTGCCACACAAGGAGAAAAGTTTTTTTTTACAGTAATTTTTTGTTTGTTCGGAAAACATTTTTTTGTTTAGTATGAACTACATAAACTTTCATTGTGAACATGGAAGTTCAAGGGAATTTTTTTTTGTTTTCCTTAAAAATAGATGCGTTTTTACGTTGCGAAGATGACTTGTAAAGTTTTGTGAAGGTTTATGCGAATTTTTTTTACTTGGATGTACAGAGTTCTTTTGTGATGGGTGCACATACACATTGATATCGGTACCACTTGCATGATTGTTATGAACATTTATTCACTAAACTTTATATATCTAAAAGGACTTTTTTGTTCATAAATTTTTTTCTAATTGATCCCTGCAATGTCAGGTAATCTGAGATATATTTATGTATGTATATATGAGCGGTATAGTTGCGAAGACTGCAATCTCAAAATTTCTTGTACTATTTGACTTGAAACTTTTATATGAATATGCTTCAAACTTACCTTATATTTTCTCCCAAATCTCTTCTACTGAATACCTTAATATAAAACATAAAAATTTTTGGAGTTTTTATAATTAAGTTTTAAAAAATATTGAAATGGAGATTGCAGTCTTTGCAAATATACCCCCCATTTATATTTCCTTCCAATTATGCTCCCATCATTAGTGAAACTAAAAAACTGAAATGAAAATAAAGTGAAACATTTATTTTATTTTTTTAAGTATGTATTTTTTTACCATGGAAATTAAAAAACACTTAAAATAAAGTTTAGTTTTTTATGTTCTTTGCAAAGTTTGCCACAACCTCATATATTTGCATGTTTAACAAAGAAGCCAAAAAAAAGAAAACTTAATTTAAAAATCCAATTTTTTTTCATACAAACACGATATATTAAAAAATATAAGTTCAAAGATTTATGTTTCCGAGTGGTTCGACATGGTATTTAGAAATATATTGAACTTTCTTACAACGGGGAAAACTTTTTTAGTATCATGGCTTTTGAAACTTCAACATCCGTATTTACAAGGACTTCTTTTCACATAATAATTAAACAATAAGAAAAAGGAAAGTCCTCTTTAAATTATATTATATTATTATTATGTATGTATATGAAGAATCTTGGCAGAAATTTGGGCAGTAAGAATCCTGTGCGTCATCATGCTGGTCGGTGTCTTGGAAACATTGCTGCTGTAAGTGTCACCGAAAACCCGAAAACATCAAATCGACATAAAATTTTATAAAGCACTACACAGCGAATTTTTGGAAAAAGACCTCCACATTTAGCTTACTCAAGATCTCGAATCAGCAGGCCATGGAAAGCGCCGATAATCTGTTCTATGGGTAATTGAGCAAAACGAAGTCACTGCCACTTTGTCGAAAAAAGTCATCTTCTCCGATGAAGCGAATTTGGGGGTCAGAAAATCCTCACGCAATCGTTGAAAAACAAATGCGCTCTCAACGAGATTTCGGTCAGGCGACGTAATTCAGCTTTACTTTTTTGTGAAGGTGAGTCCAAACTTACAATAACTGTGAAAGGTATTCGTTAGAGGAACAAGATAATGGAGTCCTTGTATCCTCAACTGAACGGAATATATCTGGACGACATGTGGTTTCAACAAGACGGCGCCACCTCATGGAAAGTTTCATGAAAAGAATAATGGCTTGTCATCGGGGTCATTTGGCGGATATTTTATTCCATACTTAATCGGAACACATCTTCTTTACAATAAAATAAAAATAAAAATACGTGTTTTATTTTAAAATGAAACACTGTATTCTTACCGAGAGACCCTTAACTATTTAATCTGTCTTGTATACATTGATAGGCCAGATAGACGTGGATAGAATACACGCAGTGAATTTGTTCTTTTTTCTTTCATATTCTGCTGCTAAAAAAATTTATCTATCAACTTGGCTCTAGCCAAGTACTATGCCAAGATATTTCGTTTACTTCGGTACCTCCAGATTATCACTGTTCATTTGAACTGTTTATTTGAAAGGGGTTTAAAAAATAAAAATAATATTGAAGAAGTTAAATTTTAAGCGAAAAAATCAAAAATATTTTCAATAAATACACAAACAGTTTTAACTTAACTTAACTCGTCATTACAAAAAATTAAAAAAATATTGTTTATCGAATCAACACTTTTCTTATTCAAACAGTACTCAAAAATCGTCATCAAAACTTTTATTCTTTGCAATAATTTCACAATAATAAAATAAAAAATTTTAAACATCTGCTCATAAATAATCCAGTTAATCTGCGCATTCTCATTTTTCTTAATTTTCATCTCATATTAATATTTAAACTCCTAGAATATTCACATTAATGCAGTTTAATTTTATTCAAAACCATAGAAAATAATTTATTTCAAATATGTTTGTGAAAAGATTTTATTAAAAAAAAACAAAACGTTTTAATAACAAAGATGAAAATATGTGCATAAAAAATCTAACGCAAAAATATGTTAGATTTCAAACGCATATTCTACCGCAATCTATCATAAACATATTAGCGTTGCATGTGAATAAAAAACACAACTCCAGCATAAGAAAAAACAGACGGAAATAAGTTATATTTGATCTTTTGACATCAATAGTTTTAATATGCAACATTTTTTATTATCTAATATTTCGTCGTGGTGAATGCAATATGATGTATGTCACTAAATCATACTTTTGCAGGAAAGACAAAAACTGAATATTTCTGAGAAAAATTGTTTGTTTTAGTTTCGCTGGCTAGAATATAATAATAAATCGCCACGATTCACACTGTATCCAATGTTAGTATCCAATGCAGAATGACACAATTTATAGGTTTTATCTCGAAAGAACACTCCACGCCACTGTCAAATCAAGCGTGCGATTGACATACGTCCTTTTGCAGTAACCAAAAGAAGCGCGCAAAAGCTCTCTTCTGATTGCCTGAACGGCACGAGATAAATGCAAGTTGTAGGAGCCCCAATTTTGGTTACAACGCTACAATAAAACCAAATTCAAATTTTTTTGACATACAGCCTATTGCATTCACCACGACGATTTATTGTAATGTATGTAGATGCAAAAAAAAAACTATAAAATATGTTTGTGCGTATGTGGCTGTTTAAATGAATTTTAAATGAAATAACATTTCATCGCTGTCCATAGATAACGGATTGTGTGCAATTTTCTTTATTAAATATGTATTTTTTAAGAGTCCACAGTTTTACTTGCATAGGCAAAAGATTAACAATACTAATATAATAATAATACGAACGAGGAAACATACAAATGCCTGGATATGAGGCAATCTATTCATATGGAACAGAGCAACGAAATGAAGAAAGAATTAACCCAAGAGTTCGCAAAGCGGGTCAGGAATACACAGTACAACACGAAAAAATAACCATATACGGACACAACTACGTGATAAAATACCAAAAAAAGAAGACCCGTGTCTCCCAGTTTTGCCCAAAGTCATGCACTTTTTTATGGGCCCCCAAAGATTTTGGGCCTCGGTGTCATTTTTGCAAAATACTGATCATTTTCTCAGGCTCATATCTTGCAAATCGTTCAGAATTTTGATTTACTCACTGAGGCAAAGTTCTAGATATTGTCAAAAAAAAAAAAAAACTTAAACATATAAAATCAAAAAATCTTCATCTTCAAGATGAAAATCGGAAACAATTAAAAAAAATTGATTTTTTACCTTTTTTCCACTGTTTTGGTCCATAGGTAGCAAACCGTTAAAAATTCAAGAAAATAATCAACTACAAAAATGTACCTAAGGTCTCAGTAAACAACTTTTTTGAACATATGAACTTCCTAGGAATGATTCTTAATACCGTTTAGGTAGCGCTTAGTGACATTTGAAAAATTTTCGGCAAATTTTTCACTTTTAAAATACAAAAACATTCTAAATAAAAAACTTAAAACTTATTAACTCTCGTTTATTTAAAAAGTAGAAAATGATCTGTATCATTTCTTTGCAAAAGCAAATTGCTTTGTTTATTTTTCAACTTGAAGCTGATACGCAATTGAACAATAAGTGTGCATTTACTAGTAACAACTTTAAACGCTTATAGCTCCCAAAACACTGAACCGATTTTAACAAAATATAGATTATGCACATTTGTAAATAAATACCTTCAAAATGATATAAGTAAAAGTATAAGTAAAAATCGGCTATATAATATGACTATAAAAGTGATCTAAAAAACGTGTTTGCTTAATAATTATATAGATAGCTATTTCAATGACTCATATGCAATAACATTAAGAAGTCGAATATCTGTAAGCGATAGTGGTAAGCACTTGTCTGTATTGATATCGCCAAGTTAAAAAAATTATTTTAAGCGCCTAAGCAGAAGTAGTGAGAATTATGTTTATTAGCGGTTAAACTCATTACTTTGCCATCCAAGATTTTACTGGGCTTTTGCAATAGTCAGCAGAGACCGATAAATTCATAAAGTAATTTAAACATCTATAAAAACAATTTACTTTAATAAAAATAATTATAAAAATTCGATAAAATCTATGAAACCAGCTAGCGTTTTCAATCGTGAAAGAGCCTACTGGGAATCTCACGAAGAACGTTTTTGATCGTCGACGAACGCGTTTTTTAATCATAGAAGGTTCCTTGCACGGGAGAAACTGTTACATGAACTGATTCTTCTGTGAGATATTTCCATAAAACAGCGAAAGACGCTTAAATTAATCGTAGAGGAAATCGTTTGAGATTTGTGTAGTTAAACAAAGTGTAACATTGAGGTTGTCATACTCTTCAAATAATCATTAGAAGACTTTTTTACGAGTTGCATATTAAACATTCCAAGATCAAATGACGAGCATGTCAGAAAATGTGTCAAAAGGTAATAACCAAAAAAAGAAAGTATATTTTTTTGTTATTGTTACTCATCATCAGAAGATTCTTTTATATTTCCAATAAAATTTTAATTGTATGCCGCTATTTTTTTTTAAATTTGCCTCTTTGTTTTTAGTAAGACCGAAGGAAACCGTTGGTTTGAAAAATTAAAGACGCAAAGAGGCCCAAACTCATCAATTTGAACTTCTTTTTAAATTTGTAATTAAATACCCAAAAGTCTAATTTCAAAAATACAAATAAATTTCATTACATTTTATTTTTGTTAAAATAAAAATTTCGCTAAGGAGATTTGTCACCACTAATCACTGATTTATATACACAATCAATTTTTTTCTGCTAGTCCTGCAGATAAAAACTCAAATTCAAGTAGACAAAACTGGAATACGAGTACATACAGTCAAATTAGTTTCAATAATTCAGTCAGAAAAAGTTATTTATTTTTTTGCTTCGTAAAACATTTTTAATAACTTTCGAATATCTGTGTCATTTATTATCTGCCATAAAAACAAAAACGTTTGTTTATGTGCAACAGTATCCTGCCCGTATTTATGTCAGTCGGCGGTTAACGTGAGCATTTTGTTTGTTCCAATTTAAACTCATTATTTACATTCGATTGAAACTTAAGCTTGTGAATAATATTTTAAACATGGTTTTTTTATGCAAACCAGCTCAAAAACACGCATACATGGTTAATATATCAAAACATTTTCATATGCACCATTGAGGCAACATAAATGGAACTGAAAGTTACCACATAGTGGAAACCAGCACTCACATCTCCACATACAACAAAGAAAAAGTTCATGCGAGGTTTTTTTTTATTGAAATAGAATAAAGCAGGTTTCTGCGGTTTTTTTATAAACAAAAAAAAAAAAAGTAAAAAGGACATGCATGTGTAAAGGACATGTTGTCATTATATTATTTCGTGCTGTCGTTTTAAAAGGAAATTCTCTTCTCTTTAAGACTTAGGGAAACCACTTTTTGTAGTAAAAGGTATTTTAACTTTATTAAAATCACATTTATAAAGAACTTAAATTAAATTCTTGAAAAAAGTCAAATTCAATTTATAATACGGCTGGAAAATGGTTACGGCTTGAGATTTTGCCTGAAGATTTTGTATGAAAAACCTAAGTGAACGTTAGGTATGATAACCCATGCAAGCATGGAATTGACAAGATTATAAAGAAATTTAAAGAGACTAGAAGTATTACAGATGTGGCCAGGCTTGTGCATCATCGCAATGTTCCCACTGCCGAAAATAACGTGAAATGTGGTGGGCCTACCTTACGGCTCATTATGACGTATTTTGTATTTGGATAGAGATGCAACATCAATATAAAGTCCCACTCACGGCTGATTGTGTGCTCCAGCAAGAGACTTGCAATGCCGATTTTTCGAAGAAAAATTTCTTCAGCGATGAAGCTCATTTCTCACTCGGTGGTCGCATATGAAGACCGGAAAATACAGCAGTGATTGCGGAAAGGCCATTGCATCTGGGAAAAGTGACTGTTTAGTGCTCATTATGGTCTGGAGATGTCATTGGGCCGTATTTTTTCTACTTAAGATATCGGTTCCCTTTCAAATACTTTCACTACGGTAATAATGCGGCGAAGAAATACCAGAAAAGATTATATAAAACAAACATTGTATTGCATAAATGCATTGAAAAATTTCAACAATTGTTCAACTCGATTTTGCATTCCATACTTCATATTTGTATTCAATGTATATTTCTTTTTGAGTATAGAATTATTTTACTGCTGGGCACTTAAAGATCCCAATACTATTAAATGAATGATAAGTAGAAAATAAAATTATAAAATATTTTCTAGTGATATGTTTTCCTATTGTCTCTTCTATTTGATTTTGCTGTATTTTGTATGTGTGCAATGCGTGCATGTTTTGTTAAACAAATAAAATAAATTTATATAAATAATGAAATCTGTATTTTACTTTTAGGCGACATTTAGTTTTGCACATAAATATGCATATTATTATATATTGGGCGACAAAAGTCTACGTACGATCTTCGTTTTTTTCAAGCGAATGAGCTCAAACTAATAAAAAATTAAAGTGGCTGTATTATTTGAAAAGAATTAAAATAAACTGCAATGACAAAACTTTATATTTTCAACTGAAATGAAAAATTGTGTGGCCGACGCTTCTGCATAGTGGCCCGTTGTTGCACATAATATAATCTTTCAAAAAGGAATTACCCTTATAAATATCAAAAATGCCACCAGGTTTCAGAATCATTTTTATGATAACCTGAATCCTATTTCTGACATTTTGGTCTTCTTACATTTCGGCCAGGATCATTTCAAGAGTTATCGAACATTCGTCGTATTCAATAAATCGGTTTTCGCATAATTCGAAAAAGCGTAATTTTTAAAACCGGGTTTTTGTTTTTTTCTACTAAAACCAGGTTTGTATGACTAGTTTTTATTCTTTTAAGCAAATTCTTTTAAGCTCAAATTTTTCTTTCGAGTTTTTCACACGTACTGCTTATTAAAAGTAATTTAAATTGATTTTAATTAGTAGTTTTAAATTGCGGCCGAATATTTGTAAAAAATAAAACCCAAAAATTTTGTACTACTACTATCTTAATAAAAAAATAATGAATTTATACAAAAAATGTTCTAATAAAAAAAATGAAATAAAAAATTTGAAAAAATAAATGGGTAAACTCGGATTTGAACTTCAGCCTTATTATTTATTTAAATATACAATTATACATATACGACAATAATACAATATACGACTAATTACCTATAAACATTAATTATAAATAACGATGGCACGCGTAAAGAATCTACATGTTACGTGGTCATACTCGGTTGAATACTAAAAAAGAAATTCAAATACAAATGGGAAAAACCAGACAACAGTTTATTTCTCAGCAGCCAATAGCACTGAATAAGCGAGAGAGACTGGAATATATGGATTAGTTATTCATCAGAGATGGGATTTCGTACAAACCGAAATTGATTTAACATGTAAAACTGAATAAGTTTGTACTTTTCGTATTCTAATTTGTTAAATAATACGGTTAAATAGCTGATTTTCCTGATCACTGGCATCCACCGTCAAAAGTGGTAAAATTGAACAAAGAACGCTGATGAGATGGTGTAGCGACCTCGAAGTCAGTACTGATCCGTTCTGCTAGTCTGATGAATAATAAAAATTGTTGCATATTCTCTTATAAAAAAAAAATAATGAATTTATTCAAAAAATTTTAAAAAAAATAAAAAAATTAAGTAAAAAATTAGAAAAAATAAATGGGTAAAGTCGGATTGGAACTTCGGCCTAATTATTTGTTTCAATATACATATATGTAAATAGAAAATGTGATAACAACCAACTATTTCTTTGGGTGTTATATTATTTGAAAACAATTTCAATGTAGCTTCTTAAAAATAGGATTCTCCATAAATAATAGTTTATTTTTCAAACTTTTAAATAAGAAACAGTTGGATTAATTAATTACGATACTCTAAGGACAACCTAATACAACGAATGGTTCAAGTACAACCCTCTTTTTGATTGATATGTTACTTTAAAACTTATAGGTTTTTTCGGTGTCATAATATTAACTATCGGTCTGACCAATTCGGTCAGTATCACAAACACGAGGACCAAAATTAGTTGCTTTTCGCATGAACAACGTTTTGAAATATTTTAAACTTATAAGCGCACAAACAACAAAGTTTTACTTTAAATGTATTTTTAGTAAGAGAAACAATACAATTTAAGAAAATACACTTTTATAAATATTCGGAGTCTTGAAGAAGATCAATATAGTTTAAAATTAAGTTCGTCATTTTACTCTTAAATTGACGTTCAGCAATTTGATTTCAAACCTTTATCTTGGTGTGAAAAGGGATTAAGATTAACATTTGGTATCAGGTAAAATCATAGTGTTTTTTGTGATAATATAACATAAACACAAGAACAAATATAAAGATTTCAATTTAATACTGTGGGAGGTTAAAAAATACAATTTAAAAACTTTTTTTGTACCGAAGAAAAATTTAATTTTCCATCACTAACATATAAAATACAATTTTCTTCAACTGTTTTTGAAATCTCTGCGATTTTATACACAAACAAAGCGCCTGTTGGTTTTTTTTTAATGTTTTATTGTTGTAATTGTAAACAGACTTGTATTATTAGATCATGTAGAAGGCTTTGCTCTTCCACCGCGCAATACTCAGCCATTTTTTGGTGATTCTCAAAAATTTTTGTGTTTTTCAAAGGTAATAATTACATCTTTAAAAATAACTATAACTTGATTAAGTTTATAAAATCAAAAAATTTATGAATTTTTATAAAAAGAAATAGCAAAATTATAACAGGTATTTTGGAGTACCTAATTTAATGGCTACTTGCACAAAATATTTAAGTTAATAGTAGCATTAATATCTGATTCTCAAAAGAAGTTTATTTTATTAGAAGCCGTATGATAAATTTTTTTATTGAGTCCACATATTGAATTTAGTAATTTTTTTTCTATACATAAAAATTATTTTGAGTAATAAATGAATAGTTTTACATTCTTTCGTTTGCAAATATGTTGGTCGTATGTAGGCTTTTGCCAGCCGCTATACATTCAATTAGTTCTTAGTTTTAAATATAGTATTCTGCATTATATTTGTGGCTTTCAAACAAGTACTAAGAACTCACATTTTCTAATTTTGCCATCTAAAAGCTTTTGTTTTGTTAACGCAAAAAAACAATTCTGTTCTTCTAGATTTTCATTTAATATAATTAGGAGTCATTTAAAATATTTAAGCAAGGAAAATATTCAAAATGAAAATAATTAAATTTGTTTGCCTAATAAATATTAGAAATTATAATTCTATTAAAATAAAATATAAAATATAAACAAATTGTTGGCAACAATTTGTACGGCATTCTTGTATTGGGGTCATTGTTGTATTGGGGTCATTTCTGTGTAGTTTTATAAGACTTATAACAAAAAAAAAACTATCAGAATCCAGGTTATACAATTCATTAATAAATATAATTAAAGTTGACTTAAAATAAATAATGATGTTAAAGATTAAAAAACATTTTCAGCCAAACCTACATCTGCTGTTAGTAGATCTTCCATGATCCAGGAGCTGGAAAATTATGCCCAAAATAAAAGTTATTGAAGACAATTATCACGTTTAGCAAATTTACGTCAAAAATTAGCCGTCGCTAAGAAAATAAACAATATATATATTGCTTTAGCTATGTTCTCATAGCACCTTTTGCCCTTAGCCCCATTCTCAGTCTGTGATATTTCCTTATATATTTTTTCTTTGTTTTATGTATTTCGCTACTGTTAAGTTTTTTATGACCCAAAAAGTTTTTCAAGGCTTTGTATTCAATTCCATTTTTGTTTCGTTATTATTATTTTTATTATTCGAATGACTACAGCTGGGAGCTAATAAATAAGTTGTGATTTGTGGCACATTTTGAGTTTGAGGAAGAAAAAGTCAATAAATGCACCACACGAAGTACAAACTTTGTGAAAGCAACTCAGTTAAAATATTAAATTGTTTTGTTACTTTTTTTTAGAGAAAAGTTTTATAATAGAATATTATCAGGCAAAAAAAAGTTGTAAAAATAAATGTCTGTTATCACAGCCAGCAGACAATATTTTTTTTAAATACAGGGTGTTTCAATAACACGTGGCATTTTTAATATCCCGCTATTTTAACACTTGTCAATACTTAACCTGTAACTACTTCACAGATGACAAGTGAAAACTACGACATTAATCAAAATAGAACGTTGTCAGTTTTGAATTAAATAGAAAATCCCGTCTTTAGTTTTTTCATTATTTTTTAGATATTTTCAATGAAATGAAAGCACGTTCGGCCCTGTAACGCTTCATTTATATAAGCCCTAAACTCTCAGCTGTCAAATTATGTTTATAGGCTCACTATCACTTAACTTCACAAATTAAACTAAATTGGCTTTAAATGTCAAAGATGATAATGATAAGGGCAAGGTTTTCATGCTTTTTGCATATTTTTCACTTTTTTCCTATGAAAATCATTTTTTATATAACATGCATAAAGTTGCATATTATTTGGAAACTTTTTTTAACCAAAATTATTTGTAGTAACTGGTCTTCACAATGTAATCATTAAAAATTCTTTACCCAAAAATGTTGCATGTTACATGTCTTGCACATGCGTTGCATAGAATTGCAGATTTTGTTCGCTTACATTTTGCAATGTTAACTCACTTGATGCAAATTGCAAAACCGTTTTTCTTCAGGTAGAACTACATACATATGTACATGGAATGTAGTTTTTCCAGGCGCCTTCTCGAATTAATGTATTGCATTTGATGAGGCAAGGTCGATATCTAATGTAAAGGCTTTATTTAAGAATTCATCGGTAAAAACAGATTTAACATACATTAAAGATAATTTGCATAAAAGTTTTCCGTCCTAGAAGGCATAAAAGAATAAAATATTTATTAAAAGACTTTACAAAGTATTTAATCGAAATGTTGGCCTTCAAACATTGACCAAGATTAAAAACAACATATACAGTAACATGGACTGTTATTTCAATATATTCGTATATTTTCAATATATTCGACCGTTCTGTGCGAGAATCGAAGGTCCTTTCAATTTGAAAACTTGAAAAATATATGATTATACTTTCAAAATCGAGGTAGAGAGAGAAAGAGAATCAGAACGATCAGTAAGTCTTGCATTTGCTGTCAACCAGTGATGGCATTTTGATTTTCAAAAAGCGGGCTTTTCACAATTTCTCACAGTGCCTTTTGAGCTTTTTTCTACAACTGAGAAATGTTTTTAGTGACAAAAATTGGCTACTTCTCTTAAACGCAAATTGTACTTTTTAAGCAACCATGAAATTTTTCCCGTTGAGGTTTAAAGAACATTCAGTTTGATGAATTTGCTTAAAACACAAATTAGAAACCACTAAATGCGTTACTGCATATTAAATACGGTTTAAAATTTTAAAAGGCATGTTGTAGTAATTTTTAACTGCCTTTAAAAGTTTGTAGCAAAATAAACTCGAACGAGTCATTCTAAAAATCTCAATACTTTATGGATATTTTTGATAAACAAAAGAAACGAAAATGAAATAAAAATCGATGGAAATGTTATCATGAATTTCATTCGTCTCTGAATTCCCATTTTTTATCTATTCCTTATTATTTAGAACTTACAGAAATTTATATAAAACAGATCGCTCCTTTAATGCAACATGATCATATTATAAAAAAAACAAAACTTTTAAGTTAAGTTTTTTATTTCGACTTTTATTAAATGAATTGTGTTTTATTTTAATTAATATGTTAATAAATTCTGCTAATTTGATCTCAAGTCCATTATTTTTTTAAAGCAAAAACTTTAAATTGTATTTTGGGTATTTGCTTTAACTTCTTTATAAATTGCTTAATATTTTTTTTGACATAACTGAAATTTTTAAAATATTTTTTATGGTGCTTTTTAGCCCTTGTTTGTATTTATTTTCGATTTTTACACTTTTTGAAAGAGCTTACGGTGCCTTTGTTTTTTCTAGAAATACCAACACTGCAGTCATCACCGTGTTAAAGTAATTAGTTTAAATGCCAAGGTAGAGTTAGTTTTCTATTCCACTACTTTGCCATCAAAAGTTTTGCTGGGTTATTAAAAAAAGAGCCAACCAAAGACTTTTATTTTTTAAGAGTCAAAAAGATATAGTGAGACTATTCAAATGTACTTGCATATTAATATAAATAATCTTTAGCTATTTATCTATTTATATTTATTTTGTATACTCTTAATACAAGAATATCTAGAATATTATGGTATTTTGTTTTTGAGCAAAAAACTGAAAATTTATTGAAAATTATTACTCCTACATTACAGTTAAGTAAGTGGCTTGTAAAAATCACATTTATTGAAATGTTTTCAACAGGAAGCCACTAAATATTTTCAAGGGGAAATAACTGTGGTTCTTTTCTGTTGTTTCCACAAAACTCTTTTATTCTTGTATACTAATGTGAAAATTATGTGGTAAGATGATGATACGCCTAATGCACGTTACCAGGCAATACAACAATGATAATGGCCTGAACGTTGTCATGTTAAATAGAATGTCTGCGTATGGAAGGATTTGTTACTTGTATTATTTTTACTGTGAATGAGGCGGTAAATATAGTTCATGAATAAAACAGCTACAGATTTATTTACATACACGATTATTTAACGCACACATACATACCACAAGTTTTTTCCATGTGCGTTTTACTTTTTTTATTATATTCGTAAATAAAGTGACAAAAGATAAAAATATATGTATGTGTTTAAGTTTTTACAAATAAATTACGATATAATTCGAACTCAGTTGCACGCACATAACGACAACCACGCCAGGACACTAAAGCAGAGGATATGTATGCATGAATGTTTATGTGTTTTGCGGTGAAATGGCGCATTATCCACACACACACAGATATTAAAGTTTTTGTGATTTAATCAGTTTTCTGTCACATAAATGACATACGCATTTACTTAAATGTTACCACACACATCACATACCTATTTATATACAAAGTGACTACACAGGAAGAAATGCATCCCTTCGAAGAGTTCTAATTAAAAGTAGTTTGATTATGTACCTTCTACTGAAAATTGTCAATGCAAATTCATTAGCATGAATGGATGAGAGTATGAAATATTTTCTAAATTTTATAGAAATTTTATAATGAAGGCTCGGGAGCATGAAATAAGTTTGTGTACATTTATTTTTGAGAGTATATCTGATAAGTGGTCAAATGTCTTATCTGGGGAAAATTACGGCATTCGATATCGAACGAAATTTCCATACAAATTCAAAAAGTTTTGTATGGGATTTCGTTAGATATCGAATGCCGTAATTTGCCCCCTGATCTGCTTAGGTACAAATCAGATAATCTATGTGTCCAGGTATCAAATCAAGTCGTACCAGATATCAGATCAGAACAGATCAGGTTTGTGATCTTATCAAAACTAGATGTACACAAACATAATTCATACGTCCCAACTCTGCATTACACAGTACAACACATGATTTTGGGACTCAATTCAACCGTTGCTTTATCTCATAACAAAGTACAACATTTTTCAGCTCATTGATTTGGGACTCAATTCTGAGAATTGCACGTGAAAGTAGCCCCAAAAATAAGAACTTCTGCATCATTCGTTTTGTCAAGTTAGCTGCATTAATAATTTGACGGCCACACGAATTTTTTTGTTCAAGGTGGACTTCTATCACTCTTTCTATGTTTTAATACGGTTATATCTCGGTATACCGTACGTATTTTCCATATTGAAAAATCAATGTGTTGAAAAATGTTTTATTGTGTTATGAAATAAAGGAACGGTTGCATACCAACATCCAGGAATGTTCACGGATTTGAAAAAGTAGTAGCAGACTTCTGTCAAACAATTTTGCTTTAATTGAAAATAATTATTCATTAAAACTAAAAAAAAATATTTTTTGTTATACAATTTTGTATGGGAAATAAAATATTTGAGCCTATTTTTAAAATTTCTACAAAATTTATTTATAACTTTCCATAATTTTCGAAACAACACTAAAAACAAGTCATGCAATATTTTACGGAAAATGTACAAAACTTTCGTGGAGATGTCGAAATGAATTTTCGGTTAAAAATTTGTGTTCTTATGGCTCTTAAAATTTTGTTCCTTTTGAAATATGAGACTTTAAGCATTTAAATACTTTTTATTCACAAATTTCAATATTGTGTGGGTGTAAACATAACATAATAAATTTTTAAGCCTTAAGTTCGTAACGAAGATGGAATAAAAACTGTTTTAATTTTAATGTTTTATAAATATGAGCAAAATAACTTCGTGATGTGAAATAGCGAAATATTTATTATAGCGTACCGAAGGTTTCCTGCATAGTTGCATGTATTTTTTCAGTGTAGAAAGTCTGTGCTAAAACTTCACACGCCGTGTTTTCATTCTACGCATTTCATACCGTCTACGCATTCTACGCTTTTCTGCTTTTCAATTTACAAGCGACTCTTTTTACGCGAACATTTCTTTGTTTTGATCAGCTGTTGAGTGAAGTTGCTGAGTCAAAAAAAAATAAATAAAAAATGAAAAGTGGAATTTAGATTCTTAAAGAATTTATAGCATTGAGTTTTTACAGATAACATTTTGCGTACAGAAAGCTCTAAAAGAGCATTAGATGCTTTTGGTAGCGTCTATGAGAGATAACAGCAGTCATTACGTAGTCGTCATAGATAAACTAACTAATTATAATTAAATTTAATGAATTTTTTGATTGCAAATATTTCTAAGATTTAGAGCGGAAAAACAACATGTAAAATCAGATTAAAACACGATACAAATATATTTATCGATAACATTCAAAGTAAAATACCATCTCTTGCCATCAGCGTAAGCTGACCTTTTCGCACGCCGCTTATGACGCTTAAAAAATATGAAAGTAAACCTACTTTTCGTATTCTTTTGCGTCAAAACTTCGTACGCCATCGTGCTCTGTTACTTATAACGCACAAAAACATTAATTCAACTTTTTTGACAGATGTGAAAAATGCTAAAGAGAGTAATCCGCGTTGTATCGACTTTAATCCTTACATGTGCATAATTTGTAATTAAATTTTTCCTATATGCCTTAAAAACAAATAAAAACTACTAAAAATCGAACTCAAGCCTTAAAATAATTGCAGACTAAAAAAAATTTCAATTAATTTTAAAATATTTATAGAATAAAGAAAATTTTTTTCTTTTTGAATGTAATGATTTTTTTTCTAACTCGATAGTATCTTCCTGAAGTTTCTCTGAGTCCCATTCCTAAGTGAGAAGCGAACTCGTAACCAAAGCAAAAATACTTTACATAAAAATCTTTTTTTTGGGTATTTCCATTATGATTGTTGCCCAACTTATGTTGCTTCTTTTAATAAAATGTTTAAGTAGATTTTCGAAGTATACTTATAGGATACATTTCATTTAAATTTCTTTGCATATTGCTGTAAACTTTCAAATTAAATCGTGCTTAAAATATTCAAAGTTCATTTGTCAACTGTTTTGAGCCGGTGGCATTAGTTGCATTAAGCTCTTATTATTTTCTCTTTGCCAGAATATAATCCAATGGCAAAGAAAATCCCTGTATTATAACACATCATTATGAAGCTATTAATTTTTGTTTTATGTTTATTTTGTATGTAATTCTGATACATCTGATAATACTTGAAAAAAAGAGGTTGCTATGAAAATTGTGAAATAACGATTGACGAAACAATGAACATGAATTTGCATTTTTCCTTTGTTAAAGAAGAGTAAAGTGAAAAAGAATAGGTGTGTTCATAAACTATCAGAAAAAGGAAATAAGAGATTAAACAAATTAAAATTTCATTTGATTTGTATTGTAAATGAAAAATAATCCGTACGCTTGTATGTGCGTTATTGCTTCGCAAAAGTGAATTTAAATATTTTTCAATGTATCAGTGAAGTAGATGACGCACAAAAAATTTTGCAACAACACGATTCACTCATTTAAGAAAATTTTTCGGAATATTAAAGCTGCAATATGAAATACGTATATAAAAAATAAAAATCTGCAACAAATTGTGTAGAAGAAACGATAAAAAACAAGAGGTTCTGTTAATAACTAATGAACAAAATAGCTAAATCATTTGCAAAGTACGAGTACATTTATCGAAAAAAAATAAAATAAAACGTGAAAAGAAATCCTTTAAAACATCTTTTGAAACACTATAAAGTGCCTCAATGGTTTCACTTTCAGCGGTGATGAATTAAAATTAGCTCAATTCAAGCTGAGAATTTTCCGGATAAAATCATTTCTTTAGCTCACTGAGAGAGACGCCAAACTACATAGAAAATTAATTTTGCCTTGTGAAAAATTGTGTACCAAACAAATGAGTAAATTCTTTAGATGGCTTTTTATTTTGATTTAAAATATCTAGAACGTATTACATACATGAGCCTATTTTGTAGTATTATATTTATTGATTATCCTACTTACTATTAGCAACCGTAACATGTCCAAAAATAGAACAAACAACGCGGAAGAAATCGTGTAGCGACCTCGAAATCAATACTGATCCCTTTTGCTCATCTGATGATAAAATGTTCCAATACTACTTTCTTAATAAAAATAATTTGAATTTATTAAAAATTCTTAGCAAACAAATTTTAATTCAAGATCTGTGCTCAAGTCAAAACTACTTTTCTTTTTGAATTGTTCCTCGAAAAAAACATGGCTCCAAATTGGCAATTTCTTCTATAATGCTTTAAAAATTTGCAAGGTTCGCGGTTTGGCGTAGTGATCGTGACACTGTAAAAAGCCTTAAAAGGAGGAGACTGATGGTTTTAAATCTGGACGGCCTGTTCAAATCTTCAAAACAGGAGATTACTCGACCTGGTAATCGGAGTCTCAAAATCTTATTCGTTGTCCGAGCTCTGTGAGTAGTTGCTCTGTCCTGTTGAAACCAACAATGATCGATACCTAATGCGGCAACTTGTGGTAAAAAAATCGTTTAACATCTACCTTTAAGGTTGCGGTGGTGTCTGTAATTGCCGCATCAAACAGTCACGTTGAGGGAATGCAATGGCTCTTGATATATTTCATGTGGATTTTTTGTGCTAAAAAAGCCAATGTCGTATATTATGATTTTTGATACGAAATCATCCTCTTCTTGCAACAAGTTTAGCAGAGTACGTCAGTAAGTTAACCTTGTCCGACGGTCAGGAACAAGTAATTCATTCACACTTTGCACTTTGTAGGGAGCATTTTAAAATCTTTCAAGAAAAAACTTTGCACTGATCACCTACTTGAACGTTGACATTTGTGGATTCTCTTTGACGGTGTCGGAAACAGCAGCGATGCTCTTGGTCGAACGAAAAATACGAAGTCGACCCCGTTTGAATATGGCACACGGCAAAGAGGAAAACGACGACGGAATTCCTGTTCTGTTAAATCAACAGACGGAAAATCTGGCAAATAAGAAGTAACAATAATTTTACATTCTTGAGGTGTGTCTCTCTCCATGGCTTGATAACAACAAATGTCAAAACACAATGACATTGGCGACATCTGAAATTATGACATTACTTTTGCGCCACGAAGTATTATCGTTTGTGAAATTTTATGTGTACATAAATATAGAATACAAATGAAATATGTATGTATGATACTCTTAATCCTTTATTTTCGTATCCAAAAACACACATTGTTTTAAAATTTATCAGAGCGCTAATGAGTTTCATTTTTTATTTAAGAACCTTGCAATCATTAATAGAAGAATAAAAAAAGACATTAGATCTGCGATCTTAAAATTTCGCCAAGTTATCTTCATCGGTTCACTAATAAACTAGTTCTTTAGAAAACTGCGTGCAGCCGCAGTTTAATTGTAGTGAGATAGTCTAACTACCTTAAGGGTTACGGGTTCCAGTCCCACTAAAGTTTTTGCCCTGAATCACTACAATAAATTAAGGTCTTTGTTGCTTTATTTGTTAAATTAATTTTAAATATAAAATACATAATTTTCATTTACACAGACACGTACATATAATAAAAAGATCTGGTGCAATGACTGGTGCTGCTACGTATAATAGAATGTGCAACATTTAATAAGTAAAAAAAAAATAAATATTTGTAATATTAAATGTTTAAAAATTTACTTACAAAAACACTTTCTAAAAATGATGAATCTCTCAAGTTCATAAACTATTATTTCATACTCTTGTCGCAAATTTTTACAAGTAATAATTTCCAAAAATTCTTAAATATTTTCAATTGCTAAACACACT
Organism: Gymnocheta viridis; assembly: GCA_956483585.1. Lineage (NCBI taxonomy): Eukaryota > Metazoa > Arthropoda > Insecta > Diptera > Tachinidae > Gymnocheta > Gymnocheta viridis. Next base: position 121,846,922 of record OY101440.1, read on the forward strand.
TAATAAACAGACATCAAACAAAAATTGAGATGCGCTAAGGGCAAAGAAATATATTGAAACACATTTATGCAGATCATGTTGACAGGCTTAAGTAAGTGCTCACAGACATAAACAAGACCTTAAGAAAAATTCATGTTGAAGTTTTTTTTATCTTGAAATATGTATAGAGGTTTCTTAGAAGGACGGGTTGGAGTTACTAGCCTACGGGCTGTGGCATCTGTCTAGTCATCTCTTTCTTATTGAGTCACTGATAGCAAATCAGTTACACGGTTGACCAGCACGTTAAAATTAATTGCAAATTGCAGGCTTCGCTAAATAAATAATTTCTGACTATCAGTCCTTTGGGCAAGCTTAAGAAAATCCTTGTGTTGTTTACAAAACTTGGGTAACTGTGGTAATCTTGTTTCAGCAATGCTGCTACTCAACGTATTCGGAGAGTAAAGCAGTTAAGAAATTTAATTTAAATTAAATTAATTGAAAGTGAAATAAGTCCTCAAACGATTTTTAGAGGCATTTTCAATAAGCGGATAAAATGAAACCCCCAAAAATGAAATAAATCTTGAAAAATTCTATGTTGCTGCTTTCTGTTTTTGAAAGCTTTATTTCTTGTTTTATTAGTGGTTTATTTCGCTATATCCTATTTCATTCCACCAACCACTTTGGTAGATAATCAGCGTATAATAGAGCGCCAGATCAACCGACAGCATTTCTACATAGCAGTCGTTCCAATGTATGTTCTGCTTGGCTAACTCGTCATTATTGGAAAACCCCGTGCAATAAGGATTATAATGAAGAAAAAACAATAAAAGAACTTTCTTTGTTTTGAATTTTTTTTATTGAAAATTAATAAATATTTTTACAATCATAACAATAATTTTAAATTGAAATCAAATGCAGCAGCCAGAGGAAAAATGCTCAAATTATTCAGGACAAAAATAAATTTAGTAACGCCCAGATAAGTTTCGCTTACTTCCTAATAATTTCCTGTTTACTTTCAGTCATTAATATAAACAGATTTTAACTGCCATTCACTGCAATTTTTCCGCTCTAATTTGTTTTTTCATTAGTTTCTAATTAAAAATTCTAGATACATTTTCTGCTACTAATTTCAACAAAAACACTTGAAACTTCAAATCGTTTCAACTTAAGACAATCTGATTGTAGATTAAAAAAAAAACAATTATTCTTTCGTTTATTTTGCTGCCAACATAATCAAGCGATTTAATGAAAATTCTGCCTTTATTTCCAATTTATATTCTTCAAGTGTAATCAGCTGCATTATCAGCATCATTGTCTTTACAAATTCGTATCTGCAATCTTTACAACTTGCCCTTGATGTGCTGACTTCATTGAATATTGTATACTATTTTCTGCGCGCTGGCATCTTCACCTGTAGCCGTGCACTTTGTATTTTATGCATTTTCAATAAGTGCAGCCTTGAGCCGTTTTTGCCACTACACATTCAGTTGTTCCTTTTTTTAACGCTTCCTTTTCTTAAATAAATAAGAGTTTGCATGTTTATGCATTTATAGTTAATTCGAAAGTATAACATCTCTTAAGTTTGTTGCAACTTAACATGACATTCTCGCAATTTTCTTGCTTCCATATACTTTTTTGTATTAATTGTTTTTACTTTGAATGATGTTGTAAATCATTTTTTTTGTTGTGGTTCATTTTATTCTGATTATTCTTAGTGTTTTTAGAAACAACTAATAAATAATTATTAAGATAATCACTCGTTTTTCATTAATATTTTTTTTCACAAGAAAGAAAATTTTGTTGAATTAAATTAAAAAAATTATCAGCCCAATTATGAATAAAAATTCCTCGGGAGATTTCTACCTTTTCCTGAAAGGGACTGACTGTTCACATAGTAATTGTTCGCATATTAAATGTGAACAGCCCCTTCTTGGGAAAAGGGGGAAATCTCCCTGAGAATTTTTATTCATAATTGGGCTGATAATTTTTTTAATTTAATTCAACAAAATTTTCTTTCTTGTTTTCTTCTTATAATTTCATTTAATTTCTAAAAAAATTTTCATTTGTGTGTGGCCATAAATTAATGAAATTCAAACAAATAAAAAATTGTTTAAATTTATATTCTGCTCAAACAAAGTTTTTGAAATTTTTGGGGAAATGCAAAATGCGGCTTAAGTAGACCTTTATGGAATATTTATTTTATAATTTGTACATAAATAAAATGTAATAATATAATTTTATTTAATCTAATAGATAGCCTTAGTTGCTAGTGCCTTAGCTTTAAGATTTATTGAAATTTTAATTATAATAAATATCTAAATAAATAAACAAAATAAATATTTTTATTTTTGTCGAATAAGTGAACCTGAAGATATACAATTTACCAGTAGAGAGGGATGGCATTATTTAATTTTTTGTAGCTTCAACTCGAAAGCAGTACAGAGTAAAAAATAAGTTTATCCCTCATTTCGTATTCAGCATATTTACAGAAATTTCACATCACGCTTTTCAATCTGTTTCTTTCAAATTGAATATTTTCATAATGACTCGAGTCATTTCTTTCAATTCGTAAGAGGTTTTTAAAACTTATCTCGCATTTTTTGGAAAAGTAAAACTGGCAGGCAGACCTTTTAACCAGTCGCTTTATTTTACCCTCAGTTTATTTCTTGTAAAATAGCTTATTATTCTAAGATAATCTAGCATGTCAAATTATACTTTTCACATCTCTTATATTCTGGTAATTCTTGTTGCTATTTTTACTGCATATTTTTTTATAAATATAAAAGTTGACCTTCTTATATTTAATATGCACTTTGTAAACAAATTTTTTTTATTTGTGCTATTTTTTTTGTTTGTTTCTAAAGCGTTTTGCTTATTTTTCTAAAATAAAACAAAAATTTGCAGTTTGCAGTATTTCCGAAGTGGCAGCAGAAAATAATCAATAATGTGCGGATGCAAATAAGAACGAAGCAAATTTAAATTGTAAACGTTGAAAAATTTATGCTCAGAAAAGTGCAGTTGATATTTTTTATAAGCTCTGCAAGTATTTTCTGTGGCGGAAGTCTCTCAAAAGAGACTTTATTTTTATAATAAAAACATACTTCCGTCAAGAAGTATTGTTTGCCACGGAAGTCACATCTGGGCGATTTGGAAAAGACGTTACACAATGTAATGTCTTAGCGACACGTAGAAGTGGCCAAATATTTATTTTGTTTATTTACGATATATATCTTCTTTCTATCGGCCATAACTAATTAAGATGTGCAGGACATGTTATAAATTGAAGGCTCTCTAAGTATTTACAGGCACGAAAAAGAAGTATGTTCTTCCATATTGAAAAATCTAATACTCGTATTATATCCTGTATGGCTTCTAATGTATCATATAGTTTTTGACACAATCTTCTAAATATAACGCTGAAATATTTTAACCACTTCTTTTGTCAGCACTACAGAACGTTTGGCCCCGTAAAAAGTTTGCTTTTGTAGTCTAGAATAATTTTTTTAATTAAATAGTGTCATACCTTGAACAGGGGCCCTTGCGCCCTCTGAAAACAGCATGCTGTTACATTCTGATGTGCTGTCAACATAATTAGCTCTTTCTTGGCTTAAAAATATTAAATCCCAAATAGAAAAATCTTTTCTAAGAAAGTTATTAACTATTAACTCAATAAAAAAGGCTTTAAACTAGAGCTGCTAATTACCTCAGAATACTCAAAATAAAATTAAATGAAATATATCTTTTTATTGCTCTGCAAAGATAAATATAAGACATAAAAATTAATATTTGTTGCCGGAGAACTAAAGAATTAGGCGCGGGGGAACGGAACTTCCCATGAAACATTGTTGTAATTTTTTTTTGTCTGGAAAAGTGCAGTACGAGTAATGAGACTTTGCAAGACGTTTGCTTACAGAAAAAAACTAAATAGTCCGAAAAAAACTGGTGGAGTCGGAGCGGACAATGTCACACTTATACACGCTCAATACATATTATAATATTTGAATCGCAGTGTATTTTCCATATTTCAAAATATTGAGATATTCATTAATTCTTTTGGAGGTTGAATTTGGAATAATGAATTTCTCCCTTGGATAAATTACTCCGCATAACATTTTTAGTTTTCATTTAGATATTTTAGAAAATTTTTTTACTCCCTCTCAGTTTTAAATTACCAATACAAGATCTTGTTATATAGAAAATTTTCACAAATATTTATAAAGAATTAAATTTTGGTTAAATAAGGGTTTTTTCAGGTGTTTTGTTTAAGGTCTTCCAAAAAGAGGTTTCATTTTGATGTGTAAAAAAACGACTGTTTTCAGTCAGTTGCATTCAAATCTCCGCCACGAATACGGTTGCAGGACCATATTATTATATCATGAAATTGTCCATCACCAATTCCCGTATTTGCGGCTGTATATCTTCGATAACTGCACGAATTCTATCTTTCAGGTCTTGAATTGATTGCGGGCCATTGGCATACACTTTATCCTTCAAGTAGCCCCAAAAGAGAAAGTCTAAAAGTATTAAAAGATCTCGGTAGCAAATTGTGATGGCCTCTTTCAAAAATCACTTGTCTGGTAACTTTTCACGCAAAGGAGCGAGGATATCGTTAATGTAAAATTTATAATTCTTTTTAAAACACGACTGTATAGCATGACTAGAGCTCTGCCTATATTTATGATTAAAATGTTGCCTTGTGCCGGTTACACAAGAATTACATGCTTTTGCAGAATTTAAAAAATTATCGGTAAAGTAGAAGGTGCTGAAAAGGAATTATTACTTTTTGTGTGTGGGACACTGCTGTTTTGTCACGATAACGAAATGGGCGGGAAAAGTTTCATGAAGATCGGCTTTGTATGGGCATGCCACTGCCCACTGTTTTTAATCATAATGAAGTATTGTAACACGAATTGAATGTGTGTGCAAAGTTTCAAAGAAAACAGTTAAGTATAAGTAGTTGGAAAATAATATGAATTTACTTTTTATGAGCGTGACGCTGCCCACTTTTCCACGTAGCGAATCTAGAAGTACATTCTCCTAAATAAAGAAAAAAAATCAGCTAAACTTTTAAATTAAAATCAAGGATATATGGAAGGTAGACTTGACCCAACACGGAATGAAACAAAATTTTGTATAGATCTATATACCATAATAAAAGATAAATTTATAAATTTTCTCTGCAATCTAAAAATATATGCAGCTCAATTTTAATTGTTAATCTTTATGGTGTAATAATTGATGCAGCTGGGTCCTTGAACCGTTAAAAATTAAGTTTATCAAAACCATGTAGTTGTAATTTTGAAAACATTTAAACATTTTTGCTGCATTGTGATCATAATTGTGACTTAAGTATAACTTTTAAAATTAACTGCCAGGCTCACTATGTTACATGAACTCGTTCTTTCGCACAATTATATGTAAAGCAAAAACAAATTCTAAAGTTTGGTTTTTGTTCTAAATGCAATTTTACGAAAGATAGAATCAATTGTACGATCGACATAACGGCCCTGGCAGTAAGGACTCAGCGAGCGGGACATTGTTTTTAATTTTCAAAAAAGTCACTTTTAAGTGACCTCCTCAATACAAAATGTTTGCAGGGCAAATGCCAGTGTGTACATTTACTTCTTGTGGCTGTTTGTAAAACAAAACTGTTGGTTGTGTGTTTGTTTGGAAAATTTATTATTTTTTACGAATACATTTTAGTTGTACTTTTGTAGGAATTCTGCATACTGCTGCTTGTGTGAATCTATTAGTAAATTTCTTTATACACTTTATCCCAAGAGTTCTCATAAATACCAGTTACTTTTCTTTTTCGTTTTCTTATAAATCAAGGATTTCTTATTTAAAGTTTAACAATGTCTGTAGTTATTACTTGGTTTAGAAAAAAATGTTTAGATGACATTATTTATTGGATTATTTCAGATTTTAGCACATAAATGTTGGAGTGTCATCGTTTTTAACACTTTTTATCATTTCAGTTATTAAATATATTTTAAGTTTGCTTGCTTCAAATGGAAATATTTCAAAAACGTTCGGCCAATAAATTATAAATTTATTTATTGCGCTGTAAAAAATTTTTATTTTCTAATAAATAGAAATGGAACATGGGCGGTATGAGTGATATATTTATTTTTCTTTTAATACTAAATTCAAATTTTTCGCGAGTTCACTAATTGATCTAGAAAACGTGGGAAACATGATTTTTTTTTAGGAAATACAATTTTATTCATGTGTGAAGCAAAATGTGCGATTTCGTAAAAACTTTATCACTCCCTTTTAAAATGTTTTTACTTTAAAAGCAATTTATCGCAACCGAATGTCTAAGATATTTCCGTTCTTTAAATTTTGCTAATTGTAAAATCACATTGGCAAAAAAAAATAAATAAATTTAAAGTTAGAAAAACAACATCACTTTGCTTAATTAGATTTGTAATATGAAAAGAATTTTGTGGTGTTTATGTGTGTGTGAAAAATTTCAACTCCTTGGAGCTTAGAAAGGATAATCACTATTAAGGAGTGTTTAAAAACTTATTTTTTTAACTCGTTGTTGCATGTCTAACAAGACATTTCTAAAACCCAAATAACTTAAATTCAAATTCTATTTAAACATTTATAAAAACATGAAACACAACTAGAAACTTTAATTCAAATATTTATAACGTTTCCTGCAATTTTTTATGTTTTTTTTTTATTCTGTGTTTATAATAAGTGTCTTCATGTTTCCTGTACTTGCTGTATTTTTTCTTCTCTCGTTCATTGAGCGAGCAAAAACCTTTTAGTAATATTTTTAATAATTTATAAAAAGAAATTCATATTTTTGAGGTTGCAGTTGGGTAACCGAAGTAACTCAGAAATATTGTATAATAAGAAGAATAAAAAAATGATCTGAAATGAATTTTACTAACTTGACAGCTGAGGGAAGTGAAGAATACAATTCTTGTTTAATAAAACATAGCTTTTCTTTTCTATTAATTTTATCTATTGTAGTAGTCCTAATCCATAGAAGGAAGGAGAAAAAAAAATAAACAAAGAGCTCAAACCCCCCAACGTGTTGTTTACTTAGAGCGTTGAAAAACCAATGAATTTTTAAATCATTATTATATTAAAATAGATGAAAATGTTTTAGTTTATATGAATCGTTTATTTTGAAAGTGAGCCAAGTCCCTTTTTCAAAATATCAAGACAGCCATTTATTTTGTTGAGTTGCGTTGGAGTATCCAGAACGAACACATGACATTTATGAGCCTATTTTGTAGTTTAATATTTAACATTTACTTTAAAAAGAAAAAATAACTTAAATATGTGAATTCATGAGGTTTTATTGGATTCAAGTTTGAAATTTACCACATACCTTAATTTAGTTTTTAATTAAGTTTTTTATATTTATTTGTTTGTTAAATAGTATTCAAAACACTCTATAAATTTCTCATTTATATAATTAAAATCAAAATATTTAAAAATTTGTTATAAAAATTACACATTTTCTTTTAAATATACGAGCACTATTATTTCTTTCGTTTCTGTAATCGTTTGAGTTTAGGAAGATTGACTGATTAGGCAAAAACTTCCGATCCTAGAGTTGGGGCTGCCAGCGTACCGCTAGGCCGGCTAAATACAGTTGAGTTTCAGCTACTAATTGTCACCTACTTTCCAGAGATGCGTCGGTATTAGTATGCAATCTGTATACTCAGTACTGTACGCCTTCTCACTTTAGCTGCTATCAGACGGGTGCCTGAATGACATTACCAGTGAGCACTTGGTCTAAGACCGGAATTAACGGCAGAGGAATCACTTCTTGCTATCCCCAAATGGATAGCAGACAGAGAGCTTTCATCCTCTACGAAAAACCACTTATGTTCTACGTGATCATTTTATATAAATATTTATTTTACATTTTTGTATTTATATTTATATAAAGGACATATATTATTTCTATCTGTTCTTGTATCATTCGTAAGTTGGTTAAATGAGTTTGATCTCTTATAAAACAGCGATTTTTGCATTGCCGTTGTGGTTACTTTGTTCGGAATAAAGTTTTAAGCATTTCTTAATAAATATGTTTGTACTTCCCTGCCGCATCTTGTTTGGTCAGATAGCTATTCAGGTGGTTTTCCATGTTTCATTTTGTGTTAAAGTTTAAAGTTTTAACTCTGGTCTTTGTTTTATGTTTAACCATCTATTGCATTTTGTCCGCGTTGCTTTGTTTTGTAACTTTTGTTGTGTTTCATTGCAGCATGTATACAGGATGGTTGTTCCAAATTCGAAGTTTGATTTTATTATTGTGTTGTTTATATTATTACGTTTTGATCTTTTGAGTTCTTTTAATTTGTCAAAAATAAAATAAAAACACAACGCAAAATGATTCTTAACTTAATGGTGTATTCTTTCCTTTAATACCACTGTTTAATAAAATACACGAAGTAATTTTCTTATCAACGTTAACACTTCATAAGATTTTTTCACAACTAATCTATTTACTCAATGCACGAAGTTCACCATGCTTAGACAAGACTGACTCATTTGTTCCTGGCAGTATCGGCTTTTATACCTGTTGACTGTCAAGGTCCTCGAACGTAGTAGAATGGCAGTAGAAAATTTTCAATTTATGTGAATTTTAACCGTAATCCAATCAGGGGCGTTAGTTGTTGTTTACAATTGCTATGAAGATTTTTCATACAGATTTTTCGAACATCTTGTAGATTCTCGTTGCTATTTCTAGCGCTTTACTGAATGTTCTATTTTCGTTATTTGTAATTTCAATGGTACCAAGTTTGCACACACGGTTGATTAAACTGTGCTTAATCATCGCGGTATTTTTATGTTCGTTAAATTTGAATCTACATTTAAATTTTGTCACAATATTATTTGCCGTTATTATAGTTACTTTATTTCTTATTCTTTTGAAAAAGATTTTTTTTAATTTTTACATGCGTGTTCTATTTGATCTTTAAATTTCAATTCCTTATCCATTATAAAAACGACGTACTTTATATTTTTACTTTTTCTATAATTTAATCATCAATTTTAATACTGCGGTATAATTACCGCTTTCGATGTCGAGCTAATTAGATCGAAAATTTTTGTTTTGGGATTATGGCATTCGATATCGAACAAAAATACATAAAACTTGAAACGATGGCTTTTGATAGCGAGTCTTCGATCGAGTGTTATCTTTGCAAATATTGTTCGATACCAAAATGTCTGTCGTAAAACAAAAACAAATAGCTTTCTTAATTTAAACGTCAAACAATTGTAAAAAAAAATTTTGTTTTACTTATTTTTTGAGTTAAAACAATTGTAATTATGGTGTACATATCAAATGTGAAAAATATAAATTTAAAGCAAAAAGAAATACGGGCAGAATTTATGTCCGAACACCCGAATTTAACAAAAAATCGATTGCCGTATCCATTTTCTTGTCCACTTTTGTCACTATTTTGCTAATCGTACTTCAGTACACTCCAATTGTTACTAACCGCATGCTAAAAAGAGAGGCATTTGCGGTGAACTGCAGCTTTGGTGGCGCCTCTGCTATAAGACATAATTGAATACCTCCTTCGACAATCTAAGCCGCTGTTTAAAAATCTAAAAAAATATGCAGTCAAGAAATTATTTGATCCAAAATATAAAATTTTTTACTACACTTTCGTTGACGACATTTGTTTCCTAATACGCACCAAACCATGTTCTACTTTTGACTCCGATGAAGATAAATATGAAGGCATTAATATTTGTTGAACAATCTATAAAACACATAAGTTTACTTAAATTAACAAAAGTTATATTTTCTACTTGTATTTTGTTTTATTTATATTTCATGGAAATATGTGTAAATTACAATAATTATTGTAATTATAATTATATTATTATAATTATAATTATAATCTGTTACAAATTCAATAAAATCTTTTACAATCAGTATGAAAATTGGATTCGATAGCGATCATGAGGCAATTCGATAGGTAACGAGTTTTTTTTTTGCTCGATAGTTCATTCGATATCTAAAGCCGTAATTAATTTTTGTTTATTTGGTTTTTCTGTAAAATGCATTAAGTTCAAGATTAACTACTGGTGATCCTATTCTTCAATTCGTTTCTTTTCCTTTCTTTTGTCTGAAATATTAAAGTATTTAAAGCAATCAGCAGGAAAAGTACTGGTGTTGGTTGCTTCAATGTTTGCAAGTTGTTTCATCATGTACAGACTTGATTGGTTAAAAACAAACAATCTGGAAAAGGTGTTTCTTTAATTTGCAGAAAGTCCCATCGCAACAGAACATGTATTTGATAGCTTCGTGTGTAATTTGTATAAGATCGAAAAATTATCATAGCCGCAATAATAATAAATTCTAAGATAACAATTTTGTGTTATTTAAAGTAATTATACCAACAAAAAGAAACAAATTTCTAGACCATTTAATTTTCTTTAAACACCAAACATATTTTTATTCCCATATTAAATTGTTTTTTGCGTATAAACGAAAGAAAAAATAATCATAAAATGTACTTGATTCGTGGGTGTGTTCTTATTTTATTGCTTTTTTATTTTGTATTCTTAAAGCCCTAAACGGTTTATATTCTGCTAGAAGAAATCATAAAAGAAATATTTATACAACATTTAACCATCTGTTGTTGTTTCGCATTAAAAGTTATAGAAAATTAATTTACACAAGAAATAAAAATAGTAATATATAAAAATAAACATTAAAATTCAAATGATTTGCTAAGATTTTGTTTGTTTATTTTTATCTAAGGACATCAATTTAGTCATTATACGGGTAAATGAGAAATGTTCGTTATTAAAATATTCCATGATAATTATGTACATATAATAAAAATAAATTTAAAAAAAATAAAATAAAATATTCTAACGATAATATGTTTGATGCGCTTTAAATTCGAGTACAATCAGACTTCATCGGAGAATGAAAAATATGATTTTATTGCTTTTTACGATAAAAAAATACAAGAAAAATAAATTTGACTGCTTGCTGGGGCAGCATGTGATGATTTTCCGTGTCACTACATACCTTATAGGCATATCGCGACATACAATTGGGAAGATTTTATTTAAACATCATTACTATTATTTGAACTAATATTCAGAGAAGGAAAATACAAGAACAATACTTGAAATTATGTACATCTCCTCTTTATGAAACATTTTCAGCTATGAACGTGGCTTTGTACGCGCTATCAAAACATACTGGCTTTCCCGCTTTCTCATGATCACGAAGCGAATCTTATTGACTCACCATCAATTTGAGTTATCATAGCACTTAGGTCCAAATTCACAGTCTTTAGCTATACTAACGATGGCGGTTTAACCAATAACATTTATACGAGAAGTCATTAGTAAAACCACCGCCATTAGTTATATAAATAATATAAAAACAGCCCTTGGAGGAAAATTATTACTGGCGTATTCATTTAAAAAAATAAATAAATATTTGTAAATCAAGTCCACATTAAAATTAAAATTTTAAATCCAAAAAATATTATTTTAATGCGGCAGTTAATAATTAATAAAATAAAATAGAATTACAGGAAACCGATTTCTTTATTTTATATTTTTATTTATATATATATGTATCCAATCACAATTCAAGCAATATACGAGGCAGCCGAATTGAAGTGAATATTTATAATATGGGTAGAAAGTTCAAATGCTTCAGATAGAAATGAGTAATATGTTTAGATTATAAATATCCCCTCCACCTTTCATGTGCGCATGTTGTGTAATTTGTGGTTTGAGATCAAATAAAAATAAAATTTAAAACGTTCTTGGAGTGCAATTAATTTAACTGAATAACTTTTATCTTTTTCTAACTCACACTTAGAGACACACATAGTCATGCCAACAATTTTCCAAAAACGGTTGCATACTTGACAGCATTTTGTAACTCGGCGCGTATGAGTGATGTGTAAATACTTATAATAATCATCCGTGACCTGGCAAATCTCATACTTTTTAGGTTGAATACAAAATTCATCATATGTGTGGTGACACGCAATAACCACCTAAGTCGAAAAACATACTTTTGAGAGAACTCAGTTTTAATATTCGAAAAGGTTAAAAAAAAAAACACTGGTGGCTTAGGAAAGAAATAAACGCACGTCACAGTGCAATATTGTGACCAAAATTGGAAATTGAAATAGTGCTGGCAAAGTATTGAGTAGCGGGTACCTAGTATCGAATATTTCCTTTTTTTGGTTACTCAATACTCAAAAGTAGTTACTCGATACTTTCAGAGTTGTATTTTTAAGCAAGTTGAGTGGATAAAATAGTGGATAAAAATACATCACTATATCTTTAATCAAATCTAAATAATTTTTTTTTGAGAACAATTAGATTATTTCTTAAGTTGTTAACGTTAAACTAAAAGTTAGCTTTATATTTATTTTTTATTTAATAATAGAAGAGATACAAAACCAATAATAGTTGAAGATCTATATTTAATTTTTGAAGAAACTACTTCAATTTGCAGATAAAAACTATGCGTTACAAATTCAAAAAATGAAAGGTATTGAATGTTATTGAGTAATGAAAAGTAGTAGAATTTCCAGCACTAAATTGAACTTAAAGTAGTTAATGAGATATTCAATCAAATAATATTTATTTCTTTATTCAAAATAAAAATCTCAATTCTGAAAGTTTAAGAAAACTTATGTTTTTATTTTATATTGACTAATTTATTGTTTTTGAGTTTATAAGGACTTAAACGATTATTGCAAATTAAAAGTGACTGAGGAATGCGTAATATGTTGATGTGTTCTCTCTTTTCACTGAAATAATTTATTTTGGGTGAGCGAATTAAGTCTAACAAAAATTAGGTGAGGGAAGTGGGAGTTTGAGGGAAAAAATAAAGCATTTTTCGTTGTTCCCGATAGTACGTGAAACTCGTCTCTTTCTTAAGTTGAGTTAAGCGGTTTATGTATGTGACGACAGATATCTTCATACTCTTTACCATTAAATAATTTGATTATACATACATATTTAAGGCGAATATCGAAGTGGTATACTAATGTACAGAGCCAACAACGAGGTCAAACTATCACTCAATTACTGATTAATGGGCCATTCCCAGTGTTCGCTCTGGACATAAGTGATTTCTGGCAGTTACCGGCTTCCATTTTCATCAATGAGTTCTTACTTATCGTTACCCAAAAAACAAGGAAGAGCTTTGAGTTTAAATTTTAAATTCAAATTGATGTTCATTTAAAAATAAACATTTGATGAGTGAGACTCTCTGAATTTGCTATCATGTAATATTTTCAAGTCACTATCAGTCAAGCTTTAACGTGGTCCCAAGTAAGTCCCAAGTGTTTAAAAATTAGAAAAAAAAAATATTTACATAACATTTTTTTTTTTCGAAAATAATACAGAATCTTCAACAAAAATTAGGGGTCTGTTCGCTTAAATGCGAAAAAAAATTTAATTTAATTTTTTTGTTATTAAAGATTCCTAAAGTCCAAAAAATTAATGTGCAGTTGTTTGGCACACACCGCAACCAGTTTTTAAATTTCTGAAAAATTATTAAAAATATATGTTGACAGCAGCAGACAATAAGAGTATCAAAATTAATTTAATTATTAGTTTTACCAGTCAAATACACTCGTACATATCACAAGTATAAACTGCAGCTAAATAAATTTACTTTAATTATTATTAATGGTAAATTTAATTTACAAATTAATAATACAAAGAGGAGGAACTGGCTATAGAGGAGGCCATCGTCCTATTTGAGAACTTCGTTTGATATTAAGTTTGAGAGTAAATTTCTCAGTTTGAGAATAAACTACATTTAAAGTAAGAAAATGAAAAAAACATGATTGATTAAGGAGTCTTGTTCAAACTTTGATATGGAAAAACTCTCATTTACTTAATTAAGTGTTTGGTATAAAATCTTTAGTTTGTCTAAGAAATATTTGGTTTAGGTTCCCTACTGATCTTCTTTAACAGCAGTGAAATGCGGATAGGAACTAGTTACATTTACCCCTCCACAATCAATTTCAATGTATTTTTAAATAATATTTGAGACAATTAGTGCATATAAAGTGCATCTAGAACACTAATTAAAGAAACATTAAAATAATTTTCAAATTTGTATCATGCGAGCTTAAGTTTGATTTCAAATCAGTATCAATTTGTGATCAAACCTGTGGGTGTCCTGTGTGGTAACTGTTTTAGGATGAGTGGCTTTATCGGACTCCCATCTAAATATAATAGCCATTGCTGTTGTCAGTTGTCCATCTCCCACCTTTCGTTTAAAAATGATTGCTACTCCGGTTCCTCTTTCGCGGTGGTTTCTCATGTTTGTTTAAGATCCGCATTGTCTTAGAATTGTCATCGCAGAACCTGTCGTTAAGTCTTGGCTAAAAATCTATCAATATTGTCCACCAGAATACGCGGCGGTCGAAATAAAGAATCTTCACTTATTCTTCGGAGTCTTGACCCGCTAGAGTATCCGTTACTGAAGTGAACTCAGAGATTAAACTCTTCACAGTACATCGCAGACATAAAGGGTATCTCAGTAAAAATATACTTTTTAATTTTAAAGTAAAAACACATTTTTTTGATCTAGTTATGGTTTTTCTTTATTGGATTGTAGAGAAGATATATTTCTATGAAGTTTTTCATGAAACATCCGCCAAATAACCTCCACGGCTCAAATGACAAGCCGTTACTCTTTTCATGAAATTTTCCATAACTTTTTTACAGATATGTGGCTGTGTTTCACAGATGACTCGTTTGATCTCGGATTTGTTTCTGGTTTATTCGCATTAGCCCAAGATTTCACAAAATGCCAATGAAAAAAATCTTTCAGCATTAAATTGCATGGTCTGGGTGGCCAGTTGACATCATAATTTCTTGAGATAATTTGTTCTGGAAATCGTTGCTAAAATAAATCGATTATTTTCATGCGTGATATGGCTAGCGGCGCCATCATGCTGAAACCACATGTCGCCCAGATCCATACCGTTCAGTTGAAGCCACAACAACTCCGTTATCTTTTTGCTGTAACGAATGCCGTTCACTGTCACTGCTATTTCGGCCTCATTTTAAAAAATTCGGCGCCTGACCAAAATTTGAACCAGGCAGCTGCTTGTTGTGTATGCATTTATTTCTTATGGATTGCATGTGGATTCTCTAAGCTCCACTCTTCGAATGGTTGATAATTTAGATGCACTGACTCGACTGAAAATTCTTCGAAGTTTGCGAGCGGTCTCAGCATAACTTTCCAAATTTTTGTAATAAATTTTCACAACTATAATGCGTTTTTCTTTCGTAAAGTGCTTAATTTTTAATAATCGGAATAAACATATCGTAATATGAATCTTAAAACCATCTAAGTTACAAAAATTTCAAAATAGATTTATTTATTGAACATTGTGTACCATGTGAATATGCACGTTCTAGCATTTTGTCAAAATATAGTTGAGTCTGTTAATTTTATACAAGTTTCGAAGAGGCTTTTTTCGGGTTTACTTACTTAAATATTTTATTAAGCTTCTTCCCTCTCCTGTAAGATCGAAAAAAGTGTTGTTATATGGTTTTATGTTTTATATGACGATATGTCACTTGCACAAAAAAGTAACACTAAATTTGAAAGGTGAATTCTCAGTGAGACACCCTTTATACTGCACGACCTGTTTCGTCAGTTATAAATCAACTACGAGCCTGGTTCCACTTACAACTGCAAGGAAGTACAAGCGGCACTTCTTATAGTAGACAGCAACTACCAGTTTACAACCAATAATTTGGTGAAATAGTTGATGATCCTAGCAAATGACAGGCACCTAAACAGTAGAATAATGTTGTGGTCTTTGAAGTCACATTGCTAAATTCAAGATATCGATGACTGCTTGTAATTAATTTAAACTATTTTAAAATTAAATGCCATCCAATATTTCTTCAAATATTTCAATATTTCTTCAGGCATAAAAGATCACACCCTAATAAGAACTGAATAGTATTTACCATTCTCAAATTTTTTTCAATATTTTGCCTTGGGAGTTTTTTTTTAAATAAAACTTTCCATTACAAAAATACAATCAAGTACGTGTCAACCTTTGATCATCGATTTATTCATAAATTCTCAAATGCATTAAAAAAAATAGTAATAAAAAATTTTATGGCATAACATAATTTTTATACGCCAAAAAAGTAAACAACAGATAAAGATGTTTTTTGCAGTCTGCTTAAAATATCACCATAAAATAAAATTTTTTATATCGAAATTATTTTCGTAATAAATTTTTCAGATAGCAAAAATGTCTTGAGTTGAAGCAATTTGGCATCATACCGCTTAATATCGAAACTTATTCGAATGCATAATTCAGTTAAATAATTAATATTCCTTAAACTGATAGAAAACAGCAGATGAATTCTGATGATCGACATCGTACTTCATCGATAATGTTCTTCATATTTTCTATTCCATAATTTTAACTTCTGTCGTTTCAGAAATTTTTTTTCTTCTCATAAATAATATCGGTACCATCAGTTCTTTTAAATTAAATTTCTCTTTTTCGCTGCAATTTTATAAACTTCTTGTGAATATAATATGTTAGTTTGATGAAATGAAATCTACTTGATATTTTTCAACATTTTTATACTCTGCTTATTAAGAAATTTCTTCATTAGTTTATTTCTACATCAGTGTACATTTACTGCCTTTGTTCTCATACTTTTTCACAAGTTTCTTCTCATGTAAACTTTTCTCCTTTGCTGTCTTTTAAGCAAATAGTAAAAGTTTTACTTAAAACAAAAACAAAATTGTTTTTCCCATCCATTTTAATTTCGAACTTTAAAATTGACATAAACAATTTTTTGAGTAAACAACTTTGGTTTTTTTCTTATTGGTTCACAAAAATAAAGTGAAATTAAATTATATGATGAATTGAGCGCATTTCTAAAACAAACCTGTGTAAGCAAACAGAAATAAATAAGAAAGCGTATTGAAAATTATGATCGAAGTTTTTTTTAATTTACGAGCATAAGGAATTAAAAAGTTTTGTAGTATAATTGATAAAATGGCAACTGCTCAACCGTCAGCCAGTAATAAATACAGGATAAAAAAAAAATAATAATAATAATTCATTTTCGTTTTTATGTTCGAAATTATAAAAATATTAATTGAACCATGATAAATGTATTGTTAAGTAATGAAAAAGTTTTGGGTTCAAAATTACTGTTATAATTTAAAAAATTGGCTTAAAGAATTTCAAAATAAAAACAAGCTGCTTTCGCTTTATTCGAAAAAGCAACAATAAAATATTACTTAATTGCTTCAAAGAACACTTCGGGACTATTAAAGTGACAAGGTTTCTAATCAGTCAATTAATTGAAATATTTTTGATGATATAAGAACAAAAAATTTTTGAAATATTTTTAAAAATTAGATTAACAATTGAAATATTTTTACAAATACAGAAAGAAATAGGATTTCAATTTCCCAAACTGCAGTCTCAATTAATTTCGTTTTTAAATTTCAACCTCTAATAAAAAATGTATATTGAATTATCAAAATTTAGATTTCAAGCAATTGAAGTATTTTTACAAATTTCATTAAAACACAGAAAAAATAAGATTTCGATTTTGAAAATGGCAGATTCAATTAAATTCTTTGTTAAATTTCAATTTGCAATTACCAAATTTTATTTTTCAATTCTTCAAAATTTTTTAGAATTATTAGAAAACTATATATTTTGGAAACATGAGTGATTGATTGAATTATGGAATTAATTGGAACTAAATTTAACTTTTAATAAATTGTGTCTATTGAACATTTCCAAAACCCATTAATATTTATATGTAATTTCTTTGGACCGTTTTACTGTTAAGTTGAAAAATTCAAATCAAGAATTTGCAATTTATTTTTTATTAAAATTTTTTGTATGATAAATCTGTGGTTTTCGTGAATAACAGCGCATGTCCAAAAACTCAAAATTTTCAGGAGATCCATATAAGTTATTTTAGCAGCTACGAACTTAGTAACGAAAATTTTCAAATTTTTTTATACAACAATGTAGATTAACGTTATGACAATATTCCAGTTAGTTTTTAGGACATATGCATTTCCTTATGGCTTAGATCCCACAGCAATTGGAAAAAAACACTCCATTTTAGACATTAAAATTTTGTTCTGACAAAATAAATTATGTCGATGTAAATGATTGTCGCTGAACGAAAATAGTGTCAGTTATGACCAGGCAAAACAAAAATTAAACACACAAGTGATTGTGATTTGTTATTAACTAAATAAATATAAAAATATAATTCTCAAATGAGTTCAGATAAAACGGCACTGTGGTTTTTTTTAATAAAAAATACATTTTTCAGAAAGCTAATGTTTGTCAACATACTTCGTTAGTGTTGAAACTTTTTTGAAAATTCATCGAAGTTGTGCTATTGTTTTAGAAAAAAAGTGATATAGAACAATATTTTTCAAAAATTCATTTTTCTTGTTAAAAAATCATTTTGTTAAGACAGTAATATGGAATAGCAGACAAGTACATATATGGATTTTCATGCTGGAAGGAATTTAACCGAATTATTATATAAATTTAAATATCAGTAGGAAATCTTATTGCATTTGTTTTTACGAGTTAAATTGTTAAATAATTCCGTAAACTATTTAATATTCCTACTCACTAGTATCAGCCTTGATGAGTCGTAAAATAGCACAAAAAAGAACTAAAGAGATAGTTTGGAGACCTCGTTCTGATGGTCTAATGATTAAAATATTCCAAGTAATAAAATTAGTTTGAATTTATTTTAACAAAAAAATCTTAATAACAGAAGAAGTTTTTAATTCATGATTTCAAGTCGAGTAAATCACTCGTGTTTACTTAATATTCGGATATTTGAAAATGATTTCATAATATTCAATTATTTTTTATTATTTATTATTATTTATTGTTTCTGACTTATGCTGTAAAAATATTTAAGTTGAACAAAACTAAATTATGATTAATTGCAATAAGTGGGATCATATTAAATGTTTTAACAGTTTCATGAAACATAATGCTGATGTATTTATTAAACAAAATTTGTTTTTACATTTAAAATTCTTAAAGTTTAGAGTTTAGAGATCTTAATGAAAATTGTGTCAGTTAATACAGGTTACAATTTGCATTCAAATACCTATGAAATTTGAACATTAATGGCACTGGTATCAATCAAAATCTATTAATTATTATTAATGCAATTAGACATATTATTTCCAATCATAATTAGATCATCATCAGAACATAAGTTTGTCAATGTTTGAAGTTTTCATACTTTCAACTCCTTTGCAAACCAAAACCACTTGGATAAACTAATTAAATTTATTCGAGCATGTCGTGTGGTTTTTTTTTCATACAACAGATACTTCTTCACTTAAATATGTATTAGTGAGCTTTTTTGATTTAAATGTTGGTTGTATTTTTTTAATTGCAAGTCAATAAATTTTCAAGCAGCCACCAAACAACCAACGAAAAAAAGAAGCCTGCAAAACAAAATAGAAAAAAAATGAAATAAAAACCACAAATCCAAATGTCAAATGTCTAGTAGAAGATTAAAATTATTATGGATAATTTTTGTTTTGTTTTCGTTAACTTCTTTTGCGTATTTAATTTTCGAGATTTTGTTTACAAGACAAGATATGTTGACGCATTCAAACTTAATTTTGAAGTACGGAATGTGTAACAATATAAAATATCTTGAATTTTTCTTAAAGCTTTATTAGTTTACGTTAATTTAGAAAAAAATTCAGCTTAAGAAATTTATTTGCATAATTTAAAAAGCTTATTAATGACTATATTCTGTGACCCTATGCTCCGCAGAGAGTTCAGCGAAAAAGAATAAATAAAAAATATCACTTTGTTACCAGTGAATATATATTGAATTAACGGGAAAAAATACATCATAGAAAAAGTTTAAATTTAATTTTTATAGAACAAACACAATAGTAGCAATTCCACGAAACAGCAGGCATTTTTTTCTT
This sequence comes from Gymnocheta viridis, assembly GCA_956483585.1. Lineage (NCBI taxonomy): Eukaryota > Metazoa > Arthropoda > Insecta > Diptera > Tachinidae > Gymnocheta > Gymnocheta viridis. The sequence continues at coordinate 121,866,891 of OY101440.1, forward strand.
TGTTGATCCCTGGTATGAGTAAAATTTTATCAAAAACCAGGCAAAACTTTGATACTACATATGATAACTAATTGAAAAGTTTATAACTTTCTTACTTCCTTAGACAGTTGGAAAATTAATATACTTATTTCATTCGCTTTTTGTTCTACAATTTTTTAAAATGTTGACAAACCTTGTTTTTGAGTTAGAAAATAAAATTTATTGAATAACTGATAGTGTCAAAAGTGGATATTTCATTTAGTATTTTCAGTTCTGGTGGTGCTATACAAATGATTTTGTAACTCTCTTTTGTAAGACTTAAAGGGATTTTGATATGGAAGGCTACTAAGGAAAGGATATAAACAAATTTAATAATAATTTTGTTTTTAATACATGAAAAATTTTAGTCACAAACATGTGTGGTCCTTGCGTAGTCCTTAACCTGAAAAAAATATAACTAATTCCAAGAAAAACAAACATGCAAAAAAAATTGACGTCTTGTTTGCGTTACCGGTCGCATGGAATTCAATTCAATTATTTATAATTTATAATTATTTATACTTTTGTAATTTTTTAAATTCTCATTGGTTTTATTAAAGTTTGTGTATAAGATAAGAGATTTGAAACATTTCAAAAATATGGTTTAAGGTCTACTGATGATTTGGCATTAGCACCAATGAAATGCATGTATATAGAATAGCAAAAAAACCCTCAACAAAAAAATTTTTTTGAAAATATAAATTTACTTTAAAAAAATTTAATTTTAAACGTGGGCCTAATTTACGGCATTCGATATCGAACGAAATTTCCATACAAATTCAAAAAATTTTATATTGGATTTCGTTCAATATCGTAATTTGCCGTAATTTGCTCCCCGGCTTTGCGTTAATTTAGCAACTGGCTTTTCATTTATAATTATTTTAAATTATATATTGTAACCGACTTATTGAAAAATACAAAAAACAATATCGACTTCAATATAATCGAATTTTAATTACGATTAATCGATTAAATAATCATATAGACTTCAGTATAATCGAATTTTAATCACGATTAATCGATTAAATAATCATATCGACTGCAATATAATCGAATTTTAATTACGATTACTCGATTAAATAATCATAGAAGAGAATTGTTGTTCGAAATATCAAAATACGATTATTGGGCTTTGCATACACCATTCATTCATTCATTCATTATTTTTTCCTCAAACTCCCATTTCTCTAACCTAATTTTTGTTAGACTTAAGTCGCTTTGAAATCTCTTAACATAACATTATCAATATAAGCACCAAAATATATTTAGTTACTTATTTTCGCAATATTTCATTTAAAAGTACTATATAAAATTGGGTTGCACACTCAAAATATATTATTACAATTAAAAACGAGACCACATAAACATATAACGCATTCCTCAGTCACTTTTAATTTGCAATAACCGTTTAAGTCCTTATAAACTCAAGAACAATAAATTATTCAATATAAAATATAAACATATGCAAGTTGTTTTAAACTTTCAGAATTAAGATTTTTATTTTGCAATAAAGAATTAATTTTATTTGATTAAATATCTCATTAACTACTTTAAGTTCAAATGTTTGCTTAAAATTTTCCTAAACCTTCAGTGTTTTTTTTAAACCTTTTAGAATATTAAAACTGAGATATCTCAAAAGTATGTTTTTCGACTTAAGCTGTTATTGCTTGTAACAACAGAATTAATTCCAACGATAATATTTCAAATATACTTTACTGAATGTCACACAATATCGAATGGATATTTTTAGATTTATTAAATTAAATTCAAGGAATGTCAAAAACAACATATCGTGTTATATTAAGTATTTTTTGTTATAAAGCGGCCTTGGTCAAGTATCTACCTATTGTGGTTAACGAGTTAGAATCCTGCGGCAGACTGACAGACGGACAGACATCTTAGCGAAAACTATTTTTACACTTTGTGTATGGAACCCTAAAAAAACAAAAAGACACTGCGTACAATAGAACTCTGCTAAAGTTCTTTATTACTTTCAAGCCATACTAATGTTTCCCTCTAAAAATAACTAAAATACAACAAAAGAGCAAAGAAAAAACTAACTTTAATTTTTGGAAAATTCTTTTGTTAATCATCCACATATGCACTCCTATGTATGAGCATGGAAAAGTTTCTTTCATCACTTCCTTTTCTCTGAATAACAACATCACTAACAACATTAAAGGCTTAAATAATATAATCAACAAAACTTTAGGAGAAAAATTGTTTTCTTAAATAAAAATGGAGGAAAAAAATCATAATGCCTCCTTGCAACAACATTGATTGTCTATTGTTAACGTCTATGTTATTGTCTATGTATCAGTTTTCGAAAGTTGTTGTTGTTTGTTTTGTTTGCTTGTTTTTTGTATGCTTTTATCTGTGCCTTTTTCATGGAAGTGCACCAATATGCCAACAACAATATCATAAATAAATCATTACATCTGCACTCTTCTTGTTTGTTGAGAAAATAAGTACAAGTGTTAGTTGTTCTAAAATGAGTTTACTAGTGTGCATATGTGTATGTTCATGCATATGTGTGTGGGTATTTGCTAAGGCGTGCTTTAATGTGAACATGCCATATATTTGTGTGCGTACATTAGAATGCGTGCCCTTTAGCAGAGAAATTCATTAGTTCAGTTCAGCGTGACACATTTCGAAAAGTTTTTATGCGTTGTTTGTTCGTATTCCTTCCTTTAACTAGATACTTGAAAAAGTTTTTACTGCACTTCTTTTAAAAGGAACATAGTAGAAGTTCAAGGTAAGATTTGTTGCCGGCTTTAAATGTAAATGAAAAAAAAAATAGAAATATATTATTTTAATCTGCATTTTTCTCTTAGTACTGGGAGTAGTTCTGATTTACAGAGTTAGTGATAGTGCACTAAATTTTCTCCCACTAATAACCAGATAGTGATAGTCCAAAATTCTTTCCTTCCATTAATGTTTACCTCTGAAGGGAAAAACATGAGCCGTGCTAACCAATAATGATAGTGATATTAAAAAATGATTCGCTAAAATTAAAATTATATAGTAGTAAGAAAAATTTTATTCAGCCAAGTGCAACATTTTTCTCTTAAATAAATGTTGTTGGAACTCAATTTTATTTTTCACTAAATTGAAAGATAACAGTTTATATAAATTTTTTTCAAAAGGTTTAGTGCAAATATATTTAACTATTCTTATTCTCCACTATTTGAGAGTAGTGCAGATTTGTTCACTATCACTCTATTTTGTGATAGTGAAAAAAATAGAAATATTAGTAAAAGTTTTAGGGGCATTGAAGAAATAGTTAAAAGTCAAATTTGTTTTCACTATTATTTAGTGCTGGTAAAATACTTGCACTTTAAATTTAGAGCATCAGTACCACCTCTGGCAATTTAAGCTGAATGATTTTGTTTAATTTTTTTTTGTAATATTTCTTGAAAATGTGTGGTGTTTTTTTAATTGTTTTGTATTCGTCATATGGTTATATATTTTTTTCGCCTCCGCATTTAATGCGAACAAAATTTACAGCAGTTAGATTTTTCAAGTTTTAATACAAATGCGAAATAAGGCGCAACACCACTTTAGAAACTTTTCACTTTTGTTTTAAGTTTAAATTTTAAAATTGCAAACTTTAATGGACAAGTTTAATTAAAGCAAAAACATGGTAAAAATTTTAGTTAACAGTTTTTGACAAATATGAACTATAATTAAACTTTTACAACCTAAACTTTTTTGGAAAGAGAGATTTTTAAAATATCCTACAATTGACGAAAAGTCAAAATGTGTATAATCCGTTTTTATATAATAATTCGAGTAAAAAACTTAAATCATTCTTAGGAAATCGCATTCCCACAGCTTCCAACGAATCTGTAAGCGTATTTTTATATCTTAAGAAGCTAAAAATTTTATAAACATATATTTTAATTCAATATTAGTTTGTGGTTCGTCTATATTTTTTGCATATATTCACGATTCAACAAAAAATTTTAGAATTCGTTTTTGTTTTAAATGTAATTGTACGAAAGAACGAAAGCGTGTGACATCGTGGGCCTGGCAGTTAACTTTTTTTATATTTTATTATGTACTATTTTTTTATTAAAATAGTTATTTGAATTTACACAACAACATTAGCGGTATTCAGTGCTTAGTGCAAATGGTCTTGCAAAAGTGCAAATGCAAAATATCGTTGCTTTTTCGTGTATTTTGATGTTAGATTTCATAAAAAAGCAAAGAAATTTTGTATTTGCACTTTTGCAGGATCATTTGGATTAAACACTGAAAGGAAGCGACTCTGAACATTTTTACGATTTCGTAGAATTTGAATTAAAAATGAAAACTTCTTTTCGAGACAAGCACATATAAAAACCATTAGAAATTATTCGAATTTTCATTACTTACTGATCCAACATTTAGCATTTTCTTGACTTTTTTGAAAATTCTTTTATTACTGGCAAACATGTGATTGCAACATTTACAAGGTGTACTATTATTATTCAGTCATAATTTACTAAGATTTAGAAATTTTTTATTTTTTAATTTACTTCGTGTTTTTGAAAATAATTGAAAATAAGAAATTACACAACAAACAGTATTTTCGGTGCCGCTTTATACGTTCTGAAATGTCTCAATACATATATTACTCGGGTGTCGATAAAGCCTTAACACATTTATTAATACTTGAGTTCGCCTAGTGATCGAAATTCGACCGCCATGTCACACGTATACCTATTTTAGTTGCATTCATTTAACGAGAAAAAACTACCTGATTACTCCTTCAATAAAAAAAATAAAATTGCATACAAACACGCATATTTATTTTGTTAAGTTTTTGCTTAAAGCTAAAACATCCATACGCAATAAACAAGTACATCAACAGTTAACTCTTACTTCTTTCAATTTTGATCTCATCTATTTTTCCAACTTCACTCCTTTGAAGATAAAAAATGTAACATATGTATGCAGATACTCTTAAACACTCTCATTGCTTTTGTCTTTACTTGAACCAATTCATATATTAGTAGTGGTGCTAACTTTAGAAGTCTTTTATTGATTTAATGCAGAACCGATTTGAATAACAAATAGGCGAGTAACTAAAGATCAACAATGTCTACCACACGGTGAAAGAATGAAGCAAATCGGTTGGCAAACAAAGGAGAAAAAGAGTTTTAAAAATTTATCTTTGTCTTCTATAATAGAATATTTAAATGCCTCCATAAGCCATTCGAACAATTCCAATGCGCTGATGAACTAAACTACTACTTGTACTGTCTTTCATTATATGTATTTTCTAATTAATATATCATATTTTTACTGATGACATATTTTTCCACTCTATTTATAGATAACGACATATTTCAATGAAACATCGTGGATTAATCCCTCAGAAACTGATACTATAGTGGGTGAGGATCCCGAAGTGGAGTCACTTTTATCATTAATTGTTGTTGGTAAAGTAAATGTCGTTGAATGTTTCTATTTTTCAAAACAAACAAAAAAACTTTTACATACACACACTCTTATAAAAAAGTTACAGAGACACAATCATACACAATCCTGCTCTGAAACTATTTAAAAGCATCTTTCCTCCCAGCATGTTCTGTATGCATCATATTGCATGTTTCATTTCGAAAACTTTCAAAAAAAAAAAAACTTTATCTGTTTGAAAAGTATTGCATTACAAAGTGTTGCACCCAAATGGAAAATTCTACGTGTCTTTGAAAACGTTTTTTTCTGATTTAACATACAACATGCTATAAATTCATACAGTCAATCCACCCAAATCAATTCAATCAATCATTCGCTCATACACTGGATGACTGCCTGAATATGCATTTATCTCTAGATGTCTGTCTGTTTATCTCAATATGTAAATGTCAGTTTTATCTCTAGAAATCATTAATATTCCCCGGCTAATTTTTTTTATTTATTTTTGTTTGTTTGTATCAAAAATTGTGTTCCCTCTTTTTTTTTCTTCCACAATTTCGTTCTGTATTATGTTTTCTATTTCTACTCTATTTTGCAGGAGTTTTTCTTTCTGTACTAATATTTTTATCAATTGCCGGAAATATACTCGTCTGCCTTGCAATTTATACAGAACGCAGTTTGCGCCGTATTGGGAATTTATTTCTAGCATCATTAGCAATTGCGGATTTATTTGTGGCTTCACTGGTGATGACATTTGCTGGAGTTAATGATTTGTTGGGTAAGTGCTTCTTATACTATTTCAGTTTTCGCTTTAATAATAATAAAATCAATTTCCCTATTTGCGTATTTTTAAGTTGAAAACTGATTCAGAGATTGTCAACGTTTTGGATGGTTCTTCTTTTTGTTTCTTATAAATGTTGGAGCAAAACGTGCTTGTAAACAATTTTAGATATTTTCCCAATCAATTGATATTATTGCTTTTTCTTGTTATTGTGCTTCGATTTTTCGTACGTGGTTAATTTTGTTTTAGGATGCTGCAAAAATATTTATGGTTCTATTAAATAAAAATTAACTTACGAGGATTTAAAAAACTTTTGTTTGTTGAGGGTTTTTAGCTAGTCTATATACATGCATTTCATTGGTGCTTAAGCCAAATCATCAGTAGACCTTAAACCTAATTTTTAAATGTTTCAAACCTCTTTACTTATACAAAAACCTTTAAAAACTCAATGAAAGTTATAAAAATTACAATAGTATAAGCATAGTATGCTTTGAAACTTATTCAGAAATCCCAACAAACAAATTATTATATTCGATATGAATCTATCTTATTTTCTTTACAACCTTTTTACAATTAGACTCCCTTTGGGTGACAATAAAAGTATTTAAGGCAAAACGGAAAATAAAATGTTAACTAGGTAATTATGAAATTTATATTAATCGAGATTGCCTCGATATCTTTTTTCAAAGATTTAAAAAACTTTAATGAAATCATTGAATGTTTATTTAATTGTAAACAAAAGGGTATACCATTAATAAAGGAAAACAATCGCAACCAAATGATCGCCACGGTCACGCTTGCAGGACCATATTCTTTTCATGAAATTTCCCATCTTCAATTCGCACAATGCGGCTGTATGTCCTTGATAACTGTACGAAATCCATCTTTCAGGTCTTTAATCGATCTTATCTTTCACGTAACCCCAAAGAAAAAAGTCTAAAGATGTTCGATCACAAGATCTTGGAAGTCAGTTGTGATTGCCTCCTCATTACTTGTAAGGCGGCAGGTAGCGCCGTCTTATTGAAAATAAACGTAGTCCACATCAAATCGTATGCAAAACACAATTCCAAAGATCGATAAAAAATGAACGAACCTTGGCTTTCCTCAACACTCTGGGCTACAACAAAAATGTTGTGTTTGCACGAATTCACATCACTAACATTTTCCAATGTCTCAAATTTGTTCACCAGTTTCATGATTTCTGGCCGATAAGGTGTTTCACGACGACCCGAAAATGCTTTAGTTTTGCGAACTGCGACGGCGAATTACCACCAAGTTTTCTAGTGAATTTTATTATTTTAAATTCGTTGTTCCGTTTTTATTAATGGCGCAGTTTTTACTTGTTATCTGTAAACTGGTTACAGGATGAGTCAGGACAACTGTAAAAATGGAGGGTTATTGAAAATAAAACGTGTTATGGAACAGCTTGTATTACTACTTAGTGAGTGGCCGCTAGAATAGTAATTAGTTAAAATAAAACAAGCAAAACAATTAATACGAAAATATAAAAGGGAAGTACTCTTATTCTTTTAAGCAAAATTTTCTATTAAACAATATACTGATTCAGAAGATTATCAAAAACTTTTATTTGTTGAGGTTTTTTTACATCTATTTCATTGGTGCTAATACCAAGTCATCAGTAGACGTTAAACAATATTTTCAAACCTCTTATCTTATACAAAAACTAAAAAAAACAATGAGGATTTCAAAAATTACTGAAGTATAAATAAGCATAGTAGGCTTTGAAACTTATTCAAAAATCCCAACAAACAAATTATATTCGATTATTAAAAAGTTCTGATGACAACAACGCAGATTAATTAAATATTTTCAACATTTGTATACTAAAATATTTCTAAAGCAAAAATATTCCAAAGCAAACTATATTATAATACATAAATACAGCGAAAAGAAAGAAACAAACCAAAAAATCTAAAAACTTTAATTGTTCAATTATTCAATAATTGTTTTTATATTCTCGTATAAAAAGGCTCTAAATAAGTTTTTCAAAATCGATTTTTTGCATATTTTTATAAGTTAGGGGATCGTCCATCGAAGTTTGCTAAAAACACGATTTAAAGAAAATCGTGAGAGCCTTTCTATATCAAAGAAGCGATATGTATTTAAATCATTAATTTTTAGATTAATCAAAATGTTTAATTTTTTTATCCCAGCATTGAGTTTTTAGAATAAAAATGATAAAAATTAAAATTGTTTACAAATCATATCTGAGATATTGAATAAACTTTAAAGCCGTTGTTTAACTAAAAATTTGTGGCTTGAAATAATTTTTTCCCATACATATATTTAACTGAAATGCAAAACCACTTAACTAATAAAAAATGCGAAATCACTTGTTGTGTATTTATGATCTGATATACAATAATTAAAAGAAAACGTGATTTCGAAGTTGTCGTTATTTACGTACTCTTGTATTTCAGTTAACGATATAAAAAAAATACAAGTGTCTGTTATTTGTTATCTAAAAATAATGGCAATTCGCCAGAGAATTCACGAATATGTATTTGCATTTACATACATACGAGTACATATCTTTTTTACAATTATTTTTATTTTCAAATTGAAATTTCATCTTGTACGACATTGTATTAAAATAAATTTGCCAGGCACACTTTTAACATCCGCTTGGCTGGATATCTTACAGTTTCAAAAATATTTAAACTGAAAAGAAAAGCTTATTTTAAAATTCAAAAGAAACAGAAAGAGAGATGCCTGAAAAATTTAAAAGTAAATAAGCTAAAAAATAAATATGTAACTTAATTTATTTTTGTACACTCCTTGCAAGCATAGTAGACATCCGTGATAGTAAGAAAATCCCTCTGTTATCGATTCTTGCATACTCGAGATAATTCAGTATTGAAGAAAATTTTCTTCTAACAAGTAGTGGAATAAAAATCCATAAAAACCTGTTGATGGAATAAGCAACGTCAGTCACTCTGAAACATACGCACACATGAACATGCTATTATAAACACAAACATATTTACTCCTGTGCATGTTTATTTGCGTGTGTGTAATTTATATCCGCTACAAAACTTAACGGAAATAAGGTTTATTGACAATAAAAAATAGCATTCGAATGAAGCATAAGCGGACAAAGATAACAAGAAAACAAATCTTAACTTTTTCTCCACAACTCTTCTGCCACAAAACACAATTTACACCAAAGTATTGCATAGTGGGGTTGAATAAAAATAATTTGAAAATACACTGACAATTCCTAAATGGCGGGTTCTATGGACAAAAATGTTACATTTTTTTAAGAAAAGAAAACGGCATTATAAATTCGCATATTTTTCTAAAATATAAAATAATTTAACAAAGAATAAATCATTTAAGAACAAGATACTATTTACCTTTTCTGTATTATTATTCAATACATTTTCTATTTTGAATATATTTTGTTTTTGTTTGTGAGTATATTTGACAGTTGAAAGCGGCAGTTTTTCTCATAAAAATTTTACAGACACATTTTTCCTGTAAATTGGCGAGTAATTTGCTTACGTGACAGTTATTACTCGCCAAAAAAAATTACGGAAACAGTTTAGCGAGAAAAACAGCTGTTCGTATCATTTTATGGCATTTTTGTTTCATTACATACATTTCAATGGAAAAGTTTCTCAACGCGGGAGTTACAGAAAATGGGTACAGATAAATATTCACATATTTGGAAACAAAATTCCCCATACAATTTGATGAAATCTAAAATGCTATTATGTGAGCAAAACAACTTTTAAAATCGCTAGATATGGCGACTAGATACCCAGATATTTTTAATGAAAGAAAAAATTTATTTCGAAATGCTTAAAGAATTTCCGTGATTTTGTGAACATAAACAGTTTTATAAATGTCTTTTTGGTGATAAAAGAGATGAACTAGATTTTGAAATTTTTGATAATAGTGATATTGTACATTAAAAAATTGCGACTCTACGATGCAAACGGTAAAATTTCTTTCATTGAGCTAATTCCGTGGAAAGCGTGGAAGGAGAGTTTATTACTAAAATTAAAAGCAGCCATTCTAATGATTCGTAAAAAGCTTTTTTGATTTTAAAAGGCACTATTTGTTTGGTAATTTAGGAACTTGCAATTTTTTTGTATGTTTCAATAGAAACTGCATTATTTCTATAATTAAATGTTTGTTTTCTTTTTTATTGGTTTTTTTATTTAAGTAACATATAAATGCGATTTTTTGATTCAATGAATAAATTAAATTTATGTTCCCCTAAAAATGTCTGCGTCATATGTATATTAAAACTAAAACATAATTTAAATCGTATTCATTTACTTGCTCGGAGCAGGAATTCGCGGAATCCCGCGAAATTTTTGCTTATTTTCCCTTTTCTGGGGAAATAAAAAAGTCCGAGAAATGAATAAATCTAATTGCTAATCATAGCGCTCTTATATCTCTGCCATACAGACTATAATATATTAATTTTATTTTTACTTCATATAAATAAAAAATTAAATGTAGGATTTGTCAATACAAAGTTTAAAAAATTTTGCTTCAAGCATTTTCTTGATTTTTTGAATTGATGAATACAAAAATGAAAGCATACTGTCTATTATATAAATTCCAATGTTCAATAACAAAGGCTTAATAAATTGTGTCATAATATTTATGTTCAAATGTTATTCTGAGTATTTAGCAAAAGAAATAAGTAAATAAACTAAAATAGCTGAACCTTAAAAATAATGTTTCTTTTAGTGAACTTGATTTTTCTTATAAAATTGGTAATACGATAAATGCGTCGACTGGACTGTGAAAATTGCGCTCAATACGTCTATATGACTTTATAATATTATTTTCCACTGAATTCTTTTGATTAAATTTTATTTTTTTATTTTTCTTTTATTGTAAATAACAAATACAAAGAATAAAACATGAGACTGCCCAATGATTTCTATTTAACATCTTTTCATCCCTGCTCATCTAACTTTTCATGTGAACATTTCTTTTTTTCGACTTCATTTTCTTTTTTTACTTTTATGGCCATAAATAAGTTCAGGTACAAAGCTCTCACATACACAATAATGTAATCAAACATACAATAAATACATGCACTCACACGTAGGAGAACGTTCTCTTTCAAATAACTGACATTTTATTTTTAAAAGGATCCTTAAAAAAGTTACAAGTTTTACTTTACATTTCTTTATATTAAGATACGTGTATGTGACATACTTTTATTCGTATGTTGTTGTGTTTTAAATTCGTTATCTTTTTCATTTCTTGAAATGGGGTCAAATTATAAAAATTGTGTAAAGCAGCAGAAGACCACAAGAATAAATATTGACTCAGCAAGAAATAATAACAACTTTGAATTACTTGTTTTTTTTTGGGGAATTTTAGCATATTCAGTAAACTTGTGTATGTATGTGCTTTTACATTTGTAATCGTGTATGGAAAACTGATTGTCGCCCTGTTGTGAAATTTGAATATCGATGTAGCAATTTATAAAACAAACAATTTTAAATGTAAAGCCGATTTGTCTGAATCAATTTTCAGTTCGAAAAAAAAATTATTTTAAAGTTGCACAGAAAAAAATAAAATACGATTTCAATAACGAGAACTGTATATTCGATTAATTTAATTTAGATATAAATTTAGTATTAAATTACTAATACTATGATTAAATATACATTTAAATTGCGCAATTTAGCACTTAAATGAGCTCAATTTACCATACAATAAGTGAAATAATAAATAGCATCACTAAGTGAGTAAAATCTGAATTGCAATCCATGTCATGTTTATGTTTACTGCGATGTATGTATGTTCAGTGAGAAGAAAAAGTTCTGTACAATCCAAGGCAGGTCAGTCAGGTAGTAACACCAGAACAGCTGACTAACCTGAATGTATGGCAATCGCAAGACATTTTGTTGTTGTATACGTGTTCCGTTTTATATGATGCAAAGCAGATTAACAAGGTAGTAGCGATAGCACAGCTGATTTACCAGACTTAATGTCAATTGCGTAAAATTAAATTTGGGTTGATAACATAATCAGTTTTATATGACATTTGGAATTTTTTAAACGGCTCATCTGTGCTGACACTTCCACCCAGTTTTGTTAATGTTTTGACAGCTAGTCAGGTATTTTTACAACAAATTATGTATTGTTGTAGAATCGCTTCTACCTGGTTGATCTGCTTTGATATGATGTTTGACATTTTCTTCAAGATTAATTTGTGTTGACAATGCCAACCAGCTTTTTATTTGATTTGACAACTCATAAGTTATCTTCTACAACAAATTTTGTAATTGAAACTATATTGAATTAAATTAAATTTAAATTTAATTGATCAATTAAAACTAAAACTTAATTTCAATTGAGAAATGTGTAGAATTCAAAGACAAATAAGACAAATTTTTCATAAAAATTTTCTTTAAAATACATTTCAAACTCAAATTATTTTTTTATGAAAACGGCAGATAGTATTCACTATTTTATGTCGATATTTTGTCGATCAATATTTGCTGCTCGAAAATTTTATTATCTTTTACGTTTTAGAAGTCCGAATTTTTTTATGTCCTCAAAAATTAAAAAAAAAAACTAAATAAAAAATGAAATTTGTAAAAATTCAAAATCTGGGGGCAAATTACGGCGATCGATATCGAACGAAATCCCATACAAAATTTTTGAATTTGTATGGAAATTTCGTTGGATATCGAATGCCGTAATTTGCGCCCTGTTTTTTGTTTTCCACATAAAAAATAATAAATCTTTATAAAAATGTTTTCCTGGTTTTTTGAATTTGATTCCATTTTTTTTTGTTTTTGTAATCATAAAGTGCCAGATATGAAGTGACTAACATTAACACTAACATCATGTTAATATCAAGTGCAGACTACTTTATGTTAATGTTTGATTCATGTTTCAACATGGCAATTAAATATTTGTTTTAACGAGGTATTCATAACATCAAATGACATTTAAGTTTGACAAGAGCCATTTTGGGCTTGTTTTATTTAATCTCTTGTTTAAAAAAAGTTTTTTGTTTAATTTTTGTGTCTATTTCACAAACAAGATATAACTAAACATAAAAAAATATTACGAACTTAACATTTGTAAGATTATTTGTTAATGGTAACGCATTTTTCGCTGTGAACAAAAAATCATTAATCAAACAATTTTTTCTCTTCTAATCAGAGGTGGTTCCACGTTTAAATTATTGTGGCATGCATTTTGAAAAGAAAATAAAAACATACAATATATTTCTCGCACTTGAGTACGATATCCCACTTATTCGTTAAACTTTTACCAAATCGTTGAACACTTCTGCAATTCTTTTGAATCTTAAATGGAATTGATCTTTACAAAAAAAAAATATTTTATTTTTAAAATTTAAAAATTTTACCCTTAAGAATCTTAAAATGTATGTGTGTATGCATACTTTAGAGGAATGCAAATTGGTTAGGAAGGGTACTGCTTGTGGCACTTTTACATAGTTTAAATGTAGATTCAAATTTAACGAACATGAAAATTCAGCGTTGGTTAAGTACAGTTTGATTCAACCGTCTTTGCAAGATTGGCAGCACTAAATTATACAATAACAATATGAAATTTAAAAATAAGAGAAATAGGACATTCACAAAAGTTCTGTAAACAGCAACTCGTATTTTCAAGACTGATCAAGATATCTGTGTGAAAAATATTGTTAACAACTGTAAGCTTCAGCGCCATCAATTAATTCGAGTCAAAATTATAACATGCTGTTCTAATTTATTCATTATCTACTCTGGAGAGCCATCTACGTGTATAGAGACTGGCTATCTAGTTCATCTTAGAACCTTCTAGAAAATGCTTACGAAAAGGTCGAAACGTTACAATATATTGTAAAAATTACAAACAGACTGGCACATTTATTTTTGTATAACCATTCCTTCCAGCTGTATTACATGGCATAAAAATTCAACGAAAACGATGTGTCATTCACATACGTAATTATCGTCCTTGATTGTTCTCATAATTTAGGTCATTCCCTTAATGCGTAGATTTTTCAATTAAAACTTACACTCAAACAAACATCCTTTAAGTTCTTTGGAGCAGGCATTTAATATTAATTCAAATGTCAGCATCGATGTGCATCCAGTTCTCATTCATTTCAATGTTCATTCATTTTTTTGCTGTTTTCATTAATTTACTGATGGATCATTTGCTTAACAAATGTTTATGTAGAGGTGTGCGGTAATATTTTAATATGCGTATGTAAATGTGATTGTATTAAATGTGCAATATGAGTAATCTAAGTAATAAAATAGTAACAAAATACAACACATTTCGATATATAGAAACGTATGTTATGCTGTACAATGGTAACCATGAATCGACCAAAGAATAATTTACATATGTCAGTTGCCAGCTGTCGTCTTTTTAACGACATTGCTTGTAAACCAATTTGTTGCCGAGAATATTAAATGTAAATGATAAAAACATATGTATGTACATATGTACTCGTATGTGAATATACATGGAAATGCATACGAGTATTTACAAATACGGGTGCAAACGTATGCTTGTGGCTGGACCTGCCAAGAGGAAATACACTTTGGTTCAAATGGTAACTTGTGTATGTATGTATATGTTGCCATCATTCTGTTGTATGTGTTAACAAATTTGTATTTATATTTACCATAAATATCAATATTAAGTAGGAAAAATAAAGAACAACAATTTATTTCACACAAAAGTACTTATTAGTTATATCTACTGACATATAGATTAGGGAGATAACATTTTTTGCTTCAAATGGGAAACATGATCTCGATAATAAAAACCTTTTTTTAAGTTCGAAAAAAAACTATCGTTTATCGCATTGGATGGAGTTCTGTAGCAATCGCTAGAGATAAATAACATATTTTTGAAAGACGTTATATCCCTAATGTAGATACAATTTTGCAAACGTTCATACTTGAAATGTACTTACTTCCGTTCGATTTCAGCTCATTCATGTCTATATAAAATGCAAATAGCTAGAAAATAAGTTAATATTTAAATTTTAGATGTTTGCATTTGAATAGCTGTAGAGAATATTTAAACTTAACAAGTTGTAATATGTCATTTTAAACTTGGATTATTTGTTTCATTAGTAGAACTATTTAGTCATCATCAACATATGAAAAGGGGAAGATGCTAAAAAGTAAATACATAAACATATATGTACATATATTTGAAGTATGACAGTGCACAGTGGAGCAACAAACAAAAGAAATTTGTTATTACCAGGGAAACCGAAAATATACTGTAAAAAAACGTGTTTTATGCCTCTTAA
Organism: Gymnocheta viridis; assembly: GCA_956483585.1. Classification (NCBI taxonomy): domain Eukaryota; kingdom Metazoa; phylum Arthropoda; class Insecta; order Diptera; family Tachinidae; genus Gymnocheta; species Gymnocheta viridis. The sequence continues at coordinate 121,882,388 of OY101440.1, forward strand.
ATATGCGGTAAAACAGTGAAAACATGCTCTAAAATTAAAAAAAATATATATATGCTCTTAAAAAATGACTTGTTTGAAAATAATATAAATTTTTTATTTAACAATTTAATAAGAAACAGAATAAGAAACAAAACGAGCGTATAAAAAACGAAAATTTTAGTTTAAATTCAGAGGAGATTTCGCTGTCAGAATTAACAATTTTCAGTAAAATAACATAAGTTTTTTATTGGTAATTTCAACCGCAATAAGCAGAATAAAACGTTCTTTCAACGCCTATTTCGTAACTTCATTAACAATATTTTGGTTTAAGGGAGCCCCGTTTTTCAATCAATAGTGTACTAATATGGCATTTACAGCTGAAAGATTTCAATTGAAATCTCTATCAAAATCTATACCGTTTACAGCGGGTTATTTGTGACATTTTACAAGATTTCGTACCCATACCAAAAACAGTTGATTAGCATTTTCATTTTCAAGTGTCAAACTCCAAACAGAAAATTATCAATCAAATGCAAAATAGCTGGCGAGCACAACTTTCAAATAATTGTTAATGAACGGCGTCTTATTTTTCAGTACAATTTAGGAAAAACCATAGTTGCATCTCTAAATACTACAACATTTTGAGAAGATTTTGTAAAAATCTAGTGAAATCTGGTCAAAATCAATAAGATTTGCTCGAAATCTCGTAATTACTAGATTTTGGTCAGGTGTAAATACCATATAAGCTATTAGTCTGGGAGTCGCAGGTTTGATTCCTGCCTAGAATTTTATAATTGCCTTAGAAAAACAAATAATAAAATAAGAAATGTTAACTGGGAATGTGATGTAGATGGAGCAAATATAGCAACACATTTCAGCAGATAGACATACAAAATAGAAAACAATTTTTTCTGGCTTAAAATATTACGAACTTTAGGCTAAAAACAACCACCTTGAATGAAATACCAATTTAGTTCAAAAATAAAAACATTAAAATAGAAATGCCATCTCCTGCTGGTCAGAATTTTAATATTATATTTTGCTTTCGTTACAAAAAACATTTATAAGCATATTAAAAAAATATGTCATTAAAGTATCAAAAGGTATTGCTGATACATTTCATTATATTTGGTAACCATATGCCTCCTCAAATTTCTAACATGATTTCCAGCAAACGTAGAAGTACAGTTTTTACACATGGATTCATTTTTCATTTCTATATAATAAAAAAAACTCCCGAAAGATTACATTCCGTTTTCTTAACATATTTTTTTAATTTGTAAATGCTACTAATACTGATCGCTATCAATTGATAAACAAAATATGTTTAAGAATTTGTTGGGTTGTGTCATCAATAATAACCAAAACAAAGATATTATTTTTTATAACCAGGGCAAGTTTAAATATGCACAAAAATTATTAAAATATGCATGCAAATATTCCTGAAAAAAACTGTAAAATATGCACCTGAAAAAACAAAAACCAATCTTAAAAATCAGTTCTATTTAAACAAATATTTATTACAAAGTATAATCATATGTTTTTTCAAGTTTTCAAATTGAAAGGAACTTCGATTGTCGCACAAAACGCACAAATATATTGAAAATATACGTTCAACTTCAGTCCATGTTACTGTATATGTTCTTTTTAATCCTGGTCAACGTTTTAAGACCAAAATTTTGATTAAGTTTGTTAATGTCAATAAATATTTTATTCTTAATATTTTTAAGTTTTTCTTTTACTTCTTCGATGACGGATAAACTTTCCTATAAAGAATGTCCTTTGGTTTTCAATTTGATTGTACTGTGGCAAAAAAAACTGTCTTTAATGTATGCTAAATCTGTTTTTCCCGATGAATTCTTAAATAAAGCCTTTGCATTAGATATCTGCTCTGCCTCATCATCAGAAAGCTCTTTTAAAACGCTGCTTATTTCTCTTCAGTTACCGCAATAATATATAGCAGTCTTCAACCGAGATTCCCATCTAGTGGAACAGGGGTTTGGGGAATTGATCATACTTGGCCATATAGAATGCATTACATTGATACGAGAGGGTGCCTGGAAATTAATTAAGACAATAAGTTGATTTTGAAAAAACTACATTCCATGTATGTTTGTAGTTCTACCTGAAGAAAAGCAGTTTTGCAATTTGCAACAAGTGAGTTACCATTGCAAAATGTAAGCAAACGAAATCTACAATTCTGTACAGCCCACGAGCCAGACATGTAACATGCAACATTTTCGCGTAAACAAATTTTAGTGATCACAATGCGGACACCACATATGGAACTTCGTCAGTTATCACAAGCAATTTTTGTTAAAAAAAAAGCTGCCAACCTGCACAATATGCAAATTCATGGAAGTTATATCAAAAAAGCTTTTCTTAGGAAAAAAATGCAAAATATACAAATGCATATTTTTCATGCAAAAAACATTAAAAACTTGCCCTGTGTATAACTGCTATTTCTAACCAAAAAATAATTTTTGTTGACCAAATGGTTATCTATTATATAAAATAAAAAATTTTTTATAACCAAAAATGAAATCACCCTTATTCCGGTTGGTGACATCGACATCACGTCAACACAATACCAAAAAATTGGAGTTTGTCTACTCGATCTCGAGAACAACTTTATGCTAATGTCAGTGTACCTCTCTTCTATAAGGTCTAGAAAATAACATGAGCCTGTCAATAGTAGTCAGTTGTTTTCGACAACGGGTAGACAACCCCAATTTTTTGGTATTTTGTTGACGTGACGTCGATGTCACCAACTGGAATAAAGGTGAATATTTCTCAATTAATTTGATAACGATAACCAAAATAATATATATGCCATGATAACGATTAAAAATTTCAACTATTAAATAAAGAGAATTTTCTCGTAACCTTTTTATCTGAAATAAAAAAATAACAATTACATATATTCGGTCCCTGAAAATGAATAAACAAAGTCTATACAGCCGACTTAGTGGGTATGAAAGGGATAACGAAAAAACTTTTGCTTTTTATGGAAATTGTTAAAATTTTAATATTTTAAAATATTGCAATTAAAAATTTAAAATACTAAAAAAGTTTTTATTTTTAATTTTGTATTCAATAGTATTTCAATTAAAAAAAATTAACTAAATATTTTCATACCTTCAGTGTCCCGTCATTCATATATTTATATAAAATATTATGTATGAAATAGCTTCCAAAAACTATTTAACAGCCTTTGACAACAAAATTAATCTTGAAAAATATAACAAATCCTTTTTATGCATTTATGCCATAAATTTTAAATCGCTAAAACAAAATTCTAAAATATGCTGTTGCATCATATGAACTTTTGTAATCATAAAATTTTAATTAAATCTACGCTCAGTCAGACATATTAAGCACATTTATTAAAGGAAAAATATTTACAACAAATTTAAAAAAAAAACACTCTACTTAACTTTTTGTATTCAAATTTTTATTTAAATTGTATCTCTTGTAGGTTATTGGATTTTTGGGGCACAATTTTGTGATACATGGGTTGCCTTTGATGTGATGTGCTCAACGGCGTCCATATTAAATTTATGTGCAATATCCTTAGACCGTTATATACACATAAAAGATCCACTGAGGTAAGTCTGCCATAATCTCTGCATTCAAATATGTACATACATGCATGAATTTAATAAAATTTTATATATTAAAACTCATGCATACTAACCTTGTTCTGTATTATGTATTTAAAACAAAATCATTAAATCTCTAAAAATATATACTACAATAGAAAAAAAGTATCTGTATATCAAAATATTCATAAAGTACTGGTCATATTAAGGATACTGTCAACGATGAGTTGAGGATGGTGATTTGCTGATGATAATGATGTTGGTTGATAAAATCCTGGTCATTCACTGAAATATTGTGCTATTTTTGTCCTTTACGTGTTTAGTTTTTATAGCTCGTCGTCATTTTGTTTTAATAATTGTGTCATCTGCATGCGGGCATGTTAATAATTTGATGGGGCGGGCGATATTGTTTGTTCTACATAAATCATGTTATGTATGTATTTACTATAAACTATGATATGTCTTTATATGTGTGTATATTTTTTTATATTTAGAAAACAGAAAACTCATATCATATACATAAATATATACTATATATGTATGTATTAAAGTTGTCTGCTATTTTGATAGATACATTAACTTTGCACCGTGGAGTCATTAGCAAAATAAATATTATAAATTTATAGCCGCTTCGTCATTAGAAAGATTTATTTGAAATATGAAACATTAACGAATAAAGAGCTGCGATTTCATAATCTTATCAATGAAAGAGTTCAGTTTAAGCAAACACGGAGCTGTAACAGAGCAAATTTACTTCGGGATTGTGTAAAATCTCACACAAACCTTTAAGTTTAAGCAGTAATAATAGTTGCTTATCGAATTTTGCTAATACTTTAGGCAAACATTCATTATGAACAAAAAGTAATCCCACGGTGCTGACTATTAATATTCTCGTATTCTATATGTTTAATTACTTTACGATCGTATTTAAGAATATACCATCATCTACCAAGAAGAGCATGAAATAGTTGCGTCGATTTTTTTACCAGTTATTGGTTTTGACGTAAATTTCCAAATCGTGTCGAGCCAATTCAGCAAACATTCCGCCGCTCAACTGCTCGGCACGAACAGACTAGAACCACAATAGAAAATGGAGGGCGTAGCAGCCACCGGACTCGTCATTCTGTCGAGAATAGTGAGAACGAAAAATCATCAACCACACGCAAACCACTTCTTACTGCCAGAGTTGAATAGGCGAGGCTTAGTGAACACATGGTTTCAACAAAACGGTGCAACGGCACACACAGCAGGAGCCACAATTGATGTTGCGAAGGAAGGAAGGATAATTTCGCGTCATCCGGTATAAATACACATTCACATCTAGATTGCGTAATAGTTGTTTACATTTATGCAAAGAATAAGCCTAATTTCATTTTTAGCAGATGTCTTGCATTAAATAATAATAAAATAATTCTTTTATATACTTTTTAAATAATCAAAAAAATTGGAGACACTTTTAAGAAGCCTAGTGTACGTTGTAGTCTTACTTGAGTAGATAGTTTTAATATTGTTAAAAATTCGATTACACCCTCAAAATCAAAAATTATCTATAAAATTTCGAGTTGATAAACAATTATTTTTATTAAAAAATTTCTCTGCTTTCACGATTTTTTTTGTTTTGCTATAGTTTGTTTGAAATCCAAATTTTTTTTAATATGGCTTTTTTAATCCAAAGTGAATATTATTTTGGCTAAAGTTCGTAAAATTTTTACTCAGAAAGAATTGGACATGAGACAAATATTCCAAAGGAATATTTCAACAGTTTCACTAGGACTGAATACACTTTGTAAAATATAATGTGAGGCAAATTCGTATAAGTCTAAGAAGGAATTGGCCTTATTGCGTTGAGCGTATCTTTTCTTTGCGAACAATTTTGATTCGTATTTATTTAAAGTGATAATTTTTCGAACGAATTGGTCGTTAGTAGTTTTAAATCCAAAGTGATTAATTATTTTGACTAATGTTCGTAAAAGTTTTTTAGTCAGAAAGAAGTGGACATGAGACAATATTCCAAAGTAACAATAGAAAATGTTAACACTAATTAATTTCAACTTACACTGCAAAGCAGAGAAAGCATTATTTTTCGGGAGCCCCTACACTCCTATCATCAGTGTTCATGTGTGTTTCCTAGTATCCGACATGCTTTAGGTGGCTCGGTTGAATGTGATTTAAAATTTGTATTTATAAAAATAAGATAACTCGAAAAAGCATACGAGAGTTATTTGTATTGTGGAAGGTATTATTAGTTGTTTTTACAGCAAACACAGCTTCACAACTATCAATATTAAAATTTTACCTGCACTAATTAATGTTAAATTAACCCATTGTTACACGCTGTTTTTATCTCATGTACCATTTTTCTTTCCAATTTTTGTTTTTACTTAAGACAAACTTTTTTGGTTTGATTAATACTTAAGTATTATTGCTTTTTGTTTTTTGTCAACTAGTTGAGTTTTTTTATTTATTTGATTTATTTGATTAATTTTTAATTACTTATGTGACAAAGTACAGGCTCATGCCAGTAGCTAATCGTTTATTTAATCTGATTATTTTTTCGAACAATTTTGTTGTTAGTGGTTTTTTAATACAAACTGATTATTATTTTGCCTAAAGTTCGTAACATTGTTAGTCACAATATCTTTAAAAGCGTAAAAAAATATTGTTAAAATCGGAAATATATTTCTGAAGATATACGAGTATAATTTTTTCTTTTGTAAATATCTAATAATAACTAAATTTCAAAAAGCTTTGATTGTTGAAGGTTTTTAGCTAGTTTATGTACATGCATTTCATTGATGCTAATGTCAAATCATCAGTAGACCTTAAACCATATTTTTGAAAAGTTTCAAACTTCTTATCTTATACAAAAACTTTTAAAAAACCAATGAGAATTTCAAAAATTACAAAAGTATAAGCATAGTAGGCTTTAAAACTTATTCAAAAATCCCAACAGACATGTTATATTCGATATGAATCTATTTTATTTTCTTTAACTAAAAAATATATTATGACTGTCACATACCATGTTATTGTTTTGATGGTGTCATAAATACTTATGGATTTCATGACTCTCTTTTGATGCCGTTTTTGAAGTTTTATTTACACTACAAAACACATGCTACCAAAGAAAAAACAGAAAGCCTTTATCACACTTTATTCCACACATGCACACACACACACTAACAAATTTATATATTTCAGCACACATTAAGAGATATTTTTTAACTGTGTTGGCAGACAAATTTATTAGTGATGAGCAGGGCAAGTTTTGTATGGCATTTGCCACAGATGTCAGCTCTTGCGTGTACATAAATACATAGAATATTGAATAATCAATGTCAAGGACAGATTCAGCAGGGGTATTTTGGGTGGTAATGTGCAATGGAATACTTCATATGTATGTGTAGTATGTCTTCAAGCATTACAATTTTACAAGCCAAAGAAAGATATTTGAAAATTTAAAAGTTGTTAATTATGTGAAGAAATGTATCCAAAATGCTTACAAAACATTTTTTTTTCTTAAATTTAGCTAATTTTTTTAAACTCGATTCGGGGATAAAAACATTGATTAAAATTAAAAATAATTTTGCAATAAAAGAGCAACGGAATCTTTATCTAATTTAAATCCAATCATGTCGAACACTTAATCAGCTGTTTTAAATGATAATAGAAGATAATTCCCCCTTTGAAAATATAAAAAAAAATTTTAAGCGCACAAACACTTTTGCACTTTAAGGAATTTTTATCCGACTTAAAAAAATTAGAATTTTGTCAATTCGTTTGTATTCATTTTAACCTATTTTATGTGTCTTCCCTTAAAACTCCGTCATTTAGAAACTTCTGTAAGATTTATTTTTTATTTGGAGGGGTGCACTTTGTTAAGTGGGCAGCATCATTATGTTAGGGAAGTGGGCAGTGACAATTTTTTTGTTTGTCGCTTTGTTTGTAAGAACTATTTTTTAATTTGTCCACACAATTTTTGTTTCTTAATTTTGTAATAATTATTAAGTTTATAATTCGAGAGGGGTCTCGATATATTTTTTCAAAGAATTTCAAGGCCCTCAATAAACAAAACTTTTTGAAATTATTTTCGTAATTTTCTATTCTATTGAGATTTCTTAGCTGAATTTCATCTTCGAGCTAAATTAGTTTTCCATTCAACAGTATGACATTTTTGTTTCTATTCGGCAAAAAAAAAATTTATAAAAAAAGAACGTCTAAAACTTTACGTTTAAAATATATTAATTTCGTAAAATACTTTTTATACAACTGGGTATTGTGTTTGTGCTGTAGGGAATTTTTATTTTAAATTCATACTAATGCAAAATATTCTACTAACTCATGCCTACAATTAGATGTATGACGTTGCATATGGTTCGAAATTAATAATGAGAAAATTTTGTAGTCCTAAAAAATACATTTACATAGTTAATATTTCTTTTTTGTTGGAAAAGTTAATATGAGAAAGATTCCTAAATATTTAAAATTGTATTAAAAAAATAGTTCAAATGTAAAATAAAATATCCCTTCGACTTCCAGACTTCAACGGAAAGATAAAATTAACTCCTCTTAAATGCGGCAAAGGACAAGCAAGAGGTAGGTGAGGTTAGTTTGACAGGTTGCTGGTGATAAAAAGGAAGTATAGGTACCAGCCCACTTTGGTCAAAAAAGAATTATGGAGCTAACCAGGGGAGAAAGAGCGACACTAACGAGGAGATTGAAGTGCGACCAAAAAAGCAAGAAGTAAACAAAGCCAGACACTTGCTAAAAACTGGAAAATAAACTTAGAAAAACAACAAAAAATGTGTGAAGTTGTGTGAATAGTGGAGTAGGAATAAAAAGACGGCTTTACAATTTAAACATCAAATTGATTTTGATTGAATAAATAAAACTAATAGCATGGAAAGAAAACTTAACGACAAATACAATAAAATCCTTTTTATTTTCACCTGAGCAAACAATATTTATTATATTCAAGATTTTATTATCACAATTTTGTTGTCATAAAGTGTACTCCTATTATATTTTCGATTGTCAATAGAAACATCAGGTGTTAAGGCACTAATATAAATACGTTAACATAAATTCACAGCAATAAACTCGAATTCTATCAAAAAAGTTTTTTTTATTAAAAGATATTAGATCTTTTTAGGGTTGTAATATAAAGTCAATGCATATTTACTTGAGCAGCACGATATTAAAAAAATAATAAAAAATATTCGTTGTCACTTTTAAATTATTACTTTTACATAAAAGTGAAGGAGTAAACCGCATACCAATTTTTATTTTAAGTCTTATTATAAGCAAACTATTCTTCAGCGATTTCAGTTGGCATTTGATCTAAAATTAAATTGAATCAACACATTACAGATCAAAAATATTTTTCAGAACCAATTTAACAAAAAACAGTATAAAATTAAACTCCAGCTTAAGGAGAATATATTTATTTATTTATTACGTCTAAAAATAATGCGAAGTCAAAATGAAAAGAGGAGGTCGAAAACCAACGGCAAACGAATTTTTTATTTAGAATATTTTATTTAAGTGCAACAGCTTTTACCATAAAAAGTTGTTTGCAGCTTACTTTATGCTTATAAAAGTTTACCTTCATTTTATTTACAAATTTTTATTCTATTTTAGATAATACTTTTCCTCACTTCCGTTATTTAGAAAAAAGGTAAAATTTAATTTATTATTTCGTTATAACGAAATCGAAAACACTAATCGAAGCAATCTTGTATTTAATTTTAAAATAAGTAAGAACAAAACCAGTGCCTTGTTTCCTTGTGTTAACAAAGAATCTCTTTAAAGATGGCAAACAATTCTTAGTCAAGTCAGTAAACAGCGGAATATCATAAATATACTACCCTGGTAGAGAAAACTGTCAGAACGCTGATCTAACCAGACATGGAGTACTATGACAAGTGTCTATGTTTTTGATACCATGATACTTTTCATCGTTGTGATGTCGAGCTTTGCATAAGTTGATCATCTTGTCATCATTAGGAATGGTGACTATTTTTTTAGAGATGTGACTGGTCGACATCAATTTGATGACCAAATGTCATCATGGCAGTGACGTTAGTGGAAAAAACTGTGACAAGTGGCTTTTTGACCCCATTACGTTTGTCATAGTATTGATGTCTATTATCATCAATGCAATGGCCAGCCTTTCTATCTAATGACAAGTTATCATCAATGTAATAAGTATTTGACATGTATTCGATGACAGATAAACATCCTTGCACTTATGAACTGTCATTGATATTTTTTATTTGTTTCAAAGAAAAGTAACAACTCAGTCAATTATTAATGCCTACCAATTATATAGATGTGTTATTTCTTTCCGGAAAGGGATAGTGTAGCAACGACAGACGGTGAAAGTGGGAAAGCTTGATTAGTTCTTTTATAACTCTGCTATTAGGCGTTTTGTTAATTTTTTTATAGCTTTGCCTTTGGTGTCAAGTAGGCGCATTCATTTTTGTTAAACCGTAACCATTTTATTAATTATTTTACTTCGTTGGCGATTTCGCTACAATTCGACAAAGAAGGGCACAGTAATCTACATTTGCATACACCAGTATCAATTGCTACCGGAACTGTTCAGTGACCAGTGTTATGCCTTCGTCACTTAAGCAGTCCAATAACAACAAATACAATGCCACACTAATGCACATCTGAAAAGTGCAGCAAAAATATTGCCTTTATTCATAGAAATATGTCTACAACAAAAAGGTAATTCGATGTTGCTCAAATGACATACAAAACAAAATAGTTGTCTTCCGCGACTTGATAAATTTCTTTTGTACCAAGAGTATGACGTCATGTTTGCGTAGTTTATTTCCAACCTTACTCTCTTCGCTCTTAGTCTTTTTGATTATCACAGATGCTATATTCTCGTTTCCTTAAGTGTTTTGACAAGATTTTATTATTAGTTTTGTCTTAATAACAGATGACTGCAATTTTTCATTTTTTTAAAAATATACTTAAAACCTGAAATAATGAAATTTTATATTGAATAATACGAGACGAACTATTTATATTTCGGGAACTGGCAAACACTATTGTCAATAGCTAAAATCTGGCACCGCCATAACAAAGTTTGACATTTTTTACTCACAACGTTTTGATATAAAAGTGTTGTTTGTTTTTTTTAAAGTGAGTTTAGAAAATCAATTTGACAAAAAAATGCAAATTTCAAGAGAAGGTTTTCGTTGGAATATTTTTTCAAAACTTTCGACGTGTATCATATCAACAAGAGTGTGTCGATGAGCTCAGTTCTTTGTGTGGCAATATAACACCATCAAAGCCAAGCAATCGTGGGCATAGTTCCGTAGCCGACGAATTCCGTGAAGGTCCTCCGAAATCGGTTGTTGTGCCACAAAAGATCGATGCAGTGCATGATCTGATAATGCAAGATCGTCTTGTGACATACTGGGAGATAGAAGCGTCCTTGCACATTAGTTTTACTTCAATACAATCGATTTTGCACGAACGCTTACTTGTAAGAGCAATTTCATCTCGTTGGATGCCCCATAATTTATCAGTCGCTCAAAAAAAGGCTCGCGTCACATGGTGTAAGGAAATGATTAAAAAGTTCAATCGTGCTGTTTTAAAAGACGTGCACAAAATCGTAACACGTGACGCACCACGGATATATGCTTATGAGCCGAAAACAAAATAGCAATCGACAGTGTGAGTATTCCAAAACGAGCTAAATCCAAAGTTGTTTGTGGAAAAAGCACGGCGAACCAAATGGTCGTCTGTTTCTTCGGCCGAATGGGCCATGTGGCCACTGTCCGCTTAAGCAATGTATGTCAATTCAGAGTGGTATACGACCATTCGTTTGCCAGAAATTCGTAAAACGAACCTCCGAAGACAAATTATTCTTCACCATGACAATACGTACTCTCACACATCTCGTCAAACAAGTGAATTTTTGAGCCGTCAAAGCATATAATTGATGACTCATCCTGCATACAGTACTGACTTTGCAACAAACAACTTCTTCTTGTTCCTGAATATCATAGGTAAACGATTTACGAGCGTCGAAGAAGCAGTTGAAGCGTTCAAAAACCATGTTTTGGAGAAGTCTCAAGAGGAATGGAAAAATTGCAAATTATTTGACCGAATGCGAAAGTTGATCAATAATCAAGGGGAATATTTCGAAAAAAAACGAAGTCATTTTCATTGAAAATTATTTTTTATTATTTTCTATTCCCGAATTATAAATAGTAGCCCTCGCACTTTACTTTTTTTATATACTTACATATGACGAAAGTCAATACTGACGTTTTTAGATTGATATCAGTTTCCCCTTTATTGATGACATTTGTCATAACATTGATTTCTTAATTCTGATGACAAGACGTCATCAAACGAAGATAAATTTGTCCATGCTCTCTTAATGTTTCTAGCACTAATTTTCGTAACTATTACACAAATCATTTGCATGTCCTTCAACTCGTATCGAAACAAAACAACAATGGCTGTCAATCGCTGAATTTCCTAGTCGGTTATTTAAAATTAATTTTTTAAAATTGAAACAGCTCCGCCAAATACTGACATTATTTATTTGCATGCTTTAAATATTAAAATAAAGAAGAATTTATTTCTTAATGGTTTATAAGTTAAACTGTCTAAGCTGATGACGCAAACCAACAAATTATGGTAAAACATTGAGAAAAAATCGTGAAAATCGTTTTTCCCCCCAATAAATGTCAAAGTTGTCACCATAGAACTGATGTATTTTTAAATAAAAAAAGCTGAAACAACATGCCATAAGCGTTTGTTTTTGATTTGAAAATGTGTATTAAAATGGAAACTATACGAATATTTTTTAAGTCTGTAAACTAATGTTTTATTTATATGAAAAAAAAATATTACACAATTACAACTCTCTTAATAGAAAACAGAGCTCAGCAGATTGAAAAAATTACAAGAACTTTGAAGTTATTTAATTAAAAAGTTGTTGATTTAATCACTTTTTTTGCAGTTAAGAATTAAAGAAAAAATATTCGAAGTGTATGCTTTTTAATCTAATTAAAAATATTAAATTGAAGAGGTTTTTTTGTCGCCCCTAGAAGACTCAATTTTCAATTTGTTTTCATTTTACGGAAGTTATTTAAAATAACTTTCGAAGAAGGTAGGTAACCGTAAGATAGTTAAGTGAAGGGAAGGGAAGTCATTTGGTTTATTGATTTTTTTCTGGCTTAGTGAAACAATTGTGAAAAAAACTCGCTTTTAATTAAGTGAAGCTATCAACTTAATGTCACAATATTTTGTGTTCTCTTAAGACAATTTGAATTTCATTAGCAAACCACTCCGTTAAAATATTCAAAATATATTCCAAGTTCTAACATTTTTATGAATTGTTGCCATTTGAGTTTGACAAATTCAGTTTATTTGCTTGTCGAACATTTTCTGGCGTTTTGGTAGGAATAAAATGAATAAATTTGTCTAACACAATTTCTACCTTTTCTTGAAAAAATAAAAATTTAAGTGGAATAAATTAATAAACGTTTTTTTAGTACCTAAACTTAGAGGAGAAAAAAATGTTGAATAATCTACGGTTGTAAAATCTTACAAATTGTTTTGGTCCTTTTTGCATGTTGCTCCTTCTCGTGAATGTTACTGCAGCATAAAATAATTATTTTCTTATTTCGGTCATTAAATTAAGGACTTTTTTTAAGCACTTGCTTACCCTTTCATGGCTAGTGCTGCTGTTGTTACTGCTTTTGTGCTGGTTCAGATTTTCTTTTGTTTTAATTGTTAAAACTCAAAAAAAAATCAAGCACTGAAATTGCGTCTTTATACAAAATTTTTACCATTTTATGATGTCAAGTATATGAATTTTTATTGCATTAAGTTAATTTGAAATGTCTTGTAATATGATCTCAAAAAAAAACTGATTAAAATTTATGCTTATAATAAAACTAAAAAAGAGATTAAATTAAAATTTGTTGTCAGTTTAAATTAAAATGCAATGACGTTTTTTATTTGCTAATATGTCTTTTAAATTTAAATTTTATTAGGTTTTATTTCATTTAATTTTTCGCTGCAGTGAATATTTTAACACAAAAAATATTACACACAAAAATACACATGCGGCCGTGTTGTATCGTTTTTATTTTATTTTCTGTATATTTTTTTAAATTTTTTTTATTGTTTTCTTTGTGTCACTTAAAGTGCATAAGTTATACAAAAAGGACATACATTTCAACCAGTCATTGCAGCAGAAATGTCTAAATGAAACACGTGAGCAAGTGATTGCAAATATGCATGTGTGATATTCAATATTTGAGTAATTTCATCATTAAGGAGTTACTACACTTTCATAAAATTATTTTTTTTATACGAGTACATTTTAAAGCAAAAATATTTTTCTTTGAATACTGTAGTTGCCGCCTTATAAAACGGACTATTTAGGTGCAAAATAAATTGTTTATTAAAAAATATATCGAACTTTAAATTCAAATAAAACACTGATAAATTGTGTTAATTGCGCTGAATTTGACTTCATTCGACAGATAATTCTTTGTCATTAATGTATGAATATGGCTCCGACCATGCGGCTGCGTTTAGCGCGTTTATAGCGGAATCTGCATGTCAAGTTTTCATACACTTTTCGCAATAATTGCAGCCATATTTCGCCAATAGCTGGTCCAATGTTGTCTTTTAACTGTTTAATCGTCTCTGGCTTATCGCCATGGGCAAGTGTCTTTAACGTTTTAAGAGAGAAAATATTCTAATGAATTTATGCCGCACGATCTTAACGGCCAACTAAAAAAAATTACTTGAACTAATCTAATGTTTCTTGGTTTTTTTAGTATTTTAGAGATTACAACAATTTGCAAGCGATGGTCTAGCGTAAATCTTTTATCATTACAAAATGGCAATTGTCAGCTCGTTATGCCGAAGTTGTCTTCACGTAAATTCAACAAATTTTTCTCTTGGAAATTGTGTCTGAAAATTCAATATTACGAGTACATGCAAAAAAATTAAATAATTTGAATTTTCACTACTCCCAGAGCACAAGTTCAGGATCTTAGACCCGGTTCACACACATCAGGTTTGACGAGACAAGTCTTGAGTTCTTAGGAGATTTTATATAATTTTCTTGATCTTGTGTTGCATATACGTGAAGAGAACTTTGGGCCGGCGAATTGTCAAAACGGTTGTCAAACAAAGCATTCTTGCCAAGTCAAAGTTCTACCGGGCTGAACAAAGCACCCTTTATTTTATATTACGGTTGAACCTAAAAATTGAATCAATATGTAACGACATGTTTCGAATTGATTTGCTCCCTGATCGCAGAAAGATCATATTCTTTCATACAATTGCATTTAGAAGAAATACAACTTTATAAAAATTGTTTTTGTTTCAAATGTAATTGCATGAAGTAAATTTTTAATTCGATGTCGACTAGCAGGCAGTTAATACTCACGAATCAAGAATTTTTTTTTTAATTTTGTTTTGTTGTTTTTCGTTGTGTTGTGACGTAGATATAGAATATGTATTGTAAAGAAAACTACATTTGTGTATGGAAAACAATCCGAAATGCTTAACTTTGTTAGCTCGAAGAAGCCCTTTCTCAAATAGCTTCATGCCCAAATTCACAAGTTTTACTCGAATGCATCTCTTTTTCTGACCATTTTGCTCAAATCGATGCACCCGTTTAGAAGTTATTTAGTTATTTCCAGTTTTGCGCCAAAAATCTAGTTTACAACAAACACTCATTAGTATTCTATGATGATTAAGATGAACAGTAGAAAATTCTTTGGACGGCTGAGTGCGCAATCTTGTTTCCTTGATCCATGGTTAATACATACACATTTTGGATTTCTAATGGAGCTAATGATTGTAGAGCAGTGCGTATGAGTTATATGTATTTATAAAAATCCACTAAAATATCATACGTACGTTAATTGCACACAAATTATTGCACTCAACTTTTATATCAAACTTGTGATTTAGGAATATTGAAAAGTTATGATATTTCAAATCCAGGCGGTTCGGCGAATCAAAAATATGTATATAGTAGGCCATTTATTCGACCAATGATTACTCGACTAATCGGAATAATGAAGTCGAAAAATATTTGTTAAAATAAAAATACTCAATTCCTTTTTTCGAAGGCATTTTACGTTGCTTATGTTGTCACAGACGGTTGAATACTAAGAAATTCAGCAAGTAAAGCCAAAAACCAAGTAAACATAAATGGAAAACAGCTTGATCTCAGCAGCAAATGCCTTTGGAATATCGCGAGTGTAATAATTTATGGAATAATTAATCATCAGAGATGGAAATTTAGTATTGACCGAATGAATGATAGCAATTTTCATATTCTAAATAGTTAAATAATACGATTAAATAGTTGATATTCTTAAAATCGAACAAAGAACGCTGATGAGATTTTCAACGACCTCGAAATCAGTGCTGTTCCGATCTGCTAGACTGATAAATAATCGTTCTAATATTGCTTTCCTAATAAAATATTATAAATTTATCAAAAAAATTCTTATCATTAAAAATGAAATGGGTAATCTCAGATCTGAACTTAAGACAAGCAATTTATTTCAATATAAATCTGAAACTATTCAACTTATTACGCACAAACATCAATTATTAAATTATTAAAGAAAAAATGTTTTGATTGAACAAAATATTTCTTTGATACTACATTTTCACTTTGCATTTTATAATTTTACATTTTGTTAATAATCCAATTTCTATTACAAAATATCTGTGCAAATTTGTATATATTGCTCATTAACTTGAATAACTTCACAACTCCAAAAAATTAATTTTTGAGGTATGAATGCAAAATTGTTCTTCATACAGTTCTTTAAATTGTGTAAAGATTTCCTACGAAAATCTTGTTTACTCACCGCTTGCGGGAACAATATTTTATTGTTTTTCCATTGAAATGTAAATAATTTAAATATGTTATACTTCTTTTTTGAAGAACAATTTCTTTTGAGTTATGACGTTGTTTGATTAAATGAGCGATATGTATGTGCAAATGAAAAATGCCTGAATGCTAAATTAAAGTAATTGCACACACACTTTTCAATGTACAAATAAATTAACCAAAATAAGGAAATAAAAAAAGCATAACAAGAGCGTAGAGAGTCATAAAATGTTATAACAACTCATAAACAAAGAAACAGGTAAAAGTTTTGTCATGAAAAAGAATACAAGAACAAACATTAATTTCAAATGCATACACCAGCATATGCAAGTATGTGTATGAACCAACACACATTGCATACGTGTACTGCAATCACAGCAAAAGTTATAAACAGTGTTGGAGGAAACTAAAGAGACCAACATTTTTGAAAGTTTTCATTGCCTATTAAAAAAGTTAGTTTTAACGAATTATTTTTATCTTTAAATCTTAATATTCTCATTTATAAGAGAATATTGCGAAACTTTTAGCTAATTAGGATTTAAAAAAAAAATTAAAACACAGATCGACAAATTAAAAAAATGTGTCAAACTTATGTGCTGTTTCTAGAATCCAAGCAATCGAATTGAGTGAACGATTTGTATGAAAACCACTCAGTTATTCGAGAAGTTTCCATACATATTTTCTACTCAATCCGATTGCTTGGATTCTAGAAATAGCAAATTAATCCATATCGCTCATTTACACATACAACATCATAACTCAAAAATAACTCGTTTTTCAGAAAATGCATTTAGAGTTTTTCAATTACACACAACTAAAAGGAAACACAAAAAATTATTCTCCTCTCAAGAGGCGCGTAAACAAGATATGTAATTGTATGAAACTTTTATGATACGAAAAGTCATTCTTCATTATAAAATCAAAAGTTATGCGTTTTGAAATACGACGTTGTATGAGTAAATAAGTGATGTGAGTAAAGTCTAAGGCGGTAAATCAAGTTTGTTTGGTATTCCCGTTTTCACGGTTGAAGAAATTCAAAGTTTCTGAGGAATACGTTTTTTTTTTGCAAGTAATTTTATAATCGTGTCAGCAAAAGAATCTTTCAATATCATTTGAAAACTTCAACAAAAATTTTTTAGAAACATATCAATTGAAGACTTGACTATTGAGTAACAGTTAATAAAATTTCGTCCCTCGTCCTTTTTAATAAATACATGTAAATAGCAATATTCAATTGTGTGCACTTACACAATTTAATTATGAAATAAATTTCACCAAACCAAAAAATTTTCATTTCATTTCACCAACATAGTTAGAAAGAAGAAAGTTCAGTTTGCGATACTAACCATTCAAATCTTTAATATGTATTTTTCTGAATACTTTTTGTTGAAATCTTAAAAGTATCGCGGTATGGCAAAATGTTATTATTGTCTTAAACAACAATATGATTCGTAAAATAGATTTGCTTTGACTTTTAGCATAAAATTCAATCATATTCTGATTCGGCTACAACCATATAACTCAATCATTGTTTGTTTCTCAAAGATTACGAATTAAGATGTGTCAATAGAGCTTTTGTCGATGTTTCAACGCGATAATTCCGAGATTTTCAATCGATTTGTAACCATGAATGCGAAATGGTTACGTAGTTACACACCTGAGACAAAAGTATTGTAAAAACAGTGGATTGGAATGGGAACAGTAATGCAATGCTGTGTCATTTGTTTTTTTTTGGGCTGCAGTTGAGATAATTTTTATCAATTATCTTCAAAAAGGAAAAACAATCAACGGCAATTATTGTTCTAACTGATTGCAGTGTTTAAGTGGTGAAATTAAGAAAAAAAGTTCGCATATAACGATAAATCAAGTGAGGTTTCAGCAAGAGCTTGGGACAGTTTACACATGAACTTTTAGCTCCCTGGAACTATTTTTTATTTCCAAACTTGAAAAAATAGCTCGGAGCTAAGAGATTTGTCAACAATAAGTGGTGTAGTCTGCGGTTCATGGCTGTTTTTATGGAGCTAGACGGTATTTCGTATCGCTGGAAAATGTGTATCGGGCTAAATAGAGATCATATTGAGAAATAAGGAAAATTTTTTCCAAATTTGATGTGTTTTCTTTGTTAGGCCGGATAATTTTTGAATCGCTCTCGTATTTACGTATTGCGGCCGATTCCATGGTGCAAACACTCTTAAAATTACTTTACACAGCAATAACAGATTACATAATATTTATTCACTTGAGAATGCAAACAAACTCACATACACAAACAAATATGATAATTTAAAATTTGTCAAGTGTCATTACTTTCGTGCTTAACAAAAAATACATGCATACTTACTAACCCAGCAAACACACAAGTTTGTTCTCGAATTGGAAATGTTTTAAATGAAATCATTTCCAAAATTGAGAAATTGGTTTATACTAAATCTTTTTCTCAAAACTTATTCTGTCTGGTGCATCTCATCTGATGCACAACAATTATCTTTCATACGCTTGTGTATCACAAGTGATTCACAAATGATGTAAATATGTTTTGAAGTAAAATAAAAAATTTCAAATAACAAACGTGTGAATATGATATTTTTCTACGTTGTGTGAAATTTCTCTACACCTTGCTTTGTTTCTTTAGTAAATTTATGGAGATAAATTCTCATTGTTTCAGTTACAAAAAAGGTTATTAATTTTCTTTTTTTTATAAAAAATATAAAAAAATTAAACGATTTTATTCTCATGCAAATCAATATTATTATTGTGAAAACTATCTATTTCTGAATTTCGATGTTAGGAATATTGAATTAGTGGACGTTTGCTCATAAAAATTTTGAATAAAAAAATTTTGATGGGATTTTTCTTGTTTTTTTTTTCAAACTTAAAAAAAAGCAAATGTTTCAAGTATCACTTAAAATGTTTGATTGTAATTTGAGATTAATACTTAATCAAATTGGCCAAGTATCATTCGTTGACCACTTGTTCAGAAGTTAATTTGAGTTTTAAATCTTTGTCTGAATTTGAAAACGAATTTAGTTTAGGCTTTTATATCAAAAGTTTGACCTTAAGTTTGTTGGGACATATGCAAAATTTTTAAGTGTGAATGTACATAGAAACATTAATGTATTTTTCTATTTCTTACGATTTTGTTTACAGAGTAGAAAGCCGTATATGTAACTCTTAGTATATTTCTACACTATTTCATTTATTTACCTCCACACTTACCTTTCGAAAGGCTATTTCCTTTTTAAATGGTTTCTGTTACGTACAACAGTAGAAGAATTAATAAAATTGTATCCTCTGTTAGTTTCGTTGAGTTTCCATTTGATAGAGTTAGTAAGTGTGTGCATATGAATAATTGTTACTGGTTGTGTTTTAATTATTTGCTGAAAGGCAACAAACAGTGTTTTTGATGACTCATAAATAGTCCTTTTTAACGATTTTCTTAAGTTGCAATTAATTGTTTGGTGAAATTAAATCTTAAGATTGAATAGCTTTTGCTCTTTTGGTTTTTGGTGTTGGAAATGTTTTGATTTCATTGAATGCCTCTTCCTTTATAATTTTTTATGATTATTTTAATGAATCCTACTAATCACATACATATGTGCGACTGACTTACACACACACAAACATGGATATTTCAAACAAAGTAGAGCGGGCTCTAGTTTCTTTGTTGTAATACCTTCTTTTTTAGATACAAAGACATATTGCTCATTTACTTGAATGACGTCATAACTCAAAAAACCTGATTTTTGTGTTAAAAATGCACAATTAATATTCGATTCGTTCTTTATATTGTGTAAATATTTCCTACAAATCTCTTGTTTACACACCCCTCTTGAGAGTAGAATATTTTTTGTTATTCCAATCAGCTGTGTGTAATTTAAAAACTTGAAACTCGTTTTCTAAAGAACGAGGTCTTTTGAGTTATCACGTTGTTTCAGTAAATGAGCGATATGTAGTACATTTGTATTAAATACCACAAATCCTTTAAGAAATATAAAGCCACACAGTAGAGATGAAGTCGTGAGTGATTTTTCACTCACGCTCATGCACGCTCACGATAAAAAATTTTACTCATGCAAGATGTTATATTTTTGGCTCAAGTTCATGCAAGTTCACGTGAGTAACAAAAACTCACGCTACAATAAATCAAAAAAATCACAAAACAGTCGCCCCAAAAATCTACTCATGCACTCGCGTGATTGAAACAAAAAAATAGTCACGATCACTTTTAATCACGCATAATTCAGTCTAATCACGTAAGCGGTGCCCATCTAGTAAGCAAAAACTTTGCTCCCTAGTAGGCAAAAGTTTATACCAGCATTTCAAAGTAATTACTTACAATTTGACTGAAAGACCATTTATTTTGATAAACAACCAAATTTGACGTGGGATGACGGAAATTCATTCCAAATTGCATCAAACCCCGTCGGAAGAAAAACACAACACTTACCATTTATATTCGCTTGCCAGGTTCAACGAATGAGGAACACCCCTACAAATGTACTTACATTTCCACAGCAAATATCTAGTTATTATTCTTCTTGTCTGCAGCTACAAAATTCATTTGTAAATAAATATAAAAAGTTCAAAGAATTACAATTTTATGAATTTGTATTTGTACAGTTTTCTGCATCGAAAGTGAAAACATGTCTAGCCGATGAAAAATACTAAGAATTCAGTCCAGATGCCTGTTCTAATAACTGCTCTGATATTTTTAAGATATTTAAATTTTTTAATTACTACTTGCCTGCATATAGCGGTATTAGACATGTCTTAATGTGGAGAGGAAACAAAAATATGGTTAAACGAAACGTGATATATTTTTACACAACAACGGCGAAGTTAAAAGGAAATCTAATGTGAGTATGGGTCGCTATAATATGCAGTTTAACATACGTTAAGTTTTTTTGGAATAAAACGATTGTTAGATTTCATTTAAATAAATGTATTTGTAAGACCCAGAACGGTAAAAATAAAATCTGATATCACCCACATTTATTTATATATCCGATAGGTTTGGCCTTTTAGTGAATGAATATGAATGGCAAACGCTGCTGTCATCCGCATAAGAGTAGACAGCGTTGGAACAAAGAAGATCATTGAGAAAAATAATAAATAGCGTAGGAGAACGATTGGATCCTACGGGTCCTGCAATCTCTTTCTCTCTCTCTCTCTGAGAGAAATCAAAATCAATATAAGCCAAGAGAATCAATTATCGACAGCAAAAGCAACAGTTTTCTATAGAAGTGTTACATGCCACACTCTACCAAAAGTCTTGCAAGGAGCCGCCACCTTGTATTCGCCGGAATGGCGTATGGTGTGACACTATTTCTCAAAAGAAAGGCCAGTAGTTCACTCGTACAGCATCTCCTACAGAAGCCATACGCTGGAGGTCGCTGAGTAAAATGATGACCTTCGGTTACCTCAAAAATGTTTGAGGAATATTTTCTTTCTGCTAAGGTTAATTGAATGTCCTGTTTTCGAAATCTCAATCACTTTAAATTTTTTTCCTGTGTGTGTATGTACGAGTATGTATGCACCAATACATTGTTCTGTAAAGCAAAACGGAAAAATTAAACAAAACTCAATACATTAAAATGATGAATGATGAGTACATACATAATGAATACGCCAAAATGCACGTTTTACATATTTCGCCATAAATTTATGAATGTGTTTCATTTCAACGATATACTGACAACACAAATCCTGTTAGCAAAACGTAAAGATGAGAATATAAATATTTAATTCTTATCTGGTTGGCCAATTATTTTAGTATTATTTTATTAAGCTGTTAACATCTTGAAATATACTGTTATTTCGGATTACTTACTTTAATCCAAATAATTTATCTTCTATTTAATTTTTCTTCTTAACGTGTCTAATAGTTTGCCGATAACATTTCTGTTCAGTTGAGTTTTATTTATATTCCTACTTAGCAAATACATTCACATACTGCTGTGAAGAACAACCCGTAGTTTTGTTGGTTACTTGTGTTTTTCTACATCGACATGACAGCAGTAGAGCGAATGTGTGTGACGATTTGCTTTCTAACTACTTCCGGTTGAAATTTAATTAAATGTCTAAGCATTTTCCTACATGTCTTATTCCATTTTATTCAACAAACATTTCCTGTTGTTTGTATTTCCCAACAATTTCACACACACTGAGGCATACACACACACACATTACACATATGCACACATTTGCACAATTAGATGAAAACTAAAAGAGGAAAAATAAATTTAATGGAAATATAATAAACTTGTAAACTTCCACTCAGAATTGATCGACAATATGGTGTTGTAAAAGTTATTGGCAGACATTTACTGCAAAGAGTAAATATGTTAAAGAGGAGTAAGTAAGCAATTACTCATGCGAGAGTAATTGAAGGCAACGTGTTGTATAAAATTGGCTAAAATGTCAAAATCAGTTTAATAATATTTCGTGAATTTATTTTCAACCTTGAAAATTCTTCAAAAATAACTACATATTTTCGAACAATGAGATCAAACTAATAAATTTTGCTAAAACAATAAAAAAAAGTTACAAGGATTTGAAAAATTAAATAAATATTGTTGAAAGCACTGAAGATTTTTTCACCATAATTTGATTCTTTATGATTTAATAAATAATTTTTAGTTGAATTTAAGTTAGGTTTACTTCTTGCCTTTCAGCGCCGAAAAATTTAACAATCTTGGTACAGACTAGTAGTTTTTTAATGCGTTAAAAAATAATAAGTGGCATTTAATTATTCACCCCACGACTTTAGAGGCTTATTGTGTTTTTTTTCTCCACGCTTTTATAGAAAATATTCTATATTATTTTATTTTATTTTTTTTTTTCCTTTAACACTCATCCGCTAATACAATTAATTGAATGTGTGACAGAAGGCCTCTTCACTTTATTTCGTTTCCGCTTCCACAAGACATGTCTTTCCATATTTGTGTCATCCGCATTATTTCTTGGAAAAACTTAATTTGCAAATTGTTTTTTTATAAATTTTATTTTGGAGTACATATTTGTAAATGATTGAGTGCAAGTGAGTTTTGATGCCATACACATTTTAATGGCTTGATTCATAGAATATTTTACTTGAAAGTTTTTATAAATTCTTGCATGTAGAATGTACAAAATGCCTGTCAAACGACATTGAAAAGAGATATCCTGCGAAGCTTAATCCCAGTTGTTGAAATTTCTTTGTGATCTTACGCACATATGATTTTCATATTATGTTCCTATTTCTTTTATTTCTAATAAATCGTATTATTTTGTCTTCTAATTCTTATGATTTGAATGCATTGTTTGTTTTCTTTTTAATTCACTCTAGAGATTTTCTTCTTTTCTGTTTTTTTATGTTTAACAAAATCATAATTTCATTTCATCTCATGAAATTATATTATTCAAATAGCATGTCTCTGTTTTATGTTTTGTGTGCTATAAATATGAAATAATACACGGGGTATTAAGTTTGCGTGTCTATAATCAGTAGAATACAGATGAAAAATGATATGAAAGTGTTTGGCAAGAAGAAGGAAATATTTAAATTGTTAGTTAGAGCAAATCATATTCCTTTTGTCAAATGCATGTTTTCCTGTAGTATTAACCTCTTTTCGTGCTATATTATTGTTTATTAATGTAAAATTATTTATATATGTATGTAGGTAGTTAAGTTTAGTGTATTATTATTTATGATATTCATGATTAATGTATAATATTTGTTATCGACTTGATTTTCAATACATTTTCAGATTTACTACGATTAATAACAATTTGCTTTACAGCTTTGATATCTTAAATCCTTATATCATTTTGATAGCACTCAAAATCGAATGTGTTTGTTTGTTATTCTAATAAAAATAAGTCGTATACATATTAATAAAAAAATATTTTTTTCAATCACAGCCGAATAGTAGAGTATCCGAATAGTTTTTCAAACTCGAATCTACCTAATTAGGCTTTAAAATTTTCACATTTTATAATTTTAGTTCAGTCCCTGAAATAGTGTTGATGTTTAAATTTTCATAGGAAGCTTCACCCAATATTTGTCAGCTACAATACAATACATTCGTTTCATGTTGAACACTAAATTTTTTTTTCAAATTTTGTTTTGCTGCTTCCGAATGTCAAATTCCATCATTATGTCAGATGCATGTCACATGAGCTGTGATAACAAGAATCTGTCTGTATACACGTATTTATTTTAATGCGTCATATCACACATTCTGCACATACAGGTTGACATACGTCATTGACCAAACACGCAAAGTAAGTGACAATAGATAGTTTTATTTTTGTAATTCATAGTGTAACGTGCCAATACAGTGTTGTGTCAATGTTCTTGGTAATTTCTATGAAAACATTTTATTAGAAACATGTTTTTATTTGGAGATTTTCCGCAATTTGTATGGAATATTACCTTACGACGGAGTTCTGTTTCATCACTAAATAGTTTTTTTTGGCTCTTCTGAAAGTTTTTCAAGTAGTTTTAAAGATATTTTGTTAAAATTAATGTTTAATTCGTTATAATTCTCATTCAGCAAATGTTGTTTTAAGACCAAAAGAGAATTCGAAACGGCAAAGTTATGATCGCAAGACAGCACGTCGAATTAAAACTAAACGACTGAGCGAAGGATACATTTGAGTTTTATTTAGGCTCGAATAAGTTTTTTGTAGCACTGATACCAATTAATATTATATTTTTAATTTGGTACCGCTAAAAAGCTATTCAATGAGCCAATTGAGTCAATTATTTGCAAGTTATTTTATTTGCAATAATTTATAGTATTCCTTATTCGATCTTTGTTGTTTATTAATTTACATTAATTCGAGCTTAAGGTACAACTTTATACAAAAAAAATTATTTAAAATATTTCCCTTCAGGGGAATTATAAATAATCGGACAACAGTATTTGTTCAATTCACTAGCTCGTATTTACTTTGTATATGTTGTGTAATCATCTAATTATACAGTATTGGATTTTTGTTGTTTGCAATTTTCATACAAAAGTGTGTTATAATTATACGTTCGAATTTTATATGTTTTGTAAATGATTGTGTGGAGGCCAGATATGGAAAAATTCTATTGGTTAGATTAATTTGTAAAAATCTTTTAAATATGTGATAAGCAAACCTAGAAAATACATTCTTCTTAATGATAAATATATACTTTATTAATTCCACTTTAATTTGCAAACTATTTTAATCAAAATTGTTTGTCGCGAAAAAGTTATTAAAAATTTCGCGTAAAATTAGAATTCCCTTATCTGGTTTAATTTCATGTTTTTTTATTTGATAAAAAGAAATTTGCTGTTCGACATAAATTATTTATTCACAATAAATTGACTACTACATTGAATTTATATTTAAAATACGACAAAGTGACGATACAACAAATTTGTCTGCAAAACAAATATTGTATTTTTTTATACGATAAGCCATACGACTGAGCTTGTGAATTGAACAATTATTTAACAAAATGTAATTGTTAAACGAACAAAAAACCGTTAATAATAAAAAATAAAAAGGTTTTGAAAATACATAGAAAAAAGTTTCTATTTCCTTAGAAAATTCTTAATTTTTCTATTCTGCTCTAAATTTAATTCTGTGTATTGTTGAAACATCTATAATCTGTAACTTCACTTACATTTAACGTCGTTTGTAATTGTTTTCCGTTTTTAGAATTGTTGGGTTCTACGTTTATTAAAAATTTCCCTTAAAAAAACTACTCAAAGATAATAGCAAAAAATTGGAAATAAAATTATAAATTATTAAGTAAAAGAAAAATAAAATTTTTGTTGCGAAGATAATTTGTATAATTTGCAATTAAATATGTTTCAATTTAATTTTATTTAACTTCCAATACGTTCATTGTTAGTGAAGCGTTCGCCAACCAACCAGCATCGTTGACACCAGCATAATTATCTACTGCTTGATTGCCAAGTTAAATTTCCTGCTTGATATAATTTTTAATAATTTTGTTGTTTTTTTTATAATTTTTTACAGATACGGTCGATGGGTGACAAGACGCGTAGCTGTTACCACAATCGCTGCCATTTGGCTATTAGCCGCCTTTGTGTCGTTTGTGCCAATATCTTTGGGATTGCATCGACCTGATCAACCATTAATTGTGGAAGATAATGGCAAAAAGTATCCAACGTGTGCATTGGATTTAACGCCAACGTATGCAGTTGTATCGAGTTGTATCAGCTTTTATTTTCCATGTCTTGTGATGATTGGCATTTATTGTCGGTAAGTGCAAAAATGTTAACATGTAGTTTGAACAAAAATAAAAGAACAAAATTCATTAAATCCAAAAAGAAAATATTCAGCAATTCGAAATATACGTGTATGTTTACTTCACTTGATAACCGTGTGTGCATTTATAAGTTTCAATAGACCAAAACAGCATAATAAAAGTCTGAGTTTTTCCCCAAATAATGTAAGGTGGCCCAAAATTAATCATCCGATTTTGTTTTTGAATAACTTTTACTTTACTAAATTAAAAAAAAAGCTTTTGACTGATGAAAATCTCTATTTGTACCTTTAAATTTTTTTCTGTTAAGTGGAAAAGATGATAACCGCGATACACATTTGTGCCAGTTTTATCTCAATTTTAATTTTTTGCTAAATTTCCAATGATAACTCCTCGCATTCTTGTCGAATATTGTTCTTAAGGGTTGTGATTGTTTGGGTTTCGTTGTCTTGTTGGCATAAGAACGCGACTTAAAGTAGTCGCAAAAAAATAAGTCTGGGATGGTTAAATTCAGTGATCTTGCTGGCCATGCCGAAACTTCAAAATGGGAGCTTATGCGTACATGAAAAGGTTCGACACAATTATTTCACGCTCTTGCGAAGTATAGCGATCCATTGCTCGTCTATTTGTATTCTGCAGCTGTCCAGTTCACAAATGTCAAATATGAATGACGTACGGCGCCATTTACAAAAATTATAAAATCTTCCGAAACGGTGATTAATTTTGCGACACCCCGTGTTGAAACGAATTCACAACTCTGCCTTTACAAATGGTAT
This sequence comes from Gymnocheta viridis, assembly GCA_956483585.1. NCBI lineage: Eukaryota > Metazoa > Arthropoda > Insecta > Diptera > Tachinidae > Gymnocheta > Gymnocheta viridis. The sequence continues at coordinate 121,909,910 of OY101440.1, forward strand.
TGTTTCTACTTTTTTTTAATCAATCAAAATGACTTGCATAAACATTTTAAGAATTTTAAACATTTTTTCATAGAAAGATCTACTTTTATTTACTCTCCAAGTTTTCGTTGAATTATTAAAATGTTTTCTACATAAAAGTTTGCTACATTCACCTCTACCGTCTAAAGTTTAGACATTAATTGAATAATGAATGAATAACACGACCCGAATTTAGTGGTTTTACTTAAATTTTGTCCTAAACAAATATTAATTTAACCACATACAATCATGCATACTTTCTTCCTTAAATGTTTTGTGTGAATGTCCTTTTTTAACCTTAACTTTTTCCTAGTTAGTTAACACTAACTAAACCTTAAATAAATACCTTGATAATGGCAAGTAATTTTTATAAAGAGCTTAAATTCATAGAAACAAATGAAAATGAAGGTTGTTTATTTCAAAATACTAGATATGCGAGTATAATGGTAGTAGAGTTAATTGTAGAGGATTTTCTAAGTTTTTAAATTAAAAGTAAATTATAAATACATGTAAGTAAAAGCTGACCTATTAAAAACTATTTTCTCAATAGCGATTTTTTTAAACTTTCGCAGTATTTGACTTTGTATGATGGTGATTTGATTATGGAAGAACTCAGTCTGTCACAGCGTTTATACCGCCTGGTAAAGTGTGATTTTATTGTGGAGTAATTTGAATACATATAAAAGTTTATATGGACCCATAATTTGACTGTTCTAGATAATTTTTCTATACTTCTCATCTCATACTGGTAGTTGCCGACCAGTGTATGAATAATTTACTACAATTACGAGCATTGGAAAACAATTATGTCTAAACATATCAAAGCTTAATAAGAAAATTCAATATCTGTGTTCTCTCATGATTATAAATTGATCGACTTTAGAAGTTAGTTTCATAATTTTCAATTATTCAATTCAATTTCGTAGAAGAAAACTAAACAAAGTTTTCTTTATTGGCCTCTGTTACAAAATTTAATAAGATATGAAGCAAAACAAGCGCTGACAAACTCATTTGTAAGTTTGTATGTCTGATTAAGGCTTCAAAAATGTATTGTTCATAGAAACTGTCTCAAACGTATAATATATTTTCTTATTTTTTTATTATACTCGTATGTACTTTTCGAAGCATGTAAGAATGTAATAAAAATAATGGCAGACGTGTCCTCTAGACACTAATCTATCTAGTTATTTATGTCATACGAGACTACTCATCTATAATAATTTGTTGAGCTGAATTGTATGGACCCTAATAGATTATTCGGCAGTAACGAATTGAAGACACCCTTCCAAGTGGTCAATAATTTGTTGCTAGTCTTTTAGAATTTCGTTGATATTCTATTAGTAACTGTGTAGAGATGGACCCAGTATGACTTAATTGAACGATTCTAATTAAAGCCTTTTTTGACAAGGTTAGATTTATCCCAACACACTGTCAGAAATTCAAGTGGCACTAATGCAATACTTCATTATGTGCTCGAAATCTTCAACTCAAATCACTTTTCGACGACTTATTTCTTTAAAATCGGAAACAGTAAATTATTGAGAAGAAAGCGGTTGCGGTGACAGTAACTCGAACCTTTTTCTGAAAGTACTTGCTAGACGTTTGGTTTTTTTTCCTTAATCAGTCCAATAATGATGGGCAGTACTCTCCATTTACTGACTTTTCATTTAGTCAAAGTTGTAATGGGTAATTGCAATTGTTGCCTCTGGCTCACGATATCAGAGCCTGTGTACTATGAAAACAAAGCAGCAAAATAAAATCCATAATTTCTGTGGTGCAACGTACTTCATCACTCAGGAGTGTTGGCACACTAGACGGTTTCTCTATATTTGCGTATCCACCTAATAAAATTGGTTGATTTAAATAGTACATAGTGGTAAGTCCATATTTCAAATAATTCATTGGCAATTATATGTTGGCGAAAAAATTCACCAGAATCCAAAGGCTTTAAATCTTCTAAAAAAATTGGTTCCAGGCAGATCAACCAGAACAACAACACTGCAAAAACAACAAAAAAAATTTTAACAAAAAAATCATGTTGACAAATTCTTTCCACATAAAAGAGCCACGTCTGACAATAGAAAATTAATCAGTTCACGCCAGTTTTTGTTATTGCTATTTTTATTGCTATTGCGTTTATTCGCAGTTATTCCAATAGCTTTTCATAACCAGTTTTTTGTGAAAAATTTAAATCACCAAAGCGAATTTCAGCTCACCAATCTTTCAAAACTATATCGTAGCTTAAAGAAGCAGTCATCGTCAACGCGTGACTATAATGAGACGCTAGCAGAATGGAATATGTATTTTATGTGCCAACATACGAGTACTTCATATTTTGTTAGCATCTGCGGTTGCTTTTCTGCTTGGATTTCGTGAAACCTAAACCAAAGTAAAGAAATGTCCTGTGGGAGTAGTAAGTATTATCTCTTTAAATTGAAAGAATTTTCATTTTGCTTGAAAACGAAATGAAAATGCAATAAATGTTGTTTTATTAAGTTCGCTTTAATACCACAATATGGGTATTTAAATATCCACAAAGTAATAAAGTTTTCATATAACATTCAATTGTTTATAACATGAATTTGCACATTTTAAATATGAGATACATGACTCCTTATCATATAAGTTCATGCCAGTCTGCTGTTGAACTTGACATAATTTTGTTTTTTTTTTTTGATTTCACTTGATCCTGCTAGAATTCAATTAACTTGCCCTCCAGCCATAAATAATCTCAATAGTTGTAGATTTCTTGTTATTAAGCATTTTTATTATCATATTACCAACTCATGCGTTTAGTCCTATAATTCTACTTGAACATTAAAGTTACAAATAATTCACAAATGGTCCCCGGTGTATCATATGAAATAAATGTTGAGGTCATTTAATGTGAAAAAGTTTACTTTTTTACTTCATTTCCTTTCTTATTTGTATTTGTTGCTAACAATATTTATTCGGTCAACATGTGAAAATGTTTGTACGAGTATGTATCTATGGATTATAATTTTATTTGCTTTACTTGACTCTTAATAATTGTATTTCTCATTCTCTGATGTGAAAAATATGTCAAGGTAATTGCATATGTACTATACGTATAAGTATGTTTACTTTATAAAAGGAGAAACGACCCAGCAGTTATAAAAGTGTTAATGTCTGCCACGAAACAGTACGGTTACGAACGTGATTGCTCTTTAAGTTAAACTTGTTGACACATACTCACATAAGTCATTATTATTATTTGAAGCCTGTTCGGAAATGAATTAATCTGGTGAATCTAATGAGCATCCATTGTTATCAGATGAGGTTGATGCTTAATTACTGCTCAGGAGAAAAAACTCAATTGTTGCTTGTTACTTACGTGTCAAAATATTTAGCGTTGCATTTACGCACCATGATCATTGTCATGATCATAAAAAACATAAAATAATTATTGAATATTGTAATGTTGGTGCCTTAGCATCTCGTTGATGGATCTTATATTTCTATTTTTTCTTAAATTATTTACAAAACTGCACAAAAAGTAAAAAATAATAATAAATAAAAATTACTTTTTTTAATACTCGTAGTAGTTTTTAATCCAAAGTGATTTTTGTTTTGGCTAAAGTACATAACATTTTTGTAGAAGGAATTGAATATGAGATAATATTTCAAAGGTACAAGGAATAAATTAACATCAATTAATTTCAATTTACATGGCAGAACAGAATCAACGTTGTTTTTATTTATATTTATTATCTGCTATGTTCTTCATTACACTTTGAAGTTGAAGTTATTCTTTTTTTCACATTTGAATTTCAATATTCAATATTCTACTTTTCCAGAACATCAAAAATGAAAAGTTTACTTTTCATATTTCAATTTCACTACTTTTGTGGAATATGCCTGAATATGAAAACTTTATTTATAAAAAAATCCCAATTCGATTAGATATTAAGGTCGTCATTTTAAAGATTAAACTTTTCTAAACGCTTGAAATTTATATTGAAAATAGTTTTAAAAATTTTTTAGTATTTTTTATACAATATTGAAACGCTTAGAAATGTATTATTTTAAAAAATGAGACTATAAATCAAACTTTATTTCCTCCATAGTTAGTTTAAATTTAACATAATCCGGATACACTTGAGAACTGATAAAATTGGGCGTTGCGAAAATGCAACGCAGGGACTTGATGGGTTAAACGAATTTTTTTAAAGAAACTACTTGAATTATTAACGCTTTATTTATATAAAGTAATAAAGCAAGAAATCGATTGGATGCCACTAGAAAAATAAACCACATAAGACATACTGTCTACATTTGATACTGAATCTCTAATCCATTCAATAGATCTTAAATAATATAAATGTGTTTTATCTCTGAAATATTTAACTTAAAAAATCAATAACTTTAGTTGTTATTATTATTGGCCAAGTATTTATAATTCCTTTTTATTTTTGATTTTTTTTTTCAATAATTTTAATTCTTAATTTTTTCCAATGTCACTTACCGTTTATGTAAAACTGCAACAAAAAAAGTTTTTTTTTTAAATTTCGGATCGACGACTTTCAATACTTTATTTTTGATGGTGTACGTAAATCCTGTACCAGTTTTAAGGTCTATGCAAATTAGGGTAAAACTGCTACTTTTTTTGTTTAACTTGGCCGGAAAGTTTTGTATAAAAAATCATATACGCGTATTATAATCGATAACATCGAACTTTAGTTACGAAATTCCGCCAGTAGCTGCAAGCTTGTGGCTGTCATAAAGGTACTGAAAAATATCAACTTAAATTCAAAACTCTCTATTGCCAGCAACTAACAACTCAACTGAGTTTCGGTTGCCATCCATGATCGGCTCTATAAATTCTAGAATACTATTATTACGGAATTATGTTGTGCAATTGAGAAAAGTTTAACATTTAATTTAAAAAATCGTTAAGAAAATTATTAATATTTGAAATTAAATTAAAGACTTCTAAAATCCAAATGTATGTGGTTTGCAAAAATATCGTTTTTAATTAATAACACGTAATAAGAAAAGGCACACAAATAATTTTGTTGATTTTTTTTGTGATCGCAAGTTCTCATGACCAAACGCTAATGTATTTTTATTGCTCATTAGCGTGAGCTTTTTCTCTTGATATTAACAAAAGATAGTGGTTTCTAATCGATCAAAGAACTGAAGTGTAAAACTTAAGTTTGAAAGGTAGACAAAAAAATGATTTGGTTTTTGATGCTTTGCAGAGCTACAGTTACGGACTACTGGGCTCGTATAGACTCACATATTTCAATCGACAACGTTTGTGGTCAATGTATGACAAAGGATGTCATTACGATTTATAAAGACTTTGAATATGAAAATTGTCCAATATGTGGTTTGCAAACATTAAACTTTTTTTTACAGCCATATTCACATAACATCGTATAGCAGGCTTAAAGTTCACAATAGTTATTGATCAGTTTGAGGCTAGAAAAAGTTTTATTTAAAAAAAATAGTATTCGCAAAAGTGCTTGACCTTTTTGTGTTTTATTAACATTTTTTAAGGCAACAAACCATTTTATACATAAAGCTTAAATAAAACAAACACAATTCCATTAGTAATATTAAAGTACATCACATATCGTTCCTTTATTGCAACTTAGTCATATCTAAAACAACTCGTTCTTCAGAAAACGAGTTTAAAGTTTTTAATTTACTCACAGCTCAAAATGGATAAACAAAAAAATATTCTCATCTCAAGAAGTGAGCAAACAAGATATTTGATAAAATTTTACACAAAGTGAAGTATTTATTTAAAAATCACGTTTTTTTAGATATGACAACGTTACAATGAACGAGCGCTATGTAAATAGCTTTTTACTGTTTTCAAGCAGAGTAGCTTCGTTCGACTCTAATTATAATAATATATTTCCGTTTCTTTAAAGAAAAATTTTCTGTGATGTAAAAATAAATGATTTAATATAAAAATGATTAAAAAAATGGGCAATAATGACGTATAAAAAATTTAGTTGAGACCTCATAACTTTTATTGAAAGAGTTTAGCTGCTCACCTCTGAATTACAAAGATGGCATGTCCAAAGTAGCAAAACAAATTTCACTCACAAAAACTCTTTATTTTTTTAAGTATTCAATCAGTATTTGAATCGAATCGAATATAGAATGTTTGTCATTGTTAAATATTTGACGGCAGCCTTATTTTATTCTTTAAATATTTTTCCGTTGGACATCAAATTCTAAATGTTACTTCTGGTATCTTGAGTTTTTGTCGCCTAATGTTCTATTAGTTGCAACTGTCTGACGTTTCTAAGATTGAAAGAAAATCTCTGCGCTCCAAAATAAAATAATATTATCATAGTTAATGGGTTGACTGCAACTTCAAATTTTAGTTTTCACCTTCTTCCTCCTAATGATGAATATTTTTACTTGTTTTTTTTTGTGTATTTTGATTTTAGAAATCTCAATTACATCTTTTATGCCGACCGATAAAATCGAATATACATACTTATATACGAGTACATGCAGTTATATGTCTAATTTTTATTAACTACAGTTTAGCACTTTTTCTGCGCTTTTAAGTAATTTGCCGTTTTAATTTTTCTTTCTTTAATTAAGAGTAACATATTTTCTATTACTTTTCTAACCATTCCAACAGCACGTACAGCTAATTTTTTCCCTTTACCATATTCAACAACACGTACTGGTAATTTTTCCCTTAAAACACCATGATTAAACGTATAAAATCATACATATTTGACACAGAAATTTCTTTCAGCCACGTAAATACACGTACATGAACTACAATCTATTTTTACTGTTAGTTTTGCAACCAGACAAGTCATTTCACTTGCACTTCAATGAAAATATATGATGTTCTTTAAAGAAAAATCTATCGCAAGCCAAGAACCTGTCATTAATAATGCTCGTTAAATATTCTTAGTAGTAGTTTGCCATAACATTCAACATTATTTACTACGAAAAAGAAGTAATTTTTTGGTAAGTTTTTAATTTATATTTTGACTTTTACTTTTTTCTTGCAGACTTTACTGTTATGCTCAGAAACACGTCAAATCCATCAAGGCTGTAACAAGACCTGGTGAGGTGGCGGAAAAGCAGCGCTACAAAAGTATACGAAGGTCAAAACCTCCAGAAAAGAAAAAGTTTAAAGTACGTAACCTGCATCATAGTTCACCATATCATGTATCCGACCACAAAGCAGCCGTGACGGTGGGCGTCATAATGGGTGTCTTTCTCATCTGTTGGGTGCCATTTTTTTGTGTGAATATTGTGGCCGCCTTCTGTAAGACGTGCATAGGTGGACAAACATTTAAAATACTCTCATGGTTGGGCTATTCAAATTCTGCCTTTAATCCAATTATCTATTCAATATTCAATAAAGAATTTCGTGATGCTTTCAAACGAATTCTGACAACACGTAATCCCTGGTGTTGTAAACAAGATATTGGCAACATACATCCACGTAATAGTGATCGTTTTGTTACAGATTATGCCTCAAAACATGTGGTGACTATGAATTCAGGTCGGTCGTCAGCTGAATTGGAACAAGTTTCTGCAATTTGACCACCAAAACGTACCGGCGATTATGCCTCATCTTTGGTATGTTGCGTTTCCGGCTCAGCAGATGCGACTTCATTGACAATTACACCGTATGGTCCCTGAGATTCGGTAACAGCTGCTTCTACGACCATTGTGGTAGAATCACTGGACACTGCAACTAGAACGAGCGATAGTAAACAAATGGAGACAGTATTAGTTTAGAATAATTGCAACAGCAGCAGCAGCAGCAGCAGCAACTACAACAAAACTGAACAAATCAACTAGAAAACTAAAAGCAAATAGCTGCAACAACAAAAACACCGACTTATGTGAAACTGAAAATAAAAACTACTACTAACAAATGTACATATACATACGCATGTATACTCGTTTACACAAGCCGCCATTATCACTACAACTACTATTGCAACTATAAGTTTTTACAGCATCACACACATGCAAACACACACACATATTGTATAAATATGAGCAACTGGATTACAGGGTGAGCGTTAAACAAATCATTCTCTTTATTTCAAGTTAATAAATATAAAGAATTTTTTTTTTAATTTATTAATCGAGATTGCCTCGATATCTTCTTTTAAAGATTTTCAAAAACTTTTACTTGTTGAGGGTTTTTTAGCTAGTCTATATACATGCATTTCATTGGTGCTTATGCCAAATCATCAGTAGACCTTAAACCATATTTTTGAAATGTTTCAAACCTTATACAAAAACTTTTAAAAAACGAATAAGATATTCAAAAATTACAAAAGTATAAATAAGCATAGTTGGCTTTGAAACCTATTCAAAAATCCCAACAAACAAATTATATTATTCGATATGAATCTATTTTATTTTCTTTACAACCTTTATACAATTAGACGCCCTTTAAGTGACAATAAAAGTATTTAATATGGCAAAAAGGAAAATAAAGTCTTAATTAAGTATTAAGCATTTTTTTAATTTATTAATCGAGATTGCCTCGATATCTTCATTTAAAGATTTTCAAAAACTTTTTATTGTCACCCAAAGGGCGTCTAATTGTATAAAGGTTGTAAAGAAAATTAAATAGATTCATATCGAATAATTGGGATTTTTGAATAAGTTTCAAAGCCAGCTGTGTTTATTTATACTTTTGTAATTTTTTAAATTCTCATTGGTTTTTTAAAAGCTTTTGTATAAGATAAGAGGTTTGACACATTTCAAAAATATGGTTTAAGGTCTACTGATGATTTGGCATTAGCACCAATGAAATGCATGTATATAGACTAGCTAAAAAACCCTCAACAAGAGTTTCTGAAAATCGTTAATAAATATATTTAAGTAGTTAAACTAAACTGAAATCAAACAAAAATTATTAAATCAAAATGAAACAACACACTCCAAATACTCATAATTGCTGTTCACAAAAACCAGAAGGCCAACACGAGTAGAATATTTATATGAAAGGCACTCAATTTTCACTCACACAAATTTTCTAGACGAGTCGAATGTCTGTCTGGTTTATGTAAACAGCACATAAATTCTTGTCATATCCCTCCTAATATTGAATTTACTCATGGTTGTTTGTTTAATTTTAAATCTTGATTAAGTAATCAAATTCTAGCAGAATATTTGTTATTTTAAAAGAATATTTTTTTTTAAATACGAGAGATTAATTAAAACATATGTTACAATATTTATGGTAAAAAAGTATTTAGCATTTAAATTTCAAGCAACATTAAATTATTAAGTGGTAAAAATGTTGCGAAAACCTACAAAAATAATAGAGTTCATAAAATATGGCGTTAGATGAAATACAAAACCATGACATCGCTGTTTTATCAAATATTTTATGTTATGTGATCTACGAGTAACACATTTATGAAAAACACGATTTGGTATTTTTAGTTGGTTACGTGATTTTTCATTTCAGATATCGATAAATATGCATTATTTTTTTTATTTTTATTTTTTTTTAACGAACGAAATTTTTCAATTTAGTATTAATTATTCGAAAAATTTGCAGCAAAAAGGGAAAGGTGTTTAGGTCATATCTTGCAGTTCTGGAGGAGAACACTTCTAATTTTCAAGCGAATCTTTTGGTTATTTATTTCCATTGGAGTTAAAGTTGCAAACTGCTTTTTTCAATTCTCTTATTTAAGAATACGTGCTAAATTATATATTAAATTAGGCTATTATTCCACGTGAGACTATAAATTTAAAATAGATAAGCACTAATAATTCATTACGCCTCAATTGCACTAAATAATTACAGCTGTGCCCAGAGTTACTTCCGAATGTGAAGATTGCATAGGAATTATTAATACCAATTCGCCTTGTGTTGACTTATTCCTTTTTGTCACAGAATTAAAGTTGGCAAATTTGTCTTTTAAAGTTGTTCACAATGGAATCACCACAATAGAATAAATAGCATATTACTCCAAATTATAAAAAACTAAATTGTAACAATAGATTATCTTGATTTCCTTTTTAATGCTATTTTAATTGTGTCACCAACGTCAACCATAGTGAATGTAAACTGAATTGTTCTTGTATTAAAAATGAAAGAAAAAATTTTCTAGAAGCCACAAAAAACTAAATTACCCAACAAAAACTTGGTGTATGACTTCTATTAAGAACAAACAAACATAAATACAAATTTACCACACAATCAATATGCCGTCACTAGTAAATAAACGAGTAACTTGTTCTCTGACTGGCGGACTTGTAGAACGTGCGTTTATCATACAGACGATTGTCTGTTCAACTCCTGGCGTAAGCATTTATTATTTTTATTTTACGTCCTTCCTGAAAACAAATTTTATTTTACATACTTGTGCAAACAATTGACATTCAATCCCTTCTAAAGCACGAGTTCAACACTGTCAGAAAACATTCAATTTTTATTGTGTTTTGTATATTCAATGACTTCTAATTAGTAATATTTTTCAGTAGTTATTTGTAGTCCAAAGTACTAACACCATGTTAAAGTAATTAGTGAAAAGTATGCACTTCAAACGTTTGTTAGCACTTTGACTCATTACTTTGCCATCAAATATTTTTTACTAGGTTCATTCTCATATAAAAAAATCACTTTAAAAGAAATCAATGAAATATTTTAAAATTTGCGCACATAGTTACATATATTTTAGCAAATATGATCTCATCTTTCTTTTGTGAAGGAATTATTTATTTATTCGTTTGTAATGGATAGTTTTTTTTTTATTAAAAAAAATCCAACAAAAAAATTTTTTTATTTAAATACATTTTTTCAATTCGTTCGAATAATATTTATAATTTAATCGTTTGTTCGAACAAAAAAATTTATGAACTTTTGTTCAAACAATTTAACACTCGAATAATTTGACAAAACTTGTAGTATATATACTTTGTTTCACAATTGTAGAAATAACTTTTGGCTTTTTTTTTTTGTTTAATTTATTTGTGCGATACGTACTATTATTATTATTATTATTATTATTTTTATTGTTTTTTTTTTCGCTGTAGCATAATGTTTGTTTGAAAGCCTAGAGCCTGGTTTTCGGTTCAATATTTCATGTGAAATGCAGTGAAATACAAAATGAAAAATTTATTAAAAACTATTTATTTCTTGTTGTAGAAATTGTACTCTATCCATATTGTAAAAACATATAAAATGTATTTACCAAAATTCTAGCAACGTGATAACTTTTGCCCTTAATTAGAATTTAATTTTTCATATCAAGTGTCACTAAATCAAAATAAACTTTGTTTTATGTCAAATGTTTCAAATGAAATAATCAATGTTAATGAACATTTTTACAAATTCGATGAAAGTAGTAGAGATAAGTGTTTAATTAATATTATTGTAACTAGTAACCAAAATGCATTTTATATTGTTTTAAATTGATTATTTGCGGTTTTCGAAGCTGTCATCACTTGCAAAATCAACTAGCACTCAAATGAAATGTACTTATTTGTAGATTTATAATCTGTGGCTTTATTTTTTTTTAACAATTAATAGTTTGTGTTCTAGTTACTAGAGAATATTCTTAATAAAATTGACAAACTTTATTTTTTAATAGTTTTATTAAAATTAGAACTATTTCTTTTTTTTCATTCAAAAGCTTAAACTATGGACCTGAAATTCATTTTAGTTAAAAACATTTTAAGGCTAACAAAACCTTATTGAGATAAGGTATGCAAAAACGTTACCTTAGATAATTTTTAACTTTAGTTATCTTAGACGTTAATACTAGCAGCACCATCATGTTCACCAGCCACTTTGTATTTTATGATGTACAAAAACGAATACAATTTTATTCGAGTTGTCAATACTGACTTACGGCTCTGTAGTATGGTGGCCTGCCACAAGTAAAAAATGCGTGGTTGATCAATTCTACAGAATACAGAGATCCGCTTGCGTCGGGATAACATTATCTTTACGTACTAGCCCTTCGTATGCTCTAAATGCTATACTAAACCCTATTCCGATTGACTTTCATGTATGGACGGTATCCTCAAGCAGCACGGCAAGACCAGCTGCATCTGCGTGTGGAGATCGAGATCGTATGGTCACGCCAGAATCCTGGATCAACTACACCCTACGCTGAGGAAATCTACAGATTACATGATACCTCTTCGGGAATTTAATAAAGTGGTTAAAGTTCTAGTTCCATCCAGGCGGGAGTAGAAGAAAAGCACAATAGTAAGAAAATAACACGTCACGTCACAAAATACACTGATGGATCAAGAATGGTCTGCGGTGTCGGCTCTGGAGCCTTTTCAGATGATCTAGGTATAAAACGCACCTTCCGTCTTTCTAATGAAGCCACTGTTTCAGGCCGAAATCCTTCCTGTAAGAGATGCGGCCAGAATGCTGGTCGACAAGAAGGTAATGTCGGCATGTTTGGCGACAGCCAAGCAGCGCTCCTATCACTAAGATCACATACCACTTCCTCTATTCTAGTTGGGCAGTGTAAGAGCGTGCGTGGTCAGGCTGACCTCACCCTCATCTGGGTTCTAGCGCATAGCAATTTTTCAGGCAACGAACAGGCGGACGAGCTGGCTAGGGCTGGCTCTGCTCTGAATGCCTCAAACACCGAAATCGTGTGGCACCATTAAAAACTGCCTATTTAATCATTATCTTTATAAGGCTGAATGCAGATGGCGCAAAATTGAAAATAAAATGTTGCCTTGCTATAATTACAAGCGCTCAATACAACTGACACGTCGAAACCGCAAGGACATCTCGTGATGGGGCACTGGACGGTCGGCAGACATGCTAGTAGGATAAACCTGTCCTATAATGAGTTCTGTCAAAGTTGTCGAGTAGAAAGCAAAGAAGCAAAGACAATGTTCCACTTTCTTAGCGAATGTCCAGCTTTGCATCACTCGACACACAAGTTTTTAGGCAGTCATGTACTAGAAGACCTTTCAAAATTATCAGAGATTGGGCTGTGTGCCTTTATCAGGTATCTCATCGTATCCGAATACTTAGACACGGTTCTACATACATGCCTACGTGTAGAGGGCACCCACGTAAACCAACCAACCATTCGAGTTGTCAAGTATGAGAGTATTTGTTTTGAAATGATATAACTTCTTTCTTTACAAAAGCGTGTACAATTTCTTTATGAAGTAAAAAGAAAAATAATATAAAAATCATAAAGAGGAATGTGAACAATTACTTTTTCTTCGAATGAAACAAGTATTCGGGTAGCTATCGAGAATAAGACAAAATCCATCACTTTAATTTACTGTAAAGAATAAATTTTAGGCCAAGAATGATATTTCGAAAGTGTGGTTCGGGTTTACTTTAAAATATTTGTGCAATAAGCGTCTTTCCATATAATTTTACTTAACAATGGTTCATTACGGGCGTATGACTTAAATGGAGTATAAAAAATATACGAAAATTACAATTATTCTTCTGTGTTTTTTGAATTTTTGAAATGTTTTCTTTTCTAATAAACCAAATAAAAAATATGCAAAATTTTTTGATTTCATAAATTCCTAAATTAACGACTTTTACATGAATTTCATTCATTTTAGTAGTTTAAATCTAATTTTCGGGGGAAATTGTTTATGAAATCAAACATTTTTTGAATGTTTTGGAGAAACTTTGCTTTTTTGCCTCCTCTGAGTGCGCGTCTGTTAATATTTAATTGATAAAATTTTTAAATAAAATTAAAATTTTACCCAAACTTGCTTGTTATATTTTATTACTATCGAGCAGTATTTAGAAAAACTTCGAGAAACAGATTATGCGGGACTAAACCGAGTCATTTCATTGATTGAAGTGAAAGTTGTGATAACAATTTAATGCCTGATTCTTGAAAGAAATATTTACAATTAGTTTTTGTTCAAATCTGTTGTAGCTAAACTTAATATTTTAAAATAAGGATACATAAGAGATTGTCATGTGCTTACACCGATTGAAGTAAAATTTACCACAAAGCTTTAAAGTATAACAATGCCTAATTCTTGTTGCATTCTGTTGGCAGTTGCAGCTTAAATTTTGTTTATAGAACTAAGAAAATATTATAATTAATTAAATCCTAAAAAACTTTTTCAATTTTCGAAAGAATTATCTGCCAGCGATTTGCTGATTCATTATGCAGAGCAAAGCACTTTGCGATGCTACAATATTTACAAATTTATTGTAGACTTCCTAACTTCTCCTCTTATTTGTTTGTGACCATCACAAATTTTGATTGTGGAGAAGAAGAAAAAATGTGAAGCAATGATATTTTTGAGAAAGATTTCTCTTACCTTTTGCGTTTGAGAAGTAAATATTTCATAATCTAAACTCATCAAAACTTATTCTATGAAGTCTTTATGACTGTTCAAAATGTTTTATTTCTAAATTTAAAAAACGTGTCTTCCTTAATTCGTATTTATATTTCACTAAAGACTTTGCACCCACCACCTACCTGTTCAAAGTATATATTTCATTATTTACTTGTGTTTTATTTGAATTCAAAATGAATTATATTTTTAAATGTTTAATTAAACTTTCTCTCTTTGTGATTGTATGTACTCGTGCAATGCCTTGATTGGCATTTTAAATTACCCAGCGTGGTCGGTCACAGCCAAATAAAAGGATACAAGCAGTTAAAGCATAAAGATAAATATAAATCGTTTAAAAGTTTTCTTATGCGTTATTTTAAACAAAGAGTTTGTAGATCTAAATATATTGCTTTACTTTTGGAAACTGGTATGTTTTAATTATGTTAGAAACAATCAAATTAAAGTCAATTTAATTAAAATCTGTTAGTTGTCATGTTCTACAAATTTTATACGATTTTGGTTTAAGTCGATATGAAATCTTAATGCACAATTTCAGAGTTTTAACTAACGATTTATCTTATTAAAACATAAGAATATTGCAAAACTAAAGTAACGAAATTGATTAACTAAAAAATCAAAGATACGTTTACATAGATTGGCTCAAATGGAAAATATTACAAACCCAAACAGTTCCCTTGAAAAACATCACAAACGAAACAATTAACTTTTCAAGTGAAACGTGTACATTTTCGTATTAGGAAATGTGGCTTTCAACTTATCAATGAAATACTAAACAAAATACTTTTGGTTTTGCAACAAAAAATTATCTGAAAATATATTAATGATGTTTCTTGACTTAAAATAAAAACCGGACAACACTATTAGGTTTTTTCTAATATTAACACTTTCCTTGAAAAAAATGGATATTAAGTAGAGATGCCTTTATATTCGATTGATTTTTGAAATCTCGATTAAGGCACTTTAAGATATCCCAAGCCCTAGAAGCTTTTCCTCACAGTTGCATCAAGCCAACAAGGTTTCAACGAAACTTAAATCAGAAAAGAACCGATTGTCCGGCCGAAGGTATTCATTTTCCATTCTGGTGCTATCTATAAACTTTGTTTTGGAACTGCCGAGGAGATGCAAAGGAGCAATTTCAGATTTACCATTCTTTAAAATGCAAATTAAATGTGAAAATAATTTTTTGCTTTAATTTCGGTTCAATGCATTTAAAATCAACAACATTTATATCTACATTTTTATTTCATACTCTTTAATTTATTTAATATAAAAACCAACACCTTCAAGCACAAAGTAGTCTCTATCTAAACTTAAAGCACGCTAGTTAAACAGCAACTTATCAAATGTAATACGTACACATTATCCTTTATTATTAAAATTCCCAACTTAATTTATGATAAAATCAGCGGGATGTAAAAACAATATTAATAGCATGATTTACATATACATACACAAATACATATGTGCTATTTGATATATGAACACATAAAATCCAATAAAAATCCATCACAAAGGATTAAATTATTTATGATGTTCTACATATGATGTGAACTAAAACAAAGAGAACATGGTTTTAAAAATTAATTTGATTTAATTTGAAACAAGTAAAAAAATAAAAAAAAAGCTTTTTATTATAAAGAAAGAAGCATTGTTGCACAGTTAATTTATGTTTGCATAAAAAAATTTATTTTTATGTGTTTTTTTGTGATTGTCTGCAAAATAAATTAATTGAAATTGTTTCTTTAACAATCGTTGTTTTTTATTTTAAGTATTTACAATTAACTTGATGATAACAATGAGCTTCGATAAACTGAACACCCCTCACAATTAATTCATTTGTGTTTTAGGCCTTTTAATATTGAAAAAAATCTTAACATTTGCTGGCATAATCATTGTATTTTGATGCTTTTTGCATTTAGCAAATCCATCGATTATTTTTTAAATAAATTTTGTATTTATTGCAAAAGTTTCATTAGTCGGTTTTTTATCTAACAAATTGCAGATAGGCAAATATATAATTCGATATAATAAAAAAATAGGAACAATCTGGAAGCACACCCATATAGTTTTTCAACTCTTTTATAACCAAATTCACAGAAAAACGGACAGACGCATAGATTTTCAGACCTGCGAAGAATATTTCATTTTTCAAATTTGTTTATAATAACAAACCAGAGATTCGGATAGACGTCAGGATAGATACATGTCCCTCGAGTACCGAATAAACAAAAAACAACGGATCCAATGTGGAAGAATGTTCTTTAAGAAAAAACGGCAAATTTTTAGGTCAAATAATTAAAATGAGCGGGATATTTTCAGATAACACAAACCGATGTCGAAACACCTGCAGTTCGTGAAAAATCTCCCAAAATAAAATAATTGAAATATTAAAACCACCATTGAGCGAAAACTAAACGCAATGAAAACAAACCAAAACTAATCTCCGTGAAAAAGATGATAAGAATCAAAATTAGACACTTTTCAAAAAGTATTAAGTTGTACGCCTGCGTGATTAACTTTTTTATTTATTCGGTATCCCATTCAAGATATTTTAATGAAATCAGTCAGAGAGAGTTAAACTGTTTCTAACTTGAAATTTAACGGATCCATAGAAAAAAGGGGTGATCGTGTTGGCACTCACAAAGTTGTTTTGTTTGGTTTAAAAAAAATAGTGAATAATCAGTCACATTTTTATATTTGTATAGTCTTTAGCCCGCCTATGTTGAAATTGCATTCCACTTCTCACTGCATCCATATTTATATATCAAATTTCTAAATTCAAAATGTATGTTTGATTTAAAAAAACTATTAAAGGTTAAGCTTAATTTGGAATGAACATAGCCGAAACCGGTCTGTTTATCAACCAAATTTGACGTGGGATGACGGAAATTCATTCCAAATTGCATCAAACCCCGTCGGAAGAAAAACACAACAGTTAAGCTTAATCATGTTTGCATACAAAACTCTTAACTATGAATATTCATCTGTTCATCATTCTAAGAAACTTAAGATTTTAGTATCCATGATATCCCGCAAGTAAGGATGTACTAAAACATGTACGCGAGTAAGGTCGGGTTAGACGATCATTTATTGAGATGAAGATCATTTATTGAAAGAGATTTTTAATTGAATAATGCAGCTTTATTAGTCGTATTGTTCTTGTATAAGAACTCACTCAACCACCGATAAAGGAATTTATATACCTCAGTCCTAAGAATTGATATTCCATAGTTTCCCAGAATTGGTTTTTCCAGTTCATGGACGGAGGCCCGCAGCTTAAATAGTAAGTGCAGGCCGCAAAAGTTATCGTTGCTTGACAGATTGACTCATTGATCCACTTAATATAAGTTAATTTCAAAATAGCTTTATAGTTTCCAGCAAACTGAGAGTGAACAACTGCAGCGCTTGTATAGTCCTCGAAGAAGAGTGACTTCTCTAAAAAAATTTAAAATATCATACTTTCTCGGCGAAAAACCTTTTTAAATCGCGAATTATTCGTCAGCTCAATTTTTTTAAATCCGCACTACTTAAAATAATTGACATAAACAGTTTCAAAAATTACGATTTTTAAGAAATAAGTGTCAATTATTGTTTGCTAGACGCCTTGAAAATGCATAAAAGATGCCTAAAACTCTTTTGGGGACACTTCATAAGACCGATCAGCGATAATTTTTAGTAATATTTTATATAAATCAGGTATATTTAAGGAGGCCCTAAGACTTTCTTTGACGGCAATTCAAGAGAATGTAATAAATATATTAATATGGAGGGCTCAGTGCTTAAGTGAACAAAGTCACATAAAGACAATTCGAGGATATTTTGAGTTTCAGTAAATGAACTGCCATTAAAAAATTTAAAATGAGAGCCATTGACTTGGGATTTTTACTGTTACCTTAGAAAGTAAACACTTTTTTACTTAATCCGTTACAGAACTAGATAGAGTTAAAATTGTTCAGCTCTGAGCCCTCCATATATGAATTAGAACTAGTGTCTGCTAAAACGTTTTTTTCTGGAGGCATCTTTACTTATTATCCTTACCGTATACACAAGTATCAGTCACACAGTTACATTTAATATAATAATGCTTTATGACGACCGATAATTTCATCCTTTCTCTTTCTACGCATCACAGCCCGGGGTGGATCAGGGCTTCTTCTACGATTCGCCTTCATGCAACACGATCTTTTGACAATGCTTCAAAGTTCTGAATTTGCAAAACTTTTAGATCTTTTCGCACACTATCTATCCATCTTGCTCTTGGCCTTCCTCGTGTTCTTGTAGTTTTCTATTTAGAGCTTCTTTTGGCATGCAAATAACATTCTCAAGCCGCCTCAACTCTAGCGCTTTTATATACTTTACTAACGTCTTGTGACGAGCAAGCTCTTCAGTTTAAACGTTTCATCTTATTGCACCATCCACCATCATTTTTTATACTTCCAAAGATTTTTCTAAAAATTCTCCGTTCAAGGCATTGCAATTGCCAGCAGTCATTTATTTTGACGCTCCACTGATGCTTTAGAATTAAAATATTCTTTGCCTCTCATTTAAAAATTTTAAACGTTACTCCTTAACATGAGTTAAATGTGGTATAAAAACTAAAAGAAGCACAACATAAAAAAATTATACATATTAGCAGTTTTTTGCAATTTATTAAAAACCTTTATTTAAACCATATTATGTTCATGAAAATAAAACAGAAAACAAAATAAATGACAATCCATATCAGCCAGTATTTTCAGTCAGTGCATATTTTTTTTTTTATCCAGCTGTGTTACTTTCTGTCTTCTTTTTCTTTGTTATTCTATATCATTAACTTAATTAGACAAACTGTTTTCCATACTGACATTATTAATGATCATACATCATAAACATATGAGTTGCAGACCGAATATGTAAATTGAATTTAATAATTATTTAAACATTTAAAATGTGGTAATTTAAATACAAATGTACAAGAATAGAATTCACAAGGTCGTTCCAAGTATTCTAAAGATTACATTTGCTAATTTTTAATTTTTTTATTACCACTTTGTAAGTTTTAAAAAAACTTTACTTATACAAGCGATACAAAAGTTAGACCCCTAGTGAATTCCTTTAATATTTTAAACATCTAAAAAGCTTCTTTGAATCAAACACATATAATGAATGTTTGAATTTGGTCTTTGAGTTTTGCTGTTATTTTATTTGTTTTCTGTTGGCGTAAAGGAGCAATTTGATATGAATCAAGCAGTATCTAGTAATTCTGATATTCTCACTTATGCTGTTTTCCTAAGTATAATCTATCCAACACTGGGTCTGTTCATGCTAGAGCGTCTTCTGAAGTGCAAAAACATTAGTCCATTAAACCCATCCAGAGTTTATTTTGAATACTCACATTTTAAAAAACCCACTTACACAAATTATTCTGCTTGTGTACTTGGAGTAAAGTCGCTACAATTGCACGACCTATAATTAATTTGTCGAGTGCATACAGTACGCGGAAAAAATAACCAGTCAAGGCAAGCATTGCAAAACATTAGAACAATATGATCTTACGATCTTTATCTGTTTTCTTTTTTTCGTATATTCTAAAACGAGTGTGATACAGAAAAAAAAGATCTATCGTTTTTTATATGAAAAACTAAAATCAATTCACCAAAGTGTGTTTAAGTACAATTAAATTCAAATGTCCTTATTTATAAACGATCAATAGCCCTATAAGAAATTGATGATCGAAATTAATACATACAAAATTTTCATACTAATACATTTATAGGAATTTAAAATTTCAACAAACATATGACTGTCACTGGTGATAGAAAATCCGTCAACGTTGATCAATTATGTTGCATTTTTTAAATTATTTAGAATTACATGACAGAATATTTGTGGCTTGTTTTTAGTACAACTGCGTGCATTACTGAAATCGGTGGCAGTAAAAGTTAAAAATAATCGATTTATTTAAAAAAAGTGTAGAAGCTACAATTTTGTGACATTTATTTCCATCAAATAGATAAGTTTATATTTAATTAAATAGTGTAAAATTATCCTAAGGGACTGACCCTTCTCTCTATGTGCTCGACGCGTGAGAAGCGAAGCAAACAAGTTGGTGAGGAAATTTTGGAGCTTTTAACAAAACTCACTGCCAAAAAACGTTCAGTGGCAGAAAAATTTAAATCGCATGGTGGTGGTCAAGATATGGAGTTTTGTCCTCATGGCACTAAATGGAAGCAGAAATGGAAGTCAAGAAAAAGAAAAAACAGTTGGAAAATCCCCTTAAAATTAAAACACAAAAAAGATTGGGTGCAGATGAATTAAGTCCCGAGGGTTCTATCTTCGAAGATTTAGCTATAAAACACTTAATATATTAATTTTATTGAACCTCTTGAATTTATTTCTTTTTACATTTAAATTTGAATTTATAAAAACTGCAAAACGAATAAATACACTATATAAATAAACATATTATTTACACTATTTTACATACTATCTTCTTATATATAATTATAATATAACAACGGAATTGAAAAAAGTCGCTTTTTATTTCAACTGAAATGTCCATCAACAGTGTGACGAATTAATTCATCTAGTTTGACAAGTAAGTCAGCGGTGACCGATACATCCATCAAGGTTGATTAGTCAAATGTAACTAATATTTGTATCAACGCTGATCATTAAAAAACATCACAGTGAGCAGTTAAGACGATATAATTTGGTAGTTAGATACGGATGCAAGATCACAGGTACACAAAAGATTCCATCATTTTTTTCATATTGTCCCTAAGAAAATGATAGAAACTTTGTTGTACGTTATGATGGATATTTATATCAACAATACCAGTCATTTTAGCGATCAAATGACCGTCACTGTTCTTGTAGGGAAAGTTGTACCAGGTTCATTGTAAGATTTTCACATGGACAACCCAGTTGTACTACACACATTCACTTTCTTAATCTTTCAAGAATAATGGCGAGTTTTGTTTCAAAAAAATATCTTATTGGCTTTTTTAATAATTCAAGGTGGCGGTATGGTTGTAAATGCTTTATAAGTTTTTTATATAAAATTTATATTTTTTTCTTTTGTTTAAGATTTTTGGAGTAGATTATTTTAAAGACAACAGTAAAGAAATTTGAGATGGAACAGTGCACAAGCTATGCAGAACGTCTCCTGGTTAATGTTTCTGGACTTTCTTTCACAGTCTCTCGTACACGTTGAACATACACGCCGGCATGCACCGTACGTAGTCCTCCAGCAACAGGAAGACTTCTTTTCGAATCGTGTTGACAAAAACCGAAAACAAGCCGATTGTTCACATTACGGGTCCACTCCATAAATTAAAGTATCGACGATAAGCATGTTGGTTCAGAAAAATAATTTAAAATACAAATAAAAATTAAATAAAAACAAAATTCAATGATTTTTGTTCGCTGTTCTATTGTCTACTGTTCCATCTTAAATTTCACAAATCTTCTTTTAATCTTAAACAAAAGAAACAAAGCAATTATAAATAAATAAGTTCTAAAGCATTTACGCTCTAATTTTAATTTTGCGGCTCCCTGTAGTACGTGTTTTTTCGTAATATATGTCTGTATCTATAAATCAATGTAAAAATTCATAAATTTATGCAATTGAAGGACAAAGAATCATCTGCTTATTTTAGAAGAAAAAATAAAAATATTTTCAAGTGCACCCAGCATGGCCCAAACATGTCTCTAATAGAAAAATCGTGGGCGAGTTAGAAAATGTACATTTCGGAGGATAAACTTCAATAATTAAAGGATTTGAAATGGGCAAATTTTTATCGGGATCAATAGTATCAAAAACTTCGGGCATTACGGATATTAATTTATTGACAATTTATTATGTTTCTTTTTAACAACTAAAATAGAGTTTGTTTTTTTCGTGAGAAATCTATATAAAACAAATTTCGGTACTATTGTTGAAAGATTGTTCATGATAAACTATTTTTTCCACGTACTGTATTTAACAAAGAAACCCGCCCATCGGAGTTCATAGATTTTGGATTTATTTTTATTTTTCAATCTTTGTCTTTTCAAATAATGAGTCAATTTTGCGTATGAAATTTCGAGCTGTTTTAAGAAATATTATTTTTAATTAAACATAAAAAACGTTCCCTCTCTCTGGCGCTCTCTCCTGTTGACAGTAAAAGTAAAATTAAAAATTTTCTTTTAATAATATATTTGGAATATTATTATACATCTGGGATAGACAAGGCACTGTGCATTCACACTATTTTGCGAACCATTAAGAAACTACATACCCCTCAGCAAATTGTTAAAAATATAAAAACGTCCATTAGTTTTCTTTCTTTGAAACGTTAGCAATTTTGTTATTTTTTTTTTAAATAAATTTTTTCGAACGACATTGATTTAATTGTAAATTATTGAATCACGCTTGTGTTCATTCACATGTATGCATATAAATTTGTTTAATAATAAGTTACTGAAAGCAATTACAATGAGCAGCTAAATAAAAATTCGCTTTAAACTTTTAATACATTCACTATTTATTTTAAAATTTAATTATTTTTAAACTCACAACTATATTTTAATTAAAACAAACAATCAATATCCAAGTGTAAAAGTATGTACATTGTGCACTTGAGTTAATGTTAGCACATGAAATAATGGAAATGACAGAAAATCAATGTAAGTGGTATTAAGAGAGAAAAAGACAACTTTTTGTTTAAAAAAAAAGAGACTACATTTCCACACCCAAATGTTGCATGTCCTTCAGTGTTAAATTGTAAACATACATGGGATACATGTTAAAATTTAATGTGCTTGAGTTTAACATCCAGCACACAAAACGTTACACTGTTTGCGAGTGTAAAAATGTGGGCAGTTTTGTTATATAAGTCCTTTTTGTAGAATCTATTATAATCGCACTAATTTCTAAAATGGTTGAGGAGCTTTTCTGCAAATAAAAAAATCGCAATTGTTTTATCATACAAATAATTAAGATCAAATTTATATATCATGCAATTATCTACAAAGAAGTATTTTACATGCCTTTTTAAACATTTGCTTTTGTTCTTTGACCTTGATTGATTTTTTAAGCCGACATTCAACTTTCAGTTTGAAATCCAGTCGAGTTTTCATAACTCGTGCGACGTAGCAAATTCTTTCCGAACATTTAATTTATCTCTGACGAACAAGTGATAAGCACTATAACCGCCTGTTTTTGGAAAATGAAAACAAAATTTTGAGTGAAAATTTATATTGAAAACAAAAACAAATTTTCGTATTTTATTTTATATTATCGTACATTAATTCTCACTCACAATTTTTGTTTTTATTTTATAAAAAAGACACATATGTGCTGTTTATAGAATCCAAGCAATCCAATTGAGTGAACAATTTGTATGAAAACCACTCAGTTATTCAAGTGGTTTCCATACATATTTTCTACTAAATTCGATTGCTTGGATTTTATAAACAGCACATTAGTCTTTGAACAAATTAGAGTAATTTTTTATTAAAAATAACAGCAACAAAAATTCGTTTACCAATTTCAGAATATTTTACTTCGCAGTAACTTATTTACTATATGAAGTTTTTAGTAAGTGACTGCTTTAAATAAAAAAAATATATATTCACCAATTAATGTATGACATTGTTTACATTGGATTCTTTTTTCTCAACAAAAAAATTCTATAAATCGAATTCTTCGGAAGTCAAAGTTTTCTTTTGGGGGAATGGTGATGCGAGTTATGGAAGTGCGGATGCGAATTATTTACTGCCAGGCCCACTATGTCACACGTATCCGTTCTATAGTACAATTACATTTAAAAAAAGAACAAAATTTTAGAATTTTTTTTGTTTTAAGTGTAATTATACGAAAGAAAGAATTCGTTCTACATAGAATATAAGCTTGTGTTGATGGCGGTCACTTTAGCCCATTACGAATGAAACGATTTCAAAAAATTGAAATAGAAAAATCTTTAAAGTCTTTCAAACGATATTTTAAATTTGGTCATTTTCTTTTATTGTGGTATGCATGTGCTTACCATGTGTTTGATTTATGAAAGCATACGGATGCACGTTGACAATTGCAAAAATTCGTAGAATAAATTGTATTTCGAAAGTCCTTAATCTTTAAATGTAAACGTCTTTTTTCTCACAAATTATTTTCTATTTTTAAGCCATTGTGTGCAATTTGTGTGCTAAATATTATTTTTACTTTTAAATATAACAGATGAATTAAAAACAACATTTAAATGCTTTATTGCTACAGAAGTCTTTCAAATATAGTGAAACAAGAAGTACAAGTATTTTCCACAATTTATGGAGAACATTATTTTTTACTATTTAAAAGCACACATGAAACAAAAACTGCAAATGCTCCCTTAACGAAGGCTTAATATATGAGCATTGATGAAAGGAAAGAAAATAAAAAAAGAAAAAAAAATATTGACTTCCATTTTATTTCAGTCATTATTTAATATTTTCAACTGCTCATATGGCATAAATGTTGGGCATCATATGCTGACCTTGTTGTTTGGATTCATTTTAAAATTTGTTTAAAAAAATTTTGTACTTTCGTTTTTGTTTTTCTGTTTGTTTTTTTGTGACTGTTATGCTGAAAATTCAAATTTTGTATATTATTGTTTTCATATTGAACAATATTTGTTTAAAAACTTCATTCGGCTTAAAGGATTTACAATCTTGCAGAAGTAATTCAGGACAAAAAGGAAGAGCTTTAAGCTTGTAGTTAAATAAAGAATAATTTGTTAACACAGCATATGGCGAACGTATTTTAAGGACTTAATAATTTGGTATTTAAGGCAGAATTTTTGAGTATTAAACATTATTTATTAGAGATTCTGAGGTCAATGTTATATTTTTGTTACTATAAAAAAAACTGGGGTCGAATTACCGGTTTCGATATCGAGCTAATCAGATCGAATTTTTTTGTTTTGCGATTATGGCATTCGAGATCGAACAAAAATAAAGAAAACTTGAGATGATGGCTTTCGATAGCAAGTCATCGATTGAGTCTTTTCTTGGCAAACATTGTTCGATACCCAAATTTCAATCGTAAATTGCCTTTAAAGTTATTTTATATTATTAATACTTGCAACATAATACTCGTACTACTCTGTAAAAAAAAGGTGAGCACAGAAGATCATGTGTAAGTAGTCCATTTTATATCAGCTAAAAAGTATAAAGAAGTTTGTTGTTTTTATTTGTCCCACAATTTTCGCATGAGATAAATAAATAATGAATTATAAATTTGTGATTAGAAAGAATGGCTAAAAAGACTCTAGATCAAGTCAGATTTCACAACTAAATCCAATTCAGTAAAGCCATTACGGGGAACCACAGTTAGGCACATAGATGCGTATTTATAGCACCCTTCTTTTATGGTCGTGTATTAAAAATTAAATGCGAAGTCGTCAAAACCTTTATGGAAGCAGAAAAAATAGCAAAACACCGGCTACAAGTTTTGTTCAAGGGTAATGAATTTTATTGTTGAGACTCATAAAACAAACATTATTTTATGACTCGTTTAACTCGCTGTTGAAACATTTATTGCCTTTACTGATTTTCTCTGATTTATATTTCTATTCCTTTTTGTTTTTTATTCCATTTATATCTGAAAAATAAATATTCAATTTTTTTGGAAACAAACAAGCGGAAACGATAATTTAATGATTGAAACAAATGTTTGTTTCATGTGAAGCATTCATTCCATTTTTAACAGCATTTTTAAACAAACATATTTTATTATCCACTTGTTAGAGTCAAGTGGTTAAATTATTTTATTTGCTGCTCAATTATTTTATTTGTTGCCTTTTATAGCCACTGCACTGTATTGATAATCAGAAGGGAAACAGAAATTGTTCAATTTTCTGTTTTTATTCATTTTGTGCTGACAATTGCTGAAACACATCCATACATCCGCAGTATGTGTTCTACACATGTAGGAGTTTATAAATATCATACATCACTTTTTTATGACCCCATACATTTGCAGACACTCTTGTTGCATTTATGACCTTAAAAGCTATAAACCGATTAGGTGGAGCAGCAGCTTAGCATGTACATGCATGTTGATGTGCGACCTTCTTTATTTGTTATTCATTTTTAATGTTTCTGAAGAGTTTAATGGATTTTACGAGAATCGAAAAAACGCAGTGTCGTGGAGAAAAAATATTGTTTCTTTTCTTGGAATAACTTGTCTGAAACAGTAAAATAGTTCGGTATTTTGTTTTTATATTTTGTAAAATTTGGCATCAGAAAAGAGCAATAAAAAGAAAAGATCATTCAAAAGGAAACAAGGCTCTAATTTAAGGCAATAAACAGCTTAAATTTTATTTTTTCTTATATATTTTAATTTTTAAAATCACCAACACGGGTGATGCCGCAGCATCTATTCGACGGTACTACACTTTTTAATATGGCTGGTATCATCTATTCAAAAATAAAAAATACCTGCAACAAAATCTAATTTAAACTGAATTCAATTGCTTGTAAAATATTTGTGAAAATATTCTACTTAAAAAAACGTTAGATTGCCAATTAAAAACGTAAACAGAAAGATAGAAAAACTAAATCTGAAAATATGTTAGTCTTGACAAATTTCAAATGTTATGAGTAATCCAAAGAAAAAATTTATCATTTCAAATTCAGTCTTCAAAAACAATCGAACATGGTGTCGATTATGAAAGACAAGTGATTATTGCCGGAATAAAAATACAGACAGTAGTGTGAAAAGTTGTTCAGTTTATTGTTATTGATGCGAAGGAAAGTTTTTCTTTCAATTAAATTCTAAATATTTTCATGGAGCAGTGGCCTTAAAATTTAAATTGAATATACGTATTCGAGTTTGTGATTATTAGCGCATGTATTCGTACTCGCATTCGTCTTCGCGAATATTTATAAATTGACAGTCGTTGCATCACTACAATCGATCTTTGAAAATATTTTTAACTTCTGGGACACAATATATTTTGTTGTGTCCTCGAGCATACGGAGAACCCTTAATACGCTAGAAATTTAAAAACTCCTGCGGTAATTTTAAAGAACATAAGACTGTTATATCCAACACCAAAAGAAAAAAATTGCGAAAAGATACATTAAAAAATTCTCGCCTTTATTAGTTTTTTTCCAAATATAACTCATGACGTTCTATGGAATTTCGTTTTTCTTGAATAGAGATATCTGTCACTGACGCATTTACATTCACAATTTGAATTTGAAGCAGATAAAGCTGCAGGCATAACTGCTGTTTGAAAAATACATATTAAATTTCTTCTATTAATAATTCACAAAAATTTTGTTTTCTTTAAATAAAAGTTGGTGTAAATTACATTCAATTATAATTTTAAGTAAATACATAAATATATAATAAAAAGTCTTTATAATTCATATATAAGCAAACAGTTAATTTCATAGATTCCTCTTCATTTATTTCTCATCCTCTTCTGCCAAATAACTCTGCATAAATAATTAATTGGTTACTTCTATGCAAAAACTTTTTAAAAATAATATCACAACTTGAGTAACAATGACTGCTAAGAATAAATTTTATTTTAATAATATTCAAATTCCGTTCAGTTATTTTTATAACTATTTAATTTTCCAATTGTTGCTGCACTAACCAGCACTTCATTAGCTAACAATTCGTTATTGCAGTTATACATACTAAATTCAGTAAAAAAAATAAACTAGTTTTTTCCTTTTGTTAAAAAAACAAATTTATTTTTCAAGAAAATGCAAAACTTTGTCATAATAACTTTACCATTTCACAATCTTACATTTTAGGAGTTCTCAATTTAAAAATCTTTTTTAGATTCCATGCACAAATTGTAAAGTCTGTTTTCGTTCGTGAAAACAAGCTTTGAACGATTAATAAAATAGTTGTTCAATAGATCTAGGAGTAAAACACTTGACATCAAACACAACTAACTATTCCTTTAAAAATACGACCTCAATAATCACAGCAGGCATTTAATTTTTATTATGTTTTGTGTGTTTGTATTTGTAATCCGAACGTAAGGAAGGTGGTAAAAACTGGCTTCCAATGCCATCTCCATGTTAAAATAATGAGTTAAAGTGCCGAATTAGTGGAAAGTATGAACATAATATATTTGTAAGCATTTTAGATCATTACCTGGGAAGGCGGAATTATAATATAAGAAAAGTGTTTATGCTTATTAAATTATCAGTAAAAGAGTAAATATATACTCCAAAAATGTTTATGTTACATATTAAAACAAGATAAAAATAAAATAATCATGCTAAACGTCCGTGATGGTTTGCATCATTGAAATGCGCACATGAACTACCTTTAACCCTCAATAATAAAAAAAAAAAATTTTGACTTTTTAAATAAAACTAGTTTCTGTTTCTACTACGAGTAATAGATATTTTAAAACTGCTTTGGTTCAATGATGAATGAAATAAGATGTAAATAGCAAAAATGTAGCAACACGTTTCAACTGAAAGATATACAAAATAGAATGGACATCTCTTGATCGGAGCTTAAAACAAATTATTTGTTTACGTTGCGAAAAAATTTAAAAGAAAATGCATAAAAGTATCTAAATACGTTCTAAGATGGTCAAATATGCCTTATTAGTTTGAAAAATTCTACAAATATGCTCTTAATACTAAAATATGCAAAACAAAAGGCTGTAAAAGGCGAAATATGCACTAACAAATCGTTGCCAAAATTCATAAAAAGTTCTGAAACGGATAAATATTTCTTCTGCGCCTTCATAAGCTACATAGGAAAAAACATGCATTTGCATATTTGGGGTTTCCCTGCCTAACATTTTTGTTTTATATCTTACTGTTGCCGTATACTTTATATTATTACATATACGCCATGGTAAATCGAGTTATGGCGAACATTTGCAATATTCTGGAATAAAATTGCTTAAGTTGGTTACAATCGTAATATAATTTTAAAGATAACTATTTTATATTCTTAATTTCTTGTAATTTTAGCTGCTGCACTACAGAGTAATCCATTGATAATTAAAATGCTACAAGTTTATTTTTTTTGATTATATGAAAATGTCTCAAAGAAGAGCATCAACTCTTGGCGAAATTTTAGTTGACCCCACGTCCTATTTTTCTAGTCAAATATGTGAATTCATACAACAATTTCTTATTCAACGTTAGGAAGGTTTAAAAAAATTGTGTCTAACATTAAATTTGATTTCGATTTTTGTTTTAATATAATATATTAAATAATTTATTTTGTGGCCCTAAAGCTTGAATAAATTATTTAATAAAATTTAATAAAAAGGTGTAATAAATCAGAATAGGTTTTAATATAATTTCAGTGATGTTTTTATCATGTTCGATTAGGTAAGATTAACAGGCAGCTTTCGCTCAATTTAGCCTAGGAGTAGCCCCCTTTGTGATTAATTCGAGGATGAGGGAGAGATGAGAAATTTAGTAGAAAGAGGTGGGAAAAAAATTCGAAGAAAATAGAAAAATTTTAAGTAGAAATATAAATTGATGGCAACAGAGTACCTGTGTATGTTCATGTTCAAACCATCCACTCCGCTTACCGCCGCTTTCACGGAGAGACAAGCGAATGATTGGTGGACTAGATATGATTTCCGCCGGTTTTCCAGTGAAAGATAGAAGCAAAGGAGATAATAGATCGGCTCCTTCCCCTCCTTGTCCTGGAAGCTTCTGCAAAAGTTATGATATGCAAATCCCATTAGCCTCGAATGGTTACCAAAAAGTCAAGTTTTTATGAAATAAAATCCCTTTTAAAAGTACCAATTTCATTAAGTTCTGATGTTATTATTTAATTTTTTCTCATTTGTATGTTTTTCTAAAACCTTTTATTTGTCATTGTTGTTTTATTTATTTTTTTATTTATACTGTAAATAAAAGTTATTAAAGTGTGTTACCCAGGTCTTGCAAGACTGTATCTAAAAACTATATTAGTTGCAAACTTTTACTGAATTTACATCATTTTTCCATTTGAAAGTTTTGCTAAATATTTCTTCTGTGTACTTGTTGTCATTGTGACACCAAACCACCACTATAGTCTATTGTAATACATACTTTGCATCACAGTAATGGTTCATTCTCTCTTAAGACCAACACAGCAAAATTAAAAATATTTATAAAATTATTTAAAAATAAACAAAACAAAGTCTTGTAAAAGCATTTAATTAATATGTCAACAGGGTCTTCAATTTTATTGCATTGTTTTATTTTTCTATATTTTTTATTTCTATTATACGTTTACTTTTTTATTTATTTATTTTTCTTAATTCTTAGGGGAGGATTTTGTCTTTCTGTATGATTTAAACAAAATTATTTATAAAGAAGTATTTAAAACTTGCAGAACATTTATAAATATGTATATTAAATGGGTTTCTGGTCGTATTTAATGTAACTTCAAAAAATGGTTTTTATGCCAAATTTATACACTCATTCTCAAACGTTCGCGTAAAAAGACACGCAAAAAAGTTTTGTGCTGTTTAAAAATTTATGAAATTCCCATAAAATATTCATTGAATGTGTGTGAAAATTTTATATTTATTTTCCTTTTTGCATACTAAGTATTTCGATTATAAATATATACTTGTATATTAAACGATATTACCTTATTGCAAACATTCTTTTCGTCTTGAAGCAGCCAACAAAAGTTGTATCTTTGAGCAGAGAAATTTGAAGCGTAAAGAGCAAATTAAATAAATATGAGCGCTTAAAATGTAATTTTTTTAATAAAATATTTTAATTTAATGCAAAATGTTTTAATTAATTTTTTACAGATACTTATTCAATGTGTTAAGCTTTTATACATTTGTAGCAACAAATGTGTATCTTAAATATAGTCGACAAAGCTAATAATTATCAATTAAAATAATTTCGAGAAAAATTCATTAAAAACTGCAAAGATTGGACGAATCTGTAGGAAAAACTACGATATTTTTCCAAACATTATTTAATTTAAATTAGTTTAATGTGTAACATGCTTTTATTAGAAATACTTGGAAATTCATTATTGAGGGATATTGATTTGATCCTATGCTCATTTTACTCAGAGAACTTTCAATCGAAATTTTTTGGATAAAACTTATGAGAGCAAATGAGAAAGATGCCTTCACAAAATCAAAGTTTAAACAAGACTCAATTACACCGTTTGATAGCATTTTTGAAAAAAAACCTTCTACTACAACTGCTACTAACTATTGATCTAGGGGAAAAATATAGTCAAATTGCGTACTTGGTTTTTTAAGTCTTCATCATTTATTCTTTTTAAAAGACTTTAATTTTTTTAAGAATTCTCATTGAAAAAAATAAAATAAAAATGTACTATTTTTTAAATATAAAAATGTTATATTTTTTATTAGTACCAAAAATGCTCTGTAAAATTTTATAAAAATAGATCCTGGGGGAAGAAAAAAAACCCAAACTGAATTGCGCAATGTGTTTTTAAGAAAACTATTTTACTGAATATTTAAAATATTAATTTTTGAAAAAGGTGCGATTATAAATTTAAAAAAAGAAATATGCAATGTCCTTGAAAATATTCATTATACCTTTAAATCATGCAATACCTATTTGATTAATGGATATATGTTGTTTCTTTTAATAATATTTATTACACGGTGTAATCAATGAGGTTGTTTTTATATCAAGAAATAGTATACCTTTCATTTTTATTTTACAAAGATTCCATTCTAAATTTTAGAATAATACAATTAGTCAACAGAATTTATGCCAATTTGATTTTTTTCAATATTTGCAAACTAGATTTAATTTTGTAATATTTATAAAAAGGAGCTGAATGATTTCATAAAATTTCTCAAAAGCCGAAAACATAAGCTTTTACATGTTCCTGACAAGAAGTCGAACTTTGACTGCAGCAGATTTAAACTGCAGCAAACTTTGAAAAACTAAAATCAAGAATATGTCGTATGTGCAGGGAGGAATTGTGTATAAATTTGCAGCGAGATGCGTTGACTTGTTTACGATTTCCTATTAATTTTTTTTTTTAATAACCAACGCAGTCGTTTGTGCTCCTTATGCTCAAAGCTTTTCAGGGGGTTAACTGTGTAATTCGATTCGAAAAAAAAATTGTACAAACTCGAGCAAAAGCAACTGTGCAATAAGATTATCGCAAACTTATTTCCGAACGTACGTAAATTTGTTTGTCCTTTTCGTATTCGCAAACCTGCCTTTCGAAAATGCAACTGTGTAATAAGAAAACAAATGCCAAAAACGTTACAACTGTTCGTATTTCATTCGAAAGACATTTTGGCAGTGAAAGTGAAGAAAAAAAATTTACGTATTTTTTTTATATAAAGTCATAAAGAATGTTTTTAAAGCCAAAATAAAAGCATTATGTAACTTGCGGCAAACTAAAGCTTGCAAAAGAAGAGTTTGAATTAAAAAAAATTTAACTGGAAAAAACTAAGAGAAAGATGGCTCAACTTGTATTAAAAACACAAATGTTTGAGTTAGAATCTGAAAAATATAAAATATAAAAATAATTTTTTTCATTTTTTTTAAATAATGAGGATAAAATGAGCCATCTTTTTATATAAAAAACTAATACAATTTATTGTCAATATTTCACTAACCCTTCAAGACAGAATATAAATTAAAAATAATATTTACATAAAAATTGAAAAAAAATTTTTATTTGCAAATATTAAATGTTAATATATGTACTCGTATGTCTATAAATATAATTTTATTTTGCTTTAAAACGTTACAAATCAAAAATTTTGTTGAACTCTTTTTTAAATTTTACTATTTTTTCATTATTGAAGAAGCTACACGAAGAGGTTGTAAAATATTATCAATCAACTTTATAACGTTTTTTACAAAAAAAAAAACACAATGAAAATGCACAACAAAACATTATAGTAAAGTTATAAACCTGTGCCGATAATAGTTTATATTTCAACGCTGAGGCGGCACTATTTTCAAAAAATCTTTATACCGTTTATTGAACTAATTATGTAATTAATATAAATAGACACCATAATAAACCGACGTATTTATTTTATTTAATGAAATTAGTATTTTAATTTTATTCCTTTATTTTCGGTTCTTTATCGCATTTGTAATGCAAAAATTAAGAAATTAAATTGTAGCCGCCACCTGAAAAAGCGGTGTTGCATTAGAGTTTAAAAGCATCTAAATCTCTTGATAAGCTTCGGTGGTAAACTCAACATGTTGACTAAATGTAGCGAAAAAAAATTTATGTAGGAAAAAATGGCAGCAAATACTCAACTGCTGAGTGGAGCGGAACTACTCAACTCTACGTTTCTAAGACAAACACCCAACGGTTGCGCAAGAGTTTCGTCTTATGAACGCGACCAATACTTCGCTGCAAGCTATTCGAAAGTGTTACACAGTAAAATTTAATTTTCGTATCGAATATACCAATCGAATGATTTTCATTTTCGAATCGAATTACACATCAACCCGCCAGTATCTATATTTTTAATAGATAAACACGTTTTTTCAGATCCTTTTTGAAGTCGTAATACTGAAGCGATTTTTAAAGATTTATATGTTTTTAAACGGGGTTTTACATAGATGTGCACAATCTTAATCAAATTTAAATCGTTTCGATATTGGAGCTATAAGCGTTTAAAGTTGCCACTAACCCATGCACACTTATAACGCATGCATGTATCAGCTTTAACTTGGAAAATAAACCATTTGTTTTTGCAAAGAAATCAAACAGAGTTTTAAGATGTTTACTTAGAATGTTTTTTGTTTCTTTTTTATTTTGTCGTATGTATATATTTATGTAAATGTTTGATATTAATTTCTAGAATGCGGTCGATTGAGTCGACCGCTGCATACACTAGTACTTTTAAAAGTGTCAAATCTAAATGTAAAATATTTATGCATTTTCAGTGTTTCTTCTTTTTAAATTTTTAATTATAAAGATATACTTTTTACATCCTCTTAACTACATAAATATGTACATATTTATTTTCGTTTTTAATCACGAGTATATAAATATACCACTTTTATAATATTCCCTCAAGCACCAACCTGAAGCTGTATGCAAAATCCAACGTATGTGCTCGTTTGAGTTCCGCTGTATCTTAAATATATATATTTTTTAATTTACCACCAGCTTTTTATAAATTATATTTGTTATATTTATATTTAAAATTCGCTATTGTGCAATAAGCTTGTTTGTCTGGTTGACCGTATTGAAAGAAATAAACAAAATTAAATTAATTTTTAATTAAAAATCATTATAATCATGATAAACAACAACTGAAACATTGCAATCCGCCCAGAAAAAAAACAACAAATTACTTGTGTGTATTTTTATGTTCATTATCGTTTATTCTTATGGCGTTATTTCTTTAATGTAACAATAAGTATCGATTTTTATGAATAGTAAAAAAAAGTATTTATTTTTTGCTTTTCAACAATAATAAAAAAATATTTTATAGAAGAATTCGCATAATGATAAAATGAAAGAAAATTGGAGTGCATTACGGCAGGATAATAACATTTGAACAGACACATTACACAAGGCAAAGGAAAAACAGGAGCCAGAGCACATTAAACCAGAATCTTTTTTTATATAAATCGAACTTGAGTTTTCAATAAAACTAGAAATATTAAGTTATCGTTACACAAAATAAAGACACTCAACATAATATTCCTAAATTATTCTGCTAATATTTGTAAAGCATATTAATAGATTAACTGGATGATAATTCATAATAATTTATAAAAGGTTTATAAAATAAATCAGTTTTATAAAACATTTAAATATGAACAAAAAATATTTATTCTGAGTCTGCCAAATGCTTTGAAACCACACTTGATTGTTTTTTAATTAAATTAAATTTTACAATTCATAGTGGAAAAAAACCCCCAAAATATTTTACAATATTGGCAATTAAATTTTCGCGTGAAATTTTCGTGCAACTGACAGCTGTCATGGCTTTTTAGTTTCCATTATAAATATTGAATGAAAGTCTTTGTAATGTTGTTCAACACTTTTTATGATACGATAAGGTTTTCATTTAAAAGAACAAAATACAAAATAAGAGGGTTGCGTTTGTGTGTACGTGCTTTTGATCAACCCAATATTTTTATAAATATTTAAAATTATTGTTATTGGCATCCTTTCTTTTATTTTTCACTTCACGTCTTAATATCCTTTGTTAAGTTTTATAGCAGTAATTTGGAAAATTAGCTGAAGTATTTTCCAAGAAAGGCAATGAAGGAAACCGCTTTACTTATAAAAAGGAGTAAAACTAATTTTTATGTCGATTTGTAGCAGGAGACTCAGTCATGATTTAGTACCTCAAGTTAATTCAAAAAGACCTAATTTTATTTTTAAAATAGTACAAACTTAGCCATAGATTTTCATGACTGTATGCTTGGGATATCCCAAGCTTTTTCACTTCCCGGAAAACAGGAATAGAAACCGTGAGAACTTTCTGGCGCTCTGAAGATTCCGGTATATATACATATATATTCTTAATTAACTTATCAAATGAAAATTACAGAAGAATTCATTGTTTTATTAAAATAAATGTTCTTTTAAAATAAAAACAAATAGTACAATAATTAAAAAGTGACAATTTTAAGTATTTCAAGTGAGTTCAGTAGTGCGATTCACTAACATTTATCACGATAATCGGAACGTTCAAAAATTTATAAGTAAAATTGATAAAATTTCGACGAATTTATCAGTTGTTTAGAAGTCATAGAACTGCTAACGTCGATAAGAAAAGACAAATTACTTGGTGTATTTTATTCTAAAGTATAATAAAGGAA
Organism: Gymnocheta viridis; assembly: GCA_956483585.1. Lineage (NCBI taxonomy): Eukaryota > Metazoa > Arthropoda > Insecta > Diptera > Tachinidae > Gymnocheta > Gymnocheta viridis. The sequence goes on from OY101440.1 coordinate 121,945,997, forward strand.
ATATATATTTTTTTTAATTTATTAATCGAGATTGCCTCGATATCTTCTTTCAAAGATATATTTTTTGAACTAAAATATCACTAAGCTAAAAACAATTTCCGTTGAGTTAAAAGAACTCAAACATGTGAACGTTATCGAAAAGGTCGAAACGTAACAATACCATTGAACCATTTAACAATTGTATTCCAAGTCTCATCATTTTATAAAGGGCAGAGCAAGTTTAAGAGGGCATGCAAAATCGCAAATTTTTTTGTGTATTGTAACTTAATCGACTAACGTCTGTCAGCCGCCCAGTAGAAGAACATCTTCTGTTGGCAAACTCTTTTGTTATATGTATGTACAAACATGTGAAAGCATTTATATATAAATATTAAATTTGATATTCAGCCCTATTATGAAGAATAAATGAACATTCTTTCCTAGTGAAATATTTACTCTGAACAAAAAATTATGAAAGAACTGCACAAAATAGTACATCATTACGAAATTGGCGATCGCAGTTTTCAAGAAAGTAAACACATTTTACATGAATTTTAAATCACTATAAGTCTGATTATTTAAACATTTCATCCATTTTTTATTATGCGAAATTAATAAAAATTTTGCCAAAAATTTCTGATACTTTGGAAGGCAGAATTTCATGAGATTTTTTTTAATTATTCATTATTTGTTGTCGTCTTCTCTTTTTGACAGAGATGCCATATAATAAAAATTGATGACAAAGTTGTGAAGAAGTTAGTGAATCACATAATTGTTACTGCAAACAACATTATTTGTAGCGAGATTTTGAATCACAATACAGACAAACAAAATATTAACTGCGTGGCCCACGATGTCGAACGATATAGTTCTTTTGTAAAATCATATTTAAAACAAAAACAATTTCTAAAATGTTGTTTTTGTTTTAAATGTCATTTCACAAGAGAACGATATCGTTCGACATTGAGGATGAAGTAGTAAGTTTTCAAAGCGTAAGACATTGTAGAGAAAATACTTGAACACTATTTTTGTAAATATTTAGTTTAAAATTAAATTTTTAAACCGCAAAGCATTTAATAAATCACTGTCGTTCTTTTCTTATCTTTGCTGCAAAATTTCCAGCTATAAAAACATTTTATTTTTCTAAACAAACACAAACTGGGAAACCTTTTTGTTTTGTCTGCAACAACCAGGGTCTAGGCAGTAATCAAACTTAGGATCCAGAGACTTATAGTGTAGTACACTATCTACTAGTCTACGAGGATTCCACAAGTCTTATGGTTAATAATGCTTTATAAGTTTGCTAAAATTTCACTAATTTCGCTTTTTCGTCTTTATTTTAAACTTGCTCGTACTTGTTATTAATAGCAAGTTCCAACGGCTGTTACCAAATTTAGGTTCTAAAGACTCAAAGGTCTTAAAACTTCTATTAATTTTCCAAAGTTGCGTTAATTATGTGTGCTACTTGAATTAACGATTAAAACATTTTATTCATAATAAAGCAATGAACAAAGGTCCTTTGCTTCATTGGATGTTATGGATAACAGAAGCTTTGAACTACGAGTATGTTCTGATATCGTAAGCTAAGCAATTTTAAGAAGACTTTACTTAAATATATATGTATCTTTTGTGATATCTTAAACTAATAATCGGTTTTCGAAATCAGTTAAAAAAAGTCAGTTATCCTGCCATTACTCTTTTTGTTATTTAATTTATTTATTTTCATAAGCATAAAAACCAAATGAAAAGACAAATTAAAAGCTTTTAGAGAATTCCTTTGCAGATTTTCCTTTCATATAAAAACAAGCATATTTCACTTTTACCAGAAATACCCGCAGGTCCGATTTTATTTAATGCTAATAAAATGACACATTTAGAGAGTAATAAGGAAAAGCAAACAATTGTCTTTAATTTTATTGGTGTTCTCTTGTCACTGAATCTGAGCATAAAGTTTTCTTTTAAGTGCAAAAACCCCCTGGTATTTTTAAATGTTGCTGCTTTGTTTATTTACCCATATTAATATTGAATAAGATGAAAATAAAGCAAAATAGCACAAAGTTAAATATGTGTATATCAAGAAGAACTGAACTACAAAATGTTCTTTTGTTAATGAAAATTTCCTCTTAATTCGAAAACTTAAGTAAAAGGACACAAACAAACACGCGTAATGATGAGTATAAATATTTTAGCATTTAATGTGTTTAATGTGTGGCATGATTCATTTCAGAGCGTAAAATGATCAGGCAAATGTTTCCGCACCAACCTTTAGTGTTGGCACTTAATTTGTTATTTTGTTGTGTTATTAATTTAATTCCTGGGCACAAATTCGTACAAATATTTTCACTTACATCAACAGCTATTTTAACTAAATTGTAAAATTTAATTTCTATTACTCAACAATTATTTATATTGAATTAAATGGGTGAACTTTGATTTTTAAAAGTTTTTGTATTTATCAAAGTTTTGGGGAACATATTTTAACATTTTAATTAACACCAAAAATATTAAAACTCCAATTCGCAATTGGTTATGGTCTCTATTAATGATTTTTTTACTTCAACTTCTTTTGAAAATCTCAAACTAATTTTATTTAATATAAGTGCTCTTAAAATATATTTTGCAATGACTTTGATGTTTGGTTTCCTTGAGAAGTGGCAGAATTGAAGAAGAAACTAAACAGTTGTTGCAAGAATTCCATATTTGCTTTGATTTCCTAAATATAATTACACTATTAATTTAAATTGAAGGACTTAGTTCAGAAACGAGGTAAGCTACGAGGTAGTAACATGATCGCTACAAGTCGCTGGTAGACAAATCCCTAGAACAATGTAGATGTGGCAACAGTTCGAACTTAAACTTGTTATTTTCCGAGAAATATCTTCACATAAAGATCACTTTTTGTTTATTTTTTATTTTTTGCGAAATTTGTCGATTAATATTTATCAGCTATGATTGCACTTTCTAAAGAAAATCATTGTATATAGTTCCGAAATCATTACAAAAAAATATATCCATTTATTTCACTCAAACTACAGATAGCTTTTTAAAATTAAACAATTGAAAGAAGTGGCACCAACTAATTTCCGAACTTTAATTTCTCATGAATTACAGAGATATTTTCCGAATTAACTGCCAAAAGTGTACATTCCTGAAGCAGCATCATTATTTGTAGATATACAGCCACGTTTAAATTAATTTAACTAATTGCAGACAGTGCTTATCGAAAATTTTCGAAAATTGAAAAAGTTGTATCCATCTACGGATTGTTGAAAAAAACAAATATTTGATGAATTTTCCTTTGGCACATTTTAAAGAAACATGCTTTATTTAAAATTCTTGGTGTTCCATATACTTCGCAAGAAATAAATCTTTGGCCTTAAAATTTTGAGAATTTGTTGAATAGCACAGTCAATATAAATTGAGTTTCCATTTTTAAATTAAATAGCTATTTTAACTTCCAAGCTTTCTACGCTTATTTTCTATTTTATGCCCTTCTTCGTTTGTATCAACAATTGACACCAGAAAAAATATTTAAAACCATGTCTGGTATTTCCAATTACTAAAAAGAGCACCACATTTTGAATACCAAATATTGAATTACTTGAAAGAAAACAGGAAGTAATATAATATAAATAATGTTTATGTTTTTTTTTTAAATAAAAATTAGCTAAATCCACAAGTTCTTACTCACACTTTTCGGTCTGTCGTGGAACAGAATTATCTTTTTATTAAATTGAAGGTTCTAACAAGCATAACAACATCAAAGCTGCTATAAGGAACTCCCTCATAACATTGACTATTACAGTGACTTTAGCAACACTTACAATTTCACTAACACTTGCCAAAATACAGGTATTTAAAAGAATTAAAAACTTTGAAATTCATAAATAGATCAACTTGAAATATATTCTGCAAGGCCACGAAAAGTGTTCTCTGAGAAAATGATTTATTTTCAAAAGGTTTATGGACAAACTATATTGATAAGCTCAAAGAACGTTTTTAATGGACACAAGCTCAAATCCTTCAGACTCCAACGGTGAATACCAACTTGTTTTTTACTTATTTGGTGCCACAATTTCTTGTTTAACAAATCGCTGTGACGTCACCAAGAAATGCTTTAGTGTGGTAATAATATATGAAAAAATTAAAACAAAATATGTAAACCAAACTTGGATAGATTAAATAATCTTCACTTATAACTTAGCACTTGATAAAGAAGAGGTATACCGTCTTGTCTTGTATTCTTTCTTCAGAAAACGGTTTCAAAAAGCCGTCCAATTAGTTTTATCATCATCTTACGACACACTGAACGAAATATTCTCCTCAGCTAGATAAACAGAAATTATTTGAACTCTTCAATTCGAAACATTTTTTATCAAAAGTAAAGCTGTAAACCCTCATGAACGTTTGCCACAACTTTGGTATTGATACAGAGAGGTGTTCGCAGTTTAAGAATTACAAAAGCAGCAAATCCACTATTTTGACGACATTTTATAATGATTTTTATATTAATTATTTTCAATAATAATAAATAAAAGTACAAATAACGTACGATAAAATGATGTCGAATATTTACTTTTAAAACTAGCTCTTTACCCCAAAATTGCCTTTCACACATTTTAGTGACGTCTTATAAATACTCGTACAAGTAAGTACTCGTAGTTGTAATTCAATGTTTCTCCAAACAGTTCATTTAATACTCTGCCTACAAACGAAAGCTTCAGGGAATATTCTGACCCTAAAGAAAGTTAAAACAATACGAGGAACACATGTATTGGGAGGGGTGCGAAAATGTTGATGAAGTTGTGTAGTTGTACATGGACACATACATACATATCCGCATGGGGATGTAGCAGCACGTTGTCACCATTACTGTCATCATTAGGTAGCGTACTATGTATGTAGTTGTACAAACCCCACCAACAAATGCTGAGTCAAATGTTTAAATGTATGATGGATTGATAACTTAATTTAAAACGTAATTCTCAATCTTCTTAAAAAACATAGAAGTTTGTTTAATGATAAAGTTTTATTTAAAATTGATGTCTATTTTAGAATGAATGTTTACCAAACGGAGATTTCTCAATGAGATAGAAAATGCCATCAAACCATGATTTTTGTATGTTTCAAAGAAAAACCAACTTCAGAAAAATTCTTAAAAACAATTTTTTTATAAATTGATTTGCCGCGTGATATTTTGTTCAAAATACTTTGATTTTTTAATTTTTTTTTTTAAATTATCCACAATTATTTGAAGTTTAAAAAATTAATTTTTAAGCTCACATGTTTGCTGGGTTGTAGTAATTGTAATTGCTTGTTATGTTTTTACTCTTCCTTTTTGCATAGTTCACCAAAACATGTTTTATTTTTGAAGAAATAGGTTTTGCACTTGACTGATTTTGTAATCGAACGCACAAATACACTCTCACTTTGAGAGCAGCTAATACATACAATAACAAAAACAATGTAAACAATCAAACAAAGACAATAGTTTACATTTTACTTTGTATACCGTAAATCAGTTAAATAAGGAACTACAACTTTTTTTCACCCTTGGCTTATACATATATTTTAATACATTACTTTAAAAAGGGTGTCCCAAAATGAAAAGCAAGATTTCAATTAAATAGAACACACAGTCTTTTGATTGTTATTTATTTTTTTTAAGTACATGGGATGGTGTTACTTATGGAATATCTGGAATAACACATCGGGCAAATGGTCTCCACGGCCTTGCATTTGCACATACGCACTCGTTTGTCGAAATTTGCTATGACCATTTTGCATAAATGTGGCTGAAGTTCGTTGATGAAGCGTTGGGTCTTGTTGGGACTTGTGATTTCAAATAACTCCACAAAAGAGTCCAATGGTGTGAAATCACACAATCTAGGGAACCAATTCTGATCACCAAAACGAAAAAGTACACGACCTGGAAATGTCTCATGCAGTAGTTAAATAGTTTCATGTGGCACCATCTTATTGAAGCCATATATTGGCCACATCAATATCATCCAATGTCAACAGAAAGAACTGTGTTATCGTATCGCGATATCCAGCAACAACAACATCCACTGCTTGCCCAGCCTCAAAATGCGCACCAAACAGTGACTCGTTCTGAGTGCAATTGTGTTTCGACAATCACATGTGGGTTCGCAGAGCCCCAAAAGCGACTATTTGGCGGTTAACAAAGCCATCAAGGTGGAAATGTGCTTAATCGCTTTGGATGATTTTATTCGAAAAATTAGCATACATTTGTTGGTGTTCAATAATCCATTCAAAGAACTCTCTTCGCTGTGCATAACAGTTGTTGTGTTAATTGAATTTTGCAAAAGCATGGAGATGAGATACAGATCTTTAATGAGTATATGCTGTAGAGAGCTTCTTGAAGTTTGCAATTCTTGCCCACGATGCCGAAGTTCTTGGATTGTCACCGAAACTCTCAGGCACTGCTTCTGTATCGACATTTGAACGGCTTATTTTCGGACGACCAGTGTGTTTGGCGTCTCTAACGGATTCAGTAGCCCTAAATTTTTCAATTGATCTCTTGACAGTTGGCGAAGTTAAACACTATTCCGACCATATTTTGAATAAAATTTTCGAACTGCGGCCGCCAAGCTTTGATAATTTTTGAAATATTGTTCAATAATGAAGATACGTTGTTTCTATCATGTAACACTCCATTTAGACTTTCAGCATTCGCATTATTTTCTTCTTGTTTTTCCTGCCAATACTTTACTGCACAAATAGCGACAAATTCAAATCTTGCGTTAATTTTGAGACACCCTTTATTTATTCCTTACCAGCCGACATCATGTTTATCTAATGCTGAAAAAATTCGTTTCTTTATTTTTGTATACTACAGTATACATAACTATTTATGCATGTATGGGTGTCTGTTTATGTATATAAAGAAGATATCGCTCCTTTATTGCAACTTAGTGATATCTCACAAGTATAAAGTTTTCAATTTACACACACATTAATAGAAATATTTATAAAAAAGTATTATCCCCTCAAGAGGTGAGTAAACAAGATATTTGTATACTTTTTTTACATAAAATGAAGAGCGTTACGACGAATATTTCTTAATTCTTAACTCAAAAATTACATTTTTTGAGATATGACTACGTTGCAATAAAGGAGCGATATACATAGTTACAATTATAAATGTTTGTTTTGTTCTGGATGTGAATTGGCCTGATTGATCTCATTACATTAGTCTGGCCTGGTCGGTGTTATATTTACTAAAATATTAAGTCAGCTTTCGCTTGTTGCTTTTTGTCTATTTTGAACAAAATCTAAATCCAACGCTCAAATGTGTTTTGTTTCTTTAGACTCTTTTGTTATAAGATTATTGATTTTCAAACTTAAAGTAGATAATTTCACCCGAAAATCAGAAATGTTTAGGTATGAGAAAAATATTTTAAATATCTTAAAGATATATTTTGCCTCCGTTAAAAATAAAAAAAAATATTTTTTTTAACTACCAACACAAATTATTAGCAGGGAAGCCGAAAATATGCACCTGCATGTTTTTTCTTCTGCAAATGATAAAAAGGATAACATAACGACACCAATTTTGAATTCCTGTGACAAGAGCTCTGATTTACAGTTTCAATAGTTTTAGTCTTGGAAAGAGTAGTTTCTATATCTATTGTGTTGTACTTTAAATTCGACAAACGTAGCCATCTTCAAGCTTTCCCAGCAACGACCATTACTAGATGTTAAACATGAAAACTATTTTTTTTATATGATGCCTTACCAGCAGTAGAAAACGTAACACAAATAGAGATGGTTATCTGATACGTAAATTTTTATGAATTTCATCATCGATTTGTTAGTGTATCTTCCTAAACATTTTACCTTTTACAGCATTTTTACATATTTTAATGGTAAGTGCATATTTGCAGCATTTTTTCAGTTTATAGATTATATTCGATCCTTTTAGAACACATTTTGCTACTTTATTGAGATATATAATTTAGTGCGCTCACAAAAGCTTTCGCAACGGAAACAAAAAATATGTTTTAAGTTCTAAAAAGAGTTGCTACATTTTCACCAAATATGTACGTCGCATTTCCCGTCTACATTTTACCTAAACCAAATCAGCTTTAAAATATGATGTTATGAAAGTGTTATGGATCTTTTAAATTTGTTCCTTTTACATCAGTAGACGATAAAAGAATATTTTCAACATATAAAAGCTTATTAAGATGTAATAGACAACGGTTTTTATTTGAAAATCTTAGTCAATATTTTGCTTTTTATTGCAATAACAATTGCCAATAAAAAGCTTATCTTATTTTATAAAAAATAAGATTTTCTTAGAAATTGAAGTACAATTTTCGTTTTTTATTCAGATGTTTTGTTTCTTGTTCTATCCAATTTATTTTTATTTTCTTTTAGAGAGAAATGTTGAATAAAAGTGTATATTTTCAAATAAAATTACTTTTGTCTTTTTGTAAGAGCATTTACTTTTTTTCTTGAATTTATAGACCATATTTTTACTTTTTTTACTGTATTTTTTTGAGGGGGGGCATATTTACGATTTTCCTGTTTATTAGGATACATGAGTCGTTTATTTTGAAAGTAAGGCAAGTTGATTCACTAAAAATATTAAATTTGAGATTTTGGTTATTGAAATATAAAGTTGGCTTTTAATTTCGAGTTTAAATATTTAAAACGTATTACTGTATACAAGCCTATTTTGTAGTATAACATAAAAGTATGATGTGCTTCTTGTTTTCGTATTGTGTGTATCTTAAAATATGTTTATAATAATATGTTCAATCATTTTTGAAAACTTTCTTTTCAAAGTGCTTCTATATTGTTCGTATTTGAGCTACTAGTGTTCTTTTCAAAAGTCAATAGTTAATAGAATTGTTAAAAAAAATCAAATTCCGTTGAATCGCATTTTTTAGTCTCTTGATCAGCTGTCAAAATTTATGTTTGTAGGTTTCTTTTGCAAAGAAAAAGTTAAGTATTTCTAAAATTGTCTTTAATTTCATTGAATTTGAAATGAAAAATATAAAAATGATACTGGAAATTTCCAATTCCTCGAAGAAAATCCGGCACTTTAGAAAATAAAAAGTCCGGATTACAAAAATAAAATGTAAACGACAAAATCCGTTCAGCCATTGCAATAAAAGTTTTTAATTTTTAAATTTTGCATTTGTAAAAAAATATAAATTTGACAGTTGAATAAGCATCTTTCATTTCAGCTTATGAAATGTGTGACCAAGAATCAATTCAATTGAAAGACTCAATTGACAATTAAATTGAAACGTGTATGGGGTGTTATAAGGTTACTAGAGGAGTTCTTCCAGAAATGTGTATTTACAAAATCAAGAATATTGTTCCTTTTATAAAAAATTTAGTTTGATTTTCGGTTTTTGCTGTTTCAAGTTTTATATCATAATTGCTTCTATAATTTCAAAATGAAATACAAATTGTAAGGAAAGAAGACTACAAAATAATAAGTGTGGAAATTGAAATTGTATGTAAATTTTTGCTGGGATAAAATATTTTACAACGAAACCGACTAACTAACTTGACTTTTTCTTTAGGCAACACAAAAGCTTCAAATAATTGTAATATATCCGTAGATCTCTCAAAAGCAGCACTAATGTTGGTAAGTGGCTTAAAGACTTTACACAAAAACACTTTCCCTGAAGAAAAACATAAATTCATTTTTCCCTTCTGCTATTTTTTCATCGTGCTGTTAATTTTATCGTGATGATCCCTGGAGGGGAACACCATGTACATCTTCCATAAAAACAGTATGTATACACACTTGTACAAAAACACAAATCTCAATTGTGTAGGCCTAAAGGAATGTTATAAAACAATTTATTTGTATGTAAGAGTACGTTTTTTTTTCTTTTTACATTAAACATACTTTGACAACAATACAAATGTTATACCCTTCAAAATGGTTCTAATTTATTCGTGAGTAGAATTGTAGTATGTACAGTGTCTACACAGATTACAAAAATAACAAGATAAATTACGATTCATTTTAAAATAAAATAATATTGGTTATTTATGTAACTACTTAGATTTATTTGTGTTAAGCTGTTGTTGTACTCGTATTTATGTTTTTAATAGTTGTATTTATGTTAATAATAGAGATTATTAAATTGTCTGTTGTTGTAGTGTCGACTTGTATTTATGTTATTACAGTGGAGCTCATTTAAAACGTACATCGGTTTAACGAATTGTCGTTTATAAGGAATAACTCCTTCAGTCCCAACTGTTAAGGCCTAGAATTTGCTTATAACGAACAAAACAAAATCCCAAATTTCAGCAGGTAATTTTTCAAAAACGATTGAAACAGTTAAACTACTTTACATGTGTTTTCGTTTTCGAGAAGTGAAAAATTACTCTTTATTTATTCGGGATGCTGAAACCGAATCTGCAGTCAATTTTTTAGTTTTCAAGATATATCGTTATGTGAGAAATGACTGCACTTGTACGATATTTTTCAAAAAGGAATTATATAGATTCTACTAGAATGCCTACGAGTAGAGAGCAGCCACGTAAACCAGCAACGTATTTAGTAAATAACACTTAATTCCAAAACAAAATTATCTCTAGTTAAGCGATTAGAGAAACGTAAGAATGCTGTATTTGGCTTTCCCGAATTTTATATACAAACAAAAAGACACATCTATATGCTCCCCTTCCAGAATTTTTTTAGGTGAAGGGTATAAAAAGGAAAAAATGTGGAATTATTTAATAGATACTCGTATGTATTGTGATTTATAGTAATACCGCGAAATAAAATAAATTATTTTTTAAGTAGATTTTGCTTATTTTTGTGCTCCCTTTTTTAAAGACAAACACAAACTGTAAAGCCCTTTTGATATGTCCGCAGAAACTCCCAAGGTCTTGGCAAGAATCGAACCTGACACCCTCTGACTTATAGTCTAGTACAGTATTCACTAGTCTAGGGTGCTCCCCCCGAAAACAAACACTATTTACTCCTCTATATAATGAACTTCATATATTATGAACTAAATTACCCGCTACCGAGGAGTTAGTTATAGACGAACTTCCTTGTGTTAAATTTTCAAATACGTATAAGTTTTCATATAAAATAGACTAAGTTTGTGCTTAATGTAACGATGTTGCTGGCATTGATGTGCGTGCCCAGTTTTATTTTTTTTCTTTGCTGTTGGCAGGTAAACACCCATAAAATATAAACAAAATTTGTACATTTTATTACGAGGGTTGCAAATGTGAACACTGGCACTTCAGACACTTTTTAGATGCAAGGTAATATTTCCGCAAAAATATTTAGCATTTTTCAACATTGAATTTGCTGAAATTATGTGTTTCTTAAAGAAATCGCAGTGTAATGATTTGATATGCTTTTTAATGCTGACTATCAAGACAAAAGTTAAATAGATAGTTTTACTTTTAACTTTTGGTGAAAAAGACTTCCTTTGCAACTGAGAAGAGATTACTGTAACAAATGTTACAGTAAGGATTTCCTTTCTATAAGACTTGTAATCCTTTCATTCTTCATAACATTAGAAGAGTTAAAATTTTTTTTATTAAAACTATGGTCTTCCAAAATAGTACACTATTCTCAAAAGAAAAATCATTCCATCTGTAATCCCAGATTTTCTAAAATCAAGTACGGAAAGATTGATTTAAGTATGGAATATTAAGTGCTCAATTTAATTTTTTAGTTGATGCAAGATTTTTTTAAGTGATTAAAGAATTTCGTACTCATTTAAAGGAACTCTAGGATTGGTTATCTAAAGTAATCCCGTTTTCGGCTTGATTAAAGTACATTTTATTGTTATTTATGCGCAAAATTTTGAGTACGACTCGTACTCAAAGTAAGTAGAAAATATACTCGTAGAATTTAGCACGGCGTTTTTCTTTCTGTGTAATTTCAGAACTTTAATATCAGAAGTTGTGCGCATTTAAATAGTCTTCTCATAGGCAAGGAGTGCTCTTGTTGTATTCATATTCCTCGACCCGGAAGAAAACGGAATTTTTCGGGCGTTCTATAATTTAAATTTCCTTTTGGAAATATATCTTTTAAATGGATTCATATCCTCAACTCGTTTCTTCTGGGAAAACAAGCGCAAAATATTGTTTTCATGTAAATTTAATTAAATAAATTTTTTTGTTTATTATAAAATCATTTATAACATGTTTTTTTTATATAGATATTTTTCAGTAGCATCGTGAAGATTTATAAAAAAATTTAAAATAATGGACAAGTTCTGTGTTAACAAATACATATTTTAAAAATTAAAATACATTTTTACTAAAATTTTTTTAGTAGAACTTTTTAAGAAGACGAAAATGTGATACTTTCGAAGCAATAAAAATGTGAGTTACTAGAAATTTACTTCCATTTTCTTTTACTGAAAACTGAAGTGTAGACAAATGAAAGAAAACGGTTACTGGGAGTTTGTAATGAAACTATTACAATTATTCAAGGAGTCTATATCACAGAAAAAAGTTTGGGCATAAATAGTGTGAAGCGATTTCATCAGAATTATTTCATAATCAGAATGGTTTAACTGGTGTATTCATGAATTCAAAAAATCAAAGGAGGAGCTTCCAGATCCTAAACGGTCGACTGGTCTAGAAAATTTATATAGAAATCACTCAAAAATATCAGTGCTTTTCATATAAATTTTCTACTTAATTAGATTGTCTGGATTATGGAAACCGTACTAAAGTTGCTTGAAGGAAATTTTCAATTTTATTACTGCCTGTTCGTCGATATCGAAAGAAAAATTTTTTTCATACAATTACTTTCTAAGCAAAATGTGTTTTCAGTGTAATTGTACAAAAGAAAACTTCCTTTATATTTCCGCTAACAGGCAGTTAATAACAAATTGTACAATTGCATTTTTTATTTATATAAAGGAAAATTAAAATTTGTGTTTTACAGCCTAATGGGCTTGAGAGTTAAGTGTTATGGCCAGTTTTGCCAGGAGCTGGAGGAAAAAGAGGATAAAGCGGCTTTTTAAAAAGGCCAAAAAAGCTAAATCGACCAAAAATAAAAATTTAAAAAGCGCTAAAAAATGTTTATTCATAATTCAACGTTTTATTTATTATTAAAAAAATGCATAAAACATGTTGAAAGTTATTAAAAAAAATGCACTTCAAGTACATAAACAAAAACGAATTAAATTCTACATATTTTTAAATTCATACATAATAGAAATATTTACTTTATTTCAGTATTGGGTAAAAAATATAACAGAATATTTGTATTTAGACATGATTTAATAAATATTGTGTCATTATTTGAATATGTTCTTAAAATAAAAAACCGTGTTGCCAAAAGGTAGTACTGCGGGGTGGTACAATAAGACGTTTAATTTTCAATAGCCAGTCATTTTAACAGTTGTCATGCATTACTGAACCTGTAACAACATTGAAATTATTAAAATTCGCTTTTAAAAAAATATGCTTAAATTTTTACGGTTTGCAAAACTAAAGCGTTTTTGCCAGTCGTGAAGCACGTTCTCGGTCAGCAATCGCGAAACTGGAGGGAAAATTTTAGCAATTAGGACAAGTCAGTGATGTGAAAAATTTAACTCGTGTACGTCGCTGAACTGAAAATATGGTAGCCCTTCATAGTGTTGGGGAAATACCAGGTTTGTCCATTTCTCGTCGATCTTTGGAATTGCGCATTCCATAAACGACATTTGAAACGTTTAATGGACATGTGAGTTCTCGAATAGGCGATCTCAATTGTCCACCGACATCTTGTGATTTAAACCTTTAAACTTTTGTTATTTTGAGGCTACGGAAAAGGTATGGTCTACGCCAATAGCCAATCGATTCAAGACCTCAGAGATGAATTCTTGAAGTTATTAAGGACAGTCAGCAGCAAATGTTGAAATTGGTGATGGAAACTTTAATGAAAATAACATGGTCCTGCAAGCATAGCCATGGCGATCATTTGGCTGATATTTTTTTTAATTATGAATTGGTATACCAACCTCTTTAAAAATAAATAAACAACCGATGATTTCACTTAAAAATGCTCCTTATTCTACATATCAAAATTAAACCGCTTAGTGGAAGACACTATAGAGCTAAATACTAGATTAAATTAATTTTCTTCCACCCATAACACAACTGTTGTCCTTTTCTATCTTGGATTTACATCGATCTTGGATTTAAATCAATGTAATTTTGCCTTCAGTGTACTCTCACTTGTACATTAGATTAATTTTTTCGTTTCAAAATGATTTTATGGTTTCAGCAGAAAATAAAAGTTTAGCCATTTTGAGGCTAAAATGAAAATAAAAAAATACAAAAAAAATCCACGAATCTAAAACGTAAATTCCGAGGCTAAAAGACAAGAAAAAATGCTGAATCTATAAATAAATCAAAATAAATCAAAAGTTCCAAATGAGTGCAAACAATTCTAACTGCAACTCTGATCATATCTTACCTAATCAAAAATAATTATTATAGATGCTCGTATTAAATGCAACTTTGAATTTCAGATTTGTAGAACATTTTTGCAGGTCCCTCAAACTGGTTAATTAAAATAATTTTAAATATGATTGAGTATACAAATTATACTGATGAAAAAGTAGGTGGGAAACTTAATTGTTATTTCTTCGTTTCTCATTTATTTTTACTTAACTGTCAAATGCATCGCAGTTCTATTTGTTTTTACAGGCTGGTCCTGTAATCAAAACTGAATATTGTTTCAGTTTTGTTGGTTATTTATTTTTTCTCTTTATTTTATGCCATGAGCAAGACATTCAACTTTTAGTTTGAACGGAAAATGTAAAGAAATTGTGGCCATTATATTTTTATATTATTTTTCTGTGTTTTCTTATAATTGTTTCTATAAAACTTTGTACACAATAAAGAGACAAAGTTTTATGCAGGCAGCTGCTGGACGGCTCCTCTGCGTTTAATATTCCTTTTTGTTTTCGTTTTTAAATATTTTTAAGTATTTCAATTTTACTTCTTTTTTTTAAGTTTACCTTGGGTTTTATTATGGTTTTATAAAGCCTGCAAATATGCAAATATGCAAAAATTTTTTTTGTTTGTTTCGTTATAACAAACAGCACTACGGTAAAGTATGCTTAAGTTTAATTTAATAGAATTCGGCTGTAAGGTTGATTATGTGTAAAATACATAACACCGGGGTTCACTTTTTGGTGCAAATGGTCTTGCGAAAGTGCAAATGCTTGTAGATTTTTTGCAATCCCACAGAAAAATACACACGCATTTGCTCTTGCTACATCATTGCGTTTTTAAGCAATATTTAGACTGTGAAGTATTTTTTTTGCAAGTCTTACAGTAGAGCAGCTGATATTTCGTTAGCGAATTTGATCTGCAGACAGTCGCCGTTTGTCCATGAAAAGTTAATGAATGTACAAAAAAATTATTGGGTGGTCTTCCTTTAAATGGAGTAAGGCTACTTTACGGCGAACTCGACTGTTCATATACAAATCTACGCAAATTTTCATATTTTGGCAATACTGCCGCCGTATGTCTTCGATTTGGTGTTGCAAAATATATTTGACAACAGAAAAAAAAGTCCAACTCTGCAGTAAAAGGCTTTTTCAACCTTGAAACTAAAAACTTTGCATTCAATCCTGCTAGTTTTGATGTTTTCTGCTCAGAAATCAACCCAAATTTAAACAAGTTATATTTCTGAGTGCCGATGCTGATCACCCCTCACCACAATTTGCGCCACACTCTGACCATTAGACAACATCCTCTATCCACATTATAAGTTCTCGATAACCGCCTAACACACTACACCTAAACGTTTTTTGTAGTAATTGAGTTTTTTAGCTTGTGATGATATTATAAAAAAAAATCAGTCTTTGCCCATCATTCTGCAGCGCAGTTGATGCGGTTGTTGATATCAAGATGTCAAAGATTGAGACTTTTCTCGAATAAAATATATAAATTTGTAATTTTTTTATTTCAATGTAATTCAATTGTTGCATTTCATACGAGTATTTTGCACATAATTTTTTCCTCCGCTCAATTATTTACAAAGTTCTTCATTAAACAAAGAACGACCTTGACTAACTTTGATGTATCTGCTTTCCACAATCATGTAGATGAGTGGGTTTTATGACCAAAATTGAATCGTTTTTTTAAGGCTTCAATTTTAAATAACAAGCACACAGCTGGAAATAATTTTTCTAAGACAAAAACAAACAAACAAAAAAACAAACAGAATGTCAATAGGCTCATAAAACGTCTTCATCGTAAAATTAAAATTATTTAATGTTGTAAAACATTTTTCCTGGCTTAAAAATTTATGTGTAAATTACTGCTCAATTGTTGTTTTACAATCAATTTTATTTACATGTAATTTTCTTGTTTATAATATGATTTGAAACGCACACAAAAACAGCACAGGTTTTGCAAATTTTATTATTCATAAAGATTTGTGTTTGTAACTTTTTTCTTTTCGTAATCATAAAATTATAAAATATACATGTACATTTTACAGTGAACTCACAGATGTTGAAATACATATCAAAAGAATAATGAGTACTTTTTATTTTACATCTAGACGCCTGAACAGGTGTTGTCCTTCCACATATCGCGTTAAAAGAAAATGATTAAGTCGCGACAAGAGCTCACCCTGTCGTTTCCAAAATTAATCTGTCGCTCCAATTGGAATTAACCGTACAAACGCATGAAATTTCATAGAAAAAATTTGGGCGGTTCGGATATGAACACAAAACTACGTGATTTTTATATATTAAGATAATACCGGGTGCTCAAGTCATACATTATTTTGGCAGTGATACATTTTTCCTTTCCGAAATACTGAGTACCAGTCAGTATCATACCTCCATGAACCAAAATGGGTCGCTTTATGCTTGAACAACATTGAGAAATATTTTGAACTTATCATCGGAAATTATAATTGTCAGAAAAATCATTTTCTTAGCCATGTTGCCGATGCCAGTTGACCGCCTGGGTGCTGCGATAAGACTTCTTTAGATTTTTTATTGTGGGGTGCCGGTACAGACCGCTGCGATGCGAATAATTCAGAAATTATTTTACATCCCTAAGGCCAATATTGTCCGAGCCATTCGTTGAATTTGAAATGATAACCGCTCAATGGATTTGGATGAAATTCGACAGACGTATAGAACTGAGTTTACAAAAACACATATATTTTTTAAAAATAGAACCACGGGATTGGTTAAGGGACCATTTCTACCTCTTTGAAACTATCTAAACAATTTTAATGAAATTTGAAACATCGCTAGACTTGAATCTTGAAGGACACATACGGACTCGTACGTATTATAATTTTTTTTAAATAATACCACGAGGGGATGGGGTAACTTCTGTCACTGAATTTCACTTAAACGAAGTCACGTGTAAAAGCTAGTCCAATAAAAAAATAATACAAACTTTAAAACAAGTAAGGGGTGTCTCCGTAAGAATGCATTATGTTAAAATAAAAAAGTGAACTTGGTCATATTAAAGCCAAGCAACGTTTAACTAAAACTAATACTGATGCAGCAGCCCTCTAATGTCTAACAACTACATAATACAGCGGTGTTCAAAAATAAAAATGAAGATGTATTGGTGAGAAAGCTACCCAGCATACATACATAATGACAAACACTTAAAATAAGAAAAAAAGAAAAAATGTTTAGATTTATATTTTTTGCCAGATAAACTTATTAAATTAATGTAATTTAAATTTTAATGAAAAGAAAAAATATACATTATATGGCCGAAATTCTCTTAAATTTTTTACTTTGTTTTTTTGTGTTCAATTGTAGTTGAAACGCATGTGTTTACTATGTTTCAACCAACAACACGCTTAATAATTTTCTGGAGAAAATTACGAGAATCCTCTGCATTTGTTTTTATCGCTTACTCAACGATGAATGAATAAAAGCCTTTAAAAGAGCATAACAAATGCGTGTAAATTTATGGAAATAATTGTTCTATGGGATGAACATCACTGATCTTATATCAATACTGTAAAAATACATTTTATTAAAGCAGTCTAAAACAATTTAATTTTATTTGCAATTTTAACTTAGATGTCTTTGAAAATTGTGGTCATACATCGAACTTTTGCTGCAATAAGTTTATAACTCGAAAATCGATATTTTTAAGGAATGCAGAGTTAAACCTTTCATTAGTGACAACTATCCTGTCTATTATTTTGTTTTTCCATTAAGTTATGAGCAAATTAAAAAACTGTAATCTTGTTTTCTGAAAAACTAAATTTTTTAGTTATGACTCTATTGCAGCAAAGGCTTCACATTTTCAAGTCGTTTAAATTTTTTCGACTATTAAGGTTTTTGAGGGCTCACTGTGTGCTCATTCATACTCAAGCATTTTCCTTCTGTGGGTTAAAAACCAAAAATGCTTTAAGCAAAATCACAATTTACAATTGTTCCAAATAGCAATAAATTAAAAAAAAGAAGTCAGAGTTCCATTATACAAATTTTAATGTTAAGCAGCCGTAGTAAAGAAATTTTTTAGGCGGAACATCTTCCAGCCAGTGCCCGGTTTTTTTAGTTTTTCTTTGTGATGCTTTTCTTCATTATTGTTGTCAGCAAGGCTTCATTTAAAGAAGACTAAATTTACGTGACGCAATTGTTTTAAGCCACTTTTCCAAATATTTTTTTAATTTTACAGACTGTTTTCCACATGCAATTTTCTTCATACAAAATTTTCAATGAGTTGGCACAATGGAAATTTATACACAAAAAGTGGATGAAGTCGTTTGGAAATTGAACTCATGGAATTTTTTCATTCATTAAGACCACATAAATGTTTTTAAGTAATTGCTACAAGATCTATATCAATCCGAAAGAAAATAAAAAATACAAAAAATATAGATAAATTGTTTGGTAGATCTTATGGATTTTTGAAATTAAAATGTTTTGGTAAAAAATAATGAACACAGTTCATGTGCTTTTATTAATAGAATAATAATTGTTGTGAAGGTATGCTAATATGAACTTTTTGAATTGACACATGGACTTTTTTAAGCATCAGTTACAAACAGAATCCGATGAACAAGATGAACAATTTCATCAGACATGTACACTGTACACTTATTGAAGAATGTTATAAAAATAAGATAACTCACTCTCATAGCAGAATTGTCAAGGATATTGTTCAATAGAAATGTATATAACTGAAAGGAAAAAAGCAAACCTCGGATATAGGAATTTGATTGCGTTATTGACGTTGGCATAAGCGCCAAGGAAATGCAGGTATGCAGATAGACTAGCTCAACCCGCAAGAAATAAAAACTTTTCTTTTTTTAATAAAAGAGAAGTAACACTCAGGCAATTGTGTGTTGTCTTCTTCTTGTGAAAAGGATAGTGAGATAGGAAAGATGGTGAAAATCTAAAGCTTAATTGTTTTACAAGTCTGATACTGCACAATATGTTAGATTTTAGATCAGTGTTGCAGAGCCTCTGCTGTCAAGTTATTTGTATTTGGTTTAAAATTAAAATATTGGTCAAATTAAGGTTTGAGTACGATTACACTTCATGGTAGAATGATTTTTTTTTTTGTATGACTAGAAAAGACCAGAAATTAAATTTGTCTACTTGTTCGGGGGAACATGCAGACGTTTTCAGTGGCGTTTTTTCAACAAAAACCCATTCGATATATAAACGAAACCCGGCGTACATTTTATACAATATTTCGTTATATCGCACCACGAAACTCTGTAATAAATTTCGCAAAATGTACGAAAATCTAAAAACCTGTCACAGGTTCGGGGGGTAAACTTCCGTTCTATGAATTTGGACTTTTAGTGTTCTATCCACTGAGGTATTGCTGACTTATACTGCCTGGCCCACGATGTCGAACGAAATCGTTCTTTTGTGAAATTACATATAAAATAAAATCAAAATTTTAGAAATTGTTTTTGTTTTAAATGTGATTTCACAAAAGAACGATATCGTTCGACATCGTGGACCAGGCAGATAGTTTTAAGGATAAACAGTTTGTTTCAAAGTACTTACATCTGAAAAATATCATACATAAATAATAAAAATGTTCAAATTTAATTTTGAATTCAAAATCTTGTTTTTATCAAAGAAAACCCATTCAAAAAGTTTTCATTACATTACTTTCGTAAAATTTTAAAACTTTAGTTTAAATTCTTTTCGTAAACCAAGTATGTACGAAAATTTTGCATATTCTAAGAAAAAAATATATTCTACGAAGTTTTTTTCCTAATATGTTATTTAGATTATTTTCAGTGTAGAAAGTTAACAAAAAGTATTTTTTTTTACAAGAAACTCACATTATTGCGGGGGAAAAAGTCCGTAAACCGGCATGTAAAACTATTCAAAACGGGTTAACTTTCCGAAACAGAAACCGGTAAAAAGGTTTTCGGTACCAGCTTTTGAATACTCAAACTACGATCGAATTATATGAAAATTGTACAGATTTTTCTTTGTGAAAAATTATTAAAATTCAAATGGACAGCTGTAACAAAAATGCTGTTTCAAATGTATGCAAATATGAGTGTTTGCATACACATGTAAGTACTATTATTTTCTGCAAAAAAAGACAGAACTTATTAAAATTCAAACCTCTTCAAAGAGTAATATTCACTAAATGCACACACTTTCAGAATGTTTGCAAATGTTAGCTCTCATATGTATAAAATATAATTGTTGTACACAAAATGTGTCAAAAAATATGAACTCATGCACACAAATATTAAATAAAAAATAGAATTTATAGAAAGTCTGTACAACTGA
Organism: Gymnocheta viridis; assembly: GCA_956483585.1. Lineage (NCBI taxonomy): Eukaryota > Metazoa > Arthropoda > Insecta > Diptera > Tachinidae > Gymnocheta > Gymnocheta viridis. The sequence goes on from OY101440.1 coordinate 121,966,717, forward strand.
GTATCTTTGTAACTTCTGATGTTCAGACAAGTGCTAAAGTGTCGTCAAGATACGATACTGCATTTTACACAAATTTTTCTTTTTAGGGGGAAAAAATACTACAAATAATATTGAAGTAATAATGGAAAAACGACGAGATGAAAACACTTAAAAATCTGAAATAGAAAAAGCAGTTGGATGGCTGACTTTTAGAATAAATATTTAGAAATAGAAATTGCTTCATTTATAGTTAGGAAAACATGGAAATGTGAATGTTTAAAATATGGCATCAGCTTAACACACGTTTCACCTGTCAGTCTTGTTTGAAAGTTGATTGTAAGAACATGTTTGAGTGGATGGAAATATTTGTATCCAAAATACAACTGAAATGTTTTTAGCAATTGGAGAATGCATTTGCAATACAAATCTAAGCGCTTCATAAGAAAACATTTATATAAAAAAAACTCATTCATAATTTTAGCTTCACATGTATATCAAAGAGCATTCGCGAACATTTCTATTATTACTTTTTAGAAATATAAAGTTTATATTTTGTAAATTATTTTATTTTTAAAAATTTTTCCATCTGTTAACAATTTTTTATTTAATTGAAATTCATTCTATAATGCAATTGTATAAGAAATCCTAAAATGTTAACTTCGATCCTTGAATTTGCAAAAGTTCGAAGTATAATGACAAAGTACATAAAAACATATTATGTATGTATGTACATATATATATATATATCCTTGTTCACAAAATGTTTGTTCTTTTTTCAAAAAATTTTTTACCAAATACCCTGAAGGAAGCATGGCGTTAAGTAAATCCATGTCAATATTTTTGTCAACAATTATGGTGTCTTTTTGGTGACACTGTCAACAAATAGTTTTTATTTTGCCTTTTGCTTTTGGTAGGTAGAGAAAATGTTTGACGGTCAAAAACAAATCATTAATTTAAAACGAAACTAATTTCCTTTTATGTTGTATAACAATAAGGAAATTATACGTCACAGAAGACTGTAAAAATTTTTATACCTTATTTTACTTTTATATACTATTTTAAATAAATACTTGTACCTGTTTGCACTAAGTTAAAATAGTATTGGTGACATAGTCAGTATAATTTTAATATTGACAGCGTCTATAATGAATCAGTACAGTTTTACTATGGACATTTCCCACAGTGTGGTGATATCGTCAATAGTAAGCCAGTACAATCTTACTATTGATATTTTCTCCATGTGGTTCCACAAGAACTACCTAGTCAGTATTGACACAGTCTACTGGTATATTTCGTAGGACAAGCCCGTGTTAAATGTCAATAGTAGATCGCACTAGTTGGGGTATAATTTGTTAGTAGTACTGGTGACGCCCTCAATAGATAATCAGTATAATTTCACTATTGCCATTTCCTGCCGGGTAAATACAAAACAACAGATTTTTTTTTAAAGAAAAACACTTTTTACAATTGAATCAAAATAACTATTCAACAAAAATTATTAATTTTTAAAAAATTCCGAAGAAATTCTAATCCAATAACAATGATAATGATCAACTGCGTATACACGTCAATGTATTTGAAATCTGCACTACAACTGCTGTTGCAGTTTACCATGCTAATTGTTATCTGATACTGGAAGTATTCGGTACAAAGCCACCCATTCTAACTTCAAAAAATGCTTTATAATTGCCACAAAATCATTAAAACTAGAATAAAATTCAGAAAATATTACATAACCCAAAAACGCATTAAAATTTATCTAAAAAAATACTAATACATAGAGAGAAAAATAGCTAAAGTTTGTTGAAATTTGCTAAAACCGTAGCAGCCTTTAGGCGAAAAAATGTCTAAGATCTGAAAAAACAGCTTCAAAAATTTATTCAAAATATCTAAAACTTGCCACGACATATTTTTTTATGTTTAGAACTGAAAACATGTGAATTTATTTATGACGCCTTGTAAAGCCCCCAAAATATTTCAGCTACAGCTAAAACTAATTTCTAAAAACTTTGTGTTCACCCTAAACTCAATAAATCAAGAATATTGCAACTTATTGCAACAATTATTATTGTTTTATTTATTCCCTTTCAATGAATAGTTTTGATTTGTTTGTAGTTTTACTTTTTGTTTACTTCCATTTTACTAAAGTTTCTATGCCGGCCAGCAATATCATTTGACAACACAAAAAAGAATGAACATTTCATTGGACAAAAAAGAGAAATATGTAGCCAAACATTAAATAAAACTTTAGATTTCAGTTGGTTTTTATTTAATCTATTTTATAGTTTTTGTCAATAAATAATTTTTGAAAATTGCAATTTTTATCACCATTAAGAAGCAGAAAAGCACAAAGTTTGGCATTTAACTGAAATTTTTCTATTTGACAAACAAAACAAAAAGGTATTAAAAGATTATGCTTGAAATTATATCATGCATTATTTAAAACTTTGAAAAGCTTTTGAAAACTGTTAGTGCAATTTCAAATATCATTAAAGCATCTCAATTGTTAATGTCAGCTTAAAGCAGATAATATGGGATTTTCATATATTTCCACAATATACACATACTTGTGTACAGTTGTGCTCATATAATTAAGTCATTCGTATAGTTAAATACTAAAGTTGCTTTAACATAAAAATTTAATTAAAGTAAGAAACATTTTTTATAAAAATATTAAAAGAATTTAAATTCAATTCAAGATAAATATCTTATTTTTCATATAGATTTTTATATGTTGTAATAGTTGTATAAGTTGTTCTTGTGTAGATGCTATTTCCCGTACAGCACTTTAGTTTATTCATAGCTCAAGTGTGTTCTAAGCTATTTGGTAGGCTTCTAATGGTGAATTAGCAGGAACCTGAATTTGATAGTCAAAAGCAGTCTTTAATTGCGTGAATGATTTTGATTTTATTTGCTATCACTTTTACTATTTATACAATTTTTGTTAACATACTTAAGGTACGGTCACACTTGGCAAACATTTGCCCAAAAAAAACGTAACCACTACTTTTGCTTAGGGTTAGTGTGATTTAACTTGGTTTTTATATCACAAAATGAAGTCAATTATGCCGCAAAAACAATATAAAAATTTTTAATAAATGCGAACCCATATTTAAAAAATATTGAAATTAAAGAAAATACAAATTTAGCTTGTCTGTTGGTCACGTGTTTTTTTCGGCAAATATTTGGCAAGTACCTTTAGAAACTATCTTATTACTAAAATTGTAGTTTTTAATACCTTGCTAAATTTTAAACTACATAGTTCAGTGCTTATATTTATTTATTTTAAATTAGTTCCATGTTCAATGCTCATATTTCAGTTCATTTAATTCTTTTGCGGGCACTTCATTTAATTCATTTGCGTTTGCTCAACTTTTTGGTGACTAAGTGTCTGCTCTTTATAATGTGTTTATTTGAATATATTGCATAGCATTTTAGGAGTTGATATAATTTCTAAAATTGGCAGAATAATTACGGTCGAAATTTACAAGAATATATTTGGGAATCAGAAGGTGTTTACGGGGATATTTTACTCTAAGTTTCGACATTTCAACACGGCAATGACCTCAAGCAATGCTCGCTCGTAGTCAAGAACTAGATTGCATCTTATAAAATTAAAACGTTACATATTCCAGCACAAAATTCCGATTTAAATCCTACACAAAATAGCATATCTATACTATAAAAAGGACGAAATCTGCCTGAAAAACAAAACATTTTTGTGTCAAATAATCCAAGAGGATTAAAATGAAAAGGTCCCGCTCAATGTGTTGCGTTGGTTCAAACAATGTGCTGCAGTGCTCGGAAATAGAAATTTTTCAACTAAATACTATTCGCATACAACGTAGAATTAATTAAAGATTCCATATTTTTGCGACAATCATCTTTTTTTCAGATGACTTAATTATATGAACACAAAATATTAAAGTAAAAACATATAAAATCCAATAATTTTTTATTTAGTTAAATACAGGAGAAAAGGAAGATGTTGGTAAAATTACTTTTACTTTTATTCAAACTTTAGTTTTAAGCAAACTAAATTTTGAGACTTAACTTAATCATATGAGGACAAATTTCATATACACTTGTGTATAAAAAAAATGAAATTTGGTAAATTTTGTATTTTAAATAATTTGATGAGTTATTGAAGATATTTTATATAAGCAGAGCTAAGATTTACAATCTACTGTCAAGTGCAGCGTGGCCTGGCAAAAAGGGGAGTATCGGTTGACTTAAAAATCTCGCACTTCGAATGCATTTTATTTATAGTCCAATAAAACATTCTTCGGTGAGAGGTCTAGCTTGATTCCCAAAATATTTTAATTCCGCCCCAATGTGCAGACTGATGGCTAGAGAGTGAATTAAAGAACTTACTTATGCCGTTTTCTTTTCTATAAAACTGTAACATTTCTTTAACTTTTTATCAAAAAATTGCTATTGAAAGTTTTTTTGTGACAAAAATTTTGCAATACTTTCTTATAAAGTCAATATTAAAAAAAATCATTCTATTATAAATATTCATTAAAAAGTGCAAGAAATGTTGCACCTTTTTAAAGAAAAGAAAACGCTATTAGTAAGAGTTGTTTATAAAACAATTTCATTATTGAATCGCTTGCTTTGTAACAGATTACTCATCCGTATAATTATTTTATTGAATTATTGTCACTCATACGCCACATACAAAACTGTTCTACTCCAAAAAGTATACGAAATAATTGTTAAATTATTTATGCTTGTCTAATTTTCAATATCTGTGGACAAGTCACCTATAACTTCAATCCGATATTACCCGACTTTAACGATTCTAATTGGGAGTTTATTTTTATATTTAGTTGGTGAGTTGACATCATTTAAATTTTTTCAGTGTAATTTTTACAAATTTATAACAACACATCTAATTAACCTAAAAATTTTCATACATATCGGGGATCGATGGCACGAAATAATAATAATAATCCTTGGAATTCGTCGCTTTTATCCGTCCGTCTGTCTGCCTGAAAACCACGCTTTTTTGTAAGTTTTTCTTCTTTTGTTATTTAATATTTTTCTCAAAAACTAATTTGAAACAAATATATTTTCTCAATTCACAATATATCGAACACTCAAAAAAAAATCATTCCATCTGTACTTAAATTAGTCCGAAATTGTTTTAAAGTACGGTAATCCCAGGTTAACTCAAATCAAGTACAGAATGATTGATTTAACTGCGGAATATTAAGTGCTAAATTTAATTTTTAGTTGATTTAAAATTTTTTAAGTGATTAAAGAATTTTGTACTCGTTTTAAGAAACTCCAGGATTGATTATCTAAAGTGATATCTTTTTCGGCTTGATTAAAGTACATTTTATTGCTATTTGTGCTCAAAATTTCGAGTACGACTCGTAGTCAAAGTAACTAGCAAATAATTGAATTTAGTACGGCGTTGTAAATTGTTCGAATCTTGTTGGTAATTTATATATAAATATTTGCTTGGAAACATATTTATGTGAATATTGCCATCAACATTAATACAACTTACAACATTTACAATAGATTATAAATTGGACAATCATATTTGAATTCACCGTATAAAAATATTTTTACAAAATATATCTTTTGTGAAGAATACATTTTCGAAATCAAAATTTGCAGATCTCTGCAATTCGAAAAAATCAAGCGAAAAACTCAAAGTTTTCCTTTAATATTCAAACTTTAAAGTGCAGTTTACACAATCCGACTATCTGAGTAGAAAATTTGTTTAAAAACTACACAAATAACTGAGAGGATTTCACATCTAATCTTTCCAGTTGACCTTCTGAATTTTAGGAACCTTCATTAAAACTAAACACCTTTCCAACGACTTTGAATTACAAGTTACTTTTGAATGAAAAAAATGCTCATGGTTTTCGCAAACAGGTTAACTACTTTCTAGAAACTTTATTTTTTAAGTTTTTAAATAAATAATAAAATAGAAAAACTCATTTTAAAATTATTATTAATATTTTTTCTAACTTACTTCAAAACTTGTTATCATATTTAATTATATTTTTTATTAGTTTAGTATTCCTTTGTACCTGAAACCTTAACACAGTTTTTAACCGATAATAAACTTTATTACTTTATTTAAACTTTTCAAATCATTTAGTCTAAGATAAACAAAATAAAAATCAATATAAAATCAAAAGTAGAACAAAATACTCGAACTAAAGTAACATTTTGTAAAGAAATCTGTAATTTATGATGAAAAAGTTCCAGGAGAATCTTCAATTAAATGTTAACAAATTCATTATATAATGAATATGGGACCGTCCACTGAATTTTCACTGAAGTCATAAATGAAGTTTTTATGGTTTCTTACTCTCTATTGCGATGCGAAAGCAATTTCAGTGTACAAATAGTTTTATTTTGTACCATTTTTCTTTCGCATCGCAATAGAGAGTAACCTCCTGTCTTGAAAGCACCCGCTGAACATTATGAAAGTTATGATTTTTTTTTAGTTCTGAGGTATGAAATACACAATTTTGTGGAAAATGTAAAAGACTTTTCGACAATTTCTGTACACTACAAGTTACAAATCGACAAACAAAATACTTACAAAATCAACAATTTTAAAATCTATTTTTTTATGTTTTTTCGTAGATAGATTTTTAACTTGTAGTTTTTAGAAATGCTTCCATTTCTTCAATTTGTTGATATAAAATATATCGATTCTGATAAAACCGACAATTTTTTTCATATAGAAGCAGAACTAGAGAATAGAAAACTATTTAAATTTCGTTTGTACGGCCGCATATTTGTATAATTTCATAAATTTGCGATGCCATTGCAATATCACAATTTATGAATCATCTAATTGTTTAAAAATTACAACACATTCTGGGCCTGTTTCATCATTAATTCCGCGAACTTTTTTACTATTTATAAGTTTAAATTAAGCCAGCAAATCTAAATCGCTTTAGGAAGCAATAAATATTAATTTAAGTAAATTTTAAAAGAAATAAAGGAAAGAAACCTCCATATCTTTTAAATATAAAAGACAAAAATCAAATAAAGATCATGAAAATGTAAAAAATACTAAAAGATAAGTTGTGTTTAAAATTAGAATTATTTAAGAGTGGTTTCGACTCGAAAAGAAAATTTATATGAAAAGTTCTCAAGTCGATTGTTTAAATGGTGAACGCCACAAATAAAATTTCAAAAGCAATTTTGATTAAATTATTTATTTAAGAAATAGTATTAAAAATAAAAATGTTTTTGTACCTTCCATAGCAGCTTCAAGATGAGTAAAACTTTTAAAATCGAATTTTCCTGAAAAAATAATACAAACAAAATATCTATGATAATTAAATTACACCACAAAATAGAAAATACTCTATGAAAAATGTACAGTATATTTTAAGATTTCAAATGAGAACTTTGTAAAATAAATAAAAACTGTTGTAATTCAATAAGATCAAACTATAACTAATTAAAAATTAATTCAGAAAATGAATATTTAATTAAAATACAAAAAAAATTGTCAAAAAAGTCAATGTAATTTCTGTTGGTGATTATTTCGTAAGCAACAAATTACTAAAAAAAAAGTTAAGGAAAATTATCTTAAGCATGTAGAACTAAATAAATAAAATTTAAATGTAAAAATAATATGAAAATTCAACTTCTATTAGCTGGGTGTTTGTAAACTTGTTATCAAGTAATTCACTTAACTAAAAATATGATTAATAAAATATATTTTAACTCTAAGTCTACGTCTTTAAATGTGATTAATTTTTTTACTTAACAAAAAGAGTCTATATCCTTTACACCTCAAACAACCCAAAGAAAATGAAAACCAAATTTCAAAAAGAAATACGTCCCATAATTGTATGTGTAGAGTCCTTAGAGAATTCCTTGTGAAACTTTGTTTGAACTTGTATTTAATTTAAATAGCAATAAATAATTCCCCATACATATAATAGTACAAGTACATATGTTGTTATTAGTTCTATTAAATAAACTTAAGTTTGAAAAAAAAGAAATTACAAACTAAAACTAAACCAAAGATTAAAAAAAAATATTGAAAAAAAATTATTAGGAGCTAAAGAATGAAAAAGATACTCAATAAAAGTAATTAAGAAAAAATATACAATTATAAAAAAAATATTGTTTTTGTTTTTTTATTATATGAATTAAAAAATAAAAAAGGAAAGGTAAGTGAATCTGTAATAAAATCATAAAAAGGAAATTAAGCGATTTCGATTTCGAAAAGCCAATGAAACTAGTTCATTCATTCATTCATTCATTTATTTACAAAATATAGTTCGATTAACATAATTTTTCCAGATGGCCCCAACGTGTGTACGTCTGTTCTGCAACTAAGCGTTTATTAAATTTTTATGTTTAGATATAGATTGCAATTACCTTTAATGACTGATTCAGAATGGTTAACTGCTAATATAAAATTAAAGCTGTTATGTTAATTTCTAAATATTTATCGAAGTACTAAATGTCAAATGGCAGATAATAAATCTTGTTTGCTAAAAGGAGCAATTGCTTTAGAAATTAGAGTAAATAATCATTTACAAAATGCTACAATATTTTCTTCACCGAACTTAAGTAGAGCACTGCACATTAAAACATTTGTTTCGTTTATAACACCTTCGCAGCATTAATGTTGCCATGCACAGAAAATCACTACTGAAAGATAATTTTCTTTCGCCTTGTAGGACACAGATGAGCCTCTACCCATTCCTTAAATAAAAACCAATATTTTCCAATTGTGCTTTTTAGTATACATACTCGTATGTCCACAGCAACATTAATGTTGCGCAGGTGTTACAAACGAAACAAATGTTTGAAGCACCCACATGCTTAAGTTTAAGTATGCTTGTGCAGGGCTTTAAACTTAAGCTGGGGTAAAAAAAATGTTAAACACAAGTAAGTTAATATGAAAAAGAAAACCAACAACAAAAAATGCAACGAGATTTCACTAGAATTAACAAGGACGAGTAGGAATTTGTCGTTAATTCAAATGAATTTACACTGGCAGCACACATACGCATTTTAAGTAGTCGCAGCAATCATTTATCATTGTTGAAGTATTAGTGGAACCCAAAAAATACACAACTGAATATAAAAAAACAAAGCAGACGTTTGAAATGTATTCATGTCATGAAGTTTTTTTTTGCCCATTTTTGGTTTTAGTTAAAATTTATGCACTTTACTGATGATACTGCATGTTTCAGTATTTTTTCAACTTTCATTAGAAAAATTCTAATGTATGATTGTCACTCGTTAAATTTAACTGTCCCAAAGGCTTAATGATCTCAATGCAGAAAACCTGGCTTTTAAACACTTTTTGGTAAATACAAGTTTTGAGAACTACAATACATAAGCAAATTTTCGTAAAAAAAATTACTCACACGCATGGACAGAGTTCCGAGTGGTTTGGTCGAAACTGGCTTACAGCTACAGCCGAGTATATATGTTAAACAAGATCCGCCGACTGATGTCGGCTAATGGCTTAGCCGATAAATGATTCTTTTGACACTGTGTTTTAGTAAAACACCTTAAAATAATTATGCCATTTCTGCAATAAAAATTACAAATGTTAAAATCAATTAACAACAATAAAGTGCTGCAATACATCACTGTTTGTCTCAAAAAAAAACGAACATGAACGAATGTCATAGTTGCAAACTAAAAAAAACAAACTCCGACAAATGTACTCATTATCGAAAGCGACGATTAGGCAGGCTACTGCTTCATTGATTGGTTCTAATTTGTGGTTATTCAGCAGATGCATTCCCCCAAACCTTCAAAAGAATTACTTAAAAACTTGAATCAGAGATCTTTCGTTCTGAATAAAGAAATATATTTATGTCCTTTATCTATCTAAAAAATAATATAAATACAAAAATGTGAAATAAATATTTAAATAAAATGTTTACGTAGAACATAGGAAACAAGTGGACAAAATTGAATAAAGTCAAGGATCAACTCGATGTGATCTACAATAGAGTAAGAATATCAAAATCATTTTTAGTCTTAAATTTTAACTCTTTGAACAAACAGGGTGATTTTTAAAATAAGTACACACTCATTCTTGCTAAAATATTTTTGTTACATACTAATTTTACAAGCAGTACAATAAAAGTTACACACTAAAACGTAAACTTTGCTCACATATTTACATACATACATACATATGAATGTGCTTTTTAAATGGCAAACAAGATTTTTTTCAAGTTTAATCAGTAAAAGGAAAAATATTACCAAAAGAATTTTACATTCACATAAATTGTTTTCCTTAAACTGTGGACAATGTGTGCTAAAAAACTAGCAAATACAATTTTTCATTTATCTCTCAGATATTAGTTATTGCTGAGAGAAGAGAGGAAACTTTTTTTCAGCTTCGCAAATAGTTATCACCAGGGTATCAACTTTAAAACTTGATATATTCACTTTACGCGAAAACACGACATTAAACTAACTCTCTTAACATTAGCGGTATTCAGTGTTTGATGCGAATGGTCTTGCATAACTGCAAATGCAAAACATCTTTTCTCTGCAATCCAACAATAAAATATTAGAATTTGCATTTGCCACGTTATTGCAACTTAGCAACACTGAAAATGGTATAGCTTTTTTTTGCTATGTGCATTGCGTTGTCATCACTCACTTTTAAAGCTGTCATTTGTAAAGAACAAAATTTATTTACTAAAAAAATTTAAAATCAATGAAATCGACTGATGCAATAAAACAAACTAAAAGAAAAATATCAAATAAAAAGTGGACCACAAATGAAATATCTTTAATTTTAAATTATTTGGAACACTGCACAGTGAATTTAAAAAATTGTTTATTTGTTGATGGTGAACATGATCCAATAATACATGTCTGTTCAATAATACAGCTGTTTTTTGTAGCGTTGTGTTCTTTAATGGTCGAAAATTGTGAAGCTATATGTGCATTTCCATGGTCAAAGTCTATTTTGCACAGCCTAGTGTTTGTTGGTGATAAGGGAAAGAAGAAAGGGGATAAGTCCACACTTTGCTGTACCCGCACAGTTGCTTTTTTCTTCGTTCACCATTTAAATATTTTTTCAAAATAAACTTTGCTTGTGTACAACCGAAACAAAGTTTATAAGAAAATTGAATAGACTTTGTCAAAATAAACTTTGCAATGTTGTTCAAAAATAGCGCTCACTATCAATGATAAAATAGTTGCACTTGCAAGAAGATGCAATGAAAAACGCACTAAACACTGAATACCGATATTAAAAAATATGTTGCAAGTTGCTAAAAATGATATTAGCGATGTTGACTTTCAACTGAGAGTTATGAATTTCTCTTGTTACCCTGGTGCAGTGCTTTTTGGCCACAACAAATGAAGTTCGTTTGCTATCTATAAATAACTTATTATTTACAATGTAGAAGCGTTTTCAATGAAGAACTGTTTATTCCATTCCATTCCAACACCGAACTTGTTAAACTTGTTAACTTGTTAAAAACTTTGACCCTCAAACATAAAATGTATACAAATTAATCACATATTACGAGTATTTCAGTTACAGGCAAAGTCATTAGCCAAATTTAGCGTTATTAGATGCTCTTGTAATGAAATTTAGAACTTTTTCAATTTCGAATTATCAAAACCTTTTAGGGGTATAACGCTAGATTTTCCTCCAAAATTTTCCACAATGTGGTCAGAGACATTTCCAATTACTATGAATAGTAATTGAATTGAAAAATAATAAAAATAAATGGTGGTTCCGAAAAACTGGATGTATCTTTCTTAATCTATTTAATTGAACACAGCTTGTAACATGCCGAGTAACAATTATTTCGATTAAATCTTTGCTCAGGTACATTCAAATACTTACACGTAAGCTCCATTAACATTTTGCCACTACATTTGCAATTGTAATAAGGACAAGTATTTATAGAGAAATAAGAAAAATCCAACAGATAGAAAGAAGAAAAATAAATTACCAAGAAAACCACAAGAATGTAAAGAGGATAAGAATCAGTTCAATAAAAAATTTAGGTAAATAAAAGCCATACCAATCAACAACTGTCCAAATAAAAAATATTCCTTTTAAAAGGTGTCCCATAACACAGTGTTACAAAATTGAATGAAGTAGAAAAACCTGGGACCGGATATTATTTTTCTTGTAGGGCTTGTCGAGTAAAACTAGATTCCAATAGTGAAATATGCCGGACACCTCCAAAATCCGGATTTACAGTTAAAAACCGGTTTTTGTACCTTTGCGCACTTATAAGCCATTAACACAGTGTGACAAAGAAAAAAAAACCTGGGATGTGATATTATTTTTCTAGTAGTAGTAGTAGTAAATCGGTTAATATTCAACTAAGGTACAGACCTATAAGTGCATAGAGGTACGAAAACCCGGTTTTTTACCCGAAACTCCAGATTTTGGGGGTGTCCCGGAAATTTCAAATACAGAAACTCGATCTACTCGACAGCAGCTACTAGAAAAATAATATCACATCCCAGGTTTTTTTTTCTTTGTCACACTGTGTTAATGGATTAATAAAATTTTTATAAAATGTTTAAAAGTTTATTTTCATGAAAAGTTAAATAACTCAGTCAATAACTTATATGTCATTAATATATTATATATATCACAAATATATTATATGTCATTCGAAAGATCTCAGTTTCTTCTTTCCAAATCTAGTAAGAAATTGAAAATCAGATCATTATCAACAAAATTACAGGCTTATAAGTGCGCAAAGGTACAAAAACCGGTTTTTTAACCGTAAATCCGAATTTTGGGGGTGTCCCGGAAATTTCAAATACAGAATCCTGTTCTACTCGACAGCAGCTACTAGAAAAATAATATCACATCCCAGGTTTTTTTTTGTCACACTGTGTAATTAATGCAAGATTTTAATTAAATAGAAACCCAAATCATTAGTTTTTTTTTTCAGACTTTTTGAGATATGAAATGAAATCAAAGCATGTTGTCCTGCCGTTTAGCGCTTCATTTTTACAACCCTTTTTACAATGTTAAATATTAAAAACAACAATAATTTGTTTGATACAACCATAATGTGTATGCCGAAAACCATTATATAATTCAAGTAATCATACAAACAAGCATGAAAATTTTTGGCGTATATACAATAAGGATATCTGAGAGTGTGAGCTACGAGTATAAACAACTTTATAAAGCAAAATAAATGACCCAGAACTTCAGAAAAGAAACTACCATTTTGAAACTACAGACAGGTCTTACAAAAAAATTTCTCTTACCTACTAATCTAATAACAACATTTTGTTTTGTTGATTTTTCAAAGTAAAAACATGAGATTTGTACCTAAAAAAATCTGAGTTTTTTTTAAATAAAAACGATGCTTGTATTCCTTTTTTTATTCATGTAGAAATAGTTTACCACATGAACTACACTCTATTGTTTTTAATAATAAATATATATTTGTTACTGATTTTTTTTTATTGTACTACTAAAGCTAAAATGAAACTTAAAAGCAAAATTAAAACAAACAATACGTAAATACATTTCTAAGCAAACTGATTTACATAAATTTGTAGTACGTGTGTACTTTTCATTTCAAACTATTCGTAACATTTCCCTCTTTTTAGACATCCGTTTGTTCATGTGTTATTCTAATATCTGCTCATTTTATCAAATGGAATCTTTCAAATGTTCAAGCTGGTTACATGACTATTTTCCTATTCATTTTATGAAAATATAACAAGTCATCATCTGCGAATGTTAAAGGCCATGTTTATCCAAATACAGGATACGTTTGATAATGTGGATGTGATGTACACACGTTTAAGATTTCACTAATTCAAATGACATAGTTAAAACTAAGTTCTAGGAGAACAATCTGTTGTTTTCTATCGTTATGTAATTTTGAATGTAAGTAAAATAAAATTTGCAATTCATAGCAAATGGACAAAACGCTTCATAAAATATAAGGCAATTGTACCTTTTAAATCGAAAATGTTGCTTGAAATGAACACGTGTATGTAGTTTAGAGGCTTTCACTTTCTTAAATTAAGAATGTTTATAACAAATTAATGCTTAAGACTTATAAGTATGAACATCTGTCTTACATTTCTTTGGATTAGAAGACACGTTACAGTAATTCAATTCAAAAACTGAGTTTCTTGAAAATTTTCCCATGACAAAATACGCAATTAATATAACACAACATATCTCTACACAATAAATTTATTGAGGAAGCACAATGTAAATAAATCTACTCGTAGATTAAACAAATAAAGAGGAAAAAATTTTTTTCTGTTATTTGATGCTGTTATTCGAATAATAATTATACGAATAATGCAAGAATTTTTGGATTTAAAAAAGCCAATTTTTTAAAATAGTAAAACACTTATTCGATTAGTTTCCGACAAACATTCGATTACTTTTTCAAATTTAGATGCAATAGTTTTTTCTTATCGTATTAAACAACATTACTTTCAAAATTTATAAGAAACTGCTATTAAAAAGAGGATGAGAGAGCAAATAAATTTCTCATGATTCATTCATTTACACCCTCAAAGAAAACCATTTACAAATTATAAAAGTTCATTGCTATTAATTAAAGATTAGTTTTCAACAGATTGCATTGCAGATTAATGGGAGAATAATATGTCCTTAATTAAATTAAGTGGAGATGTTGTTTAACAAAATTTATTTTTCTTATGAAAATCCTATGAAATGTATCAGTAACGTGCGATTACTGGATTATCTACTATCTTGTGTGTGATAAGTAGCATTCCTCTTCACACGTATGGACAAAAATTCAAAACTTAATTTATATTAGTGCTAGGATTCGTGTCCTTCTCATATATACTTAAATTAAAAGATAACATAACAAATGGATTACAAACACGTAGTTTCATTAAATTTCTTACGCAAATTACTTACAATACACGTAGTGTTTCGACCGAATATATTTTGCTTAAAAATATCCTTTGAGAAAACTACAACAAAAATTTTACAAAAATTACGATAGAACATACATTGGGGTTATCGCGCTTAAAAATAGTTAAAATTAAGTTAATGTCCTTGGAAAAGCTCATGTCCTCGCTGTATATCCTCAAGTTGAAAAATGTCATAGCAAATAAAATAAAATATGGTGTTTCATAAAATTTCGTACACACATTACCTAAAGTATTTTTGCTGTTTCGACAACAATTTTATTCAAGCTAGAGAAAATATACACTCGAATTGGATATGTCCTTAGAATAGATATTTTCATTTAAGTATGAGGGTGCTGTTGGCTGAAGTAATTAGCTCGTTGACTATAAAGTCACTGATGACTTAGAACGTAGATTCGAGACCAGTTTCAAGCAAGTAATAACATCCAGCATTTTTCAAATGTCCATTAGTGTGCCATTGTATTTGTTGTTGTAGAACTGCTTGAGTGACGAAGGCATAACGCTCTTGTCACTAAACAGTACCGACAGCAATTGATACTGATGTATGCAAACGCACATCACCGCGCCCTCCTTCGTCAATATTATAGCAAAATCTTCGGCAAAGTAAAATACTTAATAAATTTGCTATAAACCTTAGCAAAAATAATGAGCCTAATTGACACCAAAGGCGCTGCAAAACTTTTGTAAAAAACGCCTAATAGACGAATTTTTTAAGAATTAATGAAACTATTTCACTTTCACCATCTGTCATTTCTACATTATCCCTTTCCGAAAGAAACTTACACTCCGAAATGATTGGTAGCCATTAATTGCCTGATTTGTTAATTCTCTTTAAAATAGAATGAAATGAGATCAAAATAATTATTCATATTATTAATCAATTACCATAATTTTAACTACATCATCTAGTTCCATAAGCTGTCTATTTGATTGACTTCTAATATTATTACAGTAACGGACTGTACGTTATTCAAGAAGTAGTCCGTTCAGTCATTTTTTAAAGAATAAACATTTAAAATTGTAAGCAATTTTATTTTTAACTGATTCTAACATTCATTCAAAAAACTAAGGACATATTTATACGGATTTTCGGTTACATTCACTATTGTCCATTGTTTTCAAGTCCTGTTTTTTTCTTTGCTTGCTTTATTTGATTTGTTTGAGATTTCCTCTCCTACACAAACAAAGGAAAAATCTTTTATTTTTACGGGCTTAAGTCAATTAATTTTTTAACATTAAAAATTAAATGAACTTTTGGTTCAATTTAAATGAAAAATGAGTAGACCGGTTTTTAAATGAACTTTCATTTGTTTTAAACTACAATTTCAGTTAATTTTACGTACAGAATATTTTGAGTGTACTTATTAAAGGACTAGATTATCCTATCAGACAAAATCTTGTTAATGCTAATTTATGAATATATAATAAATTAAATTCTTTACAGAAAAAAAATGTTATCTCTAATTTGCAATCTATTGTAACAAACTAATGTATATGAATTGTATTAGTATTTTTTATTAATACTCCCGCTCTTACATTCAAAGCTATTTAGTCACTTTTCATTAAGCAGCTTTCATTCAATATTTAGCCATTTTTGGTTATGGATTTCTAGCAGCAGTGACTATTTATATGATATGCCCTCTCATCACTATTCAAAAGTCTGAACTTTTTCTTGTGATTAAAATCTATTAAAAACAAATTAATTGCTGCTTTCTTGTCGTGTTCGACGTTGCGATTATTTTATGAGAACTTAAAATCCATTTCACTACCTCATCCGATTCACAGCACACGTGCTTAGTAATTATTCGTTTTGTGATTTCCATCACATGCCTGAATGTCTTAACAAACCGCCATAAACTCTTAGTATCGGCAATTTCTTTCAAGTCTGTTAAAAATTTGTATTTCTAAAAACATAATAAGGCAATCGAAATAGGTTTAAAATTTAGTGTGTGAGAGTTGTAAAAAAAATTTTAAATTAAAACTATTCCTTTCAAATAGTTGAGAGTTAGATTTTTGCAAATACTTGCTTCATATATTTTTGCTAATCATCCTAAAACTTTTTTAAATCAATAAAGCTCTTGAACCTTCCAAAACATATCAAAGAAATTTCACGCAGACGAAGAAGGTAAGCTATGAAATTTTAAGGGTGTACGGCCCCAAAGTTGTTTACCTCTGATTTTAAATACAAAAAAAAATTTAAATACAAAAATTAAATATTCTAGAGCGAATGCTTTTTGTGTTGAAAAGAATGTTCTTTCTTGTCTGCCGTGTAAGTTGAATTTTATTAATATTAAATTTTCCCCTGTTCCTTTGGAATTTTGTCTCATATACGTACATATATTCTTTGTGACTAACAACATTACGAACTTTAACCTAATAATAATCATTTTGGCTTAAAATAAATCAAATTTAAATAATTGTAGGTATTTATTTGAACTGAGTTGGTTAAAATGAGATTCCACTGTTCTAGCATTCAGCATTAATAATTTCCCAAGTTAATTTTAATAATTTTTAATCTATTTTAATTCAAAGAAGATATATTACATCCACACTCCCACATTTTTTTTAAGAACTCTCTTTTTCTATTTTCTACTTCACTGTATTTCATACAATTTTATTACAACATTCAGTTCAGCTTCCTTTCTTGTTATTTCCTTATTGCTGGTTATATTTGTGTTTTTTTCAGATTCAGCTTACAACTCGGTTTCCAGGATGCTTACCTTACTTCTCTTATGTTCATTTATGCCAGCATTCAACAAGACTCCTTCAAAAATATTGGTGATTACAAAATGTACATTTATCTTATTTTATGGTTAATATTACTTGATTTCTTATTTAGCCATTAAAATATTAAACATTTATTTTTGTCCGTACGTTTGTGAAATGTTCTTTAGAAATTTTATATTACAAGTATTGACTCGTTTACTACTGCAAGTTGTTTTTATTTTACTCTTTAAAACATTTCAGTGTTTAAGAACACTTGCAGTAATTGAAGCATCAATAGATTTTTTTCTTTACGATTTTTTAAGGATCATTTTTGTTACTGGTTGCCTAAAGTTATTGTGTAAAAACTACTTTATTTTACTCGTCTACATAAAAATAAATATGAACAATATAAAGTAAAAATTAATTATTTTAGAAACTAAAAAACGAATATGGAAACGGTTAATTTTGAAGGATGTCCTTGAAGTTTCTATTTGATTTTAAGTTCAAAGAGATAATTGAAAACCAACTCTCTTCAATCACTTAGCCGATTTGTATTTCTGTGGTCACAAACATAAACCGCCTAACTCAAGTTAAGAAAAAAATTTTTGTGTACTATCGAGGTTATAAAAAAATTATTTATTTTTTCCTCAAACTCTCATTTCTCTAACATAATTTTTGTTCTAAATATAAAAAAAAAAAAAATCTACATATTTACGTGATCATAGTTGGTTGAATACTAAAAAAGAGATTCAACTACAAATGACAGAAACCAAACAACATGATTAAGTACCGTTTATTCTCAGCAGCCAATGGCGCTGAATAAGCAAGAGAAACTGAAATATATAGAGTAGTTATTCATCATAGATGGGATTTCGTACTAACCGAAATTGATTTGACATGTGAAAATGAATAAGTTTGTACTTTTCGTATCCTAATTTGTTAAATAATACGATTAAATAGTTGATATTCCTGATCACTAGTATCCACCGTCAAAAGTGGTAAAATTGAACAAAGAACGCTGATGAGATGGTGTGGCGACCTCGAAGTCAGTACTGATCCGTTCTGCTAATATGATGAATAATAAAAATTGTTCTATATATAGTACTCTCTTAATAAAAAATAATGAATTTATCCAAAAAATTTTCTAATAAAAATTAAAAATAAAAACAAATTTGAATAAATAAATGGGTAAATTCGGGTTTGAACTTGAGCCAAAATTAATCGTTTCAATATATAAAATATAAAAAAAAACATATTGGCTTAAATCGTTTTGACCTCTCTTAACGTTATCAATAAGCACCAACATATACTTAGTTATATTGTTATTTGCACAATATTTTATTTTATTTAAAAGCACTATATACAATTAGTTTTCTCACGCAAAATAAATTATCACAATTAAAAGAGAAATCATATAAATATATTACGCATTCCTCAGCAACTTTTAATTTGCAATACTCGTTTTAGTCCTTATAAACTCAAGAACAATAAATTATTAAATATAAAATAAAAACATAAGCTGTTTTAACTTTCAGAATTAAGATTTTTATTTTGCAATAAACTCTCTTTAACTATTCATTAATTTCTTTAAGTTCAATTACCAATTTTGATCAAAATATTGCACTGTAATTTTTTTCCTAAACCCAATTGTATTTTTTTCAAAACCTTTTCAAATATTAAAAGTGAGTTATCGCAAAAGTATGTTTTTCGACTTAGGCTTTTATTGCTTGTGATCGCATATTTATAAAGCTTGCGGTATTCAGATATTTTGGTCGCGGTACGTGGGGGCCATTATCGATAAATACGAGTAGCTAGAAATGAGATATACTCTGAAAATACAAAAAAAAACATTTCTTTTAAATTCACTGAATTTTAGTAAATCATTTAATTTATTTAGTAAACGTTTCCGTTTGAGCTCCTTATCTACACTAACAACAACAAGAAAAATATTTTGTCATTGTTCTGGTTTTACAACATTCTTTGTAGGTCCCCATTCAGTAAACAATTTACAAATTTTTTTTACTGATTTTTAAATGAAAAATATGTTAGGCAATTATTTTTTAGCTAAATTGGTGTTTTACTATCGTATACAACAACAACTGTTTTTACAGCATAAATACACTCAGAAAAATACACAATGTAAAACCAGCGAAAACAAGGTTGATTTAACATTTTTCGTTAATAATTTTGCTTCATAATCGGTTCGTGTTAAAGAAACATGACTTTACGATAACTTCCAAACAACAGCAGCACATGTCAATATAACATGCGAGTCTTATTGAATAAAAATGTATCCACATTAAAATAAAATGACGTATCTTTTTGAATCAAAATTTTTGCAGTTTGAAACAACATAAATTACATTTTGAAGGAATATGTTTTCAGAATGAAATTGATTTAATATGTAAGTAATTATAATGCTGATTTAATACAATTCAATGGTTGATCTAACACGAAATTATTTTAGAATTAAACCGATACTCATATTGAAATAACACTAAATATTTTTTTTTAAATAATAAAAAAAAAATAATAAAAAAGATTTCTATAATGTATTTACTTTTTTAATATTTATTTTATTTACATACATTTGGTGCTTTCGCCAAATCATCAGTAGACCTTAAACCATATATTTGAAAATATTCAAATCTCTTATCTGACACGAAAACTTTTAAAAAACCAATAAAAATTTCTTATACTTTTGTAAATATTAAAATTCTCATTGAATTTCGTGGAACACTTGTTGATTTAAAATGAAGAAATGTTGTGTTTACACTACTCAATGTTGATTTTTTCAAATCCAAAGTTAGTTTAACGCAATAACTTTTCATTTTACTTCAAAGCTGAGTTGTGTAAGTTCAACATTGCACAATGTTATTTTAACTAAGAAAAATATTCAATCTGCTAATTGTTAGTTTAAATTTAAAGTTTTAAACATTGAATCAATATGAATATATGTTAACTTTCAACAAAGTCAATATTTTTGCAAAAAATTACATGACATGAAATCATTTTGGATCTAAATCTTTTTTTTTCTGTGTGTATGGGAACAAATATTTTTCTGGAATTTATAAATCGTTTTGATAATAAATAATAATGCATAACTTTTTCGTGTAAGTTCAAAAGCTTGATGGAATAACGAACAACGATATGATCATTTTTTTCTTGTAATGTTTTTTGAATTCATTACCCACTAACAATAAAATTTTGCAACAATCGCTGTAAGTTTTTGAAGTTAAGATCTGATTCCATTCAGGATTCAATCGGTATAGCAATTTTGAATTTCTCGAAAGTGTTACTTTAGAAAACTTTAAAAATATACCTCTTTCATTCGGTTCACAATAACACAAAATCTTCGTGAAATCGGAATGAGAAAGATGCATCATTGAAAATGGTTTCTTTATTGGTTTCGGTGATTTTGCAACAGTCATTGTAAATTTTAAAAATCATATAAAATTATCTAAAGTTCTTTTGCACGAAGTGGCACGTGCAGGAATACAAAAAAACAACAAATAAAAAAAATGGAAATAAATTTATTTGGCACGTCTTAAAAACTATTTCGCTTAAACAAATGTTGTCATTTAGTTTATGGCAATGGTTTTTGCCAACGTGTCATGGGACTTTAACTTTTTTAATTTAACTTTTTATTGATATTTTAGTGCATTTGTTGGAAAAATTCAATATGATCCAAATTAATACCACTAATAGCTTCTTAGCTGGCCTTAAGTTGTGTTTCTCTGAACTGCAAGAAAGGGAAATTCAATACAGTTACTATACGAATGCGGCAGAACTATTTTTTTAACAAAAGTTTATTAGCTACTGGCTTGAGCCTTGCAATGTTTGCTGTGATATAACTATTTTAAATTGATCAAATAAAACAAAAAACTCAACTAGTTGACAAAAAACAAAAAGCAATAATACATAAGTATTAATCAAACCAAAAAAGTTTGTCTTAAGTAAAAACAAAAATTGGAAAGAAAAATGGTACATGAGATAAAACCAACGTGTAACAATGGGTTAATTTAACGTTAATTAGTGATGGTAAAATTTAAATATTGATAGTGGTAAAGCAGTGTTTACTGTAAAAACAACTAATAATACAAATAACTTTCGTATACTTTTTCTAGACATTATTTTTATAAATACAAATTTGAAGTGGCGGATACATGGAAACACCCATGAACACTGATGATGGGAGTGCAGCGGCTCCTGAAAAACAAAGTTGTTTCTGTTCTGCCGTGTAACTTGAAATTAATTGATGTTAAATTTTACCTTGTTCCTTTGGAATATTGTCTCATGTCCAATTCTTTCTGACTAAAAAAATGTTACGAACATTAGCCAAAAAATTATAATCACTTTGGATTAAAAACTACTAACAACCAATTTGTTCGAAAAATAAACACTAAATAAAAAGAATATTAAGTTTTAACCGCATTCATGACACTTAACAAAAATTCACAATTTCTTCAAAACATATGCCGAAAACAGTGGCGAAAATACAAAATCAATTCTATTGAGCATATTTTAAGAGAACTTCATGTAAGACTTCGTTTTCTTTTTTCTCCATTACGACTTTTTCGAATATGAGCCAAAATAATGAAAATATCATGTGCCAAAATGATTATACAACTTTACGTGTGATTAATGATTCATCAGTAATATCGCACATCCGCCACCCCACTTGTTTCAATTGGAAAGTATGTTTACATATCGCACTTGCTCCTCTGAAGAGGGTCAACTCAAAATTTTCAAATTTTTCTTTTTGCAAGAAATTGATGTAGAGTAGTCATATCTAACCTCTGTAAAAATTTACATCATAGTCTCTTATCTTTCGCCAAAATAAAATACAGTTGTGCCCGTCCCTCTTCTTGATATAAAAGTAGTATAAAAAAAAAAGTTTTTTGCCTCTACTTAAAATTTGTAAGTTTTCAGTTGACTCTCTTTAAGGAACAAGCGCGATATATACGTAACAAGCCGTTGCTGCAATAGAGTCATAACTCAAAATATACACCAATCGTTGTGGAGCCTAAGTCCTGTCCAAAGCTGAAAACCAACATCATAACAAGGCTCAGAATTGGTCACAGCATACTTTCACATCAACACCTTTTAGACAACACACAGCTCAACATTACTCATGTTTTAAACGAATTATTATTATTCTAGAAACCAAATATTTGGACCTAACATAACTTCGAATTTGCTGAAAAACACATCTGACGATAATATTAATCGTATTTGCAAATTTTTGTTTGAAAATAATTTAAGAATCTAACTTGATCCAAAATCGGAATTGAAAGCCAACGTAGCTATTACTCCTCCTTCGTATTTAGTTCACATAATTATATTATGTAACTAAAATTTTAAATAAATAAATAAATAATAAAATTATTCTGATTTATTCGACCTTTTTATTAAATTTTAATAAATAATTTATTCAAGCTTTAGGTCCAGAAAATATCGGATTAAACAAATCATTTTTATTTATTTTCTGGACCTAAAGTTTGAATAAATTATTTAATAAAAAATAAATAAATAATATTTGTTTAATATTTGGGTATCTACTTCAGGAGGAATAAATCGTTAAACAATTTAAATAACAAAAAATTAAAATTATTACCAAATCCTGAAGAAGTTACCCAAAAGGTAACGAAATATTGAGAAAGAATAAATTTAAATGTGTTTTATAAAAAAGTGACCTCAAGCTCAATTGGAAGAATAATATAAATATATTAAGAACAGATCGAAAAATTATATAATAAAATTTAAAGAATAATTAAATCTGGATTGCATTTTTGTGTTTATTATTTACTTTCTCATATAATATGTTCTCACTCTCAAGCAATAGATTTCTATCTCTAACCTTTAACAGTGGCTTCAATTTAATTTTATCATTTGTTTGTTTTGTTTTGCGACTTACATGTTTTGAGCTGTTGATGTTTGTGTTGTATTAATAAGTTTAATAATGAAAATTAAATATATATTTTTTTTGCTTAATTCACGTAATACTTGTATTAAAGTGTGGAATGGTCTCAAGCGATTTTATACAGCGACTTGGATCTTATTTAAAGTGCTAATTTATAAACACCAACATATAAGCTTTATTTTAAAAACTTGTGTGAAAAGCAATTTGCTTTTTAGTATTTTTCATTCAAATGTTGTAGAAAAAGCTTTATTTCTTCTTTTTTAATCTGGCCCTAAATCTACTATCCTACTTATAACATTACATAATATATGTATACACATAACGATTCATAATTACAAACGTTATAACAAACTGATACATACACATCCTCACCATATACCCGCTAGTTCATTTTTAATTAAAGTACTCTTACTTTACAATACTTTTTATAAGTGACATGACTAACCACAGTATTTTATTCGCCGGGTTATTTAATATATGACAAGTATTTTATATTTATAATTTTGCAAGTGTCGATTTAACTTATCCCAAAAAATGCAATGCTGTTCATGGGCATCTGTCCCCCTGTTGTACGGAGAAAATTTGCTCAAGAAACTAGTACAAATTAGAAAGAAAGAGAATACATTTTATTAATATTATTTTATCAATGAAGATGAAAAAATTGTTTTGCCTTTTTGGAAAAATTCACTGTTAAGTGAACTAAAGGGCTCATATAATAATAATAATAATAGTATCCCCACTCACACCTACACACAGACACGTAATCATAGTCTTAACAAAAGAATACTCGTATCTAAATTGCAAATGTACAATAGAGAAGATACAGGACTTAAGGGTGATTCATTATGAAGTGGTTTTTTTAAATTTATTTTATGATATTTTATTATTAAATTAGCCAATACCATTTAATAGGTCGATCCAATGGCAGGCTATGTCATATGGTATGACATTTTTAAAATATCGGACTTAATAAAGTTCAAGTTGCTCATGAATAAGAAAGCTACGATTGAGCTGGCGTCATGAAAATATATTGGTTGAAATTGGAAAGAAATATTTCCTTTAAAAATTTGGTAGGCGTCTTATTTTCATGCGATAGTAAATATTATCCGATAAATTAAATTGAAGTGTTTAATTTTTATCAAAGTACCTACAAATGAAAGACAAAATTTATAAAAACAGCAAAATAAATAATGCCAAAAAAAGAATAATAAAAATGTAATTGTGAACTAATGTAGTGATATACTTCAACAAGTTAAAACATCCGGCTGTTGGAAATTATTTCCATTAGAAAATATGGTCACCTAGTTAGATACATACAGATACAGTGGTGATCACAAGTAGTTCAATAATTCAATAAACAAGACTTTAAAAGGACATAGATTTGTAACAAATATATTGTTTAAAGATGACATATACCGGTCCAATTGAACTAACTGAAATACCAGAAATATGAGTTCACTTTTGCTCGCCATTTTACATGCAAAAGTCATTAACTTATAGCACAAGTAAATTCTATTCAAAGTATTTATGTATTTTGTACAACTATTAAACATACATAAATAAATACATACTTGCTTGTATATTTGTAAAGTGGTTGTTGCTCTGATACAGTGGCTATATTTCAAGTGGCATTTCTACAGGCAAAATCAGATTAAATTATTGTACATTAAAAAAACGTGCCTTCCTACAGCTTTTGATGATTAACTGAATACCAAATCGAAAGCTCACTCGCATTCAATAAAAATTATTTTGTTCAATAGCTGCCGTAGAAAAAAAAATTGGTAGGCAAGACAAATAAAGCGATTGTAATTTGTTGGGCAAAATTACAAAATAATAATAATAATCCAAGTAGCCACATAATAATATGTAATGTGTTGAAAAAGTTGCTAAATAACACCATACATTTTATGGGCCTAATTGGGGCATTAGTCAGTTAGAAAAGAAACCTAAATTTCACAAATATTTGCTCTTGGTCACCCTGTTGGAGTAAAGGATAAACTGCAGAGAGTAAAAGTCGGCCGAAAAAAATTCAGAGCAAGTAAATTTTAGAAATGCGAACCAATTTCGTCGGCTTTTTAATTAATATTATTTATTTATTTGTTGTTAAATGTCATATATGTATGTACATCTATTACAAATTATATTTTAACCAAGGAAAACGGAAATATGCAAAGACATGTTTTTTCTTGTTCACATATGGAGGCAAGATAAGATATTTATTCATTCCAGAAATATTTGTGAATTTAGGCATCGACTTGTTAGTGCATATTTTTGCCTATTATATCCATTAAAGCATTTTTTCGCATATTTCAGTCTTAAGATCGTATTTGTAATATTTTTTTAATTAATAAATCTTCATTGAATATCTATTTTAATAAGTAACCAATAGTTTCGCAACACAAGCAAACAAATCTATTTTCAATTCTGATCATCAGATGGCTTTCCTGCTTTGTTCGTCTATTATTTGAAAGGTCTTGCTATATTTTCTCCATTCACCATCTCCTTTTCAGTCTACATTTGCTTAAAGAAAAACAGTTGCAGAATATGATGATGATGAGGAGGGGTTATCTCTTAAATATGCCTCTATTTCATCAGTACACATTGAATGTACATTTTCAATCTATACAAGTTTATTTATATATAATAAATTAAATATATTTTTTTTGTATTATACAAGTATAAACACAAAATAAAGTACTATTTACTCAGTAGCTCGTAATCGTAATTTATCAAGGTTTAGATGATTTTTTTTAATTTTTTATATTTTACGTTTCTCCACATATTCGAAAATAAATACTGATGAAAATCAAACCGATTAATATGTGCATATTACGTCCAGCAGTGGTCGAAAATGTTTTTGTATTATGTATTGTATTATTATTATGTATTTATGAATTTTGAAAAAAAAATTACAAAATTTTTTCTTTGAATTTCTTAACGATTTGTGATGGAGTTGTTTATTAACAGAACTAAACCATAATTGCGTAGTTTTTCCATTACTTGAAAATCAAAATTAACTTTTTTTTTTGATTTTTTTTTTTTTAATTTTCTTAGTCGGCCCATTATTTAGCTCTAACATGCCAGTAAAAGATTAATGGCCTTATTCACAAACGATTAATAAAGTTATAGTAGTTTTAATGTTGGATTTTTATATGGGAAAACTGGTTTTAATGCACACATTAACTTTATTAATCGTTTGTGAATAATGCCTTAAATAAACATATCCACTCGTTGACGTACAACATGTATAATTAGTTGAAAGGCGTATACGTTACATACAATTACGCTAAATTAAATATAACGTATACTTACTATTACTGTATTTAAAAAAAAATATTTTCAACAAATTAAACTACAAGCGCATAAATATCTGCTTTAATTACTTTAAATAAAATACTCTACTTCTGTAGATAATTGCTGAAAAAAATATATATTATAAAGTTATTTCTACGTTGGTCACGTTGAAGCATAGATTTGCTATGTGCTGCAGCAAAGGGCCTAGGCAGCCACGGCTTAGTAGAAAAATACATTAATTATATATTGTGATTTCGATTTACGTAACAAAAACAGTTCAAGTGTAATAAGTTTTATTTATTATTGTTTTGTTTTTGCCTTAAATCAACATTTTTGTTAAGGGAAAATTTTTGTTACATTTATAATTTCGTTTAATTCCTATAATTGATTTAATATTATTATTTAGGGTGAAACTATTATTTTAGTAAATACCCAACCACGAGTTACAATGCAAACAAAATAAGTAAATATTTTACTAAGCAAAAATTTTATTTTTTTTCACTTCTATTAGGTGATTCTATGTTTGCTTGTCTACAATAAAATTAGATATAATGTTTTATTTTCGATAAAAGATTTCGAAAGTTTATATAGAAATGAATATAAATCTTCTGAAAACTTCATTTTATTGATATTGCTGTAATCGTTTCTTGAATTTTTTAAGCAAAATTGAAGTTTGAAATATAAATTTAAAAGCTGTTTAATTTTTTCTTTATTAAAGTTGTGATTGAACTTTTTAAATAAATTTAAAACAGTTTTAACTAATTCCTAAGCAACCAAAAGT
This sequence comes from Gymnocheta viridis, assembly GCA_956483585.1. NCBI lineage: Eukaryota > Metazoa > Arthropoda > Insecta > Diptera > Tachinidae > Gymnocheta > Gymnocheta viridis. The sequence goes on from OY101440.1 coordinate 121,994,301, forward strand.
CCCAGTAAAAGCTTCTGCTTCACCCGACGCAGTTGATTTGTAAGCGAGCGTTGTTGGTTGTTATTGTACTTCCGACTTCGGAATATGCTTCCAGAAGGTCCCAGTTGAGAGCACTGTTTTTTTTTGGTACAAAACTGCATTTCGTTAAAAGCATCAAAAATGCGATAAAATCACGTGCATTTGTTTTATGTCTAGTAAACCAGTGACTACGATTGATGGAAAAAAATATTGTATGTTTTAAATTCATTAAAAGCATCTTCCTCCGGTTAAAAAAATCATTTTAAATATAAATTGTGTAGGCAAATATCACAAAATGTGTAATGGTCAGCTTAGTTGCCTTCCAAGCAGTTGATCAGCATTCAATTAACGGCCGACGCACAATATCTTATGAATACGGAATTCGTCATGAAAGTGAATATTATCATTTTGTTTAATCCTTTTTCTTTGACACAATTTTATCATACATAACTGTTACGCTTAATTCTTGTTAACTAACTACCAGGTGAACGCTACTTCGAGTCTTATTTATAACAAACAATTCAATTAAACAAATTAAATTTGTATTTCATTGAAAGAACACTTCCGACAATTTTTTCTAAATAAAAAAACTTTAGAAAATCAAATACATTTTGAATTTCAATATAACAAGACTTTTAATAAAATAGTTCTTGAAAAACTTTCGCGGTAATTTTCTTTAGTACGGATTATCTATATATCGTTATTATTTATATATATTTAACACACTATTGCGCCAGGGACGTCGGTGGTGTAATGGTCGGTGGTGTAATGGTCAGCATAGTTGCCTTCCAAGCAGTTGATCCGGGTTCGATTCCCGGCCGACGCACAAGTCTTTTTTGTAACATTTTTTATTCCTGCCCCTTCTAGTTAACCAATTTAATTTATATTTATGTATGTACGTGCAAGTATATTATGACTAAACACCGAAGTCATAGAGAATTTTTGAAATTATGGTCTGTAGTGGTTTACATGTTCACTGATTTACAGGTCGGTTAACAAAAAGAAAATTAACTTACATTTATTTATTAGTCCTTATTGCATCATCCAACTGTATCATCATTAAACTACGATGTTGTTTACATGAAATCGTTAAACAACTAAAACTCTAATCGTGTGGATTATTTAGAATCATTCTCTTCCAGCCAATGAGTGACAGATGAAATTATTTTATGCCACCTAAATAGTGCCGAATATATGGAAAAGCACATATGAACACTGATACTGAAAGTGTAGCGGCTCCCGAAAAACAACGTTGTTACTGTTACGAAGTATAAGTTAAAATTAAATGATGTTAATTTTTCCATTGTTTTTTTTTGGAATATTGTCTCATATCCAAACCTTTCTGACCAAAAACGTTACGAGTTTTAGCCTAATAATAATCACTTTGGATTAACAACCAATTTAGTTCAAAAAATAATCACATTAAATAAGAAGAAATAATTTTGTGTTTAAAAATAAGTTTAAGGAAATCTAGAAACTTAATATTTTAGGTTTACCCCGAAATATAAAAATTTTGTGTATTTTAACAAAGTGTTTTGATTTTCACTTAAATCCTATTTAAATTACTTTTTTTAAATAATTTGTTATGTTTTATTTTACAGAAAAATCTATTTTATTAGCTTTACCCTTTAATAAAAGAACAAAAACTATCTCAAAGATGAAATTTTATTTATCTTAAAGAATACACATTAAGGCCAACAAGATAATCTGCAAACTTTACTTTTTTCTTCTAATACTTTATGAGTTAATTGAACAAAATACATCTAAACTTTTGCAATTTACTTGACTTACGAGTAAAACCTGCAGGTTTTTTAGTTAAATAAAAGTGAAAGTGTGTTATACCAAGAAATTTGTGGAACACATTATTTTTCACTTTTCTTCCCTTTACGCAAAAATAAGCAATTGAATGATGGCACTGTGTGTGTTGTTTCGCTAATGCCTTTGTGAAACAGTGGGTAAACCTTATTGTTTCTTTGTCGAGCCTAAAAATATTTTGAATTAATTTATTCTAATATTTTTTAAGCGTCTTGCTCTCAAATTATATAAATATGTTAACGCCAATGTTGTGGTTAATTGATTTTTCCTTTCCTTTTTTTTGTTAGCCATTCATCAAATCCTTAATGTTACTAATTTTTTTTTCTTACTCTTCTTCTGGAACACAATTATTCATGGCAGCAAATAAACGTTTATTTAAAATCTTGAGATGGCAGAGTGATATTAATTCGAAATACTCGTATTCATATCCATTAACAGTTCTTAAGTTGCAAAACTATTAGATTTGCTAGTAAAGAGGCATTTAAACTTAAATCTACTAAATGTTGAAGCTGCTCATTTCTAACACAATCGGTTCGAAATCGGAACACTACTGCTCTCAACTGAACATGAGATAGATGAACCATAGCAGCAAGTGTAAAAACCTGATAACACCCCTCTTTTTGTGTACGATTTAAAATTTTTCTTAAATGAGCGGTTAACCACAACAATACAATTAATTTCAAAATAAATAAATCACTCGTCACTCACAATTTAATTATAATTTAATGAAATGTCAACTTCGCAAAAGATAAAAAATTAATACAACTGCACACACGTACAATTTGTGACATTGAAAGCGTTAAGTTTTTCACTTTAAACTTTTCTTGAAAACTTTCAGTCAAACACCAAAAGTAAAATTCTTAAAAGTTTTTTTTTCTAGTTATTGTTTCTCAGTAAGGTGGAAGACATTTTATGATGACGAAGTTAAAGAAAACAGAATGTTTTTTCTTCTCCAAAGTTGTGACAGGTAAGTGAGACGTGTGAAAGTTGAGCGCCAAATAAAACAAATGGAAACATTTACGAAGTCAAAGAACAATAGTTGGAAATTAAGAAAACGTACAGTGGAGCTAATTTTAAAAATATGTAGTAATAAGTAGATAAATTTGCAATACATAAAATTTACATGAAACCTGATATATAAAAAAAAAATCGGCATATAGGATTAAAAACTTGTCAGCAACCATTTAAGATAAATCAATGAAATTTCACACACACACATGCTTTAATTTATATTATTAAGAGACAGGTGATCGTTTGCGGACCCCCAAAGTTGGCCAAATCTTAAATTGTAATTCGAATGGAAAGTACTTTTATAGTTAAATTCTATCTGGTTTCAGAGATGATTGTATCCACTTTTTTTATTTTTTGGGAAACCTTAATTTTTTGTCTCTGATTTGATGGCCAACTTATGGCAAAATATATTTTTTCAAATCAAGTACAGTGTAAGCTCGATTTTCGCGACTAATTAAAAACCAGACCGGTCGCGAAAACTGAATTTTCGCGATAACAGAACTTGAAAATTTATTGTAAAATTAATATGCAATTTTTAAAATTAGAATTGTTATTATTGATATATTTAGATTTTACATATTTTTAAAGCAGCTGAATCACGTAGTTCATATGGTGCTGCTGTCGGCGGCTCATCATTTTCCAAAGCATAGAATCGTCCACTTTAATTTTGTTTAATTGGACTGGCAAATTTTTCTCTAATTTTTTAGAAGTCGTAGGCTTTAAAATATGTGGAACTTTTTCCATTTTAGAAGATGTATTTACATAACAAATGACATGAATAAACTGACAAAATTGAAGTTTAAAGACGGGATTTTCCTTTTTTGGTTCAGACATTGTAATCAAATTTAGAAAAACAAATGAAAGTCGTAAAAATAAAACACGTTTTTCTCAAACTGTCACGTTTATAGAGCATGCAATTTTATGACATTACTAGTTTCATGAAACTATTTCATGCTCACACTTATGAATCTCTAAATTTTTTTTAACATTTTTAAGGTTTTTTCAAAAAGCTATTTTCCCAAAGAGCATACAAAATTAATTATAGTTTCTGAGAGAGATGATATAAAAAACCCCCTTAAATGAAAATCATTCGGAAAAATAACCGAATTCTCCCTCCAGTTCTATCTTGGCCTATTTCATTAGAGAATTTATTTATAATTTAAAAAATTCCCAAGAATGCAAAACACCGATCACAAAAAATTTTTAAAGCTCCCAGCAAAAATTTTGTAATGAGTTACAGATATAAAACAGCACACTTTTGAATGCTGTACTACATATCTTCTGCAATACATGGAAATAGTCAAGTGATTACTAATTTATTACCTGATATATAACTACTTTAGGAGCAAAAAAAGAGACTAACGGCAACTGTATCAAATACTAAATTCTGGCAGATCACTTGTAATTAAAACACTCACACAAAAAAATTTAATTTAAGTCTTCTTTAAGGCTCAATAAGGCTCAAATTGGCTTAAAACGCTAAAGATAATGATATTATTAATAAAGACCTTTAGAGTAAATAGTTATTCGAATGCCTAGCATGTAATGACATTCACAAGTCGTTATACGCCATGTTAATGTAAATTATTGTACTTTAAATGTCAAATTCAAAAAGAGAAGAATGTGTTCAACACATTACTGTGCCATCAAATCACTTTTTTTGTTAAACATTTATGATTAATTCAAATTATTTTTACTTAATCAATCATTTTTTTTTACTAAATAATCATTTTAATCATCAGATTAGCAGAAAGGATCAGTACAAACTTTGAGATCGCTGCACCATCTCATCGGCGTTCTTTGTTCAACTTTATCACTTCTCACTTCGGAATATTAACCGAATTCTTTAAGAAAAATAAAAAAGGATATTTTTTCAACTCCAAGGGATGTCTAAATACATCGACATATACTTAAATATTTGGTAAATGACAATCTCTTGACAATTAGTTTTTGGAACAAATTTTGCCCGTTTTAAGAATTTAGGCAATTAAATTATCGTGTTCGTGTAGAAACTAAAACTTTTAAATAAATGTACTAGCTATTTCTTTTCCAATTGGTTCCACTGTACAGTGTGAATTATCAGCAATAACTAAATCAAACGAGAGCTTAAAGGCTTCTGCTTGTAATCATTGATTATTTTCTATTTTCTTTCTTGACTTTTAAATCTCAAATTAGTTCAAAAATGTTTTCTAGTAAAATTAAACATTTTATACTTTCAAAAGCCCTCAACAAACAAAAGTTTTTGAAATTCTTTGATATCGAGGCAATCTAGATTAATAAATTTAAAATATTTTATACCTTCTTACAAATATGCAGCAATTAATAATTTCATTTAAAATTTCTATAGAAAATAATTAATATTTTAAACATTTTAAAATTTAAACACACAAAGAGTTCTCTAATTCTCCAATTATATTCATTTATTTTCTTTGTTTGAATATCATTGTCTTTCGTCCTTTATGACCAGCCTTTTAAGCTTTATATTCCCATTATGTGTCAGTAAAAGGAAAATGAAATGTGAAAAGTCTTAAGTAACAAATGTCAATACATTTTTAGTCAGAAATGTTAATGGATTATGAGTGGCCTAAAATTTTACGCAAGCCAAAGTATTTATAAACCAAATACATTTGTATGTCTGTCAACAACTATGTACGTACTCGTATATCAAAACGTTCAAATATTTTTGTTAACACAAACATATATACGCACAAGCACATCACAAAAGCACACTGTTAAACATACTTCACTTACATTCATGGACACTGATTTAAGTTTTCGATAAGTGAGCGAGTGTCCTTTTATCGGTCAGCAGCAAGATTTCATGTTGAAAGTTACCATTTGATTCTTAAAGAGTATTTCAGTGTAACAAAATATTAGAATTCTAGTACTTATTATTGTTATAGATCAATTATAATTTGTATCACTATACAAAAAGGATACTTAACAATTTACATTGTATTTAAATATAGCGAGTATAATAGTAGAAAATTACAATCTAAATTCAGTCATAACAGATAAGATCCTGTGTTGAGTAATAAGATTAAATTAAAATACAAAACAAAACATTTCATTAAAATTTAGCAAAAAAAATCTATTATTTAAAAGCAATAAAAGCTGAATAAAAATAAAAACTAGATTTAGAGCAAATCATGCACGTATTCGCAAATGACTCTTCTACGCCATATTACTGGATCTATATTAGATAGTATTAGAATATTAATAGACAAAAATCCATGAAACTAATTAAACAACCTTTATAGCTGGTAATCATGATCATGTGTCGTTAGCTATTTAGGACATTAGAAATTATTTGTTTCTCCGTTGTGACAATATCGCCATAACTCAAAACTTTTGCTACTACGACATATTTTTATGAATAAAAATCGTTTCTACTGATTAAAATATTGTTCAAAACTACGTGTAAAAAACATTTTTGATATTTAGCAGGTCCCAGTAGGAAAGTAGGTACTGTACTAGACTATCAGTCAAAGTCCCTGCAAAAACTCTAGATATTGCTGCTGAATCACTTGTAGTATTTTAGGAAATTTTTTTATTCTGCTTTAAAGTTCTCAAAAGTAGAGTTAAATAGTTTTTCTACTCAGCAAATGCTACTCGTATTTACATAGATATGTATCTACCACATGAAACTTTTACGTTGAATATAGCAAAAACCCTCATATAAGAGTACTTAATATATTTGTGTGCAAACATTATTGGCAATTATATGAAAGCACAACAATTAATATAAAAACAAAATAATTATTGGACTTCTTGCAAGAAATTCAATTAACTCTGATACAAATGGCTTGGAAAAGCCGAAATGTTATTTAGCAATTACTGCTTAACATCCATTAATATCTTCTTATGTGTCCGAAATTTACTTTTAAATGTATTTATAATTTCTTGGAAGATCTTGTAACTTAATAAAGAATTAAAAACAAAATATTATATCCATTAATGAGAGTTGGGCGTTCGATGATACTTTTTTTCTTTTAAGAACTTGTTTTAATAATATAATCACGTGCACACATACAAAAAATATGTTCAGTGCCAGTTAAATAACAAATTAAATAAAATTCATGTTGAGTTACGCAAATAAACTTTTTGTTAGAAGTATTATTACGCTTCTTGAAAAATATAAAATTGTGCCGGCTAAAAATGGATATGATATGGATCCTAATTAGTTGCAAAAATAAAATAGCGACAGTGAACTGTGAAATAAAATACTGCCATTTTCGTTTGAAAACAATGATTTAGATTTGATAAAAAAAATTAAAAAAATGTGGAATATACATCACGCATTTCTAAAATGTGATTTCCTTCTGCATATTTATGTTTGAATATTTATGAACAGAGAAAAAATTATTCCTCAGAATTTTCAATCAAAACCGTTTATCAAAAATTAAAATTGAATTCAATTGTTTTCGTAATTGAATCAAAAACTTATGTGATAGAAAAATGAATTTTTAAGCTATTTCATAGCTTTTATCGCGGGGGCTCTGAGCGCGGCGACCGAATCAAGAAATTCCGTAACGAAAATAAAACCTAACACTAAGTTTGTTTCTTAAGTCTTTTGTTTTTTAAGTATTTAAATCGCCTAGCGTATGTTAACCTCTAAAGTATGCCATTGATTTCATTAACATACAGTATTGCCAGAACAGATTTTTACATGTAGGAAAACACAAAATGGCGTACTTACGAGCAATCGTGGTTGAGAAAAAATTATGTACACCAACAAACATACAATTCGTAGGTTTTTAAGCTATTGCATAGTTTTTATCGCGGGCTTTGAGCGCGGCGACCGTATCAAGAAACTCACCACGCTCAAAAAGTGTAACTTGAATTAATATCAAAGAAAAAAATATACTGCATAAATAAAAAATAAATAAATAATTATAATTGCATAAGTTGATAAAAAATTCTATGCAATAGCTTTGCCACGGCAGTCTCCGAGTGCCACACGTCTTTTTTATAAATTTTTTTCAGGTTAAACACAAAAAAAATCCTCAAATTTTAAAAAAAAATACTCAATTATAATCTATTTTTACGGAATATTTAAAATATAAATTTTGGTAAAAAATGCCATTCTAAATTAAGAAATTCATAATTTAACAAAAACTAAAATTAATTTCGTACTAAAGTGATAAAAAAATTTTTCTAACAATTTAGTAATTGAATACAAGAAATATACAATTTTCGCTGTATTCCGAATTTCAAAATACAATTAATTTAATATGCAGTTTTCGTAATTGTAATCGTATTTTAATTTTTTCTGTAGTAGTTATGCTGTACTGAGGTCGCCGCAACTTTCGGTGCTTAGCTACTGAGTGGAGTAATCGGTGCTCGATTAATCGTAAAAATTTGTTCTGCTGTTAAATCGAATAATTAAAACTAGCTAATTTCGATTACCGAATAATCGATCAGTTCATGTCAACTAATCAATTATTCGATTAAGATTTATAATTAATGTTTATAAGTAATTAGTCGAACTTTTATTAATATTTTTATATATTGAAACGATTAATTTTGGCTCAAGTTCAAACCGGTATCACTAGTATCCACCGTCAAAAGTGGTAAAATTGAACAAAGAACGCTGATGAGATGGTGTAGCGACCTCGAAATCAGTACTGATCCGTTCTGCTGGTATGATGAATAATAAAAATTGTTCTATATATAGTACTCTCTTAATAAAAAAATAATAATAATGAATTTATCCAAAAAAAAAATTTTCTAATAAAAATTAAAAATAAAAAAAAATTAGAATAAATAAATGGGTAAATTCGGGTTTGAACTTGAGCCAAAATTAATCGTTTCAATATATAAAAAGATTAAGATTTATTTTATAATGATTTTATATATTTTTAAGATTTTTTGCTGTCTGATCTTTAAATTTGTATTAAATGTTTATTTATAATTTTCTAAAAACTGCAAAGGCATTTGTAAGAAATTTTATTAAAATCACGCCAGCACTAATATTTTTTTTAAACATTAAAATCCCAAAATTAGTTCGTCAAATACTCGAAGTTCAATAAAATTTATCATTTTATTACTGTGAATAAGCAATTCATTTCAATATTTATTTAACAAAATAATTTAGAAAAACTTAAGTTTGCAAAAATTTTCTTTAAACTTGAAAAATATATACAACAAAATAAAAATGTACCTATCAAATTAATTGTATTACTTTTCCTCGAATATACACAAAATTATATTAAAGAAGACAACTTGCCGTCTTATTGTAAATCAAAAATACTCTTCAAATTTGTTTTGACAAATTAATTTATAAATTTCGCAAGAACATTGTTGCATAATTAAGTTGGAAACTGAAATGTAAATAATATTTGCATATTGTGAGCATAATTAAAATATCGTAAAACCCTTTTCATCTCACAGAGCAGGGCTACACATTTTCTAGTTAGTTTTGAAATACACTTGAAAGTTACAAATTTCAAAACAATTCAAGAGTTTCAATTCAACTTGTTCGTGCTATTAAATATAAATGATAATTGCTAAAACAAATCAACAATAATGAACTTCAACATGTTGACAACAATATTTTGGATCTTAATAGTTATTATTATTTTTCTTCTTGGGCATACATATTAGAGATGGTAAAGTGAGTGACTTTTCACTCAAGCTCATGCAGGCTCACGATAAAAAAATTTAATCATGTACGTTCATGCACGACCTTAGATTTTTGGCTTTGCATGAACGCAAAGCTCACGCTCACGTGAGTGAAAACCAAGTCTGTTACAATCACTACACACAATGCTTAAGAAAAAAAAAATATAAAATAATTTTAAAATATTACGAAATTATATGAAAAAAATTACAATATAGGAAAAAATTAGAAAACAATCACGCCAAAAATCTATTCATGCACGCTAACGCTAATTTTTTTTACTCTCACGTTCATGCACGTTTACGTGATGGAAACAAAAATCTAATCATGATTCACGTTAATCACGTGAGAGATGACCATCTCCAAAACAACAAATTTCACTGCAACAATATTTGAAAGTTGTTCCAATTGCATAGTATTTTCATCATATACCAAGTACAAATACTGAATCGAATATTCTAAAAATGTTATTTGTCACCACCTTTTAATCGTATACCGTTCAGCTCTTTTTGGCATTTCTAAAGAAATCGCCAGGCATGGGCTGAGTTTGTTGTTAAAACCAAAAAATATATGTAATAAGACACACATCTATTTAATTTTAAGAAATTTTATGTTAATTTGTATATTAAATTGTTTGTTGGGTTCGATCTTGATGCATTAGTTAATTCATGGTAGAATAATACAGGTAGTGTCGAAGCGTAAACGGACTTTGTTTTGTGTTCGAGTCTGTCAAGATTCGATAATGTATTACTAACATACACCCACATTGCCAAAAAAGCACACTTTATCACTTGTTTCAAATGCAAATAAGAAAAGGAAAAGAAATAAAATTCTTTATAGAACAGAAAATGCAACAATTTTGCCATTTTTCTTTTGTACTTTTTGACAGCTTCGAACCTAAAAGGAGTGTTGTTGTAGCTTCGACACCACCTGCATTATTCTACCATGAGTTAATTGTTGTTTTTTTTTCGTTTTTGTTTTTTTTTTGCATCTTTTTTACTTTATAAGTTTATGAATTAGTGTCGGTTTTTGTAACATTTTTTTATATTTTTATTTTGGTAACGTTCGATTTATTGAATCTTTTTAGGACCATCGAAGAATGGCGATTGCGTCGCAGATGGACGACAGCAACTACAGGAAAACCATTTTGATATTCTTCAATACTGCACGCGTGTGACTTTTTTGTAAGAAAACGCACACAAACTTAAATACTGAAGCTAAATATTGATGTTGCTGGCATGCGCTTTACACTTCAGTGCATCTATGATTTTACTGATGATTGTTATCCTAATTTTTTGCTGGGGTTTTCGAATGTTTAGTTTTAAAGTTCTTACTTTTCACAAAACTTGGTTTATGAATGAATTTTTGTCTCACTGTGACTGAACTTTTGAATCTGAGGGTTTGAATCTTTAGACTTATGACGTTTTCTTTTCTAAGAAAATTCAAAATTTTTTGCCCTTTTTAATAAAAATGTGCAATATAATGTTTTTTGAAATAGTGAGTTTATTAGAAATTATTGTATCATCACTTACGAGGAAAAATAGTTGTCTTAAGAAAATTTTGAATAGCAGCTTTTTTTTGTTGATAAAAGGTAAAATAAATTTAATTTTTTTAGACAAGAAAACGTCATTAGGGTTGGAATATATATTGTTAGACAGTTAAGTTATGAATTTTATTCGAACTGCATGATTTTTAATCCAAAGTCATTTTTATAATTTTTATTATTCGGACATATATTCGTTTAACTTTTTAAATAAAATAAATAAATGGGTAGATTTGAACTTAAGCCATAAAATTTTCATTTCAATATTAACCTTAAACAGTTCAACAATTACGTATAAATATTAATTATTAAATAAATTACTTTATTTAGAAACGAAGACAACAACATTTTTTGGCTACACGAAGCGTCGAACTGACATCATGATGTTTTAATCAGTGACAAAAAGTGACACGTTAATAACTCGTATTCATGTTTAAAAAAACAAATCTTATTCGTATTTACAAAAAACAATTATTAATGCTCATGTTTGACGCCGTCACTCTGCTCATTCACTCCACCCAATATAGTATACAGTAGTAAGGATACTGCGGATTATAAATCATTCAGTAAGTCCCCCTTGTTTTGCCCTAAGTATTACCACGAGAGAGGATGAGCCGTCGCTTACCCAGTTTTTTAAATAATTCAAAACGGTAGAGCGTATTATAAACACTTATACATTTAATTGTCTTACTTACTCAGCAGCCAGCCGAAAACTCCTGTTCCCGAATTTGAAGAAATGGTTCCGGTAAAAAATAGTCGAAGTGGTTAGAGCGTAGATATTTTCAGTCAAATCATCTACATCATTAAGTTTTCTGATGTATAATAGTGTGGTATTTGTTAATTGTTGTGTTGAAATGTTTAAGTGACGAGCGCAAAGCACTGGTCTCTGAATGATTAATACTAATCTTTGATAAAGTACATCATAGCTCCCTCCTTGTAGAAGCATCGTCGGCGAAGTAAGATAATTAATAAAAATGTCTATGCAGACTAAGCAACTTTATTGCGCCTGCTTGACAACTACTATAAAAATTAATAAAATGCGCAATAGCAGAGTTGTGAAACAATGAAATTTTCTAATTTTACCATGTGTCCTCTTTTATTATCTCACAAAGAAGGCAACACACCTACTGCTTGTAGGCATTACTTTAAAAATATATCATATCTACAAAAGAAGCGTATTTGAATGACTTTCTGAAATCGTATAATCCAGATGGTTTCAAAACGACGTAAATTTGTTAGATGACCTGCGTCGGAGAAATGTATTTTCATAAGTACTTTGGGTGGATACGCTGATGCAAACTGCCAGTAATCTATTGCAGCAGTAAATAAAATGTTGACTTATTTGTAAAAATATATGGCTGTTGCCGCCATGTGAATTGTTTGGCAAAAAAAGAACTGTCAACTTGTCCTTTTCGAACGTTAAACTTAATTACTGCATTTACTTATAGTATCAATATTTATTAACTGGTTTCAAAGATTCTAATGAACTGTCCTAATGTGTATTTGAATTTATTATTATTTTTTAGTATAAAAAGTTTTAAGCTGGATAAATTCTTTAATCACATATAATTCTCATAATGGTATTTCCCAAACACAAATATAGTTATATATTAAAGCTTTTTAAAAGCACGTTTAAACAGCTTAAACATTTTATAATTCATGTACATTTAACACTTTACGAAAAGAATAAATATTAAAAATTTGTTTAAAATTAAATTGTTATGGCGTTCGAGCGTTAAATAATATTTTATCTTTTTAAACGCATTTTCACTGCAGTGAGTTTATTGGCACCAAAAATGTAACGAAAAATACATTTGAATAAAAATGTGAGAAAGGGTTTACATAGGCATGAAAGAAAATACATGTACATTAGGGATATGACTTTCTTCTGCTCGAAACAATGGCGGTATCATTGATGGTATTATCCTGATAATAAAAACATTTGTATAAATATTCAGAAAAGAACCGTGCACCGAAAACGATTTTAATAATACTAAGTTTATGAAGGATCTTAAAAGTCGTCCATTTATCTGAAATGGGGCTACTATGCCAAGCAGTACCAGTTTAATTTTGTAGAATTTTGACTTACTCGAGAAACTGTCCATAAGAAAGAAATAAGGTTTCCATTAGTGTGGTTATCCAGGTAACGAGGTTACGACCACGACGAAAGCTTGACATAATTCTCCAATTAAAAGAGAGCCCAATCAAATAATTTTTCAAAACCTTCTCAAACAAGAGTGTAATGGAAATACAAATAATTGTTGCGGCAGTAATCATATTGGTTCACCTCTGTGTATTTTATGCCTGGAGAAGGATAAAACATCAGCAAACATTAATTTTGAAGGCGGTTGTTGCAAAAGACCTGTTTTTAATTCTGAACTTATGCGTTGGGGCGATATCAGATGAAAGAAATTCTTTGAACTGACGCAGATCAAATTGGTGATTTTAGAAACAAAACACTAACTAGCCATCGCATTCCCGATCATAATATAAATTAGAATTATAAAAATTTTTAATATCCTATTATACTCTACATAAAGTATTTTTCATATTCAAAAGAACATTTTAACATTGTATCCCCGTTTGAGGGTATTTAAAAAAACATACGAATATTTATCTTCAAATTCTATTATAAATCTTAAAAAACACCAAGGCTCAATATTCAACTTGAATAAGTACGAAATTAATACTTAAACACGTTGTAAATTTAACGTAAAGAGTGTCCCAAAATTAACGCAAGACTTGAATTAAATAGAAAACAAAGTTTTTATTTCTTTCATTATTTTTGAGATATGAAATGAAATGAAAGCACGTTGTGCTGCCGTGTAGCGCTGTATTTTTACTGTCAGCTCTCAAATTGTTTTTTTAGAGATACTAATTCTTTACTGCATAAATGGCGAAAAATTCAAAACTTGTGTTAATTTTGGGTTTTGCTGAGTCTTGGCATCCTGCAGTATAATTTTAAAACAAATGTTTCTTCATTGTATATTTTAAGTCCCATTTAAAAAAAAATCGCAAGAAACTATTTTTAACCAGAAGTATAGCGGGTTAAATGTTCTACAAAAATATTTTTCGTTAAATTATACTGAAAGACATTGAATACACCAAAAAGCAAAATGAAACTTTCTAAACTTTGACTTATTGCTGACGTTCAACTTGAATATTTAAAACGTCGAAAACATATAGTAGAATTTTATGACAAATATTTTTGTAGAAAATTTCTGAACACTATACGACAGTTTAAGGACAGTTGTTTACCCTTTTTCAAGAATGGTGAAAAATTCTCATGCAGCGAAGACTAAGAGTACAGTGTTGTACAAAAATATACCTCGTAGTGTTTTACATTAATATTGCGAACACATCTTATACCTAAAATGTTAAGATCAAGATTCCCTATGACGATTCACTATGACAATGTGCAAAAAGGGAGAAGTTTTACTTTCCCTTAAAATAAGGCTCAGGTGTAAACTTTCATAACACCGATATAAGTATATTTGCTTTCGGTCACCTCCTCTACTAAAATATGTCATTAGAACCTAAATTTTTTTGTTATACAGTGTACTCTTCTAAACTCTACTACCAATTTTTTGTATATTCACAAAAACTTCAAAAAGTTATCTCCCTAATGAAGTGCATATTTGAGTTCAAATAAAAATTAATAAACAAGCGTACAAACATTTCTAAGACATGTCTTTAAAAATATACAAACAGAGACAGTAAAGTTCGTATCGTTGATAAAATATTTTTTGCATTTCACACAGACACCCTACAGCACTAAATGAAATTATTTTTTTTTACTTTTATGCTTTAGGCGAACATATGAATATTTAATATTCAGTTACCAAGTTATGTATAAAATATGAAAGAATCTAGAAATTTACTTATAAACAGCACCATTCATCTACCATCTACATGAAATACAAATGAACACTGATGATGGAGGTTGTGGAATCTTCCAAAAAAACCACCTTGTTATGTTCTGTGTAGGTTGGATTGATTATCGTTTCTGGGAATTATGTCTCATGTTCAATGATTACTGACTGCACAAGTTATGTACCTCAGCTTCATATCAATTACTTTAGATTAAAAAACCAAATAAAAACCATATGAAATGAAAGAATCTAGAATAATTTCATATTAAACCAATTGTTTTAGTATTTTATGCGAGAATATATATAACAAAGACGAAGAACTTAAAATAGCCTATTTATATACAGAAATGTTTTTTGTATTTTTTTATTAATCTAAGAGACAAAACTAACATCATTCCTATATTTTGCAGCATATCATCTTGGCAAACATTCAAAATTGTATTAAATTCTTAATAGAATTTTTTTAGGTGGAAAAATGCATATTGAATAAAATTTTAATTGAAGTGCTCTTTAAATTCTGCTTAAACTAACATCTGTTCTGTTTGTTTTCCAATAATATTACTTTTCAGAACAATAATATCTGACCTAAGCCTTACAAAAAGTCAAAGAAAAATTGTCAAGTTCAAGTTTATTTTTTCATGCCAAAAAAACAGGATTAGGAGACTAAGAACGTCATCAATAAAACCACACGCGTACAATATTGAAATCTTTAAAATGTGGTAGACCTTGACTTTTATTTTGTTGAAAATAAAATATGTTTTTAAATTCATACCAATTGGGAAAATTTTTATTTTATTTTCAAGAACTGGCAGTAGTAAAAATATGTATTTGTTTGATATTTATTTACATCAAAGTTTTTTTTTAATAATTACAATTATTATAAAATTATTATTCATTCATCAATATTATTTTCTAGTTAATTTTGATTTTTATTTCCATTAACGAAAAATGTTTATTTTAAACTGATAATAAAGAATTATTAAAAAAAATATTTAATTTTTATTTAATAATTATTTTGTTAGTGACTCTCTGAGCGGAAGTGCACTTTGGCTCTATTGAAAATAAAGTAATATTAAGACATACGCTGTTATTGATGAAAAGCACAAGTCCTGATATTGTAATTGAAGTTAATATTATAAACAGTTAGTTTACAACTACAATTTTATTTCATATTAATTTTTTTTATGTTTTTTATATTTTTTTATATTTTTTTCAACATTTTCATTTACGTATTCAACAAACTAATTAAAACAAAATATGTATCCTTACAATTAAATACATTTCAAGGACTTCTATTCAATTGATATTTCAAATTCGTATTTTATTACAAATAAAAATGGCATTTTATTTACTTTTATTTTATTTAAATCTCTTAATATATAAATTTTGATAGAGTTTATGTTAAGGTAAATGTTTCTAATAAAATAGTTCCTTCGCCTTTCAATATTTTAAATTCATTGCTATATTTGGAATGTTTTAATACGTTTTATTTTAGAATGAATGAAATATTTATACCAGCATGAGCACAATGGAAAATTTTGTTATGAAATTTGAAATAAATGTGCCGTTTTTAAAATGAGAAAAAGTTTAATGGAGTTGGAATTTTAAGTTCAGTAATTAAAATTAACACAATGTGATACTAGTGCTGTCTTTTGCGAAGAAATATTATTTCTGTATTTCTGATCTGGTCTATGACCAGCTAATCGAGTTTTAAATTTATTCTTATTACTGGCCAATAAGACTAAAACTGATTATTAACTAATGTGAGCATAATGTTTTCAATAACAATTTTTTGTGAATAAGGCTGTTATTAGAAATTATAATATTTTATGTTTGTGTACGTTGTTTTAAGTTGTTCATTTGTTGATATTTTCATTTTGACAATGTTTGTTTGTTTTAGTATTTTGATTACTGTTAAATAATTTTTTACACAATTTTACGCATCCCTCAGTAAGCCACACAAAGAAGTAACGAAATATCGGAATTTAAATAAAATAAATTGTTGCTACGTTTTTTATTAAAAAAAATGTACCTAAAACTTTAAAAACTTAGATTAATAAATTGAAAAATAATGTTAATAAGCATTTGTGTAACATGATCAACTTCACAATTAAACAGTAGCTGGATTCCCTGCTTGGATTGTAATCGAAGTTTTAGGTAGTGCATGACATATCGAATTGCACATACCATACAATCTATGTACTTATATTCCTCTAAAATTCAAATAAAAAACTGCTATTCAAACTCCTGAGTTGTCCTAATTCAAAGTTTTGTGGAGCATCTCTCCTCGACAATATGAGTTCTAAATTTCACACTAAAACTTAGTTGCACTTCCTTTACAACCAAGAAAACTCATTACAATTAGATTACACATTACACACATTACTGATTTAATCTACATATTTATTATAAATTTAGTGCAAAATCTCCCACTGTGATGCTTATATAATATAAAAAAATAATCATACATACGGAAGTTCACACATGTGAACATTTTCATATTTTCTCCTGTATCTTAATAGATATATATTCCTGTACACATTCGTTCTCATTTAGCATCGATGTCGACTTATCCATAATATGGGGAAAATATCCGGTTCGCCTTCATACTTACATACATTTCCAAATATTCAACAGACTTTTACAGAAGTTCAGAAATTTAATTATACTCCAAGCAGTAATTGTTGTGTCATGGAGCTCAACACATTTGTAATTATGATTTAGTTATAAAGTAATAAAGTATTAACCAGAAATATTAAAAAATTCTAAATATGTAAAGTCGTTTGCCCTCACAAAAATCCAATAAGTGCAAAACTTACTTAAAAAATACATCTTAAAGGCAATAAAAGCATGAAAACATCGTCAATCAGACACCAGCCAAGCATGTCGTCCTTCTTTACATTATATTGTCAAAAGTTATAGTTAAAATAATGGTTAAAACATAATACTTACACACATAACAAAACTCATAAACATGAATGAAAAAAAACGACAAGGAAGATGTTGATAATGATGACAATGATGATATCAATAGCCACAATAATGCTGAGTACTTAAAACACTTTCTGTTTGGATATACATATTTTAAATAATAACTAGAATGACAGATGTAAAAAAATTTAGCCGGAAAGTACAAAAAGTAAACAGGAACAAAAAATATATATGTATATATACCGAGACAAATATTAAAAACAAATGAGGACCTGGCACATCATCAACTACTTGCCAGGAAATGAAAATCGTAGTGTTCCTTTTTACAAAAAAAATTATTTTATGGCGCACGTTAAATCTTGTTTGAAAAGAATATATTGAAATGGAAATCAAGCGGAAAATAGGATCATTTCAACATCTACTTTAAGCAGAATTTATCAAAATATAAAATAAAAGTGTGCATGGACTTATTTTTTTCATCTTTTTTTTGAGAAAATGAAATTGAAAAGATTGTTCTTTAAGAAGGAAAAATTAATGTCGATAAACACATGCTAACATAATTACAAGTACAGTGTTACAGCGAGAAGCTTTATGTCAGCAGCACCAGAGTAACTAGTTCTAGTAAAGAAAACACAAACAATACACTTTTTCTAATTCTTTCATTTTAGTAAGGGGAAATCTTTGCAAAGATCCGCAAAATACAAACTTTTTAAAATACTGCAACAATTTTTTTGCACTCGCCTTGTCCTTTAGACCCACCAAAGATAAAGAGTATATATAATTTAGTCATTCTATTTGATATATCAATAATATTAATTTCGAACCCCACAAAGTACATAATATTCTGGAACCTTATGGACACAGAGAAGTTTTTTAAACGACATCCGTCTGTCCGATGTTTAAACACCTGGTCTAAATTCGTCCATTTTCTGATGAAAATCGCTAATGACGGAGATATAGCCTGTGTTTTTGTTTTTTATATGACCATTTTTAAAAAAAGCAATAGAAAAAAGTATTTTTATTAAAAAAAAACTCTGCTCTCTCTTAAAAAAAGTAAAATTCTTGCGTCAGTAAATTCATTTCTTACTCCATACTTTTATGAAGGAAGAATACAACACTCCTGCTTTTTTTTAGCTAGAAGTGTAGATCTTTTATTACTTCAGAATATTCTTAAGGAAATGGGAGCAACAAATATACGGTCTAATTCATAACTGCTCCTTATTTTAGGTTTTAATTTCACATTAATTATTAAAAAATTTTTCTTTTACAAAGCAACAATAAATAATATTATTTATAAACGTTTAATAAGACTAAATTAACTATGAAACATGTTTATTAGTTTAATACTTACATGGTTAAAATCACACTTTTAGGAGTAGAAAAGTAAATATTTGTCCCATTAGCTTTGTGTTTTAAAAAAGATACAATAAATTTGAAATTTAATTGAAAATTAATACGTATTTATAACAGCTTTATAGCGCTATTGTACGTGCTCATGAATAAGACTGATACGGCCTTATTCATAAAAATTACTTATTTTAAGTTTTAAATTCACATTAGTTATTAAACACCTTTTGTTTTGTAAACCAATAATAAGAAAAGTATTCATAAATGTTCAATAAGTCTAAATTAACTATGAGACGTTTCTATTAGTTTTATTGTCGCATATTTGTTAACAAATCTTAATGTAGCGCCTGAAGGTACTCACAATTATTACAGCCACATAAATTGTCTTTATTTATTATTTTTGTTTTTTTCTTGCTTGCACTTGAGGCAACGGTCTTAGAACTACGAGGGCGGATTTCTAGTGTAGCTACCTAGAGCTAGATGGCAGTACAAATACAAAAACTTCGTTTTTAAATTGCGATCTGTCAAACGTCAGCTGTGTAAATTTCACTTAAATTCATCGATTAGTTTATTTGTTGTAGTCGTTTGAAGTAAGCAACTTTTGTGTTTCTTGAAAAATGGAAAAAAGTGAATTTCGTGCAGTGATTAAACACTATTATTTGAAAGGGAAAACGGCGAAAGAGACAAAAGAAAAGCTCGATAAACATTACGGTGAGTCTGCTCCGTCACATTACCTGGTAAAATATTGGATTGCTGAATTTAAACGCGGCCGAACAAGCACTGCAACAATACCATCAACAGGAATGCCAAAAGAGGTGGTTACTGAAGAAAATATCAAGAAAACCCTCCATATCGTTATGAGTTATCGCCGAGTCAAGTTACGCGATATTGTTGAAACGCTAAACATATCATATGAACGTGTGTTCAACATTTTGCATGAACATTTGCATATCAAAAAGCTATCGGCAAGATGGGTGCCGCGTTTGCTCTCAATTGACCATAAACGTAAACGTGTGACATGTGCAATCTCAATGGCAAAGCTCTATGGCTACGAATTGGTATCTCATCCGCCATATTCTCCGGATTAAGCGAGTAGTGACTACTTCCTATTTCCAAACTTAAAGAAATGGCTCAGTGGAAAGAGTTTTAGCTCCAACGATGAAATTGTTGACCAAACAAATGCCTATTTTAGGGACCTCGATAAATCCTAATTTTTGGAAGGGATACAAAAACTGGATTAAGAGTATTGAGCTAAAAGGAGACTATGTTGAGAAATAAATGGTTTTTGAAAAAAATGTTTTTTCCTACTTAGGTAGCTTCAATATCAATCCGCCCTCGTAAAATCAAACAATAAATTATTTTCTTAACAATTATTTTTATAAGGTGCAACTTCGCAGAAGTTCCAGAAGATTTTTATATATTTATTTACTTTTGTTTTATATTTCAATATACCGCTTTAAGTTGATGGTCCGGAATCACGAAATCTTGCCTCAAAACATTTCATATAAGTTTTTAAAACTTACTGATTATTCCACTACCTCTGCTATTCAACGCGAGTTTTCCTTTACTAAGTCCACAAATTTGCGAACAGTCGATTTTTGAAAGCGATATTTAACTTTAAATTTGATATCTAAGCTAAAGTGTTTGTGAATATTTGAATTTTTTAGTCTAGTCAATTATCTTTTTTTGTATTAATAGTACTTTCCTATTAGGCGAGTTTGTCGAATCCATAATATTAATTAAATCACTTTTTCAATAATTTTCCCGAAAAATGTTTTTATAAAATGTAAATATGTATAAGTTTTAGCAGAATGTCAGAATGGCAAAATATCCTTTAACTTTTGGTTTAAAGAAGGGTGAAACCAACAATAAAATTTCAGATTTTTTAGATGCTTTATTAAACGCTTAAACGCCTATTAATCATTTATGAATTTATCTTTATTGAATTTTGCTTGAAAGCGGTTTATAAACCTACTATAAATTTTTATGCATATGACTGATAATATATAAACTCTTGAACGGAAGTGTATTTTCTAATATTATAAAGCACAAAACTAAACGTTGTATCATTCAAAAAACAAGTAAATCTCTCATTTGCTGCAACGTCATTAGCTTTTTGAGTTAATAATAAAGAAATAGTCGTTATATTGTAATTTATCTTGTGTTAAAAATAAATACAATAACAATAAATTATTCAAAAATTGAAAACTTTAAGCTCACTTTCTGAAAAACTATTTTTTGTTTGATTTATCGTGACATTCCACTAAATGAGCGATATTTACAAATATGTTTTATTTTTGAGCTGTCCTCTGTACGCGTACCGTCTAGGAAATGATATTGTTCATAGAAGATGCATATTTTAGAAATATAATTTTGTAAGGTTGATAAGCAGGATGCGTATAAAAAGGAAACAATTACCATATATCTCAATTTAAATCTTCTAAGGCAATCAAAGTCTGTCAAATCGAGATCGATAAACGTATTTAATTTTTGATATATGAACACATACATATATTTATTGATACCACTGTTTTACTCATACAAATCTCTGTTTATAAGATTTAGTGAGTTTCCGTTCCTTTTATCAACAAACTCATTCAATTTACACATGATAATCGAAAATCTTTCAACCTTCAAAACTGTTGAAACCAAACATTTTCGTAATAAAATTGAAAATCCTTAACATTATTTTTTTTATTATATGCCGTTTGTTTTTTAGTTTTTTGCTTTGATAGGGATTTACATATATTATGCTTTAGAAAGTCTTACAAAAAAGCGATTGCAGTAGAAAAGGACAAATAAGTAAGAAAAGGCAGCAAAAAGGAAATGTCTTTGTAAAAAGAAAAAAGCGATGACATTACAAACAAAGTGTAATGAAGAAAAGAAACCATTGAGACCATTTAATATGTAAATTGCTGCGGAAAAATAACATTTTGGCTTAAAAGTCGACGGGCATAAGTACGTGGATTTTTAGTAAGTTTTGAAAGGACTTACTGACTAAATAACAATTTTAAAAACATAATCCTAGATGTCCTAAAAAAAAAGTTAACGCTCACTTATACACAATTTTACGTTGACAAGGGTATACACTATATACATATATTTATATATATGTACATATTTCTTTTAAAAGTTCGCTTTAATATAAAAACAATTGTATTAGGTACATTACAGGCTGTTTCCCTCGATATTATTATTCCTTTTTTTTGTTATTTCTTCTACGGTGTAGAAGTGAAGTAATAATTTCAATAAATTTTCCAATCTTTATTAAATAAAAAAAGGACATACCTTTTGCAGCTTCATACAATAAAAATGGTTAATATCTGAACCAAAATATTTCAGTGCCTTTTATGATGATTGTAGAATTTGTGGTGCAAAAATTCGGATTATGCATTTTTATACAAAAGTTCTGCCACAAAATCTTAAAACTTTTGTGGCTAACATAATATTGAATCGTCACATCCGTGATACGAAAGAAAGTTACGTGATACATCAATCGTATGATCTGAATGACATGATGACTTATGATTCCGAATGGATCGTAATTTTTTGTGAAAAATTTGAAAGCATACATCCGCGGTATTTATTTTATATTTTCCTTATCAGCGTTGACAGAAAATATTCACCCTTATTTCAGTTGTCAACATCGACGTCGCGTCGACACAATACCAATAATTTTCGGTTTATGTACCCGTTGTCGAAAACAACTGACTACTATGGAGAGGCCCATATTATTTTCTAGACCTTAGAAAACAGAAATAGACTGTCAGTAGCACAAAATTGTACTCGAGAGCGAGTTGACAACTGGAATAAGAGCGATTACGCTAAATGTTCTGCAGCCGAAAAGCCAATTGGTAAATTAAATTGAATTGTTATTTCGTACAAACAATATTAATGCATAATTTTAATTTAGTTATAAACGGTGTCCTTAAGACACTTCTCGTTTTTTTAACTTCATGTGAAAGCGAGCAAGATTTGTGGGACCTATTTGCAAAGAGTGCATCTTTATTTCAATAATTTTTGAAACTCAATTATAAAAACTCCATTTTTTAAAGATACACAAATTTATTATATCGAATGTTATTAGTATTCAGTAGAAGAAATTGGGGAGAAGATATAAGAAAAGTTTGAACTAAATTCATATAAAGCTTTCGCGTCAAATAGGATAAGAAATATTAAGAAGATTTGTAAAAACAATTACGTTTGCCCAAAACCACTCAAATACAACAACAGTTTCACTAGAACGAATACACTTTGTAAAATATAATGTGAGGTAAATGATTCGTATGAGTGTAAAGGCCGGGGCACATATAATCCGTCATACGTTATACGTTGCGTTTTTCAACTGACAACTTAGTTAAAATACAGGTTTTCTTATGAGCTTTGTCACATTCGGTACGTCTCCCTCAACGCAAAGTACTAAAGTTTTGCAACTTTTAACGTACGTTGAGTACTTTGAAAAATATATATTTTTTTGCTTTGTTTTTATTAAGCTTTTTGTGTTGTGTGGTGACAAAATTAAATTAAATAAAAATAAAAATTTTAAAAAACCAGAATATCCTCTAATTCTATTGAAAATGTATACTTTAATCAAATGAAGCTGATTTAATCCGCAGGGTGTATTTTTACGTGAAGAGCTTTACGTTCGTAGATGGGACGATTCGATCCCGGATCAAGCAACTATTTATTTGTCGTTTCTAAATGTATACAAATTCTAGAGGATTTATATTCAAAATAACAATTATACTTGAAAAAAATAGTTTTTCAAAGGACTCCATAATTTGATTTATGTATGTGATAATGTCCCCCCAACTTGTCTTACTTTGATGGTCGAAAAGTTAAATGGTATTCAATTATAAAGAGAAAGCCTAATGCTTTTTACTTTAGCTACATGTATGTATGTATGTTCTATATGAGAAGATAAATTAATACTTTAGAAATTAACAAATATATTGTATAATCTGTATAACAACGAAAAAATTTTGATATCCACCAAATATCTTTAAAATTAGAATTAAATTGTGATATAAATAAGTTTTCTGTTAACCAAATCTCTAGCAGTTTAAAGCATTATTATACCAAAAATCAATCACATTTCATAAAGTCAGTTAGTTAAAAAAATAACACTTTACCACAAAACATATTGCAGAGTTTGTTTCTGTTGAAGATAAATTCAATGTTAAATTTACTCTTAAATGTTAAACCAAAAGCTTTTGCTGAATAAAGAGAAATACAATTTGAACGGATAAAAAACAAAGTGTCCTTTAAAATCTTATTAAGAGCCACTTACCTGTTGTTTTTGCTTTAAAGCCAAGATCCATCTGCAACTTTTTCTTGTGCTACTCACATGCAAATACAAATAGACCTCCATATCATTTGTTATTCCACACAAAGAATTGCAAAATCTTTTTGGGAATAATTTATTTTTTTATCTATTTCATCAAATTTTGCTAAGAATTAAAAAAATCTATCTATCTATCTATTTATCATCTATCAATTGGTTTGTATTTTTGCTTATGTTTTTTTCCCATGACTTTTTTGGAGTGTTTTCTTTAATTGGTAGGATGTTGGTCTTCTTGTAAGGTGTGCAGTATAACACTCAAACAAAGTAAATACATATCGCCATACGAATTCAAAAATGCCCTAAGTAACATTGAAAAAATTTTACAGCACAAGCAAAAAACTCTCTAATATGAAAAGTTAACCAAAATTTTTTAAAATATTTTCAGTTTAAGCTTATTTATTATTAAGAAATTAGTACAATTTTAATATGTAAAATTTTCCAAGGACATGTATTTTGATATCGTGCATCGTAAGCAATCAAGATGTCGATTTTGAATTTTCTGTAACTTGTGGCTTTTTTTCCACAACTTCTATTTAACCGGCTCTTTTGAAACTTTGCTTAGACAATAGATATGAGCGATCCCGTGATTTTTAAAGAATGTCGTTAACAGTGAAAGTGATCACCATTTTTAAGAAGAGAAAGCGTGGATTCAAGGAGGATCATGGGGACAATTTGCAACCTCCCTAGGCTATTCCAGCACTGTTATTATTGTAATTAAATTGAGTTTTGTGGCTGAAAATCGTCCCCTGAACTGAAGGCAGGATCTGACCTCGATAAAGAGTGACCGTGATCACGGCCTCTCAGCTCTTTTTGCTAAAACATAAAGAACTATGCATGCATATGATATTTGCACATTATATTTATAGTTTCGTTTAAATAGAACGATTAATATGAAAAAGATATTTTAGTTTGTTTGAATTAAACGAAATTCTTTCAGGAACAACTGGAATTATCCGTCAGATACTTGTAATTTGTATTAATAATCAATACTGAATTTTAACATGAAAAAGATTATGAAAGCACAAAACGGTTACTGTAATAGCAACGTTATGTTATTGAATTTGACTGTTATTAGAAATCACTTGCCACCAGTGCTGCCATGACCGAACAAAAAAATGTTTTAACCAACATTTGTGAAAAAGCAAACATATGAAGAAAAAATATCCAAAATGTAAATTCTGTATTTGTGTAGCGAATCATTTTTTTAATATTAACTTAAGTTGTAGTTAATACTAATATTAATTAAAACCTACCTACAAAGTTAATTAATTGCAAATTGGTAGAGGTAAAAAGTAAGTAAAATTTAAAATTAAATTTTGACAAGATATCAAACTGGTTTCTATTTTAGTGATATTTGCTTAATTATTGTTTATTTTAGTGATTTTTTTTGATTTTTTCTCCTTATAAATTCTGGCATGTTCGTGAAATTTCAGCGATTTCTTTAAATTTTTTCAGTTTTCCCTGACTTAACTTTTTTTTCATTTCCGATCATATATGTACATATGTGCCTCAGAGTGAATTTTTTCAAAGATTTATTAACTATTTAAATTGAAAACTTCTAATATGAGCAATTAATTTTAGAAAAATACTGGAAAAAAGTTGTATGTGTTGTATAAATATTTTACATAAAAATTCCCAACAACATTTCAAGATTATTGTAAAATCTACTGAACTGCAACTACAACAATAGGTTGGCAAATGAACACATGTATATACAAGGTGGCGCAAAATTTATCATCCAATTTTATTTTTGAATATCGTTTTTACTAAATAAAAAAAAATTTTTAGTGATGGAAGTCCGCATTAGGACCTTTACAATGATTTCTGTTAAGTGGAAAAGATGATATCCGCCAAGTTACAGCCGTCAGTGTTCATATACATTTGTGCCTTTTTTATCTCATTTTCCATTTTCTAAATTTGCAATGATAACTGTTAGCATTCCTGTCGAATATTATCGTTAAGGTGTATGATTATTTGGGACTTGTTAGCATAAGACTGCGACCTCAAGTAGTCCCAAAGAAAGAAGTCTAGTTATCTTGCTGGCCATGCCGAATCATCAGAACAGGGGGCAAATTACGGCGTTCGATATCGAACGAAATCCCATACAAAATATTTTTAATTTGTATGGAAATTTCGTTAGATATCGAATGCCATAATTTGCCCCCTGGATATTATGCGAACAGGAAAAGATTCGACACAATTATTCCAAGGTCTTGCGGAGTATTGCCCTCCATTGATGGTCTGTTTGTATTCTGCAGCTGTCTAGTTCACAAATGTCAAATATGATTGACGTACGATGCCATTTGCAAAAAAAAATGTAACATTTTCCGGTAGGTTGATTAATTAATTAATTAATGACCCAGTGCAGTACATAACTATAGAATATAACGAAATAACCAAACTTTGTATTTGGTAACTTCAAGTGCTGCAAACAAAAAATATTCTAGAATTTAGTTGGCAGATTTAGATTCTAAGATAGCAAGATAAGTAAACTTTTCCCTGTTGATTTCAACATTTTTTATTTGTTTCCTAAGAATTGTATAATTTCTTGTTTTGTAGGTCCATTTTATTTCTAAATGTAAGCAACAAGAATTTTAAAAGCCAGAACCAAAACATCTACACATTGAAGAAATAAATAACAAATTTCTGTTATAAATTGTCGCTGCATTTACAGTTACAGAAGTAACAGTATAATTTAACATTTATCGATATATATGTGCTCCTGATTTTATATGTAATATATTTAAAAAAATCCATTGCAAGTAACTGTTACTTGGGATGTTTGTAACAGCAACGAATTTTCAGTAACAGTCATTAAATCGCAGGTATAGAATGTCCATCTCATTTTCAACAATTTCTACTTAATCGATTCTTAGGGAACTTTTCACTCACATTTATTTATCGTGAAAATACAACATTATGGTTAGAAAATTGGGCAAGGCCACGCACAACTAAATATTCTTTTTCAACAACTTCTACTTAAGCGATTCTTATGAAATTTTGCACAAACATTTGGCTGTTTTGTAGTTGGCTTTTTAAAGAATTATTCAGGAACTTCTTTCTTGGGAGTTATTTAATGTTGCCTTCTTTAGAAAGGTCCTAGAGCCCGATATTTATTTTTACAAGAAAATCATTAAATTTTATTAACAAACTATTAAGTTTATTTCCAGGGCGTACAACAAATTCCTTGACTATTGACATACATTAATAATTTGTATGCTGTTATTAAATTTCGTCTTGGCGTTGCACACGATATTCATTCGCACAGTTCTTATTAACCCTAAGTTAGCAAATTTATATGCCTTTTTCAGTTTTACTCTTTACTTGAATTAAATTTATTTATTCATTTCATTTTGTATTATAAGTAGAATGTGTTTTAAAAGTTGAACCATTTATTTGCGTTAAATTAAATTGTTAGACTCATCAATTATGTTCCTTTTTTATCAAGGATTCATAGAAAAAAAATAATGAAGAATTTCGTTAAATTCTGAAACAATTTAACTGAAATGTTGATGGTTTTATTTATTATTTTTATTTCTTTGCTGCTTTGAACCAAAATATTTTGTGGCAAAATTTAGACTTGTTTTCGATGATTAATGTTAATGGCAAAGTTGCTAAATTTCGAGACATAAAACGTTTCTGTTTAATAATATGTATAATAAATGGAAATTAAAAACCAAAAATAACAATATTGATAAAAATAGCAAGTTGTATTTAATTTTATTAAAAATCATTTTTCGCTTTTTTTATAAGCACATATTTCTAATTTACTAAAGATCTTTCACACACAGTGATTTTACTCGATGAAGTAAAAATGTTTATAAAGTCAATGTTCAACGAAAATAAATATTTAGCAATATTTTGAGTGTGATGAATATTGGATACAAAGCAGAGGGGCCGGTAAGTCAAACTTGCATGTCATCATCAGGACAGGTTTTAAATGGCACGTAAATGTTTTACAAAGGTATGCAAAATGGCACCAAAAAGAATTAAAAATTTTACAAAAGGGTACAATATAAAACTAAAAATATGGATTTAATAAAATTTTATTTTATTAGACTTTGCACA
Source organism: Gymnocheta viridis (assembly GCA_956483585.1). NCBI lineage: Eukaryota > Metazoa > Arthropoda > Insecta > Diptera > Tachinidae > Gymnocheta > Gymnocheta viridis. The sequence goes on from OY101440.1 coordinate 122,022,872, forward strand.
TTACAATCGTCTACTTTTTTTAATTTTCAAAGATAAATTATGATCATTTGTTGCATGTTTCAATTGAAAAGTTTTATTAAATTTATGAACAATAGTTGTTAATACATTTGTTCACATGGTCAACAACTTCCAAAATTTTCATTCATGGAAATGCATTTTGTTTGCATTTTTGTAATGTGTATGTTCAAACAACACGCTCTAAACAAAATTTAACTTGGCAAAATGAGATTCAGGTTTTCAAAATATATTTTGGTTTAAACAGAGATACATATAATTATTTAGGTTCAGTAGCATCAAAATTTTGTTACTTTTACCAAGTTATTTATTGGGAGTATTGAGAAGTCGGTTCTTATAATCGTTGTAAGCGTTTTTAATATTCGAGTTATATGCAAAATTAAAATTAACATATTCGAAAACAGTTTTTAAAAAAATTTCACAATTTTCGTTAGCAAATTTCATACTCGTATAAAAACAAATATCTGCTATTCAATGACGGCCGCCTTATATTGTTTTCGGTCAAAAATATGCAGTACTATTGAAAAATTCCGGCTGCAAAAATGTCATTTTATAAAAATATCAGAATGAAAATATCAAAGCAGTTCACAAGTCACTGCGCTACAAGACTCCAAAAAGCCAAATAAGATACGGCCCAAAAAATAATTAAAATTAACTTAAATGGAATATAGCCAAAGTGTATTGTTGAAATTTCATCCCAAAATGTTCCCTTCATCATTACTCGGGATGATCTTTAATCATGAAAATTAGTGTTAGCAGGTGCTGAAGAAGAAAAAACCAAATCCCTAGAAAAAATTTTAGAAAGGGTAACAAATTTTAATTTAAAATATAAGAATTTATTAATGATAAAAGATTTTTCCAAGCTTTAGGTCAATTTATATAAAATATGTGTATTATTTATTTTTTAATTTTTAAAAATATCGATATTTCGCCAATATCTTTGATTGGCTTCTTCAGGAAATTAAAATGTTTTTTCATTTTGATTTACATTATTTTAAAATTTTACATTTGAAAAAAACAAATATTGACAAAATTAGAAATGAAAAATTTTTTTAAAAAACAAAAACAAACAAAAAACGGATATAGTATTTTCTATTTCCTGTTTCCGTTTTTATATAATAAATTTCTATAACTCTGCGCAACATTTGCCGTATATGCCCTAAAATTCATCCTCTGATCTGTTGGAACATTTATAATCCGTAACATTTCTAGCAAATATCTACGCTTATAATTAGTTTCTGTATTTAAAATTAAAATATTATAAAAGTTTGGATAATGATCTGAATTGAAGCAATGAGAAGATAACGCGGTCTTTTGTGAATTAAAATAAGAGAATATTATAAGAATTTATGAGCAATTATGATTTACAATTTTGTTAAAACATCATTAATACCAAAACTGGCAGAAAAAAAGCTCACTTGCTTTGGAGCTTTTCCCTCATAAATTCGATTTGTGCACAATTTCGCCATTTCAACTTGCGAGTGTTTAACGATCAGCCACTCAATTAAGAATAAATAGAATAAAATGCAGGTAAATGAAATTCGCAATATTATTGAAATACTATCATTTTATACTAAAACATATAACGAAATATTTTTGAAATAATTAGTTCTGATTTTAAAGTCTATGTTAGAAAATTTAAGCGAAAATTTAAAAAAATTTTCCGAATAAAAAAATTGCACTTTTTGAGGATAAAAGGTTTAAAAAATGTCAAGAAGCGAAAATATAAATTTCGAGACTATAAAAATAAAAATGAAGCTAGATATATCTCAGAAAAGAATAAGCTGGCAACGCTGTTGAAACCATTCTCGATTAAATGTGAAGTACTCGAGGAGCTCGAGCACAACTGAAAGTGTTCATTGACGTTATCAACACAGTTTAATAAATTAATATAATACTAGTGTATCCATCCAGCGGTCGACTCAATCGATCGCATTTTAGAAATTAATAATAACCATTTACATAAATCCATACGATAATATATAAAAACAAAAAACATTCTAAATAAACAACATAAAACTGTCTCATTTCTATGCAGAAACAAATTGGACAAACACAGATGCAACCTTTGTTTATTTTTCAAGTGGAAGCTTATACATGCATGTGTAATAAATGTGCATGAGTTAGTAGTAACTTTAAACGATTATATCTCCCTAAATACCGAACCGATTTAAATAAAATTAAGATTGTGCACATCGATATAAGAACCCGTTTAAAAATATATAAATCTTTCCATAATCGTATTTTAGTATGTATTTAAAATTTTTAATCGCACTATTTCCCATAATTAATATTTTATTATTTTATATTAACAGTTTTATTAAAAACAAATTGAAATTGATTATTGAGGGGTATAGCTAGTTCCATATGCGCATTTCACTGTTGCTAATACAGATGATGAGGGAACTTTACCTCTTAAGGGGTATAGCTGGTCCAGTTCAGTATTACGGTCGTAAAAGGGGGTTAGAAAAACGTGTTTGCCTATTAGTATAGAAATATTGATCTTTTTTGAAACCTGTGCTTTAGTGTTTCCTGTTTTATTTGAAATTTTACTAACAGAAAACATTAAAAACTAAATTTCGAAAAAAATCAGGACAACGATGTGCAAAAACTATGTTTTTTTCTGTTCAAACGTTAACTGTATCACACAGCGAAGTAAAAGAAAAAACAAATGGTTGTAAATATAGAACTTTTTAACTGATAACTGTGTAGTCGACACAGACATTTTGCATTGATTTTTCAATTAATTTGTTTTTAAATTTCTTTGTTTAGAAAAATTTTTCATTACTTTTAAGACTTTTGTAAATCCGATAACCGATTTCTCGGAATCAATTTTTTTTGAGGTAAAAATGAATTTTGTATCTTGTTTTTTCAATTAAGTTCGATTTTGAATTCTCTGTTGAAAATTGATATCCCGGAAAAAAATAAAATATCTCTTATTTATATTGCGTTCCAAAACACTGTTTTAAAAATTGCAATTGGCATTTATGCAATCGACTGGTCTTGAATTATGACCACTGTGTCTCGCCATGTGCCAAAAAAATTATTGTTTTTTATGGTTTGTCGTCATGTTGTCTATTACATATTAATCAAAGTTTGTTAAGGCTTTAACATCTGTGTCAGGTTAAAAAGTGCGTAAATTAATGTTTTCTCTTTCCTTATAAAATGATGAACGTCCCAACGGATGGATGTATGCATGTCTGGCATTGTTTGTAAACGTCATCAAATTCAAGCCAATTTAAGTAAATAAGCTTCATAACAATTCTCGGCGACTTAGCTGGTTTTCTTTTAATAACTTTTTTGATTTGATAAATACATTTTAAATACAAACAGAATTTTTATCAAGGTTAAAAGGATTTTATATCATTGTGTTGTTGATTTTATTTTATTAAGATATACAAACAAATTAATGGATGGTAAGTAAAAATGTGTATTGAAATGAAAAACACATTAAACATAGAATCAATTGTGATAAAAAATTATTACAGAAGTAAATGAAAGTGGCCACGGCAATTTCAAACATAATCAAACGTTGCACTCAATCTTTGTATTTAAGATTTATTTTAAAACTACATGTATATATTGCAATGAATTTCTAGTTTCCAGTTCAGTATATTAATTTACTATTAGTATTCAAATTTGTTCATTGTATTGCATATGAGCGTATTGCAATTTGAATACTGTAAGAGAAAACTCGAAAGAAAAATTTTAAACGAAAACAGCGAAAAAATATGCAAGCAAGCAACTGATGAAAATTTCAAAATATGCAACGGATCTGATAAAAACGAATAGTACACGCAGACAATTTGCCATGAATTTTTTTCAGAATCCTTTTTTTATTAACCCAAAAAAATTATTGCCAGAAGTGCTCTGAAATTCTATCTATGAAAATTTTTCATTCAACAAATCTCATGAAAAAAGTCTAGTTTAAGTAGTGTTTGGCATTGCTTAATACGAACCATTACTTTGTAACCCGTTACAGAAGCTCTAAGTGTAACCTAAAATAAATTGATTTGGGAAACTGGAGTTTAAAAAAAATTATTAAATTTTTTCTTACCGATGTAAAAAAAAACAAATTGTATGATAAAATCGTCAAACCCATCATTGCAATGCCATCTGCCAGTATATGGCGTGTTAAAATGTGCATCTTTCCAAACACATGCTGAAGGAAATCAACAGCAAATAAAAAATAGAAAACAGAAGCCAATTGAAGTAAAAAAGTTTTAGCTTTTAAAGAGATTTCAGAGCTCTTTAAAGCAAAAACCTTGGATGCAATTTACAAAAGCAATTTAATAATGCAATTAATTAGTGAAAAGCTCCAAAGAATCACTTTAACAAGGGAATAATTGTAATATTGTTAACAAATATTTATAATCGGCAAGCTTTTGTTGAGTAGAGAAGTATTTTTCGTGGTATATAGCTCCAAAGGTGTACAACTAATTAAAGCCATCTCTCCAACAGCTTATGGACTGAATTGAATATGATATGTTCCACAAAGATCCATCATTAAGGAACTCTTAAATAACTTACTACACCTACAGTAGTGTCACAAGATAAGGCTACAAATTTTGTGGATTTCATGAATAACTGTGTAAGTCTAGTTTAATAGACTTTGGTTTTATACGCCTAAATGATTTATATGAAACGCTCTTGGGATATCATGGACCATCTCTGCTTTTTTATATATCTTACCTTTTTTTATAAATACAGTAGAATCCTGATAATTCCTACACCATTGAAACAAAAATGTAAATAATTTGTAACAAACTGATGGTGTTTTGAAAAAAAAACTAAAACTCATACATTTTATTCGTGGTGTTTTTTTTAACACAAAATCTATTTGAAGTCTTATAAACGTAATTGGCTGTTGATAACCTTTTATAATTCTTACGCAAAAAATAAACAGTAAATAAAATAATGCGTATATTTACCCAGAGGCGAACATTGCATACCACATTACATCTCTTCAATTAAATTTGCCACACTTTGTGTTCAGTTATTTCTAGCTTACAAAGTGTATTGAGGCAGTATTTGGAATTTTCCAAATTTGGCAACGAAGTAATGCAGATGTGTGTAACTTTCCACTGTCTGCTTACAATGTGTGCTTGGAAGTGTGCAAGACGCCTCCAAATTACCCACGAAGTAATGCAGAATGTGTATAGGTTGTCCACAGTCTGTTTACAATATGTGCGAAGTTGTGTTCAATACTCTTTTTACTTTCCCACAAAGTAATGGAGATTGTATATAGACTGTCTACTGCCTGCTTACACTGTATGTGAGACAGTAATCAGTTTATATGAATTGGAAGAACACATCACTATCCCGCTTACTTTGTATGCAAGTAGAAGGCGATCACTTGAAAAATGCGGCAATGTACTCAAAAAAATATAATATGTTGTAATGGAGATTGTGTGCATTCTGTCCTACTCGTGTGGATGAAATCATCATTTCTGTAAGCGAAAAATTCGCCCCTGTGTAAGTAAAATATATGCATACAATGTTTTTTTCGTTCCAATGAAATAAAAATTTTATTTAATTATTCTTCTTGTTTGTTCGTCCTAATAAATAAATAGAAGAACCTCTTTTATTCGCATTTTTCTTATTTTATACTTGTTAAACCAACTTCTCGTTAAATCGAAAACCCCCCTAATTCGTGAATATCGATTTGACGATCGCGATTACGAATTATCGTGGTTCTACTGTACGCACTATCGGGCAAAAATTATAGAATATCAATATTTCGAGTTATTATTAAATACAATAAGATTCTCGTAGACAATAGCTGACAAAAATATTTTATTACGCATTATGTTTCTGTAGCTCCCACACCGTGTCATCGTAGCTCTCAAACGGCTTAACTGAGAGCATTTTTTATATGTTTGGAGAAAATCGATCTAACCCTTTTGAAAGAAATTAGTTCTTTTCTACTTGTACCATCCCGCAGCTGTGTCTGGGGCATTGTAGCTCTCAAACAGTTCTTCCGATTTTAGTTTAGTTTTGTTTGTTTGTGAGGTGACTTGATCTATAGTCTTCTTAATAAGGTTTGAACACAATAACCGTTTTGCAAGGATTCTATTACTTCAATGATATTTAAAGAACACAGTAATCGTTAACCATTGCTGCAGCATCGGTGGTTCTTTAAATCCTTACTTATAATTTTTTTTATTTATTAAATCAACAATATTCATACGCTTCATATTTGTAGTCATATTTAATACATTTATTCATATGCATTTTGTAATGCTTGAAGGCTCCTTTATTGCAAAGTAGTCATATCTCTAAACAAAATTAAACATGGCTTTTAATCCAAAGTGATTATTATTTTGCCTAAAGTTCGTAACATTTTTAGTCAGAAAGAATTGGATATGAGACAATATTCCAAAGAAACAAGGGAAAATTTAACATAAAATAATTTCAACTTACACAACTGAACATAATTATTTAGATTCAGAAACTTAAAAAGTAAGTTTTTTTTACTATGTTGTATTTTAGGAGCACTGACCAACGTTATTTCACTATTCGAGTACAGATTAGACTAAATAAAACTAATGTTTTTGAATAGTCTATAATTTCTATATGAATGGAAAATTAAATTGAAAATATCATCGTGTAACTGCTGCCCATTCGTAGCTTCGTTATCCCTATCGCGATATATATTATATATTATAGTTGGGGAAAGGAAAAAAACGGCGAACCCATTTAATTGAAAATAAGCTTCATCACACAAATTTTGTATAAAATCATGATTTTCTTCAGCTATTTGCATTAAAGAAATAAAAAAATTAAGTCGCTGCTGATAATCGGTGGGTTTTAGCTATTGAGCAACCTTCATTTTAAATTTCTCAAATATTCAAATAATGAAGTCGTGAACCATTTAAACCTTTTCGTTTCTTTTGGGCCACCCTGTACATACAAGATTATAATTAAAATTTTCGAAAGCGGTTTTTTTTTTTAAATTTTACATTTTTGATTAGCAACATTCATACTCATATATAAATAAATATCTGCTTACGATATTCTAGCGCCATTGGGATGCCTTGTAATTTATATGATGTTGTTTTCAATCAAGAATAGCACTTTATATATTCTGCAAGAACGAATTAAATTAAAAAATTACAAATTCCATAGAACATGGCATATGCCCTGGCAATTTTGAGTGTGAATTACGAATAAGTTTGTAGAGGAAACAAACTATAGGTCCATTCCTACAACAACAAATTTTGCATGCGTTAACTGTGAAGTTTGACAGTTAGGAAACGCTGCAAAAATTATCAGCTGTTCCAATGGATTTACTTGGTATCCTGTAATGAACTGTGAAATAAAATTTAAATTGAAAATATGTTATTCAAGAATTAAATTTTTAATTACTCAAATAAGTTTTATTCGAATAAAGACATTGCTTAAAAATGCATGTAATTTTCTAAAGACAAATTCAAAGACAGCCGAGTAATTAGCAAAAATACACATTAATAGCTTATTGAAACGAAATTCTAAAGTTAATAAAGAAACAATTCAAGTAAACTATTATTCGATTTGAATAAAAGATTACCTTTTCCTTTATGCATTGGCCGGACGTCTTGATATGACGATAGCTAAACGGTAAGTGATAAAAAAGCGGTTCAGTATGCAATTTAGCTCTAAGTTTTCTATTTGTTCAGAGATGACCCCAAAAAATAACTTAATAGTTGACTAATAATAAATCGATACAAAGTATTAATTTATAATAATAATAAAAATTGTTTAATTCATTTTAGCAGACATGCTACTTAGACTCTCTTGCAATAAACCGAAATCAATCTAAAATAAAAAAATTATGAAACTTAAATATTTTGCTCTTTAATATAAAGGGGCGCAAACAGAAAAAGACTAGATAAAGTATTGTCTTAACATTTTAATGTTCACATACATACATATATAAGTTGAAATAATGAAGCCATGGACGAACAACAACATCAACGACTATAGGAGCAACAACTATAAAATGGTGTCCAAGTACTTGCTTAAATATACAAATGTGTAATTAAATTGTATAAATAACGGACGCCACCGTATGTTTGCAATAGCTAACACGTACATACATATTCATACGAGTATGTGTGCGTGTATGTGTTAAAAAAACAAAATTCGATTAAAGAAAAATGCAAAAAGGAGGGTCAGGTCAGTATGTAATACTTTAAGTATTTAAAATATCAAGTAAGGTACTCGTATTATAACGAAACAATAAATTAAAACTATACCTATAAATATGTATGTACGTGTATTTCAGAATGCACCCAGCAAACACTCAGGTATAATTTCAAATTAATAATGATTTGAAATCAAACTAAGTGTAGTGATAAACGTTTGAAAAAAAATTTTAATGTGGTTTGATAAACATGGCATTCTCAACAAAAATGGGTTCTAGAAACTCCAATTGAAAAATAGGTGTATTCCCAAACTTAATATCTCAATTTCTTTCAAATGAGGAACATAAGAAAGTTTAACATATTTTATTATACTTTTATGTATGAGTACATGGAATGTTTTTTTTCTTTCTTTATTTAGTTCCAATACTCTAAAAAGTATTTTAATAATATTTGCGTTGAAGAAATGTTATCTGCATGCAGTACGAGCTCGATTTGCGCGACCGGAAAGGAAACCGGGGTTGTTGCTATTACCGAAAAGTTGTGATAACCGACCACTAAAAATATTATTTAAAAACTCATCACTGTTTAGCTTAAATTCAGTAAATTTTTTTTAACATAAAAAAATCATTTATAAGGCAAAATGATAAAATTAACGTTTTATATACACTGCAGATAATATTGGACTACGTGGTCCATTATAGCTGAAATGTATGTCATTTTTAAACAAGAACTTAGTGCTTTATTACAATTGTTCGTGCTTTCACGATGGTATTCGCGCCGAACAAACTACTTGTGCGTGGTCCATTTTTGATGACATGGAGTTTTTGGGTTAGTCCAATGTAATGCGAAACCGGACCATATGGTCCAGCCCTAGGACATCGTAATGTTAAATAGACCTTGTGTTCTTCATATATTTGGGTTACATTCGGACTTGTCCTAGTCCTTTATGGAGTATACTTTACATGCGTGTTTGGACTAGTCGCGTTATCTGCAAGGTATAAATAAAAAGCAAAACAAAAAATAATCTTCTTAAATATTTTACACGTGTATATACTCGTATGTACATATAGATATGAGTTCTATTTATGAAAATATGTTTAAACCCTTAGTTTAAAGGGAAGAATGTTGAAATTTTTGTTTGAGTTTTAGACTTTTTAGCCTTTTGGGAAATCGCAGCTTCCTTGATTTCTTGAAGAGCGATTAATTTTTCATAAAAGATATAATTTTTTTGTTGCCCACTCCAAACAAATGTCAAGGGACTTAATGACATCATCCACTTTAACTTTTTGTTTATGTTCCATTTGTACAGTTTTTACAATTTCTTCGTCTGAAACGTCTAAAGCTACATTTTCCTCGAAATAGTCTTCTCTGATAAATTTTGCAATTTCACCATCTGTTAAGTTTATATCCGGTTAAACATCCTGCAACAAATTTAAAATGGACGGTGTAATTGAAGTCTGTTCTTCTGCAATCTGATCACGTAACAAAATCAATGGTAGATCGTCTTCATCATTGACATTAAAACGTTCCAACATATCTTAATGGCGATGGTAGATACTTTGTCCCATGCATTAGCTTAAAGTATAACTGACATACGAATATTAAAAGCTTTAAGCGTTTTTTTCCAAGTCTGTGCCTTTTGTGCCAACTAAATGTGTTAAAAGGTTTTTTTATAATAGATTTTGTTAAATTTATTGCATTTTGATCTGGCGGTTGAATTTATGACAAACTTTAAGTACTTGTTAAAACTACATTTCTGAAGAACTTTCAATTTAATTTTGTTTTTGGGAATATTTAAAAAATGTTTGGTAAAAATTTGGAGTCTATGAAGGAAAATCAAATTAATTATAATTAAATTTTTCAAATGACTTTTGATGCCAAACAAATGACAAAATAAACGCAAAGTGACAAACAAATTTTTTAAAAATTAAGTTGAGAGCAGTAAGTATCGTATTTAATATCAAATTGACAAAGTTTGATTTGTCAAACCTACATTTATTGTCAAATTCAATTTGATAATAAATTTCAAGCCTTGTATACGTTTGAAAAACGTTTGAGAAGAACGTTTTATAACAAACTACAAAACCATTATATTTCAAATGCTTGATCATGTGTTTGTTTGAGCAAATGCATATTTATTTGTGCGGTACTGAAAATCAAAAAATATAAATAAAGATTATACATATTGGGTCAGTTTTAAAACTAAACTATAATCTCACAGGAAAATATTTGTCTGAAACTTGTACCATATAAATTTTAGAGCCAACGGCAAATTACTGCGCTCAGATGTAATTTGAAAAAATCCCATATATGTCGTGACACCCCTAATGTATGTTGATGCAAGAAATTAAGGAAATATTCTGAAATGTGTATACGAACGTGTTGTTATTTAATATAATTGTTATTTATCAAAATTTTAAAGCCAACTTTTTAATTATTGTAATTAATACAAGCAACAGAGACTGCTAAGAAATACATTTTGTGATATCCTTTTTCTTATATCTACATATGTATATATTTCCATGAATCTGATTTTACAGAAACTATTTAAAATACGTTTAAATGAACAATACAATTTCTTTTTCCTTTTTTTTAAATGCAGGCAAATGTGGGTGCTTAACAATTGCGTTTGAATAAATTTGATTAAGTAGTGCTTAAGTTAAATTATATTTACCTTATCCGCAAAAATTTACACATAACATTTATTATAAGCACAAAAGAAAACCTCAAACACATTTTAATTTACTTAAACCGAACGAAAGTAAACCTAAAATATACTTAAAGATATTTACATACACAAAAATGTTTAAGGTTCCATTACAAAAGGCCCTATTTGGAAATATAGAATTATATTTTTTACAAGGAATTGATCAAATATTTTCATAGTACATATAAGTTTTCTAAAGGGAAGTAGGAATCAGGGAAGTAGGAAATAGGGAAATCATGTAATCTAATAAATCTTTTTTAAGGAATGTGCATGTTCAATTTGGTGAATTTAAAACTTCAACACTGGGCAACACCATCGTGTTTTCAAACCACTTTAAAGTTTGTGACGTGCAACCCCGAATATAATTTTATCCGAGTAGTCCAGCATGCATTTTTAAATACCATGATATTTTAATACATATAAATTTCCCTGCACATATAGTAAAACTCATATACAATTTCTCTATAAAGTAAAATCGAGAAAACTATAATGCATAAAGAAGAACTTATACATTTATTTTTATTCGAATGAAAAGAGTATTCGAGCAGCGAACTTTTTTCTATTGTTGTGATCGTATGCACACACTTTTATTTGTTCTTAAAAATGTTTCTTACGCCAAAATTCACGCTCTTTATTTAACTACTAATGGCGGTTTAACCAATGTCATTTATATGAAAAGTAATTTGTTAAACCACCGTCATTAGTTAACTAAACACTGTCTATATAGAACTTAGTCATGGTTCACACTATGAAATTTTTCTTTCTGAATGTGTTAGTTTGTAGGTGTACGGGGAGAGAAGATTGGGAAGGGGTACACTCTTTCATGTACTTTGAAATTCTCTTGTGTTTTGTTATTCGTAACTGTCAAACTGAAAATGGCTGAAGCTTTATTTTTGATTTTTTTACTTTACTTTTCTTTTTTTTCATGGTGGTGAGAACAAAAATTTGTGTACAAAAAAAAAAGAATGTGAAGATAACATGCAAAAATCTTGAATTTCATTACAAAAAAATTTCAATTTGTAAACATTAATGAAAGTTCAAAGGAGAATTAGAGAAAATTTCAGAAAGAAAACTTTCATAGTCTGAACCTGGACTTAGACCCAAATTTACAACCTTTAGTTAACTAATGATGGCCGTTTAACTAATGACATTTATATGGAAAGTCATTAGTTAAACCACTGTCATTAGTTATCTAAAGATTGAGAATATGGGCCTTAGTAATTTTTAAGCGACCCATACACTTGCAACACGATTGTGCAATTTTTCATATTGCGCATTAATACTGTCAATATGACATACACATAATAGAAGATGGCATAATATATTGACAAAAATCCAAATCACTTTGATTTTTACTGCACAACCACGAAAAGTGCGATGTACGGTGTTTACTTTCTTGTTGTTAAAAGAGGTGTGCTATATTTTATTCTAAGGCATTTTGCCACTTATTTGCATGATAAAGAGCAAAAAGACGATAACACGAACAGTAAAATATTCAATAATATTGTATAATGTACGGGACGTTTTATACAAGAAGAAAAACGAAACCATACAAAAGAGGCTCCGAGCTTTAATTTAATGTGCAGAATAAATGCTTGTGAAAAACTACATTTCAAAAATATGAACATAAAGTAAATTTAAAGTAGGTTCATGCTTACTTTAAAATGTTCATATAATATATATTATTTAATATAATTTTACCTAATAATAAGTCCTTAAAGCAGCGTTATTTTTTTGCATTAGCCAACATGGTTTTTCATTTTCGTTTTTTAATGAAAATCAATCATCCTAATTATCATTTGCATTGTCTGTTAAAGTTTCAAAGTCGCGTTGGGTACTGGTACGGAAATACAGAAGAAGTAATTTTATCTTAAATGCAATTTGCCTTTGAATTTTCAAATTTGTGTTATCGGAGTATCCAATTTTCACCAGTGATCCTTCAGTGATTTCTTGCGATTTTTAATGATTTTTATCTTTAGCTATTTTTTATCTTTAGCTATTTCTTTCCGAACTTTGGACCTTATTTACAGAAACAGCAATTTTGAAGCACTTTGTTTATTTAATATATTTGGAACAATCCAAGATTTTTCCGTCTTTAGCTGTGTCAGTCTAATTTGTATTATTTTTAACTGACTTAAAAAAAGGATAAGTTTATGTTGCATTTGTATTTTATTGTTTTTGTTTTCTCTCCCTCACAATTTCGCCATTTATGAGGCGATTCGAAACATTTTTGCATTATTTAGAAAGACTTAATTCCAGATTAAACTCGTTGTTTTAATTTATTCTGATTGTCCGTCCCACCACATTGTTACTCTGTTTTTTTGCAAGAAATGTCTACATAAATGTTTGTAATTCATTGTATTAACGGATTTTGAAAATTGTTGCTTTATTTGGAAGTATCCACTTCCAGATTACTCCTGTTGTTTTATTTTGGAACAAATGTCAACTTGTCAATCCCTCTATTTTAGATTCCACTGTTTTAATTTTTTTCCAAGAGTTAATACAATATCTTTAATTTTAAACGCTTTTGAACACTTTTTATATAAAAAAGACTTTTTCGTATTGGTTTCATTTCAGCCCAAAAGTGATCTTAGCAATTTTTTCCAATCTTTAGTCGCTTTTTTCCAAAAGTAATTTTTTCTGAATTTTTGCCAATTATAGGTGGAGCTTAATGAAATTTCAAGCTTTTTGCTGTCAAGCGATTTTAGAGAATTTTTCCATTTTTAAAGTTTCAACGATTTTTTAACAACTTTAAAGCGTTATTACGATCTTAGCACTTTATTCTGAACTTTCTACATTTCTGTTCTAAAAGGATATTTTCTAAGTTTTTGCCCTTAGGGGAAGTCAGCAAATTACGTAACTTAATTTTTAGCCAAACAAAGGCTATTTTATTGCTCTAAGATAAACTACTTTAGATCATATATAATTATACTTATATATTATTTATTTTATGATTAGCCCCACAGTATAATTCTGAAAGATAATTGCATAGAAACAACATAACTACACTACGAAAATACTATTTCCATATTTACACTACGCAACTTTGTTGCATGCAATTTTCTTCTTTATCTCTCATTCTGATTGCAAATGAAAATTGCATTCAGAAAAGTTGCGAGGTGTAAATATGGATTATGCAGCTACATTTTTCATTGCATGAGGGTTTTTGTATGGATTAGTTTGCACGTTGTTGTGCTCTCACAGCAATTTTCAATTAATCGAGTTTACTTCCTTTTAGCTAAATATATTCATATTTTTACTATTTTCAGCTTTCTATAGGATATTTTCCAGAAGTTATTATTATACTCTTTCTTACACAAGTAATTCTACTGATGTTTTTCGGTAGGTCTGTGTATGTATGTGTGTCCGTATGAATACACACATATATAAATTAGTATACAAATTTATATGAAAGAAAGTACGAAAGAAGAAAACATACACTTATTTTACTTGTCGGTTATTAACCTGTACTTTTAAATTACTAACGTAATATACTTCTAGGCTTTTACAACGATGTTAATATCAACTAAATATAATATAACCAGAGTGTGTGCAACGTTAGAAAAAAAATCATAAAAGGACAAAGTGTTTGCACAAGCACTGAACTGCAAGCAAAAGTATTTTGGGAAAAAAGTACGGCCAGTAGAAAAAAGCTACCGAAAAGCAAACTTACTAATGTTAGTATATTTTATGTGGGTGTGTACAGGCGGAAGTCGTTAATCATTTTTCAGTAAACAATTTTTTCATTTATATATGTATACTACATACATTTGTAATTTTTTAAGAAACAGTGTTTAACTCTGAAAAACTCTGATATCTCCTCAAAACTTAATTTGCAAAAAAATCTTTCTATGATCATTACATACCTGGGTCCTTTCCAAATCTAAAATAAGTTCATCATTCAGCTCATTTCGGACATGGTGTCATATGAACAAGCCCTTGCAATTTTGTGTTTTTCAATTGTTTGTTATTCTATTCATTTTTAATTTTTTTTTTTTTTTTTTTTTTTATCTTGGACCAGCACTCAGGGGATGACCCCTACACATGCAATGCATTGTGCTGGAACTAGTGGAAAGGGATAGTGATAGATATGAAAGGAGGTTGAAGCTTCATTCGTTCTTTACAACTCTGCCTTTTTTTGCACGTTTATTCGTAGAGCAGTGTTGCAGCGCCTCTGGTGGCGAGGAGGACATTACGAGTTTTTGAAGCTGTGTTTTGTTTAGTAGCCACTTCTTTTATTAATTTTATTTTACTTCGCCGTTGATTGTGCTACTCAGTACCAACGAAGGAGGGCGCTCTGATGTTACATTGGAATTAGTATCAGCTGAAGTTGGTACTGTTCAGTGACCAGTGACCATGCCTTCGCCACTGAAACCTTCCACCAACAACTGACACAAAGGCACACCAATGCACATCAGAGAAATGCGTGGTGTTTTTATTTCATGACTGTCTGACACTGGGTTTGAACCCAGGTCCTTCGGTTTGTAGTCAACGTGCTTACTACCTGAGCCAACGCCACCCTCAATTTGACCTGCAATTAGCGAATGCGCTCTACGAGTGAATGGTAAAAATATTTAAAAATTGATTTTCGATTTTTCATCAATTACATGAAATTACATCATGACAAAATTACACATGAAATTAGGAATTACACATGCTGTCTTTTTGTTTTTTGCAAAATAAAGTGCGCGGTAGTAAATATTTGTCATCTTTGGTGTAATTCCAAAAATTTTTTTTTTTAAATTTGCATTTTAAATATTTGTGCTTTCAAGAGCATTTAATAAAATATTATTTTGTTACACATTATTCAGATCGTTCGTTGGTATTTTCCAACTTGTTGAGGAATTTTTTATTTTTTAAGATATATTATCTTCTTTAGACCAATTCTACATAATTCTTCTTAAAAATATCACAGTTTTGTTTTGTGTAAAAAGGACAATCACAAACAAAAACTTAATAAATTTGAAGCAAAACAGGTTCATAAATAAATTAAAATATCACAGACAATCCTTTTTTGTCGTCATCACAGACGTCATCACACTAAAAAAAGTAGTGCTCAAAAACTATAACATTTTAAATTACACATTAGTTACACATGCAGCCAACTACACATGGGCTACACATGAAAATAAAAATTACACATGATATGTGTAATTACATACGCTGTAGTTAAAATAAAAAACTATCTACAGACCATCGGGTCATTTACTTTCGATTCAATTATTGTGTACTAAATAAACATTCACAAAATCGAGAAATTATCGAGAATAGTTCGTTTTGGCAAACATTGTCATTTTGTAGATTTACTATATTTTGTAGAATGTACATTTTCGAGAAATTATGGTTCACATTTCGTCAACATTTATCCAAATTTTTTGTTTTGAAAATTTTACGTTTTCATGAACATTCATTATTTTCCAATCTCATTTTAAGTGGGATCCCACACACACCCCGAAATTTGAAATGAAATATTAAGCAAAACATAACTCATACATGATCGTATTGCTAATTCATTTATAACCCATTTAATATTTAGATATTCAAAATAAAGCAAAATATAGAATTTACAATATATGTACGTGTATGTATTTATACTAGAGTACGCCTAATGGTCGAAATTTGACCGCCAGCTTAAATTTTAGTTGCATTTATTTAATAAAATTAAACTACCTAATTACTAATTCGCTTCCCCATGGGAAAAACAATAAACGAAACAAATTGCATACAAACATGCACATTTATAAAAAATCTGTCTACTATTTTGGTGACTATTTGGCGTCATTGTCACTATAAGAAAACTCTAAAAAGGCTTAAATGAATTAGTACCTTATTTTTAGTACCTATATATTTCAAACAACTGTTATGAATTAGCGCCTTTTAGTCTTATATTTTTTTTAAATTAACCTTCAAAGGTTAATAAAAATTACGTTTTCATTATTGGCATCTACTTCAGAAAAGTACCCGAATTGTAGACAAGAATTACTAAAACGTACTAGTGAATCACTGGTTCCAATGTCTACATATGGTCCCAAAAGAGCTACCTAGTCAATAGTACCAATGTCAGTAGTGGAGTTTTAATGACACGCACATGTTAAATGTCTATAGTAAATAGCATTGTCTGGGGCATTATAATTCACTAGTACTGCTGGCTGTGTCAATAGTAAGCCAGTACAGTTTCACTATTGACATTTCCTGCAGGGTAGGTACTCTTAAACACTATCAATGCTTTGCTTATCTTTTTATTTGAACCAATACTTACATAAGTGAATGCGTGTATATTTTTAGTATTTGTAGTGGTTTCAACTTTATGAGCCTTTAATTCCTTTAATACTGAAACGATTTAAATAATATAAAGTCGGGTCACTAAAGCTCAACAATGTTTCCCATTTAAGAGCGGCAGGAATGCCCTTACATATGTACATCAAATGCAAAAGCGTGCGGGTAACGGGAACAATTTCCCAAATTACAACATAACATAACGATGATAGCTATAAAAAAGTGAAATATACAACTCACATTGTTCCAGTAAGTCAATTGAGTTGAATAATCCTATTGACATCGGCCGCTCCTGAACGCTATCGAATAGCTTTGAAACAGTATTTTTAATGTCTACCCATACATGCGAGTTGTATTTCATTTGAATATGTACATTTATTGTCCAGTTAAAAAGCGCGTTAAGCTTATTAAATTGACTTCAATACAAACCACTGTACAAAAATGTTTCAAAAAATAACATTAAAGCTGGCATGCAAGAAAAAATAGAACGAACAAGAATTTAACATATTATAATGGCGAACAAGTAATTTATTTATTATAACATAGTTTTCCTGCTCAATGACTTTATATTTCACATCAAACTATAGTAGTTTGTTTACTTATTGGCTTCTAAATGCCAAACTATTCGAATTTGGCTAAAATCATGCAATTTAAAATTAATTTATTGAGGATGTCAAGGATGTTTGTATTCATCTTAGATGTATTCTAGTCACGTTTAATGTTGTAAATCTTCATTTTTTTCGTAAGATATGTTATAATAAAAGATCGTTTGTGATGATTAGGGAACCATTGAAAATTAGCTGGCATTAAGCACATACACATACGAGTAACATCTAAATCCTGCGTGTTTTGATTTGTTAATTTTTTAACAATTTTTTCGTATTTAAAAATCTTGTGTATATCCTTATTTATTTACGATTGGCCTCTGCTGAATAAATGTAATAAAATAAATGCAAATTTTGACAAAGTACATACTTTACATTCGAAATAAGCAAGAATGTTATTATTGGGCATGTAATGATTGACAAAGTTTGACACATTATTTTTAAATTATATTTAACAAGAAACGAGCGTACTTGATTAAATATAACTTTATATATAAAACCGATACACACACAAAAATTTCTTTGCATTATTTGATCATTTTGTTCACATAAATTTTATATAAAACTAATGATTGAATTTAGATTCTAACTAAATAAAGCAAAACAAATAAATATGAGAACTGAAGTCTGAATATAAATAGAAAATTAATATACAAAGAAGATTAGTTAAAATTCCTGTCGGAAGGATTATGCGAAATTTCGGTGAAAGTTGAGTAGTGGCTCTAGATGACTTGGTGTCTGCTATGACTGCTCTCTATTTATGTAAACCAAAAGTCTGTCTTAACGAATTGTTGAAGATACAACCAACCACAACTAAAGGTGCTCACACAAGATTGATTTGCGCGTGTGATTTGATCGTGATCGACGTCTTGTTACTCGTTAATGGGGCTGCGAGCGCACAAATCACAAGTAATTGAAAATTTTCAATTCAAGCAAACATTTTTTGTATTCTTTTTTCTTATTTTTGTTTGCAACGAAAAATCAAAGAATTGATTGTGTTAAGAGTGAATCTGTCGTAAGGATGGCTAGCAAATAATTTTTTATTGAAACTTTAAAAGAAGACAATGCTTTTTGGCAAAGTAAAAGTAAAAACTTAAAGACAGAAATGAAAAACAAAAAGCACGGGGAAACCTTTAATAAAATTTTGTATAGTGTTCTGGAGTTATAATTTCCATATTTTTTAATAAAATTACATATGAAAGCCTATTTCTTCTTAAAAGCCAGTCATTCGTCCATTTGCTTCTATTTTAATTTATTTTTTTTTTGTTGTGTACACAAATAAATTATCAAAAGTGAAATTGCACATCCGCTTCACAATTCATGTTTTCTTTTTGACGTTTAAGATAATTGTGATTTGTTCGTCGTGTGTGGAGAAATGATACTCGAGCAAATCATTCTAACAGCGTTGTCAACTCAGTGTTTTCGATGCGTAAAATTTTCGAGTCAGTGCTCGGTGCTTTTTCTTGATTTTAAAAGATACAAAAAATTTGCAAAAAACAAACATGTTTCTATTATTTTATTATTATTTATAACTCCAATTGTCAGTTTTTTCAAAGTGTCGATTTTTCGAATAGTCCCAGTTTTACTCAAACATTTTGCCAATAAAATAGTTTAATTTTATTAGAACATATAATAACTCCTCCATTGATTTTTCAAGTGTATATTTTATTTTTCTAGAAAAAAGTATTTTTACGAAGACTGGCAGAAATTTGATTTAACGATTTTTTTCTTGGAATTATTAATTAATATTATTAATTGAAAAGATCCCATCTTATGTATCTTACTTTTCTAAAACATAAATTAAAGAGTAATTTACATGGAAAATAATAATAAAATAATACTTTTCACATTATTTTTATTTCACAAATTCTATCACTGAACAACCGTATAGAAATTCAAGACTTGGCATTTCAAAACTTGTAGAATTTGCATGAAAAATAAATACCGGTTGAAAACCGATTTTTTTAACCGGTGCATATTATTCATAACAATTTTTAAAGGAAATCAAATGAACAGGTTTTTTCGTTTTCAGGTCCCAGTTTCTTATATTTTGCAACAACAACAACGTGCCGAAGAAATCCAATTTTATGTGCTAACGCAGCTAAGTTGTATTGTTAGCTTTAATATGGTTTTAGCCACTTTCATATACCAAGCTTTTAGTTAATGCCCCACCTTGTAAATGAAATATGTTTTCAATTTAGGATCGTGTTACTTCCTTAAGATGCCGTACATTTTCTAAAGTAATTGCTAACAGGTAGATCGCGGCTTTTTAAAATGTTACTTTTACGGTTCGAGTAAAAATTCTTTAAACCAAAAGAGCAAAAAAAACTAAATATTTTTTAAGTCTTCTGCTTTGTTTTTCAAAATATGCCTTTTCCTTAATTTTAGTACTTTTTAAAATTAAAAAGTCGAAAAGAGTATAGGAATTAGTGTGGTTTTAGGCAGCACAATTATACTATCAAATGGATATCATTTATTCAATTCACAAGCTCAGTCATATGGCTTATCGTTAAAAAAAAGACGATATTTGATTATGTGCTTGTGAACAGATAAATTTGTTTTATCGTCATTTTATGGTATTTTAAATGCCAATTCAATGTAGTCAATTCACTGCCTATTCGTCGATATCGAAAAAAACATTTCTTTCGTATTATTACGTTTGAAACAAAAACAACTTTTCAAATTTTGTTGTTGTTTCAAATGTAATTATACGAAAGAAAACTTTGTTAAGATATCGGCGAACAGGCATTGTATCATTGTGAGTAAATAATTTATGTCGAACAGCAAATTTATTTTTATCAAATAAAAAAACATGAAAAGTGAAACTGAAAAAAATAAATTAATGCCTTATGTCTCTAATATAATTTCGATATGTTAATGATTGATTCAAGTAAGTGCATCTTTATTTAATTTTTTTTCTGTTATCAATCCAGTTGATACCATGAAATTCAACTAGTTATGGGAATTCTAATTTTACGCGAAATAGTTAATAACTTTTTCGTGACAAACAATTTTGATTAAAATGGTTTGCAAATTAAATTGTAATGAATCAAGTATATATTTAATATTAAGAGGAATGTATTTTTTCGGTTTACCTATCACATATTTAAAAGATTTTTACAAATCTAATCTAACAAATAGAATTTTTCATACTTGGCCTCAATACATTTATAAAACATATAAATTTCAAACGTATAATTATAACACACTTTTGTATGAAAATTACAACCAACAAAAATACAATACTATATAATTAGACGATTACACAACACATACGACGTTAATACGAGATTATGAATTAAACTATTGTCTCATACTAGAGATGTGCAAATATATATTTTTTTCGTGAATCACTTATTTCATTGGGAGTTAATTCATTCCTTTTGTGATTTTTGCATTAGTAGTTTTTTCACTTTTTATTTTTATTACCCTCAGAAATTAGAAACAATTTCATTTTGCACCTTGGCAGTTATTTAATTTTTTCCGGATGAGCCTTTTTTTGTTTGGTACTTATCAAATTTGAGAGTTATTACATGGTACCATCATTTCGATGTGAGCATGCGCGATCGGGTACATTTTGGATTTTTCGTGCGTGAATTCTGTTTGTGTTTGACGCGCACATTTCTAGTTCAAACTATTAGAATATTGGTTGTATGTAACTTCAATGAGAACACGAACGGGTTTTAAGCAAGATTCCCTGTGTTTCGAAAAAACTTTTCCAGCTGTAAAGAATTTCGCGAGGAAGTAAATTGGAAACAGAATACTTGCACAAGGAGCCATTTCGTAGGAATACGAAGCCTGTAGAAAATATTCACGTTCAAGTTAAGATTTGTATGATCGCAATTCGAATGGCTTTCAATGCTTCTGTGCATAGCACATTGTAAGTAAACTTATGAACTAATTCGTTCGATATTGCGAATGACTTTTTTACAAAGCTATAACTCTCAAATGGCCATCTGGAAGATGTTTGAGAGACCGATGGCAGATATACATACTACCAGTCAAGAAATCAATAAATAAAAAATACAATTTTAAACAAATATTATAATTTGCACTATAAATAAACTATTATCTTTCTACTATCGATAAATATACATACTTACATTTGTTGTTTTGAATGTATTTATTTCAAACATAAATCAATGCAAACAAAGCTGGGTTTTCTATTGAAATTTTAGTTTAAAAAAAAACCCAGCTCAATTAAATATGCAAATTTTATGTTTGATTTATCAAAAAAATAATAATTGAGAGAAGTACTTAAGAAAAATAAATAAACTAAAAAAATACTTGTAAGAAGTTGCGACCACAAAAAAATGACAAAATATTTGTGTATAAGAAATAAATAAATTGAACAAGAATTTGTATTTGTCAAATGTAAATAAGCAAAACTTAAAAAAAATTAACTCAAATAAAGACCAAATTAATATGAGAGTGTTTAAAAACAATTGGACAATTCACAAGCTATTATAGATTGCGATATAAACAATCATTGCAAAAAGAAGCGTTACGTTCATTTGCCAAAAAAAAAACAATTGCAGCCATATATTTCATATTGTATTCGATTTACATACGACAACATAAAACCATAAAAAAATGTTTACGATACAATTTATTCTTCTTCACTACATATTGTTTTATTTTTAATTTGTTATTTTAGTTTGATCATTCGAAAGTTCTGTGTAAAGTTCTTTTGTATACTTTTGTAATACATTTTTCAAGCTCGATGTTCAAAAGCTGGGTCAGGATTAAAAAAGTTCATAAACCAATGAAAAACTGTTCATAGAAACCGTTCAAAACGAGATTTTTCCGTGTTAACCAAAGAACGTGTCACGAACTGTGAAACGTGTTATATCGAGGCCCATGTTAAACGAGGTCTACCTGTACATTGTTTCCTGGGAGTTTTGTTACTGACCGTCAAAGCAACAATGTAGAAGTTATTTTTTTGGCAGTCAGTAACTAAACTAAACCAGCAAACAATATACATTAGGTTGGTTCGATTTAGCAATCGATATTGCGCCATCGATTTTTCGATAGCTTTTGGGAAAAAAGTTCCACTACGACATATCAAAAATATCATTCTCGAGGCGCCCAAATTTAAATTTTTGGAATTTTTCTCAACTTTTATTTTTATTTTTTAGTAGGTAATAAAAAAAATCGGCTGATTTAATTTTTTTTAAATATTACCTTTCCAAGATGAAATTTATTTTTAAATTATTATTATTTTGAATTATTATTGAATTATTTTTGATGAAATTGAATTATTTATTAATGAAAATTTGTATTATTTATGAATAAAAATGACAGTTTGTTATTACTTCCCGATAGAAAAAAAGGGGAAAAATATGGGAATTTATTTTAAAATTCAGATATTTCCTTGCAAATCTTGCTTGGATTCCATTCGACTCATTTTACTTTGGCTAGCTAACGTAGTCGCTATGATCCCTTCGCGATTTTTATCAATTGCACGTTTAGCTACACTGGTTGAGGTTGAACGTACCGCTCGGTGCCTAGAATATGGCATGGAATATTCGGATCGTCTAGCGGTAGATCTTCATTTTCGTCATCATCAACATAAGTTTCTAAATGTTCATATGGTATTCTTCTTGTAAATGCAGAACCACCATTTACTTTTCATCATCGTCCAAATCAATCATATGAACGTAATCAATGGAATCAAAATTAATTTTCGGTTTTACATAGGTACGCATATTGGACGTCTCATACGCATCGTTATGAAAATGTAAAATTTTTTTCCGAATATGTTGTCGATCGTCGATAAGCATGCAAAATATGAATTATTTTCAATTACGTGAGAATAGAAATACGACTGACAGTACTCTTTTCTTGAAGCGGTCCTTTATGTACGATTCTCTCAGTCGTATTTCTATTCTCACGCACTCATTTGTTATATTGTATTGTATTTGTCAATGTATATTTGTATGTATTGTATGTCACCTTGGAAAGGTAATATTAAAAAAATATATTATCCGATTTTTTTATGATCTACTAAAAAAAGCTTAAAAATTAAAGATGAGAAAAGAGCAAAAATTTAAATTTGATTTCGAGAATGATCTTTTTGATATGTCGTAGTGGAACTTTTTTTCCTCATACCAATAGCAATCGAAAAATCTATGGTACATTATCGAGGAATTGTTGTCCTTACAAATCGGCCCACCCTAATATATGTACATGTTTGTTCTGGACT
Source organism: Gymnocheta viridis (assembly GCA_956483585.1). NCBI lineage: Eukaryota > Metazoa > Arthropoda > Insecta > Diptera > Tachinidae > Gymnocheta > Gymnocheta viridis. Next base: position 122,046,806 of record OY101440.1, read on the forward strand.
TTAATATGCTTTTTAAATACTTGATTTTTTATTTTTTTTTTTTTTTGGTAAAATAATTGTTATTTTCTGATTTTTACTTTTGTTAGCAGAAATAATTGTTATTTTGGGGAAAACAATAATTAGATTTTTATTTTAGTTTTTGTTTGCATAAATAAGTATTATCTATTTTCTGATTTTTATTTTCTTCCAAAAATAATTACTTTTGGATTTTTAAATCTTATCATAAAATGGACTATGTCGCTAAAGTGACTATAAACGAAAAGTAATTTAGATGAATGTTGATCACATTTGATGTCACGGCTCTAAGGAAAAATAGCTTTGAAAGGCTAAAATACACAATTTCCATAATATTATGAAATATTTAAAGTTAAAATTTTATTATTGATTTCTTGCTACCAAATAGTCAGAAAATTTATTTTCATTTGTCTTGCCAAAAAATGTAAATCAATAATGAAAATAAACTTTTATTTAGAATAAACAATAATTTTTTTTTTAATTTATTAATCGAGATTGCCTCAAAAACTTTTTTTTTAAGTCTTTGAAAAAAAAACATTCAGAAAATAACAATTATTTCTGGGAAAAAAATTATTAAAAAAAGCCACACAAAGAAGTGGCGAAATGTCGGTTTTTTAATAAAATTTTTTTAACGTTTTATTGAAAAATTGATCTAATGCTCGAGATAAATTAGATTCATTTAAAAATAAGAATATTTTGATTTTTATAAAAAAAATTATTTGGTAGCTGGTTAAAATGGTCATTCGTTATACTAAATAAATTTAAAGTAAATAATACTGGCAATTTACAAATATTAGATATTGTTAAGACTCATGCGGAACTCAAAAAAAATAATATTTAACCCAACGCACGAGTGTGTACGGGTACTCATAAAAAATAGAACTAAACCGATTTTACGACATGTTAAATTTCTTTAACTCCGGCTACTGTCGTAACAGATCACTTTAATAAATTAGGAGACAATTCGTAAATAAATTGTATGGTAAAAAAGAAATTTGTTTGGGGTGTTGAATGAAGATGGAGAAACTCAATCATGTAAAATTCAGAATTTCAGGCACGATCGATTGATTTTGTTTGTTTAGAGCTCAATAATCTAAACAGCGCAAGCTGTAATGAATATTAAACAGTTCTTCATTCTTTCACTTTTGCTTTATATTTTTTACATTTCATACTATTAACTATCAAAAGCCAAACATATTTTGCATTAATTTTGAGGTCAATTAAATCAAGTGAGAGTGTGAAGTGTTTTCCTTTGAAAAAAAGTATTAATAATTTTTGATGTATAATTTTTAAGTCTTGAACTAATTGTAAGAACTTTATTTATTTCATAAAAAAATTATACTCATCCATATTATATAAGCCACTAAAAAGATATATTGATAATATACAAAGTAAATGAAAATTAAATTAGCCTTTCTTTAATGATCAAAAATATTATTTTATAAAAATTAAATTTTTTTAGCGCGGTTTTGCTATAATTTCTTTAAAGCGCGGCACTAACTAAAACGAAAAGGATCTAGGGGGTTAATGCTATGACTATGTAGTTTTTTTTCCTTTTTTTAATAGAAGTAAAACGCCGTAAAGGTATAGTGAGAGAGGACAGATGATGAAAATTAGAAAACTTAATTAGTTCATATTCGTTGGTACTAAAAGTTAGACTTGATATGTTAAAATTTAACACAAAGGGTGATTTATTAACAACTTTATTTTTGGCAACACTGTTTTTGCCGCTTAGCTGTTTTCGTGTAACATGTTACTGTTAAACATGTTCAGTTTTGTCTATAATTTAACCATGAATCAACTTACACACGAACAACGCCTGCAGATTATTGAATTTTATTATTAAAATGCATGCTTGGCTATTAAAGTGCATCGTGCACTTCTTTCATTTTATGGTGAGTTTGGGTGACCTTCTGAGGCGGCTATTCGGAATCTTGTGACTAAATTTTACACCAAATTTACATTATTGGACATTAAACCACATACATATGTACGTAGAGTTCGGACAGAGGAAAATATCGCAGCTGCATCCACCAGTGCTGTTGATGACCGGCAGGAACGTAACTGTGAATGTCGAGCGCTACCGTGCGATGATTACAATTTTTTTTGTATCAAAATGGAAGAGCTGGACATGGCTGATATGCGGTTTCAACAAAACGGTGCCATATGCCATACAACACGCAAAACAATGGCACCATTGATGGGCGAGTTTGGTGAACAGTTTCACATTTGAGGACGGTCAATTGGCTGCCTAGATTGTGCGACTTAACGCCTTTAGACTATTGTTTGAGGGGCTGTGTTAAGGCTTATGTCTATTGAAGAATTTATTCGTGAGATACTGGCCGATATGTTGCAGAGTATGCCAAAATTGGACCTAGCGCAGCCGCGGTTAACATTTATATGAAATCATCTCTAAACATTGAAATATATAGATCGTTCTATCGACACAAATAAAGATTGCATACATATCTCTAAATTTCTTTAAAAAAAAAACTGTACAACTGCTTGTACAACTGCCTGAAAAAGCATTATATTGTACACTATTGCAATAATTTTTTGTGAGAAGGTGTATTTGTGTGAAATGTTTGGGAATCATTGGAAAACTAAATTTCGTAAAAAATATGAGTTAAGGCCTTTCTCTACTTGAGATCATCAATATGGAATTATTTTATTAAGCACCAGCAAGTTATTACAACACATGGAGAAATAATGAGGTAAATAAGTACCACCCATTAGTTTGTAATTCATTAAAACAATGCTACTCATTACTAAAATTTCTAAAATTTTTGCTGGGATGTCTTCAATGTTTGTTTAATGGGAAATAAGTCAGGTAAATTATTTTTTATATACAAATGTATGCATATTTTTTTTATTTTTTCATGCAACATATGTAGACATATGTATATACATACATGCAATTTCTTTTTAAATCAATATGCATTTCTGTATAAATTATTAACGTAAATAAAATCATTTTTCTTTCCCTTTTTATCTTAATTGCAAGAATTACAGAATTTATAGAATTGTGACATCATTTTTTAAAAATATGTAAATTAATAGCATCCCAGATAAACTTCGCAATGACTTGCCACTACCCACTTGTTCTGTATAAAATTAGAATGCTCAAAATATAGTAGAGAAATTATCGAAGGTAGTTTGCAGTTCCCATTTTGCAAAACTTTTGGCTGGCAATCTCTAGAAAGTGCGTTTTACAATTAACGAACTATCGAAGCAAAATAAGTTCGTGAGCTCATTATTGTCTGGGCGCACCCACGATTATTAAAAGTTAATATGCGTATGCAGGACAAAATGCTGATTTTTAAGAAAAAAAATCATGTGTTGCCAACAAAATAATTTTTTATTTTGAATAAAAGAATATGTACATGTATATTAACTTTTAACTTGTTCAAAACATATGCCGGAAGCAGTGCTAAGAATACAAATAAATTCTATCGGTAATATTTTGAGAAAACTTCATATAAACCTTTTTCGTCGTTTTTCTCCATTCCGGCTTTTTGGCCGAGTAATATCAAATCGAACGATTTCCAAAAACCAATAATCTTTCATTTGTTGTTTTTTCAGCAAAATATTTTTGTAACTGAAGGTTGTTTAATCTTGCTCGAGTTTGAGGCTTTAATTTGATAACTCAAAATACTCGTAATAATATCTCAGTAAATTGTTTTTCTAAACGTTTATCTAAAAAATTTCTTGAGTTTTGTTCTTACCAGAGTAGGAAAATAAACAAAACGAAACGTTTGCTTTCGTTTTGTTTTGCTCTTTCCAATGATCTTTGTGAGCACTAAATGTACATTAATTTAAACGTACGCAGCTAGAAAAGAAAATAATGGGAACAAAATTGAAAAGTTTTAAGAAGAAATGTTTGCAAACGTTTGCTGGTTAATTTGCTCATTATACAATGACGAACGAAATGAAACACTCAAAAAATACGTTTGAGCATTTGTTTTGTTCTCAATTGTACGATTGTAACGGGGTATTAAAGCAAGCAGATGAGTGAAAAGCCAATAGTTTTGTTTGCGCTCTTTGTCATTTAAAAGGTATTTGTTTTGGTTTTGCTCATGTACAAAACTATTGAAAAAAAATTAAAAGTTTGTGTTTTCATAGGAAACGTTTGCGAAAAGTTTTGTGTGTTTTCCCACTCTGGTTCTTACACCTCCCGCTTACAAAGAGTACGTTGTGTAGTAAGGACTTTCAAATGAACAACAAAAAGTTTATTTTACAAATTGTAGTGCTTTTAAGTGGGGAAAAAAAATCATGCCTTCCTCAGGTAGTTTTGTAGGCGGAAGCATTACTTTTCTCCTTTACACAGACCTGCTTTTATGAAATTTCTATTTTGTTACTGGGTCATTATATTTTTTTTATTAAAACTACACTAAAAACACGTAACGTAACTGGCTTTCCTATATTCTCTTCTTAAAAACAAAATAAGCCTCGAACTTAAGATAGATTTAGTAACTTTTAAATAAACAAATACAGTTCATAGAAGTTAAGTTAAATAATTAACTAATTATTTATTTGAATTATTTTGTGTAGTTTTTCGAACTGTATTTGCTTAATTAAAAGTTCTTTAATTAATTAAATCAAATTTAATTACTTAAAGGAATTATTAGTTATTCAAAAATCGATTTTTTCTTTAATGTAAATTGACCTTAATATTAAAGAATTTAAATGTAACTTTATTTTTATAGATTTCATTTGTTGATATAAATTCATTTGTTTTTGATTTTTTTATTGATGTTTCCATTCTTCTGCAGTTTTTGAATTTTATTCTTTTCTTTTTTTTAATCAACAATTTCTTTGAACATTTGATAACTTAGTATGTGTTAATATCATTAAAGGCGGGTTTGTATGTACTTGTGTTTGTTTAACTTATTGTGTGATTGTGGTCAAAATATTAATACAAACGTTGCATGAAATTATCTTGCCAGTCTTTTACGCAGACTCAGTTGCTTTATAGCCTTTGACTGAATCGTTGCTTGGTTTAAACAAAGAAAGAAGCAATAAAAACGATAAAAATGGTAATTAAGAATAATCGAAAACTTTAAAATTAACTTTTTTATTGAACAAGCTGTGCAAAATTTAAAAATAGAACGGTACATTTTCGCGAAAAATTTATTAATGTTTTGAAAATTTAGAAAAATTTTAAGTTAAACTAAATTTTGTGATTCACAATCAGTTCAATAAATAATTTTATAATTCAAAAATAGAATTATGGTTTCTATTTTTTCAAAAGATAAGGGAGGAAAAAGTGTGGAAGGAAATTTTCTTAATTGTGAAATAAATTATTCATATATATTTTAATATGAGATTTTTTAATAATTAAAAAATTATTTTTGAACTTTAAACGCTGACAGTGAATGATAGAAGTTGAAAATTATGAAAAAATAGTATAATGTGTAAATCAATTTTAATTAAAAATCAATTTTGAATTTCAGATTTCACATTTGATCATATTGCTCATACTCGTAAGTGTACTCGTATATGCCTCTTCAGCCGCTGTACTACCCACAACTACATCTATGGAAGTACAAGACGACAAGGAAATGTATCTGACAAAACCGACTGAAATCCTACCAATACAACCAATTTTAATATATCCTTCACCCAAATCCGTTCCCTATCATGGCAGAGCCCTCTTCAGAGATAACAAAATAATTTACATAAAATTATTAAAGCTCAAAAACTATCGTCCTAAAAGAATACAAAATCGAGTACAAATCGATGAAAAACTTTATGCGAAAGATATCCACATGAAAAATATTTTCTACGTCAAGGCCACTGCCAATGGACAGTTTAGTCACACTCGTCTTAAATTGTATCGTTTGCCTGAATTTTACGCAATAACTGTCTACAGAAAGCAACCACATAAAGAATAATTTGTTTTTAATTTGAGTAATTTTTCTGATTGTATTTGTTGTAATTATTTTACATATAACTATTTAATTGCTGTAAATATTGTATTTTTAATAATTAATTTTTAAATAAGCATATAATAAATATTTTTAAACAAAAATTACATAAAATCTATTATTCATTACGAGTTAATTTTTAGTTTATCGCTATTTAAAGAATCCTAAAGAACTTAAGCGTGTTGCTTTTGCTCTTGAAATAAGTTTTAAAAGATTTGTTCGTTAAACGTGGTTGTGTTTGCATTGAAAAAAATTGTGTAATTATGAAATTTTTTAAACCTTTGATTTACATAATCCATGTGTTTAAATCTAATCGACGAAAAATAACTCATACATATGCATATGCTTGGGTAACCGAATATATAATTGACAAAAATAGTGCATGGAGCAAAGAAAAAAGTGCAATTTAAAGAATTTAATCTTTTTTTTAAAGGAAAATAGATACAAATTCATAATAAATATTACATAAAAAATAAAAAATAAGTTTATTTATACGGCTCATAAATGAGATCATATATATCCAAGCTGTTAATTAAATTATTTTTTAGTGAAATTAAAGTACTAATACAAGCAGCATAAACTGTACTGTAACAAACTTTCTTTGACTAACTCCAATAAATTTTTGATTTGGTTTCCGCAACAATCTCAGTTTTCACAACTTCACAAATCTATATTACTTGCGTTGAACGAGGTCTTCTTACTGTATATATATTTGCATTTCATAAATAATAATTTTTTACTTAATAATATAATGTTGTATAATATCCTGATCTACAGCTGCGCAATCTGTTTTCACAAAACTGCCAAAACCCACACAAAAAAGGTTCAAATTACAGTAATTATATCTTATATTCCCTGCGGACTTACTGAACAATAGATTCAAATACCGCAAACATTTTTCTGTTATCAAAAACAAAAAAGTTTGACCCAAATTCAAAATAACGTACCATCAAGTGAATGATTTATTTAAATAAAAAAAACGTACCATCAGCGTTGTCAACTATTTACTACAAAAATACGCTATCCTTTTGCTCAAAATTCGCCAGAAAGCGCTAAAGACCGTGAATATATAATTTCAATATCTCAAATAGTTTCCATATTATACAGTTTTTTGTTTCTGATGTAAAAAGTGATGGTACGTTATTTTGCAGTTTATATGACGGACGATATAAATAAAAAATTTCTTTAAATTTTAAAAATCTTTAGTATATAATATTATATATGTTTATATCTCCACAAAACGGAAACAAACTAAATTATCTTTCATATAAACAAGAACGATATCGTTCGGCATCGTCTGAATTCTATTTAGCCGTTTTTACACTATTTCATTCATAGCAACAGTGGCAGCTCTACACAGCAAAATGTAACTCCACGGTAAAATAATACAGCTAGTGCCAAAGCGTTAACGGCCTTTTTTTTGTTCGGGTCTATCAAAATTTGATTATGTATTACTAACACACTACTAAAAAAGCACACTTTAACATTTATTTAAAATGCAAATAAGAAAAGGAAAAGAAACAAAATTCTTTATAGAACAGAAAACGCAACCATTTTGCCATTTTTCTTATGTGCTTTTTGACAGTTTCAAACCTAAACAACAATAAAAAGCAGAGTTATTGCAGCTTCAACACTACCTGTATTATTTTACGATGGGGTAGCCTAGTAATGGTATATTCAGCAAAAACCAAGCACGCAGGCACTACTCACATGTTCACCAACGCAAAAAGTTCCTTCAGTTGACGCCGAGGGTCATTAATGCTCGGCTTCGTGGTCTTTTAGTTATTTTATCCGCAAAGCATATTTTCTTTTCTGCGGTGTTTTTGGCAAATTATAAAAGAATATTTGTGAAATTATATTGAAGAAAAATATACAATTAAGCTAAATATTTTGTTTAGCGAACAATCAAGAAAATGTTGTACGAAAATGAAGAAGGTAAATTGGAATTTAAACATTTTTCACTGGTGAATTAAGTATAAGAAAGAACATGGCGCTAGAGGTTTCCATACGAAATTGTAGATTTTCCTTTAAAATATAAAATTAATGGTCGTATTCATTTTGTAGAAATGTACGAGGAGGAGAATGCAGAGGAAATCTCCCATGAGTTGTGGCAGGAAGCTTGCTGGATTGTTATCAACGCTTATTTTGATGAAAAAGGTTTGGTACGTCAACAATTGGACAGCTTTGATGAATTCATCCAAATGTCTGTTCAACGTATAGTGGAAGATTCACCTGCAATAGATCTGCAAGCCGAGGCTCAGCACACTTCGGGTGAGATTGAAACCCCGGTAAGAATTTGAATTAAGATTTCTTTTGCCAACAATGATTTTATTTGTTTTCTAGCCTCGTTTTCTTTTAAAATTTGAACAAATTTATTTGTCGAAACCTACACATTGGGAAAAAGACGGTTCGCCAAGCCCCATGATGCCTAACGAAGCTCGCTTGCGGAACTTAACATATTCCGCTCCTCTCTATGTTGACATAACTAAAACCAAAATCGTGGAAGGTCAGGCACCAGTCGAGACACAGCATCAAAAGACATTTATTGGCAAAATTCCCATCATGTTACGTTCTACTTACTGCTTGCTGTCACAACTAACGGATCGTGATTTAACTGAGTTAAATGAGTGTCCTTTGGATCCAGGTGGCTATTTTATTATCAACGGGTCCGAAAAGGTGTTAATTGCCCAGGAGAAAATGGCAACTAACACTGTGTATGTATTCAGCATGAAGGATGGAAAGTACGCATATAAATCTGAAATCAGATCTTGCTTGGAACATAGTTCTCGTCCCACTTCAACTCTTTGGGTCAATATGATGGCTAGAGGCTCTCAAAATATTAAGAAATCAGCTATTGGTCAGCGCATCATAGCTATTTTACCTTATATCAAACAGGAAATTCCTATTATGATTGTGTTTCGTGCTTTGGGTTTTGTAGCTGATCGTGACATTTTGGAACACATTATTTATGACTTCGATGATCCTGAAATGATGGAAATGGTTAAGCCTTCATTAGATGAAGCTTTCGTAGTGCAAGAACAAAATGTTGCTTTAAATTTTATTGGTACTCGTGGTGCCAGACCTGGTGTTACCAAAGACAAACGTATCAAATATGCTAAGGAAATCTTACAAAAGGAAATGTTGCCTCATGTGGGAGTATCCGATTTTTGTGAAACGAAAAAGGCATACTTTTTGGGTTATATGGTGCATAGATTGCTGCTGGCTTCATTAGGTCGTCGTGAATTAGACGATCGGGATCACTACGGTAAATATTAATATTTTATAAAAATTCTATAAATCTACGTGTAATTATTAATTACTTTAGGTAATAAGCGGTTGGATTTGGCTGGTCCTTTATTGGCCTTTTTATTCCGCGGTCTATTCAAAAATCTAATGAAAGAAGTCAGAATGTACACACAAAAATTCATTGATCGTGGAAAGGACTTCAATTTGGAATTAGCTATTAAAACAAATATAATTACTGATGGCTTACGTTACTCCTTGGCTACTGGCAATTGGGGTGACCAGAAAAAGGCTCATCAAGCCAGAGCTGGAGTATCGCAGGTAAATTGTTCATAAGTATGTTTTGAAATAGACAAATTATTCCGATTTTGAATGTTGCAGGTATTGAATCGTTTGACTTTCGCCTCAACCTTATCCCATTTAAGACGTGTCAACTCACCCATTGGCCGTGATGGTAAATTGGCCAAACCTCGTCAGTTGCATAATACTCTGTGGGGTATGTTGTGTCCAGCCGAAACCCCCGAAGGTGCAGCTGTAGGTTTGGTAAAAAATTTGGCTTTAATGGCTTATATTTCTGTTGGTTCTCAACCTTCCCCCATTTTGGAGTTCTTGGAGGAATGGTCTATGGAGAATTTAGAAGAAATTGCTCCTTCTGCCATTGCTGATGCCACTAAGATATTCGTAAACGGTTGTTGGGTTGGAATACATCGTGATCCCGAGCAACTGATGGCTACTTTACGTAAATTAAGAAGACAGATGGATATTATTGTCTCCGAAGTGTCAATGATTCGAGATATTCGTGACCGTGAAATTCGTATTTACACAGACGCTGGAAGAATATGTCGTCCCTTGTTGATCGTTGAAAATGGTTCATTATTGTTGAAAAAAACACACGTTGAAATGTTAAAAGAACGTGATTATAACAATTACAGTTGGCAGGTTCTGGTTGCATCGGGTGTAGTGGAATATATTGATACACTAGAGGAGGAAACCGTAATGATTGCCATGTCACCATATGATTTAAAACAGGATAAAGATTATGCCTACTGTACAACCTACACGCATTGTGAAATTCATCCTGCTATGATATTGGGTGTGTGCGCATCTATTATTCCCTTTCCTGATCATAATCAGTCTCCTCGTAATACCTATCAAAGTGCTATGGGTGAGTACATTTTTTTTAACATTACAATTAGCATTGCTAACATGCACTTAAATTTTGTCACAGGTAAACAAGCTATGGGTGTTTATATAACCAATTTCCATGTACGGATGGACACTTTAGCCCATGTCCTGTACTATCCCATGAAACCTTTAGTTACAACACGGTCTATGGAGTATTTACGTTTCAGAGAACTGCCTGCCGGTATTAATTCCATTGTAGCTATTCTCTGTTACACTGGTTACAATCAAGAAGATTCTGTCATTTTAAATGCTTCTGCGGTAGAAAGAGGTTATTTCCGCTCCGTGTTTTACCGTTCTTACAAAGATTCGGAAAATAAACGTATCGGCGATCAAGAGGAGAATTTCGAAAAGCCCAATCGACAAACCTGTCAAGGCATGCGTAATGCTCATTATGACAAATTAGACGACGATGGCATTATAGCACCCGGTATTCGTGTGTCTGGTGACGATGTAGTTATCGGTAAAACTATTACTTTACCCGAAAATGATGATGAATTGGATGGCAATACGAAACGTTTTTCAAAGAGGGATGCTTCAACATTCTTGCGTAATTCTGAAACTGGTATTGTAGACCAAGTCATGCTGACTCTTAACAGTGAAGGCTATAAGTTTTGTAAAATTCGCGTGAGATCCGTCCGCATACCGCAAATTGGCGACAAATTCGCCTCTCGTCACGGACAAAAGGGTACTTGTGGTATTCAATATCGCCAGGAAGATATGGCATTTACATGTGAAGGTTTGGCTCCTGATATTATTATTAATCCTCATGCTATTCCATCTCGTATGACAATTGGCCATTTAATTGAATGTCTCCAGGGAAAACTCGGCTCGAACAAGGGCGAAATAGGCGATGCTACGCCATTCAATGATGCTGTTAACGTACAAAAGATTTCAACTTTTCTCCAAGAATACGGCTATCATTTGCGTGGCAATGAAGTCATGTATAACGGCCATACTGGACGAAAAATTAATGCCCAGGTTTTCTTGGGGCCCACTTATTATCAACGTCTTAAGCATATGGTGGATGACAAAATTCACAGCAGAGCTCGTGGTCCTGTACAGATTCTTGTGCGACAACCTATGGAAGGCAGGGCTCGTGATGGTGGCTTGCGTTTTGGGGAAATGGAACGGGATTGTCAAATATCTCATGGTGCTGCACAATTCCTACGTGAACGTCTCTTTGAAGTTTCTGATCCCTATCGCATACATGTTTGCAATTTTTGTGGTTTGATTGCAATTGCCAATCTGCGAAATAATACGTTTGAATGTAAAGGCTGCAAGAATAAGACGCAAATCTCACAAGTTCGTTTACCATATGCAGCTAAATTATTGTTCCAAGAACTGATGTCTATGAATATTGCTCCACGTTTAATGGTTGTGCAATAAGATTCATTTATTTTTCATTATCAACTTAATTATTAGGATTTTTTATTAAAAAACATGTATGACACAAGTCTCAATAAAAGTTTACTCAATAACAAAACAATTTGTTTAAATTTAAAGTTTGGACAAATCGAAGAACATTTCAAACACTTTTTGCAAAATGATGTTAGGCGCAAAAGCACGAATTTTTCAGGAGAACGTATGGGTATGCCTATAGGAAGCGTTTGTGTCAACTTATCTGCAAACTATAGCACATTGAATTAAATTTTCTGTAGTTGTAGCTATCTGCGGCATCATTGTCAGTCAATTAGTTTCGCAGAAACTTTTGACGTGATAATGTCATTCCTTAAAAACGGATTATTTGAGTTAATAATGCATATTCATCCTTTGTATCGGAAAAAGCTTGCCAAATCCTAACTAGTCGCATTGCAATTCAAATTACAACTATTAAACATTTTCTTACGCAAGTTCCTTTTGTATTATACATATATAAATATGTATGTATTAAGACCCCATTTGCTTTACGCAACGTTTGGTGAGAAGGGAAAGAAGACTTTGGTGTAATCACAAAGTTTTTTTCTTCTACGCTCGTCGTTTATACATACTTGTATTTGGTTGCATGTGTGTGTTTGGTTTGCATGTTTATCCAACAAAACAACCCAAAATTTGTCAAAGTAAACTTTGCGTGTGCAAAAGTGCAAGAAAGTTTAAAGAAAATTTAAAAAGACTTCGTTAAAGTAAACTTTTCATAGTTACACATATTGAATTTAAAATTGCGATAATCGATTTAATAGAAAAGTTAATGATCAAAATGAACAAAAATAAATTTTATGTAAGTACAAAAAATAAAATTAAACATTCCTAGTAAACTTGTTCCTAATTAGGTTTTTAGCAACATTTATTTAAGATCAAATTTTAAAATTTCACTTGAATATATTCAATGAAAAATAGTATAAACTACATACTATCATGTATGTATCTTTTGTCAAATATATATACATATATATTTTTCTATTGTTACAAATCTTTATTAAAACAATTTAAAATTACATATTTACTAGCTGAATTGCGAAAAAGCATGTTTAAACTCTGATGACCAAAAAGGCATGGGAAGGTCAGCGTCAAGTGAAACACCTTTTAAACACATTTAGGCATACTTTTCTTGCTTTAATCAATGTTTAAATAAATAAATCAATCAAGATACAATGAAAGTTTTAATATAATTTTTTATTAAAATTTAATTGTCAAATACGTAATTTTGATTCTAAAATGCATATTAGCAAAAATGTTCAAAAAGTTTACAAAAGAAAATATAAAAATTTTTTATAAAAAATATTAATTTATATACTATATGTTTGTTGTTAGATAAATATAAAATTGGGTTTTTAATAAAACTAGTTTTGTCATTAAAGATAAGGGAGCAATTGAAAAATAACAAATGATTTTCTTTACTATATATTACTAATTGTTGAGTAAATTTTAATTTTCTAATGTGGCAGTGTTTTTTTCATTTATTTGTTTGCGTTATTTTTATTGCCCTTAAGTTATAATTATAGATTACATATATTCATATTCTAATTTTTAAATCGATTAACTCCCCAAACAATGTTTTTATTGCCTTTAATTTACTCTGGTAAACAGTGTCTTAGTTAAACAAAGTCGTTTTTTTAAACACTACATTTTACATGAATAGTATTCGGCACTAAAAGAAGACGGTAAAAAGAGTAAAATTAAAATGTATAAGCAGTCAAATATAAGTCATTATTCTTTGCAACGATAGCAATTTTTTTAATGCAGATTGCTTACAGGCTTAACTTTTATTAAGAAATTTTTTGTTTTTCAGTGTAAACAAAGTATTCTGTTAGTATCCTGCATATGTTATTAACATTAACACTTCACTTCGAAAATATGCATAAAATAAATAATTTGTTTGCCAATAATTTTCGGTGGTTTTCATGAAAACCAATTTTGTAGGAAACATTTTGAGTTAAACGCTAAAACTTACAAAAATTTATAAATTGAAGTTAACCGATTTGACTGGCCATTTATATATAATTGATACTAAACTTAATAGAGATAAGAATTTATAAATATTTATTCAACAAGTTTTTATTTTATCATTTGATTAACGGGTAGCATTTTATTTTCATCTTTATACTTCTCTAAATACGTTTTGAACTAATTCCAAGTTGTTGTAAAAATTTAAATTTCTAGCGTTTATGTCAACTAAATATTGTTGGCATATCTTTCACTTAGTAAATGAAGCAAATTCCATGAAATAAAGAAACTATTTTAAACTTATATAGTATATGTAGTTTAACTTTTTATTTCCATTGAAAATGTGTTCGATAACACTTTAAAATACAATATAAGTCAAACGGACACAGTGATCCTTGGAAAATAACACCCATTTTTTTTAAGATCATAAATAAAATTTAAAAAAATTAACTTATAACTTGATTTTTTATATATATGTATGTATAATGGTATTTTTATGTCAAAATTGCTTTTATGGTTCGGGAAAAAGACTTCATATTTTAGAAATGTGGTCATTTGCCGTAATTGTTACTATATCCGTATCCAAAAATATAAAAAATTTGCAATGTCATGGCCTTCGTTGAGTTACTCAGTATACATATATTGGAAGAATATATACTTATTCATACCTTGAAAACTTAATTTATATACACGTCTTCATTTATTTGATATTATTGAACAGAAAAAGCCTATCTAAATAAAAAATTTTTAAAAATGGTATCGTGGCGGGTGGAACTGAAATAACTAATTATTGTCCTTGTCAACCAATTTGTTTTAACTCTCGATGAATATAGTCCAATCACGATAAATATGTATATTTTAAAGCACACATATAATTTTGACTTGCTTAGGGCCATTATTACAACATCCTTTTAGTTAAAGGTAGGCTTTTGTCTGCCCGATAAACAGCTTTGCATTATTACAACTTAATTTTTATTATTTTTATTAATAACAATAATTTTAATGGATAAAACAACAATAAATGAAGTTTTTATAATGCAAAGGCATTTATCGGTACGACAAAATACTGCCTTTAACTAAGGGCAAGTATAAGAATGGCCCTAAGTATAATAAATCATCATTCATTTTGAGTAAAACTATACTTCACAATATATTTTTGTAGTTAAAAAAGGCAATCAAACTACATAAAAGTATGAATGATACAAAAACCTTAGAAAATTAAATATTAGTGAAATTTTTAAATTTATTAAATTAAAATTAATATGATTTACTTTAAGCTTACAGTTTTGCTTCCCATACATACTATATTCGATGTGCTTGTTATCACATTCCATTATTGCTCCCTTATTCTTTAACTTACCTACGAAAAACATGTAGCAAAAGATTTAACTTTTATACTCTACCAGCTGGAGCTATGGGATTTTTATCATGAAAACGTAAAATGCGTGTCAACATTGTGGTAATACAAGGAATTTGCTTCTGTTGATGCATTTCCGGAGTGTCAGGAGTACAAGATTCAAAATCAACGGCAACACGTTGGCAAACGAATGTCAATAAGGTCAATATATCATAACGTTTGCCATTAGCTGCCAATTCAGCACATAATGACTGCATAAACCAAGAACCTCGCGTGGTGTTGCGCCATGAGTAAAATCCAGGAATTGTTGAATAGGCAATTAAAAAATCGGCATGTACTGGAATTTTGTAGCTCATTGATGAGTCACCATCAGTCTGGGTTACCATGCGTTTCATTGTTACACCAGGATCTAGACGATCACCTTGGCAAGCCTGTATAAAGAATAATTTTGGTTTACCAGCAAGAGTGCGACAATGCTGGGCAGTAAAATAATTCCATATGCTGTCCAACTTATACTGCGTATCCTTGGCGTAAATAAAACCCATTTCACCATGTGATAATATGGCTATCAATATGCAGTCACTGTTGGCATGATCTTGACTGGCAGCCCATTCTATTTGGCGTTTAATTTCACCATAAGTGTAATCTTTGTATACCTTGGTATCAAATTCTAGCTGTTTAAGACAGCGCGCTAAATTATCACAGTCCACATTAGTGCCCGATCGGGATTTTAGTGTTGGCACCATAAAATGTTCATGATTAAAAATTAGCGCCAACCCACGATTTTTATGACGCATATTGTATTCAACTGCATGACGGTCAGTTGTCATTATTGCTGTGTAATTGTTTGATGATGTATTGTATGATTTGTTCGCCAGCTGAGCTATTGCTCCTTGCTGCTGATAGTTGTTAGATGATGAGCCACTTGAATAGTAGGTACTTGAACCACTATTTGAAGAGCCCAGAGAACCAAATGCATCAGTAATATCATCAGTGTTAGTAGAGCGTTCTACATAAGTTCCAACTTGATCTTCGGATGCTGTAGCCATTTTTTATTAAAGACTTTTTGGAGTTATGTCTTTGTTTATAGAATTAATACACTTTTAAGTTAAAATTCTTTAATTTCCCTTTTTCCGACTTATGAGTTTTTGCTGTTGCCTTTAGAGATGCTTTTGTTCGTTTGATACGCGTCTGTTTATAAATTGCAATTACTTGTTGTTTGGTTTTGCTTTGTTAAACTTTTGTTTTTGCATTTACATATGTATATACATATTTTTTTCCATTTTCAGTTGCCAGTGCTGCCGTTTAATCAGTTTACGAGATGAAAAGATAAACTCAAAATTTGTTTGCAATATATATCTGCATAGTTTGTAATGAAACTATTGTACTATTACTTTCAAAATTTGTGTTTTCTTTGTTTTTATTTATATGGTTATAGATAAATATTTCTTAAAACACTTTTATATAAATTTAAAAGAAACTGGATATTTCGTAAATAACATTATTGTCATCACTTAAATACCAGCTTGCCATACCATACATTTATTGCCAGACTAAATAAAAATTTTAAATTCCTCTTTTAAGAAGATATAATCAACAAGGTAAGTTGTCAGAGCAACAAAAACAATAACATTTTCCTACTGTCAAACAAATTCTATACATGAACATTTTGTTTTTAATTTTTTCATATTGGGTTTGACATTCCTGAATTATTACATAAGCGATCAGGTGCTTTAAAGAGTTTACTTTGTTTATTGTGTCATGGCTTGTGGCTATTTCCAACGGCACAAAATTTAAAATTTGACGGCCGACCATCAGACAGCACGGCCATGTGATATTAATTATACTAAAGTTTTTGCGAAATGTGTGACAAACTTTTTGTGTTCATATTTTTTCAAGCTGACAATGATGTATTTCCGTAACGGTACACAACGATTATTAAATTTAAGAAATATTTTTCTCTATTGATTTGGCATAAGAAGCAATGAAATTCATATATGTCCATACATATGTATGTACCTATGTACATATATGTATATGTACATATGTAGATAAACTTTAGGATTATTTTTTACTTTTTGCCAACAATTAATATGTCCATTATTCTATCTTTTTGCTTTTGATTTTTTTGTATATGAATGAAGCACTCATAACAAGTTTTAAAATGATAACAAGGCTGTATACATATATACACAAATATATATATATATACTATATATAATATAATAATATATCTTGGATTTTGGCATACGAACGACACATTTCAGAACATCTTTTGGTTTATTGAAACTAATTCAGCCGGTTTAAGGATTTTCTCCTCCGCCCTTAATTTTTTTATTTACTGCTTCCTATGCACTTTAGTTTTTGTAACATATTCCCATAGTACATATGTATGTATGTATGTAGATACATATGTAAGTATATAAATCTACTTAGTATGTATGCTCCTATAAAAATTTTATTTTGTTCTTTATTATTTTTTAATTAAGAATGGTGTCTCTAATTTTTTTAAAACGAAATAATTAAAAAAATATGTTTTTTTTACTACCACATCGTAAAGTATGCCCGAAAAATTTACCTCATAAGTTAAAGGGGAAGTTCTTATATCTAGAGTATACTCTTAAAGATACAAAATGTTATTTTTTGAACATTTATAAAAACAGTATCTCGCTTAAGAAAAATAGTTGAATTCTGTAATTCATTCATAATCAAAATGTAAGCCACTGCCTCCAGAATTCTTTGCAATCCATTCATCAAAACGTTCTGAAATTTCAGCAGAAATATAATTTTTCCAATCGCCTATCTGGCCTTTGCGTATAAATTTAATTTCTGCATTTTCCGTTGCCTCGGCCTTATTTCCGTTTGAATCAACTGGAGTTAAAATTGGATCCAAATTGACGGCTGGATTTGATTGCATTCTATCGAATTTTAAATGATCACAAATTCGTTTCATATCTTCTTCGGTTATCTGGTAGTTGAGTTGTAAAAAATTCGCACATTTATGAATAACCGCAGGCAAATCCCTTTTCATATCTTCATATTTTAAAAATAATACGTTTGGATCTGTTGAATGTTTCCAGAAAGGTAGAACATGTTCCCAATACGATCCCATTACGGTTTGCCCATTGATAAATATATCTACAAACTCGTCAAACGAATTTTGAAGACCGTGCAATAGTTTACAGTAGTAATAATATGAAACACATAAATCTTTAGGATTACGTGCGGTGTAGATTATCTGTAATTAATATACATAAGTAAGTACAATGGTATGAATGTGTGTTATAAACATTTTTGTTAAGTTTTACTATTTAATTTTTTTTACCTTTACTTGGGACTTTTCAAGATCCCTGGGTAATAAATGCCATGGTAAATGCGATCGAGCAAATCGTGGACGTGGCATATTTTTTAATTTTTCAACCGTATTTCCCAATGAATTTCTTTGTAGTAAAATAAAATAAAATTAGAAAAATTATATTTTAATAATTATTTCAATACAGTACAGAATCAAATAATAGTTATTTATATCCATTAACTTGTTACATATGTATATAGTATGAATATATCACGACTTTCTTCTAAACTTTTTTGATTGAGGCTAAGAACTTTGTAATAAATAATATAAACTGAACATCAATTACTTTACAATAAATTTCGTACATTTCGTATATTTTGCGAAAGAATTTCGTGGTGCGAAATAACGAAATATTTCGTACAATATATAAACTAGGAATAAACTAGGATTTATCGTTCATTTGCTGCGATGACATCATAGCTCAAAAATAGTTCGAGTTAAATAAATTAGCATGTAAATATGATATACATATGTATGTATATGACATGTCATTTACGTAAATGTCTTGCAAGTGTCATGTAATTTAACTAACATATATACATATATGTAAACAATATGTAAATTTCTTCCACATAAATGGCATGCAAATTTCATGCAAAGTATATGAAAATGTCATGAGATAACATGCAAATGTCATGTAAATAAGATGTGCATTTGTAAACGTAAAAAGCTTCTCAGATGGTGTTTGCTTATTTTATTTACCAGATATTTTCTAAGATAAATAAGACGTAAGGTATACCCTACGTTCGTAAATGCAGTACTGCTCAGCAACTCAAAGAAAGCTTGTTTAACGATGCCAACATTCACATTTACAAACGCAGTTTTTATCTAAAGAAAACCCGGATATATTTTGCATATACAATAATGAACACTGCTAGTGAAAGTTCAAAACTTTATTTATTAGATTTTAGAGATATTTCTAAAAAGCATATACGAGTATGTATTTCATAATTATTTTTGAGCACTTACTCTAACCATTCATAATGATCGTCATTAAACAAAGCGGACAACTCAATCATGGGCGATCTCAATTGTTGCATTCTTTTGGCACCTTCAAAATCCATTTGATTACCCAACAACCATATCATTTCCTGAGCCCATGTAGAACCACTCCTAGGATATGATACTAACCACACATCATCCGAATATATTTTAAAATCTCTAATGGATTCTCCGATTTCCATAAACTTTCGTGGCATTATAACATTGCCCGGTAAAACTTCCACAAAACAATCCTTTTTAGGAAATAAAGCATAAATTTTTCTAGCAATTTCTTTATCTATCTCTTTATAAGTTAACTCCATAGTGCTTGTGTACTTTAAATAACTCGCTCCAGTTCACAATCTTTTATTTTTAATGGATGAAGTATGTTAGGAAAAATTCGGTTAAAGTTGCAAAACAGAAAACGTCCGTTTCCCTGAACTATTGCTGAAAGACTGCAACAAAACGTATTCAATTTTGATAATAATGATGTTAGTTAATTGATTGCATTGTTTATACACCATATTTTCTCTCTTGTCTGTGGTCTTAGCTTATGATGAAAATTGTGCTTAAGTGTAGTGAAAGTAAAAGTGTTTTTCCGTTATTGGCCAACAAAGAAAACTTGTATTTTCACTAATATTAATACTAATGCAATCTTGACATTAGAGTAGTTCAGCTTTACGACGAAATACATAACTACTAAAAATTATTAGATCCAGTATAATTATTTATTAAATGGCAGCTTCTTTCAATGCATGTTTCTCATACAAGCCATACATACTCGATGGGCACCACTCACGTGCAACCACGCATGATCGTACGTAACTTATTATTTCATTATGTAAGTGCGAATATCGCAACGCAACACATTTTCACAAATTTTCAGTATGAATTCTCAATTCTGTAAATATTGTTTTTAATAACTCATGAACTATTACGAGTGCCAGCATTAAGGAGGAGGAATCCTTTGTTATTATATACAGTGAACTCTCTCCTAACGTATACCTCCCTTAAGCGGACATTTCCCATAAACGGAAAATTTTTTTAGTCCCCAAAAAATCCTTAGGGATTTGAAATTTTTTTTTCTCTTTTGAGCGGACAACCGTCCCATAACCGGACGCGGACAGTCTTTTTCCCACCCTTTGGGCATTTTAGTTCCCTATAACCGGACAATAACACTGTTTTTCCTTTTTTTTTCTTTTCCCTTATTGGCACAGCCTTTTCTTATACAATAATGGGTGTATTTATAAGGGGGAACCCCAAAAACAAACAGCTTGTTGTCTTGCGCATAATAAATGCGTGTAATTATAAACTCCTGTTGTATACGTACTTGAATCGCTATGCCTTGACTATTAAAGACAAAGTAAATGTTGCTGAAATTCATAAAAATGAAAAACTTATGGCGTTTTCTTTTCTAGAAAAAAGTGTAACATTTTTTTCCCTTTTTATTGAAAATTAGCAATATAATGATATGTGGAAATAGGTAGTGAGTTTATTAGAAATTATTATATCATCTTTTAAAAGACATAATTTTTGTCTTAAGAAAACTTTGAGTAGCTATTTTTTTATAAAGAGTGTAAAGTGTAAAGAAATGTTACACTTTTTTAGAAAAGAAAACGGCATTAGTGTTCGCGAGTTAGCAAATAAATTTAAGATCAGCAGAACTCAGTCTGCTTTAGATAATGAAGTCTTCATTAATGATGAAGATGTGGAATACATTAGTACTGATATGTAAATTGCTTCCCAAGAAAGGCTTCCAACTCGTCTGAAGATTTATAAATTATTTCGTTTAATAAAAATCTATGTATTTTGAAAAGTTTTGTATTAAACAAAATTCAGTATGTATTTCGTTACCTTAATTTGAACATTTTACTGTTTTTAAATCTTTTTATAGAGTACATATTACATACTTGCAGAAAACCAACTGCATACTTATTTTTGGTTTTATTACTAATAATGCAGTTATTTTTTGTACCATTTATCAGTCTTTAATTTTAAAGTGAATCCTTGGTATACTTTTATACGTGCAAAGAGGTGTTCCATAAAATAGATAAAATAGAGCCACAAAAAAACCATTAAACATGGAGGTGGAAATATAGTGGAACAGGACCTATTTTTCGTATTGAGGAGGGAATGGATGGATGTTGTATATTATACAAATATACTTAGCGACATAATGCTACCTTACGCTGAGTGGGAATGCCACTTCGATGGGTGTTTCAATAAGGCAACGGCAAGAAACACACATCGAAGCGGGCAAAAGATTGCTTCAACAAAAATGGCGTTAAGGTGTTAAGTTGGCCGCACAGTCACCAGACTTAAATCCCATTGAGAAGTTATGGCGGGTAGTTAAACTAGCTATTCCAGGAAAAACTATCTAATAAGGATCGGTAATGGGCATTTGTAAAAATTGCCTGGAATGATATTTCAATCGAAACTTGCCTAAAACTTGTGAACTCAATGTCGAAATACTGGTTAGCTGTTATAATAATAATAGAACTAAAAAAAATATGAAGGAAGTCGACGTTTTTTGTAGTTAAAAACTATACTCTTCTAAATTTTTTCTTTTAAAATGTTTTCCCCTTCTGTATATATTTTTTAAAGCTAGATACGTATTTTCTAAACTAAGGTAACGATATGTAAATTGTATAGCTCCAAAATGATATCAAACTTTTTTTATGGTTCCCTTATTAAGTTTTTTGTCACCTACGTTAAAATTGTATTTGCCATTTCTAAATTAAGGTAACGATATCTAATATGAATGAATGTGATGATTAGTCAATGCGAAATTGAATGTATATACTTTTTCATATATGTATAAATATATATAAATATAAATACGTATCAACTATGTACATGTATCCTTACTATCTTCTTGTACAAGGATTTAATTTCTAAAGAAAAATGGCAAATTCGCGATTGTCTATCATTTTCCCAACTTAATATTATAACCGAAACGACATAATATTTAGTTGGAAAGGGGCGTATTAGTACGAAAACAATATTATTTATGATTCGAAAACAATTATCACTTATGATACTTTTAATCATCCAGATTACATCGTTTCGATCATCATCGTATGGTTTATTGGGCAATTGTCGCCAGTTGATACACATACATATGTATATGTATGTATATGTACATATGTGCATTTAAAATAAAAAATTAAAATGCAAGTTTCTTTCTATAAAGTGAAGTTTAAACTGATTGAAATTTTTAAATAAAATAATTTACCAAAAGAATAACACATATAAAACTAAAAATTTAATCGAATAACTTTCAAAAGCCTGCTACTGACTGAATCCCGTCTGAATTTCAGTTTTAAAAATTTTCATTCATTTCTATTCGGAAAAATTATCACGTAGACTTGTGTAGAATTGTTTTATTACATTTTCATGTAGGTATTAAAATATATTCTTAAAATTTAACCCGTTCAACAACTAAAAATTAATTAAAAAACTAAATGTGAAAAGTTTCGTGACCAAACAATTGTTTGTAGATTAGTTTTAGCATCAGCTTACGATAAAAAAGTATGCATCTATTGTTTTGACATTTCTGCAATATAGTATAACAAATGTTAAAAAATTCCTGGTACTTCTCTTTTGGAGTCAGTAATAACTAGCAAACGTAAATTTTTTTGAGAATGTACCAACCTAAATTTTCGTATGTTTTATTTAGGCACAGTTCTTATGGGAATGTGAAATTCAGCAGAAGTCTGTGTGAACAATAAAAAAATTTGATTAGTCGAATAATAGATTAATCAGAAATTTGATTTATAGCTTAATAATTCTTTTTTTAAATTTTAAAAAATCACAATTTGATTCTACACAGTTGACAAGAACAAACCTTATTATAAAGTTCATCAACCGAAATCTCAGAGATTGATTTATTTTTCTTGATAAAATATTATATAAAACAGAATTGAAGAAGAAAGTAAAATTCATGTCAAAATTAACATAAATTCCTAACATACTTGTATCATTAAACGACATAATTTTTATGCATAAATTAAGTATAAACTGAAATAAAAAACAACGGTTTTCAATAAGAGTACTTAAAAACATTATTAATAAAAAATACTTACTCGTATCAGAAACATACGAACGTATTTCTTGCGTTCAGTTTGCAAAAGCATTTTACAATTCTTTCATCTAACTACATATGTACATACATATATTAGGATAATTCAAAGGAAAAAATCTAGTCACCCAAATATTCGATATTGAAGAATAATTCCAGACAAAAAATTGTAAAACCGGTTTGACAACTCTAAAAAGTGTGTAGAAATAACTCCTAATAGGTATGAATTGAAAATTTTATATACTCTTAAAAATAAATTTTAAGTTCTAAAACGGTGCGAACGTGATTTATTTACACCACAAATTTAAAAGATTATACCTATTAATTATATTAAAAGTTAGTTTGTAATTACATATTTGAAGAAAAAAAACAATTTATTTATTCATTCATTTAGCCAAAAATATTTGTCTATAATTTTAACGCTCTTTGAATTAAAAATTCTGAAAAAGAAAGTAGGTAGATTACGACGCTAACAAAAAGCCAACAAAAACTTTATTGTCGTGTACCTGTAGGAGAGGGGCAAAGAGAAATAAGTATTCGTTACTGTAAAACTAATCATTTCGTGAAAAAGGCCATGCGCAACAGCTGTTTAATTTACCTTGGTATTTTAATACACGTCAGGCTAAAATGATTCTTGCAACATGTTGGATCGCACGAACATTGAACAGGTAAGAAAAAACATCAAACCCAGTTTGAGCTAAGAAGTAGAA
Source organism: Gymnocheta viridis (assembly GCA_956483585.1). Taxonomy (NCBI): domain Eukaryota; kingdom Metazoa; phylum Arthropoda; class Insecta; order Diptera; family Tachinidae; genus Gymnocheta; species Gymnocheta viridis. The sequence continues at coordinate 122,071,041 of OY101440.1, forward strand.
TAGCAAAGAAATGTGTATAAAATTGTAAGCATGATCTAAGCTAAAGAAGAGTTACAATATTTTTAAGCCAAGCAGATGGAAGAAAGTTTTCATTCAGCTTGGATGTATTAAGCGGTGTTCCGTTTACTTTAGTGACTACTCAAAGCAAAAAAGAAAAATCTAGATCAAATATTCACCATATTAACGGACGGATACATCCACTGTGAAGCAAGATATTTAATTGTGCAAAAATAAGTTTAAAAAAAAAATAAATCATAAACCGTAAAATTGTTTAAGTTATTGTGAAAGTTCCTTACTATTTTAAATTTATTCAATTTTTAAGAAATGCTAGTGGAAAAAAAAATATTTCTGTTGGCATTATTATGCGTCAATATATCTTTTGGACACTCAACGCAACGTCCCTTACGATCAGGTAGTGACGACGATGACGCGAATCCTTTATTGGATATGGCTTCGATGTTTATACAGGAAGCTTTAACTAATCAAAATAATAATGATGGGCGTGGAGCTGGCGTAGGGGGGACAGCTGGCCTAGCTGGTATAGCTTCGATTGTAGGTTCTTTTATGCAGGCAAACAGTGGAGGACAGGCCAAAAACTCTGGAGGCTCCGGTGCTATGCAAATCCTTTCAGGCATTGGAAGCTTATTAGCTAATGCTGGAAATAATAATGGTGCTCGTAGAGGTGGCGGCAGTGGTTTTGATCCTTCCATCATTGGAAATGTTCTTGAAATGTTTACACAAACTGAAGAAACTGAAGACGATGACAACCCTGATGGTCAGCAACATCAAAACAAGCGTGAATCCGGTTCTGGCATCGATTTGGGCTCTATATTGCAAATTGCTTCAGCTTTTATGGGTCCAAATAATGAAAACCCTTCTCATCACCACCAGCAAAAACGGTCGGTAAACACAAATTCAGCAACACCACAACCTCAAGAAGATAATGGCCTAATGAGCCTTTTACCGTTATTGATGCAAGCTGTCAGTTCATTTGCTGGTCCAGAAGGTAAACATACACAAGAGAAACATAAAGATCATGCCTGGGTTTTGCCACCATTCTTGGAACACTTGCATGTTTTATGGGATCATTTTTCCAATTCTGATTTAGCTGACGCTCTTTACGAAAAGTCGGGCGTGAATAAAATTATGAAGGTGCGTTAAATGTTAGGTGAAAGCTTCATTCGGATTTACAAAATTTTAATTAAAACTTATTTTCACTTTTGCAGGGATTCAAGGGTCGTGAAGGCAAATTGGATTACGACAAATTATTTGAGTCTTTAAATAATCAATCATTCCGTAGAAGATGGATTAAATCCGCTACTTTATATTTAGCCGATTGGACTAGCTATTTGGCTAATCCAGACGTTTATACCAAGTAAGTAGATCTCTGAAAATAGCATTTGTAGTCGATTAATGCAAAATGACTTAAATGTGCTTCATATATACAATCACTTATTTACGTACGGAAAATACATCCATGCATTTGGATTTACTTATGTATGCATGTGTGTATGCATGTATGTATGTACATATTTATGTACCTGATAGATAGTAAGTTAAAAAAAAGTATATTGAAATATGTTACTATAATACAAAATTGCAATTGTACTGTATTGTATGTCTATTTTATTTATCTGGGCAAAAATTTAAATTGAAATTAATTTTTTTCAGCGGCAATTTTTAAATTTTCATTTAACTTCTTTTCACTTGGTTAATTATTTTTAATTGAAATCATTAAATAGCTAACAGCAGTTGAATGTTTAAAGCTTTTCTAACGACTTAGAGAAAGAGAGACATACAAACAGTGATTTACTACAAAACTTTCTTTTGTCTGTCGGAGTTGTATGGCCGAGTAACTGCCTGTATTATTTTAAAATACTCATATATTTGTAAAACCGGTATCAATTAAACAAAAAGAAAAAATAAATCGAAGAAAGAAGAAGGAACTTTCGTGACACACTTTTTAGTTTACCTTGCGCTACAACCAAATAAGAAAATTGAACTAACATTCAAACCAGGAATGGAAAAGTTGGTACTATCGTATTTTTTGGTACATTTGCTGTAGTTCTCTATTTACAGAACAAGTTAATGTTTTTTAATAGTAATTCAAAACTTTCCAACAATAAGAGAATTCACAAGAGTGCACTCAAGTTGTATTAATTATAAAGTACACTCAATTCGTCGTTTTATTACCAATTGATCTCTTTTAAATTGTCAAATTCAGTTCACAATTGAAAAAAAATTTGTATCTGCTGTGAGAAAGTTTTCATTATGTGAACAAATAAAATTAAAAATAAGGCGAGAATATCATTGAAAATTGGTTTTTGTTGCTCTTGAAGCAAGCGTACTTGAATTAATAAATATACTAACGGTTATTTATAAGAATACTTTTGCTGTGGAAAACATGGAATATATAAACATCGATGTTAAAAGTTTCAAAAAACAGCACATATAACCGATACAACACACAAGATGGATTAATTATTCACAATTTACAATTCGAAAATACTGAAAGATAAAAACCTTAAAATCGGTGTGAAAAAATAAAAATAATAATAGAGGTGCATATGGCATTATGAGCACCAATTGTTGTCTATCCACTTATGTATTGTGAAGTGTAAGAATAATCTAGCTAACCAACCGCTTAATTTAAACCTACGTTAGTTTACTTATACTCAATTTCGCATCATGCGTCACTTGAATATTTTCAAATAAATAATAAAAAGCGACGTTTTCAAAATTCAACCATGTTAAAACTCTACTCATTCAACCTGTCAAAATTAAAGGAAACAGTTACTCACCAACATTCGTAATCTTTCATGTTCAACAAAAAAATAATAGTATCTACGGCCTAATCCTAAAACAAGTGTTATATGGAAGGAAATTATATACCTATGTATTTATGTGTACATAAACGTAAATTTATAAAATTAGCAATTCTAAAGAAAAACACAAAATGTTAGCAAAAACTCATTGTATAAATACCCATAAAGGGTATAATAAATCATTGTCATAAGCAAAGTATACTTTACGATTTAAAAACCAGTATTTCCATACAAAATACTGATTAAGAACCCTTAAAGCATCCATACATAATTTGTTTATGACTGAGCATGCGCCTTTATATTTTCTTATAAATGCATATGCATGTATGGAATGAAAACATCTTAAGTTTCCATCTCTGAATCAAACATACACACATCTATGATTTTTTGTTGTCTACAGTTACTCACATTGAAAATGGCTCCTTTTAGTTAATAAACGGAATTTCATGCAACTTCACGATTGAAAACATCTGCAGTAGCTAGTAATAAAGGCTCGGAATTTTATGCAACTTAAAAATTAATTTTACGCTTACAAATTGATTTTAAATAACATTAAAAACTCCCCAATACAGGAAAAGTTATAGCTTCCAAACTGATAAGGGCCAAATAAACCACACAAATGGCTTGACAAACAAATGCAAATTTTACGTTTGTAGAAACCTTTTGCATTGTTTAAGGGGGTGTTTGCTCGTTTGCACAAAAGTTTTAGGCGTGTTTGTACGAAAATAAAAAATTTTTATTTTTTGCAAACATGTTTAATGTTTGTGGGTTCGTGTATGTGTTTATACAAGTTATCTTTGTATCGTATAATTGCAAACAGAAAGTGTGTGTTTATCAAACCGTTTGTGTAGTTTATTTGGCCCTTTAGACCAATTTTCTTCAAACATCGCTAAGAGCACTCTGGATAAAATCACGTTTAAAAAAAAACCCAATCTGTTCAGCCGCTTAGGGAGCTACGATGGCGCAGACAGATAGATACACAAATACATATATACGAACTTCAAACCTATAACACCCCCTTCTTTTGGTCGGGGGCTAAAAAGGAAAGTCCGCAAAAAAAAATTAAGTCTCCAAGAGTCATTGTTGTTGGTCTCCATATAAAAGTGTAGGGACTTACATAGTTAATTGGAAAGCCATAATTATGCTCAAAAAACTTTTGGGATAACGAGCTTAGAAATTTATTTTATTTATGTTCATTATAAAGGGATCATTTTTACTATGAGCAACTGTTTGGTGAGTTTGATTGGTCGTCTTACAGTTTGATTGCAAGTCGATCATTACAACTTGTTTGCGCCCAGGTGTTGTTGTGAATCGACGTTATTTTTAGTCGGTTGTCTTCTTAACTGAATTTGTACTAAAATTAATATAAGTTGTTTATCAAAACAATACCTATGAGCAGTTATGCTTTTATGGGGTTTTTCTTTTGGATTGTTAACGAAAACATGTGTATTTATGTATGTATGTACGAGTATATAAATGTACGCATGCATGTTCAAGTACACACATGTTTGTTTCCTTCCATAAGCCCAACAAACACAAGGTCAAACGGTTGAAATATGATTTTATTATTATGTTAAAAAATATTTTCTATGCTTTTTCAAAACCAGACAGGGGTTTGAGATTAAAATTTATGAGCATTTGAGAATAGTTCTGTGAGACCAAATGTCTTTCTAAAATTGTAATCAAACCTTCTTGCAAGTTTTAAAAGAGAAATTCTCTAAAATTTTTATTTTTATAAATTTTTAAATATTCGCGATTACAACAAAATATATATGTACATACATATACCTACTAGCATTTAACAATTTTTCTGAAAAACTACTTGTTCTTATTTTAGAAGTGTGTCCCCTTACAAATGTGCTTACTTTTGCAGCAATTACATAACTAATTATTGTTCTACTTATATCTAAAAAATATGTAAATACAAAATAAAATAAACTTAAAAATAAATAAAATATAGGTATTATCTTGTTAAAAATTGTATGGCATCAATATTAATTTATATATGAATGTACATACATATGTACATATGTATGTAATATATATTTGTTCCACACCTCATTTCTTCAAACTTCATGCGGAATACGAACCCACGAAAAATTCTCTATACCTAATTAAAGTTCGTTATAATCATAGTAATTTGTATGATATATTAAAGTGAAACTATTGGGTCCTGAGAAGTTTTTCGGTATAAACGATAATTTATTATAACCCGGGGTACGTTATAAGCGAACTCCATTGTATTTGCAAAAAAAAGTTATTCAAATTGAAAATCCCGCATTCAATAATTAAAGCGACATAATTTGTTAACACATGCATTTATACATACATAAGTATGTACATACATACATACATATATATCGAAATTTTAGGTCAATCAAAAATAAATATGTTATTATAATCTTTTTTTCTGGAATTTCGTTTATGCATGTGTGTGTGTATGTAGAAGTTTTGTAGAATTTTGTGAATCAGTTTAAATTGTTTTAAATTTATTTGTTTTACCAAAAATAAAAGTTTATTTCATGTTTTTTTTGTGTTTTATTTTTTCATATTTGTTTTCACTTTTAAAATTTCACTTTTATAATGTGCAGTAGAGATGAATACTATTGATTTATTTTTTTAAAAACTGTAAATACCTATGTAAGTTTGTGTGTACAAACGTTTAAAAGAGTGTTCATCATTCAACACAGAAATAGGAAATCGAAAGAAACGGTTATGTATTTGCTTAACACACGGCATTTATAACTTAAGTATGTACATACATACATAAGTATTTATTTGGCCAAGTTTTATTTTTGTTGTCTTGATTACTTATTTTAAAACGTGTTTTATGTTCATAAAAAATCTGTTTTTTTATCCGAACTTATGGTAAATATCTTTGCTTGTTATTTTTTAACGCATTTTACAAAATATAACTACATATAAATTTATTCGAATAAAATAAAATTCTTCACGAACAATTACAAACTTGAATAAAACTACACAGTGCATACAATTCCCAGTGGTGATGGATATAAGAATGCAAACATACTTACATAGTATGTACAGATGTAGTCATGCAAAAACACAAATTAATAACTGATTCATTCCTAAACTCCTAAATAAATGCATAAGTTAATTAAAGCTGGCGTAAGTAAGAAATACTTATACATACATATCTTTTAACAAAATCGTCTATAAGTCATTTGTTCAAAATAATAGGTACATATATTCCATAATTGCTAATATCTAATACTAAAAATGGTGTGAAAATTTAAAGTTTTACTAGTATTTGATGAGTATAGCATATATGTGATTCATGGAATCAATAAGATCCCGACATCGTTGTAACGAAGATCGTCCCCGCACAATTCGCATTACTTTTCGCAATTTATTTGACGATCTTTTATGTGTCTTCCATAGATGTTCCATAGATGAGGTATAAGTAAGAGAACTGATGAGGCCGCTATCTACCCTCATCCTCATTGATTAGAAACAACCCATTTACCAAATTGGTCGCGTGTTTTGGATCGATGACCTGTTGGGACACTCATTTTAGCGTCATATTTCAGTTTGCGTATAGCAGCATCACTTCATTTATTGTTTACTAATTATAAACGCTCATACTTGATTATTTTATGGTTCAGGTTACAGGGCGCCAGGAGTATTTTCCGGTTCCAAGCAAAATTATTATGCTCTCATCAGTCCACAATACACTCCTTCACTTTCCATTCTCTTGGATTCCTAGCAATTTTTTTTTAATGAAGTGCATACGAATAGTAGCAGCAGTGACAACGGAAAAATTCAGAATTTTTCGCAACTTCTTTGATGACTGCAGATGATGTCTTTTGCTATAACGTACTATACAATGGTGTACATGCCTTTCATCCGATGAGGTATTGACGACCATTCCTCCCCGCTTCGTAACGCATTTTAAAAAATTTCCAGTATAAATTCCGTAGCGTATTGTAGCGTAATATGTGAATAGCCCTTTGTATGCATTATTTTTAAAATATCTGAACTTTATTGAAAAATTGTATATGTTGTGATTTTCGTTGAGTTATTAATTAATATTGGTAGAGTTTGAGAATTGAATTTGATAATTCAACTAATATATTTTTTATTAAAGGCATTACACTAATGAGTTTCTTCACTTTTTTTCAGATATTTCCAGACGGCTCAACTAATGTTCAATGGTTTCCTTAAATCTCAAGGTTATCCTAAAACCACATTTTTCGATCCTAGCCGTCCTAGTGAAACTATATCGAATTTATTGGATCACGTTGCCAAACATCATCTCAGTGTTAAAATAGATTCACGTCAATATGTGAAACCAGCTGTAAACTATGCAAAGGATCTCATGAAATTGGGGCAAGCACGTGGGGTTTTACAATTTAATGCCACCGATATTAGCGATAAGCTAACGGACACATTGAATTTGGAGGTAAGACACGAACATTAATATTCAAATTGTCAAGCTCTTAGCCAAGAACAAACGAGAGAATTATAAAAAGTGTTTTAAATAAATTTGCATTTAATATTGAAAATGCTGTTGATTTTTCGAATGTCGAATAGTACGGTTTTTTACTATTAAGAAACCGGTTTAGTCGAATACTTTTGGATTTGTATATTGTTCAAATAAAATTATATTTTACTATATTAAAAATTAGACGAACGATTTCCGTTGATTTTCAGTGTAAAAGTTTTAGGTCTTTTTGCTATGGCGTAATAATATTATGAAGTGGTAGCAGGGGGAATTAAATTGGCCTTTTTGCGTGCAATGGATATCAAACTGCATATTTGAAAATCGTTATTTAGTTCTGTTGACATTTTGCTGCATATATTATATAGAGTTAGACATCCATTGCAGACCAAAAACGGATAAATAAACGTCGCCTAAAAGGTTTGAATCAGAACTCGAAACTTCCCGAAAACCGAGAATTTTACTAAATACTCTTTCATAAAAGAAACAAAAGAAATCCGTCGAGTAACGACGTAACTGCACTTTTGTTTAATGCAAAGGAGAGGGCTGAACACGTTATAAAGTCATTAATAATAGAGTATTCCTTGTAATTCCTGAAATTTTTTAATATAGAGACTTATTTACTTTTGAAAAAGACAACTCAACAAATTTTTTTCCAATAGTGTATGTAGTTACTCTTTTTGTATTAAAAATACATGCACTTGTATTTACTCTGTATAAAGGGGCTGTTTTTGATGGCAGGAGTCTAACATGAACATGTAGTTTGAAAAACCCTAATCAACCAAACACTCTATTTCGAAAATATGTGTAGTTTGCATCCGTTTGCATTTAAGGTGGCGACATGAAGCTAATTTTTATGTTTAATTTTTATATTATTTTATAGCATTTACATGAACTGTTAACTCTTTTTTTAATAAAGCAAATGAAAATTAAAACTCTTGCAAATATGTATAAAAATTTTCATAAGAAAAAAAACCGATTGACCGGTTTTTCTTGAATTTTAAAAATTTAAAATATTCGAACTATTCGAAAACCGGTTTCTGAAAAATGTCAAATAATCGATCACCTTATTGTCTACACTTAAAATTAATATGATGTTAAAGATAATGTTAGTGAATTAATGTCTACGGTGCGGTAGACAAAATCATCAAGCATATCCATCAAGCATTGTGATATTATGCTGGAAAATTTTTTAGCTTTCATCCAGCATCGTCGGTGTAACATGCTGCCGAATTAATATAGACAGCTAGTAAATTATTGAAATATAAATGGTAAAACTGTACTTATGTTGCCAAGTGAGCGTTTCGTGACAACCCAGATCCACGCAAAGTTCAAAAGAAAAATGGTAAAAATACACCTTTTTAGTTAATGCTTCTTTTTTTTAATAAAAAAAATATAAATTTAGTCGTGTTTAGTGACTTACAGTTATTATATTAGATTTGTTTGTTTTTTAGCTCATTAGTGATTTGAATTCAATTACTTCACTAAACAAATAATTTTGTTTATTAATCTTTATGTTTTCCAGGTTATTGAACCAGTTTTAAAAGTACATCGTGCCTATAGATATGCTGCGAGACAACCACACTGTGATCGTTATGTACTGTGTCAATTAAATGATCCCCAGCAGTATTCAGCTGAAGAATCTCGTGGCCTAATTTCAGGTGTAAGTCCAAAAATAATTAAAGTTGGCAGCATGGGTGCTGCTTTTTTCATTAGCACTGAATCTGGAACACCGTTCTGGACATTGTTTAATGTCATTACTTCAGCATCAAATTGCGCGGTAAGCAAAGTGTTACTGTACTTTAAATCAAATGTGTACAAAAACGTGTTTTTTCTATTTATTCATGTTTTGTTAAATTAGAGCAAATTAACAAGTTTCTAATATGAACAGTTAGTTGCAGCCTATCATTTGAGTTGTTAGTTTTGTTTCGATAGAATCGCATTGTCATTTGATATAAATGATTTTCAGCAAACATTCATAATAGATTTAATCTTGTGTTAGCTATCATTTCAAATAACTTACTTCTTTATTCTATTCAATTTTTCTAGGTTAAATATCCTGTTGATTGCAGTGGTTTCCATGAAGGCGAAGCTAAAGTGACCACAGAATACATACACAATGAATTGTAATTGCCTGAGAATGTCTGTGGCGAGGTTTTTTGTAACTTTCAATGGTACTATATTCACAGCCTATTTTTAACATTAATAACTGATCTTGATTAGTATCTATAATTTTTTATTAAATAAGATTAAATCAAACTAAAATGAAAAAATTATCACAAAACTATAGGTGTTAAACATTTTAGTTTAGATTTTTTATGTTCACGCATGTATTTTAGTTAAACGATTGTATTCTAATTGTATGTACGTTGTCTTTTTTAAAATTGTGAATTTCTTTTCACAAAATGTACATATATAAATATCTTTAGTCTTATTTCATAATTTGAAAATATTTTAATTTAAATAAAAATGAACTTAAGTAAAATTTACAAGGTGTTGTTTGCCAATTGTATATATATATTAATTGGTATGTATCGATATTTCAAAGAAAAATATGCATCTAAAAGTAATTTGGTAGTGGATATAATATGAAAGTATTCCGAGAACTTCCTTACGCCATAAATGAATAAGAATTATGCCCCCATATTGTGTAAGTATTCATCGATGTCACATCTACTCCTATAGCCAATAGAACGTTAAAAGTAGTCAAATTTTATCGACAGTCCAAGGATAATTTCGACAAAAATTATAGAATAATGTACACTACTTCAACCAGCAACATTATTGTGATAAATATACAATTATATTTTTACTATGAAGCAATAATTTTTAATGTTTAAAGGATTATTAAAATGTGCACGTTTTTTTTATTAAAAACTACCATAAAATAGTCACAAGTATAATTTGTTTGATAAAAATCTGAAATCATTTTTTCATATTTTTGCACACCCAGTCCATACCTTCCTAAAATTAAAGAATATATTAAATTTTGATCTCAAAACAAAGAAGTTAAGTATTTGTTTGTAAAATAGCTACATATATACATATGTATATCTCACTTTAATGCCAGTACCCTCAACAGCGGAGCAAGCCTTAATTTGCCAAGTTCGCTCTTCTAAACGCACTAAACCAATAGCTTCAGCAACTTCAGATGATGACATTGCATTTGGTAAATCTTGTTTATTGGCAAATATCAAAAGAGGAATTTGTTTAAGCCGATTATCCATCAACATTTCAAAAAGTTCGTTGCCAGTTTCAGCTAAACGTTCACGATCCGTACAATCAATTACGTAAATCTACAAAAGACACACAATTTCATGTAAACCTCAAAACAACTAAAATAATGTTATTTATCATGCAACAATAGTCAGTGAAAGAGGAAAATCTATAATAAAAATGTTACCAAAACATCCGTGTTCGCAAAGTAGTTTTTCCAGTATGGACGAATTTTCCATTGTCCGCCAATATCCCAAACATTTAATTTAAACCCATCAGCTGCAACCGACTTAATGTTAAAACCTGCTGTCGGCGTTACCTGCAAATTAATTATCTTTATTAGATTTATGTTTTAAATTACTCTACATAATTAAATAAACCAGTATTTTATACCGTTGTTATTTCTTCATTTGCTAGTTGTTTTAATATTGTTGTTTTACCAGCATTATCTAAACCAAGTAATAATATTCTTGCTTCTTTCTCCGGGTTTGGCCTTAATTTTCGCAATAATGATAACAAACCCTATTAAAAATCGTATAAAGAAGGAAATAAATAACATTGAAAAATTTTAACTGTAAGAATTATGATGTAGCAACGGCTATTTATAGGAATTCTTGCTCCACTGTGAATTGCATAACCAGTGATGTTAATTTTCATTTTAAATTTTATAGTTTTAAAGGAAAATTTCAGTCGTAATGACTGTATTTTTGTGTTTTATAATTAATAAAAGGTCAAATAAAAAACATAAACACACTTTCCGTTTGCAAATACACGATGTACAAACACATGCACGAACACACAAACATTCAACATGTTTGTCAAAAATCTAAATTTTTTGATGAGCAAACACCCACATAAAAAACGCAAAAGGTTTGTACAAACGTTAAATTTGCATTTGTTTGTCAAACCATTTGTGTGGTTTATTTGACCCTTAAGGCAGCTGTTCACTCATTATATAAAGTCCCTCCATCACATTTTAAAGTTCGCAGCATTACAGAATAATACAGCTAGATTCATGAATATCGGCAACAAAAACCTCAACATAAATTAAACATCAATGTTTTGCAAAATAAAAGGTATTCAGAAGATGGTTAACAATGTGATAGGAACAAACACATTAAATGAATATGCATTACCTACGAACTTAAGTAGAGCCAAAAAAAATTTTCTAAATACACCTTGGTATTAAAGAAAATTAAAACAGTACTAAATTTTCCATCACTGTGAACTGCAGTTGCCATGGTAAATATTTATTAAATAAACAAAGAAAGTATAGAGTGTTATAAATAAATAATAATTTGCTCAAATTGATAAAAAGAAACATATATATTTTCTTACCATAATAGCAACTTTTTTTATTTAATTGAAGAACAGTTAATACTGCAATATTTTTTGTTTGCTTTCGTAGTTCTTTTACTATCCCTAATAACTAACAAAAATATTGTATTTTATTGCAACAAACAGCACAAAGTAATACCCTGTGCAAACAGTATACTCGTAAAGTTTAATACGCACTGAGAGTTGCAGAACCTAAAAATTGTTATATTCGTTGGTTCATTTATATTATGGAAGAGGGTGGCGAAATAGGGAAATGTTACAACGAATACAATAAAGATCACTTAGCAACCGTTAAAAAATTACCTAAAGCAAGAGAGGAAAACAACCAACAATTGTTAGCGTGTGGTTTCAATGGATTTGGACAATTGAAATTTGAAAATAAACGGAAATTGTTACAGTTTGAAGGTAACAGAATTTTTATATTTTTGTCGTTTTTTAATATCAAGAACATAACACAGGAGAAATTAATACTGACTATTCAACTAAACACTTGTCGCAAATGTATGTATATATTAGTGAACGGTAAGTAGACTCCAAAATCGATTTTTTTATTAACTTTATTTCGATTTTCAAAATCTAAAAAAATATATGCAGAACTTAAAAAATATATGTAGAACAAAAGTTGTTAATTTTGAAACATTAAAATACGTACTTTATTCATATTTATTTATTATTATAAAATTAATTTAAAGGAACACACTAAATTCATATATAAGCAAATCATAGTTTTAATTAAAACATGCGTCTTATTTTAAAATTCAGAAATTATTTTTTATAACCGTCTTTTACTAATAATGCTTTTTCAACCAAACTTCTTCCCTAAGATGTAAAAAAATTGTTACTTTATGTGGTGACTGCTTAGTCTGTCTCATTGCTGGGTTATTAGTATGTCGACTTTTATAAACTAACGTTTGCATGGCACTCGCAATGATGCCCAAAAATTCAAAGCATTGACAAATCTTGGTTGTTTTAATTTTTTGTGTTTCTACAATATTGTGGATATCCCAAAGTTCACATTATGTTTGGTTCCGTACTTTTGGGACTGCTTTGTTCGATCTTTAATGAAAATAATTAGGTATATGTATGTACATATGTATATAACAAAGTTGAGTACTTACCTATTTTTGATATAATATTTGATTTCATCGCTACTTAAGTAGTTTTTTGAAACGCAATAAATAGTTTTTATCGATATTTTTTAATTTATCGTTGAGATTGAAAATTAGCTAAATTATTAAAAAAGTCAATTTTAAACCACCAATAATCAATTTCAGTATATAATAGCAGACATAAAGTTGATTTTTTATGGCACAAAATCGATGTCGATTCCAATCTAAATACTATTCCCTAGTATATACATACCAAAGCTGAATAATCATAATCCCCTTTGCTGCATAGAGGATGTTCACATATTACGCATCGCCATTTTTAACGTCTTCAATCATTTGTACATATGAAAAATCAAAACCCTCGAAAATTTAAAAAATTGTATAAAACTAAGTAAATAATAAGTAAAATATATGTACATAAATCGAATTAAAAATGATAAATCCGGAGGGCCAGAAAAATTACTTAATTACGTGACATTTCTCTACCCAGTAAAATAATTACCTTACAAAAACATAGTTCGAAAAAAATTAAAAACTAAACTTTTATGCAATATTTAATTATAACATAGACTACATCTGTAAATGCAGTAAATTTGCGCAACTTGCCTGCAAACTATTGCAATATTAAATAAAATGCTGCTGTACCTGCAGCAATGTGCGAGAACACTGTCAGTTGTAGGCATAAACAAACTTTAATGCAAAAGTGATGCCATGTTGTGCCTTTCGAACGATAGACTTTAATTATGAACAATTGCTGCATTTACGAATGTAATATATTTTGCATTTCCCTAAAACTTTGCATTTTCAGAAATTTATATTCCACTTAATTTCTACAATGCTGATGTGTTAGTGGCATGCTCCTGGAACTGTTTAGCTGTAGCTAGTGGAAGCTCCTTGTACATACAAGGCTTTATATTAAATCGCCCAAAAAATGTTAAATCAATACAGACAGAATATCACATAAAATGTTTAGACATATGTGATAAATTTTGCTTACTTCTGACAGAAAATGGTAAAGTATATAAACTAGCTCAAGGATCTGATGACGAATTAAAAGAAATAAAATTTCAAAGCAGTCTCAATCCAAAAATTGCTCAAAAACGAAATATATCTGGAGATAAAAGTGTAACTCAATTGCAAATTGCTCATATAGCTTGTGGCAATAATATAACAATAGCTGTTAGTACTACGAATTCTGTGTTTAGTGGTACTATTCAGATTTATCAATTTCCTGTACATCAACGTACAAAACAATTGCAATGTGGTTTCGAACACGTTCTGTTATTAACATCGAATGGAGATATTTATGCTTGGGGTAATGGTTTGTATGTTATATTGTACTATATGGATGAATGTCATTATTTATAATTATAACTTTTCGAAGGAGAGGTCAATTGGGTCTGGAAGTTTTGCGGGTAGAGGAAACACCTACTCTAATTGAAGCTTTAGCTGGAGTAAAAGTAAGTATTTTTATAAAACACAAAAAAACTAATTATAGTAATAAGAAGTAAGGCTAAGGATTGGATAATAGAAATAGGTATTTACATACGTACATATGTTTCCTCAAATTAAATTGCCACTATATAGCATTTTCACTTTAAATTAAACTTTTTTTACATTAAACGAAACATTTTTTAGATTAAACGAAACCTTTTTCGAATTAAACGAAACCTTTTTTAAGTTATATGAAACCTTTTTGAAATCAAATGAAATTTTTTTCAAATTGAACGAAACTATTTTCAAATTATATGTAACTTTATTCAAATTAAGCAAAACATTTTTCAAATTAAATTAAACTTTTTTTTATTTGGTAGGAATTTTTTGCTTTGCATTATTTTTTCAGCCATTACTGCGAATTTGCTGTAACCCATTTTTGTTGCTTGGTGATAACGATTCTATAAATTTATTTTGTACTTTGAAATTTTTACCACCTTACTCCCCTATGTTGAACGCGATAGAGAAGGCATTTTCTAAGTCAAAATTTTATGCCCGATCATTATTAACATAGTTAGTGTAATTCAGGCAAATATCGCAAAAATTACTGAAAATTATTGTGCGAACTATGTTATGGACATGATCATCTAAATTCCTAAAGCATCGAGTGGACAATCTCTTCACTAATTTCACTAAATATGACTTAATATGCGAGTATATGATCATGTATAATATTTTTAATTACGATTTTATTTTTTTTTTACTATGGATTATATTTCTTGGTTTTTTGTTGTTTAATTTAATTTGAAAAAGGTTTCGTTTAATTTGAAAAAGGTTTTGTTTAGTGAGCAAAAGGTTTAATTTAAACTGAAAATGCTATATATTAATGTCAATATATTAAAAACACTTTGGTCATTCTTAAAATCTATTTTCCTTTTAGATTACTTACATAGCAGCTGGTGGCTGGCATAGCGCAGCTATATCAGCGTTTGGAGATATTTATACTTGGGGATTCAATTCGAATGGTCAACTTGGCTTGCGCCTGTACAAAAATGATGCAGAATACCTCAAAGAACCTTCGGTATACCCTCTACCACAGTTAATAGATTTATCAATATGCAAATGTAGCTTTGATTCAAGTGGTATATTAGATATATGCCATCCTATCAAAGTTGTGGCTGGAGCACGTCATACAATATTGCAAAAGAAATGTGGATCAATAAACGCTTGTGGATGGAACGCATATGGCCAACTAGGCTTAAAAAAATCTCAACAAAACTGTGATAATTTCCATATTGTACTGAAACTAGCAGATGAGAATGATGTAAACATTAAACAAATTATATGTGGTGATTGGTGTACTCTAATAAAAAAATGAAATTTATTCATAAACTTTACTTTAAATGACATACATATATTTTCGCAATCAATGTTACTTTTATTTCAAATTTCTACAGGCTTAGAAAGACGGGGCAAAAATATTTTGTTGGTGTCTAACTTAAAAGAACGTAATTATTAATATAAGCCTTCTTTCTATTCATCTTGTGTAAAAAACTCGTACAAATACCTTGTTTACTCACGCCATGAGAGAATATTATATTATTTTTACGTTCAGATATGAGTATATTAAAATCTTTAAACTCGTTTTCTGAAGAATGAGATGTTTTAGATAAGTATTTTATTAAATGATTATGAAGTATATTCGCACCTTTTATATTACTTTTGTGGAATTTACATTGCTAAAGCGCAACATTTTCCAAAAAGATTATCTTTTACAATAAGATTCAAGTAAATAAAACCTTTGAATAAAGTGCGAACCTTATGAATGGTAAATATGTATATAACCCTTGGATTTTTTTACATTAAAATGTGCCGTAATAAATCAAGTTTTGCTAGTTTAAGAGAACTTCAACTTCGTAACTCATGCAAATAAAAGATCTACCATGCTTTAGAGTAACGTATTGGTATAAAATTCTGAGCTACTATCTTCTCCGACTAAAATATACTACATGAGCTTAAAAAGTATAAGAGAACATGGTTTTAGGTAAACATGTAATATATTTATTTTAATATATAAAATGGCAATGCACAAGACTAATACGTATAATTTTGGCTATGCCAAGCGGAGCGATTGCAATACAAAAGCACAGTTCTGATAAAATTTTAAATTTGTCGAAAGTTGTAATTGGAACACTAAGTGAATATTTACTTTACCAATTTGTTAAACTATTTTAAATATGAAAAAACTTTAAAATCAGCGATAATATTTTTATTATGTTCTGAAAGCTATATAGAAGATAAATAAAAATATAATTTGTACATGGACATACATACATACAAATTTACACACAAATCTGAAAACGTATATATACATACAAATAACTAACGCTAAATGCTACATACATATTTTAAATCTTTTTATGTACATGTAATGAAATAAAAATACATAAAAATAGATTCTTAATAGAAATAAATAGATTAAATCTCATAAAAATAAATCAGTAAAATAATTATCTCAATTTAAAAAATACTAAATAGATTAGATGAAGAAAATAATTATATTAAAAATAAAAATATCAGTATTTTCAATATTAGGGTACAAGAAGCAGATCCAGATACACTAAAAAAAGCTTTATATTTCATACAATTTTGATAACACTGCACCTTTTTTTTCTTCAAATAGAATAACAGACAATCCCAATTAAATTTTGGATCTTGGCAAGTTGTAATAAATATTTTCATAAACAAATAACTAAAAATGAAACTTATTTGTCGAATCTAAAACTTGCAACTGAGAAACTCGTTTCAGTTTCAACTCTTTATTTATTCGTTATGAATACACATGTCATGGAATGAATTTCTCAAAAATCAAAGCAGAAATAAATAAAAAAATACATGCTAAGAATTTTGTTTATATGTAAAAATCAATTAGTGTTAAAAACTTTGTACGTACACTTGTTTAAAGCAAAAAAAATAAAAATTTAGCAATATTTTTAAACGGTAATCATGAATGATATGCAACTAAAAGTAATTTTATAAAAACTTAAACAAATAAAATAATTACTGATTAAAAACACTTAAAAATGGAATATTATCGGTTGAAGTGGAACTACAGTCGTTTACGCTTTGTTCAAAACTGTTTTCACCGCTGGTATTCGTTACACTAGTAAGGCTCGATTCGTTGTTTGAGCTACGGTTTTCTAAGAAACTTAAATTCGGTATAGAGTCCTCATCATCATCTAGCTCAACTTCGATATCGTTATCACGCTCGTGTTCAATTCCGTTATAGTCTTCTTCAATCGCCTCTAGTTGATGCCTCGATGGGGTTGGGTTATAGCTCATATGCGTTATCGAACAAGGTAAATTTAAATCCTCATCATTTACTGCGCACTCATCAAAGGTACCTCTCTGCTGGGCCGTGAAATTCAAGACGACAGAAGGAATATTTTCGAAGTTAATACTTTGCTGGTATTGTTGCACATCATCTCTTTCACCATTTAGATTTAACGCACTTATAACTGGCAAATCATTTGTCGCAGCAGCATTACTAGACTTATGCTCTTCTTTCTCACAGTTAATATGTAATGATTTACTTAAAACTACTATAGGTATACTATTCAAGTCTGAATGTTCCTGATCATGGTCTTCGGCTATGTTCGATTTTGTATAAAGCAGTGATGGTGTACTATTTAAAATGTAATCTTCGTCATCTTCTACATGTGCATGAGATATTTTATCCGAAATATTATTGAGTAAGGACAATTTTGGCAATACATTTTCGCTCACCATCGAGCTATTCGTTGCGGTCGTTGTTGTTTCACTGTGAGCAATATTCATGAGTGCTGATAATTTTGGCATATTTTGTATTGAGGATGAAGACAATACCAACATACTTTCATTATTAGGCTGTGTATTCAATTGATGTTGTTGTTTTGTATATTCTTCAACATTTGTACTATTTATATTATTTTTATTGGTTGTTTGTTGTAGTAATTGATTTAATTGTTGTTGCTGCACCCGTTGTTTCTGCTGCTGTTTTAATAATCTCGCTGATTTGAGTAATCTTGGTGGGGGTTTTGGAGCAGTCGTCATTGTTGGGGTTTCTGTATTATCATTTATTGTTGGTATTTTTTTATCAACGTTCTTGTGATATTTGGTATAGTAGTCTTTATTAATATCAATATTAACATTTTCTTGTAAATCTTCAGTGTTTGGATAAAATTGTGTATCATTCACTGCCTCCTGAATATCATTAAAAACATCTACTTCAAATTCGAATTCTGCAGCGGGTCCATTACAAGGACGAGACGGTTTGGGTTCTAAATAAAATAAAAATTGTTAAGGTAAAAAAATATTCCATAATAGAAAAAATATTCATAATTGTGTAGAAATAATTCGGTCAGCACAATCGATATAGTGTTCGAAAGTGCAGAAACCATTCCTGCGATTTTTGGTAATAACTTAAAAAACCCCGAAAATAGTGTTTTCGTAGTAAGCTCCAAAATCGGTAAGATAAATTAATGAATTTAATTTGCGTAGTCATCAAACCTCAAATTCATTTTATTATTATTTTTAATAAAAATTTGTTTTTAAGTTATTGTAAAAATTCTAAATTTGCAATAACTTACTAGATCGCGATACACATTGAACGTGAGCAGAAAGCAAATACTCCATTCTGCTGTACCACCTAATTTTCGTAATAGAATGAATGAATTGAAAATACTAAAACAAACTTAGAAGTTTATTAGACGTCACTAGAACGATGTTTAGTTTTAGATTTTTGGCTTACTAGTGCCAAATTTCAATAGTCGGAAAAAGCTCCAATGTCTTATCGAACATTTGAAAAGACTACAGAAAACTATGGAGAATATCAAAGTGAATTCATTAACACAAAATATAAAAACAGAGAAGGAAATCTATTTAAAATGCGTTTTAGGAACTTAATCTGTAGCCAAAAACTCATTAAAAACACCAAAAAACAAATAAACAAGTCTCTGAAAGCTATAGCACCCACGACGAAACAGTTGTCTTTTCAATACCTGTAAAATGAATTCGCATCGGAGAATAAAGTTTATCATATCGTGGTAAAGGGTACATACAACTCGCCTTAGTCAAACAAACCGCACTTGGTTTGTCTTAAAATTACTTACCATTTAAAAGTTCTGCAACGAAATCTGCAGCACGATAAAGCTTTGATTGCACCAACAAATGCAAAAGTACACCTAAAGTGGGCCTTTCATTTTTACGTCCAGATGAGCCCCATTCATCGAATAATATTTGAGAATATAATCGCGATTCCCCAGGCCGACGTATGGCATTTTCTATAAGACGAATATGATCATTGCTATATTTACGTTCATATGCAGCTCCTGAAGAAATTTTCTCTAAGTCATCTTTCGTACCAAATGTTTGATTATTAATTCCCTGCGGAATTACTTCCATTAATGTCTGCCAATAATCGTCCTCGTCGAGGATAACAGCCAAGTTATACAAATCCTTAGTTTGAACATTTCGCAATTCTGTATTGCGGTAATAGGACGAAGTCATTATTTTATGTGGGCAAATTATTTTAACTGCAAGTACAGAACGTTATCAGTTTCAAATAAGATTTTCTCGCGAACACTGCAGTCGTTTGTTTTTAAACAATTTTAATACTGATAAGAATAAAGCATTGTTTTTGAATGTATGCTTTTAAAATATCTATTCGCAAATTATTCATATGATTAAAAAATCAACAAGTTTTTTATACAATTACTACACCCAAAGCGAGCGGCTATTTTTTCGCGAAGTTTTTACTTGCAGTGGTGCAAAATAAGGTACCACAAAAAACTATTTTCTATATGTGGTGGTACACGATTAACACAACAACAGACATTTTTAAATGTGTAATTCGCCAAAAAAAATTCAAATTTATTAAGTGGTATAAAGCAAGGCGGTGTTAATATTGGAACAAATATCGACTTGTTAGCACAAAAAATTAAAAACTATATAAGAAAATATATTTAACAACTTTCATCACAATCCATATGCACTAATCAAAAACATTTGTTTCCTTGATGGAATGTAGCCAAAAAATCAATTGAAAATACCAGCAAAGAAAAAACGTCACTGAAAGCTACCTGTACACAGTACCTAAAAATTTCCCGTGGTATAACAAAAAGCTATAACTATACAAGCAATGCAGATCAAGCAAGAAGTAGCGGTTCCACAATAAAAAAATTGTTGTAGAAAATACCCGACTAGCTGTCAAAACAAATAAAAGGACTGGTTGCACAATCAGCACAGATGACTCTTTAAGAGATTAACAAACACTATATAAAATTTATTTTGTATAAGTTATGAGTATTTCATCATCCTCTACTATATTTCAATCAATTGGCATGTACTAACTAACGAATGGCAGCTCTGTCTTCCAACCATGATATAATAATCAAGGTAAGGCTGCTAAAGCAGATGATCACTCATGATATATTTCCTAAATGTCAAACTCAATATGTAAAAAACGTAAACAAAATTTTTAGTGAAAGGGATTTGTTTGACTTTCATAAAATAATAATGTTTTTGTTGCACTAAGCCCCCCGTCTACTGATAGTAAATTAATTCACCAATCTTTTTCGTACTTCGCAATAATTGCGGCATTAATTAATTGTTAACAGTTTTTCGTTGACAATTTTTGCGAACATAAAACGTCACAAACCGTTTCACATCTCCAAATAAAAGAAAAAAAAGACGTGCTATAAAAGAAAAATAAAGAAATTTTTTGCAAAAAACATTAAAAAGTTGTTAAAAGATATTAAAAATACATAAAAATGCTAAATATCTTATATCAGGACAAGTTTTTTAGATGAAAATTTAAAAAGTCTTTCAGTTTCTTCTCTATTGTCGAACTTTTCTGTACGATTACCCATAGCAAAGCAATAATCAAGGCAATAAGTAATACTGTTTCGTTATTCTGGCGGCGTTATTGCTTTATTGCCAACATATTTATTGCCTTGTTCTTTCAAACTACTTGATGAAGTGAACATTGATCTGGTAACAATTCAATTAAGTCATAGTTTACTCGTTACTAGTTAGTTTATTTCATTCTTTCTTTCCAATTGGATGTGCTTGCTTTAATTTTTTGTTGTGCTCTTAAGAAATATTTTTTAGTAAACTGAATTTCTTTAAAAAAGATAAGACGGTAATGTCGATAAAATCTCATAAATAATTATAAATTTAAAAATAATATATATTAAAAATTTATAGAACTTGTAATTAAAAGGTTTTGATTTTGATTAAGGTGTGGTTTGAGACAAGCTTACTAATAGACATTGTTAGATAGAGACAGCATCGGCAGCGAAGCCGGCTGACGCATCGAACGTTTGTTTACGTTTTATATATAATTCAGTGTGAGGTGACAAAATTGTTTACTATTAAACTAATGTGCCCAAAGTAAATAAAGTATGACGGTTTGAAATTAAAAGTGAACAATTTGTATAAATCAATTAATTTACTAATTGACCACACCTAAATTCGCCTATTTTAACTTCTGAATCGATTGCTTGTTGCCAGTGTTCATTTTTATTTATTATATTCTTATATTAATCTAATTTAAGATTTAGGTCAATTTTTTTAACATCAATATTTTTTATTAATTAAAACACCGATAATTCGCCACTTCTTTGTGTGGCTTCTTTAGGGATATAGTATAAAGTTGTGTAAATAATTTTTTTTTATTTAATCAAAAACTAAAACATACAAAAATTGTCAAAATGAAAATATCAAAAAATTAACAACTTAAAAAAAACAAAATATTACAGTCCCCAACCATTTCATTTCCGTTCTTATATAATAAATACCTATGCATGAGCAACACTAACTGTATCTGATTTAAAATTAATTATCTTTTTTATTGGAACATTAATAATTTGTAGAATCTCTAACATAGACTGACGTTTGTAGCTATTTTCTGTATTCAATACTGTCACTACTAAAATCAGGATTGTGATTAAAATTAACACAATGTGATACTAATGCAGTCTTTTGTGAAGAAATGTTATTTCTGTATTTCTGATCTGATCTATGATTATCTAATATACATAGTTTTTAATTTATTCTTAGTTGTACCTACATATACATACTTTACTAGAATTTTCTCTATCATTACCACCACACGGTATCTGGTAAACTAAATTAGACTTCTCTAATGTCTCTATTCAATCTTTTGTCTTACTGAATAATTTGCTAATTGTCTCATTCATCCTATGTGATATTGTATAATTATTATCATAAATACTAGATTTTTCTATTCTTTCCGACATTTTGGGTACGTATGTTAATGATTTATAAATTTTAGGTTCAGAAGAAACATCTGCACTTATTTTTATGTATTGATATTGTCTTATTAATCTACAAAGCAAATAATTAGGAAATCTATTCTCATTTAATATATTTTTAATTATCCTTACATTTTTTATATGAAATTCAATATCTCTTATTGATAATATTCTTTCAATAAGGTTTTTAGCAGTATTAATAATAATTGTTAGTTTTTTATACCAATCTATAATAATTATTTCTTATTACTAATGTATTTAAATATGGAAGTTTAAAATCACATTCCTTCTCAATTATAAACTTAAATGTCACGATGAAATGCATTAAATTTTGATAACAGAATCTCTATTTCGCAATAATGCAAAATAAGTCATCAACCTGATTTGTCAAAACTTTTGGCTTAATGACCAATTCTTCAACACATACATCAAGTAATTTCTCCATTACAATATCAGCCACAATTGGCGAAGCTGGAAAAGCCATTCGAAGTCCTTTCAATAGTTATATTCTTATATTGAAAATATCTATTATCAATTATACAAAATCCAATTATACGCAAAAATGATTATTTTTCTATATTTGTATGTACTTTTATTAAATCCTATTTTTCATCTATTATTTCAAT
This sequence comes from Gymnocheta viridis, assembly GCA_956483585.1. NCBI lineage: Eukaryota > Metazoa > Arthropoda > Insecta > Diptera > Tachinidae > Gymnocheta > Gymnocheta viridis. The sequence goes on from OY101440.1 coordinate 122,094,366, forward strand.
AGCAAGATCTACTGGAATACTAGGAAATAGTGATACAACATCAATAGAGAATAATTTTTCATTAGAATCTACTGTTAAATGTTTAATCCTATTCTTAAATTCTAACGACTTAATAACATATTTAGAATAAATGGTTAATTTTTTTAATATTTCTGATATATTTACAAAGTTTATACGATGGTGAGTGTATAAAAGAAGAAGTTGGTATTATGGATCTTTGGTAATCCATATAATTTTGGTGCTATATCTACAATAATAATTATTTTCGCTATGAAAAGTTTTTCCACCATCTCATTATTTATTTTATGTAATATTGTAGGATCCTTATTTATTACTTTATAATAAGAAAAGTGTAGTTGAATTCCATTATTGAATTATAGAGTGATGAAGAAACATCCCTTCAGAAATATTTAAATAGATTTGTGTGCATTAAAACCGATTTTCTATGTAAGAATCCAACACTAAACTAACTTTATTAATCGTTTGTGAATAAGGCCAATAATATTTACCTACATACATACATTTGTATGTATGTATGGAAGGATTTACTTTTTCAATTACATACATACGAACCAAGATTGAAAATATGAATTGCTAATTTTTTGCGCATTGCTTTAGAATACATTCTCGTTTTTAAGTTGCCTTAAAATAAATTTAAAGAAGTTATAGCAGAAGCCGCTGGAATTCGCTAAAGAATACAAGCTTTCCCTACATACACGGTAGAATTAAAGATTCCATATTTTTGCGATAACTGTCTTGTTTTCTCAGATAATTTAATTACGAGTATATAAGCGCAACATTTTGAAGTAAAACCATAAAAACCAATAATTTTTATTAAGTTAAATACCTATATACGAAAAATAAGATGTTTGTTTTTAATTGCACTCAAGTCCCTTTAATTTTTCACAATAATGTTTGTTACTGTTAATCAAATTTTCATTTTAAACAAACTTTACTCCTTAACTAGATATGTATATGAGTAACTTAATTATATGAGCACAAGTGCACATATATAAATAGCTTTCGGTTTTATCAGCTATCATCAATCTAATATCAATGGTAAACAATAATGTTAATAATTAAGTTAATAAGTTTCCACAACAAAAGAAAAATATAATAGTAGGCTTAAAAAATTAGTCGTTAGTACCTTTCTTAAAATTTAACTTTAAATTTTGCATTATAATAAGTATTGCAAAATAAATAAATAAAGGGTAATAATTATTCATTACCTCACTCAATTAATACTCGTAGTTTCTGCTTTCTGCAAGAAAAAATTGTTTAATTTTTTCATAGCATGATGAAAAAGATGTACTTAGTTTTGATATATCTATATATCTACATTATAGTAGTTACAATATTTAATATCAATTGCTATTTTTTAAACCTATGTAAATACACAAAAATAAATACATATGTATTTGCATATACATATGTATGTATGTATTTGTGTATACAAAATAATTTTATTTAATTTTAGTGCATTTACTGGAATTGAAACACACGAATTTAACATTTAATAATGTGCCTTTAAATAACTATATTTTTCACAAATATAATACAAAATGTTTAAACAAATACCAACAACAAAAACTTACTGGCGTGGCTTATTTGTATTTATATTAATAATTGATCATGTAATACAAGCACAGTTACCAAATGATCCCCAAATATATCAACCACGTTATAACCCCCAATATACAAATACACAACAGAATCCACAAATCGGTACTACGCAATATGACAACCCATTATTAACAAATACTCAGGATCAGCAACAGCTCTCAGGAAATACAAATAGCATTAGCAGCAATGGTGTTTTGGGGCAGCAAAACTATAACAGCTATTTTGATTCGCAATCGAATGTAAATCGACAACTGCCAAGTGGTGTTGGCAACACATTAAGTGCTCAAAGTCCTGCTTATGATCCATTCAACCGTAATTTAAATACAAATACATTTTCTTCAATTGGAAAAGGTTACTTGGATACATATAGTGATGAGTTAAATTACTGCCCTGAGCATTGGACATCTTTTAGGCAAACCTGTTTTCGGTTTATACGTTCTCCCAAACGTAATTGGATTGAAGCAAAAAAGATTTGTAAAGCCTATAATGCTGAATTGTTGAATGTAGATAATGTCGAGAAACATTCCTATATTTTAAAACAATTAATATTGCAAAATCAACGACAAAATCGCTTTTGGACATCAGCCCATCAGACGGGCCCAAATAGTTGGAGCAACGATGATGGTTCGCCATTCTTAATGATTGAAGATTCCTTTTCGTTTGATGAACAACAGGCTATTGAAAATGAAGACTTGCATGACAATCGCTTCCTGGTGCATAATAGTTTCAGCGATTACAATAACCGCAATAACAAAAATCAATACTACAATACCATAGGTGGTTCCGCAAACAATAATCAAAATAGTTTACGTGGTTTTATTGGTAAGTATAAAATGATTATATCAAACGCATTTACTCACAAATATACATATGTATGTATTAGGCTCCGGTCAATATAACGATAATGGGTACGTTCGCGATAGACTAGTATATTCTTTCTCAAAGAAAAACGATCGTTGGATGTTTATGCCAGCATATGATATTGAAATGAATTTATTCATATGCGAATCGAAGCAACTATACAATCCTGATAACATCAATATTAAATTAGAAAGTAAACGGCCATTCCATTATGGATTTGATATACGTGATTATGAAAAAATACCACGCGGTCCTTTCTTTGTAAAACAGCCCAATGACACCACTTTTGATACAAGTAAAAATCGTCTAATTAATGATGTAACGCTAAGTTGTTTAGCAGGAGGATATCCTACACCTACATATAGTTGGTATCGTGAAGTATATGAAAATGATACTTTGGAATACAAAGCAATTAATCCTTTGAAACAGGATCGTTATACTGTGTCCGGTGGCAATCTTATTATTTATGACCCAAAACAAGCCTTAGATCAGGGAGCATATCACTGTGTAGCGGAGAATAAATTTGGTCGTATACGTTCAGAGAGTGCACATTTGAATTTTGGTTTTATAATGGAATTCAATTTGAAACGCTCGACTGAAACGGGCGAAATGAATTGGGGCAAATCGATATTCTGTGATCCACCACAACATTATCCCGATGTTAAATATTATTGGTCCAGAGATTATTTTCCTAATTTTGTTGAAGAAGACCAACGGGTCTTTGTGTCTCATGATGGAGCTTTGTATTTCTCGTTTATTGAAACTGTTGATAGAGCAAATTACTCATGTACTGTACAAACATTGGTGTCTAATAACGGACGAAATGGTCCCTTCTTTTCCTTACGCGTAAAACCAAACAGTAATTACCAGGCTCTTATATTCTCTAACTCATTTCCGAAGGTGAGTATATTCCTTTAAAAGCAATAATAGAAATATGTTATTCGTATGTTTTTTAAATTCTTGAAGGTGTTTCCTGAAGCTCCTAAAGCTGGAGATGAAATTCGCTTGGAATGCATGGCTTTTGGTTACCCAATACCATCATATAATTGGACTAGACAAGGACAGCCTTTACAACGTAATGCTTACACCACAAATTATAATCGTGTATTAATAATACAGAATGCTACCATTAACGATAATGGAGAATATACTTGTACCATATCGAATCCACGCAAAACCTTGGAAAAAAAAGTGTACATTAACATTCAAATGAAGCCACAATTCACTATACCCTTGAAAGATCAAATAAAAGACTACAACAGTGATGTGACATTCATTTGTGAAGCTTTTGCTATACCTGATGTTAATTATACTTGGTATAAGAACGCCGAACATTTAGATCCCGAAAGTATCAATAAAGATCGTTTTATAATACAAGATAATGTTTTAACTATAAAATATCTTGATGCTGATCGTGATGATGGCATGTACCAGTGCGGTGCTTCAAATCAATTAAAAGCATCATTTTCTTCAGCACAATTGCGTGTACTATCCATGAAACCTTCTTTCAAAAAACACCCACTAGAATCTGAAATTTATGCAGTTATCAATGGGAATACAACTATAGTATGTGATCCAGAGGCTGCACCTCGTCCTAAATTTCAGTGGAAAAAAGATAGCCAAGTTATTGGAGCTGGAGGTCATCGACGCATATTACCAAGTGGCACTTTAATAATTTCACCCACTTCACGAGATGATGAAGGCGTGTACGCATGTGTTGCTTCCAATACCGCTGGTTCAGATGAATCTCGCTCTCGTCTAATTGTTTTACGTAAGTATATTTTCAAACGTTTGTCATAACATCAGTTTGCTGGTTAACATTTTATATGCTAATAATCTGGTATGACTTGTATTATCTCTAATTTTATTTTGGTAAGTCAGTTAAATAAGAGGCTTCTAAAACGAAAAGACTTGTTCTAGTAATAATTAACTCATAGGTGAACAACTGAATCATTCTCACACGTGTTACTTATTATTTCATTATATCTACATATCACAACGGGAACGAACTGACGGACCCGAGTGAGCCACCATTTGAATGGTGGCTGTCCCATTAACCTAACCTAACGTACATATGTATGTGTATAATGTAATCTATTTTTTTTAGAGGAACTTCGTTTTACTCAAACGCCACCTATGCGTATAACAACCCAAATCAATGATTTAATATTTTTACAATGCGAGGCAAGTTACGATGAACTCTTAGATGTTGCTTATGTGTGGAGACACAATGGCGAACTACTTCGTAATAATCATGATGGAACTGAAAGAATTGTAAGTAGACAAAAAAGACAAATACAATTATAAACCCTAAATTTGGGACTTGTGTTTTTTTTAAATTTAAGTTTAAGGAATTTTATTTTATTTCATGAATCACATAGTTATACATATTGGATCATTTTCCTTTTCATGAAAAATAATAAAATTTTTAAAGAGTTTAATGAGTAAAACTGTTTTTCCTGTGTCACCAACATATTTTTGTATGTATCGTAAACTGCATTGAACTCATTTTTTACTCAATTAACGGGTTTTTAGTTATTGTCAAATTAGTGTCGAAATTAACAACAAACAAGTTTTTTCTTTGTAAATACAATAAATTACTTAGGTGTATTACGAACATAATAAGCCATATATCATGGAAATCGATGGACAAATATTGATTTTATTAACAATTAACTGAATATACCTAGACACTTAAATGGTACTTTCGGTAATAAACTTATTTTTTGTTTAGAAAGTTTTTAATTTTGCATAAAACCACTATTTTCACTAAATATTCATTTGTGAATAACTAAGAAACTGTTGATTGAGTTAAAAAATTAATATTTAAATTGTTTAAAGGTAATTTTGTCTTGCATCTTTTGGATTTTTTTTATCGAAATTGAGCATACTGTTCTCGAGTTAGGGTGAAAAATTTTGATGTACAGAGTGGAAATATTAGACATCCGTATAACTTCAGGCTACACTCTAGGCCAATTTAAAAGTACATATGAATATTATTTTAAATGTTAATTTTATTAATTTATTAGAAGTCTGATGAAATTTCTAATTTCTTATTAATTTTTACTTTTAGATTATCGACTATAACCGTTTAACCGTTCATAATGTAACTTTATTAGATGGTGGAGATTACGAATGTGTCGTCAAATCTTCTGTAAATGAAATTTCGACTAAGACCAATGTGGTGATTGAAGGAAAACCTGGTGCTCCAGGAGGAGTTCAGGTTATTGATGTCGGAAAAACAAAAGCAATTATTGAATGGGTTGATGGCACTACAAATGGACGTCCCATTCGGTATTATAATATATTGGGTCGTACCAATTGGAACCGTACATGGGTAAATGTATCAACCCATGTGCAAGCACGCGAGGTTGATCGTTATACTGGCAGACAGCAAGCGGAAGTAACAAACTTAACACCATGGTGTTCGTATGAATTTAGTGTGGCGGCCGTAAATGATTTAGGCATTGGAATACCCTCAGCTCCCTCTCCAATCTATAGTACACATGAGGATAGACCGTATATAGCACCACGTAAAATTGGTGGCGGTGGTGGAAAAATAGGCGATCTCACTATAACATGGGATCCTTTATTGCCCGAAGAACAACACAGTCATGGTATACACTATAAAATATTCTACAGGTTAAAAGGTAAATTTGAATGGGCTACTGAAATCATAAAAAGACCAGATCATATAGGCATGGCAGTTGTAAATGTGCCAATAAATAACTATTACACGGAATATGAAGTCAAGGTCCAAGCCATAAATAATGTTGGAAAAGGACCGGAAAGTGGGCCAGTTGTTATTTATTCTGCTGAAGATATGCCACAAGTGGCTCCACAAAAACCCATTGCTATAGCGTTTAATTCAACGGCTTTCAATGTTACTTGGCAGCCAATTGATTTGACTAGAGAAAATATTAGAGGAAAACTTATTGGGCATAGGGTAAGTCGCTTGCAAAACCAGATTATTTTATTGGCTCAATAACAACTTTTCAACAGATCAAATATTGGAAGACTACACATCAGGAAGAAGATTCTGTTTTTTATCTATCACGCACAGTACGCAATTGGGCTTTAATTGTAGGCCTTCAGCCTGATACCTACTATTTTGTTAAAGTAATGGCTTACAATGCTGCTGGCGAGGGCCCAGAAAGCGAACGATCCGAGGGTAAGCTATTGTTAGAAATAAATATCCTTTTAATATAAAATGTAAATATTATTTGATATCAACTTCAGAACGTACTTATCGAAAAGCACCGCAGAAACCACCATCTTCTGTGCATGTTTTTGGCGTTAATCCATCTACTGTACGTACGGTGTGGCGATATGTTTCTCCAGCGCAAGACGAAGAACCTATAGAAGGCTACAAAGTGCGCGTCTGGGAATCAGACCAAAACATGATAAGTGCTAACGATACTATAATACCAGTGGGACAGAAATTGGAAGCATATATTACCAATTTGACACCCGGTAAATTGTATAACATGCGTATTTTGGCCTTCAGTAACGGTGGTGATGGACGCATGTCCAGCCCTACTGTTCATTTCCAAATGGGTAAAATATTTATTTGATTGAAATACATTTGCAATGTTAATATTTGTATTTTTTTCAGGAAAAACAACACGAAATCATGCCGATCGACGTTATAACTTTAATGTCAATACTTTATTAGTTGTTACCATTTTAACATTCATATCTGCCTCATTATTTAATAATTAAATTCTGTCAATTTTGGCATTTATTTGTTCATTAGAGCAAACCACGCACAGTCAAATAAGAAATATGAATATGAATAACTGCAAACATTCCGTCCGTAAAATGAAGTATTTAAAATCTCGAATATCTAATTGTAATATATCACACAAAGTAGATTTTAAGCAAAAACAAATTTATAAATTCCATTTTCTTAATTATTATAATAGTTATTTATGACTAAATATAACGCTCTTAAAGTGCCCTTATTATGAATAAGTTTTATATACAAATTGAATTAGAAATTTTTTACATAAAAAATTAAGATATGTAACATATGTATGTATGTTGTACATGCTGTATATGTGTTGCGTAATACATTAGACCCTTACAAATTAAAAATGACCGGTCGTAAGCTGGATATGTCTTAAAATCATAGATTGATTTCTTTTATTATGCTGCCTACAATATCTAGGGTCTAAGGATGACTTCTCGTGTCTTAAATTTTTTTTTTAGTTTCTTGCTCTCTTTTGAAGCCGCGTTCAGTGGAGTACAAAACTTTTACAATAATGCCATCAGCAATATTATATTTATTCAACATAATTGACACTTTTGGACAAGACTTGTCTGCCATTGGAGGCGGTTTTTAAGAACCTTTTGTATGATGTATTATTAGATACAAATTCTTTTGAAAAAATATAAAAAATTAAAAATATAGAAATTTCACTCACGCTGCAGCTGACGAATGGCCATCGCTCTAATACACATTATCTACGAATCTATAATTTTAAGTTTCTTATATAAATGTATATTTTACAAATAACATTCATACAAATGTATCTACATATTTTTTTAATTAAAAGCTTTAGTTTCATCCTTATTATTGTTCTATATTTCGTCCATTTTTTTAAAGTAAACACATATGTACAAGAATCACAATTTTTTTCCTCTTTTATTAAAAAAAAATATTCAACAAATGCAAAACATGAGTGAATTTGTAAATGCAGTAAATTTGTGCAGACTGTCTGAAAAACAACGATATACCAATCAAACATATGGCTGGATACCTGGATATAAAATAAATTTTCTTCAAAACTGATTCGCATATTTGCCAAAACTCAGCAAGCCAAGGAGTAGTTAAAGCTTTCTGGGTACATCATTTGAAAGATTTGCGATAATTTTAATATCGATTTAACTTTTTTAATTTATTAATCGAGATTGCCTCGATCTTTTTTCAAAGATTTTCAAAAACTTTTGTTTGTTGAGGTTTTTTAAGATAAGAGGTTTGAAACATTTCAAAAATATAGTTTAAGGTCTACTGATGATTTGGCATTAGCACCAATGAAATGCATGTGTATTGACTAGCTAAAAAAATTCTCAACAAACAAGTTTTTGAAAATTATGATTTAATATTATTTGGGTGACATATTCGATTCTTTCTCAAATTTTCGAAAAATTCTATATAATATCAATTTGTCTTGATAAAATTGGATTGGAAAATGATTATAACCCCGAATGAACATTCTTTAAAAAGTGCGATAAATGTTACAAAAACTTAATTACAGCCAAGGTGTATTTAGTTTATACATTGTCTTAGCCTTAAAAAGGCAATATTTTTGTTTGTTACTAATTGCATTTTTATTACTTCCTTGAAATTGTTCACATAAAATAATAACATGAGATTAGTTCCATATATTTAACCCCTTAATTGGTTGATCCTTAAAACCACGAACAACAATTTCTGCTTCCCACCAAGCTGGTTTTAAATTTGTTAACTTGTCTGGATTTTCTTTAATACTATCCTCTTGTCTTTCACTACTACAATTTAAATTCAAACTGATAAGATCTTCAAACACCTGAAGTTCTTTACAACATGTTAGCTGTTTTTGATTGGTGGTGTCACTTTGCTTGTGTAGTAAATATATGTGAATGTCCTTACAGCTGGCTGGTAACGAAAACATATCTTTTGGAAATATTTCAGAATTTTGCGAGGCATCTTTGCATAAAATTTCGAAATTGTTATTTTCCAGTAGTTCTAGTTCCAGATAAATGTTAGTTGGATTCAAATTATGAGAAAATATGGTATAGAGATCTTCACTTGTTAATAACGATCTGAAAAAAGAATTGAGTAATTAATTATTCAGTGAACTTTAACAAAGATTTGAGCATCTGCTAATAAACTGTTAACTTACAATAAGGTCTGATTCAATTTGCCCGGTGATATTTTGTGTTGCTCGTGATTATGATTTACCGCAATTTTTTCAGTTGGTATATGTACAGTATAAGCCTCTTTCGCAGTAAATATTGTGGAGCCAAACAAAAATCTCAAAGATTTTATAACTTTCTTATCAAAAATGTTTTTAATAGTCTAAAAATTTACACATATGTATTTATTCACAGTTTTTAGATACATACAAACGTATTTAGCCTAAATTACATACCTGTCTCATTGAACTTATTGATTCTTTGGTGGTACTGGCTTGCTGTTTTTTTCTTTGTACCTGGAAGTTTTGTACACCACAGACTACTCCGCTTAAGCTTAATTGCTCATCTTGCTCTTGCCACTGGTTGACATAATATCGATAAGTTTTGTATACAAATGGTATTTGATTTCTTTGGTAAAGCAGCGTCTCTAATATCGCATTGACGATTTCTGCAGTAGTTCCTGCAGTAAGGACATCAACTTCTATATTTAGATCAAGTTGTTTTTTATGGGACATGCTTATGGTTTACTTTTATCAAGTGGATATTTATTTCCTGAAGCCAGATTAAATTGATAAAATTAAGAGAACCGGATTAAAATTAAACTATTAAAATATTTTAATTAAAAACATTCGACGATATAGAGTTAACAAGTTTTTGATTGCTGTGGTAGATAATCAGTTCATTTAAGAAAAAAAAATTACCCGGGAGAATTTTCCCTTTTCCCAAAAAGGGGAAAACTAATACGTGAACAACTAACAACTTATATGTGAACAGCCCTTTGTAGTAAAAGGGAGAAATCTCCCGGGGAGTTTTTATCCATAGTTGGGCTGAATATCTATGTAGATAATACAAGAACTTTTCTTTTTAAAGGGTTTGTTGATAGCACATTGAGTAGTTTTTTTCCACAAAGGAGACCAGAGGTGACACGAAACGGCATGCTGTTGTTGTTGTTTTACTATCTCTGTCACACGAAAAGTCTTAAACAAAGAAAAAAAAAATAAGACCTTTTTTCATGTAATTGGAGGCTCATATGTGAAAAGATCTATGTATCGAGTATAAGTCTGTGTTTAGACTCGTCATGTCTTAATGACATGATTGCTACTTTATAGGCGAGAGCGACGAGGGGAGAATATACGAGTACACACATGCATGTACTGTCATTACGTTTCGTTTTCTCATTCGTAATTTTAAGCATGAAGGCATTTGCAAGCAAGTATCGTCAACATGACATGATTTGTGTAACCAACAATGAAAGTTCAAAAAAGAAAAATCAAGAGTCATGTCAATAAGACATGACGCGTCTAAACACAGTCTAATTTTGAACATGCATGAAAACAATCTTCAGATTTAAGTACGAACTTTTACAACTGTTAGTTGGGGCTTTACTTTATTCCTTTGTTGGTTTTAATTCGCATCATTTCTTCGCATGCATTGCGAAAAAGTTCGTTAATCATTGTTAATTAATATAAGAAAACAATTTTACAATAGTATTCCCAGCGGCTTTAAACATTAGCAATAAAATTGTTTACTGATATTTTATATACATAGTTATTGACTGAGATATTCTCATTGTTTATTAATAAAAAAATTGTAAATATAAATCTAAGGAAGTTCCTAAAATAATAAAAACTAGACAAGACTATGTCGGAAAAACCAACAATTTTGTTATTGGGAGGTATGTATGTAATGTAGCGTTGTGAATAATGACAAATACTACAAATGAGTAATAAAGCTCGACCACTTGTTATGTACCATTGCATACACACATACATATGTGTATATACATAAATACTATCTACAAATATCGGCATTTAAATGCAACATAGTCATATCTAAAAATATTGAAGTTACTGAAAAAATGTGAATTTTAGCATAAGTTAAACCAAAGTTATTCCAAAAAGTGTCGACTGCAACAAAATCGCATTTTACTAAGTTCGATCATTGAAGATATGAATATACAACATTAAAGGAGCGATATGTTCATATCCACAGCTACCACACACAAACATACATATATGTATCAACTTGGGGGCAACTGCAAATATCTACTACATATGTATGTACACATGTGATCGATTTAGATATATATATGTATGTATATACATGCATGAACATTATATGCAAGCATAAATATGATCACATCGTTTATGGTGGTAGGCCTAGAGTAAAGTATTTAATTACATACATACATACATTATGATTTGAACAATAGCATTTTTAAGTACATACATATGTATGTATGTATGCATGTATATAATAAATAAGAGTTAAACATAATTTACTATTTATAGGTTGCGGTTTTATTGGACGCAATTTGTTAACATATTTGGTAGATAATGATTTGTCGCAGGAAATACGTGTTGTTGATAAAACGCCTCCACAGATGGCTTGGCTGAATATAAAGCAGTCAAAAGCCTTTGAGAACGAAAAAGTTGAATTTTGCAGTGCGAACCTAATAAATCCAAGTAAGTATACTTCCATTTGCTTCATTTATGTGTTTTTTTCTTGCTTAGTGACCAACCACATTGTGGGTTGTTTTATTAATAGTATGTTTTTTTTCATTTTCTTATCATATTTTGTTTTACTAGATTCCTGCAAAAATGTTTTTGTACCACACCCAACAACTGGTCGGTCGTGGGATTTGGTATTTAATTGTGCTGCTGAAACACGTCCTAATCAAACTGAGGCAGTTTACAAAGAGGGAATACAAAAATTAAGCTTAAACTGTGCAAATGAAGCACTGTCCATTAAGGCACAACGTTACATCGAATTTAGTTCCGGTAGTGTTAACAGCTCCGAAAAGTATCCTTTAAAAGAAGATTGCAAGCATGATCCTTGGACCTCAGTTGCTAAACACAAATTAAGAGTCGAAAAAGAATTGCATGCAATGGATCATTTTAACTTCACTTGTGTGCGTTTGCCAGTGGTATATGGATATGGTGATAAACGCTATTTGAGTAAGTCTACATTTAATTCGGTAATATTAAAGACAAACTTGAATATTCTGACCTATAACCATAGGTTTTTGACGTATATTATTTTCCTTCCCTAGTGTTAGTATATACATTTTAGCGATATAGGTGTCAGGATTCCTGATCACAACTTTATTATTTTTATAAACTAAATTATCTTTTATTAGTAATATTGCGAAATTTATATTAATCGAGATTGCCTCGATATCTTTTTTCAAAGATTTAAAAAACTTTTGTTTGTTGAGGGTTTTTAGCTAGTCTATATACATGCATTTCATTGGTGCTTAAGCCAAATCATCAGTAGACCTTAAACCTAATTTTTAAATGTTTCAAACCTCTTTACTTATACAAAAACTTTTAAAAACTCAATGAAAGTTATAAAAATTACAATAGTATAAGCATAGTATGCTTTGAAACTTATTCAAAAATCCCAACAAACAAATTATTATATTCGATATGAATCTATTTTATTTTCTTTACATGTATATAGACTAGCTAAAAACCCTCAACAAACAAAAGTTTTTTAAATCTTTGAAAAAAGATATCGAGGCAATCTCGATTAATATAAATTTCATAATTACCTAGTTAACATTTTATTTTCCGTTTTGCCTTAAATACTTTTATTGTCACCCAAAGGGAGTCTAATTGTAAAAAGGTTGTAAAGAAAATAAAATAGATTCATATCGAATATAATAATTTGTTTGTTGGGATTTTTGAATAAGTTTCAAAGCATACTATGCTTATACTATTGTAATTTTTATAACTTTCATTGAGTTTTTAAAGGTTTTTGTATAAGTAAAGAGGTTTGAAACATTTAAAAATTAGGTTTAAGGTCTACTGATGATTTGGCTTAAGCACCAATGAAATGCATGTATATAGACTAGCTAAAAACCCTCAACAAACAAAAGTTTTTTAAATCTTAGTAATATTGCCTTCATATTTACTGGTTATTTATTTTGTAAGCGGTTTTTAATGAATTGTTCGTTATTTTAATTATGTAATATAATTTTATTGGCCAAAGGCTACATGTATTACAAATGGATTAATAATAAATGAAATGAAAACATATACGTATGTATGCAAATATGTAATATTCTTGCTATCACCAAGGGATCACGTGAGAAATTCAACAAAATAAAGGACTTAGTTTTCCAAAAATTCAAACTCGGAAAGAAGATATAATTTATTAATATATAAAAAAAGAGCTATAAGCCGTTCCAAAGTTTTTTTTTTTTGTTTGCCATGTTTGGTGCATTACAAATTTTTCTAAACTAGAGCCAAACAATAAAATTTAGTAAAGCTCTACTAAGGTTCACAAATTTATATTTTAAGAAATTTTCTGGGAATTCGTTAAAATATTTTTTCAGTATTTAAATATAAATTATTTTTTTAGTGCCCCGTATAATTATTGCTGCCATTTATAAACATTTGAATGAAACTATGAAGCTCCTATGGAATGATGCCATGAAATTATCAACTGTACATGTTGATGATGTTTGCGCTGCCACATGGGAGTTGGCCACCAGCCCAAAGGCTAATCGGGAGATATATAATATCGTTGACGATGCTGAATCTACTCAAGGAACAATAAGCAATATCTTAGCTGAAATATTCACAATAAACATTGACTACTTTGGCATCGTAATGTCAAATCTTACCAAGGTATTTAATACTTACGAAATTGACAATTTTTGTATAAGTTACCCTACAGATATTTTAATTTTACAGCTTAGTCTTTCCGATACTGTAAGCGAAATTAACGATAAACATTTGTTGCCATGGGCAGAAATATGTCAACAAAATGGCTTAACTAATACGCCACTGACTCCCTACTTGGATGAAGAGCAATTGTATCATAAACACTTAAATTTGGATAATACAAAGCTTAAGGAGTTCGGATATCTGTTCAAACATCCTAAAGTGACTACAGAGCTCGTGAAAGCAATGGTAGATGATTATATTGAACAAAAACTATTTCCTAAATCGTTGGTCTTTTAAAGACAAAAAATACAACATTAACATATTAGTTAGGAGTTTATTATTATTAGAGTGCTGTGCTAAAATCTATAGACTGCAACTCGTTTTATGTGGGTTTGAATTACTCTTTATATTCGATATTTTTGAAAGACATTTTAATTTTATATTATATGATATATGTATACATACATTCTACTAAATTAACTTGAATGGTTTTTAAATGAATCTATTAAAAACACTAAATATTTTTTTGTATACCCTTCTCTAATATTTACTTTCCTGACCAATTTTCCCATAAAGTGTACTTATAGTATTATTGTACTCATGTAATTGATCCTCATTGATAAGTGTATTTTATATGTATTGTAACGAAAACAAACGCCGCCAGTCAATTGATATTATACATATTATTTTTGTATTATTAATGTTTAACTTGAAAGTTAAAATAATTAAAATTATTATTTGAATTATTTAACAAACTTGGTTTGCACATAAAGGAAATATTAAAAGAGAACCAACATACATACATGTGTATGTGTATTTTTCTACAAACTGAAAAATTGTCATATTTGTGTGCCAAATAAAACTAAAATTAGCAACTAAATTTTCGTTTTTCACTTTTTTAAACTTAATCGTGTGCTTAGAAGGGTTGTTAAACGGAATATTAGGATTTAGCAAATTTCGAAAAAAAAAACATGATGGTGTGATAGATTTTTTGTCAGGCCCGTCCGATTTGCCTATTTTATTTTAAATTTTCAAAAAATATTTTCTATGCAATCATAGTGTTATTTTCTTAGCAGTTGATAGATAAGACGCTCAGCATATTTGGTTTATATTCTTGTTCCCGCAGAAGCACATAAATATAGTCAGAAAAATGTTTTTGATGTACACTTGGATTTTTTTTGGAGTGGGACAGAATTCTACCGTTTTCGCCATCATGTCAAAAATGTTATGAATAAAGCCAGGGGTCAAATTACGGCTTTCGATATCGAACGAAATTCCATACAAAATTTTTTGAATTTGTATGGAGATCATCGAATGCCGTAATTTTCCCCAGATCAGTTAAATTTTTATTTTTTAATTTATTTTTTATATTTTTAAATTTATGAATATTTTTTAATTTAAAATGCATTTATTTGCTTATTGGACTGACTTTAAATTAATTCAATGAAAAATTAAACAGCAACAATTAAAATATGATTACAAATAAATTAAGGAAAAAGGTAAACAAATAAAACAGTATTGATATATAATAATACATTGAAATAGAAAAAAAAGGGTCGCCGCATTATTCTGTTCTGATTGTTTAATCCTAAGATGACAATAAAATTCATTACTTATTTGAAAACTTTCTTGTATATAACATTTTTTGTGACAATTGGCAGGACTAACTAATCTGGTTTTTATAATTTTTTTATTATTATATATTGCTTGAAAAGAATGTTTCTTTTAACTACTGCAAACATTGATGAGTGAATTTTTATCTAAATAGAAGTTGTGTTAGAGTGTTTCTTTTATTAAACTCGTGTTAGACATTATTATTATTTCTGTTAAGGCTTAAAATTTATTTAAAATATATGTATATGTTGCAAGTATTTATGTAAGTATGCACCATCATAAAGAATGATTGATTGGCTTCTTAATTCGATTTTATTAAAACACTTTAAAAAGCCAAACCAGCATCCCGGTAAGTAGTGAATATCTTTTCAATAGAGTTGACATAGGCAGCGGTTCTCAGATCAAGACCCAAATTGTATTTCATGGCGGTCTTCATGATAGCGCGAGCAGAACGTTCCATGGTATAATCCAAACCCGAATGTACAATGTCTTTTTCAGAAGCACCAGAGATGCGTTTCTGGAAAGCTTCTGAGGGTGTTACAGGAATATGTCCACCAACCCGTCCAAAACGACGTTCCAGAGATTCTTGTACAGATTCTGAAGACATAAGTTGTTAAAAATAAATTGTATATTATTAATTATATTATATATTTTTAAAGAAAATCTACATTAAACATAGTATGTATACATAAATTAAAGCAAAAGTCATATGCCATAACAAAATACATGGAAATATAAACAGATTGGATTTTGCGTATGGATTGCAAATATTAAAGGAATGCAGTTATGATTTGAGTTAATTATTAGATAGTGCAATTATATATTTAGTAATTATTTTCGTATAGAGTTAATAAAAATAAAATTAAAAAGGGTCTCTAATCATATTTCTGTACAAAATTTCTTTTATTGGTAAATCTTACTATAATCAAAAAATTTACTTTTTCTTTTTTCTTGTATAATCTACTAATTTATTTCGATATAAAAATCATTCACCTTAACACATATACATACTTTTAAATTTTTAATAATAAACAAAGTAAAATAATGCTTCTGTAAATCAAAAAAATATTTAATCCTGGTACCCACAAAAAAAAACTTGAGTAATGTTGTATTTTGACTGTGTCCTTTAGAGTTATCAGCAATGCTGCCAGGTGTTGGAAAAAGGAGCTAAATCGACTTTTAAAAAAGCACGCAAAAGTAGATTCGTCCAAAAATAAGTTTAAAAGGCTAATAAATTTTAATTGCTCTACAATTTTGCACTTCTTAAAAAGCCCCTTCGTAAACAAATGTTCTACCAAATATAGGCAGAATACATACTTTTATTTTTCCGTTTCTATGCAATCATGGACGATTTTAATTAGCTTTGTTCTTATAAATTCGATATGGGCGTAAAACTTTGTTATTGCAATATGTTGAAGAACCAAGTATTCAATTAAAAGTAAATAATATCGCTAGCAGTTAATTAGCCCGAAAACATACAACGAAATGATTTTGGAAAATATATATTTTCTTAATTTTCATTTCCGAAAAAATTAGATGAGCACTAAAAAAATGTGTGCAAATAGAAAAAATAATTTATTATATTTAAGCTAAATCCAAAATTAAAAAAGTACAAAATGGCCACAAATTTTGTGGGTAAACGATGAAAAAGAGGCTGAACTTGCAACGCACAGTGGGGCAGAATCAAAATGTTCTGATAATAAAACAGCAATTTCTAAAGGGAAGGAACACAATTTCAGACGGAGCTATAAAGTCGCAAAAGAGGCACCTCGATTCGAGCATCTAAAATTTTTCAACGATTGTAATTTTTTTTGTTTGGTTTTGATTTGTTCCAAATTTCTGCCATGTGAATGAAGTTTACTTTAAATTACAAATCCTATAGGAAAAACATAAATTTATGCTTCAATATTTTAATGAAACTTAGAATTTAACTATTTTATGTAATTATATCCCGAACTGCATTGGTTTCACTCAGAATTTATTTGTTTAATATAAAATCAAGAATTAGGGTCATTCATAAGGGCCATGAATTTTTAAATTTGTAGTAAATATTCTAATTGGTGGTGTAACAATAAAGTTAAGAATACAAGCCGCGTTGAAAATTAGAAAAAAATCATGACATAATCAGGATTGTCATAGAACCCGATGTAATCGGAATTGAATTTGAAAAGACGCCAAAAAAATACTTTTGTGTGATGAATTTCAATATTATTTGTTTCATGTTCAAAACAAATAGTTATTCTAGATTGAACATAAAGCCGATAACATTGAAATTCATCACGCAAAAGTATTTTAGTATTTTTTGTTGTCTTTTCAAATCCAATTCCGATTACATTGGATTTTGTGACAACCCTGAAGTGCTATTTTTAACATAATTTTTTCGCCACTCTCTCCTACAATATAGTACCAATATAAACAATATGGATAATATTTTAAAATGCTCTACAGTGCTTTTTTACTGTTATAGAGGATGGCTGCCTTCCTAAACGTCTGTATGCAACGTCAAAGCAGTATTAAAATCAAGCAACTATACTTTATAACACTGCAAATCGAATATATTGTCTATAAAAAGCATTGTTAATTTAAACAATTCGATAGTTGCGTTTATTTGGTTATCAGCTGCGAAACAGTTAACTTTAGGAATGCTATATTTTGTCAAAGGTTGCGCGGTTGCGTTTGGGAATACGTGACATTGTCGCACTGCAAAGCAACATGCGTTTAGGAAAGCAGCCATTCTTTTAAATTGTATTTCTTCTTTAGTAAACATCCATTTACACCTAAAGCGGGATCCAATAACGTCTACCTTTTTTAATATTTTTTTTGTTTGAAAAACAGTTTTTCAGAGTAAAATTTTTTGCTTTGGCGGCGTTCGGCAGGACAATCTCTTCTTTGTAAATTGAAAACAAGTACCTTAAACAGTTCAAAAAAATTAAGTATAAATAATAATAGTTTTTAATAAATTTTTGAGTTTGCTTGTTCCTATTTATTTCAGGAAATTTTTTATTGAACTCTTTCATTACTTTATACGTATCGAAAACTTACAATTTGCTTTGAAATAACAAAACTGTGAAAGTTTTAAGTTAATAGCAAAAAAAATTCGAGCCTTTCACATAAACTTTTTTAGAATACAAAATCTTTAAAATGGCCTAAAAAAATATTAAAAATTTTCGAAAGGAATATCAAGCATATTTTTTTATTTAGTTTGCTCACTTAATAAAATCGAAATATTTTTTTACTACTTTAACTACAAATAAAAATTAAATTAACCAAACATTTAAATACACAAAAAGAGGAAAAAAGGATAGACTAAAAACTAAAGAACAGGAGGCAAATTACGGCATTCGATATCGAACGAAATTTCCATACAAATTAAAAAAAAAAATTTGTATGGGATTTCGTTCGATATCGAATGCCATAATTTGCCCCCTGCATTTATAATTTTTGTTTAAAAAGTGATAAAACAAATATAAAAAGACAAATAAAAATTTAAAATAAAATTAAAAACTGTACCGTTAAAAACAAATCTTTCAATAGATTGTTGTACTGAGGCTAAATGGGATTAAGAAGAAATAGAAAACGAAAAAGTACAAATTACTATAGCGAAAATGCCATCAATGAGAAATGTATGTATGTATGTGCAATATAATGCTAATGATAAATATATACATAAATGTAGGAGTTTTTAATTTTGAAAAATAACAATACTGATTATAGAAATAAGAAAAAGAACGAAACTTGGAAGAATATTAATATATAAAACAATATATAGAGTTAGAAGCCAACCCAAATGAAATTCTTAAAAAATAAAGCATATAATAAAAAATACGTTGGACGTTTAGCTTATTTTAGCTTTTAGCGAAATTTTTAACTAAGACAAAAATCCTTTCATAAGTAAAATAAAATATAAGTTAATAAAAACTTTGTTTATTGAGTTAAATACCAAACAATTTACTACTTACCCAATAAGTGGTAGTTGGATTCACGTTCATATTTGAAAGTAAGACGACCATAAGATACGTGGTTCAAGTTCTTCAACCATTCGAAGAAGGAAACTGTTACACCACCAGCATTGATGTACAAATCGGGAATAACCAATATGTTGCGATCAATTAAGATTTTATCAGCAGCAGGTGTAGTTGGACCGTTGGCAGCTTCGGCAATAATCTATTCAGTAAAATTTTAACAGTTTACATTGTTATAGGTGACTCTTTAAACGAAAGAAAATTAAAATTACCTTAGCTTGGATTTTGTGAGCATTTTCACTATTAATAACCTTTTCAACAGCAGCAGGGATGAAGATATCACAGGGTTCGAACATCAAATTTTCGCCTTCATAAGGTTTGGCATGGGGATAACCAACAATGGTACCGTGTTCGTTTTTGTAATCTTCCAATTTCTAAAACAATTAATATTATTAGTTAGGAATATCAATATGCATACATAAAAGAAATTGAATACTTTGAAATCGATATTTTTATTATTGGCTAAATTAATAATTTTCTATATCAAGGGTTTATATTCAAGTAGTGCCATCAACAAATACAAATTTTTTTAGTTTAGTGTTTCAAAGTAACGGTCGTTACCGATTTTTGGAGATTTTTACATAAAATTCCAGCCTAAACAAATATGGCACGAATATTGCTTAATTTGGACCTACGAAAGTTCAAGCATCGGTAGCAACCGAAAGAACTCATTAAAATGTAACTTCAATACTTTTTTGACCATTAAAAAGGTAACGGTCGTTATTTTATCAATGTGCTGTTTTAAAATTTCAGAAGCAAACATCATTCATGTATCGTAAAATTTTGCACAGGATGTATGGCACATTTCTGTTGAACCACCCTTATACTAACCCTTATAATACTTATAACTTGACAATTTTATAGAATATTGAGTGTCAAAAAATTTAATGAGAGATTGAAACGAATTTTCGGCTACCTAAAAAATGTTTTTTTTAATTTCGATCTTGCGTTTTTATTCTGCACAAAAAAAATCATACTATAAGGTGCCGCTTTAAGCTTTTAATGGTAAAATTATGTAATTGTCTCTCTTTGTACTTTTTAGTAGATACAAATTAAGCTAAGTACGTATAATAATACTCTGAAAATTATAAGTTGTTTCATTCCACATTTTTTTGTTATTAGGGTAAACTTCACAAAATTTTTAGTCAGAAATATTTCAACATCAGATAATGAGCATGTTCGTAAGTTCAAGACTGCGCAGCACTTTATGCTCAGTATGTTCATAAATACAAAGAGTAGCAAATCTGAAAATTTTAGGTATTTAAAAATGCAACGCTGAATTATATTATGCGCAAATAAACACAAATCATTAAAATTGGTTATGCAACGAATGAGTAGGTTTTAAATTTGTTATTTTATTATTTGTTTTATTCGTTACTATTCTTTTTACATGAGATGTCGAACGTGGTGTCATTTGAAAATGTCTAAAAAACATATTTTCTGAATAAATTTGAATATTAAAATAATCAAATACTTTTTGTAGATTACACAATTTTACATCATTAGTTTTATCATCTAGCTCACAAATTAAAGTTATTATTAACTCTTCCACTTTTGTTATATTATTTCATTCATAAATGCAAAAACACTAAAAACAGCTGATTAGCAGTGGCAGTGGAAAATAATCATATTATGCAGCGCAGTGATGAATTTACGAACAGACCCAATATTTTAAAGAAACAAGGGATAATTAACATTATTTAATTCCAACCTATGCGGCAAAACAGAAGCAACGTTGTTTTTTCGGATACGCTACAGTGTTTATGTACTACCTTAACCATAATAGGTTCGCTTGAGGTCTCGACTGGTTAATGGCCAATACAGTGCAGTAAGATTGTTTTCTGTAAACCATTTATTTGTTAGTTTTGTGTGAGAAGACTCGCCATTTTCTTGGAAAATATTTTTATTTTTGTATGGATAGCAATAAAGTTTCTTTCAATATGCGAATGTAACATACTGCATTAATATTTTCTATAAAGCATAGTGGGCCTAATCTTTCACCAGACATGCAACACGAAATCATTACCCTAGCTAGGATCTTGATGGTATGTTTTAGACAATACCAGTGACATGATTCTTTTATTGTACGAATAACTTGAATCCCCTAAACATAACCCAAATCTGCATTCATCACTGAAAATAATTGAGGACTGGTCTACATTCTAGCTCATTGCAAATATACATATATATATATATATATATATATATATATATTTGTTCCTTTTCACTCCTATAAGGAGCATAGGGCCTTAGCTCGTACCTAATAACTTTCGATAAATAATGGAATAATAAAATTTTCGTATCGAAGGGTTACTATATGAACCATTTTACAGTAGGTACCAGCCTTTAATGGGCAGGGTAGTATATTTACATGTATTTATCACTTTTCAAGTGGCTGGGTTGAATAGGATTTCAAATTTTATACAAAGTATTACAGAAAAAATAATACGATAATTATCATATCGTATCAACACGATGGATATTTTAGTTTTACCATCACTAAATTAACGTTAAATTAATACATTATTACACGTTTTTACCTCATGTGCCATTTTTATTTCTACTATTTATTTTTACTGAAGACAAACTTTTTTGGTTCGATTATTAGCTACTCGTATAAGTATTAATCACAATAAATATATATATATATATATGTATATATCAGGTGAAAATCAGATTGCTGACAAATGAATAAAAAGTATTTACTAACTGGTTTGTATATTCTCTGTAATTTTTCATTTTGCAATCAAATTTATAAAACTTAGCAAGATGGTTTCAGCTATATGGTAAGCTCATTCTTACCAAATATGAAAATGAAGCAATTGCTATGACTCTTTTGCAAAAATAACTTAATATATACAGTTATGTACATTTAAGCACTTTTGGTTTCTTGTATTTTCCCAGAGCTAAAACTTTTGTTCAGTTGGCAATCTCTACATGGGTAAGAACATATTTTTTTTGGCACCTAGTTATAATTAAATTTATTAAATAAATCAAAAAATACGATTTATTTAATCAATCTCAACTAGTTATGTGACAAAGTAAGCATTTCAAACCTCGAACTAAATTAGTTTTTAGTCCAAAATGGTTATTAGGCTAAAGTCAGAAACATTTTTAAACTGAAAGAATTAAGCAGGAGGAAATATTCCAAAAGCATATTATTCATTTGAATTATTCAAATGTTTGGAGTATTTACGTATGCCACTAAAACCATCTTCGATATCTATTAATCGAAAATCGTAAAATTGAAATTAATCGAACAGCTAATCAACCATAGAATGAGCAGGTAATTCATTGAAAACATTCATCAATATGTAATTTTTACTTTAGAATACGACAGTTTAAAGAAACTTGAATTTTGTTTCAAATAATATTCAAAATACACTGAAAGCACCAATGGAAAATATACTTATAATTTCTTTACCTTGGGATCAATACCCTCTGAGTTGAAGATGGAACCGTCGTGCTCAATAACTCCGATGCAAGTGGCACCAGCACGGGTCAAGTACCGGGTAGAGTGAAGACCGACATTACCAAAACCTTGCACAATGAAAGTTTTGCCTCCCCAGCCTGGGGTAGTTCCAATCATACTCATGTAGTTGGCTTCATTGATAAAGTTTTCCAGACCGTGGAAAACACCACGACCGGTAGCAGAAACACGACCGTGAATACCACCCTGGTTGATTGGTTTGCCTGTCACGCAAGCATGAGCATTGATATCTAAGTGACCAATGGTCTTTGCATAAGTATCGGCAATCCAGGACATTTCACGTTCACCAG
The DNA here is from genome assembly GCA_956483585.1 of Gymnocheta viridis. NCBI lineage: Eukaryota > Metazoa > Arthropoda > Insecta > Diptera > Tachinidae > Gymnocheta > Gymnocheta viridis. The sequence continues at coordinate 122,117,839 of OY101440.1, forward strand.
TACCCATGTCAGGGGCAGGTACATCAACGCCGGGTCCAATGAAGCCCTTCTTGGCCAATTCGAGAGTAAAACGACGAGTGATCTTTTCTAATTCATGTTCAGAGTATTCTTTAGGATTGATTTTCAAACCAGCTTTAGCTCCACCAAAGGGTACGTCAACGCAGGCGCACTTGAATGTCATCAAAGCAGACAAGGCCTTCACTTCATCACGACACACATCCATAGAGAAGCGTATACCTGAAAATCAGTTACAAAGGAAAAACCATTAGTCATTTGTCAAATAAATCAATTTCAATATATTGTATATGTATTTCAAATACATACATACATACATATGTATTTAAATAAAAAAATTCATATTTGTAGTTGCATGTGTTTTACAATACAATTATACATCCTGGCCTAACGCCAACAAGAATTTTTTTTGCATGGTTTAAATTTAATTTTAGACAGCGTTTGTATTTATTTTCGAGTATTTGCATTATAAATATTTCAGAAAAACTGCAAATTTTTAGGCGCTGATGAGTCTGTTGAATTAAGCGACCCCATTTGTTACTTGTGTTAAACACTTGGTGTTTTTTATTTTTTTTTTTTTTTGCAAGAAATGGGTTACAACATCTTTAGAAACGTTTCAATGCACTTGTGTCTCCTATTCTAAAAACAACAACAAAAACGTTTGAAACATGTGATAGGTGTGTAAACAACATAAAAACGTGTTACACATTTGATTTCAACAATTAAATTTATTTATTTTTGTGGTTTTTTTTATTAATCAGGCTCTAGGTCATATTATTAAAAATAAAACTTCTTTCTTTTTGTTTTATTTATTATTGTTTAACATTTTCATATATTATTTTTATTCGATATTTATTTTTTTCATTACAAAAGTGTTAAGAATTTAAGTAATATATTCGATTTGGGAAAGCACGCATTTCGCTTAAATAAAGATAATCAGTCATATTCTATAAATCGAGTGATTTAAAATCGTACGGCTTCTAAGCAAATTTTTTATAAAAAAGCTGGGGGCAAATGACGGCATTCAATTTTGAGTAAAATTGTTATATCTCCCATCACTCCCCTAAAAAACCATATCAATAACATAATCTAAAGTAATATTTGTTAACTCGTATTTCCGTTCCCATATAAATAAACGAAAATGCAATAAAGTAAATAAATGCAGCTGTGTAAAATTAATAAACAATTACAAACCTAAATAAAACGTAGCAAATTATTAAAACCAGACTTTTTCTTAAGAATTGTTTTCTTGCATTTCCGTTCCCATATAAATAAACGAAAATACAATAAATTAAATGCAACTACACAAAATTAATAAAAATAATAAATTACCAATAATTGCAAACTTAACTTTTTCCAGAGAATTGTTTACTTGTTAAATAAAAATACATATTTGTAATTAGTATATAAGAACCAAAAAATGAAAAATAAAGTTAGTTATATTTTGATCAACTCACTAAAACAATCGTGTTCATAACCTGAACTCAAAAGTTAAAATCTCATACAAAATTTTTTGAATTTGTATGGAAATTTTGATCGATATCGAATGCCGTGATTTGCCCCCTGATTTATTTGTACTATTTTGGGTTTTTCTATGATTTTGATGTTTAAAATATTGCATTCCAACTGAATTTTAAATTTGCGATTTAAAAAATTAAATTGCATGATTTGAAATCACTCCATTTACAGTACAAGCCCGTATAATAATCTTTAAAAACTGTATTTATTTATGTTAGATAAGATAATATATACATTTCTAAATTATTATCTTGAGAACAGTTAAGGTTTCTTTACGAATCAATGTGTATTCTGGTGTATTTACCCAGCTAAATCTTTCAAAAACTGGTATGCCAGCAAGACCACTTATTTGGGTGAAAGATAATGTTTAAAAACGAATAGGTTCGTTGCTTTTACAAAGCAATTAATTAGCTGGTTACTATGCTAATTTCTTAAAGATAAAAAATTATGTTAGTCTGTATACATATATTTCCTAAAAGTTCCTCTTTGTTAATTTATAATGATTTTCTTCTTCGCGTAAAGGCCGTTACTTATCCTTGATTTCATTGCTTTTATCCTTTAGTCAAGTTAGCGTGCTTGAACGTGAGCATAACACTTCTTCTGATTTAAAGATAAAAATAAAAGTATGTATGGCAAATAATATCAGGGAATGTCAAAAGGAATTATATCAGCAAGGCAAATAAAGAATCCATGTACTTCAAAATTCTGCTCGGCACTGCTCTTTTTTACGGCATGCCGCGGCAGTGAAGAGAAATAATACATTTGACCAGAATAAAACAAGGATTCGTCAAAAGTCTTATTAAATACTCTGAAAGAAAATTTATTTGCGTGGAAAATTCTCAACCTTCCAATACAAAATCGTATTATTATTTGATATGTATGTATATGGCCAAATCTGTAAGCAAGTTTGAAGCAAAATGTTTCTTTCCACCATGGTAGAATAATACAGGTAGTGCCGAAGCTACAACAGCACTGTTTTTAGGTTCGAAGCTGTCAAAAAGCACAAATGAAAAATGGCAAAACACTGTATATTCACATGTGTTTGGTTGCATTTTCAGTTCTATAAAGAATTTTGTTTTTTTCCTTTTCTTATTTGCATTTGTAACAAATGTTAGTATGCTTTTTTAGTACATAATAAAATTTTGACAGCTGCGAACCCAAAAAAAAATCCGTTAAAGCTTCATGTCAGGGTTTTTAAAATTGTATTCCCATTGTCTCAGAATTTATCAACCTTTCTATTTGTGTTGTTGTGCAGCACGTGTATAAAATTGTGGAGCCAAATTCAAAATGCGGTTTTATCATGGTGTTATACGTTTAAAAAACCCAATTTTTTACCAATTTTTTTACTTATATATTCAATATGCTGTTTAAGTTTTAAGTCTTTATCGATTGTAAAACTGAGATATTTAATTTGTTAAAATTTTTTCAATAGTTTCATTATTTATTACAATAATTTCGTTGCTGTTCATCTCTATTACCAATATTTTAGTTTTATTTTTCATTTATCGGCTCACCGATTCCATTATCAATTTTTCCGATTTAACGTTATTAAGTTTTTGAATCAATAGCCCTCTATCAATATTCTCGAACGCTCTTTTAACGTCCAAAAAATTTTCATTATCTTATTTTTTAATTTATTTATCACATAGTTTACTGTTGTTTCGCATGAATATTTTTTCTGAATCCCGATTGATACTTTGAAAATATAGTTTTCTAACTGTTCTTCGGCAATTTTTTTATAATTTTTTCGCAAGTTTTTAGACTGTTTATTGGGAGGAATTCCTTACATCTGTTAGTTTAACTACTTTTTCTACAGGTGTTACCATAGAGTACTTCCAGTTTTCTGGAAATATACCAGTTTCAAAAGATTTATTTATATAGGTACGTTCACATCTGACAAACATTTGCCCAAAAAAAATGTAACCACTACTTTTGCTTAGGGTTAGTGTGATTTAACTTGGTTTTTATATCACAAAATAAAGTCAATTATGCCGCAAATTGCTATTTTTATATTATTTTTAATAAATGCGAACCAATATTTAAAAATATATTGGAATTAAAGAAAATGCAAATTTAGCTTGTCTGTTGGTTACGTTTTTTTGGGCAAATGTTTGTTAGATGTGACCGAACCTTAATGTTCAACATATTTTTAACAATAATGCTCCAGTTATCTAGAATTATCTTAACTGAGACTTTGTTGAAATCTGGCTTGTTCTTTAGGCACTTGCATTTGTTTTTAAGTCCTACTAAAGATATTGCTCGAAATTTAAATCTAGAAGATATCACAGTTATTTTGTTTTCGTATTTCGCTTTTTCTATGTTGTCGTGCGCGTGTGCGGCTGGGGATTAGTTTATCTTTATCTACACATGTAAGCGTGTAAGACCGCATAAAGAAGCTTTTCGAATGCTAAGAATTTATTATTGCAGTTATTGCTCTTCCGAATGTGTTTGACGTTTACCCCAAATAAAAAAGACGTAAGATGAATAATATGAATAATTTAAAAAGTTTTTCAGTTTTAAATTTTGAATCTTTAACATTTCAAAATTGATTATTGGGCAGACATTTTAAATCGAGGTGGACATAAACATTTTTTTGCCAAACGGTGACTTCAAGAGAGCTTTTAAAATGGGACTAAGAGACAAAAAGATACGAAAACTATTTAATAATTAAAAAAAAAACATAAAATTATAAAGCCTGCAAGCCTTTCTGTAATGTGTTCTAAAACCAATTGTTAGTTTCGATCTACTCCAATTAGTTTGTTTTGTTTTTCATTTTTTGTTTGCAAGAAAATTATAACCAGTTTATACTACATTCGAATAGTTCTCGCTTAAACAATATTCGTCTACGTGTTTGTGATTGGATCATCAAAAACACACAAAAAAAAACGAGCACCAATTTTTTTTAGCACGAAAACTGTACTAAATGTTGTACTAAATTAAAAATTGTGTTAAAATAAATATAAAGAAAGAGCCGTACAAAAGTAAAGCCGACATATTATGATACAGTCATCATATAAGCAAACTTGTATGTATTGCTTGTACGTACTAGTCTTTTAGCAACAAGAATTTATCATTAAATATTCTTAATATTTTCTTAATTTTTTTGTTTTTCGCAAACTAAGAAAAAATGTAATACTTTATTTTTTAATTTAGCCCAAATTTGCTTAAATTGGTAGATAGCTATTAAAAAAATATCATCCAAACATTTCAATGAAACTTGCATTTTATTCAAATAATAAGTTTAAATACATTTACATATTTAATACTGGATCAGAATCAGAAAATGAGGAAGGGGAAGGAACATTAAGGCACAGCACATATGTAATAAAACTGATCTATTTTTTTTGAAGAAAAGACCATGTAGATCCTACTTAGAAAAATTCGAAAGTAAATCTAATGGATTTAAAGTTTGTAAAGAAAAAATTAAAGATTTTACAATATAACAACGCTCCCGAAGGTAAAATGTTATAGTATATTTAAAAGGTCATTTACATATTACTTATGCAACTTAAGTATGTAGTTTAAATCATGCTTTATTTATACGAAAACAATTAATTCAATTGGTGGCAAGTAAACAATATTAAATTGGCCACATAGTTAAAAAATACTGTACACAAACAAAACAAATCAATATGAATGCGCAATCAATTTTTTTTATTTTCGCTGTCTACTTACATAAACAGCCATGTATGTACATATGTAGTATACCCATACATACATTGCCAACAAAAATCACGTGATAAACTAAAGAATCTGAAGCTAAAAGAAATCTAATCACTATTTCAAATAAAAAAATGTATTGGTTAAGCTTTCACTTTTTTCTTCTTTATTTTGGCAATGTAGGAGTAGTTGACAGCAACGTCTAATGCTAACACTACCATCCTTTAGAAACTAAAGCATTTGACCAACATTATGACATCGAATTGAGAAAAAGAGAAATGGGGGCTCGTTCTTGTATTCCCCTTTGTTTTATTTATAAATGTAAATACACAAGCATTTTTGTAAAGAAATAACAAAAATACTTAGCTGAAGGTTGAACATTAATTCCATTGTCAATTAATTGCATTTGGCCAATAATCGGTATTCGGAAATAATTCTTGCCACAGATGGAATATTGTCGGACGGCCAATTTCAAATACGCTTTAATGTAGTTATTATTTTTTTGTTTGTTTTTTTCAAGGGTGACTTAATTAGTGGGTTTCTTAGCTATGATTCAAGAAAATCTGTTCACACGTTATTCTAATTTAGAAAAACAAGCTGCAGCATTACCTGCAGCATTATATGCTTTTACTTATTTTTTTTTGGAAATAATATGATGTGTCGTAAAGAAATAAAAAATTAATGAAATTGTATTCTACCTTTTACAACACCGTACATTTTAATAGCATTAGAGTAACTCGGGTATTGTGGAACCGATATTTTTTATTTGACGCTGTTCAAACACATATTAGGAAAATTCTTACCGGATTGATTGCAATATAATTGTTAATCGATAAAAATTACATGAAAAATCGGAGACATCCCAAAAATAGCTATTTTCAAAATTGGAGGGTAATTTGGAATCCCCCAGATAGATAACGTGGAATAATATGCCATACTACCAGAATCAAAATATAAATAAGAAAACAATTTAAATTTGTTAGATATTGCAATTAATTCAAAATTTAAGACTAAGCCTTGGTGCTAGACCTCCTAGCCCTTGGAGTTCTATAAAATGTGGTGTGAGGAACATGGCTTTTCGACTAATGTAGTTAGTTCCCATTTAATTTTTACTAATTCCACTAATACCAATTATTTAATTAATCTTGTTTTGGTATCACTAAATATTTTCTGTAATTGAAAATAATATCAAAATAGGGTTCAAGAATATCCGGATATATTTTATTCATATTTTCATATTTATTCATAAAAGATATTTTTAGAAGATATTTAATCATGGAAAGTTTTCTTAAATCTGACCCCGCGAAGCTGTATACATAGCTTGTCTGCAGCAGTATTGTAAGTATTCACCATTAGCCGATTGCCAAATTTTTGTAAACAAATATAATAAAGTTCTGGAAACTAACAGTGCGACCGTTCATAGCAAATCGCGTAATCTTAATATTTCTTAGTAAGATATATTACCATACAGCGAAAGTTTCTAAATAATTTTAAGTTGCGAAACAATGGGGGGTTCCAAATTACCCTCATATTCCACAATACCAGAAGTTACTCTACTACTATTTACAAAATATAAATACATATTTAATTTTTTTTAATTAATCTATTTATATCAAATGTGGAAACAGATTGAAATTGAAAGATTCTAATTAACATGTACGAAATTATTAAGCTTTTTTTGAATACTTAAAAAATTTAAACATTACACAAATGTTATCTGTGATGCTACAGTCAATAAATTTTCAAAAACGGCACATGATCTCAGTTCGCTTATAAAAAATAAACATCCCATTAATATTAAAGTTAATGTTCTAGATTGTTTTATCTTTGTGAATACATGTACATGTAAATGTATACATTAGGGTATTCTGAATTATTATTTTTACGTACGTGAGCTTTGTTATGACCAAATATGAAAGCAGAAGAACCTAAACGATACGAGTTGAAAATTATTCGGGAAAACATAACGACGAAGTAAATGTTTACATGGATAGCAAAAAAATTTTTAAATCGTTTTTGTTTTCTTTATAAAAATATAATCTCTCTTTTGTATGCGCTAAAAAAACATTTATATAAATTTTTTTTACTTTGTTTTTGTTTACCATTCAAAGTTTCACTTGTCGACGCGTATTAATATTTTTACTTTCGTAATAATTCTATGAAAGAGCTGATAGACCCTCTTCTTTTAACCCTGTTGCCAAGCCCCTTTATATACATACATTCATACGTACAAGTTTTTACAGAATGTGTACTTATGTATGTACTAGAGATGGGATCGTGAGTGACTTTTCACTCACGCCCATGCACGCTCACGCAAGGCCTTATATTTTCGGCTAAATTATTATTATTAATCCGTTCTGCTAGTCTGATGAATAATAAATCGTTTCAACAGTACTTTCTTAATAAAATTAATTTTAATTTATCAAAAAAATTTATTCTTGAAAAAAGGAATAAGTAGTCAGATTTGAACTTGAGGCAAACAATTCCTTTCAACATAAACTTAAAACAGATCAACTAATTAATTATTTATTAATTATTAAAAAAAACGATGGCACGCGTGAAAACCCCATATTTACCTTGAATTACTAACAAATTCAACTAAAAAAGACAAAAACCAAGTACACATACATAATCTCGATCTCAGCATCCAATGGCGCTGGAAAAAGCGATGGAATAATTAATAATTAGAGATGGATTACTAAACGAAATAGATTTAACTTGTAAAAATTAATAAGTTGCATTTTTCGTATTATAATTTTTAAAATACGGTTAAAAAATTGATAATCCTAGTCACTAGTATGTACCGACAAAAGTGGTAAAATCGAACAAACAACGCTGACGAGGTGCTGTAGTGGCCTCGAAATCAGTTCTGATACGTTCTGCTGGTCTAATTGTTCTAACATTACTTTTTTAATTAAAATAGTATTAATTTATCATAAAAATATTTTAAATTAATAAAGAAATGAGTAAAGTCAGATTTGAACTTGAGCCAGACAATTTTCAACATAAACCTAAAACAGTTCAAGTAATTGCGTACAAACATTAATTAGAAAATTCTATGAAATATTACAATAAAGCAAAAAAATTACGTAACCATCACGCTAAAAATCTACTCATGCACGCTCACTCACGCTCCATTTTATTATATAAATGTTCATGAACGCTCACGTGATTTAATAAAAAAACTAATCACGATAAGGCATGATCACGCGTGATCACCCATCCCTAGTATGCTCATACATATGTATTTCTATACTTACTGATAACATATTTGTATTAACTAAAGCCAGTTTTACTCTATAATACATTGACCGAAATATGATTTTTTTGCTAATTGATTTCTAAATAAATTTAATTTTTATTGATCAGCACCAACTTCTTGATTGTTATAGAATTTATAGTAATTCACATAAATTCAATGCTTTCTTCAAAATATAAAGCTATGTACATTACAAATGTTACGTACATATGTATGTATTTCTAAAAAAACTACTTTGCAAGGAATGTCAAAACATATTGAGTTTGTTTATTAGTAAATAGTTATTAATTTGTATTTAAAATTAAACACAAGCCGATTTATTAGTTATCGTGTTTAGCACATTATAGCCAATAAATTTGATGAATATTTCATATTATGACATTTTTAAGTTCTCTCTGAGAGACTCATATGTATACAATCAGGTAATTTTAAAGGCCATTTTTAATACACATTTCAATCAATTTTTATAATTTTTTGTTATAAAATTCTTTTTAATAACGAAATACTTCTATAATATTTGCGGTAAAGTACTTTTTGATAATGAAATATTATTAAGAAACATCTTTTGAAATGCCTTCGATTTCGAAATCGATTTCCATCACATGCCTGAATATATATATATATACATATATATTGTTAATAACAAAATTATAAATAATTTATCGCCTTGCTTTTGTTTAATATATTCAAATATGTATAATAAAGTGAAAGTTGTAAAACTGTCACAAAAAATTATGGGGGTATTCAAATGTACTATTTAATTTCTCTCACACTTCTCTCAAATTTCTACAGTTTGAATATGACAAAACAATAAACATAGTTGCAAAAGTCTTAATATTTTATGACTTTTTTGTTTGAAGCACAACAATTTTTTTAAACTATCGTAAAATATTAAGAACTTATAACAATATGACTTAATAGGACACCGTTTGAATACTCCAACTGATTAAGGAAATATGTTATTTTTTAATATTAAATAATTATCGACAACATTTTTAAAGCACACTCTGTCCTGAAAAATTAATATAGAAAATTCTAAAGCATGTATTGGTATAACCATACCATACACTCAATTATTATCTATACATAGTATATAGTTTCATTAACAGTTTGAGTTGGAAATAGTTATTTCCAGTATTTAAAATTAAGATTCTCTAAGCGATGACAACATTATGCAGTAATTCTTTTGATATGAAAACTTGTATCTATATAATAAAGTATACATTATCTCACAGAATTCCATTCCTTGGTCAGTGACATTTATCGACATCAAAACAAGGGTTTCTCGTGGATCATTACTTACATACACGTCATAAAAATATTTACTCTTAAAACTTTTCATATTGAAGCTTTTCGACAATAGATCAGCATCTGTCTTTGATACATGGCTTTTACATACAATGAATGCAAATCCTTTTTTTTCCTTTAGATAGATTTTATTTTCAATTTTCAGCAATTTAGTGCAAATGATCAACGGGAAACTCTTCGTAAAAAACGGTGACCACGAAATGGGTAGGTAAACTTTAGAACTATTTGTTGATGACTATGATTGTGAGCCACAGATTTTTTATTTCCTTATTTGCACTTAAAATGTGCATAGATACTTTAAGGAGCGGCAAATACATTTTTGCCCACAAGTATGTTATATTAATAAAAAAAACTTAAAAACTTAAGACTAATATGTTTAGAATTCTTTAAGTGTTGCGATATAGTAAGCACGATTGTTGGAAATATCTTGCGATTTTAAATCTACCCACTATTCACACAATCTTCATTTGTATGTATGTATATATAAATACATACAATGTATGTATTTATAATAAACACAATTTTCTTATTAAATAGAATTGAATTGTTAAGCAATTGAATTGTTAAGTAATCAAAGTTTCATAATCACAAAGGATCCAATTCATAAATAAATATTTGTTTGTCAAAAACGTATTTATGACACTCTTCGAAGCATACATTTCTTTTTCCATATTATAAATGTATGTATACGTACATACTTATAAACGTATAACAAACGCAAGGGCAAGGCCATTGGCGTGATAAAAAAACAACATAGGGAAACCAATAATTAGATTCTACCACTTTAGGTCAAACAAGATAAAAAATGTCAACACTTAAAAGGGTTTGTAAATCGATGTTTTCTAGGTCTAGAATTACGCAATGCGAAAACTATGGGCCCTACCGTGTAAATATGTATTTTAAATTTAAGTTCCAATGTACTAAATCTACAAATTGGGGTGTATGTATGAACTCATTTTTATTTATTTAATAAAAGTTGGTACCTTATAAGATAAAACGTATGTTTTACATAATAATGGAAGGAAAGTACACAAATAATTATAATTTTACTGAAAAAGTAGTTTTAACAAATATTATATTGTACATTGTAGGTATACTAACACGTTATGAACAGTATGGAAATTGTAGGAAAGAATACATACACATATGTATGTATATCACATAAATACATATTTTTGGTTGGCTCATAAAAATTAGGAACAGAAATGTATTTTTTACAAATAGTATGTATGTATGCATATTCGTGGGTTAGTTGTTTTCAATTATTTTCAACACAAAGTGGTTTTCCTATACGCATTGGTTTTAACAGACACACATCGAAGAAAAAAGTATTATAATGCGTCAACGACCAAATGTTGAAAAAAATAGAGAAGAAACAAGAATAATTGTTACATAATACAACGAAGAAAATTTTTAAGAAAAAATTGTTTAGAAGACCTTCCAGACGGTGTCATACATTATGTACTTTGAAAATAATTTAAAGTATCCAGGAGGAAGCGACTTAATAAATCTTTTCAACAAATAGTTTTAACTTACCGCCCTTGGTTGGAACACGATGGGTAGAATGTTGGGCACGGTAACCGGTAATTAATTCAAAGTCACCGGAATCACGACGCAGTGGGAAGGCAATTTCTATAATGTGGTCACAAGGTTGCATAAGCATCAAAATACCCTTAACCTTCTTTATTTTGTCTTCCATAGACAATTTGCCTTTCATATCGTCCAACAAACGTCCTTCGGCAATTTGACAACCTCGGTGGAAAAAGTATTCTACCATATCGAAGAAACGAGGATCTTTGGCAGTGGGTACATCCTTAAGACGATCCGGAATTTGGTAATCGGCATAGCCACGTGCTTGCAAAGCAGCAGTAGGTAAAGCCTTTACCAATGTGGCAACATCCTGGCGAGATGCAGCCTGACGTGCTAAACTTTTCAAATGGTACATATTTTACTTTCCTATGCACACACTTATCACTATACACAAAGCACCAACACGGTAAATCACGTTCGGTTGGTTTTTTAAACAAACAAAAAATATATCTTTAATATTTTTGGAAAAGAAAATTAGTAGCTCGATCTGAACACAACAGTTTGCTAACCGATACCACTACTAACTGATTCAACTCGCAATTCTTTCAAATTGGATTTTATGTTCTTTTAACCACTTTTAACACTTTCAACTTAATCAAGAACGTTGTTCTACAAGCAGAAAAAAGAGCCAGTCGATTCCGGAGAGACAGCGCGCCGCCGCTGCTTGGTTTTTAACCCATCCTGCCGCAGCTAATTACATCGACTCGTATCGAGCCGCCGAGAATTGTAAAATTTGGATTGTGAGAAGGGAAAATATTTGCGTACTTTTTGTGCTATTTTCAAACTATCCACTAGCTACAATCATGGTAGAATAATACAGGTAGTGTCGAAGCTACAACAAGAATGATATAGTTTCGAAGCTATCAAAAAGCACAAAAGAAAATTTGGCAAAATGGTTGCATTTTCAGTTCTATAAAGAATTTTGTTAAATTCTTTATACACTATGTATAAATAAAACATAAACTAATTTTGGCACACAAAACAGATAAAAATGCAAGAGATGCAAGGAGTAAAAATTCTCAGCTGAGCTGTCGAGACCACCTGCTTTGAATTCTCCTTGTATGTCAATATACAATTTTTTGCCATGATTCCAATCAACTGTTTTTGAATGAACTCTTTGAAGGGTGTGCTCGCCAGCTGTTTCGATTTGAAAATAAAAATTCTAATAAACTGAATAACCCAGTGCAAACAGAACAGATTTTGATAGATTTCAATTAAAATTTACTAGATTTTGTTATGGTGTAAATGCCTTATAAGCCCCAACGGTATATTTGTTTCTTTAATCAATCACAATTTGTAGTAGAAAATACACGACCAGCTGTCAAAACCATTAAAAATGAGGTCGCACTGTCAGTACAGATGAATCTTTAAAAAATTGTAAAGGAGCCATAATATAATGAGTATTTATTTCATCATCCTCGACGAAATTACAAACAATTGTTCTGTACTCAGGTTAGTTAGCTGTCTTACAACCATGATACAGTATTCAAGGTAAACACGCTAAAACAACTGATCGCTTACGATATACATTTCGAATACCGTAAACAAAATTTTTAATGTATGGAATTTGACTTTCAGAATATATTGTTTTAGTTGCAATAATGGATTTACTTGTTTTTACATCAATCTTGCAACTTCTTCAAATAATTTGATGAAATAAACATTGATCTGGCAACAATTCAAGTAATTTTAAATTACTCGCTACTAGTTTATTTCATTATTTCCATGATGAGATGATTCTTGGTCTTCTTTGTGCTTTCTTTCCAATTGGTCGAGATTCTTTTATTTTTTGTTGTGCTCTTAAGATTTATTTAGTGAATTGAATTTCTTTAAAAAAAGATAAGACGGTAATTAAAAAATAATACATATCAAAAATTTATAAAAATTCTTGTAATTATAAAGTATTAATTTTGATTAATATGTGGTTTGAGACAAGTTTACTAATATACACTGTTAGGTAGACAATGTCGGCAGCGAAGCCGGCTGACAAATTGAACGTTTGCTTACATTTCATATGTACATACATACATATGTATGTAACTCAGCGTGAGGTGTCAAAAATGTTTACTATTAAACTAATGTGATCAAAGTAAATAAAGTATGATACAACATTTATTTGATCTTAAATCTCTGTACCAATTAAAATTGCAATTATATGAATTATTGCAAGTTTTCTATTCATGATTTTTTCAATAAGAAAAGTGTCGTTAAATTATGTATATTATTGAAAATACTTAAATACATATGTATGTATATGTATGAAAGGATCTACATATTTCAATTAGGTACACATGTATGTACATACTAACCAAGATTGAAAATATGTATATTTCAGATGAATTATAAATTTATTGTCACATTGCCTTGAAATAAATACAAAATACAGCAGAAACCTCTGTAATAATCAAAGCAATATATTTACTAAGGAATACAAGTTTTCTCTCCACACATTAGAATTATGTAATGAAATATTCCATACCTATTGCGATAACTGTTTTTTTTTTTTCTTAATTAACTTAATTATATAAGCACAACACATTGAAGTAAAAATATTAAAACCAATAATTCTTTAAATCTATAGGAAAAATGAAATGTTAGTATTGAATTGAACTAACTTCCTTTAATTTTATATAACAATGTTATTGTTAATCAAAGTTTAATTTTTAACAAACTGTTGCTTAACTACATATTTGAACTGTTGTTATTTATTCTGCTGAAGATATGCCACAAGTGGCTCCGCAAGAAACCCATTGCTATAGCGTTTAATTCGACGGCTTTCAATGTTACTTGGCAGCCAATTGATTTGACTAGAGAAAATATTAGAGGAAAACTTATTGGGCATAGGGTAAGTCGCTTGCAAAAACAGATTATTTTATTGGCTCAATAACAACTTTTCAACAGATCAAATATTGGAAGACTACACATAAGGAAGAAGATTCTGTTTTTTATCTATCACGCACAGTATGCAATTGGGCTTTAATTGTAGGTCTTCAACCTGATACCTACTATTTTGTTAAAATAATTGCTTAAAATGCTGCTGGCGAGGATCCAGAAAGTGAACGATCCGACCACCATCTTCTGTGCATGTTTTTGGCGTTAATCCATCTACTGTACGTACGGTGTGGCGATATGTTTCTCTAGCGCAAGACGAAGAACCTATAGAAGGCTACAAGGTGCGCGTCTGGGAGTCAGAACAAAACATGATAAGTGATAACTATACAATAATACCAGTGGGACAGAAACTCGAAGCATATATTACCAATTTGACACCCAGTAAATTGTATAATATGCGTATTTTGGCCTTCTGCAACGGTCGTGATGGACGCATGTCCTGTCCTACTGTTCATTTTCAAATGGGTAAATTATTTATTTGATTGAAATTAATATTGAAGCGTATTGTTGGAAAATAATTTCTTAGAATAAATTGGATAAAAATTAAAGCTGTTTCTTATTGTAAATATTCGACATATGTAATTTGGAGAGTTGACATATTCTGTCCTGCTATTTAGTGATTATTTGTGAAACTGTGTAAGAACGTTGATCGTTTCACTTAAAAAAAGGGGAGAGAAGTCGCTGCTGACCTGGTGTCTCAACTGATAATTTGAAGCGTATCATAAATTCCGTGGTTTTGCTTGACTGGAAGATTTCAATTTATATTTAAATTGTTAGCTGACAAGAACGATTTATGGCAAATAATCAAGGAAGTATAGAATGAAATAATTCCCGCCCAATGTGCTGCGTTGGTTAAAATGATATGCTGAAGAGCTAAATAATAGCCCCATATAATGTAAAATTAATTAAAGATTTCAATTGCGATACCTATTTTTTTCTCATGTGACTTAATTATATGAGCACAAGATATTGAAGTAAAACATAAAACCCCATAATTTCATAATTAATATACCTTTGCTAAATCGATTCGAAAAATAAGAATAGTTTTGTTATAAAAATGTTAGCCACTGTTAATCAACTTTATATTTGAAACAAAGGACAGTACTTAACTATGTACATATATATGTATGTGAGTAACATAATTAAATGAGGACAAGTGTAAAAAACATGTTCACAAATAATTAAAAAAACCTGAAAAAAGTTTTTTGGCAGTTACCATAATTTTTCAGTTTGTTTACAATATTTTTTTCATTAAAACAATAATCGGTGATTTTGAACAAAAGAGTACTGTTTTTTAATTATTCCAATAATGAGCTGCTGTGGACCAAAACCTACACCAAGCGAATGCAAATTTAATGCAGATTATCGCTCGAGGCCATTAACAAATAAATTTTGGTCTAAACATGACAGTTTTTCAAAAATATTTGATACTTCAAAAGTCGTACATTATGAGGAAGAAATTGAAAAAAGGTGTAAATACGACGCTCGTTGTCATTCCAAAATGCCGCGATATACCAATCAAACATATGGATGGATACCTGGATATAAAATAAATTTTCTTCAAAACTGTGATTCGCATATTTGCCAAAACTCAGCAAGTCAAAGAGTAGCTAAAGCTTTGTGGGAACATCATTTGAAAGATTTGCGATGATTTTAATATTATGATTTTATACAAATTTGTGATTTAATTATTATTCAGAAGACACATTAGATTTTTTCTCAAGTTTTCGAAAAATTCTATAAAAAATCAATTTGTCTTGATAAAATTGGATTAGAAAACGATTATAACTCCGAATGAACATTCTTTAAATAGTGCGATAAATGTTACAAAAACTTAATTTCAGCCAAGTTCCATATATTTAACCCCTTAATTAGTTGATCCTTAAAACTACGAACAACGATTTCTTGTCAGGGTTTTCTTTAATACTATCCTCTTGTTTTTCACTACTACAATTTAAATTCAAACTGATAAGATCTTCAAACACCTGAAGTTCTTTACAACATGTTAGCTGTTTTTGATTGGTGGTGTCACTTTGCTTGTGTAGTAAATATATGTGAATGTCCTTACAGCTGGCTGGTAACGAAAACATATCTTTTGGAAATATTTCAGAATATTGCGAGGGATCTTTGCATACAATTTCGAAATTGTTATTTTCCAGTAGTTCTAGTTCCAGATAAATGTTAGTTGGATTCAAATTATGAGAAAATATGGTATAGAGATCTTCACTTGTTAATAACGATCTGAAAAAAGAATTGAGTAATTAATTATTCAATGAACTTTAACAAAGATTTGAGCATCTGCTAATAAACTGTCAACTTACAATAAGGTCTGATTCAATTTGCCCGGTGATATTTTGTGTTGCTCGTGATTATGATTTACCGCAATTTTTTCAATTCTTTGCATTAAATATTGTAAAACCAAACAATCTTAGATTTTATTTTTCTTTTCAAAAATGTTTTTAATAGTCTAAAAATTTACACATATTCACTAAGTTTTTATATACAAAGATATTTAGCCTATGTACCTGTCTCATTGAACTTATTGCTTCTTTTGTGGTACTGGCTTGCTGTTTTTTTCTACATCATACAATATTCCGCTTAAGCTTGATACAATATTCCGCTTCAGCTTGATTGCTCATCTTGCTCTTGCCACTGGTTGACATAATATCGATAGCGTCTTTATTGACGATTTCTGCAGTATTTCCTGCATCAACTTCTATAGGTATATCAAGTTGCTTTTTAAGGGGCTTGCTTATGGTTTACTTTTATCAAGTGGGTATTTCCTGTATCCAGATTAATTGATAAAAACATTCGACGATATAGAGTTAACAAGTTTTTGATTGGTTTGGTAGATAATACCCACCAGAATTCTTATTTTTTTCATAGTAAATCCGAGTTACTTTTTTCATATGAATGTCAAAACACAGAAAGTAATCTGTGTATCAACAGTTGTATGTACATACATATAAAAGCAACATATTAACACATATTAACTTTTCATTATCGAGCACTCAAACAAACTACCAGTATTGAGTATTCAAGACTTTTACAACGATAATACCATGCTAGAGTAATACGGGTAGTGTCGAAGCTACAACAATACTGCTTTTAGGTTCGAAGCTGTCAAAAAGCACAAAAGAATAATGGCAAAAAATTTTATATTCACATGTGTTTGGTAGCATTTTCTGTTCTATAATGAATTTTGTTTTTTTTTTCCTTTTCCTATTTGCATTTGAAACAAATGGTAAAGTGTGCTTTTTTAGTAGTGACGGTGTGTTAGTAATACATAATCAAATTCTGACAAACTCGAACCCATAAAAAAGTCCGTTAACACTTCGACACTACCTGTATTATTCCACCATGTCTTGTACATTGTTTTGATGTTTTAGGCTTGTCATTCAATATAGTAATAAGCAAGGTTAGTTCGTTTAAGCAGCCATATTTCCTGAATGTCAAACTCATTATGTGAAAAACATTAACACAATTTTTATGTATGGAATTTGCCTGATAGTAGAAAATTATTATTTTTGTACCTTGTTTTTAAAATCATTCTAATTAGGTGTCATCAAAATACCGGCATTTGTGAATCCGATTCGCAAAATAAAGAGGATAAAATATTATTATTATTTAAAGGTCTCCTCTGCGATAGAAAATATTAAAAAAATTAATTTGGTGAGTTTGTTACTGAATTTGATCCCACAAGTTCTACAATATTATAGGACTCAGCATAAATTATTTTAAAGTACACTTGCAATTGTTTCCTTTCCAAATAACTTCTAAACAAAAGGTGTGTGCATGTCGTCTAAACAATTTTTTTATATATTTTTTAGGAAACTCGCCTTAATCAAATTTTTCAATTTGATGCGTTATAATATATTAAATTTGAATATTAATAATAAATTGAAATTATTGAAGAATATATGTGCTCGTCATCGATCGGATGCAACATTCATAGCTTCTGAATATAAAAATCTTGATATTAAAGTAAATGCAAGAAAAACTTTGTATACCACAATCGCCACGACAAAAATAACACCAGGAACATTGTCATCATCTAAAGTAGAGGCCAACTACAAGGTAATTGCTTTTTAAGCAAATCAAAATTTTTTCATACGAAATTGCCGCATGGAAAGAGTATTATTGTTACATAAAAGAAAGATAATTTTTCGTTAACAAAAACATGTTTTAGAATTTCTTCTTATACATGCATATGTAGATGTTATTTAAAAATTCACAAATGACACATCCAATTGTGATCGTTGTGCATTCATGTACATACATATGTATGTCTTTTAAAACATAATTATGTACGTATGTGAGTATGTACATACATTTATGTATATTGCAATAGAGATTGTTTATTTGTGTATTAATTAACGCCTCATATTTTGCTTGCTTTCAGATTAATGAATTCATTGTGGCGTACGAATTTAAAGTCATCAAATAGCAAGCTGAGCATTAAAAATATAAAAAACCAGTTTGAACAAATCTTAGTGCGGACTACACACGAAGCAGTCGCTGAAGCAACTTCCCAGGATAACATGTTTTCGTTCTTCAGTACACGGAAAAACCAATGTGGCAACAAATTTTTTTTAATTTCAAAGACCACACGAATCAATATTCCTTAATAGTATCAACGGCTGCCTCGTCTGTACTTCGCATAAGATTTTTCATTATTCAGGAAATAACTTTTTGATTCCAATATAATTTTAAGGTGAAAAGTTCGTTAATATTCTGTCAGAAGAAATAAATTTAAACGCAAAGAACACGTACAATATTTTCTCATCTCATGAGTTCAAGAGTAATTGTTTGTATGCATATAAATAAAAGATCTTTTGCATGGACGTACATGCACACATGCATACGTACATACATGCGTAAATAAATACATACATACATATATTTATTTCTAATATCTGAGACATTTCTTTTTTTTCGGTTCTAATTTCTGTATGCCAATTGCGTTCTTTTAGTTTGCTTTTATTAATCAAATGCATTAGCGTTATTCAATGTAAAATATCCATGAAACAAAGAATTCAATATCAAAAGACAAAACAATACATTTCCTTGTTTCAGGAATCTTTTCTATTTGTGTTATCTATTAGGTTTTCTAATTATCAGGGAATAACCCATCCCATCTATTTATTACATATAGCACTGTTTTGCCGATTAACTCCCAACTATTTGCTAGAAATTTTATTGCACTAGTTTTTAATTCTAGGACTATTGCACGAAATATGAGATGATAGTTTATCAAATATCCTTGACTGACGTACATACGTTATTATTTATCATATTTATATATATATATACACATAAATATATATATATATGTGTGTGTGTGTACATATGTATGCAAAATAACTGGTTTTTATATGTTTTTACGCAAATTTGTTGTGCTCATATACATACATATGTAAGTCACCTGAGAAAAAGACTTATGCCGCTAATATTTAGTTAGAAAACTTGTATTTCTTAGCACACGAAGCACATTGGGTCTATTTCTCCCGGATTATTTGCCATAAAACGCTCTTGTTTTTGGAGTTTTGAACAGCTACCGCCATTTTTATAGTCCCATGTGGATTTTTATGGGACTTAAATGTGGCATCCAAAGTAAGGTTTTAACACTAAACACTAAAAAACCTGAAAAGATCGCAAGCAAACTTTAAAAATAAATAAAAATCAATATGAAAAAATAAAGTAAAAATACCAATTTACCCTTTAATAATTTTTTTAATTACGATTAGTTGTTTTTTAATAATTGATCACGATTAGCTATCGTTAATTTGTAATCATTAACCAGATTAGCATTTTCCCAACTCTGACGTAGTATATACATATATACATATATATATATGTATATGTACATGCATATTAACTTCGCAAGATAAGATAGAAAGTGACTTCGATATGTATGCCATGAAATACAATCTGTTTTAAATTTAATTTAATAGAGATTAAAATAAAACGCGCGTCAAATTTTGATAAGATTCAGGAAATCAAAATTAATTTTTCTATTTAAATATTGACGACATGTTGAGGAGAAAGGAACAAGGACGCGTAGGTTTTACTTTTTTTTATAATTTTATTTTGTTGAAATAAAATGTTTGTTTTTTATAAATTACAGGTATGTGATAGAAAATGATTTTAAAAACGAAACGATTTAAAAAAAAATTTGATGTACTCATGATTTTCGTTTTGTGTATATTTTAAAATATCGAGGACTTATGTATATTGAAATGGTGCTATCTATGTACCTAATACACAGTAATTTTCGGAGGGCGAAAATCCTTTTCGTTCTCTCATTGTGAAAGTTTTTCACAATCTATACTAAAAAAAATCGTGTGTTTGTACATATTATTTGAATATAAGCATCGAAATGTTTTCAATACTTTTTAAAATTTGTTTTTGATAAATTTATGATTAACATTTTTTCTAATGTTTGTATTATACATACATATATTTTTGTTCGCATTCTTCTACTAAAAAATTTTAAATTGGCTCGATGATTCCCGAAATTTATCACAGCTTTTCAAACAATTGTTTGAAATCGATTGATTTCTACCGTCACATAACAATTTTTAATTTTTATCGTCATTTTCTCCCAACTATTATGTTATTTAAATTTCTTTTAATTTCTAATTTTTTTAGATGGCCGCCGAATTAAAATTTAATGCTTCGCTAACTGCAAGCGATCCGAATTTCAAACCTGTTTTGATAATTGGTCAATTGAAACATTTAAATTTGCTAAAATTTTCTGATGTATCATGTAAATTGGAGCCTCGTGTTACTGAAGATACGTTTAATAAGGCTATTGCTTGTTTGCATCCATCGCCCACAGATAAAATTTCTTTGCATTTGGATGTAGCCACGGTGGCTGCTGTACCTCTTAAGTGTTCACGCCACAATACACCCTCCCGTGCTCATGCTATTACACGGTTGGTTAAAAATAACATACTTACCGTTAACGAGGAGAGTGTTGTCATAGTATGTGAACGTTCGGATTTGTTTGCAAGTGCCTGCGCTGTAGTACGTGCATTTCCTCTATATTCACGTAAAACTTCTGGTGCTTTTGGAAACTCTTCAGTCAATAATGTTGTTCCTTGCGATGAGGACAGTCCTATGAAAAATTCTGGCGAAGTTACCACTCAATGTACCGTGCACGTAGAATTCATTATTATTGATAACGGTGCAGTATCTGACAAATCTCTCGATAAGTCCGAAATAGTGTGCTTAGAAGATGCTGCTAAAGGTATACGTCTAGCAGCTCGCATTGTCGATACACCTTGTAATGAAATGAATGTAAACACTTTCATAGAGGAAGCCGAACGTATAGGTGCTGAGTTGAAAATTAAACCTTTGGTAATACAAGGCGAAGAATTGCGTGAGCGCGGTTTTGGAGGCATTTATGGTGTGGGCAAAGCTGCTACTGTGCCACCAGCCTTAGTAGTGATGTCTTATGAGCCAAAAGGAGCTCAAGAAACTATTGCTTTGGTGGGCAAAGGCATTGTTTACGATACTGGTGGTCTTAGTATTAAGGGTAAAACTGCAATGCCTGGCATGAAGAGAGATTGTGGTGGAGCAGCTGCGATTTTAGGAGCTTTTTATGCTGCTGTTAAGTGTGGTTTCAAGGAAAATCTACATGCTATTTTCTGTATGGCTGAGAACTCTGTTGGTCCAAATGCCACAAGGTAAGTTTATTTTAAAATACTGTTAAATTAAATGAAAAAAACTGAATATATTTGCAACCGAATTAGAGTTTCCATATTCCAGACTCTTTTTGATTACCCGCAATCGGGAACATTTTATGTAACACCAATCAAGGGATGCGTGTTTAATTTTTAATAATTCTTCAGCTCATAGGTTTGGCGAACCGACCATTTAAAAAAAAGTTCAGTTAGAAATGACGTATACATATATATTTTTAATATCCCCTTTTTGAATCCAAAATCTGTTTCGCAAAATTGTTTATTGTTTCCATATCAAAAATTTTAAAGTTTAATAAGTGTTATTTTGCTGTATAAGCCGCTGTTTGGCGATTGCCGCTTTATTTTGGTTTATATTGAAAGGAATTGTTTGGGTCAATTTCAAATCTGACTTTACCAACTTCTATTTTTCTTAATTTTTAAGAAATATTTGATAAATTCATATTATCTTATCAAGAAAGTAATATTGGAACAATTTATTCAACAGACTGGCTACACCATCTCATCAGCGCTCTTTGTTCGATTTTACCACTTTTTGACGGTGGATACTACCAGTGACTAGACAACTATTTAACCGTATTATTTAACAAATTAGAATACGAAAAATGCAACTAAACATTTCTAAATTTTTTTTTATTAAAAAATTACACAAATTTTTTTTAAATCACATCGCATATGTAGGTATTTGCAAAAACTATAAATAAATCACAAAGTTCTGTAAAAGAAAAAGAAACATTTTCCCATATCTTAGCTATTTTTTTAAAATAACTTAGTGATACTATGGAAGCAATAAAAATGTGACTTCTTTAAAACTTCTTTGCTCGGAAGTACTTATGTACATATGTATGTTAAACTAAATTAACAGATTAATAAATCTGATAATGACAGGAATTTTTAAAGCAAAGAGAGCAAGCTTTCACGAAAAATATTTTCAAACTCAGTTTGTTTTAGTAGATACTCCACGCGCATACACATTTTTATAATTCTTTGAAAATCAACTAGAAGCGTAATAAATTGATAGTTTACAATTTAAACATAAAAAAATGAAAATACAAGATTTTGGCAGCAAACTTGAACAGAGGGTTCCGTTGACCGAGGTTGAAGTGTATTTCTGTATGTGATTAGTGTTGGTTATTTTTTTAAAATTTCAGTTTATTTTTTTTTCTAAAGAAACTGTTCTCTTAGATTTTATTTACGACTTCTTTTGCACTGTTTTCAATTGTTGAAAAGTAAAATACAAGACATTTTAATGGCAGGATGTGAATTGTTGCATATACACAACAATTTTCTAATTAAAAACTTTAATAAAAACACGTATGAGTAGAATATGCACTTGGTTTCATATATTGTTTAAATTTCTTTTCTTTTCATATCGTTTTTATTCTCATGTATATACAAATGTTAACAACAACAATATCTATCCACTGGAAAATAATATGGAACACAAATAATAAATATACTTGTTTGTTGTTCTCTGGTCATACATGAAAACTCCTATAAACGCTGAAAAAACAATGACCCACAACCTAACCGACAAAAACAAACAATTAACACTGCAAAAACGATAAAAATGAATAGACCTGATGATATTCATACATTATATTCTGGACGTACCGTTGAAATTAATAACACAGATGCTGAGGGACGTCTGGTATTGTCGGATGGAGTTAGTTATGCCCACAAAGACTTGAAGGCAAACATAATATTGGATATGGCAACATTAACAGGTGCTCAGGTATGTTACTAAATGCTTAAACATACATGCATACATAGTATGTATGTACATAAATGCTTATAAATGTATGTATGTATGTAGGTTTACATATACAATATATTGCACACGTTCATATTTAAGTACAGTAGATTAAAAATTATTATGCTTACATGTTTAATATAATTTCCAAACCTGTAGTTCCCAAAATTGTACTGAATATACATTAGAGAAGCTATTTTGCCGCAAGTCTGAATTTTGTACGAAAAGGAGGTATTATATTCCATTTTCTGGATTCACAAAAAAATAAAATACAATTTTGATTAGGAAAACTGCATCTTTAATTAATTGTCTTATTGCAAATTTTGAGAATTATTTAAAAATATGTTCTAAAGTGTGGAGTTCGGTTTTCCTCTTATGCATTAGGTTTATCTTTCACCTCGAAAATCCCGAGAACTTTCTTATACGGGAAGTTCTTATGTCTCAATCAGGACTTAAATTGACAATTGACAGGACAAAAGGAAAAGTGAATCAAAAAGGTGCAACAGCACGAATTAGTTCACCTTAATTTTATTCATTGCCTGGACTAGCGAGATTGAACATTTCTGCAACTCTCTCACAGTGCGAATTAATTAAATTTATATAAGAGTTCGCTTCCTCTGAAGTTAAATTGGACTTAAATTAGATTTCATTCTTATTTAAATAATAATAACCCGTCCGTTTTGTATTTTCTTTGAGCACAAAGTACTTCTGAATTTTTTAACTGACATATATATGTTATAAGTTTATCAATTCGTTGTATTTTTATTTGTTCTTATTTGGAACAATGAACTTCCAATTAAGTGGGTTACGTCATCCTCATACAAAGTAAATACATATTCATTTTAACTAATTCTAGAGGGTGTTCGAATAAGTTGTTTCATTTTCCCACCATTTTAATAGTTGCCTTGGCCCAAGCTTTCTGCTGATCCGATTATTATCAAACTCTGCACATACACACATTTAGTTATCTTGACAATACAACATATGGTTAGAAAAGCGGACAGTTCCACGCACATGAACAGTAAATATTGCTTTTCAACAACTTCTAATTCATCGATTCGTGTAAAACTGTGCATATCTACACAATTAATTCTCGTGACAATACAACACTATGATTAGAAGAAAATTGGGCAGTACCACGCCCATATAAAGTTTTGAATTATTTTTTAAATATTATTGTGTTATTAAATATTTTGTATTATAATATTATGTATGTTCTAAATTAAAAAATATTTCTATTAGATATTTTATTACCTGACTTAAAATTAACTTAAAACAGTTCGCAGATCATGCAGTTGAAATAATGAACAAAAATTATTAAAATTAAATTTCGTAAGCTCATTAGTATCTGTGCATGTATGTACACAAGTGCAGTCTCAGTTTAAAAATTTGATATTTCATGTATTCGTATTTTGGCAAGTGTAATTGCTAAATTCTCTATTGGTTTGGCTTATATTGTCTTGCCATGGTTGCAAGACAACGTCTGCAATTGTTGTTGTTTGTTCTGGTTTATATTTTGCTTTATGTCCCCATTGGCATCATCGTCATCATTTAACTTTTAAGCATTTAGGTTGGTTTCACACAGCTTTCCTCTATGGTCTTACACGGCCTCTCTCTTAAACATGAAATGCAAATAATTCATGACTTTTTTCTTTGTGCATTGATTCCCTTGTTTTTACCAATGGCATTGCATGAGTGTTTACAGTTAGCACTCATGTTTGTGTGAGAGTCAGCAGCGGTATTAAATTGACTTTTTCACTCTTCATTCAATATTTGACTTTGACTTAATTTTTGCTTTTGGTTTGTTTCATTTGTATTTATAGGGTATTTCTACGGGCAAACATCATGGTGCTATATTGACAAATTCTGAGGAATGGGAAGTCAAGTCAGTGGAAGCAGGACGTAAATCTGGAGATTTATTGGCTCCCATTATTTATTGCCCAGAATTGCATTTTTCTGAATTTGCATCAGCAATTGCTGATATGAAAAATACTGTAGCGGTAAGTAGACAAAATACAAAATGTAACACAATCATAAGCACACATACATGCATACATGGGACTTTATTTCATACAAAATCCCATTCAACATATTGTGGATGGGAGTTTTACTTAAACGAGTAGTAAAATATGGAGTATTTTCCTTTATGAACGATGCATGCTTGTCGTTGTATTGTAAATTTTTTTTCTTTGGTTAAAGTAAGAAATTTCTGTTTTTTTTTGTTGTGCTACGGTTGAGAGTGAAATCAAATGACGGATAAAAAAGCGTATTTCATATTTTGAAATTAAGTTAAAAAAAACAAATAAATAAATAAAACACAAAAATGGGAAAAAATGTGCAACAAAAGCTGGACAAAGTATCAAGGCATATAAAATTACACAATACATCATAGAAGCATAATATGATACTTATTATGTAAGTTTGCTTTTAATAGCCGAAAATTTTATAATAAATACGCCGTCTCCACTACGGTGTAACTTTTAAAGTGACAAATTACTTATACGCATACAAAACATATAGGCGCATATTTATGTATATTTGCTCTTATTTATTTAATTCATTCATTCAGCCTATAGATAACAAATTCTTTACAGACTAGGCATAACTTAATTTAATTTAACAATATTTTTAATATTTCCTTATTTTCTAAACACAATTTGAAGTTATCCTGTGATAGCGAAAAATCTAGTTCAACAAAGTGATTAAAGCTCGTAACATTGGTTCTTTCATAGCATAATTAATTCCGTGTGCAGAAGATACATGAAACAAATTATTGGATCTTAGAAATCTAAAAGGTATACAGAAATAAATTAAGTTAAATAAATACTCACAATCAATAAAACAATTAATTAGATTAAAAATTATTATGACAAAGTTAATAGTTCGTCTTAAATAAAGTGGCTTCAAGCCCCAAAAGCAAACAACGAGCATAATAAGAGGGAGACGATAAGATAACATGATTATCACGAAGAGCGAATTTCAAAAATTTCTTATGTATTCTTTCAATTCGATTATAATGTACAGCGTAAGAGGGGTTCCAAACAAAATAACTGTATTCCAATTTAGAGTGAACAAATGCAGTACATAATATATTTTCAGAGTTTCATTATCTACAAATTCCTTACAGTTTCTGCTTATTTAACCGCATGCAGAATAAGCTCTTATGTATTATATAATCAAGATGAGAGTTCACAATCCTTAGTCGCAACTGAAAAAAGTTTGAGAGCAGCTTATAATCTGCACTTGTTACGAGATCAAATTGAAGCTACCTAAGTAGGAAATTTTTTTTTCAAAAACCATTTATTTCTCAACATAGTCTCCTTTTAGCTCAATACACTTAGTACAACGTTTCTTCAGTTTTTGTATCACTTCCAAAAAATAGGATTTTTCGAGGTCCTTAAAATAGGCATTTGTTTGGTCAATAATTTCATCGTTGGAGCTGAATCTCTTTCCACCGAGCCATTTCTTTAGGTTTGGAAATAGGAAGTAGTCACTAGGGGCTTAATCCGGAGAATATGGCGGTTGAGGTACCAATTCGTAGCCCAATTCATAGAGCTTTGCCATTGAGACTGCACACGTCACACGTCCCACGTTTACGTTTATGGCCAATTGAGAGCAAACGCGGCACCCATCTTGCCGATAGCTTTTTCATATGCAAATGTTCATGCAAAATGTTGAATACACGTTCATACGATATGTTTACCATTTCAACAATCTCACGTAACTTGACTTGGCGATAACTCATAACGATATCGAGGATTTTTTTGATATTTTCTTCAATAACCACCTCTTTTGGGTTTCCTGTTGATGGTAT
Source organism: Gymnocheta viridis (assembly GCA_956483585.1). Lineage (NCBI taxonomy): Eukaryota > Metazoa > Arthropoda > Insecta > Diptera > Tachinidae > Gymnocheta > Gymnocheta viridis. The sequence continues at coordinate 122,145,354 of OY101440.1, forward strand.
TGTTGCAGTGCTTGTTCGGCCGCGTTTAAATTCAACAATCCAATATTTTGCCATGTAATCTGACGGAGCAGACTCACCGTAATGTTTATCGACCTTTTCTTTTGTCTCTTTCGCCGTTTTCCCTTTCAAATAATAGTGTTGAGTTACTGCACGAAATTCACTTTTTTTCCATTTTTCAATAAACACAAAAGTTGATTACTTCAAACGACTACAACAAATAAACTAATCGATGAATTTGGGTGAAATTTTACCAGCTGACGTTTGACAGATCGCAATTTCTAAAAAAAGTGTTTGTGCTGCCATCTGGCGCTAGGTAGCTTCAATATCAATCCGCCCTCGTATAATCGAGATAAATTTTTCTACCATTCGCTTCCGATTGTTTGATTAACTGAAAGTGATGCTTAAATTTTTTTGTTTTCTATATTGTGAGTTCACAATATTGAATTAAAAGAAACCAAATCCTTGCATTTTACTAAGCAGCGATAATTAAAACGAATTCCTATTTTACTTTTTAATTTTTATAGCTTTTTTCGTTATGCAAAACAAGATATGTACATACATATAAATTTTACATTTAACACACTTCATCAAATTCATATTTGACAAAGTGTGCTCCAGTTCTACTAATCAAACCGTCAACGATTACTTTATTAGTAACTAAACTAGATGAAAAGTGTTCATTGTACCTACTCCTACAACATTTGAATACGCACAAAATTTTTTGTGGTAGTGGTACCTTTATAGTGTATGTGGGTAAATCCAGCTTTTATTTTCCAAAGTTTTTTGTTGTTAATTTTGCACCCTCTGTATACTGAATAAACTCTTGTGGCATTTTGGTAGTTTATACATCACTGAAAACATTTATTTTCTAGATGTTTCTCTTCGATGTACAAGTATGTATCATCATTTAAACAAATTTTTTAGCATTGATGGTCACGTTGTTTGGAATTCACGTAATAAAGGGTACTTTACTTTTTTTTGTTCTTCTATACTGAAATCAAAAACACTGTTCGAGGAAAAAAAAAACACCGCACACATACACTCTATCACAACCACTTAACCCATATCCCATATCCCAAATGCATCACTATCATGACAATGATAGACGACTATTCAAGTCTAAACTTTTTTAATATGTTAGTGACATGTGTGGTATACGAGGATGGATAGAAATTCCTTCCTAAATATCTATTACTGGTCAAATATTGTGTTGCCCATAGCAGAAAAATCGTTTGGAAGTGATCCCATAGAGTAATTTTATTCACAGCGAAAATCAGAGAATTCAACTTTGATAGAATTTTAAATATTAATTATGTAATAACCCTGGAAAAAGAAAATATTAGGTTTCCTGAAGCAGTATAAAATTTCACGCTTTCTAGAACCGATTCTGAGGATGCAGCAATAACTAGTTTTCTATCACAAAATAATTTAATCTTTCACTTGTTGTATGAAAGCGTTATAACGATTTCTTATAAACAACATAGCATTGGTTGACTCAATATGAAAAATGAAGAGACTTGATAGTTTATTTTTACTGTTTGAAAGGACCGAAGTTTTATGTAAAAAAGAGGGGTCCCCAATGGGATAGTACTTTTTGCTGGCTAACTTCTCTGATTGCATATAATATCGTGCGTCGAAAATGTTGCCGTTGTCGCTTATTTACATTGTCGTGAAATATTTCCCATGAAAATAGTATGCAAAAACTGCAATAGTATTCAAATAAAACATTGGCGATTGTAATTTTAGGCAAAAGAAAACGTATTTGACGTCCACTTTTATTCGCGATATGGATAAATTAGCTTTAAAATAAAGCCAATACCGTACAACCTCTATAAACCGGTTACACGCTTGTCCGGACTATTCAGTAATATGGACAGTGCAATGTTTCGAACAGTTTAGAAACTTTACGTCTACAGTCCGGACGATAGTTTTTTTTTTGCTTAGTAATAGCTATTCGCTATTAGCAAGAACATCCAACTGCCATGTAAAAATGTTGTGTCTTAAAATCTACAAAAATTTTTTGATATAAAAATAAAAAATATATGTAAAATAAAAAAAACATGTGTCTCCAACAATGAGAATGTCAGGTATGTAATATGTTCAACACATTTTAATAACTTGTTAATTATCCAATAAATTGAAAATAAAAAATTTATTTAGAGAAATTAAAAACTTTGATTTAATGTGAAAATGTCATGACTCATTCAGCAGCGTAATTTTCATGTGCCTGTTTCGAAATATATTATACAAAGTAAAGTAAGATATTTTCAAAAGAAAATTTTGAAACCAATAATTTTTCAGCGAACTAAAAAGAATGAGATGCCTAAAAATTTTGTGGAGGGAATTCATCATGTGATGTTTTGCTGTAGAGCCATTAAAAAAAATACTGATGCATCTGTTCTATATTAGAGGGCAGTTGCAACAACAATATGAGGGAAAATTCTGCTGGTAGAAATATGTTATAAGATAGAGTTATCTTTATGAGCTACGAAATCGCATCTGGATTTCATAAGATGCCGCTCATCGTAATTTGAAACTTTCTGATGTGTATAAATCTACTAAAAACGGTTGGATATCGACTTTATCATAAAGGCTTTTAAGTGTTGGTCAATGCACCATCGTACCCAAAAGAAAACGAAATCAATCAAACATTCGAGTTTTGTTTTGTTCCTTCAAACAAAAATAAGTTCGAATGAGAAACAATAATTTTTTTTCATCACTTTTAGTTTTGTAAATCATGTAAATCTTTTTGTTTTTTAACTATGTTTTGAGTTTTTTTTAACTGTAGTCCGGACGTTTCAGTAATCCGGACAAAAGCAAAAACTATATTTGTCCGTATTAACGATGTTAAGCTGTACTTTATTTCAAAGTTCTCTACCTCTTAAAGACACCTGATACGTTAAATAATTTGTTTACTTAAACTACTGCCTGAATTGTATACTCAATACATATAATAATTGCTGCAAAAAAAAAAAAAAACAAATGACTCACACAGAGGGACAGACACACAGCTAGACACCCGCTCGCTTAATCCGAAAAATGGGGGCCAATCTTGAAAGTAAGTCCTTCCAAATACAGCAAAAATTTTCAAATCGTTGATAAATGGCAAACGAATTGATAGGCTTCACCTCTTCTGAAGTCTGTTAAAATTCAACCAACAGAATTTATTGCCACAAATACCTCAGATTACATTATCCTACTATTACTTTTTGATCCTTTTGTTAAATTACAATATCGGCATAATCATGCGAGTGTTGTTATTATTGTTTATACTTGTATCCATCTGTGTACATCTATTTGTGGGTCCACCAGTTTATTCGGAGTACTTTTGTATGTTTCAGTCAGTGTTAACAATGAACAATTGTTCCTTAACATTTTTTATCTTCAGTTTTTGTTATTATTTTTTTTAAATTTAGTTCTTATTGCATTGTTTTTTTGCCTGTTCATTTTTGTTCTCACATTCTCCCTCCTTTGCATACTGCATTCTTTTGGTTAGTCCTTTAGTATCCTTCCCATTGTACATTTGGCTTAATTGACGTCTACATTGTTATTTTTACTGAAATTTTTGTTAATTTTATACATTCCTTTTTGTTGCCTTTCATTTCTTGTTATCGAGAATTCAAGGAATGGTTATAAAACAAAATCATTTAAATAACAAATGCGATTTGCATTGGGAAAAGTTAAAGTGCTGCTATTTGTGGTAAATTTTATTGCATCTTTTTATGTGTGTAAGTAGTTTTAATGCAGTTTTTTCCTCTTTGGTAAATGTTTATTTTAAATTCTTGTGTATTTCTTGTAATTACTTTACAAATGAAAGACAACAAAAAGGAACTTAATTTTATGTTGTATTTTATTTCAACGAATAATAAAAAAATGTAAAATAAAAATTTTTAGAGTTTGTGATAAACATATATGAGCCTTTATTACAGTTGTCGTAGTCGTAGTTTTAGATATTTCATCAAGAAATATCAATGATATTTTCTGTTTGTCTGAAATATCGTCCTTAAAGTAAGTCATAAGTCATTGAAGAGAATTTTTCCCTCTAGTGACGAAAAATAAGTAAACATAGTAAGCAACTGACCAATAACGGTTCGGAAAATTCGCTCCGGTTAATTTAGCTGTTTTTTTAAAGAAAGCTTTGTTGTAAATGAAAATCAGGGCTACATACAGATGTACATCCGCCACTCTTAAGAACTCATATACTTGTTGTTATGGCTCCTGCTGTGGACACTATTCTTCATTTTGACTTGTGTACAGCTTTACGTCTGGTAAACATTTGTATCAAAATATCAACCCACAAAACATTTTAATAAGCAAAATTTAAAAACTCATTATGCCAATTTTTATGACTTAAAATTGTATTTTTTTCGTTCAGTGTTTTTCATATAATGCTTTTTTCGTTTAACAAAAAGTTTCTTATAAATACATATATATTTCCATTGCTGGCTGATAGTAATAAAGAAAGATATTTTTACGACGTTTTATCAAGGGTAATTTCTTGTTTTTTTCTTATTTAGTTTCTTCATTGGGAATTTACGCTTTAACAATTGTATAATGGAATTAATAAGGTTATATTTCAGTATTTTTAATTTTAAGTTTTGTTCTTTTTTTGCTATTGCACAATGATTCACAAAGGACCTCTACAGGTTTCCGAGTGGAAGTGGCACAGGCACTACCATTTCTAACATAATTTTGTCTCATTAGTGCGTATATTTACAATTTAGCTCTTACAAATATACATATGTACTAACTTTACAATCCTTTTGAGAAAATTGCTAACAGACACGTCATATAAGGTATTAATACACTCGCCCAGCCCATATAGTTCTGAAGAAAACTTACAATAAATAGGAGAAAACCAGAAATATGCTCTAAAAAAAGACATGAGGCACTCGGGGACTGAGGCACTGGGGGACTGCCGCGGCAAAGCTATTGCATAGCATTTTTATCAACTTATGCAATTATAATTATTTATTTATTTTTTATTTATGCAGTATTTTTTTTTCTTTGATATTAATTCAAGTTACACTTTTTGAGCGTGGTGACCGATAAGAAAACTAATTTTTTTCTTTTTGAATAAATGAGAAGTTAATATCGTTTAAAATATTTTTATTATCTTACAATACATGTAGGTTATTCAGGAATTTTTATCATTGAAACTATAGGTTTATGGTAACTGAAATAAGAAATATAAGTTTGAGACTTGTTATCCTCTAAATATCTGGAAAACACCGCTTAAAAACCTACGAATTATCTGTTTGTTTGTGTATATCTAGGTACGCCATTTTGTGTTTGCCTATATGTAAAAATCTGTTCTGGCAATACTGTATGTTAATGAAATCAATAGCATACTTAAGGGTTAACATACGCTAGGCGATTCAAATACTTAAAAAAACAAAAGCCTTAAGAAACAAACTTAGTGTTAGGTTTTTTTCGCTACGGAATTGCTTGATTCGGTCGCCGCGCTCAAAGCCCGCGATAAAGCTATTGCATTAAAAATTTATGCGCATTAAATATGCAATAAAAGCTTAAAAGTATGGCTGCCTTCCTAAACGCAGGTTGCTTTGCAGTTCTACAATGTAACGTATTCCCAAACGTAACCGTGCAAACTTTGACAAAGTCATCTGTTTCGCAGCTGAAATCCAAATAAACGCAACTAGCGCATTATTTAAATCTGGCAATGGTTTTAATAAACATTGCAGTGTTGCAAAGTACAATTGCTTGATTTTAACACTGCTTTGTCGTTGCATACTGACGTTTAGGAATGGAGCCTATGCTTCCAAAATAAAAAAATATACATATTTATATACCCGTAAAGAAAATATATAAGGTGGTAATTTCCTTTAAAATTTTTTACAGTGCTGTTCACATATTAGGTAATGTAATTTTTGCCAATTTTCACTCCGCTACTTCATTTCGTAACACATATAATTAAAACTTTAGCTAAATTATAAGATGTGTAATAACTTCAAGCGCTCAACCCACGTGTGTTTTTATGAATTTATAAAAAAATCGTCTTCGGCTTCGGTTTGGCCGAGTTTTGAAATTTTTAATGGACATCGGCTTCTTCTTCGATATCTGCCTACAATAGTGAATTCGGTCAGATACTATATTTATGTGATAAAAATGGTTTCCTTCTGCAAATAATTATTACTATACAGATTAAAATAAAAAAAAAAACAAAATATATATGCTCGAAAAAAGCTAAAAATATCCATTAAAAACTGAAATATGCAAAAATATGATGTAAAAGATAAGAAACGCGAATATACGGACTAACAAATCGATGACAAAATTTTCAAAACGTTTTGAAGATTAAAATACCTTTTTCGTGACTCCACTCATCGCACAGGAAAAATATGCTATTAAATACTTCTAGTTCTGATATATTACTGTTTGGACGTCTTATGTCATAAAAAAATCTGTATGTGATAAGAAAAAAAAACAGTTTTATTATGCGCTTTAAATTGCTCAAATATGTCCTCGTTTTATTCAAAAGGGAATTTCGCTGTCGACCTGTGTAGTTAATCACATCAGAAGTTTTGACAACCCTGGCGATTCTTAGCTGCCAGATGACATTTCCACAAGAAATTCTAATAGAAATACTAATGCTTATTTAATTAAAAGCAAGGCCACATTTTTTTTGTGAAATACAAATTTTTTTTTAAATTCAATTAAATTCTTTTACTTTTTCCTTGGTGCAAAAATTAATTAAACTTTTCTGTATTTAAAATTCCGTTTAAATGTGAAATAAAATACATTTAAAGTCTATCGAAGGGCGTTTAAATTATTTCATTTCTAAAACATTTAATTTGTTTTTTTTCTCTTTCTATATTTGTTCTATTTTCCATTCTGCTGATGCTGCTACTGGAGAAAGTGTTTTTTACTGTCTTCATTATACTACTATAGTTCATGGACACATTTGCACACTTTTCTATACACTTTTATCAACAGCATCTTAACTCTTATCCTTCTCTTTTTTATTTAAGTTCAGAATAAATGTTTTGGAAAAACTATCCTCGTTATTGTGAATCCTGTAGTCTTCTCTAAAACACTTTAAATGTGTTAGAGTGTACTTGAATTGAAACACATCATATTGAAATTGTAATAAAATAAATTTATTTGAATTCAAAAGAATTCAATGTTTCCATTATTATTGGTATCTAAGCATTTCGGTAAAATCCTTAAACTTTCTAGTTAAAACTATTTAACAGGTTAACAAATGTTAAGTTAAGAAATTGACCATATTGTAATTGCAGTATCAGAGGAATTTATATGTTTTAAATAATTTTAAAGAAATGAATTTAAAAATTTTAATGATACGTTTAGATGTTAAGTGATAGTTTTAAAACAAATAAGACAAGATAAAGTCGAAGTTTGGTTATAAAAATGTTAAATTTCAGAACGTCCAGACGCCAACTTTATTTGTAACCTTGCTTTGGGGTTACACAAATTTAGATGCTCATTGACCGTATTCAGGTTATTCATATATGTAAATATAAGTACGATACACCTGAAAAAAAGTATTTCATTTATATAGACCGCGTTATAACACATGCACGTTTAAAATATTTTTTTCCTGTGTTTATTTAGGTTTGAACTATAAAAGCAATTCATAAATTACAACTCTTAGTTGGTTTGGTTTTCGTTCAACAGTGTCCAAAGAAACTAAAAAAAAATTATGTATATATATCGAATTGCAAGTATGAGTCTATTGGGTAAATGAAAAAGATTGAGGAGAGTTTAACTTTCAACCATTCAATTATTGAGTTTTAACAACGCTCGACATCGAGTGTGCATTTGGTAGTTAAGGAGACATTAACGGTTCATGAACACGTACAATATTGGTTTTCAATATCATTGATGACGTTCAATGGATGGTTAGTTGGTCGGTCATATGCTTGGACGGTTCTTGACTTTATGTTCGATTTTTTTCTCTCATTTTTACAGCCAAGCAGCCAAGTATTTTGTGGGAGTATTACAAAAGTTTAATTCAACACAAACTGTTGTATTTCTTGGCGCCCAACAGAAAAAATATCAACTTTTGTGCGCTGGCTTTTAATACGCTTCACAAATTGTGAACAGTTGCATTTGTGTGTACGTGTTTTTTTTTGTAAAACAATCGAATGTGAGAATGTGTTGTTAAAGGCATCCAAGGGAAAATTTATTTCATTTACATGTTAATTATGCTTGCAGGCCTAGATTGTAGTTTGATCCTGGTTATAAAACGATCTGATGTTTGTAGGCTCGTGTTCGTTGTTTGCTTTATGGTAATATAGAGCTGTGCTTTTTTGATTAATTATAAGCAAAATAGGTTATTTGTTTCTTCAATTAGCATATGTGGTCTTTATTTCATTTTGGTCACTTTTATGGCATTTAAAATTAAAATTATGTATTTTAAAATTTTATTGTACAGGTATACCTCGCTTATTTTCTATTTTCTTTTTAGTTACTTTTTTGGCATTCAAAATTAAAATTGTGTATTTCTAAATTTTTTTAATTTGATTTATTGTACAGGTAGATCTCGCTTAATACGTGCTTCCTTGAACACGGCCTCGGTATAAAACGGTTCATATTTTGTGACACGTGCTTCGTTAACACGGTTTGACACGGTTTCTAAAAAAAGTTTTTCATTCACGTGTGTACGTTTCTTACCTTGACCCATCTTTTGAACGACGAATAGCATTTAAGAAAGCTTGAAAAATTTATTTCACCATTCAAAGAACTTTACACAAATCTTTCGAATGACCAAATAAAAACAACAAATTTTTTTAAAGAACAAAAAATAATATGTATTGATGAAGAATAAATTTTATGATGAAATTTTATTTTATCGCTTATGCATATAAAATCGAATAAAATATGTAATATTTAGCTGAAACTGGATTTTTTGGAAATCGTTGAAGATTATACTTCTTTTTGCACTTGTTTCTTGTATCGCTTAGCACGGTTTTGTTTTCGTGGAACGTAACCCCCATTTTGAACGAGGTCTACCTGTAATTTAACACAAAGCAAAGATGTTTTTTTTGTTTCTTTTAAAAATTGCTGAAGTCTGCCAAAATTCTTGAAAACTTTATTAAATTGGAGAAAATATATAAAAATGGAATAAAAGCTACTAGAACCAAACAATAAAAAGTATTTTTTTTACATTTGAAAATTAAAAGGGACTTAAAAGCCTGAAGATATAATTTTTTATGAAAATATCTACATACAAACAAATCTAAAATCGAGAAAAGAAAATTGCTTAAAAAGGCATTATATGTATCGCAAAAATCGGAAAGTTTTTGAGAACAAAATGTCAACACTCAGAAATTCAGTAAAATATTAAATCGTGTTATCAGACGTCTTGACGATGTTAATTGTTCGCTTCGGAGGCTTCGAACTATAAACTTTTTCTTGTGTAGACACTATTATGGATAATATAATGTTCAGAAACTTATAATAACAGTTAATTTGTCGGAACTTTATATTTATATTAATATTAGTTATTTCTACGGCAATTTGTGTTTAAATTGTACTTGTTCAAGCCAAATCTTTTGATAATATCAGTATACGTAGAACAATTATGACATTCGAAATCCTATTCCGGAAGAACCTCTGCAACGGGACTAGCATAAATCGATTGCCAAATATGATCCGTAGCTAAAAAAACAATCACAGCGAATTTCATTACATTATCTTAAAAACATCAGCTGCCAAATAAGTTTTAATTAGTGCTGGCAAAGTATTGAGTAGTGGGTACCGAGTATCGAGTATTTCTTTTTTTTTTTTTGTTACTCAATACTCAAAAGTAGTTACTCGATACTTTCAGAGTTGTAGTTTTAAGCAAGTTGAGTGGCTAAAATAGTGGATAAAAATACATCACCGTATAAAAAGACAACTAGGTGTAAAATTCTTAAATCAAATCAAAACCAAATAATTTTTTTTTGAGAACAATTAAATTATTTCTTAAGTTGTTGTTAATGTTAAATTAAAAGTTAACTTTACATTTATTTTTTATTTAATAATAAAAGACATACAAATCCAATAATAGTTGAAGATCTATATTTAATTTTTGAAGAAATTACTTAAATTTGCAGATAAAAACTATGCGTTACAAATTCAAAAAATCCGTTAAAAGTATCAAGTAGTACTGAGTATACAAATGAAAAGTATTGAATATTATTGTGTAATAAAAAGTAGTAGAATTGCCAGCACTAGTTTTAATGGATACTATAACACTTCTATAAAAAAGACACGGTTTAATAAATGCAATTATCACATTTAATGTTAGTTATTAAATAAATTAAACACTATAAAAATCGACCCTGTGCAGTTGCGTTTCGTTTGTCTACCAACGACTTTTTCATGTTTCCAAATTTAAAAAAAACTGGCTCGGCGGAAAATGATTCGGGTCAAGTCTGAATATCATAAATGCATCTCTGCAACAGAAGCCTTTTTAAAAATATGTATGAATCTATGAAAGATGCATTCTTTAATAAAAAGGAAAGAAACACCTTATGTAAAAAACAAAATTCATTTAGACAGAATTTTCCCAAATTATTTAAGTGTGGCTGTAAAATTAAAAACCCAAAGGCAAAAAAAGAAAAAAAAAACGAATCCATACTTTCATTGATTATTGAAAACTTATTAAAAAAAGTGCAGGGTATCTACGACCGCGTTTAATCGGTTTTACTGCTTTGTTTGTATTTTCAATGCCTCTATCAATTAACCCGAACCGAAATGAGAGGTTTGACCTCATAAATATTAGCATGAAAGTAGGCCATAAGAAATATTTACATTAAAGCATGCCTACGAGTGTAATAAAAAAAAATAATTGTATTTTATTGTTATCTTTAATGTTGCAGCATATAAAATTTTTGGCGCCCATTTATTTATTTTTTATTATTAAACATGGAGCATACAGTGTGAATGATGATCCTAAGGGCACAGGCAATCTCCTTTAGAACTCTATTACTTAATGTGTTTTCTGTACGAATAGTGACTACAAACGGAAAATGTTCCTATTTTTTTATAATTTTAATTTTTTAATTAAATTTGTATTAAACATTTTCTGTTCTCCTGTTCTATATTTTCATTTTCAATTACGCATCTTTTTATTTTTTACATTTTTGTTTTAATGTTCTTGATTGTATTTTATATTTATAAAAATAAATATTTTATGCAACAACTCCTTGCTATTAAGATACATAAATGGATCTCCTCCCATTATTACATTCTTTATATTTCTCTCATAAAATATAATGATTGCAAAGTGGGAAAATATGTATGTATGTTTATTTCTTCGAAGGACTCAAGGAAGAGCAAAGAAGTCTTGCTTTGTTTATCTTTTCTTCTATGTAGATAGCGGTTATTTAACACTTAATATTCGAAATGAATCGAAAGAGTCTCAGTTACATGACTAAATCCGCAACTAATGCTGGCACATCCTCCTTTCGTTTCGATCTGTTACATTATATTTTTTTGTTCTACGACTATCATACATTTAAATGATGCAATATCCGCTGTATCGTTATAGGTTGTGTGTGTATATTTGACTTTACGTTTGGCCGTTTGAATGAACATAATGAAAAAATATATTGGACAGATAGATGAAGGTGCAAGTAAAATTTAAACACACTAAGCTTAATAGAAAATTTTATTGAAAAGATAGTACTATTAGTTTAATACAAGAAAGCATAAGTCCTTGATTCACTTATCATAATTTATGGTTGCACATCTGCTATGTTTCTAAAATTAAATAAAGTTTTTGAACTACAATGGAACAATTTCAGATAATTAGATGTGAAACCGAACATTTTGAAAATCACGCATTGTATTTCAATAAATAACAGATATTTCGATCGTTTGAGGGGGAAAATATCTTATTTTCCCTACCCCCGGACCCGCGGCTTTAGCTGGCGATCCGATCAGATCTGGTTGCAGGCGTTAAAAGTTGCAATTGTTGTCCCTCTTTGACAGTACCAGATCAGAGTTTGTGGGTTATAATTATACAACAGCAGAATGTAATACATCATTTCTGTGAGTGTGCCGAATGTTTTCTTTCAAGTGGTCAGACGGTTCGATTTCACTTACTTCCATGAAAATAGTCGCATTTTCTTGTAAACTCTGATTTAGTAAATACTAACATTAACCATTTCTTCAATTTTCCTAGTTGGGGTCTTCATTACAGCATTACTTTTTTCGTTTATTTCAGAATAAGAAACATAAAAGGTATTCATTTCAGTTTTTTTTGGGAAAAATTTAAAAATGTAATTTTTCTTACAACAAACACAGGAAAAAAATTCCACTAAAAGTTGAATTTTTAACAAACTATAACCATGTGTAAAAAAATCGGGATAAAAAGATGTAATTTTCCGCTTAAAACGTCAAGCGAATAAATAATCAATTAATTCACTTTTAACACTTTTATTCGGCATCTGGAATAATATTAATTATTTGCAAGAATTATTTGACAGAATGTTTGTAATGACAGTTAAAATTTTTGTACTTTTTATTTAAAAAAAAATACCGTTCATATCAATAAGAGTGTAATTTTTCATTTTTCCATTTTTCCAACCAAAAACACTGTGAAATGAATACCTTTATAGTTTTTTTTATTCAGTTCTCTCAGTTTCTTCTCCATTTATTATAAATATGTTTTTGTTGTTATTGGTTTTTACCCTTTAAATGAACAGCACGAATGATGATTTGCAATAAGTTTTTCTAATCTTTAATATATATTCATATATGTACAAACCTTTTACATATTATTAAGTGCAAGAGGAAGTGAAAATTTTTTAAAAGTGGTGGATTCGGCAGCGGCGGAAATCGTCCTTTGACCAATAATCATCGGTGTTCGAAGTAATTTTACACCGAACATATGAAATCATATGAAAAGATTCAACTGTAATATACCAAAAGATATATATAGTAGTTCTATATATTATTGAGGAAAAAAATATACAAGAATTGAAAGAGACCTTTTTCAACTTATTGTGAAATTTCGTTTAGCAGATAGCAGATATATCAAATATAATAACAATATATATAATTATACACAACAAAATGAACTTCTAATGGGATCTCTAGCCTCTCCAATTATCGCTGATATAGAGAAGTTATTGGATAGTTGTTGTATTGAATGCTTAAATGTTAGACCAAAAATTATGTTGATAATTTGTTTTGTATTATTTCAGATCAATAAATTGATAATTCATTTCATGATGATTTACAATTTACAATTAAAAAATAATGTAATTTTAAATTTCTTACTTATGTAAATACATTATTAATAAGGGGCGAAATTAATTAATAATAGATTGGTATCATAAACCCACTTCTTCTGGAAGAATTAGTAGCTAAGCATCCTAGAAAGTATACAATTAATACGGCAAGGAATCTAATTGAAAGAATATTGAGGATTAGAGATTTAGAATTCCACAGCATTAATATGGATAGAATTAAAAATATTTTAGTCGATATAATAATTAGCCACCACCATTGATTGGTCTGTGGATTGATAAGGCAAAATAAAAATTAAAAAAATTATTTATAACAATAAGAAGAACGAACAAATTTCAATAATATAATAAAATTATTTGACAAAATTATTGGTTTGAATTAAACATACGACTCTTAAACTTAACCAAAATAAAATTCTTTAATTTAACCAATACAGCCAAAATAATAATAATAATTATAATGTTACGTAAAATAACTGAGAAATAAAAATTTATGAAGTACAATAACAAAGTTCATAGAAGATACTAAAGAATTTTATTGCAAAAATTTTCGAAATAATTAAATTGCCTATTACATTGACCGAACATTGGCTAAGGCATCGCCCTATAAAAAAGAGTTCGGCCGAACATTGCTTATAAGCCATTTTAATAATTATTGTAAATATTTTACACTTAACCATCAGACAATCAGCAATAATACGTATTGTCAGGACTTTGATCAGTCAAACTAAAACTCAAATCAAGGTCTTACGAATCAGTGTAGCTACATTGCACAACATGGTAACGTTGTTTTCGGAGTCCGCAACACTTTCTCATCATGAGCAATTGATCCATCATGTCTTATCCTTTCTACATGAAATATTACGAACTTTATATATGAATTACTTTAAAATGAGCTTATACTTTTTTGATGAGTATTCAAAAGTTATAATATGATTGCATAAATATTTTTATAAAATTTTTTTTATATATTGAAACGATTGATTTTGGCTCAAGTTCAAACCCGAATTTACCCATTTATTTATTCTAATTTTTTATTCTTTAATTTTTATTAGAAAATTTTTTGGATAAATTCATTATTATTTTTTATTAAGAGAGTACTATATATAGAACAATTTTTATTATTCATCATACTAGCAGAACGGATCAGTACTGATTTCGAGGTCGCTACACCATCTCATCAGCGTTCTTTGTTCAATTTTACCACTTTTGACGGTGGATACTAGTGATCAGGAATATCAACTATTTAACCGTATTATTTAACAAATTAGGATACGAAAAGTACAAACTTATTCATTTTCACATGTCAAATCAATTTCGGTTAGTACGAAATCCCATCTATGATGAATAACTACTCTATATATTTCAGTCTCTCTTGCTTATTCAGCGCCATTGGCTGCAGAGAAATAAGCGGTACTTAATCATGTTGTTAGGTTTATGTCATTTGTAGTTGAATTTCTTTTTTAGTATTCAACCAACTATGACCAAGTAAACATGTAGATTTTGACGCGTGCCATCGTTATTTATAATTAATGTTTATAAGTAATTAGTCGAACTTTTATTAATATTTTTTATATATTGAAACGATTGATTTTGGCTCAAGTTCAAACCCGAATTTACCCATTTATTTATTTTTATAAAACCTATTTTGCTTTGGAGAAATTCTCTTACGCTAGTTTATGTATTTCAATCGTCCTTGATATTAAATACAAACATGTTTTTTGTAATTTTTACCTTTATACTCGTAGCATGCATTTTTACATTATTTTATTTGCGGTATAGAAGCAATAGTCGACAAAATACAAACAAATGCACAAACTTCTTTTGTAAATATTAGAAATATGTACAAGTTAAAAAAATACAATCGCAAAAGCTACAGCGAATAACAAACAGCAAGGAGTCGTTCCAAGTAGCTGTTGTGGCAGAGTTGCTTATGCAGAGCTTACAATCATCACAATTTACTTAACCAACATAATATATCTTGTATGTGTATATATGTACATACATACACATGTACATATTAAATTAAAGTAAATATACTTATGTACATTAGACCGACTTATAGAAAAAGGATTTTTGTTGCCCCACAAATTATACCGTTCGGCAAATTAAAAAATTGTCCTTACACTTGAATCAGATGATATAACCAAGTCATTCAATCGGTTAGCCGATTAATTACTAACCGATTAATTTAAGATGGGCTATTTTCGATTAGCACATTAATTTGGCGGAAAACCCAAACTAATAAGAATAAACACCACCAATACCACCTGTCGTAATTCTCAATAACAACAACATAGAAGATCTACAATCTTTTTGTTACCCAGGGTGCACAATCATAACGAACAGCGGTGTAAACGAAGATGTTTCTTCGCGAATCAACAAGGTCCGCCATGCTATGTATTGTTTAAAAAAAGTATGGGTATCCTTCGAAATATCAACACAACTGAAGACCAAAGTATTCAACACATTTGTGAAGCCGATACTTCTATACGGGTGTAAAACTTGGGTTCTATCCAAAAGCGACATACGACGGCTGTAAGTTTTCACTAACCGTTGCTTATGAAGGATTATTGTATGTTTTTGGAGAAACACAATAACTAACGATGATCTGCTAAGCACGAACCAACAGCCAACCCAGTAGGACATCCTGAAAAGGAAATTAGGATACATTGAGATCCGATAACGAAGGTTCACAGCACGTGAACGTCCAAAAACAACATGGCTCATCGGAACCGTACGTGAGCTGACTACTGAAGGGTTTTCATGGAACAGCCCACAACACAGTCCATTGAAAGTCATTCATTCCGACCGTTTACTTCTCACTCACAGTTTTGATTTTATTTTCTAAAATTTTAATATTTAATGGTTGTCGTAAAGCAAAACCGGAATTGACAATTTAAGAACCAGTTCTAACTTCGGCCCAATCAAAATTCAGAATTGGTCTGAAAAATATTTATAATAGTGTATAAATTTCAAAGATATGTAAATTATTCTCAATGCTTGTCAGATTGCAAAACCGAAATTGACAATTTTTTTATATATGTACATATATATTTTTTTTAATTCAAGATTTGTGCATTAGATCAAAAGATATGTAAAATATGCAATGCAGAACCGGAAGTGTTGTATGTTTTGTGTTTAGTTCGGTTTGCCATTTCATCGCGAATATTCCGGCTACTAAACAACGATTGCAGGTTGTTTAAATTAATTAATCAGTCAGCCAATTTACTCAAAGACATTTTTAATGGTCGAATAATTACGCGAAACCGACTCGTAAAATTGCCTCTAAGATGATGCAATCTAACAGCGTTGGACTATTTGTTGTGGGTCTGTGTGAAGTCTCTGGTTGATAAACCACAGACCATTGAAGCCTTGGAAGACAACATAACCCACGTTATCATTGTTCTAAGGCTTGGCCCAAACTGTGAGTGGACTTCCCGATTAAACTTCCTTCGATCCTCCCGATGTGTTCATATCGCGGAAATCATACTCAAATAAAAATGGCATCAAATTTCTTTCGAATAATTAACACCATTTATGTGTGTTTTATTTCAGTTGAAATTTTTATAACTCTAAAAAAATACCCCATACATCTGGAACGGTGAAATAAGTAGAGTTAAGCTGGGCTTAATGATATGTATTTCCGAATAATATTTTCTATTTTAAATTTTCAGTCAGCACTATTTTATGGAATTATTTTTTTTATCCGTCTAAGCAAAAAAATATGGTTATCATCCACTTTCGGAAAATAGTCCTTTCATATTATTTCATTTTTGAGAAAAATATATATGGATATTTAGTAACACACAACAAAATTTATACACCAGCCCGAAAAGAGTATTTTTTATAGATACGATGTAGCTTCCGCCACAGCAAGACCACAAAAACGCTTTGACGAATGTTATAAATCAAAACCAAGCTATAATTTGAGAGGCGTAACAAGAACACATTTCTTATCTCCGTACAATGTGAATCGCTCTAATTTACATGTATAATGTGTATTCATTCCTTAACTGTAGGCTAAAGGTATGTATGTATATCGTGCTGTTTTTCTTATTAAAACGGAAATGTTACAAGTATCTTTTCCTTTTAAATAAAAGAAAATTCCCTAAAAAGCGCAAAACAGGTAAAAAGTTACATGCGAAACGGTAATTGTATTGTTCGTTATTGTTGGTGTTGTTGCTGTTGCTTTCACTTCGCTGTGGGTTATTTAGATTAATATTAAATACAATTTCGTATTTTGTTATTTATTTCCCCCATCATATCCGATTGTTTTACTGCGGTGAGAGACGTTATAATGTTTAATTTGATATAATTTATATTGTTGAGTGAGTTAACGTCGTATTTTAATATTTAATTTTACATTTTGATCAAGTTTACTTGTTCGTTCGATAAAACTAAGTGAATGGCAGACAATCAAAAATTTTCCTGTTGATTTGGAGAATGTGAATACAATCCAATGTTAATTTGTGCTATTTCCTAAATCAAAATTTCACCTTAAATGTTTTGTTGAAATATGTATGTCCATGTGCAATTAGGCATAGTGAAATTATCTAAAATTAATTGTATGAATAGAGATCAAAATGGCCGTTTAGGTTTATTGCAGATCAAAATTTTGCCATTTGTTAAGAAGAAATCCCGTTGATGTGGGTGTTTCTGCAGGACAATGAACATAAAGACTTCGCCAGAAATGTGAAAGCATCGATTCAAGAAAATCAAATAGTCGTAGTGAATTGGATTCCCATAGAAAAATTCTGGGAAATCCAAAAGAAACTTATGTTTTAGATTTGAAGATAAAAAATATGCAGTTTAAGAAACTTAGCAAACTTGGTATTACATTGCTACGAACGTTCAATAAGTTCAATATAAATATGAAAGGACCTTTGCCAAAGCCGTGAATTTTTTTAATATTTAGTACGGCTGACTTCCAAAACGTCAATTGCTTTGTCTTCGAACAAACTGTAGTGTTTCATAACGTCACAGTATAAAACATTGACAATGTATGTATACTATTTCAAAACGCCATCGAAAAGCATTAGTAACGCATTAGTAAAAAATAATCAGGGCATCGGTTTTAAAGTTGATGCTTTGATATTTGATTGTTGACGCGGTATAACTTAAAAAAAATGAAAATGGTCGACTCACAAATTAATTTATTTGTGGTACAGTATTAACATAAAACAGCTAAAAGTCCGTGACTTTTCGAACTTCCCTCGTAGTTATATGAAATGTGACACTGTTCCCATCAAGTACCACCTGTTAATAGACTATTGTCAAATTTTAAGCAAGTGTCGTCATTTACTTTGCGTTTAGCAGCTTTTCAAAACATACAACCGTGTATTTTTCTAAAAACGAAAAATGTGAAATTCGGGTGCTCATTAAACATTATTTTTTGGCAAAAAAAACCATCAATCAAACTAAAGAAAAGCTCGATTAATAATATGGGTACTCTGCACCATCGATTTCAATGGTAAAAAATTACATTTTTCTTTTTCATTTGGAATGTTTTTCTTTATTATTTCAAAAAAGAAAATTATATTTTTTTAAACATTTTATAGTATTTCTGTTGTGTTAATATTGCAGGAACGACTTCGGTCCAGTCTGAAAAATTTGGGAATTTGGGACAATTAGGCATTTTTTGAAAATTTCTAAAAACGAGAAAAAGTGAATTTCGAATGCTCATTAAACATTGTTTTTTTTGCGAAAAAAACCACAAATAAAACTAAAGAAAAGCTCGATAAATATCGGGTGTTTTTTTTAGAGGTATAGAACTTCGAATTGAAATAAAACACAAGAAAATCGTTTTAATGTCCATCAATTTGGCTTTATTGGAAGGATAATTTTATGCCATTAATGTTTAAATATGATTTCGGGCATGTGGCCGCCGCGGCTGGCTCGAATAAAGCCAATTCTACAGGTCCAATTTTCAACCACTTTTTCGAGCATATGGGGCCGTATGTTGGCAATAACGCCACGAATGTTGGCTTCCAAGTCCCCTAACGTTTCTGGTTTGTTGGCGTAGACGAGCGACTTCACATATCCCCAAAGAAAATAATCCAATGGTGTCAAATCACACGATCTTGGTGGCCAATTGACAGGTCCATTCCGCGAAATTATGCGCTCATCGAATGTTTCCTTCAATAAATCGATTGTGACGTGCGCTGTGTGGCATGTAGCGCCGTCTTGTTGGAACCACAACTCATCCACATTCATGCCATCCAATTCGGGAACAAAATAGTCGGTTATCATGGCTCTATACCGGTCTCCATTAACGGTAACTGACTCTCCAGCATTATTTCGGAAGAAGTATGGCCCAATGACTCCACCAGCCCATAGAGCACACCAAACAGTCAGTTTTTGTGGATGTAATGGCGTCTCAAAAGTCTCATGTGAATTCTCTTCACTCCAAATGCGGCAATTTTGACGTAGCCATTCAACCAAAAATGAGCCTCATCACTGAACAAAATTTTGCGATGAAAATCAGCATCGAGATCAATCTCATTTTCGGCCCATACACCAAAATCACGACGCATTGCATGGTCTCGCGGCTTTAATTCTTGCACAAGCTGGATCTTGTAAGGTCGCAAGCCAAGATCTTTGCGCAAAATCTTCCATAAAGTTGATGGACAAAGCTCCAATTGCTGTGCACGGTGGCGAATCGATTCATTCGGGTCCTCTTCAACACTTTGCTCTACAGCGGCAATTGTTTCTTCGGTGCGCACTGTTCGACGTCTCTGCGGATGCGTATTATCACATAGAGTAAACGTAGTGCGAAAACGATCCATGGTTAACCGAATTAATTGCTCTGATGGACGATTATGTCGACCATAAAATGGACGGAGCTTGCGGTAAACTTCGCGAACTGAACCATTATTTTCGAAATAAATTTGCACGATTTGCAAGCGTTGTTCTTTTGTCAACCTGTTCATGATGAAATGGCAAACCAAACTAAATATTAATCACTTGACAGCTGACAAAATGGCCGCCAGTTAAAAAAGTGATGCCAACTTAAAGTTCTGTACCTCAATAAAAAACACCCTTTACTATGGGGACTGTGCACCATGGATTTCAATGGTAAAAAAGTGGTATAAATGACGCTGAACGTTCTCGACCGCCAATTACGGTCAGTACACCCGAAAATTTCGAAAAAATCCATGATATGGTGTTGGCCGATCGAAGAGTAAAAGTGCGTGAGATTGTTGCTGCCACAGGCGTTTCATATGGCAATGTGGTTTCGATTTTAAGCGATCAGCTGGGTTTAAGAAAGTTGTCTGCAAGATGGGTGCCGCGTTTGCTCTCAATTGGCCATAAACGTGTGACACCGAGTATTGTCGAGTATTAAAAAGTATTCATATTTTACAACTCTACCCTCTGCCAAACATACTATGTACATAATATGAGAATTTGATGGAAATATTTAATATTTAATGCATATTTTTTTTAAATACAAACACGTCTATTACTTTTTGAAGCTGCTTTCTAAAAAAAATTCATTTCGACATTCAAGGAGAACAGTTGTTACGTTTATTCAGCCTTATCGTGAATAACAGGCTAACATTTTGTTCACATGAAATAGTTCCCATAAAAAAACTATACAAACACAACAACAATACAAAAATGACCATCGGAAATCTAGGGAAAGGGAACTCATTTAATGTGCACTTTTATTCCCGACAAGGATGGTTATGTTTTCTCAGAAAGACTATTTAATTATCTTCAAGTTAAGGTACATACATACATACATACATACATACTACTATATTTAACTAAATTTATGTAAAGAATAATTTAGGGAAATATTTACAATCGTATTGCTTTAAATTGCATTTAGTTTTCATTTATTTTAAAATTACATAAAAAAATGTTCTACAGGTACAACAAAACTGTTTTATTACTTTTATTACAATATTGACTAAATTTTGAAATATCAGTTGATAATTGGCAATAAAAATAAACATCCAACTTAAATGTTGCAAAAACAATAAAATTGCAATCACATGAATGTAATATGAGGATTTATACGCAGTATTTGTTCAGTTGGAACAAACGAATGTATACAATTGTGAAAAAAAGACAAATGTCCATAAATTCTAATGTAAATAGCAGAAAATTTTAGTAAATACTCAAAATAGACGGGATTGTTTTGTTATAGACTAGTGATGTAACGGTAACGAATACGCATATTCGAGAATATTTGCCTAATTTTGATATTCATATTTGTCAAATTCATGCGAATAGTTCGCGAATATTAAGCACCCAAAAAATACATATAAAGTGAAAAATCCTTAATGCAACAAACATTATTAACTTGTAATAATTTTTATTAAAAATCTTTATTTAAAGTTTAAAATAATAATATTCTTTTGGTAAACTAAAAATCGAATCCAAAATATATTGCTCTATTAAACTTCTTTTACAACTGACTTTAAAAACAGTTAAATCTTTCTTCTTACTATCAATTGAAATTGATCCTCATTGTAAATAAGAGGCAAGCATTTTGTTCACATGAAATATATACCGTGAACCAAAAAAAGTTAAAAAACGAACAAAAAACTACACAAACACAACAAGAATACAAAATTGACGATCGGAATTTTAGGAAATTTTAGGGAATTTCTCTAAAACTCTTATTCTCTATAATCAAACTTTCAGTGATGAGATATACGAGTACATATATGTATATCGTCATATGACGACTTCTTGATTGATTACGATTCACAATATCAAAATACATGTCCCTGGAAAATTTTACATATTAAAATTGTACTAGTTCCTTAATAAGAAAGGCCGAGTCAAATAGTATCCATCGTACGTTATACGTGGCTTTTTTCAACTGACAACAGAGTTGAATTAACTGTTTTCTAATGAGCTTTGTCCCATTCCGTACGTCTCCGTCAAGACAAAGTACTAAAGTTGGGCAACTTTTAACGTACGTTGAGTGGTGTGACAAATATCTCTTTTTTTGATTTGTTTTTATTAAGCTTTTTTGTTTTGTGTGGTGACAAAATTCAATTAAATAAAAATAAAAATTAAAGAAAAACCAATTCCATTGAAAATGTGTACTTTAATCAAATGAAGCTGATTTACTATCCGTCAACAAAATACTCATTGTGTCAACCTCCTCCGCCGATACTTTAATGTCAGTTGAAAAAAGCAAAGTATAACATACGACGGATTATATGTGCCTCGGCCTTAACTTTTCATATTAGAGAGTTTTTTGCTTGTCTTCTAAGATTTTTTTAACGTAACTCAGGGCTTTTGTGAACTCATATGACGATATGTAAATAAGCTCCGCTCCGCACTATCCAACATTCGCTCGCTTGGAACACTTGGTGGTGGAGTGACTAAATATTGGCACCCTATAAGTTTATTTTTCCGCTAAATACTTCTCGATAGTTTTTCGATTTAAATGAAATTAAGCTAAGCGATGCCATCTACATGAAAAAAGTAATCGGTCTCTCAAAGATGCATGTTTATTAATAACGGAACCTACGGTTGTATCTAATTTGGTACGTTCCGAATTTCGACTACGAGAACTTAAAGATTTTTTTACCGTCTTCAAGCAAATCCAAAATATGTTGCATGATACACTCCGTTGCATTTTAAAACAATTTAACTTTATATCTTGGATCAATGAAGTTGGCCGAGATAAACAATATTTAATTTTCTAAAACTGAAAATTTGTTAAAATCGTAATCGAGGCAAAAACTTAACGTGAACAATTAAGTTTAAGTTAAGAAAAACGAAATTAAACTAAAATCAACACGTGACAATCCACGACGCAGGTGATGCTGAAGCATTTATTTAACGTCGCAGAGGTAAGAAAGTTACAAATTTCAATTACAAAACAATCACCTGCAACAAATCTACTTTGAGCTGAATTGAATTGCTAATATTTGTGAAAATAGTCTTTATGATTACTTTGAACTTCTAAGTCAGAAAGTGAGAAAAACGACATCAGAAATCATGTACTCGTAATTGTCGAAAAATTAAAAATATTTTAAAGAGTAATTCAGGTGAAAAGTGGATAATTTTAAATAAAGTTCCCCAAAAAACAAACAATCAAATTTGGCGTCGATTATGAAAGACAAGAAATTGATTTATTGTTGTCGGAATGTAAATAACTTTTAAATATTTTTATTATGCAGAAGAATTCAAATTCGAGCCATAGACAAGTGGCGCTAAATTTCCAATTGAATATTTGTATTCGTGTTCGCGAATACTGGGTGCAGATATTCATATTCGTATTTGCGAATACTTAAAGATCACTATTATAGACGTATGGTGGACAGTAAGGACTGAGTTCAGTCAATGAACTGTATATGTGGTATATTATAGATTGCTTACATCGATAATAAAAAAGTGACTTCTTGGAAATATTTGATTTCCTTGTTTTCTTACAAGTGTCTCAAACTTTGCTTCTAATATGCATATAAAGATATGGGTCAAATTACAGCACTCGATATCGATCGGTATTCGAACAGAATTTATTTGTAAATTATTGCAATCGATATCGAAATAAAATGGAATTTGAATGAAAATTTCTATCGATATAGTATGCTGTAATCTGCCGCTAAGGTCTGTTACAGAGCTTTTATGAAAGTCAAAAATTTGTATTTTAATTTTTAGTTACATTAAAAAAAGAATAAAAGAATAGTTCTTCATATGCCTTAAGACACCATTTAATTTTTTTTACTTTAAACATGTACATATTTATTTTTCGGTACCAGAAATATGCTCGCCTAATTTTTAGTGTTCACTGTTTCAGGTTTCGTTTTCGGTAAAATTTTCTCAGAACAGCATGTTTTGTTCATATTTTTTGAACATGTTTGCACATGATCAAATATACCCCGAAATGCAACCTTGTAAAATATTAAAGTAGAAGAATTACATCGTTGTCAGAATAAAATATTTGGTTGACTTCATAAATGCAGTTTGCAAAGCAACACTAGAATGCATGGCGTTCATAAGTATATTTGATAATGCCGTGAGTTCATAATTGCAGTGCAACCCTTTTCCATGCGTTACAGTAGCAAAATTTGTGCCTGTTTTTCATTGTTTGCAGTATTGCTTTGCAAGCTGTATCTATGAAGTCAGCCTTTTTCTGTTTAATTTTGTTTTTATTAAGTAAATAAAACACAAAAATTTGAATTGTTTCTATTAAGTTTCGACTACAGATTGGGGTTCGGTCTAAAATTAGTGGGTAAATTTTGAGATGCTAAATATGTTCGGATTTTCACGACTATGGTTTCTGCGCCACACCCGGCAAAACTATAAAAAATTACAGACTGCAATCTATACCGTGCTGACTGATCTTCGTTTAGAGAAGTGTGTTTGTGTGCGTGTGCTGTAAAATATATTGACCATACGAAAAATAAACACAGTCATTAAAAAAGGAATTGCACACATGCAATTACAGCAATTGGAATAAAATCAATGGCATATGGTCACAACTTTATATTACAATAAACTTTCACAACATAACCCAATTGAGAAATGTTTCCATATCGAGTAACGCACGAACGGAATGGTCAGTCAGTTAATATGGGGCAAATTACAGTATTCGGTATCGAACAAAATTTCCATACAAATTAAAAAAAATTTATATGGGATTTCGCTCCCAGGATTATTTTGAAAATTAAACGTTCGTCAATAGAGTTTTTCAGTAGACTAATTGTATGACGAGGTGTATGGCATGCGAACTCTTCCTGTTAAATCGCATACCTGCAATATTAAACCCCTACAATTTAGATAAGAAAAATGTAGTAATAATGTTCAGGCCATCATAATTTTTGGGGACTTACGGAACAACGATTGCATCGGCCCAGATGCTTTCAGTAGATCTTGGAATTACTTAAAATACTTTTAAATTTCCACTTCATATTTTTCTTTATAAAATTGTCTGCTGGCTTTCATTGTTTAAACAAATACTTGCTATATACTCATTTAAATATAAATACAGATAACAATTATGAAATGTTTCATGCAAATCGTATTAAAAATATCTCCACTATTGCAAGGACTTCTCGTTCATATTGTAAATACAATTTTATACTTACAACCCAGCAAATATAAATTATTTCTTAAATGAAGACTGAAGCATTTATTACATTAAATTTTGCAAGTATTCTCAACTTGATCTCAAACGTTGTTCGCTAATAAGTGAAGATGCTTAATTTCATTGTTTCTTTGTTTATTTATTTACGATACTCCAAATGCTCAGCAATTTAAAAATTATATGATTTGGGTTCAAAAGTCCTTACTATGGATTTTTTTTGGTTTGAGATTTTTTTAATTTGCAAAAGTAAATGTATGTATTGAAAAACTTTTTTTTAAATAGTTTTAACACCTTTCTTATATTTGAAACTTAAAAGAAAGATAAACATGTATATGCGATTTTTGGATTGCTATGATATTTGACAGTCATTTGAGAAAAGCATTTGATATCAAATTGATAAATTTCTATTCGTCAAATATTCCTTCTCGCAAAAATCATTGAACCGGTAGCCCCACTGATGGCCTGCCTTCAAAGCGGGACCTCAAAGGGTGTGATACCCGCCAATATGGCCTTGGAGCTTAAGAGAAGAAGCTTTTATCGGCAAGAGCTTCCTGCCTGAATTGAACTTGTTGGAGAACTTTGATCTTACCCCTAAAGTGTATGATGATTCCGTGACAGGTTATTTGTGAGGTCTCCTTTGGGAGGGCATTTAGTGGTTATATGTTGATACTAAAATCTATGGTAGAGAATCTTGATTAAATGGCTGATAATCGGCGAGTGCTAGTCCGTAATTGGTCAAACCAAGTTCATGGCCGGGTTCCTGATATGTACCAGGTGTCGTCCGCTTTGTTGTACATATTTATTAAGCAAAAAATTTGTGCATTTTGTCGGTTGAGCCAGTCACAGTCAGCGGTGTAATCAGGCTTAATGCAGGTACTAACGATAATCTTCTAATCATAACTATTGTGTCTATTTAAACCCAAATTTTTATCGCCTTTATTCAAATAGTTCCGTTTTTATTAAAATCTGACCATTTTATTAAAATCAAAATCAAAATATTTTACGTTGAAAGTAGTTGTTTGATGATTAAAATATTTCTTAATAAAAATAATTTTAATTTATACAAAATATCTTGATAAAAAAGAATTTGTAAATTGATGGTTTTGACTCGAGCCAAACAACTCCTTTCAACTTAAACCTAAAACAATTCAAAAAACATTACGTATAGATATTTACAATATTTTATAAAATCTAACTTCTCTACTATATTGTTATTATTATTATTAATTTTTTTAGTTCCTATAAGGAGCAAAGGACCGCCTCACTAAATTGAAGGAGGAGTAAATATTCGAAATTTTAAAAAAGTCCATCTTTCCATTTACTATATTTGTATTTAGACTGTTTACGTGTAAATTCGTTAGTGGGTGTAGCTGCATGCTTGTGAAAATAATAATGTTTCGAATGCCCAATGTTATTGTTGTTGGTCTCTATGCTTATCTTTTTTCAATCTCTATTAAACGCTTTCTCTATTTTCGTTCAAACCTTTACTCAAGCCTTTACTCATCAATTATGCTAAACTTTTGTTGGCATATTGACAATTAAAATCATAAATTGATTGCCAAATAAACTTTGTTTTGATGTCTCGTAAATAAATCTATCTGGCTTATTAGTATATACAACAGCAACAACAACCGAACAAGTAGCAATAAGTACTTATGTGTGTGTGGGCATAACTATCAATAAGGCAGTTCACAATTAGCAGCAGGCAGCGAAGCAGATTGGCTAAAATTCGGCTTGAAGTCACCGCCGATTGATATTTTACTGGCTCTGCCTTTTAACGACTGAGTACTGGGTGAAAGGACTGAATATAGGCTAATACCACTTTTTTCATTAATTACAAAAAAAGTAGTAACAAATTGGATCAGTTTTTTAAATTTTCGCAATATCAATATTTTAAATATTTAGTAAAATAGTTTTATTTGAAACAATTTGAAATTGATTATTGAGGTGTAGGGCTATGGTTATGGTTTCATGGTAAAGTCAGAAACAAACCAAAAAACGATTGGTTGATAATTGAGTTCTTGTTACAACTTTGATATCCTTTCAACTTTTCATTTGTTTTAATAAATGTTCAATATAATATCTCCAGTTGTTCTAAGAAATATTTGGCTAAAGGTTCCCTGATAATCTGCATTAGCAACAGTAAAATGCGCATAGGAACTAGTCATACACTCCAAAAATCAATTTCAATTTGTTTTTAATAAAAGACTTAATTATTAATGTTTGTATAATTGTTGAACTGTTTTTAAGGTTTTATATTGAAATGAAATTTTTGGCTTGATTTCAAATCTGAGTTTTCCCATTTCTTCTTAATTTTTAAGAAATTGTTTTTGGATAAATTCATTATTTTATTAAGAGAGTACTTTTATTTGAAACAATTTATTCATCAGACTAGCAGAACGGATCAGTACTCATTTCGAAGTCGCTACACCATCTCATCAGCGTTCTTGGTTAAATTTTACCACTTTTAACGGTGGATACTAGTGACTAGGATTATCAACTATTTAAGCGTATTATTTAACGAATTAGAATACGAAAAGTGCAACTTTTTTAATATTTTATTAAATATGTAAAATATAAATATTGGGAAAAAGTGCGGTTATAAATATAAAAAACTTAATTTTAACAATTAAAAGCATTAAAAGCACTAGTAATTAAAATTTTGTTGATGAAAAATAGTGAACTAGTCGACTTTAAGCAGTCGCCGACTTTTTTCCTAGCTGCCGCCACTGAGAAGTCTTCAACTGTAGACGACTTTAAGCCGCTGCCGTGAATATTATGCTCAGCCGCCGCCGGCCAGTTAACATGATTGGCTTCCTTCCCTGAATACCATCTTAAAATATGTCTTGATATTGCGATGTTTCAATTTTAATACTTTGTATATTTAATACCAGATGGCAAGC
The DNA here is from genome assembly GCA_956483585.1 of Gymnocheta viridis. NCBI lineage: Eukaryota > Metazoa > Arthropoda > Insecta > Diptera > Tachinidae > Gymnocheta > Gymnocheta viridis. The sequence continues at coordinate 122,173,541 of OY101440.1, forward strand.
TAATAAGACTTAGTCGCAATATTGAAACTTATGAAAACAAATTTAACATTATTTTAATACTCTAATATATGTACTGTGTTTTTTGCCGCAATGCTGCCTTATTAAAATTTGAAGATACCCATTGTGAACACCTTTATTGTAAAGATATCTGGATCTTCGGAAACATCTAATCACACAACCAACCAACCAACACACTCTAGTACGTCGGAGAGGAGTGCATACGTACATACTTCTGCTGAGTAATGTGTTTCGATGTTGCATTTGCCTTCGAGTGTCTAAAATCAATTTAATATTGTTACTTCATTGTCAAACTTGAGGGCACTTGTAAAGACAATAGCAAAATTCAATTTGCATAAATTTATTGAAAACATTATTATATTGTTACAATATTTTGATAATAAGTTGTAAGTTTAAACTAATTTGGGTACTAAAAAAAATTTAAGCATTATAATAAGTTTTCTAAAAACAGGAGTATGTATGTATTCATGTTTTACATAATAATTAATTCCTAACAAAAACATGTCAAATATTATTTTCATGGTAATCGTATTATCAAGGTTTAAATTTATATATTTTACATAAGCACATACTAATTTTATTGTAAAAGATGCCTTAACAAAATATAATGTTTTGCATAATTAGAATACCAGCCTAATATTATCAGTTTATTTGTAAATATTTTTTATATATTTGTTAAGATCACTCAAAAGTCTTGAAAATTGTTGTCCTTTACAAGGAAATAACAAATGTCGATATCTACACAACATTATTGAGCATAGAATCAGTGATGCTAGAAGAAATTAAAAAAAATCCATATATATTTTAAAAAATTCCCAGTTTCCTTCCTATATATTTTCCTATGCTATGAAATCATTTTTATATGCCAAATTCAGTTCCAACCGAAAATTTTAATTTTATTTTCAAATTTTTTTTTTGTCTCCAATATAATTGTACGAACAAAATTTTTCTTTCGATATCGTCGAACAGGCATTTAATGAAATTACCACACTTTAACATACAAATTCTAGGACTTCTTGTTAAAAATATAAATTTAAAGAAATTTAATTTTTGATGTAAAAACAATATCGCTGATATATGTAACTACGACCAAATCCTTGATCCACTCATCAATTACAAAACACCTGAAACAAAATCTAGTTTAAGTTGCATTGAATTTCCTTATTTTAAAAAATATTCTAAATAACAACAATTTAAACTTCTAATTGAAAGCGTCAATAGGAAGTGAGAAGAACAATATCTTAAAAAATGTAATTTGTTCAATTATTCCAAATTTTCGTTAAAAAGGTTAAACAATGTTGATTTTTTTCCAAAGAAAACGTGATAAATTTTGTTTACAAAATAATTTAAGAAAACACAACAGTATTCTCAAATATCAAACTCCAGCAGTAGTATAGAATTAAATATAAAAATCACAACAGATGAAACTAATTTTCTCTCTATCTCTCTCTTTAGGAAAGGAGGATTTATTATAGCGAACAATTCGATCCGCAAGGAAAAATTCCCTGCGGATATTAACATTATTTTGTTACACTTATTCACACTATAATTCTCTTCGGAAAATATTAGGATACATATACAATTAGTTATTGATTTTTTAATATTTATTACATCCAAATTTTGTATTCTAAGGTTTGAAAAGATTTTCATAATTATTTTTTATTGCGTTACGTAGGATAACTCTAATTTTTTTTAAGATATTGGGCATTATTACCATCTTAAAAAAGTACTAGTTCACACTGTCGAAGTCGAAGCGAGAAATTCGACAACCATAATAAGAACAATTTCATTCAAAAAACTCCTTACGATAGTCGATATAACTGTTTAAAAGCATGTAGGACACCTTGTCATATTGTTTTTTAATTAGCAAATGCATTTTAAAATAAAAAATATCGATTTTATTTAACTGTTCATGTTTATTTTTTATTAATTGTAAAATATCTCTGGCACTCATTTCAGGACCGCAGTAATGCCCAGTCTTCTTGTGCTGGTCTGTTCATAGGCGCTCATCTTGGTTTTGATTATCCCGGAGTTTGGATACACGTCGATATGGCATCACCAGTTCACTGCGTAAGTATTAATCAGATTTAAGCAGAGATGAGATTTATTTGAATTACATTTATTCAAAATATAAATACAAAATACCTACACACATGCATATTTGTATTTTCTATTTGAAACACATCACTGCAGGAAATGTCAATAGTGAAATTATGCTGATTATCTATTGACGAGGTCACCAGTACTACTGACAAATTATACCCCAACTAATGCTCTCTACTATTGACATTTAACACAGGCTTGTCCTACGAAATCTACCAGTAGACTGTGTCAATACTGACTAGGTAGTTCTTGTGGGACCATATGGAGAAAATGTCAATAGTAGGATTGTACTGACTTAGTATTGACGATACACGACACTGTGGGAAATATTCATAGTAAAATTGTACTGATTCACTATAGACGCTGTCAATATTAAAATTATACTGACGATGTCTCCAATACTATTTTAATTTACCCTGCAGACAAAATATCTAGTATATGGCTAGAATTATACTAATTGCTTTCAACTTCAGACTAGGTGCCTGTCTGTCTTTTTTTCATGTATGGGACTATCGATTCTAACATTAACTGCCAGTAGCGAGTAGACAGGCTCCAATTTTTGTATTATGTTAACGTGGCGTCGATGTCGCTAACTGGAATAAGGGTGAATAAAATATTTTGAAAATACTCACTCAATAGGGTGGGCCGATTTGTAAGGACAAATATTTGTCGATATTGTGGCATCAATTTTTCGATAGCTTTTGGCATGAGAAAAAAAAGTTCCACTAAGACACATCAAAGAAAAAAATCATGTTCCAGGCGGCCAAATTCAAGATTTTTTAGTATGTAATAAAAAGATCGAAATAATAGCAAACTGTCATTTTCATTAATAAATACTTCAAATTTTCATTAATAAATACTTCAAATTTTCATTAATAAATAATTCAATTTCATCAAAAATAATTCAACAATACAAAATAATAATAAATCAAAAATAAATTTCACCTTAGAAAGGTAATATTTAAAAAAAAATTAATTCAGCCGATTTTTTATTACCTACTAAAAAACCTTAAAATACAAGTTGAGAAAAAGTAAAAAATTTAAATTTGTTCGCCTGGAAAATGATGGCACAATAACGATTGCTAAATCGACTCACCCTAATGTACAATATAACAATAAAAAAGTTTATTTTTTATCTTATAATCGATTCAACATAATTACTTTGCGTACTAAATGAACTCAAACGAAACTATATAAAACCACAACATTCTATTACATCTGTTATCCTTTGGTGCATTCTATTCTAATTTATTGTTTTCAATCTAATAATTTTCATTATCGTTTCTTATTTTCTATATTTGCAGGGCGAACGTGCCACTGGCTATGGAGTCGCATTATTGCTTACCTTGTTTGGTAACCATACCAACTGCAGCATGTTGCAATCAATGGCCAGTACTGATGTAGAACCACCACCAAAGCGTATCTGTCGTGATTAAGTTGATTGATAACGCAACTCCTTAGTATCCTTATCATCGTCATAAATAGCAGCAGCATTCTTTTACAGAAGGTGGACCAACAGCCTTAACAATAAATAAATAATAAAATAAAAAATTATTACAGCAATAAAAAATATACTAAAATTTGTACTACAACATATTAAATATTGTGCATTGTGTTTTTATGTTTTCTTTTACAATTTTTTCTTTTTCAATTAGCCGCTACCAACTTCTTTTTTCGTTCCTTGTATTTAATTGTATTTTTCTTCGATTGATGATTTTTTCTTTAATTTTTTTTATTATTTTTTGCAAAATTGCTATGATTGTAAACAAACAGTATTGGGGTTTCTTCTTTTATTTAATTTTATGTTTTTTCGTCTGCTATATTTTCTTGCTCTTGATTATGTTTTTGTTCGATCTCCAATACTTTTTCATTTGGTTTTGAACTATTTGAGGTTTTAATGCTTGATAAAATTGATATTTTATGTTTTTAATGTGAAAAATGTACAGAGAATGAAATATAGAAGGAAGAAGGAATTAAGTAAGTTTTTCGTTGCATATTCTTATTTATCTATGGGTGAATAAGTAACTGGTTGGTTCTGTGCGAAAGCAATTATGTCTTTTTTAATTCCTCGTTTGGTGAAGATTTCTATTGTTTCGACCATGTCTTTATATTTTTTCATCTATGTCATATATTTTTTGTTTGTGTTGTTTTGAGTTTTAATTATACTGTTGTTTTTTTAGTTTGTCTGTTGTTTAACTTTTTGTTGAAATTTACAAACAATTGTGGTTTTTCATATTTTTTCGCAGTTTATATTATGAAACGGCTGAGATTACAATATTTTGAGGGGGATATTATTTTTTTTGGTATAAAAGTTGCATTTCAACAAGCAATTACTTTATAATGAATTAATATAAAAAGAAAAGATTTCTGCCGTAGTATTTATAGGAAATCTTTAATTTTTGATATTTTTAATTTAATTTAAGTAGAATCCCACAAAACTTAAGGTCAAATATTTAAAATTTGATGGTTTTATCATTTGAAAGCGAACCTTAATCTTAAACCTTTTTCAAATATAGACAGAGGTCTGAGAGAATTTGAATTTCAATTGATGTTAATTTGAAAATAAGTCTGATTTTCAAGCGGGCAATTATTTTGCATTCGAACAAAGTGTAGTGGGCCTTATTACGATTGTCGAATTTTCGCCTTCGACTTGAACAAGTTGCACTAGATTAAAGAAGTACATAACATTATTTCATATTTTTTTTAAAGAAAAGTAAGAACTCGGGCCATGAATGCCTGCAAATAATTTCGATGTGTTACTTTTTTTCGGAAAGGGATAGTGTTAAATTTTCGTTGCAGCTTTGCTGCGCCTTTGGTGTCAAGTAGGCGCATTAAATTTTATTGAGCCATTTTATTAATTATTTTAGTTCGCGCCGACGATTTTGCTACAATACCGCCAAAGGAGGGTGCTGTGATGTAAACTAGCATATACCAGTATCAATTTCTGCCGGAACTGTTCAGTGACCAGTGCTATGCTTTTATCACTTAAACATTCCCACAACAACAAATAATAATGGCACACTAACGCACACCTGAAAAATCGTCGGTCACAGGATGACAACTCTTAACATGCTTTTTTGTAATTTTCAGGAGGCAAAAAAATTTTTTTACTAAACCGTGTTGAAAGTAAATAAAAAAAACAAAATTAGTAGAAATAGGGAAGGAAATTTTTTAAAAATACAAATGCAACGTACTAACATGCAGAAGGACAAACACAGTCTTTTGGCATCAAAAATCCGATTCGATTTTTTGCGAGTTAAGAGTTGTCATCCTGTGACCGACGATTTTTCGTACATTCGTAAATTCAGTAACTGCGTAGTAATGAAAGTTTAGCGTTCAAAAAGCACATATTTTTTGTTTAAAATTTCTTTGTGCAAACAATTGACAGTACTGCACACATTTACTGCATTACGAAAATATAGTGTATAGTAAATCAAAAAGTATGTGTAGAAATTTTTTGAAATTACGGTCTTTTGGATTTTAGCCTACGCTATTTATATACATATTTGTTCACATATACATAAGTGTGCCATTACAATTATTTGCATCTGTTATAAAATAATGTGTCATTTGCATAAATAGGTGAAGAGTAATAAATGAATTAATTTAGATGCAAAACACAAATACAAAAACAAGGCCGCAATATGTTGTAAATAATCCATCGATACATATCAATAGAAAAATTTGAACATGCATACAAACATGAAATTGCCATTTGTAGAAGTTCAAAGAGACCTTAACTCATGTTAAGTGAATGTTGTTACAATTACATTTAATAAACAAACAAATATACTTACAACACAAGTTCAATAATCAAAGAAAGTATCTCATGCTCCTAAAGAAAATAATTAAGTGTCCTTGAAGCATACATGCATACAAATTTATGTGCATACATACCCATATAATACAGATAAAGAAATTTTCTACTAAAAGCTTATTGTTCGAGAACAAGTGGTCAACATTAAATTATTAAGCTAATGTTAGAACAGAGATTAAAAAAATGTATCAATTAAATTAGCTACAATACTAAAATAAAACGCAATATTATAAAGGACTCTAAGTGAGGCATCGCTACCAAATGTTATGTTTGTAAGATATGACAACAGAACATTAATAAAATTTTTTAACATGAATTTGGTGAATAAGTTGATAATTAAAAAAAATTGCTTGCTTTCCCCTGCAGATAACACGACTAGTTCAAACCCGCATGTAAAGTATACCCCCTAAAATAGAAAGACTAGTCAAAAAGTAACTCAAATGTTTGTAAAAACATGGACTATTTAACATTACGATGTCTTATGAATGGACATAGTCCATGGCTGCATTACATATGACTACGTTGCAACTAGTCCGTTTCAGCTATAATGGACCACGTAGTCCAATATTATCGGCAGGGTCCGAATGCGCTGTTTTGAAGCGCTTCGGAGGATACACAAAATATTGTACAGATCTCTGAATTCATTTTCAAACACGAAGTAGTTCAATCACCCACTTATAGAATGGTAGACGGGGACGATAAAAATACGGGTATCTGTACATATTTCACTCTTTTATCTACAAATTTTTACGTTGTACGAAATTCTAAATATTTTCTAAACGAGAAGACAGAACTCTTGCATTTTTGCATCCGGACCATTGTTGGCTATACACAAAATCTTTATTAAGCAAAACTGGCATTGAAAATACCACAGAGAAAATCCTTGCGCTATTTCTAGTTTTTGAAAAATAAAAAAATGGTGCCAAAATGCAAAACTTCATAAAATAGGAAAAATTCTCACGGCCATTTTACATTTTTCGTTTTAAGGTAAGTTTTTATTTTTCATAAAATACACGTAAAAGAAATAAATTTTTTGTCAGTGTTTTCCGTTTTATTATTGTCAATAACAAATTTCTTCAAGATAAATATTTTGCATACGTTATGTTTTGAGTGTGTAATCTATTAGCGTATTCACAAGCACGTACAATAGATGAGTACATTGTAAAAAGTCACAAGTGTTCTTATTAATATTTGATATGCATTTTATTAAGCATAAATTAAACAATAAATTTTAATTAGAAATTAATAACATCTACATTGAATACTTAATGAATTTAAATAACGATTTAATTAAAAGACAATTTCAATGTTAAAATCTTAAGTCCATCATTAAAAGGGCTGGCTTTGTTTCTCTAATTAATCAAGAAGTGCATAATTCTTTGTTGTTGCGTTAAGAAAACTTTAAAAATTTTGCTATCTGTTTTTTAAATTTATATTTTTTAATATTTCCAAAATTGTCCGCTTGAGATATTGCAATGTTTTGCTGAAGTTTAAATATATTTGTAATATTATGAAAAATAATATTAAACAAATTAATTTTTTTTTTATAATTGTTAAGCGATTTAATACAATGCTTCTGAAAATTTGTTATTTTTTGTAAAGCCAGCTAGCTGGGCTGGGCCACATTTCTGAGACATGGAAAACAATTTATATAAATATTTTAATTGAAATGAATTGTTTGGCTTGAGTTCAAATCTGAGTTAACCCATTTCTTTTAATTTAAGAAATTTATTGTATAAATTCATTATTTGGAACAATTTATTATTCATCAGACTAGCAGAACGGATTAGTAATAACTTCGAGGTCGCTATACCATCTCAACAGCGTTCTTTGTTCGATTTTAAGGCCGCAATTCACTATCCTACATAATCGCAAGATCTGTCAAATATGTCATGTGTGCAAAAAAAAATACTTGGTAGTGTGAACTAAAAATGCAATTGTGTGACACATTTTTTTTGGCAAATCGTGCGGTTTGTAAATTTTATGAAAATTTTCATAAAATTATAGTTTTTATGCGATCAGAGTAGTATTTATTGTTAACCAGCTGAGAATTTTGTTGGCGCCTAAAAAAATAATTAGAAATATGGATACGCCGAAAATGATTAAGGTAATAAATTTTTTTTCAAAGCAATTTTTTAAAGTCGGTCGGACTTATGTAAACTTTTCCTGTGAATGAATCGTGCGATCGTGTAGGATTGTGAATCACGGCCTTTACCACTTTTGAATATCACCTATTTAGCTGTATTATTTAACAAATTAGAATACAATGAGTTATTCGTTTTTTACATGCTAAATCAATTTCGGTTGGTACGAAATTTCATATATTCCATACTCTCCCGCTTTTTCCAGAGCAATTGGCTGCTGAGATCAAGCTGGTTTAATTTTTGTTTACTTTGTTTTTGTCTTTGTAATTGACTTTCTTAGTATTCAACCACCTATAACAATATAAACATGGAGTTGTGAACTCTTTAGGTTTATATTGAAATATAAACCTATTCAATATAAACTTAAACAGTTCAACAAATTACGCATAAATATTAATTATAAATATTTTAATTATATTATTATTATTGATTATAAGTTCGAGTTATCTATCGAAAATTAATTAATTTTGTTCAATGCTGAACGTAGGGTACGCACATTAATCGATTTAAAATTTCCTTAGTAATAATTTTTTAAAAATTTTAAAAACTTAAAACATATTTAAAAAATGTTTCACGAAAATGTAAAACGTGAAACAGATTAGAATATTCATAGTGGTGAAGTTGTGTTTGCTTTAAAAACAACTAATAATACCTTCCATAATACAAATAAGTCTCGTATTCTTTTTCGGTTCCCAATTTGTCTAAATACAAATTCGAAATCACATTTAACCGAGCCAACTAAGCAGGGGTGGATACATGGAAACACACATGAAAATGTTACGAACTTTATCAAAAATAATAATCACTTTAGATTAAAAACTTCTGATATACACTTCATGCTCTGTAAGTCGAGTGATTTCTTTAGTAAAAAATGATTCATTTGTGATATTTTTAATTTTTTCTGTGATTTAAAGTTTAAAATTTTAATATTTGTCATTTTGACAACTATTTGTACGATGAAGTCGCACGCTTTGAAATTACTCGATTTATTACTTTCATTTTTGCGATCTATTACACTGTACAGCGTTCACTTAAAACCTTAACGCACATTAGAATAAATTACTATTTGTTGCGCTGAAGTTTGTTTGGGCGGCTAGAATAATGCATTTGAATCGAATTTTTGATTGTGAGAAAAAATAAGATTTTTAAGCAATAATTTATATAAGTTTTGATGGTTGTTTTAGTTGGTAGTCTATCAATATAAGCGTTGCGGGATCGATTCCCGTCAAAGACACTGCCTGATTGCGGTGCAGACAGAGTCTTAAGGTCTTTGTTACAGTGTTCGGTGAATTAGGTTTAAATATAATTTGTAATAGTAAAATAGATTTTTATAAGGGAGACCAGACTATCAAAAGTCTTCAACTGACCAGACTATTTGAGTTTTTTCTATTATTAGTTAGTCATATGAAATAATGGAATCGTCAGTTTGATTAACTACGACTAAGGAAAACAGGAGAAAAATTATTAAAATTTAATATATCAAAACTATTATTGCATAATCTTTGTGATTAAATCTGGTTAAAATTACCAATTTCTTCTTCATGAAACACGGAATAATATTCATATTTTAATTCCCTCAATAAATTTATAGAATTTTTGTAAATTCTTTTCTAAAATCTTTTTTGCAACGTTTTAACATGAAAGATATTTGCATATAAAATACATGAATTACATGATTTTAAATTGAAAAACGTTTTAAAAATATCGAAGCACATGAATGTTAATATTGAAAAATTACTTTGCTATGAAAAATGTACAAGATAAATAAGCCAAGACAGAAAAATCGAGATAAAGACGAATTATTTGTAACACTTTTTCAAAGAGAATTTAAAAAAATATGGAATTTATTTGAAATTGCTGGTATTTTCAAATAATTGTTCGATGTAGTATAAAAAACTAAACCAATAAATGGAGTTTTGACAGCTGTCGCCATCCTGCCACCTGCTAAGTGCGTTCGCCTGCCAACAGCTCATAAAAATAGGTTGTGAAATGAATACTTGTATATTTGCATTAATTATTTTTCTAGCCAGTTCTGATCTTCTTTATATTTTACGCTGTTATTCTATTATATTCCACTCTATTCTACCTCTAATATAAATTCTTTATATAAATTTATTTACTTGACTTGAACAAACAAAATGATAAACCAATTATATTTCTAAAGTATTAAAAATATTCCCAAAAACAACATGGAGAAGACTGTTCCATGTAAATGCTAAAAGGAATTTTAGGAAGAGATGAGGGAAATCATGTTAATGTAATACTATACTTTTTATTTTTTTAATTTTTTACAAACACATGTATGTTTTGTATTCTCATGCAGGTGAAAGCATACATACACGCGTACATGCCTCAACATGAGGTTAAAACAAAAAATAAAATAAAATGAGAAATGAACCAGAAACTTCAGCAGTAGAAGGTGAATGCTACTCGTATTTATATCATCAGGCTCTAGTTGCTGTAATGGCAGAAGTATGTAGTTGATGTAATAGAAAAAGGATAATATGATAAAGAACAAAATTTAATTTATATCCTTCTTTTTTTCAGATCAGAAGGAATACAAATTGTGCTTAAGACCTGTAGGAAAAATTGAAGCACGGATTTCAGTAAACTATTTGAAAATTAATCAAAACTTGTCTAGGAAGTATTAAGTGTTGGAAAGAACTACATAAATTTAAAAACTAACGACCGACAATAAAGACTCCGAGCTTTTAGACAAGTCTTTTTTTAACTTCCCTTTTGAAGTTGCTACTGAAAATTTCTTTCCTTTCTCATTCATATTTAAGAGAGTACATATACAAAAAATCGAGTTGAAGTAATAAAAATGCTAAAGAATAACGTGGAAAACACAAGTCGAGACATTTTCTAACCCCATTTACACATGGTGTTCAGAGCTGGGCACACAAGGCAACGGAACTGATCGACTTTAACCTGTCCAGAACTTATTCTTGCTGTTCTAAACAGCTAAGAATAATTACGACCTCCGAAAATTTGGGGCAGGTGGACACCGGACAATGGTATTATAACACCCATTATAATGCTCCGTATTTGATTTCCAAAATCTCTTTTAATGCGTTCGAAAAACATTCCAACAGACATTGAATTTACACTTATGTGTAGAAGTATAGCTGCTATAACACTACACACAAGCATACAGTGAACTCGCGATCGATTCGATTTTTTCTTTCTCGATTTTTAGAGGTTTAACTAGATCAGAATTGGTTAAAATCGATTCATTATTTTATTTAGTCCCTACACAAATATTACACTGGCAAAGAGCTATAATGTTCAAAATAAATAAAAGATCATAAATGTTCAAAATATAGTGTTAAATATGTGAAATCAACTAACTAAAACAATGTATGCAATAAATAAAATCGAACTGAAAAGTGAGAATCGTTCTATAATTACCAAGACCAATCATTTCCCACTTTCGAAAATCCACTCAATGCCACACAAATTCCTTATAAAAGTAGTTTTCATAACTAGCAAAATTTTTTAGAAAACGCAATATTAACACAGCATTCCGAACAAAAAACAATTTGAGTAGAATACTACGAAATAGCACAAACGAAACGGACCCCCTAGATAAGCAAGGAGTTTACAAATTGACTTGCTCATGCAAACATAGCTACATCGGACAAACAGGACGGAGAATAAAAACAAGATTTCGTGAGCACATAAGAGACTACAACAAGAAACTGAAACAACCAGGAGCAACGCCAGAAACAAATTTCGCGAACCACATATTCAACAACAAATGTACACCAAGACACATCAGACAAACAGTTGAATTACTGCATTTACAGCACAAAGGACGGCGACTGAACGTATTAGAAAACATGGAAATATACAAACAAAAAACGTTTGACGGAAGAATTATAAACGAACAAATAAACACTGCGTCAGACATAATATTTGAACCGCTAAAACATTTTTACACAAAAGAAAACAATAACCCAAGAAAACCAGACAACACAACAAACGAACAAAACCAAAAAGAGACCCAGAAACGTACAATCACAGACTACTACCTACACAAAGATAAAACACTTAGCAAATGATCACTCAAATAATAAACTGTAACGGTAAACACAAGAGACTAACAAGAGAAAAATTAAACGAACAAGAAGCAGGTAGATATAGGACACACAGGAATATATACGAACGAGAGAGAGCCACACACGAATATATACGAACGAGAGAGATGCAGACACGAACAAGAGAGAAAGAGAGGAAAAGAAGTTAGGTACACAAGGAAACTATACAAAAAACAAGGGACAACACAAAAAAACGATTAGTTATTGGGAGAACACTGAAGATGGCACATAGCCGAAACCGGTCTGTTTATCAACCAAATTTGACGTGGGATGACGGAAATTCATTCCAAATTTCATAACTTACTTATTTTCTAAAATCCAATACAACGCCAGAATTTGTATCATTGCCTTGCTATATTTTTATATTTTAACACAACATCAAATAAGTTAACGTTTTCGCGAGTTCACTGTACTTTGAATAGCATATAAAAATACTCTTATTATGTAAAGTTCTGTCTGTACATTCTAAGAATACTCTGTCTTTTTATTTCGAAATATACTAAAACCAAATTGAACTGAATTGAATGAATAAATGAGTGACTGAGTGGGTTGAATAAAGAATACTTGAGGCTTATGTGATGAAATCTAGCACTTAACTCGAACGAAAGTACTGCACTACAAATACTGCACTATGCTCTAGTTTGCTTGCAAACACAACTTAAGACGTTTAAATGTACAGAGGAAAATGTCTGCAACGAATTTTAGCCTAATTGAACTGAAATATAAAAAGCAGTCAAGCAAAAATATCAAATATAAGCATGAATATATGTACATACATACATACATACATACATACATACATGTGCATTGATACTACTAGTGTTTTCAACATCAGATTCATGTAACTTCTTGCTCTCAAAACAAATATATTGCAGTCTATGTAAGTCGTGTAAGTTGCATTTTAGATGGTATTAAAGGGTATCGAAATAGTAAGAATTAAATATAGAAAGCTTAATTTTAATTTTGATCATATTAATAAGATGGTTTTATTTTTCCCTGAGTGATTTTTAAGTTCAAATTCTTAAGTTGATGTTGCTTAACCGTATCGTGTATACTTTACAGCGGTTATGCTAAATTATATGTAACGTATACGCAGTGACGTACCCAAAATTAGTGAATAGGTAAATAAGCGATTTTTTTATATTTAACAACGACTGGGCAAAAAATAACGCGTTTGATTACAAAACAAATAGCTTGCATTTGCTTTAAAAGTAGGATCACACGATTGCTGCAACGCAACAATTATCGGTCTATTTTATATGCCAATCGTGTGATTTTACAATTTATTACGGCAGTCGAGAACAATATTGTGCTGATTTTCCGCAATCAAATGTAACTCTGGTGCGGCAATCGTGTGAACGGTTGATAAGCAACCGTGCGCCAATATAAATATTAAAAAAACACCAATATTTATTGTGTTCTCGTGCGGCAATCGAAGTAGCCAATACGCGGCAATTCATTTAATGATTTTAATTTTTTTGTGTGCCAATTGTTTTCTGTTTTAAACTTATTTGAAGCGTTAACTCTTAAATGCATGATTTTGTTATTATATATTATTTAGACATATACTATACATGTTAGACATGTACTATATTATTTAGACATATAGAATGCAAAAAAAAATTTAATTTTTTTTTTCATTTTTTTAGTTAAATTTATTAATTCATATTTATATGTACGTAATTGTTGAACTGTTTAAGGTTTATATTAAAATGAAATTTTTGGCTTAAGTTCAAATCTGAGTTTACCCATTTCTTCTTAATTTTTAAGAAATTGTTTTCGGGTAAATTCATTATTTTATTAAGAGAGTCCTTTTATTTGAAACAATTTATTCATCAGACTAGCAGAACGGATCAGTACTAATTTCGAGGTCGCTACACCATCTCATCAGCGTTCTTTGTTCGATTTTACCACGATGGATACTATTGACTAGGAATATCAACTATTTAACCGTATTATTTAACAAATATAATGAGCAGTGGCCAATTAAAAGCTACGATGCAGAATTACATCAAACACACTAAAAACTACGAGTACCATAACAGCTGTTTGATGGTGTTGCCGCAAGTTAGAACAATCATGTGACTGCAGTATATTTGATTGGGACGATATTATTATTATGCACTAATTCAGCACAATAAAAATTGGGTCTGTATTTGCGGAAATCATGTGATGCATCCTTTAGTATTTTTGTAAAATATTTATCTTTCATTTTTGTTTTTTTTTTAATTTACCATTATTTCTCTTATATGTTATTCGACCTTCTTTTTTTATTAATCTAATTTATATAAGTTCTAGGTTAATTTTTAAAAACCGTTAGCAAAATTCCTCAGGGATATATAAAATTATGTACATAAAAATTATTTGACAATAATTAAAAAAATCATTTGGGAAGTTCGTTGTAAGAAAGTACTACAACGACCCCAACGTGGGGCACCAGTTAATCTTGTATTAGGCTCGTTGTAGTACTTTCTCGCAACGAACTTTCCAAATGAATTTCAAACACTTATTATTTTATTTTATTGCAAATTTCATTTAATAGTTTTATTCAACTTAAGTTACATATAACTTCAATAACAACTTTTATTAATTCAAATATGTTCTACTACGTAGAATGGTTAACATAAATGTTTTAAATTTATTTATTTTAATGTTTGCATGGCGAATCAATTTTATATTGAATTCTTCATAATCTCTTGTTTGTAAGTAAACAATTTATTAAAATTCGTAATTTAAATTTATTAATATTGTTTTTCCGATAGCTTTCTGCGATGTAGATTTTTTACTACTCTTGTTCAATTACTGACTTTATCGATAATGATTGAAGCTTTTTTTCTTTCTAGAGGTAGAAGCTCAATAACAAAAATATAAAAACTAAAACTGGTTTTACAAAATCTCCGCTATGCGGATTTTTTCTATATTTCTTCCTTTTCAAAAACTTACTTTAATTCTTACAATTATTATTAATTATTAAAATCACATTTTTAAAATTTTTTTCATTTCTTTTTTGTTGCGTTCACATAAATTAAAAGCAGTCTAAACAACTTACATATTTTTTATTACATCTCGCTTAACAACCAAAATTGTTACAATAGAGATCTTCACAAAAAGAAGAAAAAGTAGGCATAAAAGAAATAAAGTGTTGAGCAAAATTTTATGTAAATAATATTCAATATTTTTCTTAAAAACTTAAATAATATTCATGATGTTTCTTGTACAAACAAGTCTGTTAACTTATACAAGTTTTGAAAATTAAACTTCGCCTTTCTAACTTATTTTAGTTATTCTATACATTATATTTGTTTCATTCGGTGCTATGAAAATTATGATAGATTAGCATGTGTTGTTAATAATTATTGTGCTGCATGCATAGTACACTGTAGGTTGTACTACATTATGCATTGTATACTTGTGAGGTACACTATAACCTTTTAACAACACTCACGTGATTAATGTGATCGTGATTCGTTTTATGTTTCAATCTTGTGAGCGTGCATGAACTTGAGTATCAAAATATTGATCGTGAATTCGTTTGCATGAGTAAATTTTTGTAATTATTTTTTCATGTAATTTTAAATTTTTTTTTAGAAAAAACAGTTTTTAGACTTTTCATTATATTTGAGGTATTTTTCAATGAAATGAAAACGCGTAGTTCTGCCGTGTATCGCTGCCCTAAACTGTTAGCTGTCATATTGCAGCAAATTCAAATTTTGCCTTGAATTTTTATAATTGTTACTAACATTTTTCTACTCACGTGAGCGTGCATGAACCCATCTGGAGATTAGAATCTTAAAGAATACAAATATATTAATTTTGCAATTGTATTTCCAAATGTACCTGCTATTGCTAGACCCTTTTGAAATTTCTTTCATACAAACATGTTTGCCTGTCTTTAATGCTTTTAAGGTAATAATGTTCAATATAGAATTAGAAATGAAGAAAAAAAGTCTTATTGAAGTTAATAAAAGAACAAGTTTAAGTAAATACACATTAGTTTTCCCTATGAAAAAAATTCAAACCTTAACTACGTACTTCTTATCTATAGTTCTTATATACATTCATACGTAGAAACTCTTCTAGCTTTGAAAAAGGGAATAGTTTTTTAGACTTTATTTATGGAAAAGAAAAAATACTCGAGTTGCTCAAAATGGACTTATTTTCTTTTTTGTTACTTTGTATTAAAATAAGTGATGAAGACTACTTATTACATTAACTGCTAACTGTCCACAAGTATTTTTAAATGAAAATATATTTTTGAACAATATTGTTGGTATAACTGTGATTCCAGAAGACATGTTTTCTTTGAATGAGTAGACTAATAATTCCTCTGAGTATTTTTTGATGCCAGTATTTTTCTAGGAAAAACAAAATTTCCAGATAAGCTTAAATAGAAGTTTAGATTTTTCTTGCTTTTTTAAACAATAAAAAATATGGTTTATAATGCTTTTGTGTGTAAAGAGAATGCAAAAGCAGACCAACCACTACTGATCCTAGAAAATTTTAAGCCGTCTTTTTAAATAAACATTGGAAGCGCTCAGAGTCATGGACAAAAAAATATATAATAATAAAAAATTAAAAATGCATGTAAAGTTGTTTCGTTCAAGTATTCGCCAAAAATTTCATTTTAGCATCACAAAAGCGCGAGAAGGTCGAGAAATATGTAGTGCAAAATATAATAATGTTTTTTTGCAAATATCTTGCTGTTACAAAATTTAAATGTAGATTCAAATTTAACGGATATAAATTTGCAATAAATACTAAATGATATATTGTCATTGGCCATAATATTGTTTTATATGATGCGAAGACTGTTCCACATGCAAGATGTTTGAGTTTAAGCCGGCGCAGTGCGATTAGTGCTTAACTTAAACATCTTTGCAGATCATTTTGTGAAAATCATACTTTCCTATCTGTTGATATATCAAGTTTTAAATAAATCTGAAATTTAGTTTGAAAATTATATACAGGGTGGCGAAAAATTAATGGTATGCTGTAAACACTCCATAGCTGGAATTGAAATTTCTTTATTCTTTTGTTTAAGATTTATAGAAAGTAGACTTTGGATATTTAAATGCAGCAGAACATAAACTTTGAAACGGAACAGTGCACAAGTTTAATGTTTCCGCAGCTTAATGTTTCCGGATTTTCTTTCACAGTCTCGCGTACACAATGAATATTTACGGCGGTGTGCACAGTACGTAGTCTTCCGGTAACAGAGAAACTCTTTATCGTATCGTGTTGATAAAAAAATAGCAACCAGCTGATTTATTGTTGACACTAAGGACCCACTTCATACATTAAAATGTAGACGATAAGCATGCTGGTTCAGAAAATCCTAATAAAAATAAAATGAAACTAGAATTCAATAATTTTTGTTCGTTGTTCTATTGTGTACTGTTCCATTTTAAATTTCCTAAGTCTTCTTTGCACAAATCTTCAACAAAAGAAACCAACAAATTTTAAATAAATAAGCTGTAAGGCATTTAAACCATAACGTCAATTTTGCGACATCCTGTTTTTATCACTATTTGTATTTCCATATTGCACTTGCATGCCATGCATTCATAGATATTCTTACTTTTAATTTAATTTAAAAATTTACTTTCGAATTGTGAAAATCTCATGTTCTTTACAACACTGTAAAAAGTTCATTTATATTACTTATAAAGTAGTTCATTGAATGGATTAATCGATTAATATATTAATTTTTTCCCAATACATAAATAATTTCTCGGCTTAATTAATCAGTAGTATTTTCGATGGCCAACGCAATCGGCCATATTCTAGTTATAATTCATAAAATTCTAACTGCCGTATTCATAAAAAAATCATTATGGTTTAAAATCTATTTTAAAGAAAATTATTATGAAAAATTTGTATTAAATAAAATACATTTCAAATACAAATTATTTTTTATGATAATATATGTATGTACAAAAACCTTTTAAATAAATAACTTAAAATTAATGAGCTCTCTTTTGTTTACAAAGTTAAGAAAAAGCCTTGAAGTGTGCATGTATTAGTAGCAATTTTAAATACTTGAAGCTCCCAAAGTAGTAAGCCGATCTAAATAAAATATAGATTGTGCACATCTGAAAGGATATAACTTTTAAATAGTTTTGCAAAAAGAATGGTCTTGCTTATTGATTTAATTAATCATACCCATAAATCTTAACATTTCTGTGTGCAATTGATACAGCGAAAGGGCTCGCTGTGAGTCAGCTATGCCGCTCTTCTTCAGACACGCTATATGAACTTAAACCAAAATTATGCCAGTGAAATTTTTTCCAATATTATTCATTGTATCTGTCCACGAAGCAGCTTGATAACACTTTATCTTAAAAAAATATCCTTTGTATACCAATGAAAATAAAAAAAAAATCCACTCTATCTGTCTGACATTTGTTTCAAATGAATTATTCCTTTCTCTTATCCAATATGTTATTTAAATAAAATATTTATACTTTGACATCTTCATCGAAAACCAAGGGACTTCAAATAAATATTTATAATGTGAAATTCTTAGCATCTTGTACAACAATGCATTTGCTGTAATATTTGATATCGTGGTTAACCCGAGAGCATGCTTGCCAATTGTTTTAGAATATATTAATATTTAAATACATACTAACACTTTTCTAAGAAATATGGTAAATAGAGTGAAGGTGGAAGTCAGACGTGGTAAATATTTCGTAAACTAATCGAAAACATAATTTTTGTATGTGGATATTCTGGATTTTACTTTAAGTATGTTTATTTAAAATCTAAGAGAGAGCATAGTGTTTAGCGCTTACCCTCTGTTCGACAATTATTTGCCCGGACTGACCTTAACTTGAGAAAAATAAAAAAGGAACAAACAGAAACTAAATTTTTATTTCTTTATTTAAAATGTATTATCGTTGCTTGTGGTGTGACTATTTGGTCACATTTCGGGTTACGGGCGTCTTGTATCACATGTTCTTGTGCCGCTGCACACACAAAATACAAATGATTGTAGAACAAATAAAAAAACGAAATAACATAATATTTTATCACGTAAATCCCATTAGATTTTTTTTCTTTTACACTTAAAATTTTACTCGTAAATGTGAATCACAAAAGAATAAACAAAAATAGTTGGAAATAGAATAGAATTGCAATTGAATTTTTTTTTGGTTCTTCATTTCTTTTGTTGTTGAGGAAGTGTTTGAACATAAACAAAGCTCACAAGAATTTCAACAATCCGATAATAAACGAACCATTCAGGGTAAAAGAACCAGGTGACAATTGACCGCAACATGATGTCGATAATATAGAAACAAATATTTAACAATATATGTGTTTATTTGTAAATATTTATATAGAATGAACAAAATACACCCACTTGTTTTTCTACCTACACAATCATATACTTTAAGCTTCTTCTACATATTCTTTTGTTTGTACGCCAGCCGCCCGAAAAGTGTATTTATTCATAATTGTAAGAAATTTATAGCTTACGAGTATTATATCTACCCTGCGCTACAGTTAGACGAACATTAGACAGCATTCGGCAAATTATTGGCTAATTTAGTTGGTAGATTTACTAAGAAGACGGTGTGAAATATGAATTATGTATGATATGGTTGTGCAAAACTTCAATAAAACAAAAACTAAACGATTTTTAGGCTCCTTAAAAAAAATTTAATATTTTTGGATAACAGTATTTGATTATAAGGATTGAGGTGTTATAGGTGGACTGTATATTTCGTACCGCACCCAAATTAGAGATTTTAAAATCCAAGGCTTCCGTTTCTCGACGACTTATAAATTTTCCATCAGAGGAAAATGTTATAAGGGAATTAGATTAGGTTTAGAATGTGGTATACTTGACTTCTTTATTTTGTCTTTACCGTGGGCTAGTCAGAAAGCAAGTGCCGGTTTAATTTTTCTTCATATGCCAAGACACTTCATCTTTTCAATAATTTGAACTTAAAGTCAACACAATATTAATAATTTAACAATAGTTATGTTGATGGCTGTATTTATCTAACGATAGTTATAATTCATGTTATGATAAATATAGTTTTGCACAAATGTAAGTAATAAAAAATAGTATTTAAATTTTTTTTGTTTAAATGCTTTAGACTTAAACAATCTCGATTGAAAAGAAAATTCTATAAAGTATCAAAAAATTCTCTAAAAAGATCGGATATGCTATATCAATTAAAAATATGCTAGATATATGCTTTCAAGGCTGAAATATTTAAAAAATTTAATTAATTTTAATTTTAATAATTAATTTATTTTAAAAAATGACGAAATACATTAAATTCCTGAAACGAATCAATATTTTATCTTCGTCTCCATGAGTTGCACAACAAAAAACATGCTAATACATATTTGCGATTTCCCCGGTCATGAACTCAATGTTCTGAAAGCTTACGTCTTTGGTTTATATCATTTGGTGACCGCATCCATTGTGCTATATTTCGTATTCTAAGTTCTGAATAAGCCAAAAAAGAAACTTAAATAAACCGCATTTTTTCTTCAAATTTTTGCTCTTTACATTTTTATTTGTTTTTATTTTTGTTTGTCTGCCGAAACATCCAGTGTTTAGACAGGAATTGAACCTACGACAAATAGTCTAGTACACTATTCACTAGCCTACGGAGGCTCCCCGTTTTTTCCTTTAAAGAACTTTTTAGCTTGCCCTGCTAGATGTGTAGGAGCTGTTTATTTATTTACGTGGTTAGTGATTCCAAGTGCACGTGTGCGTTTGTTTATATGCTTGTGGTTCAAAAGCAAGGCTATCATTGTAACATGACCCCAAAGGATTGAAATTCGATACAATAACTTGTCTCAAACCAATAAATTTTCATGCCAAGGAAAACAGAAAACAAGCAACCCCAACAGAATTAAAAAAACCAATTCATGAAATTGATCTCAGTTAAAGTGAATATACGACACGTTTAAAACTAACATAAGCAAAAGCAACAAAAACGTGTTGCTTAAGTCCCATTGTGCATTAATGCTTGTTTGATATTTCATGCCTTTTTCTTCTTATGTCAACAATGGGTTGGCGAGTTTTTACAGCTGTCGGAAAGAAATCATAAAATTTTTTTATGTAGCATATTTTTTTTTAATTGAAAGTATATTTTATAAGGTTTGCTTTCGAGTTTTCATATGTTTTGATTTTAATAGATCAAAAGCTTTTTTTGTTACGAAGACACCTGTCAACAACGTTCATACTTTTTGGATATTCTGACATTGGTTACTACATATTTATGTGTAATTTGATATTTTTCCACGCGCAACAATCTGTTGCAACAAATTGCTTAAAATTTATATTATCCTTCCATAATATTTCTAGAATCTTAAGTAATTTTCTGTTGTTGATTGCTATTGTTTTCGTCATTTCTTGTTGGTTTTAATTTAAATTTTCCCACCTTAAGCATTAATTTTTTGACATCTTCCTTAAACGACCAGCTTTATTTATTCGGAATAAAATTTTAGTTTTATTTTGTATCACAAATATTTCTAATGCTGACAAACTCCTTCTATTCAGTCATTTGTTTCTTGGCCACTGCTTTATTATTGTAAACGATACAATTTAAATTTCTCACAAGAATTATCTATTCTAAATATCTTTTATTTACATGAACTGTTGCTAAAAATAAAAATAAAATAAATATTTACATTCTTAGTTTTAATAGTTATCAACAGTTTGAAATTTCGAAAAATTTTGATATCGATAAGTCCGTAAAATTTAAATTTCAGCAATAAAACAAGTTTTAGAATAGTGTGGTTTAAGAAAACTTGGCGCTAAGGCGTCGTATTATGTGTGTTTAAAAACTTTTTTTTAAAACTTTTTTATATATAAATAAATAAATATTCTTAAATTTTTTTTAATTAAACTAATAAGTCTATTTCTTACAATCAAAGTTATTAAAAGCTTATAGTGTAACGGCCTAATGCATACATATTTCTTATTTCAGTGTTAAACTACGTAATAGTTACTAAACGAGTTTTGAGTTATAAGAGTGTAATAAAAATTTATGTTCATAAATAACGATAGATTAGAAATGAAAAACATTTACCAATTTTTTCTTTTCTATTGGCAATCTTGTGGTAAATTACATGTCATATTATTTTTAGTGATGTAAACAATATGATTCTATTATGTAAGTAATGGGTTTAAATGAAAAAAATAAAAAAATTTCATAAAACTGCTAATTAAAGAAGTAAAACAAAGCTTTTGTACTAATTATTAAAAATAAATAAATAATGAGCGAAAATGTGTACTTTAAACCTACGTTTGTTGTTCTTGACGTTCAACAAGTATTTGATTAGTCAACTGTTAACATTTGTTTGTGCATCACTAAATATCATCAAATCATTTAAGATCATTTTCCTCAATAGCAATATTGTGGAGTACTGCTAAGGCTACAATCAATGTTTTTCCATTTGATAGATTTACTGTCAAGCCATCCAATTAGCAGCGGAAACGTTGTTTCCAAAAGCCAAAGCAACGTTCGACAGTGTTCCTAGTGCTTATATGTACAGCATTATATTTAACCTCTTTTTCATTTTGTGGCTTACTAAGTGGGGTAAATAAATATGGATAAAGTTTGAATCCACTATTTCCTAGCAAACGGCCTTTATACTCTTCATTTTCGAATCGTTGTTTGATTGCTGATTCGTTGAAAATACGGCAGACGTGAGTGCTCTTTCTCCACCTTGCGACTATATACCTTATTTTTAACTTTGCATCGCAAATAACCTAAAACACATGCGTGAATGTATAAAGAAATTTTACAGATCAGTGAAATTTGGCAATTATCTGCACATTTAAGGAGTAGCAGCAGCCTTTTCTATTTGTGTAACACTGGGCTTATTTACCGCCGGTTTTTTTATGCTGAACTAAACTAAACATTTTTAGATGAAAATTATGTTAATTATTACGTAATTAATTTACATATTTTAAATTATCAGGCTATTAAAGATAATATAAAATTAATGCATTTTAAGGCAATGTTATTAAAAAAATTTGGTACAAATTATAAGTCGTTATTAAAAATAAAAAGGGAATATTATGCTGGTACTTTTTTTAAGCCGTTGTGGTAAAAAGTGGAAAAAAACTGCCCTGTTCAAAAACAGACACAATTGCAATTATTCATTGCAACCTTGTATTTTTGTTTCAAACAAAAATAAGGACATATTTTTTTATTAATGCTGTTTTCTTTAAAAAAAATTTAACATTTCATTTACTTTTTATCAAAAAAAATTTTAATACAAAGTTTTCTTATGACAAAAAATTTATTTAAAAAATTTAAGTGATGATACAATAGTTTATAATAAACTCACGACTATTTCAAAAAATCAATATTTTGCAAATTTTCAATAAAAAGGGCAAAAAATTTTGAAATTTTTTCTGGAAAAGAAAACGCCATATTTTACATATTTTACATATATTGCATATTTTACGATTTTTAGTTCCCATAAAACTCTTAATAAAAAATTTTAAATTTAATTAATTATCCTAGTAAATAATATCCCATAAATGTGGCAATAAATTAATTTGCGTTTATTGACGGCAAGTTTTAATAAAATTGCTAAGCGTGTTTAAAATATCATAACTTCTTAATCAAGTTAAAATCAAGCGCAGATCCAAGGGCGGCTAGTCGAGCACTCGAAAACTAGTATTATTGTAATCAAATAGGATTTGGTGGCTGTACTCACTGAATTTCTGCTATGTGAACACCCCTACGAAATTTGGCAATTATCTGCACATTTAAGGAGTAGCAGCCTTTTCTATTTATATAATACTCGGCTTATTTACCGCCGGTTTTTTATGCGAACGTGAGTCCCGTCAATGGCTCCTATTACTCCAGGAAAATTTGTGATTGCTTTAAATTCCATAATTGTTTGACTTTCCTCTGAACGATATGAAGGCATTTTTATTTTACTACCGCCAAAAACAACTAAGGCGCGAGTGACTCTGGCAGAAATTCTACATACTGTTGCCTGGGATAACCTATGAAGATCGCCAGTATCATCTTGAACCTTAAATTTTAAATTATGCATAATGATAAGTTAGACACAACGAGTATTTCAATTAAAAACAAATTTCTTCGCAATAATTAATTTTACTTACGTATTCTGAAAACCAAACTTGTTACATCCATGTTTAGTTAAACACTTTTTAATAAATAAAATTTTTAAAAGAATTGGCAAATTTTTTTTACAAAGACGAAAAAAGGAAATTATTAGCAAAATGTCACTTTATAAATCGCTTAAGTTAGGGCATTGGCTACAATAAAATTTTCATATTTTTTAAAGATTTTATAACGCTTTAATAGCCTATTAAATATTTATGAATACACATTTAGCGATTTTTGACTATTAATGTGTTATTAAACTGCTAATAATCATTTATGAATAATCATTTTAAATAAGCAACTTTAACAGAAAAAAATCGAAACCACTTCTTACAGAGCCATTTAATTGTGAGTATATTAGCTTTGCCGTTCTTATAAATAAATTTTTTAATTGAACTAATTTTATTTAGTACGGAATGTCTATAAGAATTTATTTAATTTTTTTTAATTTAGTCCTTAGAAATTTTAAAGGAAGGAATTTGTTTCAAAGTTGCCGCTGCATATCGAAATACAAGAAATTTACTTGAAAATGTTTTAAATTAATACAACTCGATTTTGAGGAGAGTAGTTAAGCGCATTTAAATCATTTCCAACAATTAATAATTCTGGCCGTTTAGTCAGATATTTGTAATGGATTATTAAATTTGTTAATCCATGAATTATTATGGAGTACGTATGATAATAAAATCGAATTTTAACCCGTTAAATATTTAATTTTTAAATAAAAAAAATGTTAAAAATATTGAGTAGTATCAGGTACTCAATTGAAGAAATATTGAGTAGTATTGAATAGTCAAAAGTAGCCTTTTTTTACAACACTTATGGTAAGTCTGCAAATTATTTGAATGTATTTTTTAACCGAAAGTGATTTGTGCCAAATATTTATAGACCGCTGAACTAAACTAAACATTTTTAGAGGCAAATGATGTTAATTAAAGATTAATTGATATTTTTCAAACTAAATATAATATAAAATTAATGCATTTTAAGGAAAATATAGTTTAAAAATATGGTACAAA
Source organism: Gymnocheta viridis (assembly GCA_956483585.1). NCBI lineage: Eukaryota > Metazoa > Arthropoda > Insecta > Diptera > Tachinidae > Gymnocheta > Gymnocheta viridis. The sequence goes on from OY101440.1 coordinate 122,198,861, forward strand.
TTATAAGTCGTTATTAGAAAGTAAAAGCGAATATTAGTATTATACAAATCACTGTTACTTTTTCTATTCCGTTGTGGTAAAAAGTGGAAAAAACTGGCAGCTGACCTGCTACCGTTCAAAAACGGACACAGTTGCAATTATTCATTGCAATATTTTTTTTGCTTTAAATAAAAATAAAGACAATTTTTTTTATTAATGCAGTTTTCTTTAAAAAAATGTAACATTTCATTTACTTTTTATTAAAAAAAATTACAATTAAAAGTTTTCTTAAGACAAAAATTTTGCCTTGTAAGTGATGATACAATAATTTATAATAAACTCACGACTATTTCTAAAAATTATTATTTTGCAAATTTTCAATAAAACGGGCAAAAACTGTTAAAATTTTTTCTAGAAAAGAAAACGCCATAAGTTTGAGTGCATATTTTACGATTTTTAGTTCATATAAAACTCTTAATATAAAATTTAAATTTAATTAATTATCCTAGTAAATAATATCCCATAAATGTGGCAATAAGTTAATTTGCATTTATTAACGACAAGTTTTAATAAAATTGCTAAACGTTTTTAAAATATCATAACTTCTTAATCAAGTTACAATCAAACGAAGATCCAAGGGCGGCTAGTCGAGCACTCGAGCACTAGTATTATTATAATCAAATAGGGCTTGTTGGCTGTGCTCACTGAATTTCTACTATGTGAACACCCCCACGAACTGAGTCCTGCAACCGCTCTTGTTTACATTATTCACGGAAACAGAACACAAACAATTTCAAGAATAAAATTTCACGCTTAATTAAAATTCAAACAAAGGTTTCGTATACTTCTGTAAATTTTTTCTTGCCGATAAAGATTTAATGTAAACAGGAAAAATAAAATAATATATTTGGTCATGTCGACTCTTATATATCAAGTACTATTAGAAGAAAGTTGTAAGTGTTTGTTTCTGAAATATATTCTCGAAAAGGAAATAAATCTTCTATTAAAGCAAAAAAAAAATGCGCAAAAGATGTACATGGACCGATACCCGTATAATTTAGTATTTCCAGTTATTCTGAATTCCATAGCAATGAAAGAAATTGAAGGAATAAAATAAAATCGCTTCGGCATTAATTTAAGAAGCATGTCTCTCGTAAGATCTATGATTAATTGTATACGTTTTTACCTGAAAATTTGGATAATATTGCTTACAAACAGATATATTTAAGAGAAAAAATGGCTTGGCTAGCTGGTAGAATACTTGGTAGTGTGATGGATTATTGATGTTTTAAACGCGGTTTTAAGTTCCGCCAAAGAGTTCAAATATTTATATAGACAAGCCAAAAAAGTCTTTGCAGATTGTGTTTATTTAAAAAAAATATTTTATGACAACAACTTAATTTTAGGAGTCGTCATTCGCTATGGCAATGTGTTACAAACTCTATAACAATTTCACTCTGCCTGTCGCATTTATTTTATGATACTCTAAACGACAACAATATTGTTGCTTTTATTGTTGTTGCTTTTATTGTTGTTACCTTTATTGTTGTTGAATGCTGGCGTAAAAAAACTTCCAGTTTCTTCCCTAAAATCTTTACAAAGTGCTTCTAAGTTTTTTATGCTTTTGTTTGCGAAAATATTTGCTTAAACTTTTTTTCTTATTGTTCTTGTTGCCACTGGATTTTTTAATCTTTTTTTATGTATTTGTTATTTTTAAACTTGGTTTAACATCACTTAACCCCAATACACAGTTTAATCTTTTAGCGGTATTCTTTTTTTTTGAGTTTCATACATAATAAAGGTATATGTGCGTGCGTTGGAATGTGTATGTGTGTGTGTGTGTGTGAGTGTGTGGATGCTTGTGTGTTTGTGGTATCAGCTCTTTTGGTTCCGTTATGGCTTCATTTTATTATGTTATTTTGGGTTGGTGAACCATTTTTCTTACTTTTTTACTCGATTTTTGTCATGTACTTAACTTTAACGCTGTTTAGCAAAACATAAGAACAATGCATGAAAGAAACTCATTTATTATTACACGTATAGTGTGAAGAGTAAGAACAAAACAAAAAAAACAAAACCAAAATGTTTAAAAGTTTTTTTAATGTTTCATGGTGCAGAAAAATTTGTAAATTATTATAACTCACGTTTTAGTTTATTTTGAACAAAATTTTATTTATGAAACACAAACTTGAATTTTAAATTTTATTGTTAGTCTCTCAAAGCCAATTACTTTTTCGACAAAAATTGTTTTCTATTGAGTTTTTGTTACATTAAGCAGCAAAATGGCTGACAAATGATCGTTCTGATTAGATCTGTAAAGTTGTTTTATTTATTTAATTGAGTAAAAAATTGAGTTATTAAGAATTAATCACTTCTATCATGAATATTCTTTCCCCCGAAATATTTACCTTTTTCCTGCTGTGACAATCATGGATAACTTCCCCCTTTATGGAGAAGGCATCCATATTTTTCGAGTGCAAGCATTGGTATAGAATCATTCACTGCACCTGAAATATTTAAAACACATCTTCATTTACACTTAAAAACATTTAATTTATCGCCAAAAATGCGTTTTTGTTTTTTCTTAGATTTTTCAATTTTTAAGAAATTTACACTGAAAACTGATAGCGGGAAGAAAAGTTCATGGAAGACTCACGATATAATTTTTCCATTCGAGGGGGATTCCAAAATTCATAGGAACAAAAACTCCAGTTGTTATTCACAATGTGAATAATGTGAGTGTACGAAAATTTTTTACAATGTATTATAGTAAAGTGAATCGTTTCCAGAAAAAACATGCTTGAGAATTTGCCTATGTTTGTGAAAGTTACCAGCTTTTAAAGGTTCTGTCAATATATTAATTTTCTGAAAGTTTAGGTTCTCTTCTATGCTTTTTACATACACCAAGGGGAACGAATAGTGGTTTAGAATATACTGATTAATTACCATTATTTTTCAAGCGGCCCCATTGTGCATTAAGATAAGAATATTATTTGATGTTATCTTGAGCCAGCAATTTTATTATAACATTTCAGATTTCAGGTTTTGGTTGAAATATCACTTTGGTTTTCTTTCCATATTAAGAAATATTTTAAGGAAAATTATATTTTGTTTTTGGAATAAGTGATACAAACTTATATCTATTGGACACTTAATAATAAAGTATTGCAGTGATATTTTTCATTATTATATACATATATTTTTCTTCTTGTTTTTTTTACATTTTAGTTGACATCATTTCATTAACTTTTGGCCATAAATATTTAAGAGCTTAAAGTCAGCAAATAAAGCTTGTAAGCTTCAGGAACAACAAGAACGGCATAAATATGACAGGTAATAACAGATAAATTAAGGATTACATTAAATGACAAGAATGTTTGAATGAGTGTCATTTAAACAGATATAAACATGAGTATAACACAAGTATTTCGTGTACAAATATATTTTGTATGTAATTGTGTAGTTTTTGTGCAAGCCACTACTACAGCCACAGATTTATTGATAATAAAATACAATTATGAAATGAACTGTCCGAGCAGCAACGATACGATGGTCATTCGTTAACAGTTTAACTTGAATTTTATCAGAGTAGAATTTCAAGAAATTCGTAAAAGATGTTTTTGACTATAAATCCAAATAAAAAAATTTTTGCTTTAAAACATTTGACTGTACCCCTCTGCCTGATTTGCATATTTGAAGTTTTGGATTTATTTCTACTCCAAAAAATTAAAGTGTAGATGGGTGTAGAAATATTTTTGCAATGCAATATTCACTATTTTTTTTTTAATATTACATCAATTTTTAATAAACAATGAATTAATAAATACACAAACAAACAATGTGTATGAAAAATGTTTTTCCAAATGTTTTTAAAACATGTTTGAAATAGACAACAGCAGTCAAAAATGTCGCCGACTTCTCTTTTCAATTGCGTACTAGCGAATAGAAAATTGTCTGAAAAGATTTGAAACCTATATTTTATGTTGTATTTGAGGATATTAATTGAAAACTATTTAAAAATGTTCAAACTAAGCATTTCACGTAATGAGTAAAAGGGAAAATTACGTTTTTTATCTAATTACAGTTTACAGTTTTTGATGATACAGTTTTCGATCCAAATATGAAATATTTTTACAGTATATATTTTTACAGAAATATATTTACAGTTTTTTTTTAATTTTTTATGAATTTCTTAAATCAAAAATATTTAAAAATCTTATAAAAATCTCATTTATATATCTTTTAGATGAAATTTCAAAGTTCTATATTTCACTAAGAAGACTTTGTGCATTAAAAATATTTTATATCTAGCTCGAGAGCACACATAGTCAAATATTAAATGAGCTACACCAAACAAGCTATTTGTAAGTCTTCAGAAATCCAAATGTACTCTTCCAATTAAGAAATACACAAAGATGCATTTAGATTTTCATATAATGCTGAAAAACCAACGGATAAAGTTCTATTCCTCCGCCATTTTTTTAGTAAAATTAAGCCAACATAAGTTCAAACTGAAACGTCAAAAACTTATGTCTGCTGTCATAATCCTAAGTTTAAGCAATGAATAAATAAAATTAGAGCATTTGACATTACAATTGGTTTAAAATACAAATTTCCACACAGCTCAAAAACAACTTCCAATTGTATAAAAAGTATTTTATAATATTAAAATTTTTTATACACAAATTATAACACGTTATACCCATTTTCGTTTTGTTAATAAATAAAAATATACATTTAGAATTATTTTTTATTATTAATTTCTTCAAGCTTTAGGTCAACAATATAAATATAAATTATTTATTTTATCCGATATTTCGCTTTCTCGAAATAAACTATCTTTATTTTACCACTAAAAATAAAGTAAAAACTAGATTAGCCGGACATTAATCTCATCAGAAATACAAATATAGATCAACTCAGAAAACTGTATTAACATCACATTGTGCAATGTTTCACCATACAGCAGATTTTGAAGATACAACAGTTTTAAATACAGAAACTAACTACAAACGACGTTTCCTGGAAATGTTACAAATTATTAATATGGCATTTACAACAGACCAAATCTACGGGTTGTACTTACGAGATTTCGAGCAAAATCTTGTTGATTTTTAATAGATTTCCCATACAAAACAAAATCTACTTCGTCACTAGATTTTGATAAAATCTACTTAAAATCTCGTTGTAATTAGTGATGCAAGTATGGCATAGCTGCCACTTTCTGTATTATAGTACAAAAACTGTACTATTTAAAAATATTTGTATTATTTTTGTATCATGAAATTTTTGTACCATTACAAAATAAAAAAATTAAAACAGCAAATTCAACAAAGCGTATTTAGAATTCCTTTCATATTCTCTTGGTATTTTAACTAATTTTAATTTAATTTTCCAATCAGAAACTCCAATGTTATACAAACTTAAAAATTAAGTTATACAAATACTTAACATTTATATAAAAAGAGATATTATAAAAACAAACCGATTTATTTCTGATTAATCACACAAATGAACTTTTTCTTGTACAAAAAAAATAAAACGTTTATTGGTGTCCCTGCACAAGAGACTATTTCATTTTGTTCCGTATCAGAGCAACAAAAATGTATGTATATCGATTTCAGAAATTTTTACATTGAAATTATTACCCAAATTAAAAAAAGTTTAAATTTTTATGACGACCTTTAAAGATATAATGGATCCAAAATTTGCACAATCATTTGAAATAAAATCGTTATAAAATTTTAAGACCAGATTTAAAACTTAAATAATTTTTTAATCGAAATATTGTACTTCATCGTTGACGTATATTTTCAATATATTCGATCGTTTTGTGCGACAATCAAAGATCCTTTTAATTTGAAACACATATGATTATACTTTGTAATAAACATTTCTTTAAAGAAAACTGAGTAAAAGTTATTAGTCTGTGTTTTTTCGGATGCCTATTTTAAAGTTTTTTTTTCGGAATATTTGCATGAATATTTTAATAATTTTTGTGCATATTTAAATTTGCCGTGCTGATGGCATTCTCCGAAAATAAGGTAGTTCTGCTTTGGCTGTGTACGAGTATGTCGGAATTGTTTAACTTTTCCTTCGTTTCTTGGAAATTTTCCTACATAAATTTCCTTTATTCTCAACATATTACGAACATTAGCTTAATCTCAAAACTATTTTAGATTTTGAAACAATTTTGAAGCATTTTTTGACTTTAGAATTTTTCTTTATAAAATTTTTATCATATTGCGCATATTTATATTGTATATAACTAGGTGACAGCATTAGAAAAACAATTACAATACAAGAACAACATTCATTTTTGTTTGTGTAGTTTCATTGACTATGTCAAAAACCTAACCCATAAAACAAAGAAAACAGATACAGAAAAAAGACAAAAGTATTTTGTATGTATTTTGACATTCGCAACGAATATGTTAAATATGCCTTGGTTCTCAACGTTTTGAAAAAAATATATTAAGCTGTAAAACTATTTTTTCTAAATTTTTCGAGTTTAGATTTTGCTATAGGTTTTGAATTTTTAATACATATGAGATATAATTCGATAAATTTAGCAACAATTTTCCGGCTTAGTCTATCTAGGGTTTGTATAAAATATTTCAGCTTGAGGCAGATGGAAGGGAAAATGCCCATATCTATGCATGTATATGTATTTATGAATGTATGAATGTACATATGTATATATACAGTAGTATATCCCTCCCACCAGTGGCAGAGGGTAAAAAAAAATTGCAATATGGCTGCCGTGCTGATAAAAGCCAATTTTCATAACGCTTGTCGTATTTCGTTCATTAATTTCATTTTTATTCTTTGAATTTTAAATACGATTTTCTTGTCAAAACTGCTGCCATAAATAAACTTTATTTTGTCTTTAATATGACTTATGAACACAAATTAAACGTCAAAGCAACCATGGTGGCCATAGTATTTTATTTGCTATCATCGTTGCACTCTTCCACTCATTGTTCTTCCCCACGACACCATACAGTGTGATGATGTAGAAAATGAAAAACTTTCTGCAACAAAAAAAAAACAATTTAAACTAAAGAGAATTTTTAGTGAGTTTAAAATTGTTAACGCAATGTTCTGGGTAAATTTGAGCTGAAAAGCAATGAAAATAAATGCAATCTTGTCAAACTTGCGGCACAGGACCAGAAGATACATGGATGCAAATAAAATTTAATATATTAAAAGAAAAAAATCGGTATTTGTAACCCTCTTACAATCACAGTGCACAGAAGATTTTGATAAAGAGTCACAAATAAATATATATTGTTACAAAATTCAAATATACAGCCCTAGAAATTCCTCATGCAATTTTTCTGTTTTTCTCTTGCTCCTATTATGAATAAAAATTTCCTCATTTTACTTTTTAGTCCGTTTTTATAAACCGTGTAAAAGGGAGAAAAAAATGAAAAGCTAAAAAGTAGTTATTCTAAATATATTTAAGTTTTAGGTTTTCCCTACAAAAATTCTTTCACAAAACAGAAGAGAGTTTGAATTAATTGTAGAAATAACCTTTCCTAATGAAACAAATTCCTTGCGAATATTTATAATTGGCCTGATAGATTCAGATCGAAAAAATATGAAAATACAGCGATGGCTAAGTATAGTTTGATCAATCATGTCTGCAGAATTGGTAGCACTAAATTCAAAATAATGGAAATAGAACAGTTACGATAATTTGCAAAATTCTTTGAGAAATCTGTATGACAAGTATTGATAGCAACTATAAGCTTCAGCCATCGATTAATGCGATTATCTATCATCTATGCGGTGGACTTTCCAGTACTATACTTCACTTGGCAACTGGCTACGCTAATGAAAATATATGATAAACAGTATCTAGTTCGTCTTCGAATCGTCTCAAAAAAGCTTACACTGTATAAACCAATGCAGCATAACAATTGTGAAAGCCGATTAGTTCGTGTATTTATTTTTAAAGTGTTATAAAGTAAATAAACAGTATTGAGCATAAACATAAATCAGTTTGTGTTGTTATTTTATTTTTGACAAATTAGAAGAACCAAGTCAAGAAAACATTTACCAATAGGTTAAAACGTGTCACGTAATCTTAGTACTAGGAACTCACATATTAACTTCTTTATAGATAGTCAGGCGGCAGTCAATGCGATATCCGCTCATCGTTCGTCTAAAGGTGCAACGACTCATTAGATAGACTATCTAGCAATAGAGGAGTACATATCCACTGTGTTCGTGGACATCAGGGCATATAAGGTAACAAGGAGGCGGACGGATTAGCGAAATGGGGAGTTCAATTACCGCACACAGCTTGATAGACATTCCAATTCCAATTCATGATACATTTTAAGAGGCAGTTTGGAGAAATAGAGAAAAGTGCAAAGTATCCAAAGTTATGTGGAGATCCTCCACGAAGCCAAGGAAAGAAATAAAGGGTTTTTATCCTGCAAAAACTTAGAGGAGTTTTTGATTTGCCATTAAATTTAATTTGTAACGTGCTTTTTCCCAAACTAATGTTTTCTTTATTCAGTCAAAATCTTTTTAGTTGTTCTTAGCCTTTTTGGGTTAAAGTTTCGTCTATTTTCAAAAAAAAATTAAATTAAATAAAAAATAAAAAATAGTTACTGAGTAAATAAATTAATAAAATAATAGTTTGATAAAACAATACGTTCAAAATTATATAACAAAAGAATTTATATAGCTCGTGCAAATAAAAAAGGAAATAGTTAAATCACTTTTTGGGTTATTCTTTATAATGAACAAACCCGAAAAAATATCAAGTCAATTAAAAATTTGCTGTAATTTTGGGTAATTTTTCTTTATGTAAAATCGCTTAAAGTTGTTTATGGAGAATCACCGAAAGACAATGAACTGCTTTATCTGTTGTATATATTGAAATTTGTTTGACGACCTAGCCTTTTTTCGAAATACCACAGACGAGGCAATTCTTCCCAGAGGAGAAACTACTTAAGGCATATTATACGTTTTTATTGAAATGAACTATCGCACAAAAAAATATTTTGTCACCTTGAAACTAACAAATTTTCAACAATGTTGGAGGACTCAAAGGGATTGAAGAAGAATCACCCAAATTATGTTTTTTATTTTTTTGTGCGTAAGCGGTTTCGGGCGATTTTTCTTGGGCAATTGCTCATTTACCTTGTTTTTGTGTAGTTATTCCGTAAAGATTTAGGTATTTTGTTATAATGAATAATAAAGGCAGGATTAGTTTGTACGTTCTGTTCTGTTACGGATCAGCTGTTTTGTTTCTGTTCAATTATGTGTGGCATATTGTTACTTTTTCGTTCTGTTCTGTTGAGGAGTATTCTGTAGAAAATAGAATACAACGTTAAGTGGCAGCCAAGATTGTATATTTATTAGTTTTTTTGTTGTGTAAAATATTACACATTTTGTGTTAAAAGTCTGAAAATTTTACTTTAATTCTTGATTTTGAAAGATATACTCGTATGTACATATACATTTTTGTCAAATAAAAAAATATTTTGTTTTCATTTACATAATTTATTCCTATAATCGTCCACATCCGAAAGTTCAGACACAGAGCAAGTAATTAAAAAAAATTTTCTTCAGAAAATAATGACAGAGAACGGCAACGAAAAGTCAAAACTAATGAGACACAAATAAATGGGACATTATTGATTTTGTTAATTTTTCAATTTTGATTGGGTGATTATAAAAAAATCACTTTGGGTTTGTTCAGTTTGAATACGATATATGGACTATTATATGTTTACAGGATTTTAGTGATTTTCGCTTGCCCAACTGCTTGAGTTCTTAAATATCTGCAGTGATATTCATGAACGATTAATACAGTTACTGTTTGCATTAAAACCGGGTTTCCCATATAAAAATGCAGCAATAAATCTACCTTAACTTTATTAATCGCTTATGAACAGGGTCATAAGTATTTTATGCAGAAAGATAAATGTGAGATCCGCTGATATTTTGTTTGGGGCATTTTTGAAATTGGGCTAATTTTTTTGTTATAAATAAAGGCCCTGAAAAGGGAAGGGATGGTTGAAATTTGTGGAAGAGTGAGCAATTACAAAGGTCAACACGACTTCTAAGGACCGTATTTTCTTAGTCAATTTGGGTACATATGATATTGAGCTCCAATGTTTATAAATTACTTTTTTTTAATTCACTCTGTATCCCGAGATTTTCTGTTATATAGAAAAGAGAGGAAGTTGCAATGTGTATTTACTTCAGAACTATTTCTTCGAATTAATTTAAAAAAAAAACACGGAAGGATCAGTAACAAAATATCCTTTAAATTACGTTTTAAATATTTTTTTAACAGTCTTATAGCTTCGGAGATATTCCGAAAGATTTATCACAAGAATAAATTTTTTCAAAAATATTAAAAAAGTTTTTTTTTCATATTAAACTTGATCTTATTAAACAGTTTGTGAAAGCCTTAAATATGAACGGAGATTGCTTCAAAAATAATTGCATATTGAACATTTAGGAACTTTGAACGATTATTTTCGCACCCGTAATTTAATGTACTTATTTAATTAGTAATTTAGTTTTGAAAAATTACCATTTTGACCCGAAGATTGGCCATTTCCAACAGTTTATAACTCCAGTCGCTTAAAGTTGCATCGTAGTAGCTACTCATTATATGTTGTGTGCTCTGTGTTGTATGTAAAAAGCAGACAACATTATATTTATGTATGTGTAAATGTGTATATAACTGTTTGGGTTATTTTGTTATATTTATGTACACAGCGTTTTACTTATTGCATGAGCGACTTTGCTCAGTTGAAGAGCTCATTTTTTTGTTTTTGTTTTTGATTCTGTCCTGTTGTCCTTTTGCTGTAAGTCGTCCAGTCATATTGCTGTTGATATTTTTGGATACTGCTGTTTTGCTGTAGCAGCCGCTATGTTTTGTAAAAAAAAAACAAAAGCAAAAATATTCATGCCAGAGGGAGTCCGAACGAAACATAATTTTGTTTTCTTATTTTAAACAAATTTAACATTTTTTAATCGCAACTCCATGCTTGGCGTATTATTGAAGGACAATATTTGCTCAAAGTATAAATTGGCGCATAAAAAAACGACGTGCTACTGAATGAAAATTACAAAAACAAAAAGAAGGAAATTACACCCTTTGGTCATCTTTGTGTGTAAAAACAAAAGAAAACACAATGGGGAAAACTGCAGTCGTTTATTTTCTTTAGAAATTGTATGAAGGAAGAAGAGAATATATATTTTGAAAAGTTAGTTTGATTTTTTTTCAACACTCTACACTCGGTGCTGGTATATGCAATAAAGATGTTGTGCCAGTTTACTGCAAAGTTTCACATTTCAATTAGTTTTCATTTGTTACATTAAAATTTATTGTTGAGCTTTTACTTTCGGTCCTAAACATTTAATATTTTTCTTATGTGTTTTTAATTACTACTAGCAGCCTGTATATACATATATTCTTTAGTGAAGGGTATATCATATTCAGCAGATTAGTGTTTTTAAATTCTTTTTATGACTGGTAAAATAAAAAAGTTTAGTAGAATACATACTCCTGTTTAAAGACTAAAGAAACATCCTTGACTTAAACTTTATTCTGTAAGAGGAGAAGTTTTGTGTATTTTAATTGAAATACACTTTAATTTCTGAAAAGCACACAATTTTATTTTAATATTTAAAAAGAATTACAAATTCGCAGGATAAACAATTTAACCATCAAATATTTTCTTTTTTCCTCTGAACATAAAAATAATAATGGGTTAGTTTTATAGTTATTGTATATTTTATGTTTGCTTTTTATTATTTTATAAAACTGCTAAAGATATGCAAGGGGAGATACGATTTTGTGTAATTCATAAAATTTGCATTAAGTCAACAACTCGTTTTGTTGTTATTTTTTTTATTAGAAAATTCGCTCAAGAAACTGTGTGTATGTGTATATTATTAGATTTGTTGTGATTACTATTGAATTTCAGTTTAAGCTTTCTGTTTTTGCTTAAGTTGAAAACTGACTTTAACAATTTCATTTTTATATTAAGTACTTTTTTAAAAGCTTCAAATAAGTTTTAAAAAGTTAAAATTGTAAAATTTATTCGTCAGACTGGCAGAACGGATCAACATGGACTTCGAGGTCGCTGCAGACTAAAGTCTGCAGTTCAAAGTCTACAAAAGCAAATGCTACATATGTAAGTGGAATAAGTCCATTTTTGCTTTTTTTTATTAAGTTATCATTGTGAAATTTATTTTTATAAATAGAAAAATCATATAAATTATTTCACAGAATATTGATTTTTTAGGATCCAAATTGACTTTTACCAGGTCCGAAATAGCCTACTCTAAAAAATTCAGACAAGAGAAATTATAAGTTCAAATATTTCATGATATTAACTTCCGTGAAATATACTTTTAATGCAAAAAATAACAATTAAATCGAATACATCTAAAAACAAATATAACGAAGTTTATTGAGAATTATTTTAGTCATATTAAAAAGAGAATGTTGAATCTGTCATCCAATAGAAAATGACACAGTTTATTTTAAAATTCTAACTCTCCTGCCACGCTGAAGTTGTTATCAGCCTTCGATTCATATTATCGTATTTAGTTTCTAATATTAATTTGTCCTTTTTATATGATAATAAAAAACATTGATATTTCAGAATAAAATTTTTTCAGCTTTGATTTAAAATAATATATAAATCGAGATCAGGTAATTTTAAATAAAATTTATTAAAAGTACAAAATTATGCTATATGCGACGAGGATGGATATAGAGCTTTTTAAAAGTTCTACTTTCGATCACCTTTTCAAGTATCCCGAAAATAGTCCGCAAAAAGTTGAAAGTTGTCTCCCCATCCTTATCCCCACTAGTCCACTAGTGCTCGAATAATTGCCTGGATGTCACAGTTTTTATTCCTGCTTAGAACCCTGGGTGTTCATGCAGACAAACCAAAAAGGCTTCAGGAGCTTGAGCTTAGATAAATTATAGATTGTGTTATTAACAAAAAGGTATCTTTTCTCCACAATCAATATATAAATTCTTTTGAAGTGGGTACTAACAAACGCAAATTTCCTTATAAAACTGACCAACCTTAATTCCTGTAACTTTCTTTTTGCATACACTTCCCACAGGAAATTCAGACAAAACTTAATAATACCATCCCTAAAACTTGAAGAATATCTTAAAAAAAACTTACGAAAATGTGTATAAAATTGCCAAAATCGAGAGCATGACAAAATTTATTACGATTTTGCTAAAATCGGAGATAGTTACTCACACAAAAATTTGCAATTTTGACTTAAATCGAGTAAATGGGGAAAATGGGAATGGGAAAAATCAAAATCAAAAAATCAAATACACTTTCACCACAAACATTTTGAGAAGTCGCAAAAAATCCCTGCAATGGTCAACAAGCCGTGACAAGTTGAGTAGAAAAAGTTTAAAAACTCTCAAAAGGCTACAAACTCCGAAAAACGACTCAAGTCTGCTAAGACCCAATATGATTTTTATTTCCAGCTATCAGTCTTCTCACATATTCCGAACGGAATGGTCTTGGTTCCAAACTTACAATTCCAATTGTTTGTTTTGCATCATATGAAAGTATTAACTTAGGGCGCAACTTCACACTTCTTTTTAACATGTAAAGCTTGTTTTTAAGCTTGTTTTTAAGCTTGTTTTTAAGAACAAATGTATGTTTTCCATTTCTAAAATTTTACTTACCGCTAGAAATCTAATACAGAAAAGCTTTGTTAATTCTACTTTGAAAATTAAAAGTGATTCCATTCCCAAGAAATTGTTCGCTTCTCACTTTTTTGTGACAAGTGTGTTTATTACTTTTTCAAGCCAATCTAATTTATATTAGGCTAATATTTGTAACTGTCAAAATCGGTTAACACCTACAACATTTACTGAAAATCTCTAAAAAATTTTAAAATCGTAATGTTCGAAACAAAATCACATTTATGGCAAAAATCGTGCAAATTCGCAAAAATTTCTTAAATCGAAAAAAAAAAATTTATCAATCATTATATTTGAGGATTGTTCTTTCTAATATAGAATCATTAATTTATCAAAAACATTTTATCTCTGATATGCTGCTACTTTTTGAGTTTAAAAGTTTCATTATTTCTTAACTTCTGTCAAGTTCCTCTCTTCACTCCTTTAACAGAAGTCAAAAACTTTCTTTACCGAGAATTTATTAATAAATAGCTTCTTTTGCACTATTATTAGATTATATTCTTTTACGACAAAAAAGTTAATATTGTACAAAATTAAAAATTCATTACCATCAAATGTATAAAATAATTTATTTGCCTCAAAGTGGTCTCATAACTTAAGCACAATTCATAGAAGCCATAAAGCAAAATATAACTTTTGCACGTATTTATAAACTTTTATTTTGTCAGTATTTTGCGTTTTTCTCAGCATCTTAAGCTTAAACTCCTTCATATTTGGGTTTACTTATAAATTGGAAATGTTATAAAAAAAACTTTTTTCGTTATTGCTCTTATTTATTTCTTTTTCTTTGTGTTAGTCATAAAATATACTAATCCTCACATGAAAAGTAATTGACAATTTATTAACTACAGCTAAAAAAAATTCAACCAGCCGCTGCACAGTGGCTTAAAATGTCAAAAAATTGGTAGCATATATTTTAAATAATTAATAATTAATGAATTAAAATTTATAGCAGAGGATCTATAACTTTGTAGTTCTTATTTGGAAAGTCCCTGCTTAAGCACACTGGGCACAAAAGCTAATAAACTCCTGCTAATACTGACTTAGGATAAATTATAAGGGATACTGTATTAATTTTTGCTTTTTCTGCTAATTGAATTGTTAATATATCAATCGAAATGACGCCAATTAAACAATCTCCTCGCTGTTCTTTGCCAGAATTTAAGACTAAGGCACATAGAATCCGTCGTACGTTTTACGTCAGTTTTTTAACAGACATTAAAGTATCGGCGGAGGAGATTGACACAATTAATTGTAATTTTTATTTAATTATATTTAACTTAGGTTTGCCACTACACAATACAAAAACCTTTATAAAAACGAAGCAAAAAAAAACTGACGTATCGATTGGTACAAAGCTCAAAAAAAATCCTGTATTTCAACTTAGTTGTCGTTTGAAGAAAGCAACGTATTACGTAAACGTATTCTATGCGGCTCGCCCTATAATCTTTAATTTTATTATTACAGTAGAATTTTTTTTGTATTAAAATTTAACAAACAATTTTATTTTTAATTTTATTATAATTAACATTATTACAACCTAATAATAAGAGCACTAGCAGCTAAAGGCAATTTTCTTTATTTACTTTAACAAAAGATTCCATAAAATTTTTAACGCTTAAAACTTTTCCACAGAATTAAAAAGAAAACACAGTTACTTGTTATTAATCTGAAATATTATTTCCCTTTTTGATACACAAAAGTTATCAGCTCCTTAAAATTTTTCATTTGCCATGTTGTCAGCTCTGAAACATTAACGCTGTGCGAAAACTGGGTGCCTTCAAATAAAATAATCCAAAACTATGGGTGTTCCGCTATGATCTGCAAGTTGTTTCAGCTAAATAAGTTAAGTTATGTGTAGGAAACTGCGATGTATGTGGTATGTTTTCTATCTAAAGATGATGGTACGAGTTGCTACGAGTTTATACGTTTTTTATATGTTTATCTAAACCATTGTTTATTATTGTATATTTATTTATTTATGTTTCTAGTGTGTAATTTTATTCTTGACTGTGTACCTGATAGTTTGAACATAAAGAGTGCTCATATATTGTTCATTCCCCTGGGGCTCATTATTTGAAAATAGTATGATGTGCTTGGGCAATTTATTTTATTAAGAAGTTAAAATTTTATTGAAATTGTTTTTGATGCAGTGATAGGCAAATAGAAAAAAAATCCGAGTAAATGAGAGATTACTTGTTGTTGTCCACTTAGAGAAATTTATGAATTTACTTATATTTGCTTATAATGAAAAATCAAGTCATTATCACAAGTTGAAAAAGTCTAGCTTGATATAAGTAAACATGTGGTTTCAACAAGACAGCGCGACCGCTTATACAGCCGGAGCCAGAATGGATATTGTGAAGGAAGGATGATTAATTTAGCCCCACTCTGTACATAGAAAGGTCTTGAGTTACATACTTACACTATAAGCCTAGTACTATGTTAAGGACTGGAAAATTTTGTCGATATAATGTATTAAAAATTCTTGAAATAATTTTCTTAGTTTTGGCGTGAAAACCGTGGAATGATTTGAGCAACATTTCATAGTAATTCGCAGATGAATACTGTATTACGGTGCGGAAATCGAATTTTTACTTACTTTAAGTGTAATTTATTTATTTATTCCTTTGCAACTATTATTGCTACAGCTGTGCAATACAAACATAAAACATAAACTACAATGGTTATAAACAATTATTTATATAAATAAGATATAAGTCTTCTCTTAGATATATTAACGTTGGCCGATAAATCAATGCGATCATAAAATTTTAAAATATCTGAACAAACTCTACGTAATGGGTCGAAATTCATGAAGTTTGTTCTATGAAACCGTAGACGAAGGGGTTCATATGATCTAAATTTCCTCTTAGGAATATTGATGTTTATTTCGTTGAGTCAATTTTCCGAGTGTGAATAATTAAAAACTAAATAAAATGAGTTTTACTATAGATATCGATAGTGGCGATTCAATTAATTTAATTGAAACTAATTTTTGAATTGAATTTAAAAATTGAATACAATAAATTTTTTACTGATAATGAAATTTAGTTCGCAGTTAACAGTAAATTTTTATTGGTTACAAAAAATTATTGCAGTAGAACTAAATATGTAATAAAAATCAGCATACTTTTAGGAGTGGCAAATAAACGCTTGCAAATATTTCTTGCTTCCACACAGAATGGTGGCGTATGATCGATATTGCTGATTACATTTAAACAAGTATACGCTGCATGTATTTACACTTTAATTCAGCTTGAGAATTTGAAATAGTAAATCTCTAGTACTTTTGTTTTAAGTTTGAAGAAAGGAAGTTAGTCACTATCACGCTAAGCTCACGGTCACGAAATACTAGCGAAAAAAAAATAAAATAACTTAAAAAAATTTTTGAAAATGAATGAAAAATTACAATAAAGCAAAGAAAATAACGCAACAACAATGCTAAAAATCTACTAATGCACGCTCATTCACTGTCAACTTATTTATGCTCACGCTTATGCACGTTAACTTGATTGGAAAGAAAATAATCACGTGAGCGGTGCCCATCTCTAGTCAGAAAGAATTGACTATTAGTCAATATTCTAAGTGACGAAGGCTTAAATTAACGTCAATTAATTTGAACTATTACGCCAGAAGAGAAACAATGGTGCTGTTCGAGAGTCATCTCTTCCCCATCATTAGTGTTCATGTGTGTTTTCATGTAGTTAATTTTTTTTAAATAGCATCAATCAAATAAAGTGCAAAAGTCAAAGTTAAAAAGCGCTCGTAAAAAATCTGAAGTTCTCCGGCTTCTAGAGCCAACTCATATCAATAATGTTTATATATTTTTCTTAAATATTACATTGAAATTAGACAAGAAATATATTAATTCAGCACAACTTTCAGTGCTCAATATTAAAAAGGATACAGCGAATCTTTAATGACATTGTCACAACTCATTTTGTTTAAGTTTATCTTCTTTGCTTTTTACTTTTGTGCACTTTAAGACATTTCCGTTGTACTTTATTCTTCCAATTTTAAACAAGTGGGAGAGTGTTTTCTTCTCTTTTTAGTTGTCTACTGAAACATATTTTTCATTTAAAATATAATTATATTTTTTTCGCTTTTTCTGTATCCCAAAAGGACTTGCAAATTTGCTGCGTGCAATACTTAATGCTGGTGCTGTCGTATGCATAAAGAAAATGTCGGAAAAAAAGAAATCAAATGAAATAAGCAACTCATACTGAATTACGCGTGACACGCTTGGGAATTTTATGAAAAAGTGTGTGTAGCTGTGTAAGTATGCCTTTGGCTTTTTTTTTCTCAAAAGCGAGCGAAAATCATGCACATACAGACGAAAATGGCACATTGGCCCATTAAAATCATTTGCCAGCTTTATGCGAAACGCATTTTTTGTTGCTTTTTTTTGTAATTTCAGGAGTAATAATGAAAACATATTTTCCACTTATTCTTCATACGCACGAAATTCATTCTCGTAGCAATCTAAAGGACAAAGTATACTTACAACACACACATATAAATTAAAATATTCTCATATATTTTGTCAGTGTGAGAGTGTGTGTGTTTGCGTGTAGCATGCATTACACTATGATGGAACTGGGAATAAATTATATACTCAGTGGGTTGTTATTTTCTTCTGTCATAAAATTTGCGATTATTAAAAAACTTAACTTACTTAAACATACATGCATAACAAATAACAAATAAGAGTGCCATGCCAAATCTTTTATACCCTTCAACAAAATTTGTATGATTTAATATGACCTTAAAAAGGATTCTGAAGAAAGTTTTTTTTCCAAAATAAATTTTCATGTGTTTTTGCATTCCTTTTTATTAAGGGTGGAAAAGGAAAGGAAGTGCGGGAATATGCAAGTGGAGATGTACCCACTTGCATATTCCGAAGACCATTTGTGATTTTCTTCTTTGGAAATGATCGATCGAAAAAGTTGTAAGCGTAATAGATAAATACCTAAAATTTTCAAAGTGCTCGCTACTTAAATAGGACCCCCGCTCGCTTTTGATTTCTTCAAAATTTTCTGTAATGTTTGTTAACAGCTTCGACTTTTTTTATTTTTGCTTATTAAATAATCATATCATCTGAGAATTAAAATGTGTACTAGAAGTGAGCCGTGGCAGGGTTTTTCATATTTAGTTTTGTGATTGCAGAAAATTCGTGCACTTTTTTTGCAATAGGACTGTCAGCATAAAATTTAGTTTACTTGTGCAAGTGATCGTGAAATCTTAAAAAAATAATAACTTTTACTGCAATTTTAACATTTTAAGCTAAAATTCGTTTAAATGGGTCGAGGAAAAACCTTTATCTTCAAATCGTTTTTGTTAAAGAATAAGAAGTATCCAATTCAGTTGAGATATTTTTTTGTTAAACTTTTCGGTCCTATTGTAAATTTTTTTAACTCCATCCTTCAGATTGTCCAAAGCGAGTTCTGTATACATATTTTACTTTATTAATTTATCGAATTTTTACTTAATAATTTTTCTTTGAATAGTTACACTTTTCCTCTACTTGTTAGTAAATAATGATTAGCTAAAATTTTTAATAATATTTTTATGGGAAGTTATCTACCGCTACTACTATTTGTAGCACATTTAAATAATAATATCGCAGTCTCTACGCAGAATACGCAGGCAGATACACAAATAAAAAAAAAATGGTTGGTGAGTGTTGGCGACAGAAATATTTTGTTTCCTGCTCGAAATTTATAGGTGTGGAAAACAAACTATTAGTTTGTAACAGTAAATACTAATTAGGTTGCAAGAAACATAGTCATACTTACATTTAATCATTATACTACTGCCATTAAAAAACTTGCAACATGATTCCGTTTAATAATATAATTTTGTTTAAAATTTCCATCTACAGCCAAAGTTTTATTGCTATTTACATATAATATAATAACTATTGCAATAAAATATATTCAATAGTCATTTATTTTATGTTTGCTTATCGCATTATGACTATAAAACAAGCAAATGAGTTTTTTTTAAAACTTTTTTCTCTTGCTTAGTTGTATGATAATCTGTCAGTTCTAAGATTAGTTTGTTAGTGTATTCATGCTGACAAAATTAATAAAAGTTTTTTTTAGCTTTCCAAAATATTAAAACAACAACAATATAGCAATTTGTAATAAAAATATTTTTTAAAGTTTAATGAAAAAAATAAACAAAAATAAAAGTATGAGTTTAGAAATCGGTCTAAAATTTAATAATTTAACCCAGCTGTCAATTAAAAAAAATTACAATAATATATATGATAAAAAATCATTACCTACAATAATTATATGATTATTTTGAATCATACTATTATAATGATAAGCATCTTTATATTTCATTAAAATAGAATTAGACATAACTAGCATGTGGTAACATTGAACAATATCATATTCATATCATATTGTTATTCGTTTATGGTTGGCTTAACCATGTTTTTTTTCAGTTTACGTACATTTATGTATTTCGGGTCGAAAATCAGTAATTACCTTCAAGATGTAGTATAGTAATAATATCATATGAACTTCAGAATAACAGCCATACCTAAATCAGAGCGTTGAGCGTCGCACTCCAATTATGAATATCAATTCCCCGGGAGATTTCTCCCTTTTTCCAAAGAGGGGCTGTTCACATATATGTTTACATATTCATTGTTTGCTTATTATATGTGAACAGCCCCTTTTTGGTAAAAGGGAGAAATCTCCCGGGGAATTTTTTATTCATAATTGGGCTGATAATTTAGAAATTTTAAATTTGTATATGCTCGTTGTTTTTGTACTTGGAGCGTATACTTGATATTAAATATTTTATACACCTTATTGCTCATACGCCGTGGTAAACAGTAAAAAGTGATGCAAACTGTTGAAATCTCGTATGCCAAACTTATAAATATGTTGGCACGCTAAAAATAAACTTTGCATCTACACCTTTCCCTTCTCGAGCAATCTTAAAATTTTTAATTTTTGAATTACAAGTTACAATAAACATATTTGACAAACCATATTCATGTCTGCATTTATTTTCATATGGTTTTTGTTACATCTGAGAGATTCATTAACTTTAGTTGATTCACATGCACATTGTTTCAGGCGCACACATAAATATATGTATTCACATTTCTGTGTGAAATGTACTTATTGTAATGAAAAATAAAATGAATGTATGAGAAAAAATTTTACCAAAACATAAAAAAGTTAATTCAGTTCTTTATTGGTGTGCGTAAATGAAGAAAATTCACACTGTGGCCGCTGTTGAAAAATTACCAAGATAATGATGAATTTTTTAAATGGATTCTAGATATTAATAGAGTTCATAGCTAATAAAATACTTTGTCTAAGTTTACTCTGGTTCTCGAAATAATTTTATCAATAGTACATAAAAATATTCTTCGCTTAGATTATAAAAGAGGGAAAGTTTTCAGTGTCGCCAAAACAAAGATCCACGTATAATTACTTGCAATAGATAAAGTGCGTTGAACTTAGTTAAAGAACAAAATGTTGCGAAGAAAGAAATATAATTAATATATGATACTCAATGATTTTCTAAGAAAGTTTAATTATTTCCTTATTAACACGACTCTCCATGTTCATTTTCTATTTGACAACACTCATTTGGTTTCACTGTAAATAGCCCATATGCATGTAAAGAAATGTTGAGTGTATTGTCATTTTACAAGCTGTTTGCTATTATGATATCATCATAACAAGCCAAATATACATAAAAAGAGGTATAATTACTGTCGTTACCACATACATATATACAGACGCTGTACATGTAATGAGGGCATCCCAGCGCTAAAATACAGGAAAGGACAGGCTTTCTAGAAGGCTTTATTTAGCATACACAACGGTACCCTATGTTATATTCTATGGTCAAACTTTTTTCACGTTGTCACTTGTTTACTCTACAGGTATTCTAAAAAGCCTGCGAAAAAAAGTCTTTTATAATGCTATTCAAAGAATGTTTTATATTAAGCTTGAAAGTTTTTTCAATGGAACTCATAATATAGTGAAGATCTTCGGATGATAACCGAATAAAATATCTTTCAAAATCGATTCAAACTAAAGCTCGCTAATAAGTTTCAAGCATTATTTATATAATTTTTGTTTTTAAAATTTTTGCAAGTTAAAAGCTCAATTAATGTATTCAAAACTTCAAACACAATTGATACTGGTGTATGCTAGTGTACATTATAGCACCCTCCTTTGTCGTTATTATTGGAAAATCGCAGATGAAGTAAAATAATTAATTTTAAAAATTCGCTACACAGGTCAAACAAATGTAATGCGCCTACATGACACTGATCTAAAAGCTGCAACATTGATCTAAAAAATAACACAACGCGAAATATCAGAATTTTAAAACAATTAAGCTTTTGATTTTCACCCTCTGTGCTACTCACTATCCCTTTCCCAAAGAAGGTAACACACCTACTGGTTGTTACATCTTTTCTTATTAAAAAAAAATAATAAATTTACTGCCACGCCCGCGATATCGCACGTGTTCTTTTTTTTCGCAAAATTACATTTAAAACAAAAACAAAAGTTTAGAATTTGATGTTGCTTTTTGTTTTAAATGTAAGTTTACAAAAGAAAGACTTCCTTCGATATCGTGGGACAGGTAGTTATGCTTTAATTTCATCTTTTTTAAGTTTTTTTTGTTTATTTAGCTTACTAAGAAAACGAAAAAATAAAACAAAATTATTTCGCTCTTACCTTCTAAAAGATGTGAAGTTGACTAGGCTTTTTAGAAAAATTTCTTTAGGAGACAACTAGCAATGGGAACTGAATAAATAAATTAAGGCCTTAGCCGGTACAAATTTGAAGACCCCTTGAATTTTACCGCTGGGATGTTTTAAAATATCACATAAATATATACGCACATGTTTATGTTGAAATTAAGATACATTATTAATGGCTTCTCTTGTTACTCTCTCACACTCAAACAAATATTATTACCAAGAAAATCAGAAATTTTCAGAGCATGCTTGCAGGCGCCAAATGTTGCTTTGTATTCGTTTTATTAAAGTTTATATCTGTATGTGTGTAGTATACTTTTATATGCAACTGTGTGTAGCAGTTTGAATGTGAAATAATTATGTAGGCAGTTTTTATTATTATCATTCCCAACATAATTAATTAAAAGTAAACACTTTCTTTTGTGTCATTTTAATTTTGTACATTGTTTCGTTTATTGGACTCATGACTCTTTATATGCTATTTTAATATTTTTTTCTTTTGTATTTTTGCATTGCATTCAAAAATGTTTATTTTGCATATTTCATTTGCTTTAACCGGATCTTTTCATTCTGTTTTCTTATGTATTAATTTTTGTTGTTGGTCGATGTCATTATTTTAGCAGTTCATTTGCCCCAAAGTAATTTTTACATTGAAAACAAGTAATAGTGCTTTGTATGTATGGAAAATTAGATTAAAATTAGAAAAATTCCTCTAATATTCCAAGTAAAAACTCAAAGTTTTGATGTGATATTAAAGCTATGTACAGACGATTGGCAGATCTTACAATATTGTAAGATATGGCAATATGCTGACAACGTACTGACAATGAAAAATTTTTACCAAATGGTAAATTGTCAGTTCAGACGATTGTAAGAAAACCTTACAATTTCATTGCCAGACAATTGTCAGCCAATAAATTTATCTGCCAACAAAAATTGTCAGTTTTCACGGTTGTCAGATTGTTGTGTGGAAAAATTGCCAGATGTGTTGTTAAACTTTGTCAGAACTGTCAAAGCTTTTGACAGAAATTATCAATTGTGAGTTTATTATTATTGTGTGAAAATATTAAATTAAAGAAGTGGAAATATGGAACATAAAAAAGCAATTGCAACGATTTTAGCTGCATATGTATTAGAAAGTAGCGAAGATGATGACCAAATAGCAAAAAAACGCCGCAAAGTTTGGGTGAAGGATTGGGTGCTTCACCGCCAGCAGGAGGGATTTTATGCTAAATTGCTCATCCAACTACGAACTGACGAGCCTGATTTGTATCGCAATTTTTTACGAATGGACTCCGAACAATTTGACCGCTAAATTTTTAATATAATGTAAACACTTCTTTTACTTTGCAAAAAACTTCAGTTCTTTATTCACTTTCGTAACAACAGTTTTACTTTTATTTTTTTAATATTTTTATGTATCTTGCTTTTTTTGGGATTATTATTGACATTTATTATTTATGGACAGCGTTGCCACTAAAAAAATTATCTGACAATGGTGCCATTGTCAGATGTATTAAATTAAACACATCTGCCAATAAAACGAGAGCTTACAATGTCTGACAATTATCTGACAATGGCAAAGTAGAGTGTTCTCACGATTGTGAGATGTCTGACAATATTATTGTCTTACAATGAACTGACAATGCTTTTTCTGGCAACGTTGTAAGACAAAAATTGTAAGTTCAGATGGTTGTCAGACATTTTCTGAACATTTTTCTGGCAATATTGTAAGATCTGCCAATCGTCTGTACATAGCTTAAGGCTTTTAAAACTAAGTCTTCTAGATTTTTTTCACAATTTTAGAAATTAATATTTTTTCAAATATTGAAAAAAATTTTGTTAACCCAAACTTTTTGAGTTTTGATTTTAGAGTTTCTAAAACGAAATTAAGCGATTAAAGCTTTGGTTTTTTTATTTTTTATAGATTTAAAAAAACTTGCAGATAAATATAAATGAGGCATCGCAAGAAAAATATTTAAAAATTACAGATATATTTTTTAATTTAAGAAAAAATTTTTATTGCAATAAAACAAGTTTTTGGAAAAAAAAATTTTGATCTTTTATATAAAAAGATTTTGTTCATTATCATAAGTAGTAGCAAAGTTGTGACAATTAAAAAAAATAAACAAATCGATCTTAAGTTTGGAAATATTAATAATTTTCAGAGTTTTAAATAAAAAAAATTCTTGAATATTGCTAAACTGAACAAACATTGCAAGTTTTATTAAAATGGTAGAACTATCAAAAAAGTGATTAATTATGCATGATATTGCTGCCCCATGTACGCATTTAATTTATTTGCACTGTTTGCGATAATTGTCGTGAATACCCTTTTTATTGTTTTATTTTTACGCTGTCTTTATTACTGAGAATAAATTTCTTAAACACACCACATTCTTAACAGCTTTTTGCATAAATTATTGTGCATACATTATAATTTTTATTGACAACTCTTTTCATTTGTTGTAAATGAGATTATGGTTAAATGCATTGCTGTCTGTGTGTCTACGGTTTTAATAAAACATGAAAAAGTCTTATCATATGGTTATGTGTTCATTTATTATTTCTTGTGTTTGATTTTGTTGGACCTTCTGGCAATGAATGAAATAAATCCTTTTTAACTGAGTGCGTTCATTGAATTTTCATATGAGTAAAATTATATCGCCTTCTGTTTTGTGTGGAAATTCTCAGTTAATTGTATATTTTACAAATATTTGCGCTCATGTTTTATTCAACCGCATTTAATAAGAAGATAATCAGACAGCTGATCTTTTATCTATGCTACTTAATGCGGAGAAAACAGGAACATATTTAGCACATGTTTGAAAAAAATATTTTTGAGTACTTATTTTAGAGTAGAAATAAGTTTTAAAGCAATTTCCAATATTCTATATAAAGTCATGTTTAATATATTACTAATTTTTTTATTGGTTAAAGCTAAACGTACAAATCATGGTCGGGGGCGTGGAGGGATTCATGTTTTTAAAATACTGAGCTGAATCCAAACATGTTAAAATAAATCATTATTCCGTCTATGGTCTGTATAAAACTCAAAGTTTTGAGTTTTTCCTATTAGAAAAATAAGAAAAGAAATTATAAAGCAGAACAGGGTGGACACTTATTGTGTAAACAAGAGAATATAGCTACTTTAGGCTAATACGCCTTTCTGGCTGAATTTCAGATTTGAAATTTTGCTTTTATTTCTATAGAGAATAATAAATGTGTGGGAGATTTGTTTGTCAAAATTTTTCAAACCTGAACTTAAAGAAAGTTTAATTTTACATACTTTTTATGACAGCCTGAAAATCATGATAAACTGCATACTATCCTTTAGCATTGAAACTTTAATTTGAAATTTTTAGAAACATAAAGAAAATAATATTTCTACATTTGTTTGAAAATGTGTTATTATGTTTTTGGGAGTCCCCTTAGACTAGTGGACGGCGTACTAGACTATTAGTCTGGAGGTTGCAGGTTCGATTCCTGCATGGATCCTGGCTGTTTCTGCATTCAAACCGAAATGCCTTTGTGTGGTCGGAAGCGTAGACTCTTTGATATATTTTTTTTCAATATGCATTCTCTTGAATTATCTTAATGATAATTTTCACAGTTAATGATGACGGTCTCCAAGTAGATCCACCGAATGTCTTCATATTTGAGATTATATTTTGAGACGTGGTAGTGAAGAATATGACCTTATACTCCTAACACTAAAACTTCAGTAGCGTTTAACAATACATACATATGTGTCAGTTCTCATTCGATACGATTGTTGTGGACTTTCTGCAACTAACACACTATACAGCATTTGTCAGCCACGCTGCATTTATGCTTGTGCTTTGCTACTGTATGTTATATCGAAGTGAATAAGTATAGCATATTCACCAAGAATACTATGGCTAAAAAGGCTCCAGGACGACCAGAACTTCTGAGACTAACGTCGCCCTCTGATCTCATGCTACGCTTTCTGTTTAAGGCGTAAAAAAACCAACAGCCAATTGTGTATTTAATGTGATTTTTTTTCGAACTAAGTATTAATCAAACCAAAAAAGTTTGCCTTAAGTGAAAAAATGTTACATGAGGTAAGACCAGCGTGTAGCAATGGGTTAATTCAATGCTAATTTGTGGTTGTAAAATTTGAAAATTGATCGTGGTGAAACAAGTCTCATATTATTTTTCGTGTAAGTTAAAATTAATTGATTTTAATTTTTCCCTTGTTCCTTTGGAATACCAGCACAGTTAAACAGCACCCTGTATGTAAATTAAAAACAAAGCGAATAATCTAAAAACTTCAAATCGCTTTAGTAAAGAAAATATTTGCAGCATATTATTCTTGTAAAATAAAAAACTTATTATTTGTATTATACCGCATCAATCTGCATAAAAGAGCATGTCCTCTTGCTTTATAAAAATGACTGAATATTCCAATATTTATGTACACATATACACACAAATATAATTTGGACGCAAAACTTAACATGCTAAAAAAACAATAGTATTTTTTTTTGTTCGTAAAGTTTAAGATGATTTCTCATCTATAGTTTAGCAATAAAACCAATAAAAATGCTGTTTGTCGTTGTAGTAAATTTTTCGTTTATGCTTGTTTTAGATTTTCTTGTTATTCCTCTTGTATGACCAACAGTGAAAACAGTTTTTTTTTCTTTGTTAAATTGTATGCAAACATATTTTATGGACATTTTTTTGACAAGTTTAGTCGATTTTCTTTTTGTTCTTCTGCAATTGTGATTTGAAGTTTTTGCCAGAAATGTTTGTGATTTTTTGTTTGTTTCGTGCTTAAGGCAACATTATTTTTTTTTTGGAACAGAATGAAAACGGAAAAATAGTTTGCATGAGTGAAAAGTTATAAGCGAGGCATAATAGAACAATTTTACGTTAAAAAGAAAAAAAACTTTAGGCAAAAAATAATACCGAAATTGTATGTACATTTTGTCATTTAAACGCAATTTTTTTTTGTATTTAACATCGTTGTTTGCTTTCGCCATCATATTGTATTTCTTTTTCAAACTTTTTTTTTGTTGTATCAGTAAAATTTGATGGCCTTTATTTGAACGAAGATTAGATGATGTTTGAAAATATTTCTTAGGAAGGAAATTGAAAAAGTTAGAAATCGTTTAAAAATAAATAAATACTTACTTAACTTTTACCAAGTTTTAAGTAATGTGTGTTAAATATTAATATTGATATTAAGCAAAAAGTTTAGTCATTTTTGTTATTGGATTTCTTTTTATTTATTAGAGAGATCACTTCACAGTGATTTAAATGCCTTTTCTTTTTGAAATAATTTGTAAGATCGTGAATCATTGAAGATGTTTTTTATGAAATTTTATAGTAGCAAAGCTGTGATGTTTTTAAATTGAAGGGATAGAGCAAGATTTTTTATAAGGATTAAAGTGGTCATGGGTGGACCCCTAATTTGAACACCTTGGATGTTTAAAGGATAATTTTAAAATGCCACTATTTACACTTAACAGTTTCCGCTGATTTTTTTAACTACCTTAACTTTATTATTATTATTATTATTATTATTATTATTATTATTATTATTATTATTATTATTAATAATAATAATAATAAATACTTTAACTTACTCAGCAAAAACTTTGATATCAAAGTAATGACTTAAAACGGTAATAAGCACACCCTACACTAGTTCTATTTTATCTTTCAAACTATGCGCTTTAACATGGCGATATCATAATATCATTCGAGGCAAGTACTAACTAATCTCGCGTACGGATAACAGCTTCTAGATAAAATTATTTGGAAGCTATTGGAAAACTTATTTAAAATTAAAGATCTTTATTGCAACAATAATTATCTGTACCCAGAAAGAAAAATGCCGTACCAAATACAAGTATTTTCTACTTACTTTGAGTACAAGTAGCAATAAAATGTACTTTTATCAAGCCGAAAACGGTATTACTTTAGATACCCATTCCTGAAGTTTCTTAAAATGAGTACAAAATTCTTTAATCACGTGAACAATTTTGAATCAACTAAAAAATTATTAAATTCAATTGCGAATTTAAATACGTCCGTACTTTTAACACTGCTTGGAATTAATTTAAGTACAGACGGACTGATTTTTATTTTGAGTGTAGCGTTTTAAGCTAATTCATTTTCTTTTCGTTAATAAACATCAGCTTGATTCTAAAATTGCGCTACTAAAAATTATATAACCTTAAATTTGTAAAATTTCTTTTGCTTCAAATAAACAATTTGCAATTTATAATGCACGTGATTCAATAACCGATGATAACACTGAACAACAAATTCATAAATTTTTTATGAAAAAGGTTCTAGCGACTGATTTTACTACATGGCACGAAAAAACATATATACATGTACCGGCGCGCCGTGGCGTTTTGAAAGCTTACATCTGGGATTCATTTTAGAGGGAGTTAAAGCTGCTTGCGCTTTGACACATCGTTACAGTAAATTGATATAAGAATTCTTGTAACCTTTATGCTTAAGTTATGAGATGTGTTTATGTAAAGCACTACGAGAAACATTTTTTTTTGGGAATATTTCAACCCTCTAAGTATTCGCTGTACGTGTCTTTTTAGCGCCTTTCACCAAAGCCCCGGACTTAACTTAATCCCCAGAAAAAAGTCAAAACTTAAAATGTCTGGATAATAATGAAATTAACCCTTAAAACCATTTTAGATTTCGGTTTATTTCTGGCGTTGAAAATGCATTTTTAGCTTTGAAGTATTCAGAGTCTTATAGTAAAACTTTTTCACAAATATATTTTGAGGACATTTCAGCGCCCCCCACATTGATTTTTATTATTATTTTTTTGGTGTTGTACAGTGTAATAAAATAATTTTATAAACTTCACCAAGCTTCACCTTACCAAGCTCATTATGATGGATATTTTTTGGTTTTTGCTAGAAAGATTCAAATAATCAACAGCTTTTTATTAAAAGACATATAAAAGCTTATGAATCAAAATAATTTTCAAGTTAAATAAGGCAATTGATTAGTGAAATAATTTCGTAAGCATTTCATTATTAGCATTATTTCAGCGGTGTGTAAAGACAAAGAAATTTGTATTTTAAGAAAATATCTGAGTGGGGAAATCTTTTATACCGCTTATGGCTGTTAAAATACTTTACAATTCCTTAGCAATTAAAGGAATCATAAAGGGGTTAGAGTTGTTGATATAAATGAAGGGATTTGCTGGTAGAATTCATGTAAATATTTTATTTATACGAAGTTTACTGCTTGACAGTTTGAATTTAAGTGTCTCGCATTTGTTTTCTTAAATTATTAAGAGCTTCGTGATATTTAGGTTATCCGAAACAGGCAACGAACGAAGGCGCATGTGTGTAATTTTTTCTGCTTACACCTGTCGCATACATGAAGTATATTATATTTCAAAGCCTTTCAAATCAGTAATAAAACAGTCGATTTTTTTAAATATAATTTTTTCAATTTAATCTTTATTGCTTCTAAGTAAGAATTTTCTATGTAAAATTCATGACTTGTTGAAGAAGTTTTGTAAGAAGGTATTAATTCTCCCCCTTTCAAGCAAACTTCTATGCAAGCACAGTTTTTGTACTTGGATTTTCCAGGTACGCATAACTTTATTCATATTGTAATGTAGTTTTTCAATGTTAAAAAAAACATTGGATCTACATACAAATTTCTTTTAGTGTAGTTAATATGAACTCAATCCTGATTATAATTTGGAGGAATTTTTTTTGACATGAAATGAAAGTGAATAAAATCAACATTCACATACATATAAAACCATTTATCTCTTAATTTCGTTTAAATAAACAATTTCATACTGGTGTCTCATAATTGTGGTTAAATATTTACTAAATAAATACGAAGTTGACGATAAACATCTTTTGTACTTATGAGTATGGTTAACGTTCAAAATAAGTACGAGTATGTATACATATGCCCATGCATATATACAGCCGCAAATATGCAAACGTATAAGTGTATTTGCGTGTATGCGTTTGATAGCATTCAAATAAAAATAAAACTATTTTATTAACTTATAACCATCATGTGCTGCTACTGCCATGTCTTGGTTTAATTTTTGTGGCTAAAATGTTATGACATATGTTGCTGCTTCGGGGTTATTATTATATCAACCGCAGATTTTCACATATTTGCAAATGATGTGATAAAATTGACAAAACTCTTTATTCTCTACTGACGTACTTAAACTAGAACTTACACTTTAATTTTAAATGCAGTACATTAAAATACTCGTACAATAAACAAATAGTTTTTATAATAAATTGAAATTGAGGGTATTAAAATTTCCTGAAGATTGTCGTTGTATTTTTGTCAACAATAACTGAGGACAATCATGATATGAAAAAAGTGCAATAAACTTTAAAAACATGTTAACGTTTCACGTTGGTACAATATTTGCTTATAACAACATTTTGTTGAATTTATCGTTGTTTGTGTGGTTCATTTATGCATGTGTTTATTGTACGACTATCAATGTGTATATGTGTATGTATGCATATGAAAGTGAGTGGTGTTGATAAAGTGTAATATTTGTATTTGTAAGTTTGTATTGTAAACTAAGTGCAATTTTGGCCATTGACTCATTGACTCATTGTCATCAGCGACCACCATCAACATTCAGTGAATTGTTGTTGATAACATGATGTTTAACAACCAAACAACCAGCAAACAAACAATAACACCACTGTCATTATCACCGGCATCGATAACAGGATAGGAGAGTATTGTTAGATATATTTTGTGTCCTTCGTCAGCATAAACAAACATAAATATACTCATATATGTTAGTATGTAGTCTTATCAGCAGTTAGTATTCAGTTTTTATATGTCCTTCTTCTGTGTGTATGTGTGCAAGAGTAAACATTTTTGTAATTATGCACTCCGATCTTTTTCAGAATGCCATGTTTCTGCCTTGACTTTAAAATTGTTTAATAATATTATTAGTGCAAAACGACGTTTCCGTTTTAAAAACATTTGAAGGCGCAATTAACCTCTAATTGGAATAAAAGTATAATATATAAAGGGGAACATTTTCACTAGAGATATATTTACCATTTAGGGCCATTATTATTACTTGCCTTTAGCCGTTAGTTAAAGGCAGAATTTTGTCGGACCGATAAATGGCTTTGCATTATAAAACCTTCATTTATTATTTTTTTATACATCGAATATTATTATTAATAATAATAATAACAATAAAAAATGGAAATTGTAGTAATGTAAATTTATCTGTCCGACAGAATCAGACTTTTAACTAACTTCATGTTGTAATAATGGCCCTTAGAATATTCTTTATGTTACATATTTATTGCTGTCTAACACAGCTGTAGCTAAATAATTAATTTTTGATTTTAATTCGTTACAAATTAACTAAATTTTGCATTAATTATTTTCACAACTTAAAAGAATTGAATAAATTCAAACAATTTAGGCAGAAATGAATATCAAGTCAAATGAATCTGTAAAATGAATTGCATGAATTTAAATGTATTTATTAAAATGAATTGCAATTTATTTCCAATTCGTTTGATTTGAATTGATTTTGAATTCTTTCAAATGAATTAGAGTAATAAATTGCAATTCAAATGAATGAAATCAAAACTGAGTTGCAATTAATCAAATTCAAGAGCAGATCTAGAGGGTGAATGAAAAATGGAAATGTCTCCTAACAAAATGAAAATATTCGGTAAAAAATTTTAAAAGCCTTGTCCAGCATATCATGGGAATTTTAAATCTAAGAATTTTTCGTTTTTCGATTATACTAGTTGACATATACAAAACGAGACTAATGATTGCTGTCTTTAAAACAAAAATGAATTGAAAAACAAAATATAAAAAAATATGTTTTCTGCATATTTACTTACAAAATCAATTAAAATTTCAATCAATTCAATTCAAGTGAGTTGGCAATGAATTGCTATTTTTTTTCTAATTCATTTGAATTAATTCAAAATCAATTGATTTCAAATGAATTGAAAATGATTTGCAATTCATTTGAATTAGAAACGAATTGCAATTCCTTTTACAAATTCATTTGAATTGGAAACGAATTGCAATTCATTTTTGCCGAATTCATTTGATTTGACTCGAATTTCATTCAATTCATCTTTTTGTGTGAAAAGAATTAATTAAAAATTTGCTAATTCAGTGCATTAATGATTCGCGAATTAAAAAAAATTAATGATTGGTTGACAGCTCTGCTGTGCAAGTAGAGAGATTATTTTTAAATGAAGTCTATTTAAGAAAAAAAAAAAAAAAAATAAATAAAAAATTAAATAAATTATAATAATAAAATTTACATCTTTACAACAAAAGAAGAAAGTATAAAAATCTTAATCAATCCTACAATAGATCTGACGACCTGCTGCACCTAAAAAACGTACAGATACACTTGCGACAAAATAAATATTTGTAGGGAATCAATTGTTTTCCAGAAAACAGCAATTTTACTTTTTAGCAATATTAAGTCAAGTATATTTTTTGAAAATTCATTTCAAAAGGCTTATAGAAGGACTTCTGCAGCAGTCGTAATGAACCAAAGTCTCACTTAATACTCATATATTCTTATACCAGTTACCATTGCGGAGCAGGCTCTCGATCTCATGGTGGGATTGTGAAAAGTCTACCAAGGAAGCCCCTTACAGTTTTACCTTAAATTAAATTGAAATTAATTCGAACATAGTCCGCACCTATTAATCATATAAAACAGAAAAATTATTTTTCTTAAGCGATTTAAATACGCTCTAGCCATACACATATGAATGTACAGAGTGTACCCGCTATACTCAACTCTGTACCATTATTTTTTTATAATAAAACTTTCAAATAAAATGACGAACCAAGTACTCAACTATTTTTTTAATGGTCGATTTTTAAAAAATATCTTACACCATTAAACACTATTAGACACATTTCTTCTTAGATGAAAGAACCGGAACTAGTTAGTGTGTCTCAATGGCTTCACTACATACATTCATATGTATATACCTCAATTTTCTATGTCTGCCAAAATTTGTTTGTGTTGTGCTCATTTCTGTAAAAAAATGTGAATAAAGGTTTCTAGGCAAACAGCAATAAGCAGGCAAAAAATAAATTGAAGTAGGGATGCCAAATGAAACGGGGTATCTTAAATCACGGGACTAGAGATCCTGTCATTTTAAAATTTTTTGGAATTCCGGTATGTTTCGGAATTCCATGATTTATCAGATTTTTGTGCTTTTTCGGGCTCGAGATTTTTTTTTGGAAAATAAAACATTCGCACTTTAAAATGTTTTCATTTTGTACATTTAAATCAACAAGCTGTAAAAATTTAGCAAATTATATCGAATTCATAGAAAACAGAATACGCTAATTTTCCGGTTTAATGATCATTAATTTTTACGAAAATCGCATTCAAAGAACAAGCCACTTTTTATAGTGAACCAAAATATATTTTCTACTCACTTTTAATAACATTTCAATGAATTTGTTCATAAGTGAATGCAAAACAAAAACATGAAAAATAAAAGTTATTTATGATAGAAAGATTTGTACAAAAATAATGATTTTCAAGGATCCATCATTTTGTATGATTTTGTGGTCATTAAAGAATCTAGAATCTAGAAAAATGTCGAAAATATAAATTTTTGATCGCGAAATAAATAGAAAACCAATATATGTATGTGCAGGAATTTTTAAAAATTTTGAATGTACGTTTTTCTTAATTCCAAAATCTGCAATTAGAAAAGTTTTACCGTGTAGGAAAAATAATAGTTGTAGAAAGCGATATCAAGAAGATTGAAGTGCAAGTTGCGAATGATTGACGAGATTCATAAAATGTTTAGAAGATCGATTTTTAATGAAGCTGAAACAATTATCTTACATTTTATTAGAAGTAAAAGCTTCTGAGAGGAAGCTGCAGTAAGTTGTTGTAAAAAATAATTCCCCAAAGATATACTATTGATGAAGAAGAAATGAGACATTGTATTTTAGATACAATGGTGTATGTGCTCCGCGTTAATACACTGTTAAATATTTTCATTTCAAAGAAACAAGCAACAGATAGTCAACTAGTTACTCCTGATCTTTGGCATTTTCGATTGAATTGCTCTTTTTAATTTGACTGTCCTGTTAAGAACTCTTTTTTCTTCTCTATTACATTTTATGACACTTTGTTTATAAGAATTATTTTAAATTCAATTTCGTCCATTTGCTGCAATGTCGTTTTTATTGCCACTCAACTTTGCATTTTCTTTTTCTATAATTCGAAAAAGCAATTAAGAAATAGTAATTTCTAAAACGGATACACTTTAGCACCTTATGACTCGACAAATAAACATGAACAAAATATATTTTTTATACAGATTCATATATACTAAAAGTAAAGTTATGCAAAATATCACAGAGTTCAGAAAGAATTTTTTGGAGGTGTCCGCTTCACAATTTTTCAGTAGAACGAACAAGTCTTGCAGCTTAGTGGTTTGTTAAATCGGACAACTACTGTATATAATATACAGATTGTATATCCTTGTGTTAAATACAAAAACATCTGCTAAGAAAATAAAAACTTTTAACTTTTTATTAATTTCGCTCAATCAGAAGTTAGAAAAATTGTTTTTACTACTTGAATAATATAATTTTGAAATGTTTTAGAAGAAAACGATAATTCAAGGAAGAGTTTGCCTTGCGATAGTTTTGAAAAAATTCAATTTAAATTTGACAAATGGATAAAAACAAACAACTAAATATCTAATTGAAAATATGAAAAAATTTCTCCGAATCCTTTCAAATCCAAAAAAAAAAAAATAGTTTTTTAACATGTTTGTAAAAAAATAGAGAGTGATGGCAGACGCGATATCCATCTATTAAATTCAAAATGGGAAAAATGGCTCATTCTAATTAATAAAAAAGAACATCAATCGGTCGGATGTGTAGACGATAAAATGAGTAACCAACAAGGACTAAAGCAAGTCCTACAATAAAATATATTCAAATCGGCTTATAGCTAAATGACGAATTGAGCACTTAATTTTTTTTAAAGAGCGCTTAGAGTAAAAACTAACGAAAATCACTTAAAAACCTGAAGGATCACAACGAAAATAAAACGAAATAGAATGTAGCCATTTTTTATTTAAATGAAAATTATTTTATAATCTTTAGTAAAATTGTTTTCTTGTATTTATTAGGAAAATTTGACCAACAACACTTGTACTTTTTTGTAAAATGTCGGCATTTCTTCAAATTAATTAAAAAAAATAAATAAAAAAAATTAAATGGGCGTACGAAAACAATAAATGTAACAAATTAGGGATTCCCCGCGATGCGGGATGTGTATGTCATGAAATATCCCGGGATTTTCAGGATTTGTTTTTTCGGATTGCCATCTCTATAAGTTATCTTGTTTGTCTGTAAGAGAATCTGTGTTTGTACTTTCGCAATAAAATATAAGTTTTGTTTGTATGCGACACTAGAAAAGACTAAAAGTAAGAATAAAAGCAAATACTCTCAGTCATGTGCGAATTGAAAAAGAAAGCATGAAGATAACCGAGCACAGTGTGACTTTCACGTGTGAAAACTATTTAGATGCTTGAAAGTAAAAAGTGTTTTTTAGCATATAATTAGAGAAAGTGTTATTTGTACTTAAATTTTAATAAAGAATGTGAGATAAGCCACATGTTCTTGAAATCTGAGAGCAGATGAACATCGAAAACAATTTGAAAATATTGAACCCAATATAGTTTTTATCATCTTGTTTTAATCAATTTTATTACAAAAATATTCACCCTTATTCCAATTGTCAACGTCACCGTCATTTTATTGTCAATATCATTTTATTTCAACGTCGTCATCAATTCAATAACATTTTTGCATTCTATAACAGGATGACGACGATGTTGACGATTTATCGTTTATGTCAACATATCAAACTCCCATCTCTAAATATTTGAAACAGCTGTGTGTTTTTTTTTGTTTATTTTGAACAAAAATTTTATTAAAAGTTGAAATGTTTTTTACTTGTGATATAAATTCAGACTGATGATGAAAATTTTTAAGGTTTGAAAGTTACTTTATAGTACTTTAAACTTCAATTCTCGCCAAACCTTTTAAATAATTAAATTTTTACGTTCCACTATTTTCACTCATTATTTCCTTACCTTTTGTCGTCCATCTCCTTAACGTATCAGCGAGCCAAGAGAATTTAAAACTCTTGTGATTTCTTCCCATTCTTCTCAAAAATTAATTGGAAGAGTGCCTCTGCAAAATCCCACTGCAAGAGGGATTCTTCTGCAAATGTTCCACTAATTTTTCACACTGAGTTGCAGTTGTTATTATAAATTTTTCAGTTTTTTCCATTTTTCAATTTAGGTATATATCAAATAAAGTCAAGTCGTTATGAAAAATGGCGACGAAAAATTCAAAGTCGTTTCTAAACAATATCGCCGTCAAATTTTCTTGTAGAATACAAATTCTCTAATGACAGTCATCGATAATATCCGATAACGACAACTGGAATGACAATTTGAAGTAAACAAGGAAAAACAATATCGTTTTGTATTCATGTTGACAACTGGAATAAGTGTGATTAATTTAAACTATAATTAGCTGCCGACTGCTAAATTGTTGGCAATAATGTACTTAAAAAGAAAACTATAAAATTTAGCGCCTTAAGAAACGTGTTTGGAGGCACTCATAAAATTCTATGGGTACAAACAAATCTTTTAAAGACAACAACTAAATCAGCGGAAGAAACAGAAAATCGTGTGAACTTTTTATAAAAATAAATTACATTTTGGAAAACCTAAAAAGTTTGCTATTTTTATTACTACAGATAAAATAATTTATTCAAGCAAATTATTATACATTCCACAAAAACATTATCGACAGCCGCTTAATTAAACTATTTAAAAGCACAAGATATCACAAACTTTCAGGCACAAAACCTTTTCTTATGAGTTTTCAGAACAGGCCTCCTTCCTGTATGTTTTTATTTAAAGAAATTAAAATCAAAATATATTTTTTTGTAATTGTTTATGATCAGCTAACTTTGCTAAGACTTTTCTCTAAGCTCTAAGCTGAAGGCTTGGCAGGTTTTCAGTTTTCAATCATATTCATGATACTGTGCGCAAACTGCACACAAAGTTTTGTTGAATGCTCGTAATAAAATTACGCAAAGATTTTGTAGAGTAAACGATGCTACTCGTATACAGTATAACCAAATAGCTTCCAGCATTCAATAAGCGTTTAAATACCTCAAAGGATGTGAGAGGGTGAGTTAATGGTGGTTTTAAGGGGAGGAGGCAGCAAGAGGTTAATAGTCAAGATATGTGAATGTATATTTAAAAACTCATGTTTTATTTGTTGATGCTTTATTTGTTCCTTTGTGTAGCATTTGAAAGTGTTTAAAGTGGTTTGTCTATTGTGTATATTTACCAAAATTACTTATTTAAAATGTTTAAGTTTCGGGGCTATTTCTACCGTAACACATGACGAAGTTTATTGCTTCTTGGATAAACTAAAAATATAACAATCAGAAATAATACTAAATAGAACAACAATAATGGCAATACTTATAATTTCTAACAGCAGCTAACAAGGAGACACGTTAAAGTTTATAAACATCTCACGTATATGTAGCTCATTTTAAGTTATTTGTTCTTCCCTTTTTTTGATATTTTATAAATCTTGTGTGTGAACACAACCTCATGATAAAAAATACTTGATAATCAGCGCAAAGCTATTTTAGGTGCAATATCTCTGTTGTTCGTGTTAAATTTAACTTTTTTCGTTAATTTTATACGATAATAATAAATGATTTAGCAAACTTGAATTCTTTAAAATTTTAAATTACCAATTTCTTTTTTAATTAGGAAATTTTCTGATAACTTCAAATTATATGTATGAAAAAAGCAACTTTGAAACTTAAATCTAAAAACAGTTCACCAACAGTTAATTTTAAATTATCTTTAGATTATGAAAATTATCTTCAACATTATTGTGAATTCTTAAAAATTATGTGCAACAATCAAAATATTTGTACAGAAACTGAAACATTTTGGAACTGTTTATTTATACATTTGAAATTCTTGCTTTTATTTTTGCAAACAAATTTAAAGGAAACAAAATTTATATTATTAGAATAAAAAAATACAAATATATATAGGAATAATTAAAGTGAAAAGCTTTTGTAGATTTTTTGAATTTTTAAGTGTTAATCAGTTAAGTTTTCTTTTGCATTCAATATTTCTTTTTGTCCAAAGATGTACAGTGGGCTTAAATAAAGCTTGTAGCGTTTAATGTAAAATAAATGTTGTCTTCAAGCGTTTTCCAAACTTATTTTCATATACGAGTAGTTCTTTATTTTATTATGATGCTTTTTTTACACCATTTAAGTTATTTTTTTTAATATTCGTGAATAGTCAAATCAATAATAATATCACACGTAAGAGGTCGAAACGCAAGTCATGTTACACAAGGCTGTTCTGATATTACGAATGGTCTCAAAATAACGCAGGTGATTTCTTGTTGTTCTGCAAATCAACCAATTTAAATTTTTTGACTTTTTTTAAATTTACAAAAGCTAGCAGAAAATATTATCTTTTACTAATCTTGTTTTAATAAATTTTATGAAAAAAATTTAAAGTAAAATTAAATACCTGCAACTAAATTATTAGCAATAATGGACTTGAACTTAACAACTTCGCACGTTAGAAAACGTTATTGGTGGCACTCGTAAAATTCTATGCTTACAAACGAAATATTTGCAATTAACAACTGAATCAGCAGCCAATACGTTAATGAATCATTTTTTCGAAAACCTTCCCCAGTGCTTGCAAGAATATCATAGTAGTTTATTTTCTACAAAAACTTTAACAAAGGTTTTGTGATTTATATTCATAAAATATCTTCCCATAGATTAAATCATAATATTATTTGGCTCTTTCTAAATAATTTCTTGCGAACACTAAAGTAGTCATGCATGAAAGCCTCATTATTATCAACCGTAAAAATTCATAATTTTTAGTATTAAATAAATTTTATTGCGAAAAGAAACATTTGTAGACGTACTCGTATATCTTTAAACTTATTTCTCAAAAACATAATTTTTGTTTTTTTCGTCTTTACTTCCGCCAGATTCCGCATTATAAAATTCATTCGTTTTAGTATTTTACGTATTTTGTTTAATTAAGTATTCA
Source organism: Gymnocheta viridis (assembly GCA_956483585.1). Taxonomy (NCBI): domain Eukaryota; kingdom Metazoa; phylum Arthropoda; class Insecta; order Diptera; family Tachinidae; genus Gymnocheta; species Gymnocheta viridis. Next base: position 122,238,513 of record OY101440.1, read on the forward strand.
ACTAGGTTTTGAATAAGGATTAGTATATTTTTTTAGTTTTTTTTATATAAATTATTTTATAAATGGAATATAATGAACAGCTCATAAAGTATTATGAACGTACAAGTGCTGACCACGAAAATGCTTTTGGGCAAAACAGAAAATTTCTACGTCACCTGGTATTAAATTTCTAAACCTATACCAGGTAACATTTTAAATAACAATAATTTACTTACTAGAAATCATCGATGGCAGGTTGGCTTTTTGACAGCTAAATTTATTTATTTTTATGAATTTGAGATCTTTTTCTTTTAGCTTTTTTTAGTTCTTATTTTAGTCTCAACTCTCAACGGCAGTATTTATAAAAAATAGGTGTTACCCGCGATTAAAAATTATATCCTTTTCCTCTATGTAGGTTTCTGTACCCCTTCTATTTTTAAAAGTTTTATAAATTAGTAACTGCACCTGCCGCCTCTATGTCTTTTTTGTAACCCTTGTAAGCAAAATTTTATGTTGATAAAAATTAGCTTATGCGATTTTTTAACCCATGTGGATCCTTTGCTCTATGAATTATATACCACGGGAACTATACATTTTACCGGGATTATTATTTTGTGCCTTATTCAAGACTATAATCTAGCTCTGTGCCAAATAGCTAGCATATTTTAAAATAGAATCTAGAGGGATAAGCCTAAGATCCTACACGTTGCTTCATTGCTGCTGACGCATCTACCTGTCCTAAACGTTTGCACTTCATCTCTGGACTTTTGCACTAATAAAGATTTTTTTGTAATTATTTTTCTAGTAGATAGATAACATCTTAAGCTTTTATTCACTTTATGTTTTAATAAAATCAATGCAGTGGTTTGCTGAGAAATTTATGGTTAAAGTTGAATTTTAAATTTTATTGATTTTTATTGATATTGATTTTTTTGTTTAAAAAGGGCTTTATAATGAAAATTAAATCATCTTTATAAAAAACAACAAAGTAGGTTTTTATGCTTTTTTATTTTATACTTTATTTCACTCAAATAATATTAAATGTAATTTATAATTATTATTCATTTGGCTGGAATATTGCTTGTAAATATTCCATATTTAGTTCTGTGTTACTTCTGTCGTATAGCAATCCTTCGGCATCCAGGTCCGTATGATCCAATTTCCATTCATTTTGAATGCAAAAGATGAAGCGTCAGATTCCTTCAATAATATATTAAATAAATTAGATTAGATTAGATTTGTATTAAAATTGATTGGAAATACAAATTGTTTTTTATAAAAATGACGTGACTTATTTTATTTTTGTGAATTGAAAATGAATTAAAAAAACTATTATTTGTTGCAAAAATAATCAAAGGATGCATTTGGAATATAATGACGTTTTCTTTTCTAGAAAAATTTAATATTTCCTTTAATTTTTATTAAAAAAAATTGCTATTAAGAGTTTTCTTAAGACAAACATTTTTCCTCGTAAGTGATGATACAATAACTTTTAATAAACTTACTATTTCAAAAAATCATTATATTTAAAATTTTCTATAAAAAGGGCAAAAAATGTTACAGTTTTTTTTTAAGAAAAGAAATCGTAATAAGTTGTGTGTTAAGTTTTTTGAAAGGGTTTTTATAACTATAAAATAGACAAGGCAGTTCATTTTAAAAAGTTTTCAGAAAAATATATATACATATAACGTCGGTCACAGGTTGACAACTCTTAACATGTTTTTTTGTACTTTTCAGGAGACAAAAAACTGGTTTACTCCGTTACTAAACCGTGTTGGAAGAAAATTAAAAAAACCAAAATTAGTAGGAGAAGTAGGGAATGAAAAATAAAAATGAAACGTACTAACATGCAGAAGAACCAACACAGTTTTTTTGCATCAAAATCCCGATTCGATTTTTTGCGAGTTAAGAGTTGTCAACCTGTAACCGACGATAAAGTAATTTCACTAAATAAAAGAAGGGATATTTGGTGTGCTTGAGCTTCCAGCACCATCAGACTCCATCGGAGAATGGATATTTTTTAAATGTTTTCTTAATGTTTGGAATATAAAGAAAAAGTTAATTGTGATTGGCATTGGGTTTTTCAACACTCAAAATAAAAATCAATCCATTCGTACTTAAATCAGTTCCCAGAGGGGTCAAAAGTACGGTTATCCCAGATTTACTAAAATCAAGTACAGAAAGATTTATTTAAGTACGGACACAATTTAATTTTTTTGGTTGATTCGAGATTTTTCACGTGATTAAATAATTTTTTACTCATTTTAAGAATCTCCAGGATTGGTTTTCTAAAGGAATCCATTTTTCGGCTTGATTAAAGTACATTTCATTGCTATTTGTACTCAAAATTTTGAGTACGTTGCTAATGATAAAAAAACATTAAAAAGATTTTTTATTCGCCCATGAACTCGAACCTCTATATCTGCAAATATTTGATTTGATTGTCAGTATTAGTTCGACTAAAAAATATCATTAATTGAAATAATATATTTTTAACGAACTTTATGTGTTTGAATGGAAGTTCACAAATTTCAACCATTTAAATTTCTTCAAGTTCTTTTCTACTAAAAATAGCTCATAGTGTGTAAATAATCTTTGCCAAGTTTTATATGGTTGTGAAAAGGAGAGATTGTAAATAAAAGGAATTCTTTTATAATATAAAAAAGGAGAAACCGATTTGTTGCCTGGGATAAATGCAGCTATGATAAAATTTAATTAACAAATTACAAACGGTGTTAGACCATTATTTCATAGTGCATGGTGGTATGTTTTATATAAAAATTTATTGTGTTTTAATTAAGTATGAGAGCTCATTGTACATTCTTAAATTTTCGAAAAACTTATGTTTTGTTTGAGTTTTTATTGTAAGTAAGACCTTAAAATTTTCTTTAAAATTAATTTAAGAGAAGTTTTGGGGATTTGTCTGTAGGAAAAATATATACATACTTGTCACTGGACTACTATTAGCAAGATTAAAAGTTTTTTGCACCTGCCATATTTGTACCCTCATTAGAACTTCAAATGTGAGGAGCGACTTGCGTAAATTTTTAAAGCCGCCCTTGTAAAATTTTTCAGAATCTGAAATTGTTAAGCTCATTTACTTAAATATATATTTGTTCATCATAGTCAAAAAGATGAATAATATTTAGATGGGTGTCGAATAAATTATAGAAAATTTAAATATAATCTGGTGTTACCTCTACTTAGTTCACATCTCTACGAAGTAAAAGCATATAGTGGTTGCGTGTATTTTGTAATTGGGAAAATTATAATTTAGTGTGAAACTCAGTTGATTCGAATAGAACAAATTAATACACACAGTATGAAATATATAGCTGAGGAAAAATTATAAGCAGATGAGTGCATGCGACTAATTGGCATCAATACATAACACAGGACAACACGACAGCAAGTTGCGGGTTTCTGACAATAGATTTTGGTAGAGGAGCCAAACAAAAAATAAAATATACGTGTGTCGGGGTTTTGAAAGAAATTTGCTGTTTATTTTAAGCTTTGGGCTTTAGTGTGAGTTCACATATGAGTATGTAGCAAAATTTTATGGCCAACATTTGTGTAGAGCGTTTTTTGCAGGTTGTATGAACTTTACTTATTTATTGGTTTATAATTAAAAGCATAAAAGTTTAAACTTAATTTTTTAAATGATTGAATGAATGTTTCACAAGCAACATTTAATAATGAAAGACTTCTGTAGAAACGCAGAGAATTAAGAAAAGAAACTCACAGGCAAGGTGTTTTCGCATCTTTTAAGAATTTTATCTTTCAAGAGCTTCGAATGATTTGGAGGTTTCCATCTAGAACAGTGTAAGTTTTAAGTTTCATTCTGAATGCCTTTTATATGGGTGAAATCAAAAAATGTTGCACCACTCTGTAATCTTGTGATATCTGATTGATGAACCTCGATATTTTTAATGATTTATTTTCCATTTTATTTTAGTTTTTCTAACTTTGCGGAAACTTCATATCAAGTAACCTGCAAGGTCATTCCAGTTCTTGTGGTATTATTTTATAATTCACTTGAATATGGTGCTTTTAGATGTTCTGAATTGCATTTAGCATATATAATATGGTCCTACTTGATTATACATTTTTACAGCACCTTTTGAATGAAGGGGTAGAACAATTAAAATACTTTTAGCGCCCTTTCCTCATGCAAGTAAAATCCTCACGCATTTGATTACTGTCACTCACATTTCCTTGCTAGGGATCTTCGCAATTGCGGCAAGAAGTAAGTGTCAAAAATATAAACAATTGCACGGGATTGTGGAAAAATTTATTAATTTTCGTACATACTACAAATGTGTACTCGTATCAATTTGTTCCCTGAAATGTGTTCTTGGAAACTCAAATTTGTTTAATTTTAACTTTCGCTTGCCTGTTTAAACATTCAAGCAACTGGCAAGACATTCGACTGTTTTTTCTGTGTAATTCGTGCACTCTACTTGCATGTTGTGATGTTTATTTTTAATTTAATTTTATTAATCTGTCTCAAATTCGAGGACTGAATTAGGAAAATTCAATTAATTTTAATTTTTTTATATATTTATTTTCAGTGTTGTCAGCAAAAAAATAGAGAATAGAATAGAGCAAAAAAATTTCCGTTATGTGTAGGAGTTAGAGGCTTAATATGTTTCACAAAAATATTTACCTTAACGTTTTCTACAAAGTTGCTGAACATACCCCACAATACCGATATGTTGCACGAACAGGCTAAAGGGGGAACATTGATGAAATAATAATTTCTTAAAAGAAGTTCAGCAATTAATTATAAATAAATTTTAATAGATTTTGCATTTTTGAATTTGCAAATTTTTTATAAAAGTCTTTTATGAAACAATTATTCTTATTAACTAGTTTTGTTCAATATATATGTATATTATATACATATTTATAGTTATTAAAACTATAATTGAAAATTCATATTTGTGTATTTTTTTCACTAATAGTTTTACATTTAAAATGAATTATTTATAATTCTTTTCGGTTTTATTTTTCAATAAAATAACATTTTAATGATTAATACTATAAACACAACTGGGACGAAGGATGACGATTTTTTGGTACGGAATATTCATCATAGGAAATAAGATACATTTGCGTGTTTGAAAATGCTCGGACAAATTACTTTAACAGAAATTCATTGCATTGCAATTTGTTTTTAACAAAATGGTTAATGTTTTACTGAATAAGTAAAATATTAATTTTGGGAAAAAGTGCGAATAAAAATTTAACACTAAAATTTGAAAGATTCCCATAAAAAGCACCAATTATTAACTTGATAAGCACCCGTGTCGCAAAATTTTGTTTGACATCACTCTATACAAATGTATAGCAGTTGTTGTTTTTATATTTTCTACAAACCTCTTACAACTACAATTAGAGTTGAAAAAAAGCCAGCCTAGGTAGTAATGGTAAAGTAAGAAAACAAAAACAATTGGTTGATTATTGAGTTCTTGTTACAACTTTGATATTTTTTAAACTTTTCATTTGGTTTAATGAAGGTTTAATATAATATCTCCAGTTGCTCCAAGAAATATTTGGGTAAAGTTAGCAACAGTGAAATGCGCATAGGAACAAGCTGTACCCCTCAATAATCAATTGCAATTTGTTTTTAACAAAATGGTTAATGTTTTACTGAATAAGTAAAATATTAATTTTGGGAAAAAGTGCGAATAAAAATTTAACACTAAAATTTGAAAGATTCCCATAAAAAGCACCAATTATTAACTTGATAAGCACCCGTGTCGCAAAATTTTGTTTGACATCACTCTATACAAATGTATAGCAGTTGTTGTTTTTATATTTTCTACAAACCTCTTACAACTACAATTAGAGTTGAAAAAAAGCCAGCCTAGGTAGTAATGGTAAAGTAAGAAAACAAAAACAATTGGTTGATTATTGAGTTCTTGTTACAACTTTGATATTTTTTAAACTTTTCATTTGGTTTAATGAAGGTTTAATATAATATCTCCAGTTGCTCTAAGAAATATTTGGGTAAAGTTAGCAACAGTGAAATGCGCATAGGAACAAGCTGTACCGCTCAATAATCAATTGCAATTTGTTTTTAACAAAATGGTTAATGTTTTACTGAATAAGTAAAATATTAATTTTGGGAAAAAGTGCGAATAAAAATTTAACACTAAAATTTGAAAGATTCCCATAAAGAGCACCAATTACGAAATTCATTGTAATTGCCAAGAAACTTGTGGAACTAACGAAAAGTTGCAGAAGCTTGCCGACATAGGAACTATTTGAAATTATAATAATAACTAAAATCCGCTAAAACTATAGATAAACCAACAACAAAAGTGGAAAAAGTAAGCTGAAAATTTCAAAATTGGCAACAAAGCTATAAAAGGAGCTTCCGGTATAAAATGCGAAAGGTTTGTTTCCGATTTCGAAATTTGGTTCATATCTACCTCATTTTCGCTACAAAAATTATTCTATTTATATCGGTGAAATTATCATCAAGGAAGGGACAGAAAGTGGAAATTGTATTAAAACTGGTATTAAAAAGGTATAAAAATTTTATAAGAAAGTTTTAGAGTTGCGAAAGAATTTTAAGTTCGTTAAATTTTGATTATGTTTCCATCGACGTATATTCTTAACGAATTCTTGCCGACAACTTTGTCACGCAGTGCCAAGTTCGTCGTCCATCCCAGTTGTGTTTATACAATTAATTGTGTTTGGTTTTTAAATCATTGTACGTATTTTTTCAATTTTAAATATTATTATATTAATAATTATAATTATATATAGATTAATTATATCCGAATGGTATCATTATGAATTTATATACATATATTTGTCAGTGCAAAGCTGACAACAAAATAACTCCCAAGCAATAATACTGCAAAAATTTATGTACATATTACGATGCTGAAATTATATGTAAACTTTACATCAGGTATTAAATAAAATATAATAATATTTAAAATTCTCATGCTTGAGCGCTTCTGTTCATTTATTTATATAATTGCTAAATTAATTACACGGATTACAAAAATTGAAAAAAGAAAAAAACATACAAACATTTGCAATATTTTGTGATACAATTTTTATTGTATTTATTGCACTTTTTGTTGATTTGAGTGCATCATTCGTATAAAAGTATCTAGCAACATTAATTAAATTTAATTAAATACGTATTTAAAAATATTTACACCTCCATACGTTTGTATAGTATACATATTACTTAATAATATTAAGGATACCAAAATCTACGATGGTAAATATGAGCGCTTTTATGTGTAACCACGACTAGAATTGTTGAAATTTGCAAAACAAGCTAATCAACTGTTGGAAAAAACAAAAGACTAAAAAAAGAAATAAAAATATTTGAATAATTCGAAATACGTAATAACCCAGCTAGCATTTTCGAAACTGCGTCAAAACGGCGACTCTTCCATATGAAAGATCTACGATAAGACTCTTTTATTCTTACATCAAACGAGCCTTGAATAAATCGCCGTAATAAGTCTTCTACGATACGTAGAAAAGGATCGCGTAAGACACTTTTAAATAATAATAAATATGCATTTTAATTAAAAAATCAATTTGATTTAAAAAACACTCCAATTTAATCAAACGCGCTCGTCAAATAATCTTCCAAATGCTAACTGGGAATAGTAAAGTACATGTATTTATAACACGTAAACACATAAACATTAACAATCAATCAAAACGCACACAACTGTATGAAAATGAGCAAAGAACAAACGTATGAAAAAAATACCTTTGGGAAATAGCACTCAGATACACATATGTATAGAGATTTAATTGAGAAACTCAATAAATTTATTTACTCCTGGGTCAAAATATTTACAGTTGAGTTCTTTACAGAATATTCAAAACGTAGCGAAATTTATTGTAACTTATTGGCCTTATGAAGCTTGCAGAAATATTGCAAGTTTAGCGTAATACAAATAACGAGTTTAATTTTTCCTGAATTTTTTGCAGCAACAGTGATTTCATAAGAGGAGGTGGAATACTCATCTCTTTATTTCTTTCAAATTTTAAATTCAGACTTGTTAAAAACGAAATAATAATGAACATAAAACAAAAAAATTTACCATTAAGGCAGAATTAGTTTATACGTTCTGTTCTGTTACGAATCAGCCGTTTTATTTCTGTTCAATTGAAAACCTGTATGTGTGATTTGTTGTTACTTTTTTGTTCTGTTCTGTTATGGACAACGTTAAGTGACAGCCAACAGTTTGTATGTATTAGTTTTTTGTGATGTGAAATATTACAAATTTTGTTTTAAAAGTCAGAAAATATTATTTTAATTTAAATTTTTAAAAATTTATATATTTTTATCAAATAAAAGCCATTTTGCAAACATTTAAAAGATGCATTCCTATTATTACACTGTCCACATCTACAAGTTCAGACACAGAACAAGTAAGTAAGAAATATTTTCTACAGAAAAGAACGGCACAGAATGGCAACGAAAAGTAAAAACTAATTAGGCCTTTACTTTTTTTTACTTCACAACCCCGACATTTATGATTTCAGTATTATTTTGATTTCTAATTATATATTTCTAGATTGGTACCGTGATTTTTATTATTATGTCTCTCTGTCTCTCTAGTTTTGCTATCTGTCTATTTTGGTATCTGTTTGTTGCGAGGATTATTACACATTTAATGGGATATTTATTGCAATTTTTATATACAAAAATCTACTCCAACATACAATTATTTAAATCTCTTATTATTATAACTATTATGCACACTAACATATCTGTTTGGATATATTTGGATACTATAATTTTTCTATCACACATATTACACACACATTAGTAAAGTTGCTGCCTCATACCAGGACGCAAACAAACTCTTATTGTACACATTACATGAGAAATATATTTCATTGCAGCAGTGCAAGCTGCGAGAAGCACTTTAATATGATTAAGCACGTTTCCGTTTTTCTTTCGCTGTCTTTGTTTGATATTTTTTATTCTTTGTTTAGCACTTAAATAATAAATCAAGTGAAAACATTATACGATTTTTTTTTAAACATTTTACACTGCTTAATTTTTGCACCAAGGGAGCATTTCTAATGCTGTTGGATGCACTAAAGAACATTAGTCGTATTATAAATACTAAAGGGAGAAACTTTCTTTCACCATATAATACGAGTGAAAAGTATTTATTTACAGTAGCGACAATTGTACTACATGTAGACAGACACACATATTTACGTACCGATGACAAAGTCTAATAACTGGAAAAATATGATTATATCAAACACACATATACCATTGTTGTTCACAGTGCTGTAAAAGAATGTCGAAATTTTGTATTTGTCATTTTTACTTATGGAGGAGAACTTTAAAGTGTACAGCGGTAAAAAGTGGCGTAGTTTCGATTTCTATCATAAATCTGGATGTTGCTCAAGTCACGTCAATATCAAAACTTATTTGATAGATTTTAAATGTATTTTTTATGGTGAGATAAATTAGATAATAAAATATGTTTTAGTGGAAAGTTTTGAATCAAAGGGGTACATAAATTTGCATTACTTGCCAAAAATAATCGTTTCAATGGTGTACTACATACCTTCTGCAATAATTGGAAGTGATTAATTTACCATCTAATATAAATTAGATATTATTTTTGGAGATCAGCAAAAAAAAAACTAATGGCAACTGAATCAAATACATTTAAGCATTTTTCACGGTGATTTGTAGCTTGAAGAGCAATGATGTGAATTCTATATAATTGAAACACAAGTAATGTTAATGAAAGCGTTCATCTCTAAGCTGGCTTGTGAATGTTGCAGCAAGATCAATCAGCTGAGCAGGATGAATAAGGTTACACTTTGTTTTATTCTTGGTCACGTCGGGGCGGTAGGAAACGAAAACGCAGACAAAATGGCCAAGAAAGGGGCTAGTAAGCCCATGGCCGGACCAGAACTGTTTTATGGGCTTGGATTAGATAAAATCTGGGGAGATATATTGATGGAGACTAGAAGAATACCTTTGTTCAATCTCCTTGAAATGAGACATGCAATGCTAAGGATTGGAACCAAACTAGTTTCTTAGCTCTGGTGTTCCTAAGTAAAAACAATCTAAGAATGGTCACACTCTTCCTCAGAGGCCATTGCAGACTGAGAAAACACCTCAACAGACTTGGCATTGAGAATAAGAGCCTGTGCAGATTTTGTGATTACGAGTATGAAACTCCAGCACGTATTCTGAAGGACTGTGAGGCCTTATGCTACAGAAGATATAGTAATTGGACAAACACCTATTGGAGGATTGGGAACTGCTAACACTAGAACCATTGGCAATCTTGAGATTCCTCAGGAAAAGAAGGTATACAATAGATCCTCTTCGGCAGCAGTCTCCCGTGTTTCCCGAATAATCGAAATTCATTCATACGGCCCTATTCTCCTTATAGGAACAACAGGAATTATTATATTTACAATGTTATTAACCAAAATGGTAATGTTTAGTAGAACAATTTTGGCATCAAGCTCAAAAAGCCAACGCATAATTGATTTTAAGAACAAAAAAAAATTAAACTAAATTTGTTTAAAAACTAAAGATAATATTACAAATAAGGAGCTCTGAAGTAAATAATTTCTTCCGTGATTTCCATATAATAATATTTAAAAGACGTTAGCCGAGAATGAGTAGTACTTGCCTCCATTGATATCACCATGTTCAAGTAATTAGTTTAAATGACAAAGTGAAAGTAGTGAAGGGTGTACTTATAACCATTTCAACACAATACTTTTCCATCAAAGTTTTTGTTGGATTCTTTGCATTGTTTATTTTAAAGATTAAAGTCCTTGTAACGAAGTCATCATGAATAATAAAGTAATTTAGGTTTTTTTTTCTCGCAAAACAAATAAATTGAAGATGCAAAAAAACAGTGTTTCGCTAATAAAATATATTTTATGCTCGTACTTCTTATATTTTGTTCTTTTTGGTTTATAATGCACGAAAATGTTTTGAAAAAATCTATTGAAATACGTGTTTACATGAAGAATCTGACACAGACACACACACACAAACTAAAAGCAAACATTTAAAAATAAAAACTGGGGTCAACAAGAAAATGCTCTAAGCCGAACACATACGAGTACGACAAAAACAAAAATTGAAAGTAACAAATGTTACATTGCATCCACTAGAAAAACCTTTGTGTGCTTTAAACACACACATACAATTCCAACAGGATATTCATACATATTGTTACTTTAGCAGCTGGTTAGTCACGGCAAGTGTTAGAAAGTTTATTTCTTTGGTTGTATGTGTGAATCAAACACAAAAAAATACAGGTAACATATTTTAGTCAAGTTATAATATGTCATACGTTACTTTACCCTAGAAAATTATGTCTTCTTTTTCACACTATTTTCTAAATTTTTTTTCTCTGAAGATAACTTTTGTATTAAATCGCACAAAAAAGAAATGCAAAATGAACTCTCTAGTTGGCATAGCATACATAAAAATGTATGCTCGTTAACTTGTGTATGTTAATGTTTCCCAGCAAACATAACAATTCAAAGTGGCATCATGACTCGATGTGAGAAAACCTATGCTACAATTAGACGCCCAATGATGGAATATATTGCGTATCTATTATTTGAACAATAACTTTTCAATTGAATTGTATTTCTCGTATTTGATGTTAAAGCGGCAATGTGTAATGTATGATTTATTCATGCTTGGTTTTCGATAAAATGGGAATTATTCGACATTTTTTTAAGTTACTGAAATGCGTATTATATTTAAATTTTTTTAAGTTGTAGAGACAAAGATAATTAGTTAGTGATTGATTTTAGTGATTTATAATACTATAAAATTTCTGCTACGGACATTTTACTGGTTAACTAATTTCTTCTATAACATAAATATCTATGGTTATATCAAAGGGGTTTTTCGATGTAACGTCGGACAACGTATAGTTGTGTAAACCCAGGCAGAATGAGTATAACTAATTTTCGATAAATTATCGAATCAACCGCATATGGTTGCCTTCTATAGTTTTATAATAGCGTGATTAAGTTCTTTTTGCTTCGAGAAGTTTAACAGATCAGACGTGCCTCTAAATAAATGAAATAAATAAACTTGGTAAAACGTGGTAATTCAGTTGGTAAATTTCAACATCAACATCCCGTTTAAGGAAAGGAATATCCGTTTCGAGTAATTCTGTGTAATCTATAAACTGAATAGACCTTGATAGATTCCCCATTTATATCGTTCCTTGTAATTGCCTCTTAGTTTTATGGTAAGATCATCGTGCGTCCCATATCAAAAATATTCCTCATAGTGCTATTAAATTCTTTAACCATAGATTTGGTGTTCCCAATTGCTTTAGTTAACAGGTGGTGGTCTTATAACACCGGCTACCACTGTTTCATTTTATTTGTTACTCTATAACGTGGTCAGTAATACTCATAAAAAAAATCTGCATTGGAAACAGCAACGAATAGATAAAACAAGCGAGAAGCACTGTTTATTACAGGAGAGGAGGGAACAGCAACATCAGCTACTGAATTAAGGTCCGTCAGAACACAATTGAGTATCCAAAGATAACGAAGTTTAATAAATTATCTCGAAGCTACAATTATAAAAAAAAATAATAGAAGAAACAAGTTAGACCGGTCCAAGACGAAACGGTTGGTTTCTAGAAGTATCCCATTTATTAGCCGATCATCAAATTCCTGTTGGGTAATCTGTAATACAACATTTGATTATGTTTTGGTAAATTACGTATTTTGTGCAAAATTGTGTAATTTAGACTGCTTGAACTTTTAACATACGCTAGGTTCCTCTTTCGATCAAAAAACCTATCTAATCCGAAAAAAAAATCATAAATCATTGTTATAAGGTACTAACGCTGAAAGCTCAATATGCTAACGATTTACCTAATTATTGGGGTTAGACTAATAACTTCACCCTCCACCAATCGCAATATTGCACTATAACTCGTATTTACAATTGTTTTAATTATGTCATAATTATAACTAAAATTTAAACTGATATAACTTAACTTTAATTATTAAGGTTTGCCTAAGGAAATTATAAATTTTAAAAGAAAGATTAAATTAAATATACTCAACACTCAGCAACGATAAGCAGTTTGACGAGGCCTCATCATCCGGCAGTTGCAGAAAACTTCAAATCTGGTGAGTCTCAAAACAAACAAAAAATTTATAATTATCAAGAACATACTTTTATATCCATTATAATTAATCTGAAAGTAATTTAAAACAAAACAAAAGTTTAATTATTAATAGTTATTACATCAGGAATGAGTAATTATTAATTTTGTTTTTATACCCATTAGTTGATAATATTAAGTTTTTTAATTACATACCCTGGTGGTATTCTTTTTTCCGCTCACGCATAATGATACTGAAAAAGAAACAATAAGCATTTATTTATCTACTATGAGCGAGTTGACTGCATAATTGTGGTCATTCATAAATTGATTAATTTTGTTGTCTTTTGTTGCTGATCTACAATTGAGAGCACTCGTTGCTTCCTCTGAATAAAAAGTTCAGAGGAAAGTTTTTTTGCCATTAACAATCTATCTCTTGTTTTATTGAGTCTCATTTCATGTATGGTTGGATTGGCCCTCCGTCAACACCTTGGTATTCAAACATTAAGAAATATAAATTTTGTTTAGATACAAATGCACATACATCTCCATATATATATATCGATGTGTCTACATTTCATTATCTTATGCCTGAGCAGAAAAACCGTAAAGTTAATTTGTACCCTACGGTATGTACTAGTACAAAAGCTTATTCATTTAAGTTTTTTTTTTAATTTTTAGTCAGTTAACAACATGAAGAAGGTTCAACCTAAAATTTTTGTTTGTTTTAAATAAATCATGAATTTACAATGAAACTTTAAATTTTTTTAATTCTTACATAATGTGATCGGTTAGAATACGTCGAGTTAGGGATCTTAGACGAATGTTACACGCCCTAAGATCATTGGCAGGGTGGGTTAAGAGGCGTTATTCCCGACAACATCAGGGAACTTACTTCTGTAAGAGTTTTGCATAACAGGGATTGATTCCACAATGTCAGTTGATAAAATCAGGGTATAGATTAACATCCATTGTGCCAAATCAACTAGTCCATTTATTAACAGGGAGTCTATACTACTATTTATGTCATGACATTCCTATCGGTAAGAGATTTTTTAAGACAAGAACCCCCCCACCCGACTGAATGCTAGAGGATTCAATGGCTCCCCAATCGTCTTTTAAGTCTCTGAGAGCAAAACTGAATTAAGACCATATCCGATGGATTGAAACAGAGTTTGAGTTTTTTTCTTAACATTAATATTTAAAACGCTTGTCCGTTTGCTCATTACAAATGGTAATTAATACACCATCTACACATCTCCAGTGTTCAACCTCTAATTTTTATTTTTAAGTTGAAAAGAACTGTTTGACTTGAGTTTACATCTGACTTCATCCATTTCTTTTTTAATTTAAGAAATTATTTGATAAATTTAAATTATTTTTATTAAGAAGGTAATTTTTATTTTTAATGTTAATGCATGCAAATAAACATAAATAAATATGAAAAATATTATTTAGACCTCCTGTAGATAAATGTAATAGCAACATAAGAATGAACTGGAAATCCTTTGCAATAAAGTCAAGCTTGAGTCAAACAACAATTTCGAATAAGAAAACTGTCCGATACTTAGGCATACACGTAGATAAATTTTTATACTTCAATGAACACGTTAACGAAGCCATTAGAAAAGCACAAAAAGCGGTTTTTATGTACAAATCTCTGTTTTACTCCAAATACATAAAACCTTCAGTAAAAATAATCATGTATCAATCGCTCATAAGACCGATTCTTACATATGGCTGCCCTATATAGTTTAATATTTTACCATCCTAGATGGAAAATCTTCGAGTGTTTGAGAGAAAATGCTTAAAGGTACGGCCACATCTGACAAAAATTGGCCGAAAAAACGTAACCAACAGGCAAACTAAATTTGCATTTTCTTTAATTCCAATATTTTTTTAAATATCGGTTCGCATTTATTAAAAACAATATAAGAATAGCATTTTGCGGCATAATTGACTTCATTTTGTAATATAAAAACCAAGGTAAATCACACTAAACCTAAGCAAAAGTAGTGGTTACGTTTTTTTGGGCAAATGTTTGCACGTCGTTATTTAGATCAGTGCAGAACATTTTTTTTAAATACGTTTCAAACAAAAAGCTATATAACAAAGCAAATATTATTAGAATAGATAACTTCATCATTAACATGATTAGAAATTACATTTTCAGCAGCTCATACTGGAAATAGTTTAGTTTTAATTTCTAGTTTTTCCTACATTTCAAACGCTTTGGAAAATGTACTGGGTCCACCAGAGCCATTCTTATAATTAGATACATTAAATATTATCCAGGATGAAAATAGTATTCCAATACTTTATCACAAATATAGGCGGGCTAATGATAAGGATATCAATTCTAATATTTTGTATAGCACAAATAAATATGATAGAAGTCTAAGTAATAGAGAACTACGAGGCAAGAACACCAGAAAATTATGGTGGTTGAATGAATAATATATATTATAAACCTTTTTTATATATACAGTTGAAACTCGGTTATTCGGGCCTCTATTAACTGGCATGCTCCCAGCTTTGTTTCACAACCTCTATTATCCGCTTTTTTACCTTTATCATCCGTACTTTTTTTATACCTCTATTATCCGTGCAACAAAATTTTTTCCAGTTAATTATTTAGACACAGAATTCAAATTCGGTGATTCCAATTTTTCGTTATGGTTATTATGGTTCTACAGGTATTTCAGAGCCAGATAAAATGCAGCCGACTTGACAAAATGAATGGGGCTACTTTCACGTGCGATTCTCAGAATTGAGTCCCAAATCAATTAGCCGAAGAATGTTGTACTGTGTAATGTTGTCTGGCGTGATGACATGTTTCAAAATTTGCATTAAAATTATTTTATTTAATAGTTACGCTTTCGATGAAAAATAATCCGCCTTTTATTTAGAATGGGGCTCCTGATGTAAAATCAGAGCACTTGCCAGCAGGATTATAAGCGAAAGTCCTGCTATATTTTTCTTAGAGCCCGGCTTAGCTGTTGTCCACATTTTTTGCTGGGAAACATTGCTAGTTGGTCTCAAGTTAAGTTTTTGTTTAGAAATTCCTCAACAAAATAAAAAAAAATAAAATGTCGACAATATTACATTTAGGGTAGTAAATCTTGTCTTGGCACTAACAGTTGATTAAGTTCTTTTTTGTATCGCAGGTACTTGTAATTTACTACTGTTTTTTTTGAAGTTTTTATTTTTTTTTAAACTAATCATCCAGCAAATGTGGATGGCTCAGGAATCCTTAGTAACGATACATTAGTATTTATAATTGAAGTGTAACATTTCGGTTAAATTTCGTTTTTGTCTCATATGCATCCTAATAATTTTATTTATGTTATTAATATACGTATGTTCTTTCTGTCTTAAGTTAATATTTGGACTAAAAACACAAATTTGAATAAGAAAATGTTTGCCAAAGCTAATAGACGTTTATATATTTTCCCGGTATATACAATTCCCTTTACTCTTGTTTGCTTTTAAAATTGTTTAAAGTCGCGAGTTCTTGCTTTTTGCTTAAATTGTGGATTTCTTTTGAGTTTTTGCCAAGAAATAATATACAAAACATTTTATCGTTTAATGAACTGCAGAAGTTTATGAATATTTCATTTTCTATTTTTTTTTTTACTTCTCGAGAATTTTTTTTGCTCTCGTTGTTTCTTTTAATAGCAAATGTTGGTAATTTCTTTCCTATAGCTTGGAAGGAAAGTCAAGAGTATGTATGCTTGTGTCAAAACTTGTTGTTAACTCGAACATTATATTTGTGTTTGGATTTACATAAATATTGCTGTTAACATACATTTACGTATTACAAATATGTTAAACATTTTGTTGTGTTTAGTTGTGTTGTGTTACATCCATAGAGACGAAAGAAAAGTCTAAGACATCTATAAATATTTATTGAAAATGAAATCTTATATATAAATCTTCAATTAAATAAAACTTATCCCAGTTTAAGCTTATAAAAGTGTCAAGACTGTTGGAAACCAATAACCCTATAAGTAATTTTATATAGTAAGATTAAAATTAATTATTCAAACAACAATTTCAATAATCCGATTATGATGCGCATTTTTGAGATGAGTGTTGACTTTCAATATATTCACAAGTAGACGCACACAAATGGCCTTAATTATTTTATTACGCACATATGTAATGATTTTTATGTTTGCAATTTATATTATCATAAACTAAATTTGCCTTAAGATACAATTCATTTTTATATATATTATTTGTCATTGTTATTTTTACATTATAATTAATTAAAGAACAAGAATTGAGTAAATTTTGATAGTTTGAGAAGATTATAGATTATTTTTATAGATTTTTATGTCTTATGAGCAGCATCAACCATTTTGGGGGTTCTAGCGATTACCGCTCGTGACCTAGAGAGTGTATAAAAATGCTTTATTTTTTCTTTTTACATGTTCAGCCAACGTCTGGTCTGAAGGTATCATCAATAACGTTATATTCCATAAAAACTATTACTTTAAATTTTTTTTAATGATTTTCGTAATGCTGATAGCTTTCTTGAATGATATTAGACGGACTTTTCTTTTCTCTTTAATGACTTTCATTAGAAGAGTCTTACCAAGCCTAGAACACTTTAGTGATCTATGGCATAACAAAATCCTTTAGATGTTAGAGAGCCATTCTTTGCAACTGCTCTTGTTTCATTTTATTTAAAAATCAAATAATTATGTACATACTAATGTAACACATTTTGAAGTATTTATAAATATACGCCTGCCCCTAAATTCTACAAGTCTAAAGTAGAGAAAAAGCTACAGCTTGGACACATGCATTTGTAATCAGTGTGCATGGATTAGCAGCAACTTTAAATGTCTATAGTGATCAGATCTTAATAAAATATAAATTGCGTACATTTGCAAACAAATACTTTTAAATTTTATTAGTTAAAATTCACTGCATGATGTCAGCAAATGTTGCATTATAAAAAATTTTCTCGTCTGCTAATTATTTATATCTCAAAGAGAGTGTGAATTTTTTCCCCGATATTTCGGTGAGTAATAATGTGATCCACAGCCCCGTTAATTCTTGTTATAAACATCATCATTTGCCTTTTCTATTTATCACTTAATGATGCATTGCATGCTGTCTCTCAACAGTTGTTCAACAAGATTGTATTGAAAATTAATTTTTAATTACAATTCTTCGTCATTCGATATAAATTCGATTACGTGCCTGCCATTTAAAAGAGAAAAACTTTATAATTGTAATTGCATTTGTTTTGCGCATATTTTTTTTCTCGCAGAAACAATTGTTTTTAAATTGTATGGCGCTGTACCATATTTATCTTATCAATTAAGTGTTCTATTTATAGAAGGTAAGAAGAAATAAACGAATAAATGGGAGAATATACAAATTCATTTGCAATTTCGAAATCTAGTGACAGTGAACATTGTTTTTTAGAACATATTTTGCTTGTTTATTTACATTTCAATTGACTCATTAAACAATTAAAGTTGTTTGTTCAATTTACAACATGTTTTACACACTATTAGTAAATGTAATTAATTTTAAATGTGTTTTTTTACTAATGATGTGTAGTTAGATGTTGCAGGCTATTCTAATAATTTTGTCTTTTACATTTTAGTTTGAAAAATATTTTTAATACAAAATAAAAAAATTTTTATTCTTATATAAATACTCGTATGTATATGGATTTTATTTTATATATTTCTTTTAACCCTGCCACACGCTCAACTTTTTCTTTCAAGTTTTTCACTCGTACTGCTTATCGAAATTCGTTTTCATTGATAGCTGTGACGTAGGCTGCATGGAATTTTAAAACAATTTAATTTTTCTAGATGTCATCGTCAAGAAAACAGCTTCAAATGGTTGTTCTATACATCACACAACTTGATTACACTTATTAATTTTATTCACAAACATATTTGATTATTTGATTTTAATTAGTAGTTTTGAATGTTTGTAAAAAACGAACCAAAAAATTTTTTCTTCACAGTAAATTGAAATACTCGATGGAAAGAGAATTTCAAAAGCAAGTTCATATCAAGTTTTAAAAGTATGAGTGTATTAGTAAAAAAGTGTGAGTATATAAAAACTTGATAAACAAAATTTGATCGTGTAACCCCTAAGTTAATCTTATCTTAGATTTAAAAAAAATGTAAGCAGATATTATAAAAATTGGAAATGATAAAAGTGGCAGTAATTCATATAATTCATATGAAATAATTTAAATCGATTTAGCCTTTAATATTTATTTATGGCACTGCATGTACATTTGATTGCGCGAGTAAAATTTTCTAAATAAATTCGAGTTTACTTAAAATTTCTTTTCTTTTTCTTTTCGAAATATATATGAAGGAGGAATTCGATAAAGATCGTTTAGTTAATAATATGAGAACCAGTATCATTTCTATAGTCATATTTATTTAGCTTTATTCGTTTCCTAAAATAAAGAACACATTTGAAACAACTTTGTGGTGTTTGATGAAAGCTTTAGGCCATAACAAAATTGCAGTATAGAAAATAAGGTATAATTACTCAAATTTGTTAACAGACGTACGTTATTATTAAGACTCAATTTGAGCAAATTCAAATTAAAATAAAATCAAAAAAATCAAATGAACTTGAGAAAATTTATAAAGTATTGTCAACTATTAATATTTTTTTCACTGGAAATTTGCCTAAAATATGAAAAAGAGAGTTATAAGTGATTTGATAATTTTTTTTAAATTAAATATGTTCAGAAAGAGTGTTTTCTATACGATGACAGCTTAATATTCCGTTTGCCTGAATTCAGCCTCTTCCCAAAAGTGAAAACGTTAAAAATATGTTTAAACTGAGTGGTGAAATTATATTTTTGTGTTTTTTAACTTTTATACATAAAATAATTAAATTTTAAAATCAACTCAAATTCAAGCAAAATTCGCATACGCATCCGTTTACCTCAAACATGTTTGCCAGCTTAATATGTAGCCAAATAAATTTAATGCTCTTAAGCATCCGCTTTTAAACTGAGGTTTTTGTAATTTATTTTCACTGTTTACCATTTAATGAATATATTTTACTCATTTGTTGTACCAACGCATCTCTGCGCATCCATACGCATGTTTGCCTTTGCAAACTAACGGATACAACTATGCGACAAATATGAATACTCTAGAAAATAAGCATGAACTTTATACATACTTTAACATTATTCGTTGCCCAATCCCATCGATATGTCGAATACTGTCATATCTCAAGATTATGGATTTTTGTAATGTAGTATCTACATCGATATCTTGTTGTCCTAGAATAGGGTATTATTTGCAAATGCAGTCTCTGTGCTACCTAAGAAAAATTATTTATTATATTATAAATTATTTATTATATTTAAATTTATAAATGCTTGTAAGTTAATTTACCTATTGAGTTATTTAAGTTTTCACTGGAGTTATGACAGTTTTAGAATAAAAAGCATTTCATTTGTGAAGTACGTAAGAAAAATGATTGCACAAATACACATTTACTAGAGATATTTAACATTTGCTGTTCTAATATTAACAATTATTTATCAAAATAAAATATTTTACCACTATCGTGTTTGGCTGTGAAATTTGCCACAAAAGATTAAAATTTAAATATTTTTTTGTTTTATAATGCACTCAATGGCAGTTGCAAATGATAACACATTTTTTATTATATTCAAATTGTTACTAATGACAAAATATTAAAACCAGCATATCCAGCGCTCGACTCAATTGACCGCATTCTAGAAATTAATATTAAACATTTGTATAAATACATACGATAAAATACAAATACAAAAACATCCTAAATAAAGTTAAAACTCTGTCTCATGCCTATGCAAAAGCAAAATGAACAAACACACATGCAGACTTTGTTTATTTTTCAAATTGAAGCTGATAAGGATGCAAGTGTTAGTAGCAACTTTAAACGCTTACAGCTCCCTTAATATCGAATCGATTTAAATAAAATTAAGATTATGAATATCTATGTAAAAACCCATTTAAAAGTAAATAAATGTTTCCAAAATCGATTCAGTATTATGGCCGCAAGAGGGATTTAAGGAAACTTGTTTGCCTATTAATATAGTAGATGACAATTTATACATCCTGAACAATGCAAAAATATTAAATTTTTATATCTTACTTTGTCATAAAGTTTAGAATACGAGTATAAGTTAAATAATTTTATGTATTATATTTTTTAAGCTTAAACTTTTTAATATCTGAAAGTCCAACATCTAATTTATATGAATGAACTCAATCAAGGCAAATTGACGTCAGGTAGTCGCATCCAAATTTATAGACATAAAAGGATCTGTCAAAAACGGCTGAGAAATTTATGAAAAAAATAAAAGGAAAAAGGTGTTAGGAAAATGCGGAAATAAAAATGTGTAAGGAATAGTGGACATAGGAATTTCGGATGCGAAAGGCACTCATAGTTCAATTAAAGACTATTATCGCAACAGTTCATTACCTGCGACCACAGTCAATACCGAGAACTATATAATAACAAGCCATGGTATTGGTGCGTCTTCAGTTTCCGAAGGTGATCTAGTTGCTACTATTAGTGGTACGCTGGTTGCTGGTACTGCCTCAGCTCAATAGTCGGCTGGCATTAATCAAGAAAAAGACAACAATAACTTATTTGTTTTCAAAGTCTGAATTCAAAATTTTGAAATTAACTTTATTGTGTCATCTCATGTGACATGTTGTGAAATAAAAATAATAAGCCTTGTTCTGTAAAACGAAACAGATTGAATTTTCGTTTTAAAACGAGTCCAAATATATTGGTGTTCTTGAAACTGAATTCACATGGTTTCATTCTTTTTAAAATCGAGTAAACAACTTGAACGAGAAGAAACCGAATGCAGTTTTTCTCTGTGGAAGTATTTCTAAATAATACAAACCTCAATATGTTATTATTTATTTTAAATAAATATATACACATATATTTTTATATGAAATTTTTCTTTAAAAATATCTTTTAAAAATGATCCCAAGACTATTCAAATTTACTGCAAACATAATCACAAATAAATTGAAAGAAATACAGCAATTTTTATTTTTAATTATTATTTTTTTTTTAATAATATTTCTTATACATCTATAAATTATTTGCATTAGTATTTTTGCATTTTGGCGTTTACAATTCTTACGAGTAGTTGAAATCAAATTTTACAGCAGCAAATCGTTCAATTTCCATATTACTGGAATCGAGATATCAGAATTTCAGGCCAGGAGAGATCCCGGAATTCAATATTTTATAACTGATTGGTGAACAATTTATTTCTCAGATAATCAACAATAACTTTCATACTTTATTATTTTCGCTAAATTTTTGAGCCTATACTCCTTAAAAATTTTCTCCAGGATTAAACAAAGTCAATATAGCAGTAATTACTACCACTATCTTGAAAAATCAAATGGTCTTTGTGTTATTCTTTGTATTGTTAGTGCCATTTTTACTCTCCTTTCTATTATGTTTTTTAAGATGTTTTAAAAATTGTAACACAAATTGGATAAAGCAATTTAAAGGAAATGTAATTAAATAGGTAAACACACCCATTACAGCAAAAATAAATTTGCACTTTACCTACAAAGAAAAATTATACAACTTTGTTTGAGTTAAGCCTTGAAGCATGTTTTCAGTAACTTTATATGGCTGCATAAAAAAACTTTTGCTTTTAAACAATTTCCACAAAACACTAATCGATTGTTTGTTAGACCATAACTGGTGCCAATAAACTTTTCCTTTTTTGACAAAATTGAAAAAGATATTTTAAACATTTTAATACTACTAAGAATACCATTTTATACTCTTTATTGTTGCCTTCCATTTCAAAATCTATCAGTAAACTCTTAACGAAAATAGCATCAATACCATCTGACACCGAAAATAACAACAACAAAAGTATGACTACAAAAAACAAACAGGAAATTTCTAAACAAAAAATCAATGCTGAAAGAATAATGATTTAAAAATAGAAAAAGTTTTATTTAGAAAGCTATTGAAATATTTTTTCATACAATTCGCATTGTTTCTTTATGCTGGTCAAGATAATAATAATTATTGAGATGACAGTATAATTTAAAAAGTTTAATTTTACCAGTTTGCTAAAATAATTCGGTACGATTTAAGTCCAATATTATGCTTACTGAAATCTAATAAACTGGCAGCTTACACCTCCAACATCAATTAATATATATATTTAAAAACATTTAAAAATATTTAAATAATATTTTAAATATATCACCTCACATGCTAATCTAAACAAATCTCAATGAATTTTTATTTCGTTATTATTTTTGTATCTGTGAAATGCTTAAATTTTGTTTGTACTGCTTGAACGTTAAATTTTTTATTTTATATTTATTTTTTTAATCGTACAAATTGATTTTCTTTTATTTTTTAAATTAATTTTAAATTGTTGTGGGTATTTTGTTTGGTGCTTATATACATATCGCTCATTTACTCATACAACGTCATAAGTCCCAAAAAGTCGTTTTTCAGAAAACCCGTTTAAAGTTTTTGAATTACACACAACTCCATTGAAAAACAAAATAAAAATATTCTCCTTTCAAGAGGCCAGTAATCGAGATATTTGTGTGATATTTTTACATAATATTAAGAACCATACGATAAATAATTTTGCATTCTAAAATCAAAAATTACGTTTTTTCGAGTTATGACGTTGTATGTTGTATATTAATTTTATTTGAAGTTAACATAATGTGGTGAAGTAAAAACAAATGTGTAATTAATATTACTCATACCCACCAGTGAATTTAAAAAATCCCAAAAAGTATGCTTTGCTTTTTGCAAAACTGATTTACTGCGAAAGATAAGTGAGTAGAAATACACACACATACACACATGCTACTCATTAACTCTAAATGGCAGAGTTTCGTTTAGTGATGCCAAAAGTAGCGGTTTTAATTTTTGATATGGAATTGGTTGGAAAATTAAAAGCGTAAGGAAAATGGAATCGATTTTTTAAGGCAAATGCAGGGAAGTCTTAAAAGTTTTTATTATTTCCTTTTAAATAAAGAGAACACCTAGAACACTGTATGAAAAAGAAAACTTTTCAAAGTTTCCAAAATTTTGTTTTTATTTTTTATAAGAACTTTCGAATTACGGAACATATTTTTTACTCACAAAAAACCTATTATAAAAAATAATGTACACACACTATGAGGTCCTTTATGCGTTTGTTAAGTATTCGAATTTGCATGAATTACAAAAGTAATTTATAGGAAAATCTTATTTTTGTTTTCCATATAAATTAACACTTCTTAAAAATAATGATAAAACTATTTTAATTAGTTTAATACGCTTTTCTAATCAAAAAAGTCGATGCTATATAAAAATAAAATAGTGATGAAAATCTATTTTATTTTTCTAAAAAAAATTTTATTAAAAAATCAAACGTAAAATGTAATTATAACTTCTCCACACGCTTACATAATTACATATTTTTTTCTTGGCCATGAATGTGTACAATGAATCCAATCTTTTTAAAGCGCCTACCAGATTAAATCTGACTTCTACCAGTTCTATATATTATAACTCTTTAGGATGAAAGAAGTCTTCTATCAAGAAATAAAAAAAATTACAGAAATATGATTTAGCTGAGAAGCAAAGAGACAGAAATATATATTTTTGAAATCAAAATATATATTTTTTTATAAAGTTTTTTTTAATACGAATTCTGCACTTGAAATGTACATCATTTGAAATATATACATGTCTTTATTTAAAAGCAATACATTTTTATTGTTGGGGAAAAATAAGGAACTCTTTTTTTGTGTTAATAGAATTACTTTTTTGATTTTTAATATTAATTGATAGAATTTCTTGAATATATTAAGGAATTTCTAAAAAAATATTTGCTGGCATCGAAGGGTTCCTTGCTGAAATTATTCAATAGCATGTGTTGTAGTTGCAAATAGAGATTTTAGATTTAGTGTAATTATTAAATATTTTCCTAAAATACAATGAAATCAATTGAATGCGGTTGAGCTAGTTTCTGTGCGCACTTCGTGATTGCTCTTAATCAGTGTTTAAAATGTTATCACGATTTTCGCAAACATACCAATACATTGCGGTTTCAGTGGCTAAAACAAAAATCAAAGCATTAAGGAACTACACTAAATTGTTTTCTTTTCCTAAATTTTTTTTTTTGGAGTGTGTCAATAAAAAACAAGTTTATTTTATGGGTTTCGTTGAACAAAAATAATATTTACGCACTACCATATTTTTATGTTAAGAAATAAAATGCTTTTAAAATTTGTAAATCAAATGCAGAACTTTTTAACTAAAATAATTTACATATATGTATTTTAAGGTATAACATATAAAAAGACAATATTTTGCGGCAAGTAAACATTTCCGGTATTATCCTTGTAACAATCGCGCAACCAATCACTAGTTCACTCAATCACTGCTGATAATTGAAGCTTTCTACAAGCCACCAAGAGTTCGCTATTAAACTACAAGGAGTGCAAATACAAAAAACTGTATCGTCATTTTCAGCATATTCATTTATTTTATAAAATTAAATGGCAAAAAAAGTAAAACTTCACGTGCGATGCAATTTTATTGCCAGCAATTTAAAAGGAAAAAATCTGGATATTTTATGTTGAAAAAAAATGATGAGAACAGCAAAAAAATCAGGTGGAACAAGAACAAAAAAATGATGCAAAAATATGGGAAATGGTAATGAAAAAAATTTAATCAAGTAAAACTTGAGGGCATCATGTAGTAACGATCAACGCTTTATTGAACACACATGGAAAAATAAATACATACGCAACTGATTGAACGAACGTTAAATACAGACTAAAACAGACAGACAGACAGACAGCGACTGCAATTTACTGACAAGTACTGGGTGTACTCGAACAAAGTGTAACAACTATTTTCGTTTTCGTTGATGGTGATTAAGCGATTCGTTTGTTGTGATGTTTGCAGTATGCATATAATAAAGATACAAAAAGTATTATTTAAATAAATTGAACTAAAGTAAAATAAAATGAAAATAATACTTATAATAGTAATAACAGCGTGTGCTATCTGATTGCGATGTTATTGAAGGAAAATTCATTGTCAGTGACTTTTAAACTTGCTGTCTGATTACTGCATTACAAGTGTGTACCTTTTCAAACTTTTCAACATTTAATTTTTATATTATAATACAAAACTTAAACTCTCAACGAAATTGGAAATAAATCTACAATTAAGAAATATAAATTGCTTTATTTAAATTAATTGTTTTATTATATATAAATTTCATAAATTAATAATAAAACTACAAAGTTTACAAAATAATACTTCATCTTAATAGTTTATTTTTAAAGAGCAGCAAAAGTGTATAAGGAAGATCGGTCTAATTCCAGCGTGTTCCCAACATTTTTGTACATGAATCACTCTTCCATGCAGAAGCACTTTGCTAAAACGTTCGAGCTAAGTAATCTCTTATTAACTCAGCATTGTGCCGAAGGAATAATCAGTCAGTTAACTTTTCATATGGTAGTCAATACCTGATGTGACTCTTTATAATACCGATCATCCTGAGCTGTTAACGCATAATCTGTTGACATAGAATCATGATCAAAGTACGGATCAGTTATTACGTTTGTTTGATTAGCAGTTATTAAACCACATAGACCATGTGTATCCTGGAAGGTGACATCACCAATGATTTGCCGTAGAATCACACTTCTATGTCAGGTTCATCAGCAAACCCCATTCCAAGACTCCGCAAGCCTTTAAAGCCAGCATCATCTGTTGAAGCTCTTGTTGGACTCTTAAAAGAGGACGACGAGATTTGTAAATCGCCTGAAGACGAGTGATGTTTGGGCTTACGGGGCCCCCTGGTACCAGGTGATATGTCACTGCTAAGACCACAAAGAGACCGGACTCTTCCAAAATTATATGTCCGATATGCAATCACTTCTACAGCTTTGAACAAGAGTTATGTTCCCCGTTTCTGCTAAGCATGTTTTCTTGTTAATATAAAAAATATATTTCTTAGAGAACACGCATGTGCTGATGCTCTGAAATTCGGAGTTAAGATAATAACCAGTATGCTTATGTGATCAAAGGTGTATGCCCGGAAATATCAAATACCTGTTTGCAGACTGACGTAAGTCAAAACTCATATTGATTTTATATCAGGGGAGAGAGTATGAGACCAAGGTGTCCAACTCATTAAAATTGAGTGTACTTTCGGTCGGCACCACGAGAACGTAGCGTACAAGCACATCCTGTGCATCGATAGAAAGCGAATGCTTTGCGCACGCAAGGTCTGCTAGCCCACAAACATGCAGACGGTGTAAAAAGAACAATGATGGTGTTGATGGAGACTGACTCAAAAATCAAACAAGCCCAAAAACTATCGATCATTACATAAAATAATGCTGCAATTTAAAGTTCTTCGCCTTGAAATGTAGGAAATGATTACAAAGCAAAAAATAAATAAAAAAAACAATAAAACTTCAATTTCTTTAAGTAAATATTTTTTCTTTGACAAAAAATATCGCAATTTTTCATAATGATTAAGCCAGCAAAGAGACATACTTTACAATGCTGCTGTATGTGCTAATGCAAAGAAAAAAGTAAAGTTTGCATGCAGGTGATAGCTCGATCTCCCAAGTATACTAGTGACTTTAAATCTCTATTCTATGCCATGATATACGAGTATGTACACATGTGTATATATATGTCTATGTATGTATAATCGCACAAAATAGTAAACATATACAAAAAATCTAAAATATAAAACACACTTCTGTTTTATATAAATATTTATATAAAAAATAAATAAAACTGAAGAATTTCTTTACGCCTTAAAGAAAAACTTTAGCATAGAGGAAACGGAAATTAATTCAATTTTAAAAATCAAACTCAAAATGTCACTTATTTCTTTTGGGAATTGCCCTCAAGAAGATAAGATACCAGGCACAGAAGCATATGATGAATACACTTAAAAGTGAATGTTAAAAAGAAAATTAATTTTGCAATTGTTGAAGCGAAAAATTAATTTAAATATTTCATGCTCGTATTTTTTTTCCTTATATGTTTGTTCCTTTAAATAGGCAGTTGAAAAACTAACTGAATAAGTTTGATTTTATGTGGGGGAATGAAATATTCAAAGAAATACATTCGATCTATTAGACGTACAAGTATGTATGTGTATACACACACATACATATTTACACATAAACATACATATTTAAACACACATATACATATTTAGGTGGAATCACAAAAATCTTTAATTATAAAAAAAATTATAATAACATTGTGAACTTATTTACAATACATATATTTATACAGTGGTAGCTGGGTTGCTTTCATATATTTTCGCCAAAAGAAACTCTTCTTTAAATGTAAAATATTTGAAAATGAGTGTAATGTGTGTTTCGATCAATCCACAGATAGTTTGAATAGATAACAGCAGAAATGTATTTAAAAATTAAATAAATTACAAATGGGAATAGTTTGTATTTTGAAAGTATTTACATAAATTTTTAGTATTTCGCTCGAGCTAAGTTGATAGTAGAAACTATTTCACATTTAAATAGGTTTCGATCGAAGGCACTTTTGAGACCCCATACCTCGGCAAATTTTTCACAACATTACCGCTCATAAACACATTTTGTTTCGACAACGTTGTAATTTTTTGTACTTTAATATTTTACAGGGTTCGATTTCTGCTGATGCAGAATTATGTACAAAAAAAACTTATACAAAAATTGGTGTTCGTGAAAAATTTAACCGATGCCGAATGTCAACCGAATATAGTTTTTTTGCCGATGTCCGAAATCAAGCTTGAAAGTTGGATCGGACACTTCATTTAAATAATTAAAAGGCTGATATTTATCTGCAAGTTTTTTATGAGTTAAGTAAAGTTCCTACTATGGGCCCAATATAGCGATTTTTGATGACCCACTTCCATGAGGCCATTGTTAAAATTGCCACATGCCTATCTTTCTCAACTAATTGAAGTATGAGTGGAGTATTCAAAAACCAAAACCGACAACCGGTTTTAACGGCTTTTGTTCTTAAGCAAATTTTTGAATAACGACATGTCTGTCACATGTTTTTTATTGTATAAAAAATTTTAAGTTACAAAAAAAAATTGTTATTGTAGCTTCCCATTTGTAATCAGGGCGTCTCTACTAATTTAGGTTGATGACATGCAAAACAAAACAGACTAAATAAGTAGAGGAAGCTTCGTTTATAGCTAAAAATCGTTGATGAAATAAGAGATAAATCTCTCTTCATTGAATGCTTATTAAAGTATTAAGGATGTTTGAATGAGATCTGCCCAAGCGGATGGTTAGGGTGCTTCCCCCCAGCAAGTAGTCAAAAATGGGTTTCCTGTCTTTTATAGTAATACAAAAACATTTTCATTCTCTGATAAGTTCTGATTATACTCGAAGCTCGAGATCACCCACAATATGTTCATTAACAACTAAATACGATCACAGATGTATCCAGCGAAAACATAGGAAGTACATACTTTTTAGTGCTTCTACTTTGATATTTTAACTCGTTACTTTAACAAGGCGTGGTCATGGGAAGCAGGTATTTAACACTTTAGCTTACAAATAACGATGTCAACATTTTGAATAATTAAACGTCTGCTTGGAGTATTAAACTTTTCTTTTTAATGTATTATTGTGTTTGATGTCAAATGTTTTACTCATTGACATGTCAACTGTCTTACTCACTAGCATAACTATTTGTTTAAGCGTCAAAAAGTCGTATTTACGAACGCGCATTCAATTTGAGTTAAATCCACTTTGCTGAGGAAGATGTTGACCGTTTATCTAATGTATGAAAAGTAGAGCTGAGTAGCTCATGAACGAACGGGTTAAATTGTACGAATCACCTAACTGAACGAAGTGATCCGGTATTTTTCTGCACGCTTTTTGTTCAACATTGCACCGGCCGATATTGCAGATTAGTTAAAACTTGTTTTGGTTCGTTCAGGTGTTTTTTCTTATGTCCAACTTACTTTCGTTCATGGATTTTTTTTATGTTGTATTCTTTTGTTTCATTTGAGTTTTGATGTATTGATCAGAGTTATTTTAAATGTTAAATATACATTTCTTTTTATCATCAACCTATAAAAATTATAGTGTATATTAAGCTAAAAAATAAAATTTCTAATATTCTAGTCAAAAGAACAAGAAATTGCTTCTAAAATGAACTTAACCATGATGTTTTAATTAATAAATCCATTTTTTTAATAAATTCTTATGTTTAATTACATTATTCAAATATTTACAACTGATTTTCTTAAGAAAATAATGAATTAAAAAAATAGAATTGTTGCCGTAATTGAACGATTGAGCGAAAGGGTTAATTTTTGGTAATTGAACGAAAATGACCGATCACTGAAATGAACGATTTGGCATAGCTCTAATAAGAAGTGGATATCAGCTTCCGCTCCACGCAGAGTATAAAATATATATGTATTTATTAAATAGAAAGTGGAAGCGCGTAATTACTGTAAAATATTGCGGACAGTTCTTATGTTGTTTGGGTTGAAAAGTAGGTCGTTCTTAGCAAACAAATAAAACAAACTAAAAGTTTTTTTAAAAACTCTTGTTTGTTGCGGATTTTTGAAAATATTTGAAAAAAGATATCGATGAAATCTCGATAAATAAATATAAAAAATTTATCTAACAGTGTTAATTTTTCGTCGTTCAAATTAATTTTGCAGTTATTATTTTTATAATTAGCCCAATTATAAATAGAAATTCCTCATGAAACGTTTCCCTTTTTCCTTTTCTCCTATTATGAATAAATATTCCCTCATTTTACTTTTTAGTCCGTTTTTATAAACCGTGTAAAAGGGAGAAAAAAATAAAAAGCTAAAAAATAGTTATTCTAAATATATTTAAGTTTTGGAGTTTCCCTAAAAAAATTACTTCAAAACAGAAGAGAATTTGAATTAATTGGAGAAATTTTTTAATATAAACATTTCCTTATGAAACAAATTCCTTGCGAATATTTTTAATTGGGCTGAATATATCAATAAATGGGGTTGGATAATTTTATAAAAAAACGGTTAAAGTTTTTTTTGCAACAAAGCCGTATTTGAAACCGCATTTTTAAAAAAGCTATTTTTCTAATAATTCGAAAATTGGTTTCTCAAAAATATAGTTTTTTAAATATTTTTGCTGTACTGAAAATAGTGGCATATGACCTTACTATGCAATTAATTGAGAATTACCTATATCTTTATTGTAGTTCACCGACAAAAATCCGTACGTTGCGCCGATAATATGAAGTTCAAATAAAAAGAACTCTGACAAGTGCAGATATAGAATTCATCAGACCAATTTTATTATACTGCTGATTGAATAATTCATTAATTTTAAAAATCGTGAGTTTATAATGCTTTTCGAATATGAAGCTAACTGCCTGTTCGTCGATATCGAATAAGAGTTTTCTTTCGAATTATTACATTTCAAATAAAAACAACTTTTAAAATTTTGTTTTTGTTTTAAATGTAATTATACGAAAGAAAATTTTCGTCGATATCGGCGAACAGGCAGTAAATAAATAATGCTTTTTCTTTATTTCTTCTCTGCCTGCCCAAGAAGGCGGAAGATAAATTTTTTACATTATAAAATATCAAAGTTATTGAATTTTGAGCGATTGTAAACATTAAAAAAAATTCCAGAGTAATTTTTGATGAAACTTTATAATTTTGCGCTTTTGGAACTTTCTAAAGTGGCTTTAAGGAACCAATAAAAGTGTAGTATTATTTATTATTATAACTTAACGCGGCAATCACACCATCAAATTATTTTTCGTTTATCAGTCAAGATTTTTTCATATACTGCTTTGCAAAATTTACAAAAATTGAAAGCTGTGACGTGGGCTGTACGCAAATTTAAAGCAAATTTTTAAGCAAGATCCCGTCAATTTAAAATTTGGATGAAAAACTGCAATCAGCTGTTTTCTTGACTGTAATTTGAAACAATCTATGGAATGAAAATTTGTAACTGAATTCTCGTCAAATTTTAAATGTATGAGTAAAAGTGTGGTAAAAACAGTGAGAGAGAATTAAAAAATTTGAAAGAAAATTTGATTGTGTGACTACCAAGTAAGAAATAAATTTATTTCCATAATATATACGTACTTAATTAACGATTCTTTTTAAGTTTCTCTCACTTTAGATAGTTTAATTTTAATATGAAAGTTCAAGATAACTAAAATTATATTGCAGTAAAATGAAAAAAAAAAAAATTAATTATAATTATTATTAACATATATTTTAGGATACAAATTCTTCACTACAAGATACTAAATATTAAACATATTTGCTATCTTTTAACTAAACCAATAAATTTAGTTTAAAAATTTACGTACAACTGTTAAATTTATAATAAATATTTGCCGAAGGTAGTGAAATATTAAAAACAAAAATCAACTAAGCTAAATTTTGGCTTAAAAAAAAGGCTAATTATCGCTAAGCAAATTTGTTAATCTTTAAAAATGAACATGAAAAAGTGATAGTTTTTGTATTTTTTATCATTAAAATCTTAGTTACTGGTATGCGACCTACAACTTGAAATATAATCAAGACATGTGATCGCTGATGAAAGGATGTGGCGGCTCTAATGAACTGTGGGTGTTGCGTTCTGTTAGATATGTCAGAATTATTTATACTTTACTGTATTTGATTCTGAATAATCAAAGTTTAAATTAATAATTTTATTTCATAAATTATAGACTGATTTAACTAATTATATTTAGCTCAAAAATATTTTAATCAAATTTCCTACATCTTTTGCCAAATTTAAATTATTTAATAAAATTGTTCATATAAGCGCTATTTAAATATCTCATAAAAAAGCACGCGATAAATATTCTAATCTATTTTGCTTTAAAATGCAATTTAAATCACTACTTCTGCATTTAGAAAACAATTTATAGATCGATTCTTAGATGTCTAGTAGTTGTCATCTTTGCTGCTCCAATGACTATTCTCAGGCTGCTAAGCGGAAAACAAAAAAAAATAACAAACAATTACCAAAGAAAACAACTTAAAAGCACAAACTCACTTTGCAAAAAAAAAAGATTAAAAAAAATTAAATCCAAAGACACAAGGTATAATGGAAGAATTGAAATGCCTAGAAAAAATAAAATAAAATAATAAAAAAAAACACAAAAAGAAAAAATTTATTAAATAATGCAAGTCCCAGAGACAGAGACAGACACAAACATCCAGAAGATACAATTGAAAAGCTAAAACTAAATAAAAAAATAACAATAAAAATGACTTTTAACAATTTTTTCTTAAGAAGTTTTTAACGTAAAAAATCTGAATAGTAAGTACGTACTTTTTTGTAGTCGCTTTATAATCCAAAAAAGTCTTAAAAAGAATTCTAGATATCAAAGTGGAAAATGGCAAATTCAGTTAGACTTTGTAAGGGAAAATCGATTTTCCCAGTTGAATTTATATTTGCGACCTTGTACCAAAATACACAATGATTGTGTTTAATATATTTTATTTCATATCAATAGTTGTAGTGTCTGGAGTTATTGTTGTGCAATTACCTTTTCCGCTTTTCTTAGTTTTTTTATTCTCAATTCTGTTTAAAAATTAATACATAAAATGCATCACAAATAAATTGAAAATCATCAAAAAACAGACGTTGGTTGGTTTTAGATTTTGGTAATTTTTTACTTACATTTTTTTGTTAATACAGCTTGTTTTAATATTTGCTTTTGAAGAAAATAACATTAAATCTTTTATTCTAATTATTATAATTTTCTTAAAATAAAAGCAATTTACGATAAAATCTTTTAATAAAGATTCACGAAACTCACAGCCTTCACATCAACGTATCCTATTTTAATAGAAACTTAAATGCCTCTATTAAATATGCAAAAATGTTTAAAAAGATTCCCTTTTAATGAGTGTATTGTTTCTTAAACGTTTTAGGTAATAAGAAGCAAAGTTAGCAAATATTCAACAGAAGAATGGAAAGATTTCTTATTTTTAGTTTTTTTAAGCTCTTTTTTTTAAATAATTTAATTAGCGTCTTTAATTTAACGTTTGATATCAGGTAAAACTGCAGGACATTTAATATTAAGGAGAGAAAATAGAACGAGGCCGAGGCATTCAAACACTTTTTTTAAGATTTCAAAATTGTTATTGTCCATCAATTTATTATTATTTTTAAAATTAAACAAATAGCCGAGAAATAAGACGTAGAAAGTCCAGTAGAAATGTAAGAACTAGGATGGGAGCTGATGAGATCCCTTCATGAACAACTCATATCGTACGATCACTGAGAAAGTTTGATTAATGCAAATCAAGGGAAAATCAAAAGCATTATAAATGATTTCAGTTGTAGTAATTTTTGAGCTAAAACTTCAAATATTAAAGAAAGTTGCTACACTTTTATCAAACTAGAAAACAAGTACAATTTTTATTGTTATAAAAGGTCCAGTAAGCTTCAGGATCTGTTTACCGAAACCTCAAGAAATGAGAGTGTCCCTGTGCTCCTTATAAGAACTAAAAGAACCAATGATGATGATTATGATGATCTAGATGTATTGAAAAGATTTTTATAATTAAAAGCTTAAAATTTCTTGGCTATTATAACATTTTTCTATTGTAAAACAAACCTATTATAAACCGGTTGGTGGTCTTTACAAATATGAAAAAACATTTTGTTAAGAAATGGCTGTGTAAAATATTTAATATTAAAATCGTATTGTATTATAAGCCAAAGAAAAGTTTTATTAAGAAATTAACATCGTTGCAGGTCTTCTACACACTGTTCATGACGTAAATGGCAAAAGTTTTCTTCTTATGATATTATTCATGTTTCTGTTGTTGTTGTTCTCTGAACACATACACACATACACTTGCAGATATATTGCGTACATGTTCACACTAATAAAAACAAAATATTTGCTGTATGCTTCTCATAGCCAGCATATACAAATACAAACCATAATATTGTATCTTTCATGCTAAAACATATAAGTACATTTATGCTTCCGTTGTATCCTTATCTCAGTTTTATAATATTTTTATTTATATTTTTATGCCCTTAACCACAGGTAGAAAGGGTATACGTACAACTTTTTATTATTTATTTAAACTATTTTGGTCTAACCTCGCTAACAAAAAAACACCGACTTTAAAATATATGTTCTGTTCTTTTGTTTTTAAAGAGTCTGAACTTTTTATTTTTTGTCAGAAATGTTGCCACTTCGAAGGCATATTTAGTATTTTTATCTTTTTTTATTATATGTTTTTCTATTTCATTCGTAATTCAGACTATAATTAAATAAAAATTGCATACTTCACCATACAAAGTTTAGAGAAGAAATTGCCTGAGTTGTAGATTTTTCAAATCCGCATTACGATAAAATTAACGTCTTATTAAATTATTATTAAAAATTTTTTAAATTAAATTAATAAAAATAATAAAAAATAAAATATTCAATAATAAATGAGCAAAAAATCATTGGAAATTAAAATTTATTAGTATGAATAACAAAATAATAACTCACTCGCCAAAATAATAAATTGAATAAGAGAAAAATAAATGTCATTACAAATATGTAGTGGTGACCGGATATTACATTAAGGTAATTGAGGGGATTCGATATCGAACAAAAAATAAATATAACGTGAGACTATAGCTTTCGATAGCGAGTCATCGATCGCAAACGTAAACAAAACAAATGGCTTTCTTAATTTTAAAAGCAAACAATAAATTGTGAAAAATGTAAGTTTTTTTGAGTTAAAATAATAGTAATTATGGTGTACATTTTAAGAAAAATGTAAAAAATATAAATTTATAAATTTAAAGCAAAAAAAAAAATACTGCTGGAATTTATTTCCAAACACCCGAATTTAGAAAAAACCCAATTTTCAAGTACATTTCCTTTGCCACCTTTGTCACTATTTTGCTAATCGTGCCTTGGCACATTTTAATGGGGTAATCGTTACCAACCGCATGCTGAAAGGAGTCAATAGCCAGAAGGGAAAGTGTTGTGGCTAACTGCAGCTTTGGTGGCACTGTCGTTGACATGCGATAAGACATAATTAAATACCTTCTTCGAAAATCTTACTGTTGCTGAAATCTAAAAAAATAAGCACTTAAGAATTTATCTGATCTAAAATAAAAAATTTTTTACCTACACTTTCGTTGGAAAAGATAGAACGTCGTTGTTATCCTGCATTTGTTTCCTAATTCGCACCAAAATAAGTTAATCTTCTGAACCCGACGAAGATAAATACGAAAGCCTGAATATTTGTTGACCAATTTTCTCTAAAATGCAAACTTTTGTTTAAAATAAGAAAAATTCTAGTTCTTACTTACATTTGTTTTATTTTGTTTATATTTGATACAAACATTTATTTGTTGCCACTCTGTTACAAAATTTAATAAAATCTTTTACAATCAGTATGAAACTCGATTCGATTGCGATCGAATGCCATCATGAGGCAACTCGATAAGTATCGAGTTTTATTTTTGCCCGATAGTTCATTCAATATCGAAAGCAGTAATTAGACCCTGATTAAGTGAATAGCATATGTCGAACTATGGTTGTCAAACTCTGCTTCAGAAACGGCAAATAGAGGCAAAGAATCTATTTACCGATTGTTGTTTCTAAAAAGTACTGCCTGCTTTTTTTAGAAAATCAAAACAAAATTGTCACTGAGTATTAATATTGAAAATAAAACAAAGTTTCATATTTAATTGTAATTTTCGTTATTAATTCTTACTCGCAATTTTGTTTTTATTTTCCGAAAAGAGGCAGTGTGTCTTTAGAAAATCTATGCATGTTAATTTTAGACTATTTAGTTTGTTGAGCCCCTGGCAACTCTGTCTGTTTGTTAGTAGTTTTGTAGCAGATGCTAAAACCGGAGTTGTTAGAATTTTTTGTTTTAACAAAAACCCTTAATATATGAGTTACATGTTCCATGTTAATACACATTCATATACATACATTACATACTCACATGAGCGGTTATAAAATAAAAAAATATGAAATTTCCATGTGGGTTTAAAGGTAAAATATTTATTTATTTTTCTCTCTTCATACACGAGTATGAGTAGCTAAAAATATACAAGAAATTGTAAATGTTAGCTGAAATTAAAATTGCAGCAGCTAAACTTTTGACGAAGCATATTTTATATTGGAAATAAGTTGCTTTCCCAGCAAAAAATACTAAGCAAAAATGCTTTCCAATGATATACTACACAGCATCTCCATTACCTCCCGTCTTGACTAGCAATAAATATGTTGGCAATAAAGCAATAACGCCTGCAGAATAACGGAATAATATTACCCATTGCTTTGCTTATTGCTTTGCTATGAGAATTCGTTATTATGTTAACACACAATATACAAAATTTTAAAGAGAAATTCTCGCTTACAATGAAGAAAAAACTGAAAGGCTTTTTAAATTTTCATCTGAAAAACTCATCCTGGAATAAGAAATTTTACATTTTTATGTATATTATTAAAGATTTTCTTTTTAATTTGCCTTTTTAATATCTTCCAATAATTTATTTAATTCTTTTGCAAAAAGTTTCTTCTTTTTCTTATTTTAAAGCGCGTCTTTTCTTTTTTTCGTTTATTTGGAAATGGTAAATCGTTTATGTCGTTTTACAGTTGACAATTATTGCCAAGTACGAAAAAGATGTGTCTTCACTAGAGATAACATAATTTTGACATTTGCTACAGTATATGTTAATGAATTTATTGCCAGTCAAGACGGGGGGTTACTTGGAAGTAGTTAAGTCATGACTTTCTTTTCATTTGTTATAAAGGCACTTATTTTTAAAAATATAGTCGTTATTAATTCCAACTGTATTAAATACATTTAACATCTATACGAGTATTCCTTCAATCAGAGCTGTATGCTGCCTCGCAGCTTGGAGAACATTGATATAAATTTTGATATATTACGTATTTCTAACGTTCATTAGTTTTTAAATTGATGAATTGAATAGTAAATCAGTTTTGTAGAAAATCATTTAAATCTCGATTATTATTAATATAAAACTTAATTGCACTTCATTTGAAAAGGATAGCTACATGTATACTTAAATATTATGTACTATTATTTGCAATATAAATAAAGGATGTAAAATATCTCAATTTAACTGGGAAAATTTGCCGATAATGTCTGTCTATTTGATCCATTTAAGTATGATTCACTTTTACGTACACACATTGAACGAGATATGATTTTAGTTTTTGAATTTGCGCGCTTAAATCGTCTTATAGTCAATCCGGGCAAGACAAAACAACTTTACGTTACAAGTTGATGGCACCCCTTTAAGGAAATATTTTTAGTAAGATATCTTGGAATCAGACTGCAGTAACCTTTCATGGGATTTTCACATAGCCGACAGGAGTTGGAATATTATAAATATAAGTTCAAATACAAACTAAGTATAAATACTAAATTTATAATATATCATTCCCTAATACAGTCGCGTCTAAGTTATCTGGGAGCCATATATGCTTATAATAAAAATAATGTCATATTGAAATCTCTTCAACGTATGCAAAATAAAGCTGTGAAAATAGTCTATAATTTACCAACGTTGTATGTATCCGACAATATCCTTATATAGGAATGTTTGTAAAACAATTTTAACAATTTATGGGGTTCACAAATACCAGGTTTTGAAGTATGTTTTCAAGTCATTACATAATGTTGGCCATCGAACCGTGTGTTTTGGGGCATAATCAGTCACATTTGAACACGAGAAATGCAAACAATTTAAGAATTCCAAGATGTAGATTAGAAAGAACAAAGCAAAATGTTAACTATACAGGTAGTATGAAATCTAGTAATTTGAAATAAAAATATAGAATTTATATATTTAAATCTTCTTGTAAGGAATATTTGCTTAATAAAATTGAAACGCTTCGGTAAGTTTAATATAATACGAGTATCTAAAATCTTTTTTTCTAATGAAATTATTACAAATATTTAAACATAGTATCTTACACTAAATATTATATTAAATATTGTTTTTATATAATTACATGTAAATTTTTTACATACAAGCTTATAAGACTGCTAACTGGCTCCAATAATACGTCTAAGGTGCTGGGGCTGTTACTAAACTGAAATTATATATTTTATTGTACATTGAGTTAAAATAATAATTAAAAATATCGTAATTTTACTTTTTTGCAGGATTAGCCAAGACATAATTGATTTTAATAAAAGAATTGGTAAAACTAAATTGGCTTAAAACGTTAAATATAATAATGTGGTTACTACCTTTAATAGAAAATTATTAATCCAATGTCCTCCATTGAAAGACATTTAGAAGTCCTTATCCGTAAGCAAAAGTGGCAAGTGCTTGAATCCAACGACATCGCAATGTTAAAGTTATTGGTTGAAGAGCCGAAGTATAAATAGTAAAGGGTTTTAACTTATTACTTTGTCATCAAAGTTTTTGCTGGGTTAATTTTGTGTACAATTTGCGCTGTTATAAAGATCTCGTAAATGTTGATTCTTGTTGGATATTTCTTAAATAGTTGCTTCTCATAAGGTAACTTCTAAGCAGTGGATATTGGGGAGTCTGAGCAACGCTTTACTAAAACCAAGATATTTCGAAGTCTTTTACTTAAGTTTTTTAACATAACTAGTCTGTGAACATAAATTCGGGACTTATATCATTCTTTGTTAGTAAGAGCGAAGCTTAGCAGAGTTCACAAATTGTAATTTCTTTTAACATTCCCATCTACAGAATTGTGGAGGAATGGTACTTCGGACACAAGAAAAAGCGCTGATTTTTATACGGACGGCTTCAAAACACAAGAAGGTGTGGGTTATGAAGTCTTTTCAGGGAGTTTAGGTCTTCGTATCGCAAAATGATTTCCGGATCACTGCAGTGTCTTCCAGGCAGAGATCCTTGCTATAGAATAAGTTGTAGATTGGTTGAAAGTGAATGTTACTTCAACGACTTTAATTAAAATATACACTGATAGTCAAGCAGCTATTGTGGCCCTTTAATCCCCGCTTCTAAGAACAACAACAGCCTTTGACTGCTGATCATCTCTAAACGAGATGGCATAGCAGTTTGATATTAAGATCATCTGGACCCCTGGGGCATAGAGGCATTCAGGGAAACTCTAGGGCTGATAAGTTTGCTAGAACTGGGACGTCCTTAAAGGTTTCACCGGAATTAGAATGTGTTGGCTTACCCCTACTCTATTGCAAACTCAGACTTAGGCACAAGATAAAAGATGAAACAAATAGAAGGTGGGTCGCAAGAAATGATTGCATGATTACCAGGCAGCTATGGACTCATTTAAATAGGGAAAATACAGTTTTTTTACTTTTAAGAAATAGGAAAGAAATCTGGATTCTAGTGTCCGTGCTAACAGGACACTGTCGCATAGACAGGCATGCACAAAAGTTAAAGGTCGAACACAATGATTTTTTCTGCAGCTGCCAAGATATCGATGAGGAGGAGAGTGTAGAACATTTCCTGTGTCACTGTCCTGGACTGGCACGAAGGAGAATGTTCACTGTGGGCTCTCCTGAATTCAGGGAACTTTCTGACGTCGCCAGTGTTAAACTGCAACGTATTAGCAGCTTTATATTGAGCTCTGGTTGGTTCGCCGGTGGGGACTCCGCATTAGTAGAGTCTCCGGGGTATAACAATGAACCAATGAACGGTCTAAGTGAGTCCGGGATTCTGGCTGCCACCGTTACCCAGCCTAACCTAACATAACATTGGCCAGATCTAAAGAATAGTATACACAAACACATAGAACCTTTAAATTATTGGTGTTAAGCTTATGTTCAGTGCTTCGAAAAAATTTTGCCGAACTTCAACGAACACGGATTTTTTAAAAATGAAATTGTTAAAAACATCCATAAGGGAGTCAGTCAACACATAGAATTAAATAATATAATTTCAAAATAGAATCGAACTCTTTTGATTCGAAATTATAATGCGAGATTCCTTGAAACAACAAACAACTTTACTTACGATGAATCTTAAAATTATGAACGAAAGAGTTTATCAGCTCTGCCGAATGTAGTCTTCTTACTTATTTCTAACTTTATCTCACTAAACTTTGCTTAATGAAGTGAAATGTTGCTACACAAGATGTTGCAAGTTTCAGTTGTAATATCTAATACTACTTTACTTGTACTTTTATGACAAAAATGACACACACGCACACAGCTAGAAAAGTATTTTCCTAAACTCTATTGAAGTGAGTCTCAGTGCATGAACACTATTCTTTTTCGTTTATGTATGTATAAAAATGCATGTAAGTCAAGTTACATTATCGCACTTGGCATCTGCTAGAACTTAACTAAATTTTCATACTTACATGTCATTACAATAGAACTTTAGCATAATGATCATTATAATTACTAACAATGTCATTACTAGATTAGAACTTTATTTTAGACTTATTGGCAATTACTAAAAATGTAATGTTAATTGTGGGCACAAACTTAAAGTTAATGTTGCTGCTTTGCAGCAGCGGTTTAAACAAATGCATACTAAATGTAATTGAAAACAATAACACAAAACACATTTTTTGGCATAAATTTGTTGTCATTAATATAATAATCATCTGTGACAACAGCTAAAACAATAAAGTTATTTTCATAATTATAACATCAGAGAAACATTGGCATAGAAATAAGTGCTGGAAAAAGTATTTTGCTGATCAAAAATAAATAAATTCTACAATACTTAACAAAACAGTTTTACACAACTCACGTTTTATCTTTAAAGAATGCGCATTTTATGGTCAATTATTAGAGTTTTTCTTTTCCCGGACTTTTTCATTTCCCGGGAAAGCGGGATTCATTTTTCAATTTCCCGGGATCCCGGGAATTCCCGCAAAAAAAACGGCTATTTTTTATTTTTAAAGTAATTCTATTTTATTTAAAAATCACATTCATGAGATTAAAAAGTATGTTAACAAAAAATAAATCAGTTCAGTTCTTTAACATACATACAAACTATATAATAAACATTACATAACGTAAACAAAAAGCGTTAAAAAATAAACAAAATAAAATAATTCAGTCCTTTTTCTTATACATAAGATAAATAAATGTATAGAGATTTAAATAATTATAAAAAAGTAATTAGTCTTTGGTTTTAAAATGCGTTTTCAAAACAGAAATAGCATTTATAGATTCGTTTGTTGTTAGTTAGTTCAGTAATGTTAAGGCAAGTGATAATGTATTCATGGGAGCATCTGTAAAAGATACAAAAAAGTGTTCTAAGAAAATTGTAAATTGCACAATTGTACAAATCTTTCTCTTCCCTGTCAACAAACAAAGCAAATACACAACCAAACATGAAGAAATAAACCACCTGTTTTTGACATTGGCTTGTTACAACAAAACGCAGCAAAAGTTGCTTTGTTGTATGTACATTGACGTCGCATCTACCTAATAAATGTGCCTTGTATCAACAGCTGTTTTTATCACCATAAAAGAGTTGCCATTTCATTTAAAAAAAATTCCCGGGAATTCCCGCTCTATTTCCCGGGATTTCGGGATTGAAAAATCACGGGAATTCCCGGGAATTCCCGTCCCGGGAATTCCCGTGAAAAACTCTATCAATTATACTTTTACCTTGAATCTTCATTATTATTTCTGTAATTTCTTACTACTTTATTACATATTACATTATCTCTATTTCTAGCACAATTTACAACCACAAATTCTGAAGAATTCATTAACTGTCATACAAAGTTAATTATGGTAACTCAACCAAAACGAATTGATTCGTTTTTCTCATGAGGAAAACAACATCTACAAATGATTCGTTGAGAGAATATAAAATGAAAAAATCAAATAAAGAAGATTTATAAAAAAATAAAGTCAAGGATATGCTGTGGTATCTAATTGGGCATGTGGTATGTAAGTGAGATACGCTAAGGATAGATTAATTTGCGTTTAATAAATGGAAAATGACATAAAAAAGTATAGAAAACAAGACAAACTAGAGTTTCAGACATTTTTGTAAAAAAATTGTGTATAAATATATAGTATTTACGACAAGGAACTCTTATACATAGGTCCTTGTATTGTGCCTTTGACTTTCAAAACACATTAAAAAAAAGGTTAATCGTTTAATATATATATATTGAATGGATAAGAATATAAGCAATTGATAGTGTTAATTTAATAAAATGAAACACTTTTCAATAAATAAAGATTTTTAGTGGTTTTTAATTCAAAGAGATTATTATTTTGGCTAAAGTTCGTGACATTTTTAGTCAGAAAGAAAGAAAAGGGTTAGTTTAACGCTAATTAGTGATGGCAAAATTTTAATACTGAAGTTGAGTTTGCTGTAAAAACAACTAATAATACCTTCCACAATACAAATAACTCTCGTATCCTTTTTCGGGTGATAATTTGTATAAATGCAAAATTGAAATCACAGCCACCTAAATAGTGGCGGTTTCATAGCTCCCGAAAAACCACGTTGTTTCTGTTCTGCAGCGTAAGTTGAAATTAAATGATGTTAAAAATTGTCCCTTGTTCCTTTGGAATATTGTCTTATGTCCAATTCTTCCTGTCTAAAAATGTTACGAACTTTAGCCAAAATAAAAATGACTTTGGATTGAAAACCACTAACAACCAATTTGTTAGAAAAATAATCAATTTAAATAAAGATTTATTTAAAATTTTTACACTATTTTTAAAAATAATAAAATTTA
Source organism: Gymnocheta viridis (assembly GCA_956483585.1). Classification (NCBI taxonomy): domain Eukaryota; kingdom Metazoa; phylum Arthropoda; class Insecta; order Diptera; family Tachinidae; genus Gymnocheta; species Gymnocheta viridis. The sequence goes on from OY101440.1 coordinate 122,282,375, forward strand.
GGATGTATTTATCCAACTTCGCCAAAAATGAAGAGAGTAATTGAAAAATGCAATAAAACTAGATCATCGAAGAAGCGAGTCGAAGTACGTACATCGTGGAAGTACGAACAATTGTCGTATAGCAATAAGTTCTGGTTTGAAAATGACATAGTCCATGACTATATTACAAAGGACCATGTTATAACTAGTCCGTTTCAGCTATAATGGACCACGTAGTCCAATATTATCTGCAAGGAAAAAGGCGTTTGTGTTGATGTCTTTAGCACATATTGCTGCTTTAATGCATCGTAGTCATATCTCAAAAATTATGATTTTGGAGTTGAGAATGTAGAATTATTTGTCGCATCATCTTACATTCATCATACATTCGTACAAATATCTTGCTTTCACATTTCTTAATGGTAGAATATTTTTTGTTTTCCCATTAAGGGTGAGTACAAAAAAACTAAGTCTGATAATTGTACTACACATTCTTAATCAACTGAATTATATTTAATCAATTCACATCCATTTGTATTATGTATACAAGTTTTGTAGATAATTTCCACAAAAACAAATGTATATAAAAAAATTATCAATAATAATTATACAACACACAACAAATACAATAGGTTGTGAATCGTTTAATTATAAAATTATCAAACAAACAACGATTCTATTTTTAAGTAGTGAAATACGTAACAATGGGTGCATTCATAAGACGTTGCTGTTGTGCTCAAAAGTTGTGAAACTGTGTGCCAACTGTTAGGCCTAACAGTTATGTCTTAAGCATGGTACTCTGTTCATCATTTCGAGCGAACTGCTGTCAAAAGTGCATATAAAAAAATTCGTACGATATAATAGTAAAATAATATGGCCGAAGTTGTAGTCTGTTCATCTTGCGAAAACATACGAAATGCTTCTTGCAGCATTATTTTTTCAACCACAAAATGTTTCTGGCAACATATTTTCCAACTGCGTCAAAATTTTCAAACGAAATAATCAATGTAGCTCAAAATTTTTCGTAAATTTGAACAGAGTACTAGGCTTTAGAAACAGCTTGATGAATAATCGGAAAATTAACAGCTGATTAATGTAAGCAATTGAAAAGAAATAAAAGTGCTGACAAAGAAATATTATATATTATAAATGCGATCTCCAATGATCAAATGATAAACTAGCGCCGATAGCATTTATATTGCAATACTAAGCCGCCACTGTGTTCAAAAAATCTTTAAACCTTATATTGAACTAAATATATAATTTAAATAAATAAACACCATAATAAACGTACATATATTCAATGAAATTAGTAATTTAATTTTATTTCTTTATTTTCGTTACTCTATCGTATTTGTACTGCAAAATTTAATAAATTAATTTGCAGCCGCCACTTAACAAAGCGGCGCTGCATTAGAATATAAAAACGCCTAACTATCCTGATCAGCTGTGGGTGCTAAATTCAACAAGTTGACTATGTGAAGCGAAACAAATTTATGATGGAAAAAATGGCAGCAAATACTCAACTGTTGTTTGGAGCGGAACTACTCAACTCTGCGTTTCTAAGACAAACACTCAACGGTTGCGCAACAGTTGCGTCTTATGAACGCAATCAATATGTGGTACAGAAAGTTGTAATTAAATATTAACTATAGCTTTTTAAATATAAAATTATGACACTTCCAAAATTGCTGTACCGTCTGAATAACATAAAAAAATATAATTCTATACCGATACAATATTGAAAATTCAATAATACGTCTTTACTAGTCTGAGGGAAAATTACGGCATTCGGTATCGAACGAAATCCCATACAAAATTTTTTGAATTTGTATGGAAATTTTATTCGATATCGAACGCCGTAATTTGCCCCCTGAACTGAATTTTATTAGTCAAAATCCAGAATTCGACATCAAACAATATTCCAAACGAGCAAAGAAAAAACTAACACTAATGCATTTCCACCTACATGACAGAACAGAAATAATGTTGTTTTTGGCGATCGCAACATTCCATCATCAGGAAATAACTTTACGGAGTTTTATGAAAAAAATTTAATCTATATGTGGAATTTTGTGAATTCAGATTGATAAATATGTTACGAAAAATATATAAGTAATACTGAATAAGTGAACAGATTTGAAAGTGCCAATTAAATTTTTAAATTAATGATTTATTATATGGAATTGTAATTTGAAATACAGTAATTAAATAATATAAATTTATTTTCAGAAGTTAAATTAGGTGTCTCAAATTTGGTAATACAATCAGTAGTAGTTCGGATGAAGTCAGAAAAATAAATGTGGCGCTAAATCTCTACATAAGCTTGAATAAACATACAAAATTTCTGTAGCCAACCTCATTCAGAAACTGATTGCTATTGATTTTAGCTTGCAAAACACATTTGTTAAAACCCAAAAATGTCAATGTATCGAAGAGTACATTCTTATTAGCATCAAATTTTCCTTTGTATTTGTGCATTATGATACAAAAATTCCGCCAAAGAATATTCAACAAACAAAATTCGCTAATGCGTAAAAAAATGCTTTTATGAAATTATTTAAACTTTCCGTTTTTTTTTACTATATAAAAAGAAACTTTTTAGAAAACATATTTTTGCAACTTTTGTAAATACTTTTATGGCTAAAAGAGTGCTGAAAAAACACAATGTATAAAGAGTTTTGACTACTTGCTAAAATAAATACATGAAATCAAAAAAAAAAATATAAACTAGATGAAAGAAAAATGAAACAACCAGGACAAAGTTTGGTTGCAAAAAGCGTTAAGAAATGATAATAAACTGGTAAAAGTTTTGTGAACCAAATAAATACTTATGACACACAAAAAGGAAACCAAACTTAAATAAAATAAAGTTAAATGCAATATATTATAATTTTTCCCACAATGAATATAAAAGTAAATAGTTGTTACATTGCTAACTGTTTTTGTGCGAACTAGAAAAAAGGAAACGACAAAATTGACATAAATTGCAAGTTAAAGTTTAGGACAGAACAGTAAAAAAAGATATACCATCACATTTTTATATGTATGTGTAATATCCTTTCGAAGCTGATTGGTTGCAGCCTTTTATCGAAAGATATTAAATCAATGGAAGATCGAAAATAGTCCATCTCAGCAAAAACAACTATTGTTTGGTTTTGTTTGAAAAGAAGAGTCTTGTTGGTATAATTTACAAACCATGACTTGCTATTCATTTGCGTTGTCCCACTTAGGAGCATTTCTTGTTAAATGATTATTTCAGCGCAGTAAGTTTATGATAACTGATACTTTTTCTAATCTCTGCCTTCCATTAGCGCTTTCTTGTATGCACAACTGCTGTAAGTAAAGTAAAAGAAATGTGGTTTTACATGCACTAAAAAGAAAAATATAAATGAAACAAATAATGTTTATAATGCAGTATTGAATTTATTCAGGCAATTTGTATATTTTTACTAGGAAGTTGATTTGTATACCAGGAACAGTATATACTGCTTCCAAAATGTCTATTTTTTGCAGGGATACAACATTTTACAAAAAACAAAAATGACTTTCGTAGTTATTTTTTTTTGCAGAATAAACAAAACTTTCGAACATATTAGGAAGATAAGTCTACTGCCTGTTTTTGGAAAATGAAAACAAAATTGTGAGTGACCATTTATATTGAAAACAACAATAAAATACGAAAATTTGTTTTAGTTTTCAATATAAATTCTCACTCACAATTTTTTTTTTATTTTTGAAAAACAGGCAGTCAGTCTAGAATTTTAGAATTTTACGTAAGACGAGAAAGATATATTTTTGTTAAAATAAGATATTCAGGTATGTGATGAAAAACTATCGATTTCGCAAAGAAAATAAAAGCCAAAAAACGTGCGCTGTACATCGGACGTTGTAGAGAAATGGAATTTAACAGCCTGTTCATCGAACACAATCAACTAAAACAACAAGTAAAAATATCAACGTTTCTCTTGTTTGGGTTCATGCAAACGCGAATGTCAAGTATTTACACAAAACACGTAACAACTGGCACATTTTTTTGGTCTGTGTATCGCATTTTTAATTGTCAAAGAGCTGAAAGCAAAACGAATAGAATAAATTCTTCGTTGTGGAAAAATATAATTAGACAAACTAAATAAAAATTCAAAAAATTATATATAAAAATTGTTTCAAAATATTAATTTAAATGTCATACAATGAACAATTGAATTCGTGTTACACAAACCCTATATGTTACGTAGTCGTTAACTTGTCGCCCAGTTTCGTTTTATTTTTGAATAAATTCGTAAATGTAGGAAAACAGTAAAAAAAATTTCTAGAGATCGAGGGATTTAAATAAAAATATTTATTAAATACAAATATTTTTTTTTATAATCTTACATGTTTTTAAATTTTTTACTCTTACAATGGGTCGTCAGCAGCAGTTTTTTTTTCCTTCCAATATCAAGGCGTATTGACCAGGTGGATGAATTACGGTAGCTGACTATTTTTTGCCTTGCTTATGTTTTATATTTTGAATGTCAAATTAGATACCAAATGCATTTGACTTTTTAAAATTTTTTCTGTATCTGTTTTCTTTGCTACGTGACTACAAATGCTACATAATAAGCAGCAGATTCATTTCTATTTCGGAGGTGCCACTTTAAATTTTTTTTTAAATGTACAATTCAATGAAGCAATAAAATGAAGAAGAATCATTTCGCTCATATCGCAAAATTAGCTAATAACCGCGAAAAGTTGAAAAATTTTGTAAAGGGAGTAAAACTTCCTAAATGAAGGTAAAAACTTCAGGAATTTGTATCCCTTCGCATTCCTTACATTTTTTGGCCTTTTCAGTTATTTTAAAACTTTGCAACTTTCTGCTGAATTTCGCGTTTTTTGCAATGTGGGTGACTTTTTAAATTTTTTGTTGTTTCATCCACTTTTAAATAATATTAAATATTTCAATTTTCCCAATGATCGAAAGTTATTGCGAATTTTCGTAATTTTTAAAGTTTTTTGCGACTTTTTCACATTCCTTTAACTTGTACCTCGTTTTAGAAGATTTTGCGGCGTTTCTTAAATTTTCGAAAATTTTGCGATTATCGCGATATGATTGACTCAATGGCATTTTTATTGCTTCACTGAGTTTTAAGATTTTATAAAAAGATGACCTTACATGCAGGAATTTCATCACCCTTATTTTTATGCAAAAATTATTTTTAAACAAAAAGTTAACACCAAAAAAAGAATTGCAGTTTTTGCATTTTACTTTACATTAAAAAAATATTTCTTTGCACTATTTCGTTTGAAATATTTTTTTATATTGTCAACTCCCTTTTTGTTTCGAAGCCATCAAAAATAGAAATTAGTTACAAAAGTAACATGGAGAAGAAACTGCAGTCGTGTAACCGTGTAGTCGTGCAAGTAATCATTTTCATATACACACATATAGACGGCTTTTATATAGTCAAATTTTACTTTGCAAAGTTTTAATTCATCTGGGAGAAAGACAGAGAGACGTATATTTTCTTATTCTGTCTTTCTCCCAGCTGAATTAAACTTTGAAAAGTAAACTTTGACTGTGGAAAAGCCGTCATATTCTATGTTAGGCAGGTTGTAGTCGGCCTGCTGTCGTGAATGTATTTATAGCTTTATGGCGGATTGTTTTGATAGAAACAATATTAAAAATAACTGTTGTTCTTGTATTCTTGTAATTGTTGTATAAAAATGTCACCTAGTTAGTAAGCCTTGTGCTATACTCAAAAATGTATACATATTCGTAACTGACTTTTTGACATTGACAAAATCAAATAAAAATTTGTTAAAAAAAAAAATAAAATAATTATAATTTATTCAATTAATAAGTAAGTAAAAGAGAAAAAAAGAAATGAAAAAGTGGTAAGTTTTAAAGCGATTAAGCACTTATTGGAAATTAATCAAAATATTTATTTATTCTTATAAATTATTCCAACACTGTACATGTTCCTGACAAATTGGATGAGATTATAAATAAAATAAGAACGTGTATCTTGATGTTATATAAATAGAAAACTGTTTCTTTAAAAATGAAGTATTTAAGGCAGAACAAAAAAAAATTAATACTCAATGTGCTTTCCATATTATAATCGTTTGCTGGTATTTAAATGTGTTAAAAATCGTTGAACTGGAGTCGTAGTTGTCATACACAACGCCAATTTTGTTACTTATCTACATATATATTATTAATAGGCAAACATGTTTTTTAAATGCCTTTTGCGGTCGTAATACTAAATGGATTTCGGAAAGATTTATACGGTATTTTACATAAATGTGCACAATCTTAATTTTATTTAAATCGGTTCGCTATTTAGGGAGCTATAAGAATTTAAAGTTGCTACTAACACATGGACACTTATTGCACATGCATGTATCAGCTTTAACTTGAAAAATAAACAAAGTGTGTATGTGAGTTTGTCCAATTAGCTTTTGCATAGAAATGAGACAGAATTTAAATTTGTTTATGTAGAATGTTCTTTGTTTTTTATTTTATCGTATGTATTTAAGTAAATGTTCAATAATACACTAGTTTTTATAAATACCGTTCGACATTAAAAAATTATTGTTTAATATTCCGGCTGATTGTACTCGATCATGAGCCTACCAAAAAAAATTATTCACTTGTTTTATGAAAACTATTCGACTAAAAGAATCAATAATTTATTTCGCTTTTGTTACATAAGAAGCACATTTGTGATTACATTTATAGCAGTTTATTTGATTAGCGACATGCCACTTTAAAAAAAAAAAGATGTTTTTAATTTCTAAATCAATGAATAAGAAACTGAAGCTCCTGCAAATTTGTAAAGAAATTTTATATTTAAAAAAATGTGCTCTATGATGCATTTTGTAATTATTGCAAAAAAACTAACGACCCCAGAAACGGAGGTAACAATAGACAAACGGACGGACGGACATTATGTCCGAAATAAAAAATTAAAACAATAATACCAATCTGGAGCTATTTATTTTTAGACAAAGCAAATCGAATTCCGAATCGGAATGCTGGAGTTTTTAGGAAACAAACAGTCGGTTGAAAAGAGCTAATGTCTGAACTCTTCTATTTTTGCTTTTTTCAACTCAGAGCGGAGACAGTAAACATGTAGATTAGGGTGGGCCGATTTGTAAGGACCACAATCTGTCGATATTGTGCCATAGATTTTTCTATAGTTCTTGGCATGAGGAATAAAAGTTCCTTTACGACAAATCGGGGCCCCCAAATTACTTTTAAGGTTTTTTTCATACATTTTTTTCTATCAGCAAACTGTCATTTCCATTAATAAATAACACAGTGTTACAAAATTGAATGAAGTTGAAAAACCTGGGACCGGATATTATTTTTCTTGTAGGGCTTGTCGAGTAAAACTAGATTCCAATAGTGAAATATGCCGGACACCTCCAAAATCCGGATTTACGGTTAAAAAACCGGTTTTTGTACCTTTGCGCGCTTATAAGCCTGTAATTTTTTTGATAATGATCTGATTTTCAATTTCTTACTAGATTTGGAAAGAAGAAACTGAGATCTTTCGAATGACATATAATTTATCTAGAAATTTGGGTGTTATTGTCGAGCAAACACAAATTTTGTAGATTTTTCAAAAAATTTTCAATTTTGGTGACGTTTTTATAAATTATTTTATTAAGAAACTATAATACTATTGAATTTATTCAAAAAGTACGTTTATTTACGATTACAACGCATATTTGGGTTTAAAAATAGATAAGTTATTGACTGAGTTATTTAACTTTTCATGAAAATAAACTTTTAAACATTTTATACAAATTTTATTAATCCATTAACACAGTGTGACAAAAAAAAACCTGGGATGTGGTATTATTTTATGAGAGATTCCAACGTTTTCAATCTCATTTGGAAATTTTCAGAAGACCAAATATTGTTAGATATTAAAAAAGTTCTTTCTGTGTTGAAGAAAATACATTCAGTGGAGAAATATCAAAAGTAAAAATGTATATTTACATATGAATAATAAATGAATTTGGTTACGTTTCTAAATCCATAAAATGTGTACACTATTTTCTCATGGAATTAATGGTCACCGTAGGTATACAAAATTGTCTGCATTAAAGTGGCTGACAACCAAAATTTTTATAACATTAAATTCAATAATTGTATTCGCTATTTTTTGTTGTTTCTTCGTATGCAATAATATTTAATTGAATTTAGCACAACATTTTTAATTTTAATATCGTTATTATTATTATTTTCATCTGCATTTTTTCATTGTTAATAATTTTAATTTATTGTTGTGTTAAAGGCCAAAGATTAATATGTGAAAATTGTTAATGTGTTTGCACAGTTTACACTTTTGGCCCATGCGGATGCAAAAAATGCAATATATGTCAAGAACAGCAGCACAAATTATACTATGATAAAAATTTATATTGTTGTAACCGAGTTAAATACAATTTTTTAATCTTTACGTACATCAAAGGATGTACACGAAAGATGTTTTGGATTCAAATTTGTGGTAGTCCTAAGAATTAAATTAGTTTATTTCATAACTCAACCTAAAAAGTGGTTCAATTATTTGTCCTAAGCAGTATATTGTGATTGTGCTGATCGGATCAAAAAATTTAAATTGTTTTTTTTTTCAAACGTTTTTTTTTTGAAAATGAATATTTTTTTTTTGAAAATGAATATTTTTTTATTGATACGTTCAGTTAAAAAAATATATATTTTAGATATTGATGAGCTTAAAGCTAAAAACAAGAGTATTTAAAGCGGGAATTTTCGTGAAAAAACACACTCATGTGAACCGTAAATTTTGAAAGTGAGGGAAGTCCCTTCTTCAAGAAAATCGATTAATTAATCGATTCTTTCTGAATATTAGACTACAAAATGGGTTAACTTAAAATTTCAATAACCGAAATGGCTGACCTGATACGAGTGTTTTTAATGAAACGAATTGGCTTTATTTTAGAAAATAATCGTTTCATATTTCACGAACAACTTTGATTTACTTTTCCTGCAAAGCCGAAAAATTAAGACCCTTGGCTTGTAAAGGTATACCACATTACCCGAACTTCCTCTATAGAATGCAAAAATGATGTAAGTGACAGCGAATTTGATTTTAATTCATTCGCAGTTATTTCAAATCGATTTAATTTTAAAACACATTTAAGATTTTTTTTTTAAAGTGCACTTTTTATAAGAAATACTCGTACTTTATATATGTATATTCAAAGTTTCTTTAAAATTTCTTGTCTCGAAATCTTTAATTCGTTTGATTCATTATACTAGAACAAGATGCAGTGCTACATAAATATAGTTCTTTAATCTCTTCTTTAAGTAAAGTACACACTTAAAAGAACATTTAAATTTTTTTAATTTTGCACGTCGCCCGGATTATTTCTTCATTTTTACATATATAACTGTTAGGAACTTATTTTTTTATATACGAAAATATTTGCTCTTAAAGACGGAACGCATAATAATTACAAAAAGAAAAAACAATTTTGGAAACTTCTGTCTGCCTTGCTTATGAACAGTGCAAGTTTTTTTTTTGCTTTTTGCATGAATAATATGCATTTGGATATTTTTCAAATTTTTCCCAAAAAAATCATTTTTGATATGACTTTTTATTTAACAAGACTTGCTTGTGATAACTGACGTAGCTCTATATATGATCTCCACAATGCGATCATTACAAATGCTTTGACCCGAAAATTATGTTAAGTTACATGTCTGGCTCTTGGTTTGCATAGAATTGTTGCAAATTGCAAAGCAATTTTTCTTAAGGTAGAACTAAATACATAAATAGTATGTAGTTTTTTCCCAAAAAACTTATGGCCTTAATTAATTTCCAAGCGTACTCTCGCATCAATATAATGAATTCTATGTACCCAAGTCTGATCAATCCCGCAAAGATAAGAATCTTGGTAAAAGGCTGCTATGTATTATTGCGACACCTTAGTGGAAATAAGCAGCATTTTAAAGGAGCTTTCTGATGATAAGGCAGAGTCGGTAAAGGACTTCCCTTAAATGAAAGTTTATCCGTCCTACAAGACGCAAAAGAAAAACTTAAAAATATTAAGAATAAAATATTTATTGAAAAGCTTAACAAAGTTTTTAATCTTTGGCCTTCAACCGTTGAACAAGATTTAAAATAACATATACAGTAACATCAACTGATGTTGAACGTATATTTTCAATATATTCGATCACCTTGTGCGACAATCGAAGGTTCTTTCAATTTGAAAACTTGAAAAAACATATGATTATACTTTTTAATAAATATTTGTTTAAATAAAACTGATTAAAAGTTATTAGTCTGTGTTTTTTCTGGTGCATAGTTTTTTTTAATATTTTCATGCATGTTTTAATTATTTGTCTCCTGCTTATGAATTTTAGTTGGGAAATGAATATCCCTTTAATAGAAAACTCCAAAAATTCATATAACTATTGAATTTCTTATTTTAATTCAGTTAATTTATTACATTTGAATATAATTATGTTTGAAAAATAAACTATGAGTATGTTTCTGCTGTTAATCTGTTTAACTCTTACTTATCTCACTTCTCACTTTTCAACAACATTTTAGTTTAATCAAACTACTTGCCTTTATTTTTAAACAATTTTTCTGAATGGTGCTCTTATTTATTCAAACATCTGCACAATCTATTTGGCGCTTAAAAGTGCAAGTGGAATTCTGGAAAAAGCATTTAAAATGTTTGCATGCAAATTATGTTGGAAAAAAAAGAACTGAAAATGCAAATACCACAGATAATAACCACAAGCTTTACGATGACCCAAATTTAAGATGTTTTACACAAAGTCTTGTGGAATAAAAAATGTTGAAAATAAGTATATTCTTTAAATATTTTTATGTCATCTTTTGTTTAGTACTCTTTCCACTTTCATTCGAAGTGCTGCTACTGTTCATACTACTCATCAGCGTTGAGTGATTTGTTTGGTCTCAGGTTGCACCTTTCAAGATAATTAAAAGTTAAAAAAAAACATTAAAAAGCAAATCTTGGGAGATATTGAGTCAAAAAAGCAAGAATGATATAAAAGACATTAAAAACTTGTAGAAAAATAAAAACAAATTTTAGTTAATGTACTCTTATATTAAACAAATTTATACTTGGAAGGTTTTTAATTATAGTTGTAGCTTTTAAGGACAAATTTAATAATATGAATTAGTCTTAAGTGCCAATTTGAGATTAGCTACAATAGGAAAAAGAACATATCATTTGTGGAAATGGTTATTTTTTTGTTTTAAAGATATTTTGTCTTAAGGATTAATTAATCAACGTTTTAAGGATGATAATTAAAAAGTATACAAAACAGTAAAGTTTTATTAAATATATATAAAATTAAGTCAATTAAATTTATTTAGCTGCCAGCTAAAACTTTGTAATGACATCCCATTAATACCAACATACCTTTCCCCATAAACTATATACCGCCTGCATTACTTTACAGTGATTTTATAAGAACTTATTAGTATATAAAAATGTACAAAATTCTATGAGTTGTACAGTAGTGGGGCATGCGCTTATCATAGCGATTTGTCGGATGTTAAATTCCTCGCAAAAAAATGTGCGTGTTCGTTAAAACAAATTTTAGTGCATAATAAAATAGGGCGGTAAAAGGCAGGAATTACCACCGTACCATTTCATAGTCATATATTTTTTTCACACGTTGCCATTGCGGTGCAGGCCTTGTACACTCGTCTTCACTTGGCGCGCTATTAAAAGTCTTGAGAACGAAAGCCTCTTAGAAAACCTTCCGTAGAAGGTTTAATATAAAAGATTACAACAGAGAGCTTGATAGAAGAAAGATCTTGTCATGAAAGCCTAGTAAAAGGTTTTTAGATTAAGGTTTGTGAAAGGGCTTCAATACAAGAGTTCGTTCTCTTTTTTAATAATAAGCTATTACTTTGTCAGAATTTTTAGAAGCCCTTTTTTCAAAAGCAAGAACAATATTTGATTGGCCAAAAAACAAGGTTCTACAGACCTTCAAAAAGGGCAGACATTTTAAGACTTTTTAGTTTTATCGCTTCGCGTGGAGTAAAATATTTGTCATAAAATACAACAGTAATTTTAAAAAGACGAGTTCAATATTGACAGCATTTCTTTAATTTTTATTGAGTCTTGTATTGGCATTTTTAAATTGTTATTTGTAAGTTAAAATGGTAAGTAGTTGCTTTCAATGACATCGTCATGTTAAAGTAGTGAGTTAAAAATACAAAATAGAGGGAATAAAAATTGTATACTTTATATATTAGTTGGAGTTTTAACTCATTTGTTTGACATTAAAAGTCATTACTGATATTATTTAAATACAGATGCCAAAGTAAAGTAAATTTATCAATGTTATACGATAAACTTTCTTGTACAAACAACCACTGCAATCAATATTCTCAGCAGCCTGAGTGTTATTTCTCGTTAAAAAAAAATTCTCAAAAATAATACCCGCGTATATAATTAATTGCAATTCTAAAAAATCGATTTACGATTGTTTTAAGGAATTTCGTAATTTTTACCATTTTCTTTGTTAGCTGCTATATTTACTTCCAGGGAAATGCCAAAAAGGATAATGAAAAATGAACATGATTCTTCAACATTTTGTTATCTTTATGCTGCAATTCAAAAACACGAATCCTTATAAAAATGAAATAATACAACAAAGAATGTTACAATAATATTAACAATGGCAGCAGTAATTAAGTGCCTAAAGTACTGAAGCAAATTAAAAAACTTGGAGTGGTAATGGTAAAGGAATTGATTTTTTTATTTGGCTTTATTTTTTTGTTTGTTTCTTGTTTGTTTTAATTTTGTTGTTTTCTTTGAGGGAGTTGCGGCTGTTATTCTCGCCAACTATCCTCTGCATTGTTTGTGTAGAAAAGCAAAAAAAATGCTTCGTATTCGTTATTAAAAGAAAAAAATATGAACAGTTAAATGAGAAAATTCAGTGAAAATATTAAAAAGTAGCAACAAAAAGGTGAGGTGTATGTAATTGCAATAAAGGCTCTAGATCATGTGATATCATTTACTGTGTACGATATTTTGTTACAAACGTATTGGTTTACGTGGCAGCCCTCTTCACGTAGGCTTTCAAGTAGAATCACAATGATTCCTTTTTGAAAACGTATAATACCTAAAAGATCTTTAATAAAATTTGTCATATTTTTTGCTGAATATAATTTTATTAGTTCTATACATTATTTATTCGAGCGAAAATAACTAACCGATGTTGAATAACAAATAATAACAAATTATTGGAAACATTTTTAATGACTATTTGCATAAATTTTTAATACTTCTAACTAAACCTTTAAGATTAATTCATTAGAAAGAAAATTATCTCTTGATTCAATTACGTGATTGGCCATCATTGATTGGCAGGGAAAGTTTTTTAGGACATAAGCCGTTTTCTATTTCCCATTGTATTTAATTATATCCCAAGAAAGCCTTTTCAATCTACTTTGCAATAAAAAGTCGTTTTTAAAGTCTGACTTAATCTATGGAGCTATTTTTGTTTAGAAAACTATTATGTAAATTCCAAGACATGTTAACTTGAAGAGGATTCTCTAATTGAACAGCAGGTATTTTCTTTTATGTGAAATTTGCTTACCGAAAATCTCAATTTTGTCGTTTGCGAAAATTTTAAGGTCAGATTCGTTAGGGCTATATTTTAAATACGCTTTATTAAATTACAAAATGAAGGCAGTTGTTGGAAGTTGTTAATTATGTAAAAAATGTATTCAATATGTTTGATACATTTTTTTTCATAAATTAACTAAAACTTTCCAATCGAAAGGCGGAGCTAGAAATATTAATATTGAGTAAACGGTTGCGTATCTCCATCTGAATTAAATGCATTGCAATTTCCTCTAGTAACATCTACAGATGTCGAAAGTGTGTTTTCCAAGCATTTTATGTGACAAGTTGTCAGTGACAACAGGAGACAGTTTCTCTTTGAATTTATAAAAAATGAACATGATTGTACTGTGTAATCAATAGTTTCTAATAAGAAATTATATTAAATCTTTATTTATAGTTTTATTTTAAGCCATTTTTGTGCCATTTGTAATGCTTTTTGGTGTCATTTTGCGTATCTTTTTCAAACATATTTAAAACTTGCGCTGTTGATTACATTAATACTATGCGATAATAGATTATTATACAACTTTAGATCTAATTAAAAATAATTGTGAATGAAATTTTTACAAGTCCGTTTACGGTTCACAAGATATAGATCTATTAAAAAAAAAACTCCTCGTTTTTGCATCCTTTAACTTTCCCTTTTAATATTTTTTTTGTCTTAGCGGCCTGGTTTAATAACATTTTTCAACTGATATATTTCTTTCCAGTAAAACAAGCACACAAAATTCCAACTCACGGGGATAGAAGCGCAGAAATTAAAATAAAATTGCCTCATATCTCAAATATTAAAAATGCTCTGAAATGTTACAAAGTGTCTAATTCACATCACGGCTTTAAAATAAAAACTGTTGTCGCCTCTGCTAGTTTCTGAAAAGGATACAATTGTAATAACAATCAGGTAAATAAGACCAAGATCTAAGAAAGCTCCAGGGAAATAAATCGCAAAAAAACAGAAATAGAAAAAGTAAAACAGCATTTGTTCTACATACTCATGTTGTCAGTAAGTCCACACAAATGTTGCTCGTTGCACATGTTTTATATATTGTAAACAACATACAGGCAGCCATGGATGTTCCTAAAGTTTACAATTTATTTACAGTGTTTTTTTGCAATTAAATTTATTTGCTCCGATGTTGAGTTTAATTGTTCTTGTTTTGTGTTATTTTCCCTGTTGTTCTCTTTTGTTGCAACTCAGGATGGAAAGTTGAAATTTTTGAAATTAAATTAAGCCAAACAATAGTCAAAATGAATTAAGTTGCCAGTAAAAGTAATTTAATAACTGCCGGACGTTTTTAAATAAAGTTAGTACTTCATTTTAGAATGCAACAAAATTCTGAGCGCGAAGGAAAGGCAAATGGAAATTAATTTAACTATGAAAGTGAAAGAAAAAGTACCTTTAGGCGACAAAAGCCGGTTAAATGAATTTGGGTAAAATCGGATTTTTGTTTTAAAAAAATTTTAAGCTGTGAATGAAGTGTCCTTTTTTTATTAATGTTCAGTGTTTTCTTATTGAGGTAACCATTTGATGTTGATTTTATATCTGCATATATATTTCTTAGTTACCAAAAATTGAGATGCAGTCTGCTTGTAAGGACCGGTTAGTAAAAACGATTTTCATCTTTTCATTTGGAAATCATATCTGATTGCAGGATAACCATCTGTATGACTCACGGAAACAAAGATGTCATGTGTATTGCACTCAAGTTAATACAATTGAAAGTGATCACTCATTCAAAATTTTGACGAATCTGCAATATATTATTATGAAAATTCTTTTTTTAGAACATGTTTATTTAAAGACTAAACTGCCAGTATAATTTGCAACCTGCAGACTGCAGAAAAGTTGAGTGTAACACCTTTTGCTACACAAATACATATGCTGACAATTTTCATTAAATTAATAACCTTTTAAATTAATAATTAGTTGTCAAATTCAACGTCTAGCCATAAACCGCATGTAGCAGAATGCAACATACAAACAAATTTATAGAATTTATAAAAAAATATTGAAAAATTAAATGTTTGATTTTAAAACTTTCACAACTCAAAAAACCACAATTTAAAGCAACCTGAAATGAAACAAATACAAATATCTACATGACAAATGCAAACATATTATGTCGACACTAATTGGAAGAAAAAATTTATCAAATAAAAGCATGCCACAAAGCACAACAAAAAATATTAGGTTTCTGGAAGCAATAGACAATTTTCATGCGCCATTTTAAAGGATTTTTGAGGATATGCAAAAGGAAGGCATTTTCATGTCTCTCAATTTCTTTCTAAGCACAAGCTAATTCATATCTCGCTTTTTAAATAAAAGAGACAATTTGGTTTGTTGTTGTTTCATACAAGCAGCATCGAAGTTTAACGATGACACAATTGGATGACGCAAGTCAAGTATGTTCGGCGTGTACTTGACTTTAGTGGATTTGTGAAGCTTTAAACAAAGTTCAGTTTTATTTAAAAAAAATATAATTTTCCAGTGGGACATCGCGATTAAAAATTGTGCCTTTTCGCTTACAAATCTGCTTCTGGTGGAGCTAAAGTTTTATCTGGGAAGTTGTTTGCGTTTTCTTTTCTAAAAAAAAGTCAAAAATTTTTTGGCGTTTTTACTGAAAATTTGCAATATAATGAATTTTTGAAATTGTGAGATTATTAGAAATTCTTGTATCATCACTTACGAAGCAAAAGTTTTGTCTTAAGAGGACTTTGAAAAGCCATTTTTTTTTTTGATAAAAAGTAAAAGAAATTTAAATTTTTTTTGGAAAAGATAACCACCGTATTAGTAATTTTTTTTTAAACAGTAATTTCAGCTTGCGGTTCTGCAACTTTATGAAGTAGCATGACCTCTTTATCGACCTCAGATAATCTTAAGCCATGATATTTCTTTAAATTTGTTAATCAGAATATGCTTGACTGCCAAAT
The DNA here is from genome assembly GCA_956483585.1 of Gymnocheta viridis. Lineage (NCBI taxonomy): Eukaryota > Metazoa > Arthropoda > Insecta > Diptera > Tachinidae > Gymnocheta > Gymnocheta viridis. Next base: position 122,298,929 of record OY101440.1, read on the forward strand.
CTTGAAATAATGGGGTTGGAGATTCAAGTTGTGCATTTAAATTTTGTTTTAAGTAAGTTGGGTGTTTTTTTTAAATTCATTTTGTTTTTGCTGAACTGATTCAATATTGATGAGTAATGTTTTTGATCAAGTGCTAGTTTTTTCGCAAGTAGTCAATTGAGACAAATTCATGCACATCCTTAAGGCACTATCTAATATACTTGTCTTACCGAATGATTTCTCTGTAGCGTTTTTCTTCGTAAAGAGTTTACATGTTAAAGTTTATAGCTTTGACTGCAGTTTCTTTTGTGGTTTATAGTGACGAGCTTAAGTTTAATCAACAGTTAAATGTGGCAAAGAAATTTATTCACGGAAGACCTCTAAACCTTCTACTGAATCCTTTACACGATTGTATGTATCCTAATTTTTTTAGCTTTTTTATACACAAGATTTTGAATGACCTCGTGCGTTCACACATATTATTCATCCACCACTCAAAACGAAATCGTGGACGTCTTGAACAAGATTCATCTTATGCAGAATTTTGCCACGTTTAAATATGTTTAGCAAATCGTAGATAGTCCTAGCCATTGGTGCAGAAATGCGCCCCTTAAGCATTTTGATTTTCAAATAGAATTATGTACAGTGAAAGCTTTACTGACAGACAGCTCCTGTGGACAGACACCTCCCAGACGCACGAATTCATTAGTGCCGAGCTCTTGTTTTCATATAAAGAAATTATCGTTTAACCGAAAATATTTGAAAAATTAAAAAAAAAACTAAGCTACCATTTGGTAACAATTAATCTTATCGAATCTTATTATTGCAGTGAACCTGCAAAATTTATTGCTACTTTATTGTTGGCATTGGTTTGCCTCATGTTAATGTTTTGTCTAAGGCTGATTTGTTAAAGAAAAATTACACTTTACTTTCGATTTTTATACTGATGTTTTGACCTTGAATTATTTATTGGAAGCTTTGGAAAATATAAGAAACTAAATGCTTCGATCGTTGAAGCGACATCACATGGACAAAGCGGAATGGAAAGTAAATGGAAGATTCATAAAGAGGAAATTTGTTTTGTACACTTATTATATGAATTGAAATTTAATTTTAAATTGTTGCATAAATTTAATTTAATAATGAATGTAAACAAAAAAAAATAAATTTTGACAGCAGCTGCGTTATCAAGTTCACCTGTATGAATTTGTCTTGAATTTGCGCTGTCTTTTCTTGCTACTTGACATTGCTGAGCAGCTTACTTTGTTTCGATTTATTATTGCTTCTCATATTTTAATATTTTTATAGAAACTTTACAGGGACATAAAATTGCAGTTACTTTTGATATTTCAATTCAAAAAGTCAAACAGAAATAACTTGGTAATTCGATATTTGAAGAAAGCCATGTGATCCTTGTTAGATAATGAACGGTAATCTTAAAAGTTTTTTATATTGTGACTTTAAGAAAAGGTCAATTAATAATTGTTATTTTTTAACAGATATTTTTTTGGTTAAAAATAAAAGTTAAAGTCTGACTTTTATTTTTTCGGTCGAAAATTACGGTTAATTAAATTTCAATTTAAATTTTTCAATCAAAAACAAAATCTTATATTGTACTCTTTTTTATTTCGAAAAAAAAAAAATTTATGTGTTTGTTATAATTTTTAACCGAAAAAATTATTAAAATTAATTTTTTTTTGTACGAAAAAAATACCGATAACTTTTTAACTTTTATTTTTAACGGAACAAATTTCTGTTTCTTTCTATGTAAATTGTGGACTAAAAATTAGTTAATATTAAGGCTGGCCTATTGTAGGGCTTTAGTAAATAATGCATGTATGTGTACTCCCAATCAAATACAAAACAGTTTTGCATTTGAGTATAATTTAAAGTTTTATAAACTTTTAATTTGCATATGGAACTAATCCACGTAAGTCTAAGTAAATGAAAATAAATTAGAAAAAAAGAAGAAATTAATTAATTGATGTACAAAAATTTTGCTTAATACATGAAATAAAAAAAATTGGTAATAATATTAATATTATAAAACTGCACACAATCGCCTAAGATATGGAAAGAAAACTATCGACTGCACAACAAGTTGGCAAAAAACCAAGAAAAATTTAATAAAGACATTAGTTTTAATAACTTTAAAAGATACGAATAATAGAGTGTATGACTTGAAGCAACTTTTTAACAAGCATACCATACACGTGCAGCACACATATGCTCACATACTGATACTAAACAAATTTAAACATTTTCCAAACAAACTGGTTCATGGGCCATAATGGAAACATAAATTTAACATGGAATACAAACACACTTACTTGCTTTTAAATAGTTTGTGAGAAAGTCAGCACAATGAAAATTACCATCTGACCATAATAATATTTTCCACAATGATGTTGGATCGCAATGTCCATCATATAATACAGAAACAAATTTCTTGCTTAAATATAAAAGCAATTTTTGTTTTGTGTTTTATATTTTGTGTTTTGATAGTGAATCAGCCATAATAAGAATACAGAGCTTATTTAAGATTTTTGTTGAAGCAGTAATTATTTGAAAGAAATCCAGGGACTCTTTTTTTTTGGAGGCAACATTAATTGATGGAGTATATAATAGTTTCCTAGAAAAAATTTATTTATTTATGTAATTGTTTCAGTCTATTTACAATAAGCCCAACAGACAATGAGTTACAAAAACACTTACAAATTCACGATTATAAATATTAAATATGAAATAATATGGATTAAAAAAAATTCCAGAAAAATAGTTATTTTATTACACTAGATAGAAAAAGTTTGAAATTAGTTTTCTCAATGCTGAATTCAATTAAATTTATAAAAATAAGCTATGTGATATTATTTTGAACATAAAATAATCAGAAGTATCTAAAACTTAATTTTTGTTAATTTATTATTTGAAGTGGTTTGAAAATGAAGCGGAAGTTCAAAATAAAGATCTGGAAGTACAAAAAATTCTTATTATTATTGTGTAAATGTAATGTGAGTTATTATTTTCACATTTAAAACTTTACCTATGATAATTTAGACGAGTCTATCAGGAATTAGGGTACAATGGGAAGGATCGCCTGGGAATGATCACGGGGGGTTTCTTGTGAATAATAAAATGGCGTTACAGATTGCGCAAGGGTGATTCTAATGGATCAATTAATGGCGGGTTGAAAATAAAAGTCACCTTTCTCACTTCAATATATTACTTACATAAGTATATGAATATTTATTACAAAATATAGTTCCAAGTACAAATTAGTGATGAAAAGGTGAAAGAGCCATAGGACGTTCGGAAGATGTCGATGTTGACGCGATAAAGGTTGTTGAGCTAGAGAGCGGAAAAAGGATATTGCGACGAAAAAAGCAAATTTAGTTCTAAACCACGGTTGTTAAATGCAGGGATGGAAGCCCCATAAATTACAAAAGTACTTTACTTAAGATAGAATTCAGTGCAATAATTCATGTCATATAAATAAATATTAATAGACTTTGGTTCAAATAATTCTTACATTCGCGAAGTTGTTTGAACAATTATATTATATACGTTCAATACGTTTTTAGCTCTTTAAGCTGTGCGACGATAGAGGAATAAAGAAGATTCTTCTAATATCCTTTGAAAGCTTTACTGTAGTCTTTCATTTGCTCTACATTTATTGAGTTTACATTGAAGGTTTTAAGTACGTTTAAAACACCGATGTTCATCCCATAGAAGAATTGTTTAAAAAAATTTACACGCATTTATTGTGCTCTTTGAAAGACTTTTATTCATTCGTCAGCGCACTATTGTAATTTTTTTCAAAAAATTTATTAAGCATTGTTTGTTGCTTGAAGCATAGTAAAAACATGCGTTTCAATTACAATTGAACACAAAAAAAAATCGAAAAATTTATGAGAACTTCGGCCGAATAAATTATATTTTTTCTTTTCCTTAAAGTTTGAATTATATTCATTTAATGAGTTGGTTATATATGATAAAATTCTAAATCTAACCTTTTTTCTTTTCTGCTACTTTAAAGTGTTTGACATTATGTATGATGGGCGGTTCCCTCACCAATACATCTTCATTTTTATTTTTGAACACCGCTGGCTTGAATTCTAAAGGAGCCATCTACGCAAAGACCTGGGCAGACTACGCATATATACGTAGGTTCTTTTTCTTACGTAATAGCAAACTCGACATGGTTAGTTGTATATTTTTCATTTTAGCTGATGGAACAGCTTCCATGAAGAGAAATTATTTCTTCTATCAGATACTCTGCAATTTTAAGGTTGTTAATTTTCATTAGCTAAATTTTCCACCACATTTCAACCGTGTCACTGCAGTGCTTGTTTGTTATCGTTTGTCCTTCAATAACTTATAGAATTTTTAAAATTGTCTATATATAATACATGATCATTGGCGAAAAATTCTTTCATTGAATTCATTACATTATGTCTCGAATCAATACTTTAACCTTCATTTGAATTCTTGATATCATTCCTTGTGATTCGCAACGCTCAAATAACTTTATGCCATATTTTTATTTGTCGCTTTTGATGTACTCACGAAAAATTGCCTTTGCCCTTCAGATAACCATAGAATCATCAATACACGGAACTATGGTTCATTGTTTCGTTAAAAAGTTTCATTCATTTGTTTCTTGTTTATTATTTGACAAGTGAAGGGGTCCAAGAAGCTGCAGTAAAAGTAAATGTTTGATCAACTAGATATTTTAAAAAGTTTTCTGTTCAAAATAATTTAAAGAAATCACCAAGTGTTGCACAACTGTCTGGAAATTTTATTGACGGTTTGAATACAAAATTGAATTGTGAAAGATCCTAGAACTTTGATTTGTTTGCAAATGCGATACACAGAGTCTTTTTTGCTGGCGAGGCAAAAAGCACGCATGTGCAGATCTACTATCTTAATTATTATTTTCATAGCATTGTACGCTAGAAAATCCCCTTCATGATCACTTGAGGAACCTATATCATATATAATTTCTTCTATGGGCTTGTCATCTATTTTATTTCCCCGAATAAAATAACACTAAACTTAACGACCTCAAATATCCATCAATTGAACAGGAATGACATATATTTAAAATGATGTAGATATTCAACTTGCAATGTCCGAAATGAACAGTAAACAGAGAGAAGTGATTGCCTTTTCGTTACTAAATTGTCTTCTAAAAACAGCTACTACTACGAATTATCTCATATGGGTTTTTGCAATAATTTAATCAAACAATCTCTGTGCCAAAACAACTAAATGAAGTCAACTTGACTTGTCATGTGTAATGAAATCATGATAATTACGAGTTATTTCGTAGCCGTCCTTATAGTTACCGATCATGACTACGAGGTCAATCGTAGTTGGCAATGAAATCGTTAAAGAGTAAACCAAAGTTGTTCAGATTTCCATATCAGATGACTAAGTTGATAACAATTTGCAACAAACTCCGGTTCAATGAGAAATGAAAGTTCACCATTAACTTAACAAAACTGTTAAAAGGGTTTGAAAAGATAGCTCTAATTTAGTATTTGTGGCCTTTTGAAGTTGGGCCATTTTTGACAGTTTTTTTTCACTATGAGTGAATATTGAAAAAAAAAAATTCGAGTTAACTTTTCAAAACTCTTTGGCTGCTCTGTTTACTTAATGGTCTACTTTCATTTCCCATTAGAATTGTTGATGCTGGTTTTTCTTGTTGCACCATGTAATATAACAGCTGACCATTAATAATTAAATTTATGATTGTTGAAAACGGAAAGAAAAACAATTTTAAATTTTATATTTATATTTTCACCAGTTTTATTAACAAATATTTATTTTTTTAGCATCAAAAAATGCTGCTTTGTTCTATTTTGTATAGTTTGTTATGTGATCGAGCGCGAGGAATATTTTATAAAAAAAATGTAAATTTGTGAGGATTAACGCCAAATCAAGATTGAGATGACAAAAATGAACGTGGGGTATCAATCTGCACACTATTTCCAAAAATCGTCACATAATAGAAATTAGAAGGTAAATTTGGTTTTAATATCTTTACAATTGTTTTGATGCTTCTGCTGCAGCTGATGTTGCTTTCTATTCTTGGTTGTTAATCTATTACTTCAGCGACATTATTTTTAAACTTAACTCTTGAAGTATGCATATTTTATTTCGTTTTGCTTTAAATTATATTTGTTCTTCTATGAACCTTTTTATTTTATTTGCTGAATTCCCTTTTAAAGCACTCAAGTATCCTTTTGACTTTTTTGACTATTTTTTACTAGTCTTTGTACTCAAGTTTATTTGTATATTTTATTTATTTGCATAAGCAGTGCACAAGATTCAACTTCTTTAGCCATTTTTAAATAGATAGTACCCAAAGAACTTTTAACAACTGTGAGTAATTTATTTAATTTTTTAAAATATCATTAAAAAAACATATAATTTAGTTTAAATTAATTTTTTTTATTACTTTTCATGTACATGAATTTTTCTTTTCATTTCACATGATACTTTGAACAAGGTATTCTTGGTGTTGATGTAATAGTTTTCAGTATCCAAAATTTCGTGCAAGATTAAAATCAATAAATCATTTCATAAAACTTTGGCGTTTTTTACACTTTAAATCGAGGAAATAATTTGCAGTAATTTTTATTAAAAACCCTTTCTTAACAATTTAAAGGATGAAATAGAAAACGACTATAACGTAGACCAAAAATCAGTCTGAGGTCAACAAAGCTCATAATAAATATGACGAAAGTAAAGCTGAATTTACACATAAAATTTTTGTCTAGACAAATTTTTTCATAAGTAGTTTGATGTGCCTGTTCTTGAGGAAATGAACTTGTTCGGAAAGCTCTCAACTTGAATTGGTTTAATTTAAATTTTTTTCCATTAATTTCCTTGAATAGAATTTCGTCTTATTTAGTTCATTAGCTCTTAACGGATACACTTGTCTTTTATAATATTTTCTATACCATCACGGATTTTTATTTTTTATTTATATGCATATTTCATAGCCTTGATATTCCGCAACATTGTTTTTTAAATGAGTGAATTGTGTCGCAGAAAAATCTTAATCTGAATCCGCCTTTACGATAAAATTTCTTCTTAATTTTATTGAACAGAAATTAATGCTTTTTTATTTAATTTTTATTTTTCATTAGTCATGTCAGAAGATTTTGCAAAATTCTATTTTGAAGCCGCTGCTGTCGAGATTTTTTAAATGGAAAGTTGTATGAAGAATTATGTTACAGTCGTTTTTTGTTTCCCCATTAAGTTCAAATTTTCGGTCGTATTCTATGGTTCTTAATACAAAGATATTGTATGATTCCGATTTATATTCGGTAAAACAATTTTTGAATCAAACTATTTTTATTCAGAAAGAAGTTGAAGACCATGTAGAAATTGAAAAGACAAGCATGTCGTTTTCGAGATCAACCAAGTTCTCTCATTAGAGTTCATGTGCTTTGCTTCCCCATGTTTTGCTGGGGTGACGTCGAGGAGTTGAACATTAATCATTTAAGCATAACTGAAAGTTAGAAAGCCATGTTGACTGCTCTTTCCAACTTTACCACACAATTTCACATTTACAGTTTTGCGATGGATCGAAATTTGTCACATCTTTCCCTGGGATATATTTATTAACTAAATTTTTATCTTATTTGTCAAGCACATCGAAAGCTACTAGCTAAATAAATAATTAGTAATTCGTGTATGTTTTGTCTTCATTTCTTTACACAAATAAATATTTTTGACTACGTACCTTTAGTGTTTTATAACAATTAATGTTATGTATTTTAGTCGATCTTTATTTGTTTACTATTCTAAATTAAGTTCGTTTATTAAATTTTTTAATTAGTTTATTTTTATTCTGAAAGGAAATTTAGAGTGTGTAATAATTATAAAATATAATAATTGAATATATGATCAAATTTCACAACAATTTAAGCTAATAATTTCTGATTTCTTAACTTCCAATTAAACCAACAACTTTTATGCAATCATAAACAACATTTTAATTAAAATAAATAATACAAATATTCAACAAAAGACATATTATTTGAAAAGTTCTTTCCTAAGTTATTAAACTTTAAACTTTTATTTTGATCTTAGTTTATATTTATAATTACATATGTGTGTGCATTAAATTGGTGTTCAAGCAATTTCATAATTTCAAGTATTTTTTTTTTAACCAAATGATTAAGTTGAGCTTCAGTAAAATATTAATACATTGAAAACGATTATTAAATAGTATAATTAGTTTCTATGCACGTTCCACTGTAGCTAATGCAGCTCATCAGGGAATCTTTACCCAAATATTTCGTAGAATATTATCGAGCTTTTTTTAAAAAATTTAAAAACTAAAAATTATCTTCTTACCAGCATTGCTCTTATTTCTCATAAACAAAATATTAAGTGGATGTATCTAAATATCTAGAAATTGCTTGTTATACCACCCAATATATTTGATTTCTAATATGAAAATTGTATAGAAGCTTTAAAAGAAACGACTTTTGAGATGTACTGATAATAATATCTGACACAGGAGGGGTAAAAAAGTGGCCCTTACATGTTTATGGATTTGCTTACACATGAATTCATAAACGAAATAAAGAAAAAGCAAAACAAATTAATTTATGTCAAGTACAGGCTCAACACTTTTCAAAGACAATGTTTCCATTTGCATATAAATTAACTTACGAGTATATCAACATATCGTCGGTCACAGGTTGACAACTCTTAACATATTTTTTTGTACTTTTCAGGAGACAAAAAAACGTTATTACTCCGTTACCAAGCCGTGTTGGAAGTAAATAAAAAAAAAAACAAAATTATTAGGAGTAGTAAGGAAGGAAATTTTTAAAAAATATAAATGAAACTTACTAACATGCAGAAAGACAAAACCAGTCTTTTGGCATCAAAAACCCGATTCGATTTTTTGCGAGTTAAGAGTTGTCCAACTGTGACCGACGATATGTGAAATGGGGTTTGCTTAAATTGTAATAGTCTGGTGTTGTGAGTAAAATATCGTTGTAAAAGGCATATGTAAAAAACCTATTTGATTTTTACAGCATCGTCTCCTATTATAATTACAAAAATGATGACAGATGTTAACAGATGTGGAAAACAAATTTTCAAAAATTCACTAAAAATTCAAATCGCTGTCCTGATTTTACATTAATAAGCGGCTTAAACACAAATTCAAAAGTAAGCATAAGACTTCTTGACTTGTCTGCAGAAACACCCAGGGCCTTGGCGTGAATCGAACCTGCGGTCGCCAGACTTTTAGCCTTACAGACTAGTCACTAGTCTGTGGGAGTACCACACAATACTCTGATGAGCTGGAGAACCTTTTGCTTATCCTTGATTTCTTTAGAAATTTAGTTTTACAAGTGGAAACGATTTTTGTTTCTTATTTCCAAAATAGAAAAAAGTTGTGTCGTGGAATCTTATAAAGCTTTGGCCAAATATTTGTTTTGCACAGCTTGATATTTTTAAGTAACTTACTCTGTTTTAAGTTCTTTGTGCTCCCCTACCTACTTTTTGTAACAATTTTCTGTAAGACAGTCCTCAGTAGAAACTAAGTCCCTTATTTTGGAATGAATTAGCCCCAACTATTTTAAACAATGACCAAAAACCGAATCCGGAAATCAAGTAATTTTTCTACAAATACTTCTTTGATCTTCAGAATTCGGAAACACATGCCAAATTTAAAATAAAGTCTCAAAAAAAATAATAACTGTTAAGTTCAAGATTCAGGAAAATGAGCTTACTCGGTAATAAATATTTTTGGAGATTAGGAATTTAGTTTATTGTGACTTAAGACCCCAAATTTAAAAATCAATTGATTCTCAAAAGAAGTAACTGAGTCAAAAAAAAAAATATATCGTTGTTGTTGCTTCCACATACAAGTTTGGGGAGTTAGTTAATTTTTGTTTTAAGGATTCAGTTACTACCGCCCATAAGGCACTATTACAGGACTATATTCGAGCAACTTTTTCGACAAGCTGTCTTTGTGCAGATTTATGTTTGAATACTTATACATTCAAAAAAAAAAAAAAAACAAACAAACAAAATTTTAATTAAAACTCATTTGAGCACTACACAAACAATCACATAAATACTTAACATCACATAAAACTTATAACTTGTGCTCTTATTTACTTATGTAGACATACGCATATACGCACCCAGGCACATACATTTAATACAAGTTACTTATTCAAGCAACACTAATCAAGTTGTAATTATTTAAAAAGTGATGTGGGTAACATGTGTGTGTGTTTGCTTGTTTGTGAAGTCAAAATCATTATTAAAATGATTGAAAAGAATCAAAGTACTCATTGTCGAAAGAAAATTCAGCGAAAGCTAAAAAGTGTGTGTAAATATTTGAGTTTAAATTAATAAAGAAGACTTTTTGAACTCTTTATAATTAGTACAGAAAATGTTAATTAGCTTTAGTCGCATATAATCAACATTATACATACGGATTGAAGCAATTAATGAGATATTCTGATGAGCACAGTCGGCAGAAATAAATTTAAGGCGACTGCATATTTTTAAGCTTTTAATAGCTTAAGATTTAAAATGTAATCAATTTGCTGCTTGTTTTACGTAACAGTTCCTCTTGCTCGAACATAGCAACAATCGTTTGTTGTACTACTCGTGTCCTTTTTCGGTATGTTGACGACAGCATATATTTTGACAGTTTGTAATTTATTTAATAACTTTTTCGGTTTTATGTTGAATTAAAAATTATGTAGCTTTGAAAATCGTTCAATCGTATCTATTGATGTGTTTAAAAATTAAGATAATTTGTTCATTAGTATTTATTGCAATTTAGCATGTTATTTAAAATAGACCAGGTGATATGAATAGAAAAGATATTTTTTGAATAGGAGTCAGTGATTTCTCTAAATAAAAAATTTTACATTATTTAATTCGAAATTTTCTGTAAAAAGTAAAGCACCAAACATATACGAGGCTCTTCGCTGCATTCGCGGGTATGTGGTAATCCTTACAATGCATTCTATTCCTGGTGTTAAGATGCAAGTGGGTAATAAGAAGCTTGTCACATTCTTTGTCGAGGTTTAAATCTTTCGGTAGGCATGTGCTAAACGATTTGTTTTTATTTTGGTTGAACGATATCATATAAGCAATAAATAAGCTTTACGGTCATACAATGGGATGATACAATCAAACAAAGAAACGTGGTTTAAGTACATTAAACAAATATCATACCGTTTGAAAGCTTTGAAGCCGGGGGTCCAACAATAACTACCAAATTTCGCATACAAACCTGAATTAATTAAAAACACACAAAAAAACGAAATAATCCAGTAAGTGATGGAAATCGATTGAAAAGTAGCGTTTTAAAAACGCTTAAACGATTTTGAGAATTGAACTATTCTCATCTTGTTAACTCGAAGAACGCAACCCAGAACATTACGAATGTAGAGACAATTTTAAATTAAATTTATAAAAAATTATTAAAAAAATATGATTGATTGATTGATCCACTTTATTAAAATTCATAAGACGGCAATAACGAGTACATTACATTTTTCGGGCTTAAATCTTTTTAAAATAGATTTCCATCACATTTCTGAAAGTCTTTATTATTTCTAGATATTATTAGTAAAAATTCAATAACGTAATAAAAATAAAACTTTTTGAAATGAATCAGAAAGATAAAGAATTCGCAAATATGTATCAATAAAAAAAACAATTTTCATAGTTTAAGGAGATGTTTTAAAATTAAAATTAAGAAAAATAATAAATTATTTTCAGTGTTAAGATTTTAAACGATTTTTTGAGAGGTAAATGTCATTAAAACAAAAGAAAAAGTTTTAATGAAATTTACCTCTGAAAAAATCCTTTCAATTTTCGGGGATGCTACAGAAATCGAAAACATTTTCTAATAGAGAATTTCCAATTTATAAATCTATTTTCTGGTTTTCTCTAAACATAATTAATCAATTTTTATGCCATTCGAGTGCTTGTTTTGACAGATACTGATACTAAGTACTGATATCTATCCCATTTCACATGCTCAGTTCACAAGCCACATTGTATCATTGTATCGGTTGTATTATATCTTTATCATAAGTAATTTTTATTCAAAGCACTGATACAACTGTACGATTTTATGTCATGTTTGTAAAAGTTGTATTGGGAGAAAAATCCTCAGAGAGAATAAAACATCGAAATTGAAATGAACTACAAATATTGCTTTAACAAAGAGATGGTTTTCTCTATGTGTTGAAGTACATTCTCATTTATACTCATTACATTACAGTTAGAATTTAGTTTACAAGCAAGAATATAAAAGCATTTCCATAAAGAATAGATGATGGCTTGTGAATGGTGCAACTATCTTTAGCCACTTCTACAAGTTCTGTGCTGCCTTTGCTCTAGAGCTTGATTTTAAAATTAAATATCTTATTGCTTTAAGTTTATTTTTTTTTTCTATACTAAAACGAAAAAAGAAAAACAAACAAAAAAAAGACAATATGAAATTCTGCACTGAAATCTTGTAGCAACAAAATTGGTTTTTGTTGCAGTTAAAAAAAAAGAAAACCTCTTTTTATCACCAAAAGCAATAGTCTTCTAATCCGATTTAATTCTACTCTTAAATATTAAATTTCTGTAGCTATTTGAGTGCTCAGAAATCACTTCGAAAAAAACGGGAAGAGTGGAAAAAGTGTGTAGCTAAGACAAACAGTTTCTGTTATGCTCTAAAGGTCGCATTACTAAAACGAATGTTTCCAGTTTTCCTTGTTATTAATAAATTTTTCTTATCTTAAATGTGTTTTATCTTTCACTTAATCCTTTAACTTATTTGCATATAAATAGCAAAGGAGATTAAGAAAATTGTAAATTTTATTGCTAAACTAAAATTTTTCAATAATTTTACATACCCAGCGCCAGCGTGCCAAGTGGAATCAATCTTTTTTGATGAAAACAATAATCTTAGATGTATCAAAAACCCAATATCGCCATCATTTATTTTTTATGCTAACCCTTCTGCTTATGGGTCATCTGAAGTAGAAAATGTAACCAATTTCATACCATTTTAAATTTGATCTAAGTTTTTAACTAGAAAAAGTAATGAAAATGAAAATTGAAGTATTTTCTGGTTGTATAAGTATTCAATTGGATCATTTACGAAACTTGTTGCATATAAAGTAATGATGACACCATGACATAACTTTCGTTATCCTAAAATAATATTTTCTGCGAAAAATGCTACGACAGTTGATAATTAAAAAAAAATTTCAACTTCCAGATTAAAAATCATGATAAAAATCTTTTATTTTCGGAAAATATAGGTCTCTATTTCATTAATTATGTCCTCTTAATGGCGTTCTGTTATTTTCAATTTTTAACAAAATATTTTTAATTAATGTTTGTAATCTTTTACCAAATTTTAGATATTTTAAGATTAACTCATTAAATTTTTATTAAGAGAGTACTATTTAAAAGAATTTATTATTCAACAGACTAGCAGAACGGATCGGTACTAATTTCGATGTCGCTACACCATCTCATCAGCGATCTTATTTCGATTTTACCAATTTTTATGGTGGATAGCACTGACTAGAAATATCAACTATTGAACCGTATTATTTAATAAACTAGATTACAGAAAGTAATCTCTTAATAAAAAAACTAATGGATTTATCCAAAAATTTCTGAAATTTGGTAAAAGAAATGGGTAAACTCGGATTTGAACTTGAGCCAAACAATTTGTTTCAAAATATACAAAAGATTTTTTATTCAATTTATATCTGATTTATTTATATTCAGTTTATATCTGAAACTTTCTGAAAATTACTAACTTTCAAAGCATCAAGTGTTTTGAAGCCGTACAAATAGATTTTCTTTGTTGAGTAAGCAATATATTCTTAATGCCTTTAACTGCACTCCAAGATACACGGGTATCTGTATGTGTTTTATATGGAATGCGGGCATTGTAAGTTTATTATTAGATGTTGAAGCTGCATACATATATAAAACATAAACCTTAACAAATTAGTTCATGAAATACTAAAACAGAATCATAAAAAAGAAAAATTCAATAAATAATAGAAACAAAGGGAATAAAATATACATTAAACGGTTAATCGAATATTCATTCAAGATTGTCATGGAAGACCTTGTTGTCAATCCTAAAACGATTTAAAAATTTATTTAGTGCAGAAATGTTTGTTCTCTGTGTAACTTCTTTATAAGTGTGCGGGTACCTAACAGCGCAACAGAATGTTTTTTCTTGTCGCGCACAGAAAGGTTGAATCGGTACTCTTTGAAAATAGTAAAACAGAAGTTGTATGTTATGGGTAGTGTTTAGATATGAATTTGAATCATTCTATTTATATCACTGCTTTTAATACAATCAAGATCACTGTATTGGAATTTTAATGTGATGGGGTAGTTTTTTGTTTGTTTTTTCTCTCATTAATTTCTCATTATTGACCATTATTGAATTCGCCTTAAAAAATTTTTTGATCATTTATTGATGATTGCAATGTTAGTGTTGAATTCAGTTATTCTAAAGACAGCAAATTAGATGGCACGGATATTAATAAAGAATTTAAATTAATAACAAGTAAAAAAATAAATTCTGTGTTTTACATTTTGTGCGGAAAAAATTAGATTTCGATCAACCATAATCCCTACAGGATGTTTTTATTATTTAGTTATAGCACATAGCTCTATGTCCATTCATCATAAAAGTGATGAAATAAGAGACCAAATTGTCAAATTCATGTTATTTATTAAAAAAAGCAGCACAAATAAATTATAGAGATGTGTGCATCCTGGTATTGCTCTTTAACAGAAGGGTTAAAATAAATATTTAGTATTTTGAGTTTATTTTAATTTATTTATCTTCTTTCTTTCAAAATTCGCATCCTTGTTAGAATTATGTTTTTATTATAAATTATATAATTTTCTTGTATACATGGTTTTATTTTTCAAAAATTTCTATTGGGACTTAGATTTTGAAATAGACTTATCACCGTCATCGCCATCATCAACAATATGAACATTAATGTTGATCCATAAAGTGTATGACCTGCAGATTCTTTGCGGTACCGTCAAAAAATACACTCACAAACTTTTTTTTATAATAAACCTAGAAAAGAAAATGTAAAATCAGTAAACATAAAAATAAAATAACAAAAGATTCATAAGTAGGGAGAAAAAAATTTATTTCACAATATTAAAAAAATATGTAAATAAACAAACTGAAAAACAAACGTTGCTGCAACAACTTATAAAGCAAATAATTTTGTAATAAAAGAGTTCTTGCAATACTTGCCAACATTTTATTAGGCAAGAACGACAACAACAACAACAAACAAAACCAACAACCTTATTCTGCAGCACCACTAGCTGGCAACAACAAAGACTTCAACAGCATCATCAACACTTCATCATCGTCATCATTAGCGACCTTAAAAAATTGTATGTATTGGGCATTAATATTAAAAAAATCCTTTTAAAGGAATTGAAAGAATATTCTTTGGCCATAATTAAAATCCAAATTTAACCAGATGTGGTTCTAAAAGAAAGAAAACGCGCAATTACCTTCAGTTTTTCTCTTTGCCCTCAGTAATGGGAACATGTTCATTATTTTGAAACATGATTTTGATTTTGTTGATTTTTTTCTTAAAACTAACTTCTGAGATCCATCGCACAGTTTTGGAATGTTTTTATTGCAATTGATTTAGGTAATGGGATTAATTTAAAGTCAATAGGTTTGAATAAACTTACGTAAATATATTGAAAAAAGAGTGTGAGGGAGTGTCGGCGAAATTAATCATCCCACTGCTATTTTACTACAAAGCAAACACATAATGAATGGACTGCAACTCATTTTCAATAAGAATAATTAGAGTTATTTAAAAGAAATTTTCAGAATAGCAACTTCATAAAGTGTTTGCACACTTATTCAAATAATTTGTTGTATTCTGCTGGGCTTAGACAAGGCAACTGCTGAAACAAACAAGACGTGATGCTTTAACTACCTTCCTCCCCATTTAGTTTCGAGGCCAAGTAGACAATGGCAATAGAATATAATGAAAAATGTATAAATTTCATTAGCCAATACATAAACATTACTAAGATCGCCGGCATGTTTCCATCGTTTGTATTGAGGCGAATTAATTTTATATGTGATGTATATTTCATATATGTTTTCTGTTATTTTCAAATAATTTGTTCATAATAGACAATACACTTCATTTAATAATTCCATATTTAAAAATCGCGATTTTGTTGCAAGTGACTTTCTGTCTTCAGTGGGAAATAGAGGAAGGAAATATAATTCCATACAATTTTAATTTTATGTGAGATTGTTGAAATAGATGCGTATATATTTTGTATTTTTGCATAGTGTAAGCATGAAAAATGTCACGTAGTATAAATGCCTCGTATGCACTCCACTTTAAACTAGAAATATTTTACAAAAATAAAAAATTCAATTTATAAATCGTACCATGTGAGTAGTATTAACTTGCGAATATGTTTCTTAGCATTTCATATTTATAAATATTGAATTTTAATTTCAATGAATAGTTTATGCTTCCGGCAATGACACAATTTAAAAACTTTTTCAATCGAGAATTTTAATGAATTTCTTTCACAATAAATTAAAAACAGAAACACAAGAATATATGAAGTTGTATAAAAAATATAAAAAGCGAAATCAAACGTGACTCATTTAATATAAAATATCACAAAAGACTGGCGAGAGAAAATTAAGAAAGACAAACAATTGCTTTTTATTACTACGAATTTTTATTTATTTATTAAGATAATTTAATTTTATTCAATAATTTTACGTTTACACAGAAAAAAAGATTGAATATAAATAGTGTGAATTGATTTCATAAGGAATTGTTAAAATGAGGGCTTATTGCCTATTAAATATGCAAAGAAATTTTTTATTGAGAAATTTAAGAATATAACTTTTTAATTGTATGAAGTAAAATTAAATTACTATTTTGTAGTTTGTGGGCCTGAGAGCTAAAATATATTTCTACCGATGCATATGTTCTATGAAAATTTATTAAGTAAAGGTTTGCTCACTTCCAAATATGATCTCTCCTTAATTGTTAAATTTTGTTAAAAAAGCAAAAATATTGTATGTGCTGTGAGAAAGTTTTTAAAAAGTGAAAATAATAAGAAGAAAGAAAAGAAAATATTGAAATTATTTTATGAGTGTTTGAATTGACAACTAAGGATGCAAAACTTTTTTCAGTACTAATAATATATATTTTTTTAACAAAGGATATGTCTACATTTATTAAAAATTTCTTAGCCTCAATGGAAAATGCTTAGGCAAAAAGTCATATTAGATTAATTTGAACTATTTATGTAAAAATTTATTGGATTTAAGTATTATTTTTCTGTTCACTTGAACTATTTAGATAATAATGTATTTTAAACTTTAATTATGGGAACGGCTTAAATAATGATTTGTTTCTTTCGATCAATATATATTATTGTACTTATTCAATAGCTTAAATAATAAAAAAAAATTAATCTGCTGAATTGTCTGTCTTGCTGTCAATCCAAAAAAATCGTCTATGTCGAGCAAAATATCCCGGTCCCGCGAAATTTGTTGTAACAGAACTTGGCTGTATAATTATTTGCATTAATGTGATAAATTTTGATTAATTTTATTAATTGTCTATAAACAACCAGAAAAGTAATGTGAAAATCATAGCTTACCTTTATGCATTTTTAAGGGAAGTGGTGTAGTGCGTATACGTGATGAGAAGTGGATATAGCTGTTCACGTTGCTCATACGCACTTCATTATTTATATGAAACACGAAGCATACTATTTTGATTGTGTTGAGAGAAATTTAAAGTTGTGTTGTTTTTTGAAACTTCACATTATAATCCTTAGCCCTGTTGGCAATTTAGCTATTTTTTATTCAAACCAATTTTTAAAGTCGTGAGTTACAAAGTAGAACTCGATAACGTAACGTTAATAAAATGTAGATATTCGTTGGTTTGTCACAGGCAATTTTTCGTATATTACTGTAAACAAAACTTAATTATTTTAATTCGTTTCTTCTTATTGGAATGTAGATGAGAAAGTATGTTAAAATATAAATTTGAATAAACATATGTAGATATTTTTTGAGTTAAAAAGAAATTTATAACATTAAAATTGTGTGAGTAAAAAGTAATACGTAATTACTTTATTTTGCTAAATAAAAATAAAATTTTGTTATCTTTGTGAGTTAATTGATACTTTTGATGTAATAAAAGTGTACGAGTAGTTCCTTGAAAATGACATAAAATATTTTACTGACTTTTTAATAGTAAAAACATTAATATGAATTCTTGAAATTATTTTAACAAAGGAAGAATTCACAAGTATTTCTAAGAAAAAAATAATTAAGTTTTTATGTTATATACTCAAAAACTATTTATTTATATTTTGTTTTATTCATAATTTACACTGCACTTTTTGATATTCATATATATTTTCTAATTTATTATAAATTAAAAAAAATATGGAAAACGATTGACGTTGTAGGCCATTCCAGGAGCTTCAAGATAAACGGAACTAGCTGAAATAGATGAAGTATTCGCACAACGTTTTTAAATATAAAAACTATTAAAAAAATTAGCAAGAAAAGTTTTTTTCAAAAGCTTTAGAAACGATTTGATTCGAATTTGCGGCTTCCGATACAGCTTTTGAAGTTTACAAAAAAGTAATATTAAATACTGGTAATCGATTTGACAAGAGCTTTTAGAATGATAAAAAAACAAAACGTTCTTTTCGAAAATTTTCTCGACGATATTTTTGAAACGGATCAATGGATATTAATAAAAGTTAAGTTAAGCTTATTTAAGACCTCAAAATAAACATTACGAAATAAATAATTAAAAATAGTATTACAAAGAAAATGAAATCTATAATGTTTTGATATAATGGTATTGTTATGTTAGACAGTAATAATCTTATTTATTTCTGTAAATTAAGTTCTTGCTCAGAGCATAATTCAGGATATTAGTGAAACTTGTATAAGTTGAAGAGCTTAACTGTCTGTTTTTAAAAAATGAAAACAAAATTGTGAGTGAGAATTTATATTGAAAACAAAAACAAATTTTTGTATTTTATTGTTGTTTTCAATATTAATTCTCACTCAGAATTTTGTTTTAATTTTCTAAAAACAGGCAGTAAGAGTTGATAAGATTTTAGATTGGATCATCATAGTAGTTTAATTTTTTTTAAACTTTGTTTTCGAAAATTCTCGAAATCTAATGAGATAAATGGGCTAATTATATAACACATACACACACTCATAAATAAATAAATAAATTAATCAATATGGACATCATTGTTAAATTAGCCTTCCCTGCTAATAAAGCAGAATCGTCGGCGAAGTAAAATTAAATAAAAATTAATAAAATGGCTACACAGTTTAAATGAATTTAATGCGCCTACTTGACAGCAGAAGGGCTGCAACGCTGATCTAAAAGCTAAAATAACGCGCAATGTCAGAGTTGTTTTTCATATTGGACCAGCAGTCAGGGGATGACCCTTCATGGCATTTTGTTGGAACTAGTGGAAAGGGATAGTGATAGATATGACAGGAGGTGGAGTTTCATTCGTTTTGTACAGCTCTGCTTTTTTGCAGGTTTATTCGTAGAGCAGTGTTGCAGCGCCTCTGCACCGCCGAGGAGCATTACGTGGTGTGAAGCTGTGCTTGGTAGCCACTTTTTATTACTTATAATTATTTAACTTCGCCGATGCAGGAGGGCACTCCGATGTTATATTAGAACTAGTATCAGCTGAAGTTGGTACTGTTCAGTGACCAGTGACTATGCCTTTGAAATCTTACGCCAAAAACTGACACAAAGGCACACTAGTGAATATCAGAGAAATGGGTGGTGTTTTTATTTTATGACTGCGCTGACAATGCGTTTGGACCCAGGTCCTTCGGTAGTTAACGTGCTTATTAACAGAGCCAATACAAAATCAATTAAGCTCTCACTTTCCATCTGTACACTATCACTACACCTTTCTCAAAGTAGGTAGCACACCTACTGCTTGGTGGGCATATCAATTGCCAGAGTGTTACTTCTATTAAAAAAAAGCTATGACCTCAAAACGTTGACATTTGATGTTTGCAAACTGGGAGAAAAGCGGTCACCATCTTTTTTTGTTAGCGAGAAGTTTTCTTTTAAACAATACTATGTTTCTATTTTCGAAATATTTTTCAGTAAAATTTAACGATATTTTTGAAGCGTGAATTTGTCATATAATATTAAAAACGATTGAAAAAAAATTATTGGTTTTTCAAATTGACCGTAAATTCAGTTCATAAGCTCCCGTTGGTTGTATTTTTACCACTCAATTTTCACACGTCAAATTTAATTATATGTTTAACATTATGTGTTGTATTTTGTACCTTTATTTTGAAAAAACGTAATAAATTTTTGAAATTCTAAAAAAAATTAATAAAACAACTGTTATTTTTGAGAACTTTTTTGACTTCAAGCAGCATTAAAAATTGTTTTTATCTGCCTTCAAATTTATATAAATTAGTTTTTAGACTATTTTAATATTTTTATAGGTTGAATTCGGAATTTGGAAGACGTTGCATATGTATTTTCTTGTGTGCATAAAAAAATAAAGTTTTTCATAAAATCTCAAAGTAAGAGTTTCGCAGAAAAAAACAAAACTCAAAATAAAATTTTTAAATTTAATCACAGATGCCGAAACTATTACGATTTGAATTGCTTATATTCTTATTTTAAATGCCATCTTTTAAAAAATGTGCAACTTAAATTGTTAAAAGTAAAAGAATAAAAATGTTAGACTTATATTTTACTGTTCCCTCAGAAATGATATGTGAGAATTTATTTTATTTGTTTGGAGACTGTAGATTTAATTTCAAGTTTTTTGATAACTTGTGTTATAAGAAACAATTTTTTCACTCTTGAAAGCTAGACTTTGTGTTAAAGTTTTTTTTTCAAACATTTTATTTTATTTTTTTTTAATTTATTAGCTCATGTGTTTTTTTTTCGCCATTATTTTTCAGTTTAAGTGATTCCCTAAATATTTCATTCAACATAAAACTTCTGCTCATGACAATAAATTTCAATAAAATAAATTTTTAGTAGTTTTTCTTCTTTTTTTTTACTTTGCTCAAACATATTATAAACGAAGGACAACAACTATAGAGTCTGTTTAAAAGAGAGCAACAGTACCCGGTAGTCATGCAACTGCAATATGTAGCCTCATACAAAGGAAATAATAATGCACATATTGACAATGTACATAGAAGCCAATGATATTTTAAGAAAAAAAATATGAAAAAAGCAAAGTAATAATAAGACTAAAAATTGTTTTATACAACAGTGCAAAGAAACTGAACAAACTCAGAATATTATGAACGAATGAATGGATGACACTCACCAGCTTACCAGATGATGGCGATTAAGAAGATGACGTTATTGCTATGAGAACGGCTAGAATGTGTGTTTATTGTGCTAAAACGTTTGTGTTAAATAGAAGTTGACAGCTTGATTTGTTGGCAACATAGAAAAACACTGTAAGACTGATAGAATGTCAGCTGCTTAAGACAGCTGCAGTTTATTGGTTGTATTAAAGTTAAAAAAAATTTATTAAAAACACCAGCTGTGGATATATGGGACTATTAAATGGCGATGTTGATTTCAATATAATTAGCTTTAGATTTTATGATTAGAAATTTTCTTCCATTTAATTTTAACTTATTATATGGGCAACTAAATAAGAAAAATGTTTTTACTTTGATTCAGCTGTAAACTACCACAAAAAAGCTCTTTGGATGTTTTATATGGATTATTATTATCAATATTTCTATTTTCTTAAATTTATATCTTTTATTGGACTCGTGTGTTTTTTTACAAAATTGATTTCTTTAGATCGCCTAAATCCAAATGCAATGAGCCGCATTAAAAGCTAAAATCTGTATTTCGTTTTACTTTCCGCAGTTTTCTAGGATTGCTTCACTTTACTTAATAATAACACAGAAAATGGTTTTTTTTCCAGATATACAAACGCTGCACTAACAGACAAGTTCAACATGTTACTTTACTATCATTGGTCTCGTTAAAAAAAGCAGTGAAGAATATGGAAAGAAATTATGCAATAAAATATCACAAAAGCCATGTTTTTAAAAACGAAAATGGAATGTTATACAACAACTAGCTGTTGCAATAACTTGTATAGCAAAGCTGTGTATGTGTTTGTGCTGTTGTTACAAAAATAAAACTCGCTTTAGAAAATAGCAAACGCTTTTTAGTTTCGTTAGCAAACAAATTTACATATTAGAACTATGAAAGTGTGTATTTACTCTTATTTGCAAGTACATAATCATATACATATATCCCAGCAATAGCACAAGTGCTATAGTCTCTGAATTTGCATAAAAATGCAAAAGATAAAAGATTTAACATGAATATAAATATAAATACAATCTTGGATGTTTTGCAAGAAATAAATGCAATATTTGTCTTCTTCTCGACCTGCAGCTTAAACAAAACATTTTTGTTTGTTAAAATTAATTTTACGACTTTCAACGCATTTAATGCAATTAATATTATTGTTAGCATCTACGGATGTAAAGTAATAACTAATTATTTGTAAATTATTTTATACAAAATTGTAAAATGTTTGTCTAAAAAAATCATAAGAATTAAAAAGGCAACAATAACATGTACGATAACTCTAAAATTAATGAATATACGAGAAAAACAATTGTTTAATTTTTATTTTTTTTACCCCTATTTACCTGTTCTCCATTTATACCAATATATACATACACCCATCCATGAAATGTGGGCATACAGTTTACGATTAATATCTGGTAAAGAGATACATTTTCGTGTGAGTACAACTTTCGTATTATAGACATTGGTGACTTAGATTCCAAGGATAACAAGATAATCCAAACAGATTCGTGTTAGTGATCTAACTACACTGTGCTCTTAACATCATTAAAAGATTGCCCCACTGGGATCGATAAAGAATCCTGTGTGATTTCCAGTGCCCACAGAGGTCGCGACTCATGTACAAATAACTAGCGAGTCAAGAGACTACGTTTAAGTTAATCAATAGCTGAAGTAGTCTCTTCCAACACCTGGCCATCCTGCTCCGTCTATGCAGCATCTTTTGCTTTGGAAACATAACGTGGTATATGCCATGATTGCTCGAAGTCCGGGACAGTATGAGACATTTAACGACCGACTCTCTTAGTTTTAACTAGCAGCTACCACGTGATATCCCGATGGTGACCCTCCACTCAGAGGCTCAGAACAAAATTCGGCAAAAACTATTCTATGAATCCACAAACCCTAAAGCGGGCATCATTTATTGAACTCCGTGAGATCAGAACGAGGTCCGTCAACGGGCCAGCTCTCTAAGCCGCTGTGAACGGTTACTGGTAAGACCGCGAAGACCATTCTCTAACCACTACCCGAAAAGGGCATTTCCAAAGGGGCTATCACTTCTACAGCTGTGAACAGGTTGATATTCCAGGTGCTGGTAAACCTGTAATCTGCTTTCCTTAGAGGACACATATGTGCTTGCCCGTTGCTAAGAGATTCTTAGTTACGGAAATAGCCAGTTCGGTTAGATGTGTGTAACAAACGGTAATGTCAGGGAAGATCACATGTTTCTTAGCAGGATAGAGACTAAAATATATATTTCTGCAAAATATTCTCTATTCTCTACCCTCTACCTTGAAAGCACATCACTAAGTTAAGCAACTCACCGGTCGGCACCACGAGGATGTAGTACACTGGCATTTGGCATGAAACTGATAAGAAGCCAAAGTAGTGCACACTTATCGACCAGCAATACGGACAGTGCGGTGCTTTAATAGTTTAAAAATTTTACTTCTATAGTCAGGACAACAGTTTTTTTAGTAAAGATTTTTCGCTATTTTATCGTTTTATTCAACGTACATTTATGTATGAGCGAGAATAAAAAAAATATTTCAGAAAAGGATTAACTGTCTGGCTCACGATCTCAAACGATATTGTTCTTTTGTAAAATTACATTTAAAACAAAAGCAATTTCTAAAATATTGTGTTTTTGTTTTAAATGTTGTTTCACAAAAGAACGATATCGTTCATCATCGTGGGCCAGGCAGTTAAACTCAAACATTCTTTTTTAATAAATTTATGTGAAAAATTCTTTAATTTTCTTGAAATTATTTTTCAACAGATTGGAGATACTAAATTAAAATCTTCTATTGAATAAATTAAGAAAATATATTTTCTCATTCAAAAACTTATGTATGTTGTATCATTTAAAATTTATCAGGATATATAAAAATAAAATATTGTGACACTTTCGTTTCCATCTCTATAATTTTCCTTTTATAAAAATACAAATATTTTTATTGACACTCTCTTATATTCGTAAGATAAAAATTTTAATTGGCAAATATAATGAAGATTTTTGTTGTGAAATTGAAATTTATGCACTAATAATTTTGTTATTAAAAATATTTCCAATAAAAAACTAATGATTTGTCAAAAATGTCAGAAAGGATTTAGGGAATTTATATTTTTAGTTTATTAGCTTGTGTGTATTTGCGTATTTTTTTTCGATTATTAATTATAGACAAAAGATTAAAACAAATTCACAATAATAGAAATAAGTAATTGCTTTTATACATAAATGTATTCGATGCACACCCTTATATAATTTTAATTTATGATTATAAAATTTTACTAGATCCTTTTAAAGTTCTATATTTGCAAAAGCAGTACGATTAAAGAAAAAAAAACAAAATGTGAAAAACTTTGAAAAGAAAAATAGCCATCGAACAAAGACCAGTACTGCGATTCACTATGCTTTTTAAACCACAATAGTTTCGTTTAAAAATTGTAACCACAAAAATAATCGTTTTGCTATTCACTAACACTTTAAACGCTATATGTTAAAGTTTAAAGACATCTGCTTCAGTCAGCTGTTATTTCTAACTAAACAAATTGTTGTTTATTAACACCAGCATTTTTTGTATGGTTTAATTCGTTTAGAAAAGTGTTTATTTCTTCTTTTGCCTACATACATATTAAATTGTGAAATATAATGGCTTTGTAGTATTTATCGTATAATTTATTGAAGAATCAGACAGTTGATAGTGCTCCTTCAGTCCTTTTGAGTTGGGAGCAACAGAATTTAAGAAACTCTACCGTTTAATTTCAGAATTGGCTGAAGAAATTGTTTTCCAGCTTGATGGTGTTCTAAAATGTTCTAGGATCACTGGAAGTAAAATATAATACTATTTACCGGGGTTAAAAATAAGTTTGTGAATAACATTGTGTGCTAGTGCAAACATCAAAATATGTGGTTAAAGCTAACACCTGCTAAAGGTGTTAAAATTTACTGAATCGCACTGCAGTATCTAAGCACTCGGCATAGTGTTGTTTGGTTGATTTTTTTTTTTTTTGTTTTTTGAACATTTGCTGCGGTGTTTATAAGCTATTTGTTTTTAGTTTTCTGACATATTTTCAAGAAAATTAGTTTGAAATTACTTTTCACACACAAATTATATTTTATGAATGCGATCTTTGATGTTGTATTTTGGTTCAGCACCAAATCTGAAAAAAGTTAATTGAATGTGTGGGCGAATGTACGTGTTAGAACTTGGCTGAGAAAAAAGATAATTTGATAAGTCAAGTTGTAAGAAATGTAACAAAACAGGCAAATCCCTTGCCAAAAACCTCACTGCACGTCCTTGATTATAATATAATTTCCTACTTTTGTATTGTCATTTGCAAGTCTTGAACTTTTTAAAAAGGGTTTACAATTCGTTTGGTTCATGCAATGCGAATTCATAAGAGGTGGTCTCGACAGCTCAGCTGATTATATTTTGCTCCTTGCATCTCATTGCATTTTGATCTGCTTTGTTTGTCAAAATTTGTTTAAGTTTGATTTATATATAGTGTTTAAAGTTGATTATGGCAAAAAAGCTGGTATTTTTCAAAGCGACTTGAGACGAGTCTACCTGTTATGAATTTGCCTTGGGCTCATAGAAATAAATTAAAATTATTTGTTGGCTTGTGAAGAAATACCGAATTTGTTTGGTAAATATTTCTAGCTTATTTGCTAAAAAGCTGGCAATTCAGCCAAATCATGACAAATCATGTGATCTATGTACGTGGAGCATTGGTCTGCAAACATTTTGTTTACTTTAACCGTCTGATGATCTTCAACAATAATTTATGTTACATGCAAAACAAAATTTACCGTAAGTAGAAGAATTGATTTACAAATTCTCTATCTTTATTTTTTACTTTTGATTGGTAAGTTCAAGCTTAAATCACTTCAATTAATTTAAATAATTAGATATCACTTAAAGCTTCCTAGAAAGTTTGATATTTTAAATCTATACTTGAATTGATATGGGTAAAACTATTGGGTTATTTGTGGAGTTTGTACTTATAATTTACATTCGAGTCTATATTATTAATAGGCAAACGCAATTTTGAAAGGATTTATATGTTTTTAAACGGGGTTTTATATAGATGTACACAATCTCAAATTTATTTAAATCGGTTCAATATTTAGGGTTTAAAGCTACTACTGACACATGCACACTTAAAACACATACATGTATATCAGCTTCGACTTGAAAAATAAACAATATGTGCATGTGTGTTTGTCCAATTTGCTTTTGCATGGAAATGAGACAGAGTTTTAAGTTGTTGCCAAAACATACCATAAATTAATAAAAATATAATACAACTTGAGAATGAGCTTTTAAAAATACTACATTTTAATCTATTCTTAACATCGCTCATAATAATGTTTATAAAATATGAAGTCGCAAGCATTTTTTAACAATACTTGAGAAACTATTATAATACAGACTTATCTTTTTTAATATATTCTAGACCGTTAATTTGTTTAATTTGTTTTGATTTACAAATTTGTACATTTGGTTTTAAATTTCAAAGTGTATTTGTGTATTAAGAAATTGCTGGAGAAGAATTATAACTGATGAAATAAGTAAACTTTTATGCTGGAAATGTACTGAGACCAAGAAAAGTGTCTGGAAGCAATTCGAAGTAAGTAAAGTAAGAAGTATTTACTAAAAGAAAATAATTAATAAATTTATACATTTTATAGATGCAGCTGTCGGTCTTACAGATAACTAATTTATTAAGGACACTCGGGGATTCTTCCTGTTCGTAAAAATGGCATCAAGCTGAGAAAAGACTACAAAATAAATAATTAAAAATATTTAAATTATAACATAAAAAACATAAATATTTAATAAATAAATGAAATCGACTGAATTTGATGTAAATAAAAAAATTTTTTTCTTTTTTCAACACTAAAAATATATTATTTGTGAAGCTTATTCTACAATTATGTAAAAAAGTTTTTCCATACAAAAGTTAATACAATATTATTTTTAGAAGCTTCTTCTACAATTGCAAGAATAAGCTTATAGTAAGCATCCATATGTAATATTTTCAAGAGGGGTCCGTTTTGATTTTTCTTCATACTTAAGGCTTATGTTTGTAAGCTTATTATAATATTTTTCTCAAGCCATTTGACATGTTGGAGTTTATTTAGAATGTTTTTTGTTTTTGTATTTTATCGTATGTATTCATGTAAAGGTTCATTATTATTTTCTAGAATGCGGTCGATTGAGTTGACCGCTGAATACACGATATTGATATTTGTTTGTTTTTCTATTTAGCCAAGCGATAGATTCTTCAGATCCGTAAATCCCCTCTGGTTGCTGGCAAAATTTGTCTATTTTATAAGACGAAGCAATAAAATAAAAAAAAACAATAGCAGCCACAGCAAAATCGAGAAAAAGTTTGTAATTTCAAACATTTACTAAGAATACTTTTTGTCTATTTTTGTATTTTTTCCACATAATATCATCATTCTGCTTCTATTTTGTTTATTTGCCAGTATTTCTAAATATTTTTCATCATTGACATGGAGTAAACAATAAATTAATTTATATGCTATTGGCACACATTAACTATTGATATTTACAGCTGAATATTTTCACAGCTGTACAATATTCATTGTCTTGTGCTTATATAAAAAAAAAATGAATCATCTAAGTACTTTCTTTAACTCAAGTATATGTATCTGATGATATAATTGTATTACCACCGACTATGTTCACTTAAGTCCTTGAAATAAGCAGATTAATTGGGCAATATAAACCAAATAAATTAAAGTAAAAATAAAAAAATATATTTGAAATATTATTATATGCCTTAACTACTGATATATTTGTCCGTGCTTTACGAAATACTATACAGCATAATTTACTCCTTGTAAAAGATGTAATAACAATAATGAACAGTAAAGGTAAAGCAAAGGAAAATGTGGATATATAACTTTTACGTGTCTTCGTGACAGGCTGGTGAGAAATCGTTTAACCCTCCGTCATGCACATGTTCCGACAGTCACGTACGTAGCGCATGTATCTGGCCAGATACACTATGTGTTTCAGTACATTTATATGAAAAATATGCTATTTTAGTGATAATATTACATTGTTATATTGTTATCACGCCAGGCAGATATATATTTTCTATTTTTTTTTGTTCTTAGTTCATGATAAACCACCTACCCGTGCAAAAAAAATTTTAATGAGAAATAAAACAAGAAAAATTTTATTTTTCGAGCACTTGGAACAAAAAAAACGAGTTAATCGGCGAATTTTTTCATCTCCCAATGTAAAAAGCTGACAACTTTTTTCTCTTTCTGAAATGAAAAAGAAAAACGAGGAAAATGAGATGTAATGAAGGGCAAATGTTATATCAATCAAACTTACAAAATACGATTCCATGACCAAACGAGTGTTGAACTGTTTGATGATGTGAATGTTGTTCATTCGGTTGTCAATATTTGGAAGAACCAATGTATCAGCTAATGTAGTGAGAAAATTTCTTCTAGCACTATTTTTATTGAGACCATCAACTTCTTTGCAAATACAAAAAGCAACCAGTCTCATGGTGTCCAACATGTTGCAGAAAAACGCAAAAGTTCATCGTCTTGTTGACCGCTTTGTGGTAAAATCTGTAACCATTTGGTCCATACAATTTACGCTAGCTTTATTTTCATTGTAAAAGAAAATTACTTCGGGTTTCATTCACAATGTTTCGTATAATGAACGGTCGAAAGTAGGTTTATTTTTTTTTGGCACGTAGCTGCAAATTGATACCAAATTTTCGTGGAATCCAAATAACGATGACAAAACAGGACGAGACGATTCTTTCTCATTTTGTTAGGAATACATCTTTTATTGGAGAGAATTGTGCCAACAAATGCCAGACCAATTCTGGCCAGACGCTTTACTCCTAAAGTAGTAAAAAAGTTGTCAGCTACAATTGTACGGCCAGTATTGCTGTACGGCTTTGCGAGTTGTATCAAAACATTTTCACCTTGATTCACTTCCCGTTCTTCTCCTTCTTGTCGATCGGTATAGAGCTTTCCTTGCAGTGGATATTTAGACGCAGAGAATAATAAAAAATACCAATAAAGTACAGTACTCTTCATACAAAATGTGTGTCTATCTGGCCGGATACGTGCGCTACGTATACGATGTATAGATGAAAAAATCCACATAAATTTTGTTTGTTGTTTTTTTTAATGTGTTTTTTCATAAAACGATACCTAACAATATTTGTAGAGGGTATCTGGAGACTCAAACCCCTAGCTAAATTAGAAATATATTTAAATCACAGTTAAATTCGTAAAATATCTGGCCAGATACATGTGCATGACGGAGGGTTAAAGAAAATTAGGAATACTGAATTAGATTTTAAGCGTTGTCTCGAGAACGTTATGCAAACCTTAAGATTCAATAATAATATAAACTTACTTATATGCATATTAATTTCCCCCCAAAATATTATTTAAGCAATACAGATTTTTTCAGCAGATTCAACACATTGTGGATGACATGATGCTGATTAACTGATGATTGATTTAATTTATAGTTTTTAAATGAACTCGAATACTTCATACACAATGTAATAATGCATTATTGAGTTGCTTTAGCCACATTTTAAGTTAAAAAATTTCGCCGTGAGCCTAATGCAGTTAAATCCGTTTGAAATTGTGCACACTCATGTAATGTACAGCAATGGAAACTCTATGAAAGGCTTCTTTTCCACATTAATATAAAATAAATTTAAAATTCATTGAATTTTCTTCGTAAATATTTTCTTTTCAAATTTCACTGAATATAAATGAATGTTTTCTGTTTTTCTTTAAGGGGACTTAAACATTTAATTTTTTTGACTTTCGATTTCTTTAAATTAATCAATTAATTAATTTCTTATTGATAAAAAGGAAAATAAAAGCTTTTTGTAATTATTATTTGGTTTGTGGGTTTTATATGATGTGCACAGAAGAGCTAGAGAATGAATGGTGGTCTCGTAAAAGTTGTCAGGGCGTTTAAAAAAATCACGCAGCAGAATTCACTGATAATTTAGCATAATCTAGCGTATAATCAATAAATGTCTGCTATAAAGAAGAACAAATAGAACATTTCCCAAGTTATCAACAAGAGGTTATTAAATAGAAATTTAAATTTTTTCACTTTTCTGAAAAAGTTGCTATCTAATATTAATATTCAGCTGCTCTAAAAATGTTGCATTATTTTGTGTACGTTTTGCTTATGAAACGAATCATTTAAAATCTATTTTTCATTTACCTGTGATGTGAAATCAAAAATTATTTTCGTTCTGTTGAAATTTATCGAAAATTCCCGTTAATCTGTCTTGTGATCAAGTGTTATAAATACTGATTTTTAGCATATTTCGCAAAACAAGAACTATTTGTGTACATATATTCTTTTTTATAGATACCCGCGTTTTTGACTTTAGTTTAGTTTAGTTACAAACAATATATTTTTCACAATACATTTATTTAAAATTAAAAATTATATGACAGGGTACATACTCGTACATACTGGTTCATTTCACGACTGTATTCAGAAGTCATTTAGATATGATATTTGCGTGCATATACGATTTCAGTACACTGGATACAAATAAATGAATACACAAGGCAGTAGAGGGATAAAAACTACGTACCCTGCAGCTAAATTTGTAACTAGTAAAGTTTTGGGACAGTTATAATACTAGTTGCAATGAGACTATTGAGTTTATGAGAATGAAAACATAAATAGAAAATATAAAAAATAACAAATATTTATAACATATGATTTCTAAATTATGTTCCATTAACGTCTGATGAAATGCTTAGAGATTTGAAGAAAAATCAGCTCTGATAACCTCGATATATATACACGTAAATAAAAAATCTGTTTACTATTTATTATACATATATATATATATTTTTTTAATGTTACATGAATTTAGGTCTCTACAATGAGCAGACTATGGAGAAACTGCATTGGAACATTGTTATGCAGTATAACATTGAAAATTGGAAAGCACTGATTGGTAAACTGTTTATATATTAGCTGTAAAATTTGAATTATTTACAAATTTCTTTGAATTTTTTCAGACTCCATTGTAAGATTAAAAGTGTGGAAGTGAAGGATTAAAGAACAATGTTACGCCAGCCAATGCAGCTATGAAAAAAAAGAATTACGACAGCAAGTCCAAAATAAATTAAAAAAACTAGAGGAAACAGAAGCTAACAAGCTTTCATTTTAGTGTTATATATTATACATTTTTAATCAAATTTAAATACATATTATATACATGAATGAACTAGTTGGGCTCCTATGACAACCTAATGTTAAAATCGATAGTTCGATATATGAAAAAAAGACAGTCAGGCAACCAGTCTGAAGTTGAAAGCAACTAGTATAATTCTAGCTACATACTAGATATTTTGTCTGCAGGGTAGTCCAAAATGAAAAATACCGCCACATGCAAATAAGTCTAAGATAATAAACTGGATGAAATTTAGAGGGCTCAGAGATGACGTGAACCAAGTTATAAAATATAAAATATTTCAACCTAGTGCGAAATTCTCCGCAAAGATTAATTATATTTACTTCTGTAACGAACTGTTTGGTTCCTAAGGTAACGGTAAAAAAACCAAGTCAATGGCTCTCATTTTATAATTTATTTATGACAGTACATTTACTGCAACTCAAAATATCTTCGAATTGTCTTTTTGTGATTTGGTCCACTTCTACTCTGAGTCCTACACATGTAAATATGTTGCGAGTATAATATTATTTGAGTGTATTACTATTTATCTGAATCCATTCAAATAACTACTAACAATTTCTACAGTCTTTACTTATGTATTTTCTTATTAACTTATTTATTCATGATAATGATAATAATTACAAATACAAAGCTACAAAGTCTAGTGCATACACGCGTGTAGAAAATCAATTTTACTTATCTTTCTTTTTATTTGAATGCTTTCTATCCTCTGAGAAAGTCTCTCTTGGTAATTCAAATTTGTATAACCAAATCGCAATGATTTTTCGTTCGGCACGTATGCATCAAGTGATGCAAATTGTAATTTCATATTTATTGTTCTTGTAGTTTTGTTGCATACGAAAAATTATTTCCCCTATTATTAATATTTTTTAAACATATTTCCTTAATGATCTTGCTTGTCATCTCCATAACAAATTTTTGTTTTGTTTTTTACTGCATCTGTTAGGGACTCGAAGCCGATTTAAGGACATACGAAATAAAAAAACAAGTTCTGAAAAATTATTTGGTTGATAAAACACCAAAAGCCACCTCTTTTTACAGAGCAGGGAATATAGTAGACCCTTTCTTATAAGAGAATGAAAACGTAAACATAAGCGGCGAGGGTTGTGACTTTTAAATATGCATTTTTCTTTGAAACGCACAATATAAGAAAATAGATTTCCTAATCTTATGTTTGTTGACTAGAATTTTGATAGCACAAAGTAAAGTCAACAAAATACTACTACAGGTGTTACTAACTACAGAGATATAAATTAAATGGATGTGAAGTGGTTGTAATAAGCATAGTTTGTTTCCTGCTACATTTTATAGCTGTGTAAAACAAACTATTATTGTTCGGAAGTAATGAAAACATTTGATTGGCTGCAATTAACAAAGTTACATTTGCAGTTAATCATTATATTAGTACCTTTCATAACAAAAGCAACATTTAACAATATTATTTTGTTTGAAAATTCCAACTACAGCCAAAGATATTAAAATATACATAATTCATCAATAACCATACTATTATTATGAGCAAACAATCATGTTTTTGTTTCAAAATTAGTTTTCTCCCTTGGCGGTATGCTATTCTGTCAGTTACGTATTTTACTTCTAAGATAAAGCTTCGTTTGTTTGTGTTTTAATTTTCAAAAAATTATGAATACATTTTTCAAAGTGTTAGGAATAAACCAACAACAACTATATATCAATAAAAATTGGAATAAAACAGAAGCAAAAACATAAGTTTTATTTAAAAATCTGTTGAGAAATTTAATGATTTGTAAAAATTAAAATGTTTTTGTTACACACACTAAGTAAATTAATATTTTTAATTATATTATTATTATTAGTTTACAAAAACATAATATACTAAAAATAATTTTTTGTTTTAACTTTTCTTTCTTACTTATGGAAACTAAGGTGACTTCTAACACAATCCTAAATTTCAAATGGTAGAAGTTTAAACATACAAAGTAACTAAGTTTAAAGAAAGTTATGTTAAGACGAGTATGGTTCTGCTTGGCAATATCATCTGACAATTAACAATATTTGGTATTTATTAAAAGTTAGACTGTCAGAAGTAAAAGAGAAGCGACTTGTTGTTATGGAGTAATTCAAAATTTTGCCCTTATGTTTGACTAAATCACGCAAATGTTTTAATGTGATAACAATCAACAATATTGAAGTTTTGTCACATAATACAATATTATTATTAAGTTAATCAACAATTTACAATTTTAAAAAGCATCTTATTCATTTATGATTTGACTACAACCATATCTTGCTCTTAGATTATGGTTAACTGAACCATGTTTCTGCTCTACGTACAGCACCACATCAGCTTCACTCACTTTATTTATTAAAAATAATTTGGATTTTAAAACAATTTTTTTTGCTTCATCATTTTTGAAAAGCACGTTTCTCATAAATTTCTTTAATGAATACTAAAAAGTTGTAGTGTTTCATTTATTACAAACTTTGATCTAACAACATTTTTTAATTATAAATTTTAATAACTTACTGGTTTACCTGCCAAAATTAATATAATTGATGATACTTACATTCAAGTGCTGTAAATAACAAAATATGAGTGAAACTCATGTACATATTTATTTTAATGCTTTGTTTTACTTATTTCAATATATTTTTGCTGCTCTTTTTTTCATATTTTTTTCATATTATTTTTCATACTTATTTCTTACATCCGCTTCCGCTTCGTATAACAGCTCTTTGTGCCATGACTGCCCGTAGTAAGATGAAAGTCCAATTTCATGGGCATGCACACTAATGCTGCATCATTTGTTATTTTATTCCTCAAGTAAATTTTTTTTGTAAGAATTATTATTATAATTTGAGTAGATCATAAAGCATTTAAACTTTCAAACGTTGAAAACGTCAGCATAACCGTATTAAAGTTTACTCACTGTGTTGTTAATAAATTGATGTTAAAAATGTTTCGGGATAAGCTGGCTCCTAAGACAGGTAGTAATAGAAGAGAATACAAAATTAAATATAAAAGAAATATCTAATAAAAATAATTTAATATTATTTACGTATTAAATGTGTAACTTTAAAAAAGGTTTCTTGTTGTTAAGTAATTAAAAGTTGCTGAAAGTTTTTGAGTTTGGGTTTTTACTGCAATCGAAACTTTTTAATTTGTAAAAAGATATGCTTACCATTATCGACTGCCAGTAGATAATTTGTGAACAATTATTTTTATTAGCATCTTTTTTCACAAACAAAACTGTACAAGATTTCAATATATTAATATTTTTAAGGAATTTTATATCAAATTTCTTGAGACAGCTTCAAAATGAATATGAGCAACATTTGTAACTACAAGTGTCTGCCTGGCAGACACATTTACAAGCTTTTATTTTATGCAAATATATTAATCTTTAAAAGTATGACGTGAATCATCACAAGTATTCAGGACACTTTGCTAGATATTACCTACCAATGTAAACAGCTTTTCAAAATACCGAATCGCTTCAAATCTAAATTTAAAATTATTATATAATTAAAAAAGAAGAGCAGGTTTCGGGAAAATAATCATTGAATTATTACAAACCAACAAAAATATAAAAATAAGAAAAAGTCGGATGATGTCGCAAAGTCATTTTCAGTGCATACGAAGAATACATAATTTTATATTCGAAATCTCTTGCTTATTGGCAAAATTTAAAACAGACAACTTTTTAGTCATAATCCATTCAGCTCCTTATAAATATCAGTTGATATCAGTCTATGACAACCACATTCCTTAATGTTTCAACAGAAATATAACTATTTTTACTTCCGGTCATCATGATCTGAATACTTATTTCTATGCTCTTTTTTGCTGGCATGTTTACTATTTATAATGCTGATCAAATAATCAGTAAAATGTCCTAAAAAATTCGTTAGAATTTTGCTATTTTCTAACTTAAGTAGCACTACGCGCACTTTACAATGAACTTTGCATAATTAAATATAACGTATACGTTTATTTTTTCCAATGATCATTTATCACGAAAATTTACAGGACATATCGGTTCTTTTTATAAATATATTATCCTCTCAAGAGTTAAGTAAACAAGACATTTGTATGCATTTTTAACATAAAAAGAAAACTGGTAAGACGAATAATTATGTATTATTAACTCAAATCAAAAAAAAATTTTTGAGTTATGGCTGCGTTGCAATAAAGGAGCGAAATCTTAGATTATCGTTTGCTTCTGAAAGACTCATTTCTAGTTCTGTATTTAATATGATTTTGCCACTTGAATACTCTGTCAAACCATGACCTGTCAATTTTCGTAATATAATTGATAAAAATATGTAAATATATCTCTGATAATCGACGAAACTGTTTGCAGCAACTGTCAACTACGGCACCCTACAATCGAACCAAAAATATGATTTTATCAAAGCTCAAGTCTGCCTCTGTATCATCAGACTAAATGAGGGACTTATAGGATTTATTTCACACAGAATGAATTTTACCAATAGCATTTGTATCAAAATAAGATATTTTATGACTTTTTGCGATCTACAAGGCATTTTATGACCTAAAAGCTTTAATTTTTTTATCACGTCCCAAAATGCAAATGTTTTTTCTTAAGCTGGTTCGTCAATTAAAATTCGATCTCAACATATCGCTTGCCATTCTTAAGCGCTCCATCTCAGGATCATTTTTGTCTATACAAGATGCCACTCGTGAGTGCTTCGAATCCCTCCCCACCTAATGTGAGGAAGTCCTCAGACGATATTCGAATTCCAATGATTCTTTTTCTATTTCCAAATTTAAGAAAAATATTCGATTTTGATATAAGAGTCACTACTGCGAAGGAAGCCTATTTCCAGGACCTTCTGAAACTTATAACTTAACTGAGAAATAACTTAATAAATATGAAATTGTAGAAAAATTTTGTTATGCTTTTGCAAATAGTAACAAACTGACTTTCCGATTGTTTGTTGAATTTCCAAAATAATTTTATTTAAGGCTAAATTAATTAAAACCTTCTTCATTTCAAAGATGCCCGTGTTAAATGAATAAACTTATTCTTTTACGCAGAATATATTTGATTTCTATTATCTTCTTTACCTGAATTATATCGATGTTTTCAATAACTATTAATTAGACTTTGTGGTGGATTTTCACTACGTTTTTAAAATAAATGGTAATTACATATATTTTTTAAACATTAGAAATATTTCAAACGTATCAGTATTTATTGTATGCTTTATTTTATTTGTTTGTTTTATTGTTGTCGCTTTGTTTGCTTTAAAAACTTATTTATTTCCTTCCATTTGCATTTCGAATGGTTTTATGGCACATTTAAGGTAAATATGGGCATTAACCATGTTCTACATTTCAGTTTTATTTTCTTCATTTTCAGTTTCTGTTTTATTATATACTTAAATATAGGAATATAAATGTGTTTGTTGAATACATACATAAACAGTCACAACAACCAGCACAACTCCTTAGCTGTAGCTGTTGAAGGATTTTATGAATGAAAGAAACCCTTTTAACGTAATTATGCCTTTTATTTCGTTTTATTATGCGACAAAAAGTACGTAATGAAAATGTTTATGTATGGAAAGAGAAAAAAAAGAAAGCTACCTTTTTTTAATTCGAAAAAAAATGTAATGAAAAACGTTTGTTTTGTTACGGGATGATTATCTTAGCTTAAATATGTGTTAAAAATAATGCTGGAGGTGACTTAAGTGGCTTGTTGCTCAACAGCAGTATAATTTTTAATATCAGTGGCAGCGGTAAAGTGCCAGCAAAGTAGATGTGTCAATAGTTTTAGGTATTATATGTATGTATTTTTTTATGTCTAGAGCAAGTATCCTTGTGAATTACAGCGTAAGTAACATTAATAATATCTGCTAGCTGCAGTAACGCTTTAACTCTTCGTAATATATATAAATACACAAAAGGGTTTTATAAAAAGTAGAGCATAAAATACACATAGTTTGTGCACATATTTATATCGTTTTACTCACTGACTTTCATTGGAAGATGCTAAAAAGTTACGAAAAGAATGTCAAGAATGTTGACTGGCATTTCTGTATGAAAGAAAAGTTTAAAGGCTTTAATACCACACTATTCTGCTTAATAAAATATATGTAGATTTGCCTTCAAAATAAACCTAATGTTTTTAGCGACACAAATTAATCAATGAAAAATCAACGAAGTTTGTTTTTTAATTAATCAAATATTCCTTTAAAATTTTTGCAAGCAAAAAAGGAAATTCAACTTGAACTTAACTCTATTTGTCACTTTCAAAATATTATCTATGGCGTTTTATAAATTATTTTTACAATATGATTTTTCTCTCATATTACGTTTATTAGTATTATTTTTTTTCTGTGAAAGACAAAACTTTTCATACAAATGTTGTGTTCCACCGTAAGCTAAGGAATTTACTGAATTCTCAATATATCTACTATCTGTTTCATGTCCTAATTTTGTGTTAATTTCACAGTTGCTTTCTCCAACATCTTCTCATTAAGTCTGCATATATTTAATAGTATGTTTTAGGTTTGCAGAGAATCAAGCAGCATCCTTGTTATGTTTTTATTTACTCTTCTTAAATATTTGCCTTTGCAGACATTAAATGGTTAACAGTTATTTAATATGCCACTTTTACAGAGTTAAAAGAGAGAGTACTCTTAACTAAAAGGACCAGTGTTATTGTTGTTATACAAAACAGAAAATACTGGGCAAAAAAGTGTTATACCCCTGAAATTGCTGTGATTTGCTGTGATTTGCTGTAGATTGGAAGTTTTAAATTATATTGCTTTGTAAATGCTATAATTGTCAACAATGTTAGTGATTGTGAAATAAAATACTTCTATTTTATATACCACTATTAATTTTAACAGAAACCTTGCGAAAGAAGAGAATTAGCAGCAGTGAAATAGCAACTCACATGTGATAGCACTCATCTCAAAAATAAAGTATTGCTGAGCCAGTTTTTCCACGTTTAACTATAAGACAAGCGGATTTGTGACTCTAGATACGTTAGAAGGCCATAGGTTTTTCTCGTATTTCTCTTTAAGAGAATTACAAATTGCAATACACCGGAAATTCTTCATCTTAAACGGTCTCTTTATTTATTTAATTTATTTTAATTATTAAAATAATTGTAGCATTTATTTGAACTGTGTTGTTTTAAATGAAATTTTACTGATTATTCTTATATATTTTTTCGACCTTTTGTTTTTTAAATGAATCTAATTTATCTCGATTCATTTGAAATTTTATTGATTTAACTAAAGCTCAATTTCCGGACATGACGTTCTGCATTAATTTTGTATTTTCAAAAAACTTTTTTTTTAAGAGTTTTTAAATTATTATTTAAAGAAGATGCAGCCAATCATGTCTTTTTGATAAGTCGCCAAACCAGCCATAATTATCGTTTATATGTTCAGTTTTACCACTTGTGTGATGGGTACTAGATTTTAAGAAAGAAAATTAACTATTTAATTCAATTCTGTTACAATAATATTCATTATTTTACAACATCGATAAATTGATTAGAAAATGTTTCCGTTTGGAAATTTAGCATGTGTTTGCAAGCAATTTTTTGCATGTGTCATAGCAATTATTATTTAAGTGGTTGCATGTACAGTACGACCTCCATAACAATTCATTGGTATATAATTTACTTAAAGAAAACATAAAGAAACATACTGAAAGTGATCAAAAATATTAATTTTGAAAAATAAGAATTTTTATGTAATTTGTCAGCTCTATTTTAAAATTTTTTAAAAATAAAATATCGTTACCTGTCGCTTTGGCTTAGAACCTATAAAATAGCTTTTGAAAACAGTTCGCCATGCAAATTTTACTGAGAAGAAAGAACACTTGTCTAGACTCTAGATGAAAAATTTCTAAGCTGTCGGAAAAATTTATATGTCCGGATTACTGGATAGTCCGAATTTGCGAGTGTCCGGATTAGGGAGGTTGTACTGTATTTATTTAAGCTGTACTGGTCCAAATGGAATTCTATTGCCTATTTATACTTAACGTCTTGTTTATGATATGAACTGGAGTCAATAAAAAGTTAATATTTAAATAAGTATTTTTTAAATTTATTAATCGAGTTTGTCTCGATATATATTTTCAAAGATTTTCAAAAACTTTAGTTTGTTGAGAGTTTTTTAGCTAGTCTTTATATATGGATTTCATTGGCGGTAATGCTAAATCATCAGTAGACCTTAAATCATATTTTTGAAAAGTTCAAACCTTTCATCTTATACGAAAACTTTTAAGAAACTAAATGAGAATCTAAAAAATTTCAAAAGTAAATGCATAGTAGGCTTTGAAACTTATTAGAAAAACCAACAAACAAATTACATTCGAAATGAATCTATTTTATTTCTTTACAACCTTTACACAATTAGCTAAGTGACAAAATAAGTTTAAGTAAACTTACAACGGCCTGTTCACAAGTTTTATTGATAAAACGTTGTATTTTGAAATGGTTGTGAACTAAACAAATATTTCCAATAAATTTTAAAGTTTTTTGAATTCTCTCAATTCATCTCAATGTGAGAAATATCAAATTCAAGTTTATATGATCCTTTATATGATTTTTTTAACTCTAATTTGTGATTGTACAAATTTAAAAACGAAAAATTTTAATGAAGAAACCCCATACTTAAGGCCTTTGTAAAACAACTGCTTTAATTCGGTAGTCACACGATCAAACTTGAAATGCTCTCTCACTTTTTTTGCCAACACTCTCACACTTTTAAAATTTGACGATCATTTGCCTTCAAATTTTCATTCCATAGAGCGTTTCAAATTACAGTCTATAAAACACCTGATTGCAGTTTTTTCATCCAAATTTTAAATTTAAGGTATCTTGTTTTAAATTTGCATACAGCGTACATCACAGCCTTCAATTTTTGTGAATTTTGCAAAGCAGTATGTGTAAAAATCTTGAATGAGAATTGAAAAATAATTTGAAGGTGAGACTACAGCGTAAATTAAAAATGGTCTAGGAGTATTCATATTCATTAATTTGACATACCGTTCGTACTTTGTTTTAACAATTCCCAACGTTTTTTTATACAAAATTTTACTTGTTGTTTTTATTTTAATAAAGGTATTATAAGTTCAAATACTGCCATTTTATAAACTTCATTCAAAAAAATAAAGTTCATGACTTTTAAGATTCATATCATTATGTTAACATGACCCTGAATATGTTTTGCTTCAATTTTCATTTAAATGAAAAAAGTAGAAGCAAACTTTTAGTACAAATTCCTTTTATGTTTGTGTATGTGCATATATATGCTTTTTCATGCGCCATCATATGATGACAGAAATATTTTCCATTTTTATTATGCTTGAACACATTTTTTTTTGCATAAACACACATAAGTTTGATATTAAAAATATAAAATACAAGTTTTGCCTTTATCATTCTTTATTAACAATTTCTTATTAATATTGTTTTCCCCATCATAAAATATTATGTAGAGTATATTTTACTTTTCTGTCAGCCAATCACTCATGGTGCATTAACTTTTAAAGTTTTACGCATTTCTTATATGAATAAAGATATATATATATATATATAAATACCCGTATTACCGAAAGAAATCATAAAATAGAAATATGACCGAGTAAATAAAAATATATCTGAGTTAAATACAAATGTTTTTCAGGCTTGACATTAAGTGAGTGCTATGATTGATTGTGAAATAATTTGGAAATGTAAATATTTAATATACATACATATAATATAAGTATACAATTGATAACTTTTTTTTGCTTTAAACAATCTTTTGTATGCTAAAAGTGATGTTAAGTTGACCACTACTTAGCGGTTAATTTCCATCTCTTAACTTTTTTAGCCTTCTTGAATTAACAAAAAGAAACGGTATTTTTTCATGAAGCAAAATAACTAAGAAAAAGCTTACTCATTCGTATCAACTTTGTACTGCATGTTGTTTTTGAGGCTTAGAGCTGTTTACCCTTTTATTTCAAATAGTTCTGTTGAACGTTGAGCTAGTCTATATGACAGCATTTCATTTGTGCTTTTGTGAAATCCTTAGTAGTTATTAAACTATATTCTTCAAAAGTGTTCATCATTTTTAAAAAAACAAATGAGAACTACAAAAATTACATAAATCTAATGTAGAAAAGTGGCAACTTATTCGAAAAACAAGGAAAGAATGCATTCCTCATATCAAATTTAATTCCCCTATTTTATTTTGAATGAGTAGAACGACAATGCCTGCAAATTGCCCAGGTTTTTTATGACAAAAAACATGGTTCAGTTCAAGAAACTCATCGTGCATTTTGCGGTCAGCATGATTATCCACCAGAGTTATTAATTCGTGCAAGCATTAATCGTTCTGGCATCACTTTGAGTCTATAACAAGAGAACAATAAGTGTCTTCAGAGACGTCATGTTCATGCATTGTGTGCCATGATCACTGATCACAATTGAATACCCTTAATGCGGGCGAGCTGTGGTTTCAATAAGTCTGTGCAATATATAATATAGCGCGAGCCCGCAATTGATTTATTGAAGAACTGCTTGGTGAACGAATAATTTTGAGGAATGGATTTGAAAGTTCCCATCCAGGATCATGCAATTTGACACCACTGTAAAATGTTTGGTCTATGCCTAAAAACCGCAGACGCTTGAATTTTTGGAATATACAATTCGCTACGTTATCACTGAAATATGATCTCTACTACTACAAAAACTAAACGAAAATTAGACATACCGATTGGTTTTCCTCCTTGCAAGTCCCGCTTACCATTTACCGGAAATTATGTTCCAATAAAATTGGCAAGGAACTACATTTTCTATCGAGCAAAATTTATGGCAATTAGCACAATTCATTTATCTATGATTTAATTAAATTTAAAATTCTATACCACAAAAAAAACGAACACTCTATTAAGAATTTTTACTTATTCTTTGAGAGATTTTATATAAACATTTGCGGCTTGAAACTTAGCGAGAGTACGAAAGTCCCGCTGGAAAAACAGAATATAGACAGACTAGTTTCTGAATCAACTCAAAGAAGAACTTTTTTGTAAACTATTTGGGGAATATTATCTTAAATAATTTATTGCAATTCCTTTACATGTGAGTTATTTAAAAAACAAAAACAAACTCGAGTCGGGAATCGGAGTAATGTCACATTTTAGTC
Source organism: Gymnocheta viridis (assembly GCA_956483585.1). Taxonomy (NCBI): domain Eukaryota; kingdom Metazoa; phylum Arthropoda; class Insecta; order Diptera; family Tachinidae; genus Gymnocheta; species Gymnocheta viridis. The sequence goes on from OY101440.1 coordinate 122,341,789, forward strand.
TTTCGAAGTTCGCTGCTGATTTAAAGTTATTGCTGGTCTAATTTTAATTTATTTTAAGGAAAAGAAATATTTCCTGTTATAACTTAAAAAATGCCAATCCGATTTGAAGGTATAATAAATAGCTCAAGCTTATATCTTTTGCTTTTGCAAACATTTATGAAAATATTAAATTTGTCTTCAAAATTGTTGCAAGAACGCCAAATTAAAACTAATTTACAAATTTTAATAAAAGCACATCTTCAGCTTTGTTAAGCTATAAATAAAACTATTTGTAAAAGTATAAGTAGGAATTGGATATTATTTTTTAAATTGTAACTATTTATGAATCAAAATTGTCAGATTTAATATATGCCAGTAAAGTGTTTTTGTAATATGAGGAGGTAAAATGATGTTTTTATTATTTTTAAAATTTTTTGTCATTAAATAAGTATATTAAATTCTGCAATGAAGTATTATTTTATTGCCTGTTAATGGTAGAATTTATATTTTATATGATTTTCATGTCCAATATCTATATGCAAATTATGATCACATACATATCTTGCATGCATACGCATATTTAATCAAACACATGCATGTATTTATGTAGAGGCACGTACATTTCAGTAAATAGATAAACGTTATATGTAATAGGTAAATTTATGCTGCAAATTTATTCAAGACAAATTTTATATATTTTACGGCTTTTTTGCAATGATTCATTTAGAAAATCAAAATTACAATAAAATGAGTATTAAAAATCATTTACTTAAGCCGTAGTTACGCCAACATTTTGAAATTGTATTAATAACCCGACTTTAATTGAAATAAATTGGTTGCTTATTCAACGGACACATGACTGAAGTTGAAGTACATAGAACGCTCTTGAAAGCAACCAAAGTTACTTCTAGTAGTCGAAGGGTTAAAGCAAGCGGATGCTAATAAAACATGCATAAGTACTTTAAAATATATAAATATGTGTGTGAATTATATGACTAAAACAATTCAATATGTAGAAAGTAAGTTTAGTGTTAAATGTTTCAGAAGCTAAAAGGCCTAACTCCAGTTTCAAAAAATTTCTCTATTTTGTTATATTACTATCTTATTAGCTGTGAATTCTTTAAAAATATTTTTGTTTTTCCATTATTTAAATATTATTCATTCAAAAATTTAAAAAATTAGTATAAGTTTTGATTCTTATTTGAATTTTTTCAGAAGCTGTTCCAATTAACTCCACTTAAATTAAACTCAGTGGTTTACTCTACCGAAACTTCACATATTTGCTTAGATTTCTTTAAAACTAAACAATACACGTGTTTCGATGGAATTACCTCCCTAATCAAGAATTATCTTCTTGTCTAACTAAATGCATTAAAACTTATGCGAATAATCATAAAAAATAATAATGTATTCCGATGCGAGCACAGGACAGAATATAAATATCAAAACTAACTGAAGCTTATTCAAAGTGATGATATAAACGTGGATTCAATTCAGCACAAGTTTTTGAAAACTGAACACAGACAGGTATTTACTAAATGATTCAGATTTTGCTATTATAGGGTCATGTACAAAGAAACAGCAGAATATTTTTTGTATCGATGACTGGTATGAAATAATTGAAAATTGTAAGAAGAAAATCTAATTTAATGTCATCAAAATGAATCATAGAGACTTTAGATCGACAAAACCATTAAAAAATTTAATCACTAGAAGAAAAAAAACAATTCAGGAGTACCAATTAGCTGGATGAATATAAAATCGATTAAATTAAAAAGGTCCAAGCCATACCGCATACAATTTAAATACAATTTCAACACACACGAAGAACTTTTTTCAATGAAAATCAAAAAACTGGAATTGGTACACACAGAAAAATACACAATGTAAAACCAGCGAAAACAAGGTTGATTTTACATTTTTCGTTAACGATTTTGCTTCATAGTCGTTTCGTGTTAAATCAACATGACTTTACGAAAGCTTGCAAACAACAGCAGCACATGTCAATATAACGTGCGAGTGTTATTGAATAAAAATGTACCCATATTAAAATAATATGACGAATCTTGTTTAATCATAATTATTTCAGTTTGAAACAATATAAATTACATATTGAATGAATATGTTTTCAGCATGAAATTAATTTAATACGTAAGTAATTATAATATTGAGTTAATACGATTCAATGATTGATCTTACACGAAATTCTTTTAAAATTAAACCGATATTTATATTAAAATAGCACTAAATGTTTGTTGGTTCAAAATGATTCCCTTATTTAAATAACTCATTAAAATTTAATAAAAACTATTTCTATTATGTATTTACTTTTTTTACTATTTATTTTATTTACATACATTTGGTGCTAACGACAAATCATCAGTAGACCTTAAACCATATTTTTGAAAATATTCAAACCTCTTATCTTATACGAAAAGTTTTAAAAAAAACCAATAAAAATTTCTTATACTTTTGTAATTATTGAAATTCTCATTGAAATTCGTGGAATATTTATTATCAATGTTGATTTAAAATGTAGAAATGTTGTCTTTACACTACTCATTGTTGATTTTATCAAATCGAAAGTTAATTTAACGTAATAATTTTTTTATTTTCCTACGAAGCGGAGTTGTGTAAATTCAACATTGCACAATGTTATTTTAACTACGAAAAATGTTCAAACCACTATTTGTTAGTTCAAATTTAAAGTTTTAAACATTGAATCAATATGAATATAAATTAGCTTTCAATGAAGTCAATATTTTTGCAAAAAATTGCATGACTTGAAATCAACATTGTTTAGTTTTGGTTTTACATTGATGTTTTTTTCTATGTGTAAGCCGTTGTAATTGAAAAACGTAGACCAACCAATAATGTACCCTTCTGGGAGAATAATTAGAAAAGAAAAGAAAAAGGGCATAATGGACCTAGTTAAATTTATATCGCCTATCAAACATGAAGACATCTAATAGAAATTGCAGTACGTCAGATGCATCTGATTGTGACGATTATCTTAATGATGACTAAATATTTTAATACTTAGAAAAGTTAAAAATATTATTATGTTTATTTTTTAGCAAATTAGATATGTTTTAATTTTTTATGTTTGTATGATGTATTAGAACTAATAGAGTGTTACGTTATATAAATTTACTTGTAAATAAAATAAATCAGTGACTAATTTAATTATTTAATGTTCACAAAACTTATTATAAAATTTTTTTATTTTACAAATTTTAACTTTAAAAGATAATTTAATTTGTTATTTTTTAATTAATATAATTTTCATGAATTTTAGAAGTAAATTTTGTAAGAATTACTTATTTTGCTCTACTTTTGGTTTTGTGGAGTTAGGCCTTTTAGCTTTTGACACATCCAAATATTAAAAACTTAAATGTGTGTGTGTGTGTGTGTGTGTCATAAAACGTATTGATTTTAAAATAATGCAATATGAAATAAAGTAGTTTATTCATTGAAATGTAAAACTTGCAAGATAAATACACATATGCTAAACATATTTATGTTCATATATAAATAAATCCTAATTGGTCATGTCTTCAAGACATCATCGATAACACGTGCAAGACGCATGTTAATGCTTCATGCCACATTAGAAGTATATCAGAGTTAATGTCCGCGTTTTGGGAGGTCATTGCATTATGATGTCTACAGATTGTAAATGATGCTGTAGATAACATCAAAGGAAATGACATATTTGAGTTCGTGGTTAACTGGGATGCTATAAAGTAGTGAAGTATAAGTAGGAATATTTGTTTCAACGTAAATAAAAACATGAACATGCCGATAATAGGGACGATACTGATGATGAAAATATGTTCATATCATGTACGAGTATAAGTATAACCAACGAACACATCAGTGAACGTTTGAAATATAATTATTTTACCAAACGATTTTAACCTAAAGTATAACAACAAAAACAACAGCCAATTTGTTATAGAAATTTCCTTTAAATTGTCAATTCAAACACCAATAAAATTATTTGAATATTTTTTTTCCTTTTTTATTTTATTTTATTTTTAAAACTGTTGAACATTTTCTTACATGACACATAATATTCTTTGTCAATTGTCAATAAAATTTAACGATTAAGAAGAATTCAGCTGTTGAAGTGAGTATACCTTATAATCAGGGCAAGTTTAAATATGCAGAAAAATTATTAAAATATGCATGCAAATATTCCAAAAAATCTTCAAAATATGCACCCGAAAAACAGAGACAAATAATTTTTAATCAGTTTTATTTAAACAAATGTTTATTACAATATATAATCATATGTTTTTGCAAGTTTTCAAATTGAAAGGATCTTCGATTGTCACACAAAACGGTCAAGTATATTGAAAATATACGTTCAACAGCAGTCGATGTTACTTTATATGTTGTTTTTAATTTTGGTCAACGTTTGAACGCCAACATTTCGATTAAATACTTTGTTAAGTTTTTAAATTAATATTTTATTATTAATAGTCTGAAGTTTTTCTTTTACGTCTTCTATGACGCATAAACTTTCATGTAAAGAAAGTCATTTGGGTTTTAATTTGATTTTACTGTGGCAATTTTTGCCATTGAATTCTTAAATTCAGCCTTTGCATTACATATCGAATCTGCCTCATCATCACAGTGCTCATTTAAAACGCTGCTTATTTCTATAAAGTTGTTAACCAAGATCGCCATCTAGTGAATGAAACAGTGCTTTTGGGAGGATTGATCATACCTGGGTGCATAGAATGCGTTACATTAATACGAGAGGGCACCTGGAAATCAATTAAGACAATAATAATAAATAATATGTGGAAAATTACTACATATTATGTATGAAGTTCTACCTTAAGAAAAACGTCTTTGAAATTTACAAAAAGTGAAGAATTTTTTATGATCGCATTGCGGAGACCAGTTACCACAAGAAATATTTTTTAAAGATCTAATATGCGTAATATGCAAATTTATGCCAGTTATATCAAAAATTCTTTTCTTGGGAAAAATTTGAAAAATATGCAAATGCATAAAAAACTTGCGCTGCTTATAATTAATATACTAACCATTTTTTTGTAGTGCAACTTATGCTCACAATATTTATCCGATTTTGTCAACCGATTTTGAAGAATGTTCACGATATACTATGTATATTTTATTAAGATCGATATTACTAATAAATACATGTACAATTTCAAATTGAAAAAGATCAGGCAGTGTTTTTTCTGTAATTTTGATTTGTGGGAAATTCGTAGTAAACAAAAGAGAGTTCATTACTTCAAGTTATTTATTTTTATGTTTTTTATTTATGTCGCATGTACGTCCGTACGTTTTTAATGTTTTATTAAGTATAATTAGAATATTACCGATTGCGTCGTCGGCTATAAAGAATAGTGTACTTTTAATAAATTTATAAAGATAAAAGTAAAAATAGACAAATCAAAAATTTCCATCTAATCGGACTTGTTGAATCGCTTACACAATTAGAAAATAGATTACGGATACAGGCAAATATTCATATAATGTCAGCCTCATTCGTTATATTGCAAAGTTTGTTTTAAGTTTTGTTTTTATTTAGTAATAAAAAATATCTCTTATTTTAATATTAAACTCGAAAAAACAATACAGTGCACCCTCGATAATATGAACTAATTAAAACGAAGCCAGTTCACTTTTGCAAGATTGTTCATATATGCGAATGGTATCTAGTTACCATCTACAAACGTTTTTTCCATAAAAATAAAAGTTTCTTATGTACAATTTTTTTTGTTTATTGGATATAAAAAAACAAGTTATTTTTAAAAAAGAAAAAAAAAGCTTGACGCTATTATGCAAAAAAATCAGTGAGTTTCTTTTGCTGTTTTTTTTTTGTTCAATCACCTCTAAAACGGCCTGCTCTCTTAACTATCTCAAAACTCACTCTCGGCAAATAGTTTTTCTTTTTGTTGAGAATACAATCACTGGGATACTTACAATTTCTCAATGAACGATTTCACGTAGGCTTATATTCTTTTTACATTCATAATAATTATTTGCTGGGTATGCATAAATATAAAAAAAGACTCTGGAAAATACATGAGCACAAAATATTCATATTTTCTTCTTATATGACACATATAAATAACTGCAGACATATTTATAAGTTTACTAATATTCCCATAACAATGCACAGTGGGCTCAATCATGGAGATAATGTTCCTAAATTTGAATCGTCAAAGGTAGTGGTCCGATTATAGCCATAAACATAAACAAAGACCTAGAAAAGGATTTATATTTGTAGAAAATATAAATATTTTTACTCGAAAACAAATAATAAAAATTTGGGTGAAAAGAATTGTTAACTCTGATCAAAATCTTTATTTCGTTTATGTTTTTTAACTAGATGAATTGGTATTATTATAAAAACTTTTAAAATATTATTCGAATATTTAAAAAAAAAAACAAAAATATTTCGAAGATATTTGCGTAAACCGCAATAAAGTTGAAGTAAGAAACTTAAATCGAACACACAGTGCAACGTTGTGTTTTATATTTCCGTGTACATTACATACATGCACTTGAATAATAAGTCTTGTGCTAAAATTGAGAACACAATACCTACACACGTAAAATGCTTTTGGCGTACAAACATACATAAGTATTCAAATTTCATTTAACAAATATTTCAAAAAACCGGAACCAGTGAATTTGATAATTAATTTTTGCATTTCTTTTTCTACTATTGATGCTGTGTAAAATGAAATTAAAATGCATCAAAATAGTTTAATTGAGCTGCAAGATTTTATAGCATTATGCTGTAGTTTTTTTTAAGAATTGCTTAAGATACAAAACCACTGAAACAAAAAAAAGTAATAATTAGAATCAAATTTGCTTTATTTGAGAAACACACACATTCTTTGCCTGTGAATACATTATCCGATATTATTACGAAAAATTAAAATGGATTTTTTATTCAGTGAGACAATATTCGTACTCTATTGAATCTTCAGAAAATTGGTGAAATTAAAGTTTGAAATAAAAAGTATGAAAGATTGTTGTTTTTCGTAATGGAAAAATATGATGTTGTTGGAAACAATGAGAAATTTGCAATCTATTTTTAAACACAAAATAATAATTTTATTCAGCGGAAAAGAGAGATTCAAAGTAATGCACACGAATTGATTTTATGTTGTTAAGCGATTTCATATAAGCGACATTGAAGCTTATCGATGGTACAATTCGATATTGCAATAGACAAAGAGACTTCGGTTTAGTGTTTTTTTTATTTTTTGAAAGAACCGCAGTTGTACGTTAATAAATAGAGTCTAGAAAATGGGATATATCGAATAAAAATCATGACTGCTGCAAGCGTATTTCTAGACACAAGGTTGCTTAAAAGACCGCTGCGGACAATCTAGTAGTTTTTTTAGTATTTGGTTTTCTAAAAAAGCATGAAAAAATAAGATTTTGAAAAAAGATATCGAGGCATATTACGAATAAAAAATTTACTAAATTATTAAAAATCTTAACGTTACAAAGAAAACACTTACAAATTATCTAGTTTTCATGTAAAAAATAAAAATAAGTTATAAAAAGTAAAATTTATGAAGTTTCAGACTTTTTGTTCTAAAAATTTTAATACATGAATACATTATTATCAATCAAATGATCGATACTCAGCTGTCATAAGCAACATATTATTTGCTGAACTACAAAACTTTGATTACCTAAGATTAGTAGTTCTAGTCGATTGGTTGATTGGATGTTGATTGATTGACTGTGTGCCAAATGTCATCTTCATGTTGAACGCGTATTTCAATTTTATATAATTTCGAAATAAAGTAGAGTAATGTGCTGTTCATAGAACCCAATCAATCGAATTGAGTGAACAATTTGTATGAAAACCACTCAGTTATTCGTGTGGTTTCCATACTTTTTTCGATCGCTTAGATTTTATGAACAGCACATTACTATTTTTAATGCTTAGCTAAATATTTTTACCCACTATATTCATTATAGTTTTTCACTTTTCTGAGCTCGTTTGACGTCTAAAGCGCCATTAATAAAGACAAGTAGCCGCTTATAATATCCACATCACAATTTGGAAGTTCATTTTTGGTGCTAGTTTTTAATATTTTTTGTAACTTTAATGTGTAGACATTGAAAAGATAAATTTAAAATTATACGAGGTTACACATTTTTTAAGCACACAAAGATTAAATTTTATAACAATAAATCTTGTAAATTTTGTGATTTTCAATAACAAAAAATTTAATGAAATATAGAAAGATTTTTCGAATTTCTATATGTTTTTAGTTCATTTGGTTTATTGCATTAGTGTGCTCCTCATAGAATTCAAGCAGTCAAATTGAGTGAATAATTTGTATGAAAATCACTCAGTTATTCAAATCGTTTCCAAACATATTTTCTACTCAAGTCGATTGCTTGGATTTTATGAACACCATATTATTTAAAGTTTAATATTATACATCATGGGGTCAAGTTCCACGAAATACAGTTTTATTTCTACTTAAAGCGCATTTGCAGCAACAACGTCATACCTCTAAAAAAGTAAGTGTTTCAGATAATAATAAAAAATTAGTTGCCATACCGTTTATTAAGTTGAATAAAACTTTTTGTCAAAAATCTTGTAGACTGACATCTTGAGGAGGGAATATTTTTTATCTCTGCATAAAGTTATGGCTATACTTTGAGCTCATTTTCTGTGTAACAAGTTGCTAAATAAAGTAAGACTTATTGGCACTAAACTAAATAATTAAAAATTTTGTGATAAAAAAGTAAAACGGTTTCGATACTTTTCGAAAAGTTTTTTAAAATAAATCTCAATACTCGAAATAATATTATAAGGAAATACTATAGAGCAGAAGAATTTTGGTTATAAAATAATTACTGGGTGGGTACTCATATTGAAAATATTTTATAAGTCTTGTTAAATGCCTAACAATATAATCTAAGTACATACTTACATACTTAAGTTGGCTCTACTGTTGGTCTTGGCCTGCTTAATAAATTGTTTCCAAGCACTTCGGTCTTGTGCGTACTGTCTCCAGTTTATAATACCAAGAATTTTCACGTCGGCTTATACTTTATCCCTCCGACGGAGTTGCGGTCTTCCCTGTCTGCGCTTTCCGTGATAGTTTTCTCCTAACGCCTTTTTTCTGGTTAGGCATTAATTTTCAATCGACCGACATATCACGGCGCTTTTATCTAAGTCCTATATAATTATATATACATATACATATACTACGAAAATCAAGTTGTTGATAATAAAAAAATAAAAAAATTTCAAAAGTTTTTATTTCTAGCTAAAAAACCCTCAACAAACGAAACATTTCAAAATTCGTTGAAAAAAGATATCGAGACCTGTCTCGAATAATAAATTTAATAATTGATAAATCTAAAATATTAAGTTAGAATTGAATTTAACAATGTACTTAATAAGCTTGAATAATAACTGATTTCACATTTACTAAAAAGAAAATTGTATAAAAGATTAGTTTATTTTTATTGTAATTTTTTCATATTCCTTGCAATTTACAAATCACCAACACCGTGAGTAAAAGCAGCAAAAACACTAAAGACCATTTGGCACCGATAATATGCTTCTATGAACCGAATGACACCGTCTAACAGCGCAAAAAGATTTTACAAGGATTGTAATCAGGAAGCGGAAAGAGAGTATCTCTACACATTTATTTTTTCATATTTCTTCCCTTTTTATGTTGTATTTTTTGTAGCATCTCTTTTTTATTCATATAGCAAAAGGATGGTAAAAAAATTTATAACATGTGGACAAGCTATCAAAGCATACGAAAAATAATATAAAATTAGCCAACAGAAATAATTTTTTGATGTGCTAATTGTAATTAAGAAAGAAAAATAAAAATTAAAAGAAATGTTTATCAAATATGGATCATTGATTTTTTTGGAATACATAAATGAAATAAATTTTAGGGCTAAATGCAAAGTAAATTATATCGTAATTTATTATTCACATTAAAAGTGTTATGAGACAATTTCTAAAAAGTTTTTATGCACAAATATTTCTTTTACTAAAAGCCGCGAAAAAATGTAATTACAGTTGGGCTGAAAGAAATCGTCATAAAGACATAGTAAAGAGTACTTTTTAAGCCCGATTAAACTCTTAACTGTAACAAATAGTACAAAAAATTTAATTTATTCGAAAAAATCAATACATATCATTATAATTTGAAAATAGTTTCGGAAATATGTTCACCGCGGTTGTTTCTGATGAATTTTGTTTCCAATCAGCAGCTGGTTGTAGTCGCCGTATGGCACTTAGCGCTATCCTATTGAAGCCACATCTCACCCGGATCAATGTCATCCATATTTCCAAATAAAAAATTATTGATCTTGGAGCGGTAACGATGTCCATACAGAAAGAAAAATGTGGTTCTAAATTCAAATTTTTTCTACGTACTTTGAGTACGAGTCGCACTCAAAATTTTGAGTACAAATAGCAATAAAATGTTGATTAATCAAGCCAAAAACAGGATTTATTTGGATAACCATTCCGTAAAAACCCTTGAATCAACTAAAAAATTAAATTGAGAACTTAATAGGCCGTCTTTAAATCAAACTTTCTGTATTTGATTTTACTAAATCTGAGATTCCCGTACTTTTAACACCGCTTGAGATTGATTTAACTGTAATGCGAGATCTGGCTTAATGAGCCAGCGTGTAAATAGCATCAAACGGAGCATTTTTTTTGGGATGCAATATGGTCTGCAGGGTATTTTGGGTATTAGTTTTAGTTTTACTCATAATGCGGCTTTAATTTAATGGCCATACGAATTTTTTTGTTCAAGGCGGATTTTTATAAATTTTTGTAACACGGTTATATCTCTGTATACCGTATGTATACCCGTACTTGTTATTTTCCATATTGAATTATTCAATGCTCTTCTGGTTTTAAAATGTAATTATTAATTATTAATGCAGCCAACTTGACAAAACGAATGATGCAGAAATTCTTATTTTTGTGGTTAATATCACGTGCGATTCTGAGAATTGAGTCCCAAATCAATAAGCTGAAAAACGTTGTACTGTGTAAAACATTATTAACGAAAAAAAAACTTTAATAAGATATTACTGATTTCAGTATAGAAAAAGTTAACAAATTAACTTGTCTTTAAATAAACTAATGACGGGATTTCCGGCTAAAGTTCGATTCCCGTCCTTGAGCAATTCCCGCAATTTTTACAACACACTTAAATTATTTATCCAAAATTTAATTGCAGTAAATTCCAGTCATGACAGAAATTCTCGTCACTTGTTCGACACAGTTTAAAACTTGTTCACTAATAAAAAAGCGGGAATTTCAACACTTCGTTTTTGTATGAAGACAATAAATGATTCTCTGGCAGGCACCAGCTTAATTTAAGTGAAGCCAAATGTGTTGAAAAGAAATCGGTGCAAAACTATCCATTTAGAAAAGCAATTTACAAAAATGCATAATTTAAGCTTTTTAATCAATTCAAATCGCATAATAAAATTTTGCAAGCATTTTAAATATTGCACATGCCAAATCAAAAGTTTTGAAATTCATAACATCTAAATGGCTTGATATATTCTAGAAAATAAGTTTTCTGCCATAAAAAGTTTTGCATACAATTTAAGTTACATATTTCAAATGTACAACTTGTGTATGTACGCATGGTTTGCTTTTCAATCACATGTCACAAATGCAGTTTGAGTAGTTATCATCGAGAAGAACTAAGCAAGCTAAATACATACACATACGAGTATCTATGTAAAGAAAATTACCAACACAGTTTTATTAAGTCAACTTTGTTTGATGTATAACTTTGTTACATATTTGTAAACAAATACTTGTTACAAATGCACTTTGCGTACTTTTTACAATTTTTTTTTGTAACTAAGTGACAGACAAATGTCAAATGATGTCAATTTTTATCTCTGTAGAGCTGTAAAGTTATAGATATTTATTTAACAAAGTTTTTTTTTAAGACGTAAAAGGGTTATTTCGATAATATGCCAACGAAACATTTACATGTCATTTACGAAATTGTACTTCGACTTCAAAAGGTTCGTAATGAGAATTGCACACAGTTGCAACAAGCACACTTTCATATTGAAAGTAAACATACAGAATTGAACTCCTAGAAACTTCAAACTGCTTTTGAGCTCACAGTCTAATTAGCTAATGGTGGCGGTTTAATCAATGACATTTATATAAAAACTCATTAGTTAAGTATAGACTGTAAATTTAAGTCTAAATAAGACTTTAGAAAATCAACGACTACATGTAGCAATAATGTACTAGAAGACCTTTCAGACCTATCAGAGATTGAGCTGAGTGGCCTTATTAGATATCTCAATGCGACGGGCTGGATCTAGAATAAATCACTGTATCCGAGCGCTTAGATACGACTCTACATTGGTTGACACCGACGAGTCTTTTTTTAAAAAAGGAATCATTTCGATTCTCCTTGAGTGCAGCCACGTAGATCAACCAACCAATCAACATATAGCAATACTGATGCTTTAAAGATAGCGAAGTTGACGTTTAAAATTTAAACTTTTCAACTTAGACTTAAATTAGTTTCGAACATATAATTTTAAAATTAATCGTTTTTTTAACTTTCATCAAAATTTTATCCAAATTCGTTTCCATATATAAAAGAAACAAACTCTAAAGCTTGTTCAAGCCAGAGATTCACAGTTTACTTCTAGTATGTGGGCAACAGCTTAATTTTCTGAAAGATCACGCCCAATTTTTTTTACTTTTTTTAATTATCGTATTTTAATCAGGTTATTGAAAAATGTGTGACATTATTTTGTGAACACTTCACTTTGCATAAATTTTTATTTAGGAGTTTTCATAGAAGATTGGGGAAAACAAAATAAAAAATACCATAAACCTTTTTAGTAATCTGCTACGGGTATCAATATATAATGGCGCATAATATGGTGAGATAAAAGTTTCAAGCAGAAAAAATGTTATACCCCTAATAAACATATACAAACACCTGCACACATAAACCCCTAATGCACATTTACTCATTAAGCTTTGAAATAAGCGGACTTTCGCTTTCATATCACTTTAATTGTGCTGAAAGTACATATATTCTCTCAACCATTTCCGGGCAAATCAGACAAGACTTTAATTTTTTTTCATAATAGTATTTCTGTTTCTTTATTCTTTATCTGAAGTAAGAAAAACTAAAAACAACTTAGAAAAAAAACATTATAGCATATAAAAACAATGAAATTGTTTTGTTTAAAAGTCCTAAGATGTTTCAAATTAATGCCCAATAGAAATTCATATGATGAGTTAAAAAATATTAATAATAAAAACCAGCAAAAATATGCCAAAACCTGGCATCTGGCTCGTAAGTAGCTTGAAAATTTTACAACAATAGATAATAGAAATGCTAATTGAACGTTTAAATCGAGATATTTTTCTCATTCAAAAAAAAAAAAAGATTGCCAAAAATAATGTTTTTAATTTACATTATTTTTCACACGTCAATCGCTTAAGTCTAGCTTTTGGAAACAATATTATGTATAATGTAGCGCCCCAAAAATTTTTCATATAACTACGAGAGAACTATATGATTTAAAAAATTGCAAATAGCAAATAAAATTTTTTAAGTACAATGTGAAACGCTTTTTGATTTTAGTTCTTTTAAAAATCTTTCTTTGGCAAATGGCAATACGGCCAATTCTCTGCATCTCTAATAAACTGTAATAAAATAATTTAAATGTACTGCAAACTATTGTTACAAAAATCCCCAGCAGCACATTTAAGCAAACATGTGTTTGTTCATGAAAAATATATATATTGATTTAAAGAAAGACGATGTGCCGGCCTTGTCAAAAATTCTTCGTTGTTTTCTTTTTCTGTTAGACACAGAATTAATCAAAACCCATATATAAAAAAAGCCAACTTTTTACATCAAAATATATAAAGAAGATTTTTTACAAATCGAAAACTAAGAAAAGTTTTTATTTCACACTTTTCGATATAAAAATTTTTGACCAAAAATTTCTGAACATGATCAAAAATGTAACCCTACCGAAACAATTGTAGAAAAATATTTCGAAGGAAACCTCTAAAAACTTCACCGCTCTAGCTGAAATTCAGCTTTGAATTCATTTAACGAACCTAATTATTTGTTGGCTTTTCGAATGATGGAAAGGAACCTTTACAACCATGGAGAAAATATGACAATAATAAAAAATAAAACTAAAGGTACGGTCACATTGGGGAAACATTTGACGAAAAACGAGAAATGCTTCTATGCTGTAGTATGACCATAAAATATTTTTGAGGGGCAAACAGAAAAATAGCTGATTTTTACAAACAAAATTATTTGATTTCAATGAAAAATGTCTCCAATGTCAACAATTATTTTCGCCATAATCACATTACGAATACAATTTTTATTTCAATTCAATTTCCATTTAACACATCGTTGAAATTTTTTTTAACATAAAAGGATTACTATGTTTTTCAATAAATAATAAAGAAATAAACATTAAAAATTGAAAGTTAGTACAATTTTCTTTAAAATTTTACTATTTTTAGTAAATCTGCTCTCCTGGCCCCATTTTGTATCGGAAAAGACTCAATTGAGTGTGACCACAGGATAAAAATATTTGCTTATGTTTGCACTTAACGTTATATGAAAGCTGTTGGACAAATAAACAGTGACAAAAAACTGTGCGTAGTGTGACCAGAAAACAAATTGTGTACTGAGTTAAAAACATTTTGGTTAAACATAATCAAAAATATTTGAACGAAATGTTTCCACTTAACAAAAAAAATATACATACATACATTTACATAAAAAAAAAATTTACATAAACAAACAAAACTATTCACATCATGTAAAATTTCCTATTAGGACATTTGTAGATGAATGATCGAAGTAACTGCTAGAAAAAAGAAGAGAAAATTGTTCGTAAACGTTTTTGATGAAAACTTTTTTCATTAGCACAACTTTTCGTGTTTTAACACAACTTTTAAGTATCTTGTAAACACACGCACAATAATATAAAAACTTTAATAATATTGCACCAAATTTTAAAGGAAACTATTGCTCATACACAAGAAATAAATGTGATGACTTTGTTACAACCAAAAGCTAAATAATTCTAGAGTATTTATTATAAAATACTTTTGAAGCTGAAAAATTCAGTCATATTTCATTCTTTCAATTTATAGAAATTTAGCAAAAACATCAAAAAAGCAATTTGCTTGCCTTTTTTTTATCATTTTTTAAACTTTATAAACACCCACTGACATTTTTAGAGGATCTTAAGACCTTATTAAATCATATACGTCCCAGAGGGAATCTTTGCTGTTAGATTGACTCAATCAAAAATTAATTACCTGCCAGGCCCCCGATGTCATACGTATTTGTTCTTTCGTGCAATTACATTTAAAACAAAAACAAATTCGAAATAATAAGAAAGTGTTTCTAAAATAAACATAATATGATTTTTAATTAATACATGGATTATTTCAAATAAAATCTTTATTATATTTTCATTATTTGAATATTTGCAAACAATTTTATTAAAAAAAAATAATTGTTAAAAAATATATGTTGTTGTAATGCCGCTTCAAATTGCATTACAAAATGAGCAATCACTGAAACGAACGATTTGGCACAGCTCTAGCCACTACACATAACCCACAAGAAATAAAAACCTTTTGAAATAAGATATCGTAGCATATTTCGAATGAGTATTTTATAAATTTAAAATTTTTTAGTTAATTTTTTAGTTAATTTTCAATAGGGTATTCTTAAATATTAACAATAATAATAATATATCTTTTTGCATCGCTTGTCCGGAACCCAGATTGAGATTTGTACACGGTACGTATGAGTGATATATTTACAAATAGATGGGATTTCATTAAACGAGTTCAAGATTAATTCAGGGGTACCGCAAGGCTCCGTTCTTTCTCCAATCCTATTCCTTATATTTCTAAATGTCAAACTTCAAATCCTATCTTTTTTTTTTGCAAATGATAAAAGCATTTGCCATTAAATGACGATCTAGTAAGTATCTCTGAATGGGATCATGCAAATAGGGTCGATTTTAAAGCTCGTAAGACCCAGTGTTGCATGCTTACGCAGAGACATATGACCAAACATGCTGCTCCATCTGTAATTGTGGGTGGTATGGATATTAAGGATACAGATGCTCTTGATGTTCTTGGCATGAAGATCGAGTATGATGTGCGATGTACAGATCACATCTTTCAGGTCTCAAAAGAAGCATTGAAGTGCCTTGGTTTTTTAAGACGGTGTCAGAGTTACTTCACACGATCTGATCTCCTTACTATTTATACCACCTATATTCGACCGAAAATGGAATATAACTCTCATGTATGGACCGGTGCTTCAAAGCCTATTTTGTACAAGAGAGGGCGAAGAAGTTCATCGGTGACAGTAGGGTAGCCAACTCTTTTGACTCACTGGAACATCTTCGCAACGTGGGGTTTCGATGTTTTATCGTTACTACATTGGAATATGCTCTATTGAAATCAGGGAGCTTTTTCCTGATACCACACGTTCTACTTTACGAGCCTATCCACTTGTGGTCGATTGGCCAATGAATCGTAACATGCATTTTAGAGAGAATTCGTTTTTCAGTCGTTCAGTTCGTATGTGGAATAAACTTCCCACAGAGGCCTTTCCCGTCACTTTCAGCGTGGGGAGATTCAAATCGAATGTTCACAAACATTACTCCCTCTATCTCCCTCTCATATCCTATTTTCCAGCACAAGGCGTTGCATATGTCAGGATCATCCCCTGAGTACTGGTCGATGTTTGATAATGTTCTATTTCCAAAAAAATGATCTTCGGCATTTAAATTTGCAAACTTAATGCTGAAATAATTTTCAAATATAAAAAAATTTTTGCTATGACGTTTTTAATAAGAAGGATATATGACAACTGCAATATTCCTTGCTCCGAGTACAACAAAATAAAAAGCATAAATTTATAATATTATATGACAATATTTTAACACATTTGTACAAAATCTGCATAAAATATTCGACTATTAAATTTATATTATTAAGTCCATTGAAAAATTTATACCACATTGTAACATTTTTCAAACAAATATTTCACAATCCTTAAGCAATCATAATAATTTATTTACCTGTGCAATACATGATTGTTATCTTGCGTTAAAATATGACAAATGAGTTCTATAAAAATCCGCAAAGTATTTTAATTAAAGTAGACGTTGATTAGAAGTCCTATAAAAATATTTTCACATTTTATGTGTACATAATAACAACTTTTATGCCAAAAATATATTACAAAATGTGTTTTTACTATCATTGCATTGGTGATGTAGTTAATTACAGTTTTTAACATAAATGTATAATGATCTCTAAAGTTGTGGATGCAAAAGCTGTTTGTTACCAAGAATCCACAGAGACGTACACATTCACACATTCACTAACTTTATGCAGGTGATTGCCATAGTGACGACACGTCATAAAAGGAAATGGGTTTGACAAAAGTAATGCTAGCATAATAATTAGAGTGTTAACGACTTTAAGTAATGCTACTACAATGTGCGAATTTTCTTTTCTCTTAAGACTTCCCATTTAATTTAAAGTTTGTTGTTTCCGGAGCAGAACAATTATTTGATAGTTAGATCAATAAAACTCCAAAATGAACAAAATCGAATGCGAATTGAAATCTCTTGCAGAAAAATTCCAAAAATTGCTTTTCGTTTCGAGCGAACACACTTTGGAAAGTTTTAACTCGAACATAGTTTTCGCAAGTCAACTGCAATTATTACAACATAAATAAAATAATATATATATATATATTTTTTTTCAATCTACCTTGAATATGAAGCGATAAATTGCAATTAGTTTCGACCTAATTTTAGGTAAATTACCCTTATTCTTAAACTTAATTAATTGAAGCCAAAAAGAGGCCTATCATTGTTAATGATAAAATTGAATTTAAATTCCAATTAAAGAAGTATGATGTTCAAGCAAAAGCTGCTAACTTTTATCTTTTAATGGTTAAATTCCATTTATACTTCTGTAATATTTATTTAAAATATAATTATTTAATTAAACTTATTAATATATAATTAGATTTTAAATTTATATAGTTTAATAAAAACATTTCATTTTCATTGTAAAATTAAATAATCGTATTTTATAAATTACTAATAAATATTAATAATAAATTAATTATATTGAATATTATTAATTACTAAAAAAAATCATCCACTTCATTTAGTAGATTATAGACCTTGACCTTTAACTGCTTCATTAGGAGCAATAACAACTGTTACTGGTTTAGTGAAATGATTTCATCAATATGATAATTCATTATTTTTATTAGGTAATATTATTACTGTTTTAACAGTTTATCAATGATGACGAGATGTATCACGAGAAAGAACTTTTCAAGGATTACATACTAATATAGTTACAACTAGTATACGATGAGGAATAATTTTATTTATTTTATCAGAAATTTTATTTTTTATTTCTTTTTTTTTGATCATTTTTTCATAGAAGATTATCCCCATCTATTGAATTAGGAGTAATTTGACCTCCAATAGGGCTTATTCTATTTAACGCATTCCAAATTCCATTATTAAATACAGTAATTTTATTAACTTCAGGAATTACCGTAACCTGAGCTCACCATAGTTTAATAAAAAGAAATCATTCACAAACTACTCAAGGATTATATATATATATATATATATATATATATATATATATATATATATATATATATATATATATATATATCCATCTGCCGAACTGCAAAGTTTCAAATAAAGATTGCCCATATACACTTGTCTTTAATATAGTTTAGTTTTTTAAAGCTGAGCCTTAAAGTTATACAAATATTTCAGTCACTGCTTTTCCTTATTCTTCGAAAAATATACCATTTAAGCCAAAGAGAGTGTAAAGTTCCAATTTAAATGTCAAAATCCAAATACAAATATGTTGTCAAAATGCCTAGTATAAGCATGTGTTAGTTTAACATGTTTGTATAACTGTTTTTTTAAAATAAAAATTGCACGACAGCACAAAAACAACACAAACTGTATTTGTAGAGTATATAATTTATTTGATAAATAATTTATGCAATATTTTCGGTTACGTACCCCAAATAGAAAAAAATAGAAAAACAGATTACATTTGATAAAAAATTTACCCCAAATAAATGTCAAATATATTAAAAAATAAATCAAAATTACATCGAAAAAAATATTCAATTTAGTATAATATTGTGAACTAAAATTAACTCATATTAAAATAGTTTGTTCGTAATAAAAAAAGTGTAATATTCTGCCTCTGGCGTATTGAATTCACACAATTCTTACACGTGTGAAGAGAGTGGGTCTATATATTTTGAAATATTTTATTTGAAGTTGTCCAGGAAGTTTAAATGTTTTTGATGTTCGGCTAATTAATTGAGCAGATGGTGTTGATAATTCTTTCGTCTAGGATGAATTATGTTGCCGCCCCCAATGAATCCGCCAAGATAATAAAAACTGCAGTAAGCTTCAACAACAACTACAACAACAATTAACATCAACAACAACAACGTCAACAACAATAAAAACAACAACAAAATAATTAAATTTCTATTTAAAGCGAAATGCTTGATTAAGTTTTTCTTTAATGTTAAATGCTAAAGTATGTACTGTATGATTTTAATATGGGAAAGAATATTACACAAAATGTCCATATTAACTTTATTAATCGTTTATGAATAAGGTCCGTCAGTTAAGTAACATATTTTCTGACACATTTGAAATTCTGTTTAGATTACTTTAGTTATTCTTTAATTAATATTTTTAAGATTTCAATTGAAAAATAAAAATCTTGTGTTATATGCATAAAAAGAAGCTGGATTTTAAAATTGATCGCAAGTATTGACGTAAATAAAAACTCACTCATGTTGTATAAGGTCACACAAGCTCTAACCTCCAGTTGTTTTTCGATTATTATATTTGTTGCCGCCATGCTTTCGTCCTATAAAATTAAATATCTTTAGTTATATCCCAAAATGAAGAAATATTCCTATTTTAGTTGGTGTTTTTCTCTTACCAAACCCTGGATTAAGTTTTTCTAGATCCTGGTAATTTTAGTCGCACATCCTAAACAAAAAAAAATGCCGGTCAGTAGCAAAAACTATTTTACTTGAAATAAAAAAATATTAATTTTTTCTGCTCAAATAAATTTAATGCAATTTTCAAACTTATAATGATTTAATGTTTTCAGTCGGTATGAAAGTGTAAATGCAAAAAATTTTGCACAAATGTAATGCTACACGAAAAACTAGCTTTTAATAACTCAACCATAGATTGTGGAAAAATTCCTATCTGTTTTGTAAAAATATGAAATTTGAAAAAAAAACAACTACAATCTCATATTAACAACTTGATTTTCTATGCAAGACAAACTATTTTAGCAAAATTTTAATAATTAAAAGTTTGCATGTATACATATATAATGTGTTCTAGTCTACGTTTATAAAGTTAATGAAAATGAAAAGAAAATCATAAATTATAAATATGTGTAAAATATTAATATAAATTTTATACAGTAAATTTACCATTGAAATTAGTTTTAGGAACTAATTAGCGGGAGGTTTTTATTGTGTCATAAACTGTTTTTATCGGAAACAAAAAATATCAGCCCTCGTTGATATAAAAAGTGCGATCTGCTCTAATGAGTTTATTTTTTTTTTGATTAGAGAAAGATAGAGAGATATTAGAAAATTAATGTTAAATATATATAAAAATTTTAGGCACAATGAAACACAGACCGCCTAGTTCTGAATGAAAAACCAACTGTAATAAGTTCCTTTTTTATCACATTTCATAAAAAAATTTCAGTGATGGATACTTAACGCTTATTTAATTAATTAAAAATTGCTCATACATCTATGATACAAATAATCTGCATGCATTTACATTTGTAGTTTTTAATTAAAAATATTAATCGAATTTTTGGAGTTTTTAATTAAATTTATGGCTTTAGAATATTACCTGCTGTTCTAGGAAATTATTTTGAATCAGAAAATAATATGTTGGGAACATGATAACATGTCAACCCGTAAATTTAGTTGAAAAAAATACATATAGTGTTTTTGCTTTTCTATTTTATTATTCTTTGAAAGATTTTGTTAAACTTCCTAAGGTGTCATTTAGTCAAACTTTTCTTTGAGCTTTTCCATTTCCCTTAAATATTCTTTATTTTCCAAATGCATTGGCATTTTAGTTTTTGAAAAACACCAAGAAACTTAAATCTAGGTTAATTTATTTTATTTAAATGAATTTACATGACAAATTTGAAAGCTTATTCCAAAATAAATTAATCAAAATTTATAAAAAAGCCAAAGTCTGAAAATAAGAATTTTAGCAGCTGTTAATTAAATATTCTGAAAAAAATATCCCGATATTTTATAACACGTCTACATACAAACTCAACATCATAAGTTTACAAGTGTTGAGCGCTGAATTTTTTAAATTAATAAAAGTGCAAGCAAACATTCTGAATTATATTTTTAAGTTGCATCAAACCAAACTTCAATTGTTTAAAAATCAGCTAAATATTAAAAGCACATTTTATACATCGTATATATTGCTTCTTTGCTTTTTATTAAAATACAAATTAAAAGTGTTAATATTTAGTAAATTTATTATTGGATATACGCTCCGATATTTAATTTCAATATGATTTTTTTTTGCTGTAGATTAAGCTAGTTTATATTTGTTAATATTTAAAATTCCAAAAATAGTTTATGAGACATATTTAAAAATTATAAAACAGGTTAAGCACAAATTTTTATTTAGGACAAATAGCAAAGCATTTACTATTGTGTTATTTGAACTAGTGATGATTTCGACTGTCCAATTAATAAGAAAAATTTCTTCTATTATTCAATAATTGAGATAACGTTATTATCGCCACTTGTATGTCGGCGAATTATAATAACGTTGTAAAGGGGGAAAGAAAACAGGAGGTTAATTCCTTTCTTGATAGGTAACGTGTATTAGAGCTCTTACCATATACTTACAACATGAGAGTTGTTGCACCAGACCTTAATAACAAGACTCACTGACTGTAGAATAATAATGCCAACTGTATTCAGGTTGTTCTTTAAAGGTAAGTATGTACAATTGTTATAGGTTACAATTCAGGTAAGTATTTAAATTTAAGTGGTAGAGATTAAAGTATATTATTTAAATAAATGTTGCGAATTTAATTGTAGTTATTTAAGTCAACCTTTGGACTTGAGATCTACCAAACAAATCAGGTTTTATGTATACTAGGTTAAGACGGTTTTTGTTTTATTGTGGAAACCTGAAGTTAACTAGCGATTGGAAATTGATTGGAGAGTACTATATAATTAGTGTTACAATTCATTTTTTATCCTATTTTTATTCCATTTTCAGATTTGTTTCGTATTATTTTATGTATATAATTATAGTTTGTTAGGTAAGTGAAGAAGTTCAAATTTTAAACACAAAAAAATAATAATAATTAATTAATATTTATACGTAATTGTTGAACTGTTTAAGGTTTATATTGAAATGAAAATTTTTTGGCTTAAGTTCAAATCTGAGTTTACCCATATCTTCTTAATTTAAGAAATTATATTTGGATAAATTCATTATTTTTTATTAAGAGAGTACTATTTTATTTGAAACAATTTATTCATCAGACTAGCAGAACGGATCAGTACTGATTTCGAGGTCGCTACACCATCTCATCAGCGGTTTTTGTTAAATTTTACCACTTTTGACGGTGGATGCTAGTGACTAGGAATATCAACTATTTAACCGTACTATTTAACGAATTAGAATACGAAAAGTTCAACTTATTCATTTCTTACAAGTTAAAAAATAATGAATTTATCCAAATATAATTTCTTAATTTCTAAATTTGACTTATTGACAAAAAATCCGTTCCAAGAAACGAAGAAGGCTAAAGAGATGGTATAGTGACGTCAAAATCAATACTGATCCGTTCTGCTAGTCTGATGAATAACTTGTTCCAATCTTAATAATTATCATTTTATGTTATCGAAAAAATTTCTTAAATTAAAAAGCTATTGGTAATATCACATTTAAACTGGAGTCACTCAATACATTTCAAATTAAACCTAAAACTGTATAAATAATTACGTATAAATATTAATAAAAAAAATTAGACATTTTAAAGGAATTGTTTTTAACTAAAAACCCACATCCTAATTTTGCACTGTTAGAATGAAGCGTCCTGTGCTTTTCGTGACTTACGATAACATCAGTCCTGCGAAAATAATCTCTAAATAAACATATACATGTGCATCTCTGCAACAACGTTTTATGTGTTGGATGATTATTGTACAAACAAATAACTTAAATAGCAAAGTACATTTGCACTGAACAATACCAATTGAATTCACATACATACTCATACATAAGTTTCACCTCATGCACCACGATAATATATACATCAATAATAAATGCAAAAATGTAGCAAAAAAATCCCAAATGCTAAAAGCCAGAAAGGATCAGTAGTGTCATGTACTATTAATAAACATTTTCTGCCAATTAGTGTTGATTTAAAAATTATTTTGAAATTAATTATCAACATTAACATAAAGTTTAATTGGATCTAGCAACGAATCCTGTACACATATCGCTCATTTATTGCAATGTAGACATATCTCAGAAAACGTGATTTTTGAGGTGAAATCGCAGAATTATTCATCGTATCATAATGAATAATTATTTATCTTGTTTGAAAAATTAACACAAATATCGGTTTTACTCGCCTCTTGAAAAGGGAATACTCGTATGTTTTTATTTTTCCATTAAGGTGTGTGTAAATTAAAAACTTTGAACTCGTTTTCTGTAGAACGATTTTTTTTGAGATATGACTACGTTGCAATAAAGGAGCGATATGTATGTATGTACGTGCGTTAGAAATTGTACACGAATTGTTTAAACACGTACATGTTGGCACATACACAAAAATGTGTGCATATGCAATAAGAATACATGAATATACATTAAACATATGAACATACATATATAAATTTGTAGCAACACAATAAATATTGTTGTTTGAAAATTCCTTGAAAAAAACTAAAAATCCATGATTAAAATGGCACTTTGTAGGAACTGAAAAAGATTTTACGAAGCCCCTAATTAACTGACAAAAATATATCTATAATTAAAATTAAAAATTATAAAAAATCTTCAAAACTGCGCTTTAAAAATTCGTTTCACCAGAACTAACAATTCGAAGCATTAAAGAAACAATTTAGAAATTCGCTTAAAACTTCGTAAAATATCGTCTTCAAATTAGTGGAAAAATAAAAAGAACATCGTTTAATTCGAAATGAAAACTTAGAAGAATGGAAACAATCTGCAAGAAAGGCCTTCGAAATAAAGGAAAACCAATTTTAAGTCGGCTTATAAAAAAACGAATCAATAACCTGATTTTTCTGAAACCGATAAAAAAAATATGGAAAACAGTTCGCAATGCGCAAAATCTTTGGCTCTTTCCAATCTAAGATCAACCCGCTTGTAGAAGTATGACTTGTAGACTTGTGACTTGTACAATTCACTTGTAGCCACAAACTTGTAATTGTATTTTTATGAAACACAATTGTTCACATATTCACAATTTTGCAGCCAAACACGTCTGTTGTGTGAAATTTATTTGTAGGCCCGAATTTAGTAATTTAGTGGTTTTAAAATGGAAAAAAGAAAACTATTCTTTTGATGCAGTAAAAGCATTTTTGATAAAATGCAACAAAAATCTTTTGAATGGAATAGATTTTTTAAAATTAAGACAAATGTTTAATCTATATTGAAAGAGTTCTGTAGCTGGTTCGTTTTGATAATAATATAGATAATTTTTTTCTTAGCGTTTTATCCAGACTTCAGTTGTTATTGGCTCTCATTGACAGTTGCCGCAGTATTCCAGATTATTATGTATACTTTCTTTTTACCATCGTGTTTGACAATATAATGTTTATATTATGCTGCAATTCAATTGTAGTTGAACTTTTAAAATAATTTTAAAATAATATATCGAGTATAATATTTCTAGGCCAGCAACATTTGATTATCAGATCAGCTTTGTTTTGTTAAAAATATAATTTAACTACAACCATGTAATTCAACCATTATATTTAATTTTTAAATTGTAGTTCCTCTGTCATTGGAATTTTCTTTGCTTGTATATTAAACAAATACACATAATGAAAACTCATTTCTATGTCATCTCTGTAGTTGGCAAGCAATCATTACTTTTCCGAATCTGCGCGTATATAAACAAGTGACTGGTGACGTGTTAACATATGAGTGAGAATACGTCATTGTGATGAGTATAAAAATAATTTGGTTTTCTGCTACATAATGCCTATCAATCTCTTTTTAGCTTTTATTTGTTTGTCCATCATTTCTCTATTCAAGTGTTCTCCATTTTTAATATTTTTGAATTGCTTTTTTTAATTCATTTCCGTTTGTATATTTTGGTTTGACATTTATCACTGTAACTTAAATTCACATATTATGCTGAATGTATCAGATAGATTTCTTTTTTTAAAGTTTTATTGCTGGCGCGATTGACTATTTTTATATGCGTTTTATTGTAAAATTCAATATATAATTTAAATTATCCCAGCGAACACGTGAGATTAATTTGAGTTCACTATTTTCACAAATATTATACCATTAGAATAATAATGAAGAAATATTTTCGTCAACTCACAGCATTTTGTCAGAGTTGTAAGTCCATAAATTTTACAATAGTTTCAAAATTTTGTTGATAACTTCTATAAAATTTTAAAAATTAAAAAGAAAAATTATTTTTTAATATTTGAAGTTTTGAATATAAATAGTTAATAAAATGTTAAATCTCTAAAACAATTAATAATTAGGAAAGTTTAGTCCATTTCTAATCGAAATCTATTGCGTCTATCCTCGATTTCTTCCTTAAAACGTGCGAGGATTGGGTGCATAAGCACGTACAGCTGAATGTTCACGAATTACATAGTTTTATTTGATACACTGACATGACAGACATGCATTCTTAATTGAGTCAATATTCGGTTTATTGACAAAATTATTTTAAAGTTCAGACACACAATTCAGCTAACTCAATAAGCATCTGACAACTGGAAAATATTATTGTTTTTTTTTATTTTGAAAGTGAAAATTTGTTTCGAAATTTACAAAAATGGAATATAGCCTCTTTTAGAAAGTTAAATAAAGTCGACACAAAGTCATAAAAACTGATAACACTACACTACGCCTTATTCATACTCAGTTCATTGGGGAGTACAGAATGGATTCTGAGCTGTTTACTTGAATGATTCGTAGGCTGTAAGAGTAACTCTGCTGGCACAGCTCATCGGCCATCTCTGCGTAGATTTGGCCGTTTTTTCAGTGTCCACGAAGCCCATCCATTTTGCTGGCCACATATCAAGAAGGATTGTCTCACTGGCATCACGTCAGCCCATTCTCTTTTTCTTTATTTTTACACATATTTATTTAAAAAGACCATGGTTATTTTTTATACAGTTTTATATAGTTTATTTGTTTTTTATTATAAATTATAAATTTAATATTTTTTTAATGCTTTCTTTTGTTATAGTTTCTTCATATTTACTCATGAAACACACTTGTGAACAGTGCTGCATACTTATTGAGCAATAACTAATTGAAAATTTGATATGGAATATTGAGCTCAATAATTGGATTTATTGCGATAATCGCAATAAAGGTGAATGTCTGAACACCATATTAGTTTACAACGGTGTTAAATTAGATAATTAATTATAAACTTTTTCTTACATTTTATTCTCAAATATTTTGCAAACTTTACATTTACTTAACTACGATTATCTCAACTGTCTTTTTCAGAAAATTATTAGGTTTGTTTTACAATAACTTTTAAATAAATGGAGTTTTATTTTCTTGAAAAAACTTAACGTTTTATAATTGTAATTAAAAATATCCAATTCAGATTTCTCTGAAAACAATAATTTAGCCTCGAAAGCGATGATAAAATTATTTGTAACAAATTCACTATACAAAAAAACTATTATATTACAAATTATTATTGGAAAAGAAAAATCTTTTGGCATTTTCTCTAAAAACAAAACTAAACAAAATAATAAAAGTTTTTACAACCTCTAATGCAGCACGTGCTTCATATTAGTTCAATAATACTTAAAACGTCTAATATCATCAAAGTGATAGAATGCCGATTTTCGATTCGAGCATGCTCATCATTCTAGTATTAATCAAGAAAGTGCTATTATTCTTTAAATGACTGAATAGGTTTTCTCAGCTAAGAACACTCTCTTTTGAAACTAACTTTCCAATAAAAAGTGGAAATACTATAACAAAATTGGATTAGCCGATTTGTAGCTTCGGTGCCACTTGACAAACTTATTAACTTCTCTAAACTTCAGATTAATAACTGAACATAACTTTTACATTCAATATTCAGCATCAAGCCCTTATATTTTAATTGTATCACCTTTTGTCTCTTGGGTAATGCATACATCCAATGTATGCGTATTTTTTATTACCTAGATCACAATTTCTTCAGCACATTGTCAGCGATGTTTGCATGACTTTTTCAAATAAAGTACGCAGAAATCCTGCACGACACTATGAGTAACATTGCCATGCACAATGTCTGTCATTGACGATCACATATATATGTAGGGTCCGCCATCTAACGGTTTTTTTTCAACTAGTGCTTATTTCGTGAATGGTAACACTTAGCTCATGTCTGATTTGACAGATAATTAGTTTTATCCTTCCCCTGAACGAATATGGTTGTGTATACGCTTGAACAACGCTGGGAAATATTGCCTGCGATCGACTTACAGAAGATGCCGATTTTGCCAAAAAAAATCATCTTTTCAGATGAAGCTCATTTTGATCTTGGCGGGTATGTAAACAAGCAAAATTGTCGCATTTGGGGCACAGAAAACCCGCACGCATACATTGAAAAGCCGACGCACCCAAAACGAGTAACTGTTTGGTGCGGATTTTGGTTCAGAGGCATAATTGGGCTATTTTTCTTCGAAAATGAGCAAGGAGTGGCCGTTACAGTCAATGGTGATCGTTATCGGGCCATGTTGAACAGCTGCGATTTGGACTATTATTTGTGGGGTGCCATCAAAGATAAGTGTTACGCCGACAAGCCAGAGACAATTGACGCTTTAAAGGACAATATTCGTGAAGCCATTGGTGAAATACAGCTGCACACAATCGAAAATGTGCTTAAAAATTGGACCGATTGTGGAGGCTACTGCATGGCCAGCCGAGTCAGCAATTTGAATGAAATTATTTTTCATTATTAACCGGAAGGATTGTACTTTCAAATAAAAAAGAAATTTGAGAAAATACTCAGTAGTTTTTTTTATACCATTTTCAAAAAAAAAGTTATCTGGCGGACACTTTAGATGACAATGTTTTCAAAATTGTCGTCGACGAATAGAACTTTTTCTGTTATATTGTACTAAGAACCACTTTATAAAAGTCAACGTGCTTTTAAATAAAGCATTTTCAATTCGCTTGTGGGGAGAATCGAATACAGAACCATTAAATCAATGGACTTAAGCAATAACCTAAAAATTAAATTCTTGGTTATATATAAAGTTACCCAAGTTGTCTCTCATAAAATTCGAATGAACGAAAGTTAAAGACAATACCGACAAAATGCCTGTAATTGTCAACCATTTTATTAAAAACCAATTTTTACTACCAAAAAATTGAAGTCATTGTCTGTCATCTTGTCGTGAATGCAGTAGAAACAAGACAAGTCGCAACTCGTTGTCCAACACCTTGTCGCCAATAAGGCTTTATTCAAGGCATTTTTGTTACAATGTCCACAATAAATTTCAAAACATGATAAGTTGTACCATTTGGTTATTATATTTGCCCTCAACGTTTATTTTATAGACGACAAATTGTAAATTGTCCGGAAGAAATCAACGTGGGAAATGTCGCCTAGGACCAGCTGGCCAACTGGGTTTTTGTGTGCATGTGAGTATATTTACATGGGTGTATATTTTGAGTTATAAGAAGCAACGTTAGTGATTTTTAGCACTTGATAAATGGATGGCTAGATTGTTGGATAGATGTATTGCTTTCGTTTGATGAGTGTAATGAAATGACATAAAGTGTATGCACTGTTGACACAATGTCACTTTATAAACAAAAAATAAATAAAAAAATGTGAATTAAATCGAAATGTGATTAAACAAAATGTATTGAAGTGTTTCTTGGCTGAAGAAAAAAATAAATTCGTCAACCATTAACTTTGGCAAAAAGACAAACCAACACAAAATGATTTGAAAGCACAGCTGACAATTTCGCTTTGGTAGCTGTATAATTCCGAAATTTTTATTTGTATTTTCTGGTGTTTTTAAGTGATTATTTGTTTATAGACAACAATATATTGCACTAAAGAAAAAACTATTTTTGTTTGCGGCATATGGATTGTGATAAAAAATGTTACAAATGCATTTGAAATAAAATTTTTTTTTGTCTTGAATTCGGAAATATTTTTGAATTAAAGAAATAATGAATTTTGAATGAAGTTACAAATTATCTGTAACAGGAAGCGAAATACGACAAAAGGCAGCAATATTAATCTCTTTAATATCGTATGCAGAAGCTATTTCTCGCAGCTGTGAAGAATGTGTTCATCATATAAAAATACAAAACATTCAGGAACTTAAGGTTTTGATGCATTTCTTCAATAGCAGAAAAAACAAAACTTGTATTTACCTTAAAATTTGTGGTAGACAGTTTCATCTTGTGCAGTAATTTGGGTTAAATTCGAAAGCACGTGTTTTAAGTATATTTTTGATTTATATTTTTTTGTGAAATTGATTTTTCCCTCTACCAAAGATGTACTTTAAATTCGCTGAGTTGTTTTAGAGCTTAACTTTTATGTTGCAATTCAGAAAAACTTTTTTTTATTTATGGCCTTCAATGTAACATGCAAACGTTCATAAATACATTTGTGTGTATATACACCGGAAAAAAAAACTTTGCAACATAGCAAACGAAACCAAAGGTATAATTTACTAAATATATCGTAATTGTACGATAATATTCTTTCAAAAATGAAAAATGTATGAAATTTCTGTGTAGAAATTATAAATGTTAAAGAAAAACTTCCCCAAAGGTGGTATGAATTTTCATTTTTCTTTTAATTGCAGTAGATGTAATCTAAACAATCAGCTATTTCCTTCTTATATTTGCAAGACATGTTAAAGTATTAAAAACAAAAATTTATTATTATCGTTATGATTTTGACTATTTTTCGAACTAAATTAATTATTAACTCAAGTTGGCCACTACAAATATAAGCTTCGTAACACTTTTGTTAAGAAAAAATTAGACATGAAACAATTTTGCAAAGAAACCAGGGTCAAACTAGTGTTAATATTAATGTTAAAAAATGACGGCAGTTCCACATTTACATTATCGTAGTTTGTTGAACACTAGGAAATTCAACTATAAATGCCAGAAAATAAATACACTTAGTTGAAAAAAGTTTGAGATCGGCAGCCAACTTATTATGTATAATTATTAATATATTTAAAAGATTATTTTTAATAAAGGATGAATTTATGGGAGGTTTTTAACACTTTTGTAAAAAGAAAAACTGCTAGCTTAAATTTGATTCGAAATTTTCATGATAGTTTTGCTTGTACATTCTATAAAATAAAGAACCTACCAAAGCTTTTTTCGTTACACGTTACGTGGATTATTTTTAGTGTAGTTATTTACAGAAATATAAATATTTTATAGTTTTCGATAAAAGAAAAATACTATACGAATACGAGCAACTTTTTCTTTTTTTTTTTGTCATACAAAAATTTTGATTTTGTTTTATTTATTTTTGTTTATTTATTTAAGGTTTAAAGAAAAAAAATTAAAGTGTTACATACATATTTGTTTTAAGTGCCAGTAAAATAACCCACGAAACCAAAGGTTTCGACTTATTCTGAAGTAAGACTTGTAACGAATTCGTTAAGACCTTTTCGGAAGTTTGTCTGAAATCAGACTTGTCGTCAGAAATTCGTTAAGACAATTCGGCATTTTTTCTGCACAAATTTCGTTCAGATATATTTATTTAATTTAGTTTTGCTTGCACAAAAAACTTAAAAACAATACATAGAAAACTTTAATTTAAATGTAAGTAAAAGTGAAAAGTTTTTAGTTTGTTTTAAAGAAATGCAAAGAAGTCTATATTATTAATAGGTAAACACGTTTTTTTTAGATCCTTTTTACGTTCGTAATACTGAATGGGGATTTTGGAAAAAATTTATATGGTTTTAATGGGGATTTTACATAGATGTGCACAATCTTAATTTTATTTGAATCGGTTTAATATTGTGCGAGCTATAAACGTTTAAAATTGCTACTAACACATGCACACTTATTACTTAAGCATGTATCAGCTTCAAGTTGTAAAATAAATAAATTGTGTATGTGTGTTTGTCCAACTTGCTTTTTCATAGAAATGAGACAGATTCTTTTTTCTATATGTTCTTTGTATTCAAAGAGAATTTTAAGCTGATTATTTAGAATGCTTTTTGATTTTGTATTTTATTGTATATATTTATGTAAATATTTAATATTTAATTACTAGAATGCGGTCGAATGGCCGTCGACCGCTTGAAACAATAGTTATAATAAAAATGATACAATTTATAAATATATGCAAATAATTTTAAACGAAAGCAGTAACATATCGGTGAAGCTGTTCTCCGGTGTGCAAATAAAAACAATTTGAGTAAGGCAGCACGCAAAAGTTTTAAAAGTATTATACCTTTGCTACCTCAGGTGAATGCAAATGGATCACAATTACTTTTGGATCCAAGTAGGCTGGTACTTTAGATTTTATTCACTAGCAACCTGTCAACCTATATCTTTGCTACAAGATGAACTGTTTAAACCGAATTGACTATGGTAAAGTACTGCCTTGAATACCATATATTATATTAACTAATCATTATATTCTCTTAAGGAAGCGAAATTCTAGTTTATACGGAATTACACACAAAGAACACATCTATTTAAACTATTCAATAACAGCAATCAGGTAAGATAACAAAACAACAAGCAGTATTTAATTTCTCTTACACTCTCTCGAATTTCTACTATTTGGATATGACAAAATAATATAAACTTACCTCAAAAAGTCTTATTATTTTAAGAAATTTTTTGCTTGAAGCAGAACAACATTTTTTTACATTCTGACAATATGACTTAATTAGACACCGTTTGAACCCCCAATTATATATTTTGTGGTATGTTTTATGACAAAAATTAAAAAATTGTTGCTGATCAGCTTAATAAAATAATTTATTTACCTTCAAGTGGCTTAAATTTTTTTCTAACTGTGATAATTTGACAAGCTGCTTAGTATTTGTCTCGAACTGCCTAACTTTCACCTACGAACTACCTAAAAATAGTACAAGAATAAGGTACGATGGGCCTAGTACTCTCGCTTGCGCTCTGTTATACTCTCGCTTTATAAATTTAAAACGTTTAGAAGAGTTTCGGTTGTTAAAATCAGATCCATAGTTGGACGTTGAATTATTAGGAAGAGGACGATTATTTTTTGTACTGTTTGAGAGTGTAAATTACATACAGCTTCCCCTTGTATTAAGAAGAGTGTACTCGTATGTGTTTGCACTATTACATCATAGTAAATTGTTTAATATTTCAGTAGTGTCTGTAGCAGAATATGAAAACCTGCCAAATAAAAGTATTTGCGATGTCGTTACTTGAGCTGCTTGCTAGATGTGTTTAAAATTTACTGCTGGTATGTTTCGCAATTCACACTAGTTGTAAATTTTACACAAATAACACACAGTGAAAAAAAGCAAAACAAAGAAATAAAAGAACTGCCAAAATCTGCTGTATCATCAAAATATATTTCTTTTTTAACAACTAAGTAAAATATCTGAACAAACTCACATTTAAACCAACACCTTTATTGGCATCATTATAACAATTTGAAACTTTATGAACAACCACCAACATACAATTTGGTAAACCTAATTAATGCATGCTTTTCTTTCTTAAGCAACTTTTCTTCAAATACTACATACTACCAATTAAAAATTTCCTACAATAAAGGTTTACATTATATTAATGTTGTTGTTGCTTTCGCTCTTATTGCCTTTTTTAATATTTCTAATTCATGCCTGTTTATGTATTGGCAAACGACATTAGAATCATGTGTATGTTTAGAGTAACAAAGGCACAAAAGTTTATGTGCATGAATGTATGTCTGCTGTTTACATACGAGCAGTTGTTAAGCAATTTCTAATACAATTCTAATATCGTAATATCTGCTGTGCTTTATCGCTTAAATACATTAAGTTTTAAGGTTTTACTGCATCCAAGAGTACATGAGAGTTTGAATGCACATCAGAAACATTTTTGCTTTCAGCAACGAGGTAAGTCTAAATAGATATTCAATTTTTATCTGGGATAAGTCCATTTAAAATAAAAAACAAAGAAAACTAGATAATGAGAAATAATTTTAACTGGGTCTTCACATAGCAATTTCATTGCTGAGAACAACCAAAAACGTCATCAGAGTTATGAAAGTTCGATTGCTGATTGCTTCTAGGTGGAGAACACGTAAAATTGCTTCGTCACAAATTCAAAATTTTCGTAGTGAGAGGTTGTATAAATATGCTATATTTTATGTACATAAAGATGGGAATTGTTAATAAAATTTTATTGTTTTAAATATTTCTTCGGGTTTTCAATCCATTACGTGTTTTTTTTTAAATAAAGATGCAGTTTTTAGTTTTCTAAATTCAAATTCGCAAATGCACGGACTACAGAAAAGAGAAATGACAGCAGGTTGATAGGCAATAATTGCTCAAGCAATCATTTGAGCAATCATTGCGCAATGGATTGCCACTTATGGCAATTGTAGTCCACACGTAGCAAATTTCATGAATTCAATCAAATTTGACGATTGCCGCAATGGATATTGCTACGTGAAGACACGGTGTAACTTAGTCATACTTACAATCGTTTTAATACAATAGTATTGTAAGCTCCTTTTGATTAATGTGATAATTTTTAAATAATTCAGGAGATATAAATGTCACCCAAACATGATGGAGAGAATACATGTCATATACGTATGAAAATTTCTTTTCTGATAAATACTTCATCAAAAACTTGTCAGTGAATATTCTATAAAATGCATCATTTCTTAACTCATTCGAATTTATTATATTAATGATGTGAATATATGCAATAACAAGGGTTGGCTACCCGCTTGGTTTTATTGGGTATTTTATTTGAAAAAAACTTACCCAGTTGGTTTTTTTTAATAATATATAAAAATTTACAAGGACAAGATAGTAAAATTTTCACTTTTTATTAACAAGAAAAACATTAAAGATAAATACGCGCTTTGAAGTTTAATAACAGAGCAGAATAATATGTATTTTGTAATTGAATTAATTATCCATTCAGCTGCTTAAATAAAAAATTACTAACTTCGCTATATGTGTAATTATATGGAAAAGTTCTTACATTCGTGATAGAAATGGTTTATACGTTTTTTCCATCAACGTATTTTTGACGTTAAGCATTGCTTGTTGTGATTTAATGAAATTTTTGATTTTTTTCTGTCAAAATTAGTGATGTATTTCTTCATCTGACAGAAATTGTTCAAAATTAAAACAATTTTAAATATTGTTAGATATTAACCCTAACTCCAGTTGTCAACATCAACGTCACGTCAATATAATAACAATAACTGTTGAGAAGAATTTTGTACTACTTACCGACTCAAAATGCTAACTTACGCTTTTCTTAATAAAAATTTAAGCCCAGTAAAACCCAATAAAATCCAAGAAAACCCGGGTTTTCGCTAACACTGGCAATAGCACGTTTTCAGAAAAAAATATTTATTCGTTTAAAGTATTTAGTAATAAAAATATACGAATACATTATGAGGATTTAGTTTTTTTATAATTTGTTTAATAAGAAAACTAAACTAATACACAGAGCCAAAACTGCCTAATAGAATCAAGAAGATTTTCTCTATGAAACGTTTTTAGGCTAAGGGGTATCCCAGCAGAAAGAAGAGAAGATTTTTCCGAAGAGATTCCTTATTATTTTCATGTGGTAAATCTTTTTGATTTTATCAAGAAGGAAAAAACATAAAATCTAGAAGAAAACTTGTTATTCACAATTTTTTCACTCAATTTCCGTTATTTTTGGCACCAAAAAAACAATCCATAGAGAAAAGCTTCTTGATTCTATTAGGTTTTCTTCTGAATTGTATAAAATAGGGATTTCTTATTGATTTTATTAGGCTACCTAATTGATTTTTTCAAAAAGGTTTCCCTTATTGATTTCATTTGGTTCCTATATGATCATGTGTAAATCATCTCCTTGATTTTAATAATAAGGAAATCTTCTTGACTACATTAAGTTTTATTAGGTATTCTACTTGATTTTTTCAAAATGGTATTCCTTATTGATTTCATTAGGTTGCTTGTTATTTCACCCAATCCTCTTTTTACACGGTACATACGTTCCAGAAAATATTGTGTAAAAAATAGTGTAAAAAAAGACACACCGTAATGGAAAATATAATAATCATATAAAGAAAATTGTAAATCCTATATAACATACATACGTATATAATCATATAAAAAAAAGGAACAGCTAAATTAAAATTAAATTTTTTTGTCCATTAACAAAAAAACGTGTAAAAACTGAATAAGTTTTGTCGTGCTATTTACAAAAAAAATGTAAAAATAGGATTATGTGTATATAAATCAACATAGTGACAATTTTTTCCCCGTTATTTTATTTTCTTTGAACTTGACAAATAAAATTAAAATAAAATTTAAACTTAACTAAATAAATAGTTGATTTTTTATGCAAAGAAAACAATATAAAAATTGTTGGTAAGAAATTTATAAACCTGAACTTTTCACAAAGATTTCAATCTTATTTAATCGGCAATGAAACCGAAACATATGCCGTGATAAACTTGATCGATTTAGACGGACCGCCCATCCATTTTTACTTACTGAACAATGGACCTAAAGTTATTCGAGTAAAAAAATACTGGTAATAGCACTTACTTTTTATTATTATATCAAATGAATTCCTATGTAAATATATTAATAAAAAATCAATAAAATTATTAATAAAAAATCAATAAAATTATCAAATAAAATCAAGAAGAATTATTTTTTTAAAAAAAATCAATAAGATAGCCTAATAAAATCAAGAAGAAAACCTTTTTGAAAATATCAATAAGAAAGCCTTATAAAATCAAGAAGAAAACCTGAATGAAAACATCAATAAGATAGCCTAATGAAATCAAGAAGAAAACCTTTTTGAAAAAATCAAGAAGAATACCTAATAAAAACCCTAAGTTTCCTTCTTGATTTTTTCAAAAAGGTTTTCCTTATTAAAATAATAAGACTTCCTTCTTGAAAAAAATCATAGAGATATCTTATTAATTTTGTTCTATTTTATTAGGTTTTTTCTATTACTGTTTTTTCTGTGTACAATTTTATTATTTTTTTTTATATATATGTAAATATAGGAAATATATTGGTATTTCGAACTTCTATATAAGCGATAGAATATGCAGTAAAAACTTTGTCTGCCAATAGCATTATAAAATCTACAGACATTCCAATCTAACTCAAATTGCTCTCTATATGTGATTATGTTATTACGCTCCTCTATTATGCAGACAATTCTGTAATTATCAAAATTTTAAGTCGCATGCTAGATTGATATTTTATTCATTCCTCGAGTGCTATATTTTGTGCGATCTACAAATCTATGATTCGGTCCCGAAACAACCCCGTATATGCTTGTATGTTTATTTGTATACAATTTTCTGTTCTTCTTAGTTCCGTCAAATATCTGATAAGTCTACAAAGAATTCCTGCAAAGCCATAATTCATTCCACTTTTCATCAGTTAAACATATTGAACATCTTTATTCTCTTTATCACAATATTATTTGGCTTTTTTCTTTTTCCTTTTTTAAACTCAAATAAAAGTATAATGAAATATTTATGCCAAACTAAAAACATATCAATGTAATGATTTCACAAGCAGGCATTTTCTTTGCCAAATGCGCCAAACTCACATCACAAAAATCGCAGAACGGAATTCAATTTTATTAAACGTAATTTTATTTCCAATAAGGGGTATTTCATAATAAATCGAAGTCTTTTTACTAGAAATATTCAAAGTTTAAATTATGTGTATATCTAAGGTATATTAATTATAAGATAAACTGACTTCTACAGCCGATCCATTGTTATATTTTATTCACAATTGAAAAAAAATAAAATTTTGATAAAGTGAAAAAAATACAGAGAGAACAGAAAAAAATTTGTTTAAAAAAATTAGTAAAAATAAAATCTAAGCTACAAAAATATTTGTTTTCAAATTTAAAAATAATTTTCAGTGAAAACTCCTGTAAAGTGACGCTTAAAAATCGGCCTGTCAAATTCTTTGAAAATAGAAATCACTCAAGATCGTTTAATTATCATAAACCAAAAACTGGTACTCCTGTTTTTGGTTCCGATTTTTGAATACCATAATTGGTAGGAATGCAGACTTTATGAAAATATGTTTTATAATTTAATTAAAATTAACTAAAATTAAAATAAATATTATCATCTTTATATTTCACGTACTGCGTTTGTTTATAAAATGAAAACAAAATTTCGGGTATAAACTTATATTGAACACAAAAACATGCCTTTTTTTATAAATTTTTTTCGATCAAACTCTGTAAGATTTTTGTCTGCGTTTCATAAAAAAAATAATATTTATTAATATGTAGTTTTAATACTGCAAAATAGCGTGTATTAGAAATTTTAATTCTTTTCTTTACGGAAAAAATCTTTACATATCTTATGATTCTTAAGTTAAATATTTTATAGCACGCACTAAAGCCATTTGCAAAATAAATTCTTATACACACATACATAATATTTATGTAAATAATATGTGTAACTCTTACAGTAACTCCTAAACTACCTAATATCATTCGTAAATTAGAAAAATAAAAATTTTTAAGTAATTAAGCGGATCATGAATACGAAGGTTGAGACTCTTCACTTCCCGGGAAATTTAAATTAAAAAGTTTCACTTCCAGCACTTCATGAGGGTTCCGCTTCATCTCGTCCTTACAACAACGCCATGTGACGAATTCAGCACTAGAAACAATTGAGCAAACAATTAACTGGAAATGGTGGAGTACGGCTTCAATTTGCTCTAAATATGAGAAGAGATATTAAATAGGATCTGCAGATCTCAGCCATTCATACTCCATTTTGCAATCGAAACTGATCTCTGTTAGAGAAAGGACACTCTCCGATTGCATTGTATCTTTGAAAATACAATGTTTGTATTATATATGTTAAATTCACAAGTTCGTATTAATGTCGTATATCTTGTGTAATTGTCTAATTAAACAGTATTGTATTTTTGTTTTTGGTAATTTTCATACAAAAGTGTGCTATAATTATACGTTTGAATTTTATATGTTTTATAAATGGTTGTATTGAGGCTAAGTATGGAAAAATTCTCTTAGTTAGATTAATTTGTAAAAATATTTTAAATATGTGATAAGTAAACCCAGAAAATACATTTTTCTTAATGATAAATACATATACTCGTATACGTGATTCATTTCAATTTAATTTGCAAACCATTTTAATCAAAATTGTTTATCGCGAAAAAGTTATTAACTATTTGGCGTAAAATTAGAATTTCCATATTTTAATTTGATGGTTTCAACTGAATTGAGTGCCGACTATTGTGAAAGAAGACGCTTTTAATGAAAAAAAATGTGAGAAGAAGTATATTGGTGGCAGAAGATATTAATTAATTAATGTTTTACAGTTTCACTTTTTAAGTTTTTTTATTTGATAAAAAAATGATTGTTCGATATAAATTATTCACTGACAATGAATTGGCGACATGAAATTGACATTTAAAATACGACAAAATGACGATACAACAAATTTGTCTATTCACAAACACAAGACTGAGCTTATGAATTGACTGAGTTTGTGAGTTGAACAGTAGTCGTTCAAAAAATGTTATTAACTAAAAAAAAGTTATTGCTAAAATTTTACTAAAAATTTTATTAAACATGTTATGAATACCGACCACATAAATTATAAAATCAAATATTCAACTGTTTAAAGAAGAAATTTCTTTGCATATGGATGTTGATAATATTCGTAGAGCATTTTTGTACTTATTTAATAGGAAACTAATGCCATATTATATTGAATGTATATAAAAAATAAAAATTTCATTACTTTAAGCATTTGCTGTTACAACGGCCGTACTAATACTCATATATTCTGAAAATTTCCAGATAGAAATTTGGTTTCGTTTTTACACTTTGTTTATGTAACGTTTAAAATAACTGCTAATTTTTATTTCTTAAATTTTAATCATTATAAGTATTTATAACAGTTTGCAATTGTGTATTAAACTTCCCATATATAAAGCATTCGTTCATATTGCTTTGCTTAAGTCAGCTAAATTTTTTAAACTTTATAGTGCCCAAAAAAACGAATAAAAAGTACGAAAAAACTTCATAGATACAGATGCATTAAAAGAAATTTTTATGAAAATTTTTGGCTTAAAACCAAATAATAAAGTCAAACATGGCATTTGATGAACTCAAAAGATAAACTCAAAGTGTTCCTCTGTTAGTTTTCTTATATTATTTATTTTTAGATTTTGAACTAAAAATTCTATCAATATAAAAATACGCATTTAAGCGGTAGAAAGGAGAACGTTATGATGAGAAGCCGTAAATCTAACAAAAGATAGTTTGATTAAAATTTGCCAATTTTATTATAACTACATCAAACTTTAAATCAAAATTATTACATACATATATTTACATATATTTATAATAATTTAGCATATTGTTTTCCCGGGCAAACCACCAAAAAAAAATGTATGGGGTTTGTATGTATTTTAGGATATGGCAGTAGAAAAATTCACAAAGAAAATTTTTGCTGAAAAATATTATGTCTCAACAGCGGCACCACGTACCGCTTGAAAAAGTTTTTTTTTCAGACATATCGTTTTAGCCATTTCAGAGTCATTCAACACATTGACACGAGCTGTCAACGTATGATTATTATTTATACTTATGTTACAATAAGTATACGCTAAGTATATTTATGCTTTAAATGTGTTGTATAGAAAATAATAAGCACCCCTATTCTACATTTCGAATCGAAAAATCGTATTCCAAAAAAAAATTAATTGAAAAAAAAGAAGAGAAGAGAATATTTAAACCAGTTGCTTTGCTGTGAAACGTATGAAATAGAAACAAAAAATAAGCAATTTTGTAAACAATTACAATAAGTTAAATTTAGTGAAAATAATAGTGATAAATATATAAAAAAATAAATATCGTGGTCACTATTTATATTAAATCTATATTATTAATATGCAAACACGTTTTTAATGAGGACTTTAGATAGATGTGCATAATCTTTTTTTTTTTTTTAATCGGTTTAGTATTTTGGGAGCTATAAGCGTTTGAAGTTGCTAACAATACTTGCATACTTATTACACGTACAAAGTGTGTATGTGTTTGTCCAATTTGCTTTGTGTAGAAATGAGACAGAGTTTTTTTCTATATGTATTTTGTAAAAAGAGAGAAATACCGGTATGTTCTACATTCCACTTTGAGGTAGAATTCAATTGAAATCACTTTAGTTTAAATTTTTTATGTTCTGGATTATTTTTTTTACATTTGAATTTCAATATTCAATATAACATGAAAACATGAAAACAGAACATGAAAAGTGAAAAATTTAATTTTCATATTTCACTCTCACAACTTTTGTAGAACATGACGGCTAAGTAAGAAAATTTTAAGTTGTTTATTTAGAATGTTTTTTGTTTTTGTATCTTAACGTATCTATTTATGTAAATGGTTAATATTTAATTATTAGAATGGTGGTGATGCGCCGTCGACCGCTGGATATTACTCCTATATATGTATGTATAATTGAATGAACACATCAGTTAAATACGGAAAGTAAGAAAAGCTAGAATATGAGTAAATGGTGCTTGTGTCCAAACTACTTCAGTGTGAAGAATCGTACAGCTCCGGAGGTGATATTTTCATTTTATATGCATCATTTGGAACTTCATCCCAGGATGCCAGCACTTCTTTCTTGGCATGCTTCTGATATCCACACGCAATATCATCTTTCGTTGCCATTAAAATTGCAAGCTTTCCGTATCGTTCAGGTGTTGTATTTTTCGACACGCAATAAAATAAATTAAATAAAGCTTTTAAATTACACAAAAAAAATTAAAAATTTATTACTTAATAATTTATTGCATTTTATAACTACATTTTATTTAATTATAGACTTTTTTCAACTACAAAAACAAAAATCGAAAAACTTTCCGTTAGTAAGCAAACCACTTGCAAAAACGAAGCTACAATCGTAATGCAGAAATCGGTAGAGGGAACTGAATGCATAATACCAAAATTTACAAAACGGAAAAATTTCGATTCGAATCGTAACACAGAATAGGAGTGATTATATATCAATATAAAAATACGCATTTAAGCGGTAGAAAGGAGAACGTTATGATGAGAAGCCGTAAATCTAACAAAAGATAGTTTGATTAAAATTTGCCAATTTTATTATAACTACATCAAACTTTAAATCAAAATTATTACATACATATATTTACATATATTTATAATAATTTAGCATATTGTTTTCCCGGGCAAACCACCAAAAAAAATGTATGGGGTTTGTATGTATTTTAGGATATGGCAGTAGAAAAATTCACAAAGAAAATTTTTGTTGAAAAATATTATGTCTCAACAGCGGCACCACGTACCGCTTGAAAAAGTTTTTTTTTTCAGAGATATCGTTTTAGCCATTTCAGAGTCATTCAACACATTGACACGAGCTGTCAACGTATGATTATTATTTATACTTATGTTACAATAAGTATACGCTAAGTATATTTATGCTTTAAATGTGTTGTATAGAAAATAATAAGCACCCCTATTCTACATTTCGAATCGAAAAATCGTATTCCAAAAAAAAATTAATTGAAAAAAAAGAAGAGAAGAGAATATTTAAACCAGTTGCTTTGCTGTGAAACGTATGAAATAGAAACAAAAAATAAGCAATTTTGTAAACAATTACAATAAGTTAAATTTAGTGAAAATAATAGTGATAAATATATAAAAAAATAAATATCGTGGTCACTATTTATATTAAATCTATATTATTAATATGCAAACACGTTTTTAATGAGGACTTTAGATAGATGTGCATAATCTTTTTTTTTTTTTTAATCGGTTTAGTATTTTGGGAGCTATAAGCGTTTGAAGTTGCTAACAATACTTGCATACTTATTACACGTACAAAGTGTGTATGTGTTTGTCCAATTTGCTTTGTGTAGAAATGAGACAGAGTTTTTTTCTATATGTATTTTGTAAAAAGAGAGAAATACCGGTATGTTCTACATTCCACTTTGAGGTAGAATTCAATTGAAATCACTTTAGTTTAAATTTTTTATGTTCTGGATTATTTTTTTTACATTTGAATTTCAATATTCAATATAACATGAAAACATGAAAACAGAACATGAAAAGTGAAAAATTTAATTTTCATATTTCACTCTCACAACTTTTGTAGAACATGACGGCTAAGTAAGAAAATTTTAAGTTGTTTATTTAGAATGTTTTTTGTTTTTGTATCTTAACGTATCTATTTATGTAAATGGTTAATATTTAATTATTAGAATGGTGGTGATGCGCCGTCGACCGCTGGATATTACTCCTATATATGTATGTATAATTGAATGAACACATCAGTTAAATACGGAAAGTAAGAAAAGCTAGAATATGAGTAAATGGTGCTTGTGTCCAAACTACTTCAGTGTGAAGAATCGTACAGCTCCGGAGGTGATATTTTCATTTTATATGCATCATTTGGAACTTCATCCCAGGATGCCAGCACTTCTTTCTTGGCATGCTTCTGATATCCACACGCAATATCATCTTTCGTTGCCATTAAAATTGCAAGCTTTCCGTATCGTTCAGGTGTTGTATTTTTCGACACGCAATAAAATAAATTAAATAAAGCTTTTAAATTACACAAAAAAAAATTAAAAATTTATTACTTAATAATTTATTGCATTTTATAACTACATTTTATTTAATTAAACACTTTTTTCAACTACATAAACAAAAATCGAAAAACTTTCCGTTAGTAAGCAAACCACTTGCAAAAACGAAGCTACAATCGGAACGCAGAAATCGGTAGAGGGAACTGAATGCATAATACCAAATTTGCAAAACGAAAAAATTTCGATTCGAATCGAAACACAGAATAGGAGTGATTATATAAAAAAATTTCTTTAAAATTCCAGCTATTACAACAGCTAATATCTGATTAAAAAAATAGTTGTGAATCTTTCAATATGCTGTTGGAGTTCTGTTTTGAGTTTTTCACGTTCTTAGCACGGTTGTTTCGGTTAAATTAAAATAAATACATAAAAAATGCTCAAACTTATAAAAAATATACACATATATAAATTTGTTTAATCGGCTATTCAAAACAAATTAACGAACTTAAACGTTCATCGCAAATAGCCAGTTTTAAATTAATCGAACCCAAACGGTTCGGGTACTAATTAATCCACTAAAAATTAATCGAATACCCCAGTTAATATTGATTAGAGGTATTTTTAAATGTAAGTGGTCAAATCTTTAATAAATATTTATTATTTTATGAAAAAAATCATCTAAATGTTGGTGTTGTTTGCAAGCATTTCTTACAACTGTCATCAATATAATTAATTGCCTACTTTTCTGAATAAAACCCACGATGTAGGCCACAAAATACTAAAATTATTTCAACAAAAATATTCTTCTTCTCTTAGTCCCTTTCATTTTGCTTTATTTTCTATTTGAAACACGATTTTAAGGCATATCCTTACAAATTCGTGCGTGTATTTAATAGGAATCACCACTAAGCAATTAACAAGGAGAGTTCCCTTGTCTAGAAGATAATCGAAAAGCGTAATACTTCATCATGAGTGAGTATTGAAACAATCAAATTGAATATTATATAAAGCTTAGAATATTTCCTGAGTGTATATAATTATTCATGAAAACATGCACTCATTTGTTAACCTACTCCTTTGAGAATGTATAAGAATTTTCAAGTATTTTTACTATAGTAACTCATCACAATTAATGTTTAACTTCCTGTTGCCTTTACTTCTTGCTGCTTCTCAGAAAAAAAAGGAATAATTGCATTTGGATATCAAATGGAGAAATGAAGTATCCCAGCGAACACAACTACTTCACCCGAAGCAGGCTTGTAAGCAAGAGCTACTGGTTGTTGCAGTACCTCCTGCTGCGAAATTCGCTTCAAGTAGGCTTAATTGTTATTCACGATGTCCCGCTTGGTAGTTTTATTTTTTAACATAAGACTGCTCTTTATTCAGCATGATTCAATTTCCATTGTGTTATTAATATTTTTTGTTTAAAAATAAATTTATAAAGACCAGCATTTTTTTGGGAGTCCTCGGAAACGTGTCAAAAAAGAAGCACTTTAGAAAATGTGCAAACTTGTTACTGCTTCTAGAAACTTA
The DNA here is from genome assembly GCA_956483585.1 of Gymnocheta viridis. Classification (NCBI taxonomy): domain Eukaryota; kingdom Metazoa; phylum Arthropoda; class Insecta; order Diptera; family Tachinidae; genus Gymnocheta; species Gymnocheta viridis. The sequence continues at coordinate 122,386,524 of OY101440.1, forward strand.
ATATTTTTTGCTGGGATATTTAAAATCATCATATTTAAAGCTTGCTGAAGAATTGAGTATTGATGTGCTTATGTGTAAACTTAACGAAACATTTGTAATGCGTCTATGTCTACAATAACAACATTGAATAAACAAATGTTAATGTTAATTAATCGTAAACTCCAAATGTCTTTGATTTCATCTATAGTTGCTATTTCAAATGTAAGTAATACAGAACTTAAGAGATTTATTCATAAGACGCCGTGTCATAGAGAAAATTAGCAGGGATTTAGCAAACACTTTGAATCTAGAATTGCTTTTCCGCTTTCATTCATGCAAACCTTAAATTAACAAAAATGTGCGTATCCCAGATTTAATAAGCATACTTGGGGTAGTGTTAGTTCAAAGTTAGACAGCACAGTTTTCCAATAAATTTTCAGCTCAGTTAAGTTCTATGAGATCTTTTTGCGACTGCTGAAGAGTATGAAAATCCTGGATTCGCTCTGTTTTCTCAGTTGGTTCAGAGCTCAATCTTTCCGCAGCTTAAATAAAATTAAAAGACTTCTATAGCAATTATATAGCACTACGAGTAAAAGTTTTATGGAACTTTTGATTACACTGTGCAATAAATTTAATGCAACAATAAGTACTCACAATTACATTCCAGTAAATTTTTTGTATATATACTTTTTTTTAATTTTTACTCATAGTGCAAAAAATGGACCAACTTCAAGAGGTCATTCAAATTAACTTCGTGCTAAGTTTTCAAACACCTTTGCAAGTTCAGTTTACTTAATGGTCTACTTTCATTTCCCACTTAAGTTTTTGAGGCTGGTTTTTCTTGTTGCACTGTGTTATTTGTTGCTATCGATCTTTCCTTACTACCCGTCCTCATTAGCAATCTGATTGGCAATTATTGTCGTGGCAACTGCCAAAATCGATTGCCGACACAAGATATTTGCGTGTGGACTGCACGAATATGTGTTCAAACACATGTTTAGCAATCGGAAACTTTGCGAAGGCAGAAACTTTGTCCTATGCATTAGCTAAAAGACTAACTGTCATACGAATATTTAAGGTTTTAAGTTTTTTTTCTAAGTCTGTGCCTTTTGTGCCAATTAAATGTGTTAAAAGGTTTTTTGTTAAATTTAATGCATTCTAATCCTGCGATTGAAGTAAAGCTATACAATTTGGAGGGAGGCACCTTAGGACAAACTTTCCACCATCGCGTTTGACTTTAAGTTTGAAACTTTAAGTACTTAATAAAACTACGTTTCTGAAAAAATAAATTCAGAGAGAAAATTCCTTTCAATTTTATAAAACACAAAAAGTTAAACTTATCGAGACTGGTTTTTGGAAAAAGTTGCACTTATTAAGACTCTTGTTGCAGTTATCGGAAGTTGCGCAAATCGAGATCTTACTGTAATTGGAAGCTTATAATATGTTTGATGTTTGCTATATTTGTAATATGTTATGTTTCCTAAATTAAGTAGACAAAAAAATCCTGAAGATGTCAACAAAAATTGACGAAACGTTGCGAGAAAGATGTGAAAAAAGTTTTTTATTTATTATGAAAATAATAGGCCCAATTAGCTTATTGGAAATAAATCAAAGTATAATTATAATCATGAAACAAACGGACATTGCTTTATCCATCGGGCCTCAACTTACGAGTACTAACATTCCCTGTGTATGAACAACATTTGGTGTTCCTTGGGATTGTACTCCAAGAAATTCCTATAACTTTACTAAATGAGTAAAAAATTGCAGAAAGCAAAATATTAACATACCAATCATTAGTAAAATCATTGATGAAATGAACTCTAAGTACCTTAATTTCTAGTGAAATATCAATGAATTTAATCCGTAGTTATCACAGGACGAAATGTTGTCTGTATTAAATGCTGCCACAAAAAACATTTGAAGATTATTATGTATATTCAATACTTGTATTCAATATGCAATGAAAATGTCATTTCTTTAGAAAAACTTACAGTACTTCCTGTAAGTTGAAAGGAGTTCTTTGCCACGATACTAATCCGCTACGGTATTCTGGAACGGTTTAATCGTTTCAATATTACTGGATAAATATATTTTTAATTTGTCGCTAAATTCTTAATAAAAGAAATTAATTCGTAATTTAATGATTTTAACTCGAGCGAAGAAACTCTTTTCAACTTAATATTTATTTCTTTTTTTAAATAAGTATTTTTTATTGTTGTAAAACTTCGAATGCTTAGTTGTGCCTGATGCTGACAGTCTTCATATAAAAAAAAGACTGTCATGACAAATTACCCGAATTGTTTATCTTTAGCAATGACCCAATTTAAATTGCTTTTCAACTTTGCAGAAAATCATGTAAAATTATATTAAATTCAAAAACACTTCCTGTCATTAGTCATCAAGAAAAGTTTATATTTCATCATTTACCACATCTTATTCTAAATTGTACTACTTAACCCGCTATAATTTAGCTTAACTTATCTTTGAGATGACAAATATGAAAATTTTACTATTGACGTTCGTTTGTTTTGACGTCAAGCAAATAATACCTACAGAATATTTCAGTTTCATTGTTAAGTGCCCAGCAATAACTCATCAATTTTGTCCAACCAATGATTTTCATCAGACAAATGAAACTTTAGTTTCCCCACAGACAAAGCAAACAAGTGAAAAGTGATATAAGATTTTTAATTTAAGATAAATGATGGTGCTTTATAAAGTAAGTGAACTTTACTTAACCGCACAGGGTTGTACATATTAAAACTTTAGCGAAGAAAAATTACTTTAGTGAAATGGAAACACAAGTAATATATTTTACAAGCTAAAGAAACAGTGAAGCAAAAAATTAAATTGAGTCTTTAACCATCTTTAAGAATTCAACAAGAAAATCAGAAATAACGTAAAAAGCCTAGTTTCTCGAGCTAGTTAATATTTTGTAACTAACTAAACGAAAGTATCATCCCAAAACTTTCTGCGCAATTAAGAAAAATGTATTAAGTCTTATTAATTCGAGGCTTTATGTTATGCTAATTCATGATGTTTAAATAAAGTAATTTCTTTACGATGACATCAAACGTCATTCATTGCGACATTAAATTAAATCCAAGCCGGCACAGCATTTTTACATAAAGGTTTTTTAAAATTATTATGTAGGCTTAAGTCTTAAAAAATTATGCTAATAAAGAAATAATGTTTAGATGAGTTGATCGATCTCGCTGCTACGAGTATTTTAAGTAAAAACATCTTTGCCTGCAGTTTAAGATTCTTTGACTCTTTGGCTGAATTAAAACAATAATATTTTTCTTCCATTGAAATTGTTTTAACGCGTTTGCCGAAGCCTATTGAATGCATCGTTTAGAGGATTCATCTAATGTGTTTGACATTAAAATGAATTGGATTTCTGTATAAATATTTATATTTTGAAGTTACCAGTGTTTATTACTCCCTCCTTTCATGTTTGACAGTATATCACTTATCACAGTATTGTCAAATTTGTTTCAGAAGAAGTTATTTTCAGTTATTTACATTATCTGCGAGTATTAGTATGTTTTATAGGCCCTTAAGGGCTCTTGAATAAACCCCTAATTGTTCATTAAACTCCCATAGAATTATATGTATCTATATTATATTTGTTCTCTATGAAGGATTAATAGCTATCAGTTTGAATCACAAGGTAATAAACGAAATGATATCTTAGAAAGGGGATAGAGAGAGGGAGAGAAAACATAAAAATATAATTCTTACTATTGTCATAAAAGGCAATCGGCCATTGAAAAGTGATTGTCTGTTTATCAGCAAATGAGTGTAAGTGGATGGCTCATACAAGTATCGAACTGATATATGAACATCAAAGATAACAGCGGCTTTTTGTGTTTTCAGTTTTGACCTGCTTAACATTCTTTTCATTTCCCATCGTTATGTGCTCTCAACAATATTTATTTATTCACTCAAACCTTACAAAATCTATTTGTAAAGTTGTAAAGATGCGATTTTTTTTGTTGTTGTCGTGCTTGTGTAGGTTTTCTCTACTTTACTTTCTCATTTAGCTTGTAGTGTTAACAAAGAAAATTGTAGGGAAAAAAATTTTTGTATATTGTCCACGAATCAATAATGAAATCCAACCTGTTTTACTGAAATTAGTAATACAAGGCGAAGAAAACTACATTGCATGTGTTCTATTCTCTGGGGATTGATAAATGGCGGTGTAATTGTGTGTATTGTAATCGTATTTTATTATTAGTCGATATATTTATATGGACTTAGGGGATATATTCTTGAGTTATGTATTTCATTGATTACTTTTAATGAAATCCAGCCAACAAAAGATGCAATTTCGTCGGCATGGGAATTTATTGAAAATGGCAATAAAACTAGGTTTTGTCTTTACAAAATCTCGTAAACACTATTGGATTTTGCTCATTTGAGAAAACTAATTATAAGAAAATGAAAAAGAAAATGTTTTTTTCTTCTAATGAAATCTGGTTAGTTAACACGGGATGTATTAAGGAAAAAGAATTATAATAAAAAAAAGTTGAGGAAATTAAGTACATAGAAATAGTTTTTCTATTATAAATCAACTCCATTCCATTAACTCGTATTTGATTTTCATAAATTAGAATTAGTTGAAATAAAAAATGTTGTATGAAGAAAATTCTTCAAAAACTTTAAAACATCTCATAATTTTGATAAAAAGTAAGTATTTCATATCGTTAGCTTAATTTTGAAAGGCCCTAACTCATTTTTTTCAAACGCGAGTTTCTTTCGCATATTTCAATAAATTCAAGGATATCTTTTCGAAATAGTTTAAACACCTTATATACCTTATCTTAATTACAACATAAGGACATTACTGTAAACGAAGTTACTCACAAAAGGACAATTAAATCCAATCTCAGATTTAACTGCAAGTACATATTTGTATAATAAAACTACCCGAAACAAAGTGCAATACCGACTAATTTTACATTTGCTGCGAATATATTTTGTTAAAATATGTATAAACCCATAAAGAAAATGCAAAAAAGTGGTTTTTATTTCATACTCATATCTTCATACATCACACGCAAATCTTCTTATAAATAAAATAATATGACTTATAAATGTTACGTATTCATAAAACTGTCCTGCAAGAACAGAAATCTATATGCAACTAGTGTTAATGATTTAATTTCGAAGATAATTTTTTACAATTCTATGCTCGTATACTTTAAACCTGACTTAACTGCACACTAATTTTGTTAATGTTATTGTTTACAACATGGAAATGTAATTTAAAATAATTTTTCCATAGAATTGCTTAATGTATGTCTACAATATCGTTAAAATGCTTGCAAATTGTAACTATAAATAGTTGATTATATTGTTTACTTTTACGATAATGATGCTGAATGTTGAGCAGTGAATTTTATTCAATATTCTATACCAACACGTATAAGTCCATCATGGAATGTAAAAAATGTAATTCACACACATAGCCGTATTCATTAGTAACTTTTATTTGGAATAGAGATTGGTCTCGTAGATCACCTGTTAAATACTTTATTTGGTTTTCAAAAATGAATAATTAACATATATTCGAAAAATGGCTTTTTAATGAAAAAAAATCAGCCGCAGGCTTCGTGCGCTGGAAGTTTAATTTGTATCAGTAAATCTTTTACTCCCCAAAAATAGACATTTGGGTGTTATTAATAGCCTATAGTTTTTTTGGCTTCAGAGAATAAATAGTAAGAGGCAGTCAATATTAGTAAATTCTTGTCAAAAAGAAGAATATAAGTATTCTACTGAGGAACTGTTTTGAGGGATGGAATATTTATAAACACTTGAGTTGTTCACTTAAAAAAACTTTCAATTCGTGGTCTCACCTTCCCCGAAATATTCGAATATCCAAAAGAGTTAATAAATACACACAAAAATATATCGATAACACTTTATATTCCTTATCAGGATAATCAAACCAGCAGCAAAAAATATTAGGATCCGACAAACGTAAAATTTCAATACATTTTTAATAACTTGAAAAACCTAATTTAAATTGCATAAATAGCCTTGGAGGTTACTTCGACGTTTAAAGTCAACATACATTTAAATATTACCCTCTTAAAGGATTACTGAAGATTTATTTGCCAAGAAGACTTGGGAAATTTTATATAGAACAGAACAACGATCAAAAATCGTTGAATTCTATTTCTATTTCTATATTATTTTTATTTTAATTTGTGCATATCGTCGACACTTTATCCTTGATTGCTGGAAGCCCCCTTTTCGTCAGAGGGTTCGGCAATGAGTCGTCTCCCTGTTGTTGGAAGACTACGTACGGTACACAATGCCTTGAATATTCACCGTGTACGGTGATTTCTTTATACAAAAGAAATCTCTAAAATCTCTAAGGGTTTATTAAAAAGTTCTTAGTCTCAATAAAAGTTGTTTGGCAAAATAAATTTTTGGGTTCGTGCTATTTACATATTTATAAATTTATTGAAAATATATATTTTTTGACTCTGTGTAGTCGATGAACTTGGGGAATAATGGATTTAGAATGTAAAGCAACACCTTGTTTAAGTTCTTTTTGTATTACTTAGCTGCTGCTGTTATCTTATGTTTATATGTCATCATTTATGTCGCTCGTTAGAAACAACATTGTCAACAATAATCCCAAACTATGTAGCACTAAGTTTGCCGTAGGCAAATGTTTATGTGGTGCTTTAAAAATAATCTAAATGTGTTTTAAAAAACAAACATATGTAAAACTATAAAAAATGAGAAAACAACACATCACTTTTTTTTAATTTTGCTGTACATGTGAAAAAGTTTTCTTTTCAAACAATGGATAAAGTTGAAATGCTTGAAGCGAAGCACAAATATGGCATTCATCTTGCATTATTTCATTGCACTTTTGCTTATAAAAGCAAAGCGTAGAAAAGTCTATTTTGTTGACTAGAGAATAAATGTTTTATCAATTATCTAGTTAAAAAAATTACTTTTGCCTGTTTTATTGTGTTTATTATAATCGAAATGCTACACTTTAAGTTATAATTTTTAGTAAAGCTTTTCAATTCTCTATTAGATATGTTTTCTTATTAATATTATATCATAAAAAGGGACCAAAGGAGAAGTTAAGTTAGGCCAACAATATGCTTCGTTTGTCTTCCAGAATTTTTTATTTTAATTTTTTTAGTTTAGTTTAATGCCCTCTGTATTAATGAAGTGTACCCCTATTGTTATTATTATGCAAATGCCATAATAAGTGTACTCTTATTCATATACACATTTGTTAAATTTAAACACAATCGTTAACTTTTTAGATTATAAATTTCTACCAGTGGGAATTTTATAAAATTTTTTATATAAAAATGTCTATTTTATTTTATTTTGTTTTATTTTATATTACATTATTTTATTTCATTTTATTTTATTTTATTATATTTTATTTCATTTTGTTCAACTGAACACTTCCTGAAGTCGTTGTTATAAGTATGTTTACATGGTTTTTAGTTTGTGAGTACATCCAGTCGCCCAATAGAACTGACAATAATTCTTTATCTTTTTAGCTTTTCATGCAAATGACAACAATTTAAATGAAAATGTTAATCATTTATTTTAAATTATTCAACGAATGCTTTACAAATATTTATGTTTGTAATTGTAGTTCTGCTTATTTGTATTTTGTTTTCAAGATATTTCAAGTTTTCTGTCAATACGAGATCAATTAGGATGCTAATGTTTCCATTAAACAGTAGTAAAAGTAATTTTATTTGGAAAAACAATACATTTAGGATGTTGTTAAAATATTTACGTTACACTTGTTAAGTTTAAAGGATGCAAGGTTTGCTACGATATTTCAAGGAGAAAAAAATATTAATTTGGTTAAATTTTATTGTTAGAGATTTCAAAAATTTGTAAGCAAATAATTTAACTTATAAGTATGAAAATAAAAAGCTTAAAAAATTCAAACAAGTTATTGTTCTGCTTCAAAAGTTAAGACCAACACAATCAAAATTTTTCAGCTCATTGATTTGGGACCAAAAAAATTAACAACTTCTGCATTATCAGTCGACTTCACAAAACGAACGATGCAAAAGTTATTATTTTTGAGGCTACTTTCACGTGCAATTTTCAGAATTGAGTCCCAAATTATGTGTTGTATTCAATTATTCATAGTCATAAAAATTCTCCGTGGGCGATACTTCACATGTTGTTCAGACGGATATTTTTTTATATTAGAAAAATTTTTGGAAGCAAAAAAGGATGCATACCAAATCAGATAGCAAACAAAATTTAACAGCATATTTTCTCAACGTGGTGTGAAATATATATTGCCAAGCGCCTGCCATCACTTTTGGTCCCTCTAAATTATCAGAATTTTATCTATTACTCTCCTCGTATTATAATTTTACTAATAAGAAAATGTATTAAAAAATGTCGAATTTTATAATTCAGATACAAGTACGGATACAACTATATATAATACCCATAAATGTCTGCTGTGAATTTGAATTTTTACTTTATATATACAAGGTGGCGCAAAAGTAATCCTCCTATCAGAAAATGCTATAAATTTTGCGATTGGCCCCTTATGTCAGTTCTGTTTTGACATTTGTGTAGTAAACACATGCGAAATACACGTTAATAAACAATGTTACGCTACACTGCTCCAGAACGCGGAATATTGGTGACTATTTATTTGACCAATAATCGGTCGGTGACTTTGGTACAACGTGAATTTCGTCGCAGATTTCCTGGCCCTCCAGCACCTACTGGTAAAACACTGCGACGTTTAGCCGCTCGCCTCGAAGAGACTGGCACAACACGAGAGGCTGCCAGGTATCAGTCGACGGTCTTTACAGCAAATTTTGGTACAAGATTTGAAGATGTTTCCGTACAAAGTCTAGACGGTGCATCAGCTGTTAGCTGCTGACCGCCAATCGCGTCTAACATACGCTCAAGCCATCCTTAATCACCACCAACAGGAAGATGAGTTTTCATCAAAAATAATCATGAGTGATGAGGCCCATTTCCATCTTAGCCGGTACGTAAAAAAGCAACATTTACGCTTCTGGGGCACTGAAAATCCGCGTGTAACCCACGAAGAGCCATTACACCCGCTCAAAGTCACTGTATGGTGTGCTGTTTTCGCTGGAGGAGTCATCGGACCTTTTTTCTTCGAAGACGTCGCGGGCCAAACGGTTACTGTGAATGGTGAGCGCTACAGAGCAATAATTAACGAGTTCTTTTTGCCGCAACTTGATGAATTGGGATTGGAAAACATGTGGTTCCAAGAGGACGGTGCAACGACACACACTGCACGTGCCACAACCGATATGCTGAAGGATGCATTTCCCGGGCGCCTAATCTCCCGTTTTGGCGATTTGCACTGGCCAGCAAGATCGCCTGATTTGACCGCTGCAGACTTGTTTTTGTGGGGCTTTTTGAAGTCGCGGGTTTGTGTCAACAAGCCTCAGACTCTTGCAGCTCTTAAAGACAATATCCGTCAAGAATGTGAGGACCTATCGCCGGAAGTTTTGGCCAAAGTGATGGAAAATGCCATAAAAAGGGCTCAAATGACAATCAACTGTGGCGGCGGCCATTTACATGACATCATATTCTCGACTTGATGTAAAAAAAATAAAAGACCAAATAAAAATAATCCACAAGAAGAATCAAAGTTTTTCATTTTTTTTTAAATTACAGCCAAAAAACATCGGAAGGTTATTTTTGCGCCACCTGTACATTTATTTGCCCTGGCTTTATTTTGTTTTTCACAAATAATGTTATGAAGAAGGTTTTTAAAACATGCTTTTTTATTTTTTATAAACTTTAAAAATAATATCTTATATTTTTTAAATTAAATAGTCCTACATATTTCAATATTTTTATATATATTTTTTTTTGAGATAAACTATAATGTCTTTAAGAAGTTAAATGCGCTTAATAAAGCTGTGTTTGCAGTTTTGCGTTCACTTACAGTTTTTTTTATGGGCATGTCTAATATTTCCACTAGTATATTTCACCTTAAATCGAAAACAGTGTGCGTTTGTGATTAACAAAGTTAACATTTGTTTCTCCATCGATTTCCATTATATTAAGCTTATTTTTTCGTCATACCTGCCTTTATTTAGGAGCACTAAATAATAATTAAAGTTGTGAAATGAAAAAAACACTTTCTTCGATACTAAAATAGGAATATTTCCGAAAAAGTTAATCAAATAAAAAATGCACATTCAGACTGTTTGAAAGTAATTTTGTCGAACATCTTTTGGTGTCTGGGTGATTGAAATTGGGTTCAATTTCTTCGAGATAAAGTTAATATATTGATGTACCTAGCGAAAATATTAGACGCGCCCGTAAAAAAATGTAGTATTTACTAGGAAAAACCGAGAGCACAGTATTTTTATACGCTTCAAACTAATTAAAAACATCTGAGGTTTCTTTCGTGTTATTAAAACTTTAATTTAATGTTTAAGTTCTCTTTAAGGAATTGACTTTTAAAACGTATGAATGGTTTAATATCTCTGAAACATTTTTATCTAAAATATTGAAGCCATTCTTAAGAATTTATAGTATCAAGAGACAAGCACGTTCTTATAGATAATAGTGAACCGATTTTGGAAAAATTTATATCTATGTAAAACGGGGTTTTACATAGATGTGCACAATCTCAGTCTTATTTAAATCGGTTCGATGTTTACAGAGGTATAAGCGTTTAAAGTTGCTACCAACACATTCACACTTATTACACGTGCATGTATCAGCTTCAATTTGATTTTGCAAATTTGATTTCGCATAGAATTGAGACAGAGTTTTAATTTATTTGCATATTTAGAATGTTTTTTGTTTTTGTATTTAAAACTATAAAGCTGTGCTTGCGCTGTTGTAAAATTAAAATTTGTTGCACCGAAAAAAGAGTAGAAGTGAAATTGTTTTGAATTATTTATTTTTTGCCCAGATATAATTTAAATCACTGGGAGCGAAAGTAGAAATAGAAATAGAAAAAAACTCACTGATTATAATGATGAGCTTAAAAATCCTCAAAAACTATTTTTTAACATTTTCTAAGAAAAAACAACACAAAACAAATAAGTTGTAGATGCATTTGAATTGAGAACAAGTGTTGAAAGTTTCACAATATTATCATCCTTTGTTTTTTTCACAACTTGCCAGGCCACCCAAAAGATTAAATTGAAGGCTGCGAGCTGAGAAGCGTAGTGCAAGCTATAAGATAAAAGAAAATTTCAAAGCGAAATTCATGACAATGAATGCATAAGTTGCTTAGTATCTGTGTAAATTATTAACTAAGTTTGGGCAAACAAAATTTTAAAATGAAAATTTGAATTCGGAAAATACACTCGCATTTACATACTCACATATTTTTATATTTAGTGGGTGCAACTGCAACATAAAGAATTCACAAGATATTTACCCAAGTGCTGTTGCAGTTGAAAGTAGTCGACATTGTGTATTATACAAGCGAAAAGAATGCATAGAATCCTAAATGCTGGTATCACTGAGACTGCAATCAAATATTCAACATTTCTCCGTTCATTTTGCTTTTTCTTTTTGGCATTTAACGCGTAAATGCATTTTTAACGCTCGACTGCTGCTGTTACAAGTTTTTCTACTTGTGTTATTGTAAATAATTCGTCTTAATATGCTGCAACTGCTGCTTCTGCTTGCATTGTTTTGTATTTCAAACAGTTAAAGATGCTGGTTTCATTCACAGAAGCCCCAAGCTTTATAGAAGTCTGAGAATGATATCAAAATACACTACCACGGACACATACATACATTTATGCAAATCTATAGTTTAGAAGCCCAACAAAATTTTTGGTTTTAAATAGAGTTTGTTGAGTACCAGTTTTTTTTTTTTTTGTAAAATTAGATTTATTTTGTAATCCAGTGTTGGAAACTAAGAATAAAGGATCAAGGATATCTCCTCTGCCTACATTTTTTTGTTAGGAGTAGTTTTAACGTCCTACCTGGCTTAAAAGTGTCACCCAAATCGTATTTACCGTAGCTTTAAAAATAATGAACTAAACGTCTGGATGATGATAGTGTGGCAGAATATGTGATTTTTGTGAACTATCATCTGTTAGCAAAACTACGTTCAAAATCTTTTCATAAACAAATTTAAATTAATTAAAAGTAATGTGATTGAATGCAATTTCCTTAGCATTATTATGAGTCAAGGAATAATTATAGGAAATTAAATATAAATCAATAGAAACTAATTGAAGTTTTCTTTCCATTGAGTAAATTAGTGAATAGTTCTTTCCCGCTATAACTTGCATTTAAATTAAAAATCAAGTAGGTTACATATTTAGGTTTAGTTAATTTCAATAATTTTTAAATTGTTTTGAAAGTTTCACATCGAATTAAGTTGAAAACTATTGAGAAGTTTGAAAAAAAACTACGATTCGTTAGCAAACGTCTGTCATGTTGTCATTAGATGACACGACTGCCTTATAGCGAAATTTTATTTCGTACGATTATCGATACGATCTTGGATGTGGCGACTTGAGCTTAATTTTTTCTAGTTATAACTTTTTTTTTTTAAAGGTGATTCCAGATTCCAGAAAATCTTTAAAGGAAACTTATTTTTAAATTCGAATACAGAAAAAGAAATGCAAATACTGCATTTTGTTTTCGTTTAGACTGAACTACGAAAAAAAATAATTTAAGTTGAGCTTCATGATATTTTGAGCCTTTTATGTTTAATCCCCTGCCTGAGTGTTACTTCTCTTTAAAAAAAAAAAAAAAAAAAAAAAAAAAAAAAATCCCACACAATCGAATTGCAGCAAATACTATTGCATTGGCAAAAATGTTGCTGGTCTTCGACACTTATCTTAATGCTCATTGTCGTCGTCGTTGTCGTTGTCGTTTTTGTTTCAAGTTAATAAATCCTTTATGAACATAAAATATCTACTAGAATTTTATACTTGCATTCAGTGATTTTTGTGTATTTTACAAATTTTTCTTTTGGCAAATGCGCGCCTTCTCAATTTCTTATCATTGAAATTATGCCAAGAAATTGAGAACTCAAACAATACCAACATTATACGAAATGTGTTTGGAACACCACCTCTATTCAATACATAAAGCATGCAACGTCAGTTAAAGTTTTTCCAATTTTTTCTCTATTTTATTTGTGCAGTTGTGCATTTTTTAGCTGGAGCTGATAACGATTGACGGTGTTGTAAATTTCTGATTTTGTCACTTTGAAAATTGGCATTTTGCTTTTTAAATAACAAACTTTTAAGCCATTTTATAAGCAATCATATATAATTGAAAAGAAGCATTTGTGTACAAAATTGAATATAAATTTTTGTCTAATTTAGATTTGGAGGAGGCAAGTTCTGATAAATCTCTATATTAATAAAGAAAAAAATGAAATATCAATAACATTAATGCATTTAATATCTTTAGTAAATTTTTAACTATGTAAATACATATGAACTACTTTTTTTAATAAAAGTAACTTCTTTGTCCGGCTTAATGTATATTTTTACTTTTAAATATATTTACACATTTCACCCTGAAGATATGCTTGTGGTAGTTCCACTGTCAGAAATATAATAAAATTCATTAATTTTGTCTGTAATATCTGGCCCGTGAAATTACATTTAGTGCTCTTAATACAAAACTATACAAAACGCAAATAATTCTTTACGATCTTAGGCCATTTTTAGTTGCATATAGAGAACTTTGACGAGTGCAAGTTGCAAATTGTCCTTGTTCTTAGAGACATATGATGGGTATAATATACAATTTAAAAGAAAAATATATTAATAATGCACATCTTTGCTGAAATACCATCAAAGCTTCGTGTACAGATTGCAAGCAAGAGATTTGGCAAATTTTCCTTGTTGCAGGGTGCTCAGTAAACCAGCGAGGGTAATTTTCCTTCCACAAGTTACAAATTGTGTTATAAAACTTTTAGTAAGTTTTTTGTTGTTCTTAGAAGGTAACTTAGTTGAAATTAATTTTTTGAAATGGATATTTAAGAGGTACCCATATTTCTTCGAAAAGGGGAATGAAATCTTGAAAGTTTTTTTTTCATTTTTGCTTTTGGTAGGTGGAATAGCGGTTTCGTTTAGTAAAGGCTTCCTGCTTACCATTCGTTCGGGTTAGCTTATGGGTATTTTTTCTGCGTTTATCAAATAAAGTCCCTATTCGATATGACGAGGCAATAAAACGGAGGCCGATTGCCGGCTATGCGGAAAAAAACAATTTTATCTGCGAAGCTTGTTATTTATTTACTCAGTTTTGTGACTAACACCGCTTAAAAACTAATTTACAATGCCTTCTTCTTAAACACTAATTTACGCTGTTTTTTTCTTAAGCTCTAATTTAAACCCGTTTTTCTTTAACACTAAATTACAACGCGTTCTTTGGTTCTTCAAACTGACTATTTATACCTTAAATTTAATTACAATTTGCTAGTAGTAGTTTCACAATGTATAAAAGTTACACAATAAGCATATTTATAAATATAACTTAATTTAGTTATTAATAATTAACTTTTGACCCAATTGGCGTTGCACAATTTATCAATGCAAACAGTTACACACCTGACCACAGCCCTGCTATGCAGAACATTCTTTATCAGCCAAGTTAACTTTCAAAGCATATATGTATTCATCCTTATTCCAGTTGGCGACATCGACGTCACGTTAACACAATACCAAAAAATATATATTTAGTGCTAATGAAAGTGTACTCCTGTTCTTTAAGGTCTACAAAATAGCATGCGCCTATCAATAGTAGTCAGTTGTTTTCGATAACGGGTAGACAAGCCCCAATTTTTTGGTATTGTGTTGACGTGACGTAGATGTCACCAACTGGAATAAGGTTCATGTTTCTTTATTGGTTCTTTATTATGATGAATCACCCTAAGTCCGAATGAATAAGTTCATTATGAACAAAAATGCAAAAATGAATACTGAATCGCCCAAAGTCGGTAAACAATCAACAAATTATTTTTACAGCAATATTCGGGCGATATTTTTGATTTGTTGATTCGTGAGACTTTCACTTGGGCGATTATTCGTAGATCTCTTCTTAAATATTTTTGCTTAAATGTTTAAGTTTTAAATGAGTTTTCCTAAATTTTAATGAAACTTGACTTAGAAACTTCACTTAATGAAGATGTTAGAAAAATCAAAAGTTTCTCTATCCTTCTTCGAGTTTTCTCTTAACATGTAAAATATTCCATTTGACTACGATTTTCATTTTTTAATGTTCTTAATACTTCTAATAGTTTCGATTAATTTCGTCAGCTGAAATAAAATATGTACAAATGTAGTAACAATATATTCAAATTGTACAAAATATATAAAATGTTTATTTAATGTGATTATTTTTCGAACAATTTTATTGTTAGTGGTTTTTTTTAATCCAAAGTCATTATTATTTTTTGGCTAATGCTCGTAACGTTTTTAGTCATAAAGAATTGGACATGAGACAATATTCCAAAGGAACAAGGAAAAATTTTAACACTCATTAATTTCAACTTACACGGCAGAACAGAAACAACGTTGTTTTTTGCGAGCCGCTACACTCCCATAATCACTTTGGATTAAAAAACCAATATAAAAGTAGCTGATTCATTCATATTTCATATTTAGATTTTTTAGTTCCTTTTAGAAGATTTTAAGATTTTTACAAAACTTTGCATCTCTAAGCGGATTTCGAGTTTTTTTACAATGTGGGTTATTTTTCCTATTTTTTATTGTTTCAGCGACATAAAACATTTTCGTTTTCCCAATGTTTATAGTTTATTGCGAGTTTTCGTCAATTTTGTAGTTTTTTGCAAGTTTTTCACATTCCGGGCATTTGTAGTTTGTTTTAGAACACTTTACGGCATTTCTAAATTTTGCAAAATTTCCCCACTTTTTCTATATTTTATTGTTTCATCCAATTTTACATGATATTAAACATTTTATTTTTCGCAATGTTTGAAAGTAATCACGAAATTTTGTAACTTTAGCAGTTTTTTGCGAGTTTTTTATATTCCTTGCATTTGTAGATCGTTTTGGAAGATTTTCTGGCTTTTTCTAAATTTTGAAAATTTTCGCACATTTTCGCGATTATCGGGCTATGATTGAATCAGTGGCCTTCTTATTGTTTCATTGAATTTTAAAGATTTTATTAAAAAATGAACACAGAATTTTGATCTTATATGCAGGAATTTCTTTGCCCTTATTTTTATGCAAAAACTATTTTTACTCAAAAAGTTGATACCAAAAAAAGAATTGCAATTTTTGCATTTTATTTTATTTTACAGTAAAAAATATTTCTTAGCAATACTTTGTTGTACATATTTTGTTATATTTTTGTTTCGTAGCCAACAAAAATCGAAATTAGTTTAATTTGACTACACGACAAAAATAGCATGGACAACAACCTACAGCCGTGTAATCTTGTGTTCGTGAAAATAATTATTTTCATATAAACACATGTATTCTATTTTTGACAGGTTGTGGTCGGTAGCCTCTTGTCGTGAATGTGTTTGTAGCTACATAGGTACTCTGAAACAATCTCATTGCTTTGTTTATGTTTTTACTTAAGCCAATCTCTACATAAATGAATGTACGTGTGTAATTTTTGGATTTGTAGTGGTGTCAAATTTAGGAGCTTTTTATTTCTTTAATACAGAACCGATTTAAAAAACATATAGTCAGGTCACTAAAGCTCAATAATGATTACCATTTGGTAAAAGAATGAAAAAAATCGGTTCACAAGCAATGGAGAAAAAGCGATCTAAACATTTGTCTATTACTATTTACATAATAGATAAAGGGTTCCTAATGTTGATCCCCCTACAAATGCTAAAAATATACACATACATTGGCTTATGTAAGTATTGGTTCAAGTAGAAACAAAGAGTATTTACATATGTATTTGAGTAAGAATATTTTTCTCTTCAAATGATTGAAGTTGAAAACGAAAGAGATCAGAATCGAAAGAATCGATGAGAATCAAATATAGATGTACATGTTCATTATGTATGGATGTGTTAGCTTCAAGTAAAAATTTAACAAAATAAAAATGCGTGTTTCCATGCAATTTTATTTTGTTTTTTGATTTTTCCATGGAGAAGGTAATGAGTAATTACGTACTTTTTTCTCTTTAAACGAATGCAACCAAAATTGGTGTTGAATATCGACCACCAGGCGTACTTAGTATGATTTAATCGCTAATCGTAAATAGTCAATTTTCGATTAGTCGAGTAGCTAACCGATTAGTGAATTATAGATTTTTTTATATCTCGGAAATTTTTGAATAACTACTGGACCAGATGCTTGTACGAGTACAGTTCTTATATTTAAAAGTTTTCATTGACTATGAGATGAGCTGACTGGATATAACACCATTTCGGTTAACTATATATAACTTTTTATTAATACTTTCTTAAATATGTGCCTCAATATTTTATTATAAATAGCAGTTAAATTAATAAATTGTAATTGGAAAATAATAGTTAACACTGCTGTTATTTTAAATTAGAGTTGCTATTTCAAAGTGCCTGCACAATGTTGTTAACCGTTCGAAATAACAACTATAAAAAAATGTAAAACGTATGAATATAACAAATAAAATATTGTTATAAACCCTTATTTTAATACCGGACAGAGAATTTCGTATATTCAGCTACAAAACTACTTTATTCTACACTGTTAGACCGTTTTATATTTGAGCGATAAAACTTTCACAGACTGCAGAATTCATTTTTATTTCCTGTAACTCTTAACTTCATTTATGTATCATGTATTATACATCTCATCTGATTTTAGTTTTGGAAGTACAGCAGAGAGTTTGTTAAAGTACCCGAAAACAAATTATTGTAATAACCAAACTTTTTGTGTTTTTGGTTAAGAAGATGCTGCTAAACGGACAGTAACACTGTAAAACTCTCTCTAAAAATCTAACATATAAAAAGAAAAGAAAGAAAACTATAAAAAAGACATGAAATAGATATTAAAGTATTAAAGAATGTTACAGGAAACAATATAAATTTAAGATGGTTTTGCTTTTTGTAATGTGGTTTTCTAAATGTTACGAGCAAAAATGAACTGTTCAATAACAGAGATTATCATTAGGAAAGCAGAAGCGAAGGACTGTAAGCAGGCTGTAACAAAAATTACTAAGGAGCGAAAAGATTTACATAAACTGATATATACACATATGTATTCGAATGTTTACACATCTATTTGAATATATACATCTCTATACAATACTCGATGATACAGGCAGAAGGATATTATCACATTGCCGTGTCGTATGTCGAATCAGAGACAACAGCCGACTGTAAATTACTTCAGCTCGAAAACGTACAACAACATGCAGTATGAACAAAGATAATTATTTATCAGTTCTGTAATTTAAATTGAAAGACTTTAAATTGAGTGATTTTAAAACTGCAAAGCCAAATTTGTGATCGGCTTTTTGTAACCTGCAGGTAAATGAAAAATGAAATTGTTAAAGTTACTCGTTCTGAAACTGCAGATGGGCATAGTTTAGTCTGGTTCGATAATAAAAAGAGGATTCCTTTATTTTAATTGATTGATAACGATTTAATTACTGCAAAGTATCTAATTATTTTGCTGAAATTTTATTTAAAAAAAGTTAACTAAAACAGGAATCATATTTATATTCCAATTATAACACTGCAAGATTCCATCAAAGAATTTGATAAATTATAAGAGATAAAAAAATAAAATAAGCCACACTTAATTAATGTTTTAAAAATCTGCATACATAAAACAGTACAACACATGATTTTGGGACTCAAAACGTATAATGCAGGAGTACCTTCAGAATCGAGTCCCAAATCAATGAGCTGAAAAATGTTGCACTGTGTAATAATTGCCTTGCAAGTGTGTATATTGATTTAGTAAAACATATAATTATATAAAAGCCCTTACAAAATTTTACCTCAGTTGACCGAAGAAATCTAATATCGCGACTGCTTTCAGCCCCGACCATCACAAATAATCTATGCAAATCTGTACTTGATTGCTTGCACTGAGCTGCATATTCCATTAACACGTTTCTACGTTTACATACACAGTCAATCGCCAATATCGAGATCTGAGCTGGCTTTCAATTAACTTGTAGTTGATCTGAGTTAAGTCACAGGGAACTCAAAAGCTGATTAATTTTCCTTGTTACAAATGCTATTCTGATTGTACATGCATTGTCTTGGGGCTCTGCTACACGTCTATAAGTCTTGATGGATCGCTTAATATTTTAATATCCGGAAAATATATTGCTATCCAAATATCACAATATATATTGTAAGTGTAGCAGTCCCTTGTCCTGCACATAGTCGTTCTATAACCGGTGTGTTGCAAAAACTTTAGTAAAAAATCATTGTGCTGAACAATTTCAAAGGAATTTCTATTGATTAATTTTTTCACATCACAACACGATCGTTGACAGGGCATGCAATTGAGGGTAATAAAAATACATAAAATTTTATAAGTTTCATTATAGCTGCCAAAAAACATGATCATGTCGCATATTTAAAATAAACAACAACATATTTAAGCAACTCACTCACATTGGTCCTGTCTTCTCAAAAAAATATCGAGAGTATAAAATATTTTATTCTCTATCAAAACTATAAAAACACACGAATAGTAACTTTCACTCAACAACCACGTTAGGGTTAGATCTTGGATCTGTCACTCTTATTAATCATGTTCAAGTGACTGAGTTAAAGTTCCATAACAAGAACTGGTCGCTACCACATTGGAACCTGCTACGTGACTTGATTTATTTCGTGATAAGAACTCTTTCTTGTTTCACTTAATTTCAGCTAATCACAAGTTAACTTGTGGCGCATAAAATATAATACGACTACTTGACTTGAGGGGCGCTGCTGCAGTGCTATAAAAATCAAAAAACGCGCAATAGAAGAGTTGTAAAAGAATTAATTAAGCTTTCTCACTTTCACCATCTGTACTTTCTTCACTACCCCTTTCCCAAAAGAAGGTAGGTAGCACATAAAAATTTTTTTATGGACTCAAATTTGATTTAAAGCCAAAAGTGTTGCCAATTTAGCTATTTTTGGGCTAAACATTTTTCATTCCATTTGGGTAAAAAATTATTTTAAATTTGCCCTTATCAGTTTCTTTTGACACTTTTATTTTTTTAGTTGATTATTTTTAAAGAATTTTCTTATAATAATTGAAATATACGAATATTTTCTTACGACCGATTCAAAGGTATTTGTTTAAGAATAAGAATAATACGTACCTTTTGTAAAGGTTGACTGTAAAGAAATATAAAATAAACAATATTCAATATAAAGGAAACTGTGCAACCGATTGGCTTCGGGACCGATTATATTAAATACAGAGATGGTTTTGGATATTAAATATTTAAAGATTTTAGGATTTTGTCTTCAAGCTCCTCTTAAATTAAATTATGATGAAACAATTAGTAAATAAATTGCGTATTTACTTATTATTTGTTTAAAAATTATTCCTAATACGAAATTTATTGCAACAAATAAAATGTGAATCATATTATTATTAATTATCAATGTTAAATTAACTTAAAATCAAATTACTTCTATTAAGGAGAATTTAAATGATTCACATCTGAATTTTTTTCAAGTTAGTTTTGAAGTGAATTGTAAATAACTTAGCTAAAATACACTTTGTACTAAGCTAGACAATAGAAGTTCAATGCAGACATTATTACTCTCTAACATACGCACAATCATAGGCATACAAACAAGTAAAAATTAATAAAATTAAATGAAATAAAATGTTTTAAACAAAAATTCATTGAGTACTCTAAAATGAAATGCAATATCTGTATTTCTTAGCTCTTATATAGTTATAAATGAGTATGTACCTTAAATATGTCATGTACATAGAAAATAAAAAAAGGAGTTCAGTTAATTTTGGGTGACAGACTTCCAGTTTGTAGAGTACATAAATTACAATTGTTGATTTCTTTAAGGAAATTTCTAAAATGTTATTCAACTATTAGCAATTAATGTGACAGGAGAACGAGTAAAGAGAATTTCTTAATTTCTTTTAATTGTATATTGAACATAAACAAAAGTCAATCATTAGTATGTCAAAATGTCACATGATTGCTTGCAGATGAAATAATACTACAATTAATTACTTTATAAAATATTAAACATATGAAAATTTATTAAAATCTATTGTGCATAATAGTTTGTTAAATCAATTTGTAAGTGACTTATATTCGTGTTTATATAAGTGTCATGTTCAAGTTTGTCTTTGTCAGTACAAAACCTAATAATGAGTTTGTTGTACAAATCAATTGTAATAGGTAAAATATATTGTTCCAGAAAATGGTTTTAAAATATTTAATAATATTAAGTTTGTTGACTTTAATTTTGTTTCAAATTTTAATTTGATATTTCCCAAATACATACATAATTAATGAATGTGTAAAATATCAAAATGGAGTTTATACAAACCAGACGATCGAATTGAGTAAACAATTTCTATTATTAAATTTACTTCAAGACACGACCGTCTGGATTACTTAAAGATCACATGATTTTTTTTTTCTTATTTACTACAAGGCAAAGCCTTGTTTGATCTTATGAAATGCCCACGATATAAAAACTTATCCGAAACTGTACAGCATAATTATGGTAAGCTTCATAACAAACTCTTCTCATGTCAGAGCTTTATGGTATCACAGCCTATGTGTTGGTATGCAATTCTGACTATTGTAGTCAAAACAATTTGCCAGAAGAAATCAGAAGAAATATCTAAATGGAAGTCATCTGAGGGAGAACTTCAAAATAAAGTACCTTCACTTAATTATGAATAAAAGCGGAACGCGTTCATCGACTTTTATGTCACATTTTGTTCATGGGTTATGTGACTTTACGTGAAAGTAATAAGACTTTACATTTTTTCCCGTTCTGGATTTTTCATGATTTTTAAAAATACAAAATTTTAATTTTTTTTAAATAGAATCATAAAAGCCGAAAAATATGTTATTACAAAACTTTCCATAACTCATTAAATTTTCACTCGATTTTTATGCAATTTTAATATGTTTTTTCATAAAGATAAAAAAGGACAAGTGGCAAAGAATTTTTTTTTTAATTTTTTACTTAAACAACCATTAGTCAGTCATTTATTTTTTTGGTGATTTTTACAAAATTTGATTGTTTTTTAAAGTTAACAATTACATCTTTAAGAAAAAGAAAAATAATTTTGAAAATCGCTAAGAGTACAGCTATGATTTTTTGAAATTTGAAATTTTGGAAAAAAGTCATAAATACGTTTAGTACCTGTAACATAAAAACGCGAGCTAATGGAGAAAAATGGAGATTAGATTTGAGATCATCGACACAAAAAAAGTTTAATTTTGCTCCCTTGCTACAATGCATGCTGCTGCAATTAACAATTATGATTTAATTTTATTTTCTGCGGTGAACTCTAAAATAATACAGAGCAGTGTTAAGTAAAACGTTTTTTGACATTATTTTGAAAAATTTAACAGAATGCGTTAACCATTAAAACTATTACATTCACTGGAAACATATTGGGCGCATATGTAACGCAAAGAGGGTCAATACAAACTTAAAATTTTCAATAGAACACGATATTCTGTTGAAACTAAAATTAAATTGTGCCCAGGAATTAATAATTTTAGCATTCCAATCAAACATTATGGCGAACTTAACGCGACAGGATTTCAACTAAATACTTTTTATATAAAAAACAGTTAAACCTTTAATTGTGACATTCATTTTGCATGATACTCGTATGTGATCCACAGTTGTATGTATATGATTTTGTGCTGCACATGAGTATGATGGTGCTAGTTAAAAAGAAAGCAATTATTTTACATAAGTTTGAACTTTGTGTGTGTTATTTTTAACTCTAAAAAGCAAAAGATGTTGTTTATTTTAAAATTTTTATTAAATTTTTTTATTCTATTCCCTGCGGTGATTTTTTGTCGGTTGATTAAAACGCTGTATTTATCTTATATAAATAATACGAGTATTTATGTTTTCGTTTTATTTTTTTTACAAGTTTTCGCAATTCTGGTTGGAATTGTTGGGTTTAAAAATAAACTATATTGGCTCGTACTCTAAAATTTATGTTTAAATCTATATAAATTGTGGGCATATACTTCAATATACTTCAGTTTTATTTACAGTGGCAACTGAAATAACAACAAGAATTTACATCGAGAAAATTTCAATTTAACATATTTCTCCTTTCTAGTACAAAATATTTTACGCCTTTTACATACATTTTTGTATTTATATATTTATTTATATTTATTTAAAGAAAATAATTAATGTAATAAAATTTTTTCAATGAAGTATCTTTAAGATCTATATAAACAGTAATTTTTTTGGCGAACTAAACCAGAACCTAGTACCTAGTACTAGTACCAGAACCACAACCACCCCCCAAATAGCTTCTTCATACTACGCCAAAGTATTTTGTTTTAGCATCTGCATAAATATTTTTATTGATTTTTAATTTAACACAAAGTTTTCTTTGTTATCCTTAAATGTCCGTTTATTTAGAAGTTTTTTTTTAAAGTAACGTACATAAATGCATTTAGTTGATATCTTTGAAAACATAAAAACGATATTATCACGTTTTTGCTTATTTATATATCTTTCATTATAAAGCTAAACTACGTGATTTTGAGGAAAACTACCAAGAAAATGTGTGACAAAATTTAGCATCATATGATATTTTACAAACACTTGAGCGCACTTTTTTTATAAATCAGTATAAATTTGCATTCGTGATCCAGCAAGCTACTTTGATATGAATCATAAATACTTAAAAAAATAATACATGTTTTTTCTTCATTTACCATAAGAGGTTACTTAGTGGGAAAATAAAAAGAAAATGTTAAGACATTCAAGGATAAACTAATAAATGATATATTTAATGCCTTCTGTTCACCGGATATTCCATTTTAAAATAACTTTGTATTTTTCCTCTGCTCATCACAATTTTTCTAATCCTGCCATTATTTAAACTATGAAAAATATTTTAAAGGAACGATACAAGTTTTGTTTTTTCTGCATTCGTTCCCTGCAGGAAATGCCAATAGTGAAATTATACTGACTATCTATTGGCAATGACAACAGTACTACTGATATTATACCCCAACTAAAGCTATCTACTATTGACATTT
Source organism: Gymnocheta viridis (assembly GCA_956483585.1). NCBI lineage: Eukaryota > Metazoa > Arthropoda > Insecta > Diptera > Tachinidae > Gymnocheta > Gymnocheta viridis. The sequence goes on from OY101440.1 coordinate 122,410,680, forward strand.
AACGCAGACTTGTCCTACGAAATCCACCAGTAGCCTGCGTCAATACTTTACACAGCTCTCCCCGACAGGAGTTCATTTTGAAAATGAGATGCTCCGAGGAAGAGAGTCTGTGGCAGTGCAAGAAGGTACTGAAGAAAATAAGGCAAGCTATGGGTAGGCAATATTAGCTTGGGTGTCCAGAATGGAATATCTGAACTGGAGGAGCTTATTGACGTTATAGGGGACTATCGCAAGAACTGGAAGAGTGCTGAAAAAGACAGAGAAGCAAGCAAAGCTGCTATGGAGAAAACGAAATTCGTCCAGAGCGCCGGAAGCGCCACAACGTTTCCGACATCGCAAAACAAACGATGCGCATTAAGCCCTGCAGACACAAACCCTCAAAGGAAAAAGAAACTAAGGGAAATGCCAAAGGAGAACAATGTACAGGAAACAGTGGAGGAATGCGGCACAAAAGAAGAAAAGATAAGCGCAAAAACTAGTGGAAGGCGGAAGAACGGCGCAAATAAAAGGATCCGAGAGAAAAAGCCAAAGGACCGACCAGAAGCAGTCGTAATTAAGCCGCTTGAAGGTCACAGTTATGCCGAAGTTTTAAAAAATCTAAGGAATAATGTGAAACCGGAAGCAGCAAAAGTTGCAGTTCGATCGATTCGCAAGACAAAAACAGGTGCGATCCTGCTTGTAATGGAGAAAGGTGGAAACAAGGAGGTATTTTTCGAGGCCATAAAAGGCACTGTGAAAGAAGCTGCAGTGGTAGCGGACCTTAGTCCAAAAGCCACAATTGAAATACAAGATTTGGACGCACTTTCCACCGTAGAGGAGGTGACAGCGGCTATAAGCCAGGCAACCAAAGCAGAAATAAGAGAGATAAACGTGCACCTAACTGCAACGAACAGCCGAGAACAAAAACGAGCGTTTGTTACTCTGCCCGTATCCGGAGCAAACGAATTGTTAAGAACAGAGAGGATAAAAATCGCAATGACCAACTGCAGGATTAGATTCCGAGAGAAAATCAAACGATGTTATAGATGTTTTTGTTTCGGCCATTTCCAATGGGAATGTAGCGGGCCGGATAGAAAGGGGATGGGACTTTGCATTCAGTGCGGCAAAACTGGACAAATAGCAGCACTCGCAGATGGAATGTAAACAAGTTAAATACACCTGCTGTTCAGGAAGAAGTTGATATCCAAACGCAAGGCTTGGTACTCGAAGGAGACTCCGCCAACACCGTCAACCAAGTCATGAACATTATCCGGAGGTGCTGTAACAAAGCGATGCCGAAAATAAAAACTGCGGTGTATTAATGGAATAGTGAAATAGACGATCTAAGGCGCAACTGCTTGCGACAGCGGCGAAACTACACCAGAGCCAAGCGCAGGGGTACGCAGAGATGGAACAAGCCGATTACAAAGAAGCAAAGAAAAGGTTGGGAAAAGCTATACAAAACAGTAAAAGGAAACAATTCGAGGAGCTCAGAGAAGATGTGAACAGGGACCCATGGGGACTTGGCTACAAAATGGTTATGAAAAAGCTCGGGATGAAAAACCCTGTACAGGAAATGGATGAAATCACGATGGAGAACATAGTTAAAACCCTTTTTCCGACGCATGTATCAAGGGATGAGGCCAGCGAGACGGAAGAAATACCAACACCAACTCCATTTACAACAGAGGAGCTCAGAGCTGCGGCCCGCAGTCTCAAAAACAGGAAAGCTCCTGGGCCCGATGGCATACCAGCAGAGGTTCTGAAGGAGATAGCAAACACGCGACCAGAACTACTCCTACAGATGTATAACAGGTGCTTGAGGGAAGACGTCTTCCCGAAGAAATGGAAGAAACAGAAGTTAGTGCTCATAAGCAAAGGAAAAGGAGACACGCACGCATCATCGTCTTACAGGCCACTGTGCATGCTGAACACTGCAGGAAAATTGTTGGAGAGACTAATAAAACCCCGACTAGAGGACGCCATCCACAGAAACGGAGGTTTATCTATAAGACAATATGGATTTCGGCCAGGAAGAGCTACGATTGACGCCGTGAAGGAAATATCCGATGTTGTCAAATTCGCCCAACAGAGAAACCACTTCAGTAGACCCATAGTTCTTCTCGCCACCCTCGACGTAAAGAACGCATTTAATAGTCTAAGATGGGCAGACGTTCTGAAAGCTCTTGATGAAAATTTTGCGGTACCAGCATACCTAATGAAGATTATTAGGAACTACCTAAAAGACAGAGTTCTTATATATGACACTAGTGGAGGAAGAAAGACGATGTCGGTCACATCGGGAGCGGCGCAGGGCTCCATTATAGGACCCGATCTGTGGAATGCGAGTTATGACGAGATCCTTAGAATCGAAATGCCCGAGGATACTTTTCTTATTGGCTACGCAGATGATATTGCTGCAGTAATTACGGCCAGGAACACAGAAGAAGCTCAGAGGAAACTCCGACAAGTGATGATAAGAACCAAGAACTGGCTAGGCTCACATGGACTGGAGCTAGCCACACACAAAACCGAGCTACTGCTTCTTACAGGGCGGCAGATCCCGATCGAGGTAGCTATGCGTTTCGATGATGTTGTGCTAACTACGAAGAGAAGCATAAACTACTTTAGAATAAGACTAGATCCGAAGCTGACATACTTGCAGCAGGCACAACACGCAACCACAAAAGCCTCGAAGATTACATCGCAGCTGGCTAGACTAACGGCAAACATTGGAGGACCGCTCCCACGCAAGAGGAAGCTACTAATGGAGACTTGCAACAGTATTCTTTTGTACGGCTGTGAAATATGGGGCGAGACTCTTAAAACTAGAGGAAGGGCAAAAGCATTACTCGCAGTGCAGAGAACAGTGGCATTGCGGGCAACATCGGCATACCGCACCGTTTCTGCATCCGCTGTATTCATAATAGCCGGAATGATTCCTATTGACCTCCACGTAACAGAGCGCGTGAGAGTTTTCACCTCAAGACGAACAATAGCGCAGACACCACCCCCACCAGACTTCAGGCACGAGACCATTGAGTCCTGGCAAGCCCGATGGATCGAAGATAGGAACGGAAGATGGACGGCCAAACTTATCCCTAACATACGTAAATGGATAAACCGGAAGCACGGAGAAGTAAATTATTACCTAGCACAAATGCTGACTGGACACGGTATGCCTACCAACCAATATGTGTTACCCTCTTTGAAAAAGGGATACTAAGAGAGGCCAGATGGTGAAAGTGAGAAAGCTTAATTTTTACAACTCTGATATTGCGCGTTGTGTTAGTTTTTAGATCAGTGTTGCAACGCTTCTGTTGTTCTGCTATTTTAAGCTGTGTAGCCATGTTATATAAATTATTTTACTTCGCCGGTAATTTTTGCTACAACACCGACGAAGGATCAACTGCTGTGGGTACTCTTCAGTGACCAGTGCTTTGCCTTCGTCCAACAACAACAAATACAATAGTACACTGGAAGTTAGGACTTGTCTGAAACTGGTCTCGAACCCACATTCTTAGTCAATATTTGCTTTGTAGTCAACGCGCTAACTACTTCAGCCAACAGCGTAATATTCGCCGTGGTCACCGGTTTATAAATACTTGGAGAGCATTTACATATATCTCTTGTGGCAGCGTGCCATGTTTTACACCCGTACAAAACAACGGATTTTTCACAGGCGTAAAAAATTTTGATTTTGGTGCGCTTAGAGATGAATGCAGCAGACCTTAATCAGCATTCCAAACGACGTTCTACCCTCTGTGATGCGGGATCTTATATAGTCACTTGCTCCACCATTAGTGGAATGATACTCCCCAGGTAACAGAAAGATTAGACAACTTCGATCGGTTTCCTGTCCATAAATTCAGGTTGAGTGCAGTCGTTATCAATGCCCATTAGCTGGCTTTTCGTAATAATAATACTAAGACCTACTTTAGCTGCTCACTCGCTCAGATGTGAAGTATTGTTTTGGAATTATTAATGAAGTTTTATTTGATTGCAAAAATCACAATAAAGAACAAAACTTTCCTAATATTCGATGCAAATTGCGCTTCGTTTAAAGGACAAAACAAAATCTACAAAATTATGTCTTTTTTTACCATGTTACTAATATGAAATCGTTGAACAACAATAAAATAAAAAAATCAAATCGCTTGCATTAGATACTTTCAATCTGTCAATAGGTTAAAGATTTTTTTAATAAATTGAGACATCTGTGCAAGAACTATCATTTGAAACTGCTTCCAGAAAACCAAAATTTTTTGCTGGGATAAAATTATTATTTCTATTATCCGTTTTAAACAATAAATAAAATGGCGTTAAAGCAGATATCTTGGGCAATATTCATATAAATTGTATAATTTCCACAAAGATAAACTGTCATACTTTGTGAGCTTGAGTTTTCGTATTCGTAAAAAAGAACATACGTACATGTGAACATACTCGTACATACACAGGGTGGCCCAAAATTAACGAAGGGGTTTGAATTGCTTATAACTTTTTTATTATAATTTTTTTTTCTTTTCTTTTCAGTATTTTGTAAAGAAGACTTGGGGAATTTAAAATGGAGCAGTACTCAATTGAACAACGTGCCCAAATTGTTGAGCTTTATTTTTCAAATCAACGATCCATTGTTTTAATAAGCCCATTTCCAATTAAGTGGGTTCGTTAATAAGCAAAACTGCAGGATATGGGCTATGGAAAATCCGAGAGTAGTTCAACAGCGAGAATTACTCCCACCTAAGTGTACGGTTTGGTGCGGTGTTTCATCGGAAAGGATAATCGGTCCTTATTTTTTTGAAAATGAACACGGGGTCGCCATTTTCGTTAATGGTGTCAGATATCGGACAATGTTGGAAAATTTTTTAAGGCCAGCCGTGGAAAACCATCCGCAAGTATGGTTCCAACAAGATGGAGCCACAGCGCACACTGCAAGGGACACAATGGCTCTTTTACGAGACATCTTTGGTGAACGAATTATTTCGCGTACAAATAATTTTAATTGGGCTCCGCGTTCACCGGATTTAACCGCTCCAGACTGTTTTCTTTGGGGTTATTTGAAAGGAAAAGTCTACATTAATAAGCTCAGAACCATCCAGCAATTAAAAAGCAATATACGCGACGAAATAAACAACATAACACCTGAAGTTTTGCGAAAGGTGATGGAAAAGGTGTTGGAAAGAGCACGAATATGCGAAGCAGCAAATGGCCACCACTTGCGAGATATTATTTTTCATAACTAAACTTAAAATATTCCCCATTTATATTCTGTATAAAAAATTTTTTATAATTATGTCTTAAATAAAAAAGTTATAAGCAATTCAAACCCCTTCGTTCATCTTGGGCCACCCTGTATAACGATATTGATGAGAGTAGCTCGATTTCTTTTTATGATGGCGTGGAACATTTACTTATTTATCAGTTTCGTGCATAAAAATTGTTGGTCTTCCTTTCATTTTCGTATCTATTTCATTAAACTTATTTTTTTTTTGCTCAATTTCACATTAAATGAAAATACATATTGAGAATGAATGGGTCTGCATTTTTCTATAGTAACCAACGTGACTAATAGTTTTTGAAATACATGCTAAAAGTGGGATTTGTGTGAATTTTGTAAACTAAACTCTAATTAACAATCATTTGGTCATTACAGTTAAACAAAATCTGATTAGAAATCTACACATTCACACATAGACATTTATTAAATGCTGTGCCTGTGTAAGATTTGTTAGTGTTATGTCATCCCTCCACATGCATTCTAACTGAATTTTTACAAAATGCCTGTTGCCGGAAAAGTGACCAAAGATAAAAAGGGCTTTTGCGGTTAACTTTAATAGTAGACACGAATTAACGCTGCTACTTTAACAGTAGGAACAAATTAACGTTTAATTGTGTGGGTGCTTTGAGTATTTTTTTAGTTTAATCTGCTGGTCTAATTTTTTATGTAATGTACATAAAAGTTGCAAAGAGCATTTGATACCTGAAATGGTTTGTAAAATTTTAAAAAAATGTAAGTATTTAACATTTTTTTACTTTTTAATATTATTTACTGAGTTATTGCACAAAAGCTGGACTTCTGTTATTTATTTCTATATCGTTTCAAATAATTTGAAAACCCAATCAATCAAATAACTTTAAACCAAAAATTTTTATATAATGGCGTTTTCTTTTCTAGAAAAAAGCGACATTTAATGCACATAACAATGCATATTTATAAGAATTATTTAATTATTATTATAAATTGTTGTATCATCCCTTACAGGGATTCCTTTTTTGTTTTAAACGATTGCTAAAATTTAAAAAAGCTAGAATTTTTCTTGAAAAGAAAATGGCATAAAATTTATGTTTACTGTATGTAGTGTTGATTTTTGTATTGGACTCCAAAAGGAACTTGTTGCTCGGGTTCAATTGTATTGTCGTAATAATTAGCTTTTATTTTATTTGTTTATTTCTTATCAACGAACTTAAAGCCTAATATCTAAATTATGTAAGAGAGAGTAAATTTTGCAATGTAACTAATATTTTATTTACTTTTTTTCTGACGTTTTGTCAATAATATTTATACCTATATGGGCAAATGCTGCGTGCCAATAACTACATTCGTACGCGTTTTCACATTAATATATACTTATTTTTTTGTCTTTCAAAAGATTTACCTTCAACTTATGCATGGTGTTTAGTGGTATATAAGTGCAATTTCGAATGGCATAAAAAACAATTTTTTAGCAGGTACTTGTTGCGAAATAATTGATCACAAAGTTTTGGTACGCATGCTACAAAAAACGGAAGTAACTTTGAAAGTTAAAGTATGTTTTCGTAATTTTAAGCGAATTTTGCATAATAAAACACACAAAATCTAGTTTCTAAATGAGAGATGAATATACGAGAATTCTAAGATAAGTTTTTTGCAGCCAAAAAATTATGTCGTTTTTTATTCATAGACGTGAGTGAACCCTTTGTGACGCACGCTACGTGACGCACGCTACATTTTCTTTATTCTATGTTTTACTCTGCAATTTCATACCTAATTTTAATGTTTCCAAAATAGTAAACACAAATTTTTTACCAATATTGAAGTGAATTCAATGTATAAAAATATGGATTACGATCGGGCCATCTTCATTAACACAAAAGTAATGAAATGAATACCTCAAAATTGTTAATATCTTGTATGAAATTAAAAGATCTGAGGTAGAATAGGCTTTGGTAATAATTTGTGCATTAATGATCGATCACAGAAATACATTTATTTTAATTATAAAATTTTATATTCACCCTAATGTGCTAAACAATTAAATTAAGATATAAAATAAGTTGAATAAAGTTTAAAAAAAAATTTTTAATGGACTTCTTCCGGGAATTTCCCACTTTACAAAGATGATATTTATATGTAACTTATGTTAATTTGACTGCATATTAAGTTGAATTTTTCTAATGGAAAAATTAAAAAAGCGTTGTATAAAATTTAACATAATTGAGAAATATATGATAACACAATATCGGATTTTCCTTTTAGTAAAATTTAAAAAACCGAAAATTCTGTTCGATGGAAGTTTTGCATTTGGAATTAGAACAAACTTTCAGTACAATAAAACTGTAACCCCACAAAATTCCTTTTTTAATTTTGAATTCATTTTCAACTAAACTGATGATGTATTTTCTTTTAACTTAACAATGTCGTATTCTATTTTCCTCCTAATTAGGGAGAGATTTTGTATCTTGTTTCCAAAAATTTTAAAATTATTCATGATAACGTAATTTTCCGATTATCTAGGGAAGTAAAAATGCAAATATTTGTTTTGTAGTTTCAAAATATTGTACATATCTAATTGCATTTCATGCTTTCGTTACTATTTTCTTTTATAAAATTACATAAGAAATTTTAGATTTACACGACATAAATTGTTTCTTCCAATTGAATATTTGAAGTTTCCCGTGCGTTTTGTGTAACGTTAAAATATATCGACCCCTGTGCGCCAAATTATCTTATGTTACACTTTGTTTTCGAAATCGACTTTTTTATGCAAATCGTTTCTAAATCCAAACAAAACCTCTTGAAATAATATCGAGACCTGTCTCGAATAATAAATTTAATAATTGGTAAATCTAATAGTTATGGAGATAACCCAATGGACATTTTATCTGATAGTATTAATTAGTAATAAAAATAGTAATAAAAACGATCTCCTGTAATATTTAGTTTTTGTAACATACAATAATATCGCGCACAGGGGTCGATATTTTCTTACAAAAGAAGAAACATCATGAAACTGGTCAGAGACAATTTCTAAATATAAAATAAACTTGTTTAAGATCTTAAGAAAATCTTTTATACACATTATTACCAAATTTATGAAACTTGTCGTCGCGTGAAGTACGCAAGGAAACAAAAGTTATTTTTTTACTGAAATTTTACAAAATGATCTATGACATAAAAAGTAAAACAAGGAGGTAAAAGATGTGCATTTTCTTTGAATTTAAATTAACATATTAATTTAATCCCAACTTGAAAAAAAATTTATTGATTACCCTATCATTCTCCCTTACTTGCATGATTTAGCAGCATCTGTTTTTTTTTGCTATATTCCACTTTATAGATCTCTTGGCTTCTTTAAAGACTACACTCATTCTTGCTATCTTAGAAGAATGAAAATCGTAATATTTTAATGTCCATTATTTGCAAGTTTTGTAAAAAATAATACTTACCATTTTAATTTGACAGTGTTAGTTTTATTTTTATACGCTTCACCTCAAGAAATATGTAAGAGTTTCTCATTCCGTTTGTTATTTCTACAATATTTCTTTTCACGCCTATAAAGGTTATACATTCGGAAACCTTAGATTGAGAAGTTCATTTCGCGATTCAATACCTCGATCATCATCAGCAAAGTTAGTGATAGTAAATTATAACTATCATATATGTATGTATATTATTGAGATATTCCTAATAATATTTTTAATAATTTTCTTCTAACGATTTATTTTTGAAGCTAAAATTTACATACAAAGTGTGTAGGATATAAAAAATTCTTGGAACACTGATGATAGTGAAAAGATAATGAAAAATACACTGATCTGTCCGTAAAATGGACATCTTTTGCTCAAAAAGTAAAGTAACCACGACAAAGAATTTGCGAGCATTCATAGAGAACTTCTTCGTTTTGCGTGGCGTTTCTAACGTTGACTGGGAAGTTGTATTGCACAATAAAAAATAATTTTTAAATCTAATTATTTGTAATTAATGTTTGTAATTGATTTAACATGTAAAAATTAATAAGTTTGTAATTTTCGTATTCTAATTTGTTAATTAGACCTCGAAATCAGTACTGATTCGTTCTGCTAGTCTGATGAATAATAAAAAATTACACTATATATAGTACTCTCTTAAATAAAAAATAATGAATTTAACCAAAAAATTTTCTAATAAAAATTAAATAAAAAAAATTAGAATAAATAAAATGGGTAAACTCGGGTTTGAACTTGAGCCAAATTAATCGTTTCAATATACATATATACAATTTAATTATTTGTTATTAAAAAAAAGAATTAAAAATATTATACGACTATTAATTGGAATTGGTTCTAATTGTGCTTTTAATGCATGGAACATTCGAGCCATTAGAAAAAAATTTCAATACGCACAAAAAAAGAGAGCTGCCTAGTTTTTTGCTTCACGGTTCATTAAAAGTACTTGGGGTGATATGTCTCGTATAAGTTTGTACATTTCATCTTAGATGTTAAATCAAATCTGTAACTTAAAGCGAAGCAAAAGATTTATCGGATATGGCTTTTAGTCTTAGATCTCATAGAATTCACTCATAATTGTAACAATTGTCGCTGCATCAATGTAGCCCTGTGTAATATTTTTTTAACTTTAAAATTTCTGAAAAAAGTTTTCTTCTCTTCTTTTCGCATTTCTTCTTTTTATTTAAAGGGCTTAACAATGCTTATGGCAAGTTTTCACTTAATATTTGACTTTATGAAAAAAGTTCAAAACAAAAACAATAGATAAAAGGAATGTGTGAAATTTCAAATTCGTGCAGATGTTTGTGTACATGTTTTTTATATATTAGAATTTATTAAAAAGAAAATCTTTATAAATTTATGGCATTATATATGACATGATGGGGATAATGGTTGTTTATATTTCTGTTTATGTTACTAATACGATTATTTGATGACATACAACAATATCCCTCATATTGACGGAATTTCGCCTTGTGCTATTTTACTAATTTAATTTATAAATGAATAACTATTTAAAAAATAGGAAAAGTTATGAACTTTGGACTAAGGAGCCGTTTGTAAATAGTTATTATCCTGAAAGATATTTTTAGTACGACAAAACTAGTTTAGTTGATTTGCACATAAATCGTTTTAATTCCACAAAAATTCAACATTTTATCTTACACTATTTGAGTAAAAATGATTCTGGTTAGTATTTATATAAAAAAATTGTTTAACAGGACATATTAATATAGCGTTTAGTTAGTATACCCCGATGTTCAGAACTAGGACTCATACAAAATCAAAGATTATCGATTGATCGCATTTAAGGAAGACAAATTACCATCATTTTAGTATCCTCTAAATTTCAATGTTTTTGTTTTATGAAATTTTTTGCTGAAAACCATTGTACTAAATTGTAGAAATCTTGCGTTATATTTTAATTTGTGACTATTGAATAAAAGCAAAATAATGCTGATGAAATTTTGTGGAAACGTACGAAATATTTTTGGCAGCATTTTTTTCAATTGCAAAATGTTTATTGCAACATAATAATAATAATTTCTAAATATAAGCATCAATCATTTCGTATAGAATTGTAAACCACAGTTGATCATATTACTTGGCCTTGTGGTTTAATTTTAACTTTGTTGCACACTAATAATTAAAATAATGAAAAACAGTGTAACTATAATAAAAAAAATTAATGTACGAGTTTTTAGTCCTGTTTGTGTGTCTGAAAAGAGCAACTTCAATTTGCATTAATTGATACGTTGCAGCACAAGCTCCTGATATTATTGTGTTGTCCATTTCTTTTCATTCTTTTCCTAATAAACACATGATTTTTGTTGCTTACTTTTTTCTAAATCATTGTATTGTCACCACTAGCTAATTGTAAAAATTTACCATCGAAATAATCAAATTTGCTCAAGATTTTTAGCAAATTTGAACAGAGTACGACGCTTGATGCTTCATATTTACAAGCCCTAAAATGTCAGCTGCCAAATTTGGTTTTAGGCTTAAAGTAAGTAAAGTAAGTTTTCGTTTCATCGCTGCTTTGTTACTTCTTCATAAAAAGTGATTTCCCTTACAACTGAGTTTAAGACCAAGAACAACAAAATTATAAGTTAAAGTTATCGAAGTAATGAAACTTTCAAAACGCTAATCATTTAATGACTGTTGACATACACGAAGTTGTACGAAGATACCTGTTAGGAAAATGCTCTATTGCATTCAATGGAACGTCTCTTAATTATTCATATTACTTCCTGCATGTTTCCTGTAGCGATCTATTCCATTATTTTATGTGTTGTTATATCGCATAATAAAATTCTTGGGCTTAGATTTCTACTTTTATGCTGCAATTTTTGTTTCTATTTTACGTGTTTACTCTTATTTGTGGAGATAATATTTTCTTTATGTTCACATCATTGCAGAATACACAAGGACTTTTAAATTTGCCGCTTTGTTATAAAATTCCTCACGTAAAGATGTCACACATATATTTATACTCATCTTCGAATAGTTGAAATGACACACAGATTGGAAAAAAGTTATTGGCGAGACGTTTTACATAAATATTTTTCTTGAAATAGTGTAAAATTTTCTAAGCATAATTGAACGATTAATACTTCCCTTATAACTGCTATTAAAAGTTGCGATTTATCGCGATTACGATTATGATTATAATTGACTTGTGAGTCCTACTTAGAGTTAATATAACGTTTAGATTAAAATTAGTCCAAAATTTTTTCCATTTTAAGATTAATACCGCCGTTTAATGTCACAAGATTTTGCCATCAAAGCATGTGAAAACTTGTCACATTTGATGTAATTTTAGCACTGATATAAAAATGCTTAAAAGCAAAGAAGTATTAAATTTGAAATAAAAATTAGAAACTGAATTTCGTACCACTTCGACAAAAATTTAATCGGATATGTATTAGGTGTGCCAACCCACTTGATCGGTATGTATTTTTCAATTGTAAACATATGCTATCAATTTGTAAAAAGGTAAAACAGTGGCGGATACATGGAAACACACATGAACACCGATGATGGGAGTGTAGCGGCTCTCCAAAAACAAAGTTCTTTCTGTTCTGCCGTGTAAGTTGAAATTAATTTAAATAAAATTTTCCCTTGTTCCTTTGGAATATTGTCTCATGTCCAATTCTTTCTGACTAAAAATTTTACGAACATTAGCCAAAATTATAATAATAACTTTGGATTAAAAACTACCAACAAACACTTTTTTTATTAATATATTGTTTTTACCATCCATTCGCTATTATTTGTCAACTTTGAAAATAGTTTTAAGAAGCTGGGTGTACAGCGCATTTACTTGACAATTGAACAATTTTAATATTTCTAGTTTTGGTAATATTTTTTTAAATTACATCCAAATATGTTGGTGATGTCGACTGTTTTGCATACTGGCAGGTATGTACTGCTTAGAAAGCATGTTAAAGACTTTTTTAAAACTTAAATACTTTTCCACACAAGCTTCATACCATCTGCATTACTTCATACCGTCCGCATTACTTTACGGTAGTTATGCAATTACAATTAAAATTAAGTATTTCTCTGCGTATTAAGTATTTGAGCGTGCGCTTCTTATAGAGATGGTCATCTGTTCAAAACCTGATAAAGTTTTTTTTAAATTCTGCATGTGTTCGAAAAACAAAGGTTAATACTGCCAGCAGACATTAATATTACAGGTTGCCTGGAAATGAGATGGTATTGTACCTATCTAGAGCTTGGTATTTATTTTGATCTTAGTACTTTTTACGGTCGATTTTTTTCGATAGGAACTTGGCTTTATTTTCACATTTAAGTTTTTGTGCGGACGTTACTTCTTTTTCGAAGTTATTTTTGTATAAATATTTATATTTGCATTTATATATCATCATCAGGACCTACCTGTACACGAAATTTCAGCTTTCAAGCTATACTGGAAGTACCGCACCCTAGTCTCTCCCGGGTGAAAAGTACCTCTTTTCAGATTTACTCCTTGCCAAGACCTGCCTACATACCAAATTTCATCTCTCTAGCCATAGTGGAAGTGCCCAATAATATTGATAAATCAGTTTAATAATAATATTGAGTGAGTCAGTGTATATGTACTAAAATATGCACTTTTTACACCTTAATATCTCGGGAAGCTTTTACGGTAGAACTTTAAATTTCACCTATGAAGTTACTTCTGTAGGGAGACCTTATGTTTCAAGTTTCAATATATTATGAGAAAGTGGACAAAGTTATGAGGGGAGTAAAAACAGCTGGAATGGTTTCGTGTAATAATACACACTGTGTGGCCGGAACTTGGCCAGGCGCACTACCCAGATGGAAACATTATTGCATATTGCTTCTCTAATGCAACTAAATGATGAAAGAGAACAAATCTGTAACTTCAGGAACAGTCGCTGATGGCCCATAATAAAATCTTATTATTGTTTGATTTTCTTTTGTTTGCACTTTTCGTGTGAAACATGTACTCGTATGTGATATCATGAAAACATTATTGAGAGTGTCTACAATTGAGAATATAGAAAAAAAAACGCTGTAAAAATAAAATAGATTCTATTTCATGACCACTGTCTCTGGCAAAATTTTATGTCGAACTGCATGGAAAACATTGTTCAGCCTGAAGTTGCACTTTGTTCTGTTTCATCATTAAATTATATCTTAAGAGACGCGATTGTTGAATTTCGAAAACATAATTATTTTTCATATCTCACGTCATGGCGTCTAAAAAATTCAAAAAATATGTAGTTTATTTACCTCTTTAGGGAAGAATGTGTTTTTATTTTTCCATTTTTCTACCTACAAATGTATTACAAATATCATTAATTAAATCTTTCGCTTGAAATTTTTTTCATCTTGATATATTGTCTATCCAACAAAAAAGCAAAAATTAAAAGAAAAAATGGAGAATACAGCAAATTCTCTAAAAAATTTTGGTCCCCTGCCCTGCATTTAAATTTGGGTTGTTAAGATTACATTAACGACAACTGGGAAAACTTCATTTACCAATACAGCAAAGAATTATTTTATACGAATAGAAACACATCTTTCTATGTTTACATGTCTGCGCCAATGTATGTTTAAAGTTTGAACACAATTCTGAATACTTTAAAGTGATGGAAAGTGATGTTCTTAAACTTTAGTAACATAAGAAGACTAAACAACAACTTCTATTAAGGATACTTAGAAATAATGTTCAATGCACAACAAGATTGATACAAGCACAATACTCAGTGATATGAATTGGTTACGGATTTCTCGATTTACTCATTCACCTTAATAGACACTATTGATTTGTAAGACAGGTGAAAGAGAAGGACCAGAGTTAGAAAATATATTTTTAGTAGAAGCGTATGGTTGTTCATGTACTTGAACAACTTAGAAAAAGTTTAATGTTGAAACGAACATTTATAAGTTTATTGCAAAGTTTATAATTTTATTTTTATGAAGTTTTAGTTTTCCTTATCTTTTTTTCTCTCATAAATGGAAAGTTATTAAACTAAAATGTGGAACAAAATTTTAATAATGTTCTTGTATACGAATAACAATTTTATACTATGAATGCAAGGCGAATTCTTAACAGGTGGTCTTGACTGCTCAGCTGATTATTTTTTGCTCCTTGCATCTCCTTGCATTTTGATCTGTTTTGTTTGTCAAAATTTGTGTATTTTTGATTTATATATAGTGTTTGACGTTGAATTTGACAAAGAAAGCAGGTATTTTTCAAAGCGAATTGAGGCGAGTCTACCTGTTGTAAATTTAACTTGCTATGAATGTTAGTTATTAAATGGAAATTCCCTTAAATGTACTTACATGAACTGTTTGTACAATATTGAAACAGAGTGAACAAAAGTTAAAATCATTTTCAAGGAAATACTTTTTCACTACTTTCAAAGTATAAACAAGAGTTTCTTTTCGACTTTTCCTTTAAATAAAATGCAACACTTACTTTTATATATTGAACATGGTCACAAAAAAGTTTTTCCTTTAATTGCTACATAAAAGTGTAAAAGAATGAAAGAATGGAATATGATCCATTAATATATTTCGCTGATACCTTTAATCGTTCAAAGCTGCCATAGTTTCAATTTTTACCTTAATTCAATTTTAAACTATAAAAAAATTAATTTTCATATAAAGGATTATGTATACTTAGCTACCAATAAGTCCGAACAGGAAAACATGTTGAAACTTTTGAATTTATAATCAGTAAAAGTTTGCCAACAAAAAAATATAATATCAGTAATGCATTTACATTGACGTAGTGCCAGCTGGGTTGGAAGGTATAATATGCAAAGGGAAGGCTGTGTGTGAGAAACGTTTTTATGTACTTTTGACGTCACTGATGGTGTAACAAAACATGTTTATACAGTGGTGTTGATATATCACAATTAATTTTGTGAGTTTTAGCATTAAATATGATATATGACAAGACTATGGTGACTGTCTATAATTTCTCATTGAAAAAATGACTGTCGTACTGATCGCCTTTTCGAAATTTAAAACACCCTAGAAACTTTCCATTCAAAATCGCGATGGCATTGCTTGTGTGGCACGCAGCACCGCCTTGTTGAAAATAATCTTCATCAACATTAATATCTATCAATTTCGACCATACAGTAGCATAACCCATCCATATTTCTAGTTGCTTCAGCCTAATTTTCGAAAATGTAAAGTCCATTGATCCCGCCAGACCAAAAACAGCTACAAAAACGGCCATACGTTGAGGATGACGAGGCTTTTCATAAATAACTCATGGGGCTTCCGAGCTCCAAATGCGACTTTTTTGCTTGTTGACGTAGCCTCAACATGATTTTTAATAATTTCAATGCGTTGCTGAAACGTACATCGTTATATTTTTTATTAATGGTAAATTTTTTACTTTCCATTTATCAAATAGTTGCAGCTTGAGTCATGACAACGGGATATTAAAATTGTTTCGTTTTATTGGAACACCCTGTTATTTTAAATTATTGATCCCTCAATTGAAAACATAATAAGAAATAAAAATTTTTAATTATTTTTTAAAACATTTATAGTAAAATAAGGACCAAAAATAGTTGTACAAAGAAAATTTCCAGTGGGATAGAGATGAAAAGGTAAATTATATTACGGTTTATTTTTATTCTAGCGTTTTCTTTTTTTCTTTTCATTAAATAAAACTTTGCGAAAGAACAGAAAATTATTTTCTAGTCATATACCGCCTATCCGCTCTAAAAAAGTGTTTTGAATCATCCAAAAGATATGTACTGCACAATTTTTTATTATGAATTCGTTCCGCTTGGCAGAAATCGTAAATGAAATGAAGGACTAGACATTCATCTCTTAGAAACTTGTCATAAGTATATAGTTTTTTTTTATCGAAGGGTAGCTAAAATTCAAGAAAGTAGAAAAATGTATATGCATTATTTTATGTAGATATAAAAATCACAAAAACTGACCACTTTTTATATAAAATTTTAATAAATATCTGTTAAGCACGTTTCACTTATGTCAACCGTACACGACATGTTTTTTACGTCTGACTTGTCACTTTTGTGACTCATACATATGTAATTGAGCATTTTTGCCAAGATTGTTATTTTACAGATTTATCATCACAAATGTTTATGTACAATTTATGTACAATTATGATCTGAGCGCAAATATTATTAGAATTAGAATTAGAATATGAAAAGTTTTTGATGTTTTGGAAAAGTATATTTGTATTGAATATTGAAATTCAAAAGTAAAAAAAAGAATTCAGAACATACAAAATTTACACTGAAGTGGAATGTAGTACATACCGAGTTAAAAGTATTTTTTAGTTTGTGAAATACATTTAAAAAGTAACAAAATTGCTAAAAATTTTTATCACCAAAAAAACACCTGATGTCAGAAGGCTTGTCAGATTAAAATGGAACACGCTCTAATTGAAATTTTGTCAGATGACTTTGGACATGAGTTTTACAGAAGCAATGTGTTAAAGGTACCACACGACTTGTACGCACATATTTTACAGTGTGAAATTTGACAAGTCAGATGTAAAAATCATGTCGTCTAGGGTTGGCATTAATAAGAGTTGATGTAAGTTTAAAATATATTAGTTCACTAAATATATTTTGTTAAATAATTATGAAAGTTAAATTATTTTCTATAAAAACAATAATTAGTTTCAGATAGCAACAACACAAAAAAAGTGGCAACAGGTACAAAAGTTTTTTATTTTTTTGCACTGTAATTTTTGTTTGACGGGAGGATTACGTTAATATATATACTTTTACCTATTAAAACTTGAGTTAGCATTTTTCGTATAGAGGGAAATCTCAAAACATTTTTATATTATCTTTCGCTATTTCTAATTTGTCTCCATTAAATTTGTTTCATTTACGAGAATTATAAATTCCTGATTTTTGATGACATACGAGTATATGTAATTACATTAAAATGATGTTGATGACAAAGTGGGTGTATAATAAAGGTCAATGAATGCTATTAATTATAATGAAAACAAAAACTATAATAGACAAAAAGTTTTACTTTATCGCATAAAATTTGAGCAGGTGCAAACATTCATTCAATAAGCAACATGAAATTAGTAAATGCATGTATTCAGACGTAGAAGTAATTTTTTAAAGTGAAGCTAAAATTTATTATACAAGGAAAAATTAAAATTATATGGATTAAGCTTTATTACATTTAAACATGAAATTTCCCTGCAGAAGCATTACATGTAAAATAACTTCAATAAATGTAGTAATTCTCCTGTTTAATATATTCTTTTTTTTTCTAAAAGCTTTTGGAAATTTTAGTTCCAACTCAAGTCTGAACTATTTGTAGTTGCCACTAAAGATATTCATTGGGCGCATTCATAAGACGTAGCTGTTGAGCTCAACTGTTGTGAAACTGTTGTCAACTGTTGAGTTCAACAGTTTCGTCTTAGAAACGGGTTGATGAATAATTGGCTAATGAGCAGCTAATTAATGCAAACAATTAAAAAGAAATAAAAATGCTGCAAATGAAATAATTTAAATTTGCTAAATTAATTAAATTGGTTTAAACTAAAAAGTATTGACAACACAGAATTTCCAATGGGGTTTTTCTTGACAGGAATTTTTTCATTTTTATTATAAAATCTGCACCACAAATTTAATATTCGTAAAATAAAAATGCAGAGAAAATACTCTAATAAAATAATAAAACTTCGCCGATAACATTTATATTTCACCACTAAGCCGCCACTTTGTTAAAAAAATTCTTTAAACCTTATTTTTAGCTAATTATATATTTCAAATAAATAAACATCATAATAAGCCTACGTAGGAGTATATTTAATGAAATTAGTATTTTAATTTTATTTTCGTTACTTTATCGCATTTGTACTGCAAAATTTAATTTGCAACTGCCACCTAACAAAGCGGCGTATCATTACAGTATAAAAGCGCATAACTCTCTTGATCAGCTGCAGAGCTAAACACAATATGTTGATTATATCTAGCGAAAAAAATTTATAGTGGAAAAATTGGCATCAAATACTCAACTGTTGTGTGGAGCGGAACTACTCAACTCTGTGTTTCTAAGACAAATACTCAACGGTTGCGCAACGTCTTATAAGCGCGACCATTGCCTGTTTTTAGTTGCTACAAAAAAGTTAGATTTAGTTGAAAAGTACGTCACTTAAAAAAATATATAAAAAAGACTATAAGGATATTGAAGTACTAAAAAGGTCTTCGATCTACAATAGTAAAATTACTCATTTAAAATGGTTGACGATGAATTTTATGCACGATACATACTTGATAAGCACACAGAAAAATTCATTATTAATACAATTTCATAGTATTTGAAATAAAAAAAAAACAATTCGATTGCTTAAAAAAGTTTTGAGAAAATAAATTTCTTTAGTTTAATAGATTTTAAACACTAAAATATATTAATGCAGGGAAAGAAAATAATAATTATTCTTGAATATTCAAAAAAAAAACAATCAAAAGGGAATATCGGAGAGATAATCCAAGCACATTATTTTGATCGTTTTCCACAATATTTTCAGAAAAACATATTCTGATTTACATTTTTTTGTCAGAAATATTTATTTGACAGATTCTGATCCATTTGAACTTAAATCAATCCCAAGCGGTGTTAAAAGTTAGATAATCCCAGATGTGCTAAATGCAATTACAGAAATATTGATTTAAGTACGGACGGATTTGAATGCTCAATTAAATTTTTTAGTTAATTCAAGATTTTGCACTTGATTAAAGAATTTAGTACTCATTTTTAGAAACTCCAGGATTTGGTATCAAAAGGAATGTCGTGTTTGGCTCGCTATTTGTACTCATAGTAATTCGAAAATACTTGAATTTAGTACGGCGTTTTTTTCTGTGTAGCTAAGTACAATTATGATTATGCATATTTGTGGAACTACTAACTGTTGAAAGTGAATAAGCGCTGCGTCTTTACTGTAGGGAGCAAATGACACTATTCCTGTGAAGGGTTTTAACAATCCAAAAATAAAAATATTACAGGAGTTCATAAGGCATATCAACTGTTTTGACGTTTGCCAGAGTTATGTTATTTTTCAAAAATTGTAAGACTAACAAAAAATATGTCACAAAATATCAACAAACATCTAATAAACATAAACTCTTACAATTGATACAAAAGATAGTACAAATTTATGAGTTCCTTCATTTAGGCTGTACATTGTGCTACACAGAAATCATTGAATTTTTACCGAAAGTATTTTTGAAAATAAAAATAAAATGGAACAGTTTCTGTTGTATTGATTGAAATGTTTGTTATACTAATAACACAATATAGAAAAAATCATCAGGATGAACAGGACATATCTATAGCCCTGTACAAACATTTCTTTAGAAACATGTATTATGTGAAATTATATACAATTCAAAAATTGTAAAATGAACATATTTTTTTAATCATATACGAGTAAACAACAAAACAGAATTTTAAATATATTTTTTAATTGAATTTATTATTTTCGTATTCCAATTTGAAAGTATATGTAGATTAATTTACAATATATTTCTCTTAGAATATTTGTAACAAAAACGATCATAACAGAAAACATTTTAAATTGAGCGATGAAAAAATAGGGTCGTTACAACGTTTTGAATTCTAAAACAAAGTATGAACAATATTTATTTTTTCATGGCCTTGATGACCAAAGGAGTAAATGTAGAAGAGATGAAAATGTGTATACAAATTAGGACAACCAGTAATGAAAATGATTACAAAAGTTATTGTTATGACAAAACGAAAAGAGTTGTACGCCATCAATGCAAATACTTTCAGCGGAAACTACAAAAGCAAAAACAACGAAATGTCTAAAACCAAAAGTGTTTCAGGCAAAACACAACAAATGGCAATTGAACAACAAATATTCAAATATTTATGCTCCACTGGATTTTAGATATCACAAACACACACTAATGCAGACAAATATTAACTTACAGCCTTTTATACTTTTGCCAGGAAACTGCACCTAAAGTGAGATAAAAATTAAACAAAGTCACCTTCTACAATAAAATAAAAGAAGATTTCATCGCAGTAGGTAATTAAATACAAATTTAATTTAACTGAGAAAGAAAGGCAAACCCTTTGCTGAAGAGATATTATCCCGATTATTAAGAAATTAAAAGGAGCTATTTAAATATTAAGGAAATTTTATAATTTAAATGAAAATAAAACTTTTATCTTTCAGTACTGGAAATGAGAGGATTTTAAGACCATAAGAAAAATCTTAAAGTGTTCAATTATGCAAACGTCGTCAATACAAATCGCTCTTTCAACAACAACAATTTATTTTAATCGAAAAAACCTCTATCATAATCATTTAATTTATTGACCCATAAAAGAAGAAAATGTTTATAAGACTTGTAAATTTTTCAATAAAAACAAGAATGATGCTGCATATTTAATAGTATTTACATATATAATCATATTTGGATTTCACTCGCCAGTAACTTTCATTTATTATTGCTTCTTCAAAGTAACCGTTTGAAATTACATTCTAGTCGTTAGACAATTTACTGATTTAGAGCACTTTATTTATAAGACCAAATTTCGTAGTTATTAACAAGTTTCCTATGTTGCTTAATATAGAGGATACGAATCGTTCGGTAATTCGTTCTTTGCTTTTGGAATACTCATTTCAAAGGTGTAACTTGTTAACGGCAGCGCAACACCGTTTTGGAAATATTTTTTTTTGCTGCACAGAAAACAATTTTTAAGTTTAAATAAAGATCAACTACTGGAATAGGACCTATCGCATAAATAGTAAACTTAATTACTAATTGGTGCAATTATCTTTATTGACACAAAATCCAAACAAACATATTTATATAATGAAAAAAAAAATATTAAACAAAATTACCAAGTAACTTAAGTTTTCTTCCAGCAGGTACTTCGATATTTTCGATACATTAAATAAAATGTTTGAATTTGTAAATTTAGTAATAAATTCAAACATGATTTTTTTTTTTAAATAAACCAATTAGGAAATTAGTAAAATGAAACACTGCAATTAATAAATAAAAATTAGTTTAAATGAATAGAATTCCTGAATTGGTAGCTCATCCACCATATTCTCCGGATTCAGCCCCTAGTGACTACTTCCTATTTCCAAACCTAAAGAAATATCTCGGTGGAAAGGAATTCAGCTCCAATGATGAAATTATTGACCAAACAAATGCCTATTTTAACGACCTCGAAAAATCCTATTTTTGGAAGGATTCAAAAACTGGAGAAGTTGGACTAAGTGTATTGAGTTAAAAGGAGATTATGTTGAAAAATAAATTTTTGTTTTGCAAAACAAAACTGTGTTCTACACAGTTTCACACGGACTTATTGATCTGCCCTTGTAATAAATAATGGAAAAATTAACGAGTGTTTCAAAAAATAATCTTTATTGTGTTTATTTAAATAGTTAAAAATAAATTTTTTGAATAAAAATAAGCTAAATTTAGCTTTGAAAAGTCTAATAATAATAATAAGCTAATAACAACTTTAACCCATTAGTGCATAAGGTCCCTTTAAAGGGACGGTCAGCTTTTGCTCTCTTACTCTACCATTTTGCAATAGAGATCTCATGTAAGTTGATGGTATAGTTGTTGACATTACACCAAACCAGTTTGTGATTGATTGCAGTGCAGTAAACTATAAATTGTGTGATTTTTTTGCGAAATATGGAACAACAACTAAAAAAAAATATCAGAACACGTGGAAGGTAAGTAAATGTGAATAACAAATAAATACAGGTGAAATTATTTAACAATTTTAAATGCAATTATCTTAAATTTATTGTAATAAACAAATTTAAGTTGTTGTAAGTGATAAAAATATTGTAATTTGTGAATAATACCGTTATTTATCCAACGTCCCTTATAAGGGACGCTATGCAGACAGGACAGTTAACAATAATATTTTATTACAACAATAATATTTTATTACAGACTAACAGTAGCTGAAATACTGGAAGAGATCGAAGCTTTTGATGGCCAGTTGCAAGAACTTGACATTTTTGCAATCCCACCATTGGAGGAAAATGAGACCGACCAGGATTCGGACGGTAGTGATGACGAACACGAGGCGAACTTGGATCATCTCGGCCCGAAATTATTGACTGCGGAAGGCGAGATCCAAGACGAATTCGATGACTGGAGTGACAGTGACGATGAGCCACTGGCTAAATATAGAAAAACCGTCAGTTCGAGTGTGCGTGCGGGAAATGCCTTGCGTTGTAAGATGGAAAGATAATAATGTGGTGATCATTGGCTCCAACTTTGATACCAACGATATCGGGACGTGCAAGCGCTATGCGAGAGGGCAAGGTGCGATACAGATACCACAGCCGAAACTTCTTCAGCGCTATAATCAAGGCATGGGAGGCGTTGATAAAATTGACCAGATGGTGGCTGTGTACCGGTCTAGAATTAGACAGCGTAAGTGGTGGTGGCCCATATTTGCATATTTGTTGGACGCATCGATCGTAAACGCATGGATCCTTATGCGGAAAGTTCATCCGAACGACCCAAATTGTGACACTCTGCTAATTTTTCGCAGGTACATAGCCATTTCGTATCTAGAGAGATACGGAATGCCGTCCTCAAGAGGATCGAGTAGAACCAGTATCAACCATGATGCGCGCTACTATGGAAAAAACCATATGATTGAGTACTCTAATACGGATAAGAGATGTGCCTATTGCGGAAAGAAGTCTAACTTTTTATGTACTAAGTGCGAGAAAGGGCTTCATCCGAAAGAATGCTTCAAGCAATATCACACTTCAAATGCCCATACTGCATAGTGTCCCTTATAAGGGACGGTCCCCAAAACCCCCAAAACACGTTTTTTTTAATAAATCGAATTAAAACTACTTTATTAGACTTATTTCAATGCATAATGATTAAAAAAAAAGGTAAGTATATTGCCAGGGAACTTCATGCACTAATGGGTTAAAACAACACAATAAATGTGTTGTGTTGAAGATCTTTTTATAATTATTGAGTTAAGGATATATTTGGTTTGAGGTCAGTCTGTCTTATTTAATATATAAAAACTCGTATTTACGTTTTATTTTTGTTTTTATTAATTTGTAGTTCCAATACTTTGACCTACTTTGTTGGCTATTTTCACGGATACAATATTTGTAGTTTAATATGTTGCAGTGCTGTTCCTTGTTCACATTTATACGCTTTGTCATCAATGATTTGTATACAATTTTCGAATATATCGAACAGTGTCGAAAACTAGAACTTGTTTCTGATGGAAAATCGATTCAACATACAAATGAAAAAAATGTGTTTCTCTTCTACCAATGAAAACTTCTATTTGCACTTAAATAAATCTGTTTTTATTTTTGCTTTGCTTAGGTACATGTTAGGACATGCATTATCAGTACTAAGCGAATAAGTTTGTGTGTATGCTTCCCTAATATAAATATACATTTAAAAATACATGCATATACGAGTACTATTTGTAATATGATCGAACTGACAAAGGCAAGTATATTTTTAGTTAAATTTTATGTCGAATGAATGTGTTTGCACATATAAGTTGGCCTATTGTGATGTCACACTGCCAAAACTGTGGCTAATTTGCATCTTGATGCAAAGCAAAAGCGTGTATACGAGTGTATACTCGTAGCATATTAGTCCTTTATTTATAATTATGTTTTATTGTTAACAAAATCGATTAAATACTTTCTCTGCTTTAATGTACAATAATTGCTTTTGACTTATAAATCTGAGATTAATTAACAATGATTAAATTATTTCTTCTGTGTCTTGGGTATTGTCTTTGGAAAGTGTTAGTCTGTTGATTGAGTGTTATCCTTTTAAAAATTGGTAAAACTTTTCTTATTCTTCCTATGTAAATTTATATCAGTAACACATTAACAAAAACTTTTCTACTGTGCTTTAAATAATAATTACTCCTGAAGATGTAGGTTTCTGGCACCAATCAATTATAGTTATATTACTAACGTCATTTCTTACTATATTCTTATTATAAATATAGTTATTTTCAACTAATAATTGAATATGAAGGTGAAAAGAATTAAATATGGTTAGAATATTTGTTCAACTGACAAGAATTATAATATACAACATTGTATCAAATAAAAATCTGAAAGTAGTGAACTGACAGTTGTTAGTTAACGTAGTTATGCACCAAAACTTCACTCTTTTTGTAAAAGAAATCGAGAAGAGAAACATACTTGACAAACATTTTTTTTGAGATTTTCTTAAGTTTCTTAAAATACACCGAGTTGCCGTTAAATTTCACAAAAAAGCTACGTTATTTTATATTTCGATTTGTGAATTGAACAATTATCTATTTCAAATTCCAAAATAATACAAAAAAATCACCTTCTTATAACTTTCGGTATATTTGATAATCTTCTAATAAACGTAATAAACGAAATCGAAAATGCTTAAATGTTTATCCATTGTCAAAATTATTTTTGAGACAATACACGTTCAAATGAACGTGCACATGAAATTAGTTCAATAAAAATACATTTTCATTGAACTGAAATCACAATGTAAATATCTAACATATTTTGATTTTATTAAAATCTATGAAAAAATCAAAATTAAAAAAGGAATATCCGACATTCCATAAAATAATATATTTTATTATTTACTTTGAAAGAAAGTTAAATTGAATGCGATAAAGTGTAAAAAACACATGAACAAATTATATTAGTAATTTATACATGCTTCATTTCATACACATACACTTAAAGCCATACATGTCTATATACGCACATACACATATGTAAGCGTATGCACAGTTAGTCAATAACAAAATAATAAACATAAAACATCACGAATGAGTTAGATTTTTTATTGTTATTATACCAAATTTTTTTTATATAATTACACAGGGCAACATTTAAAGAATCAGGAGCTCATAGCAAGCATTTTTATGTATCTTCCAAATCCAAAACGACGAAAGGTAAAGTGATATGAGAGAACCTAATAGTTTACTTTCCTATTAAAAATAAATTTTAGTAAGTCAATGTTAAAACAAGCAAATAGTTTTCTTAAAGCTGACCTTAAACTCAAAGTGCTTAAATATAGAGGGGGTTTCAACAAGTACTTTGTTTTCTAATACAAAATAAAATAAAAAATTTAGAAGAAGATGACTAAATGAAGAATGATATTTAGCAAATGTCCACCACGACCACGCTGACAGATGCTAATTCTTTCATCAAAGTTTTTCATCAATTTTTGGCAAATTGGCGGCTCTATTTCGTTAATCACATCACAGATTTTGTGTTTTAAGGCTGCAATCAATTTGAATGGTTCCATATAGACTCTGTCCCTTGACATAGCCCCAGAAAAAAAATTAATTGGTGTTAAATCACACGATCTGGTTTGCAATAAATTGATCGCTTCATTGGCTGTGTGACATATGGCCCCGTCCTGTTGAAACCACATGTCAGTGATATCCACATCATCAATTATAGTCCAAAATTGAGTTGTTAACACCTCGCGAAAGCGTGATCCATTGACTGTTACCGCATTTCCAGCCTCATCTTCGAAAAAACGGCCCAATCACGACTCCAGACCCCATAGCGCTCCATACAGTCACACTTCGACCATGCAAAGGTTTCTTAATAATCGCTCTAGGATTTTCAGAAGCCCAAACGCGGCAATTTTGCTTGTTGACGTATAAATTGTTCCTGTATGAATTGAGCGGATCTACGGCGATGTGAGATGTCGGTCAGCTTCAATTCTTGCACCAATTGAACCTTCTATGGCTTCAAAGCCAAATCCTTATGCGAAATTCGCCATGTGGTGGTTTTGGATAACCCCAATTTTGGAGAACGTTGAGGAATTGAAAAATTTGGATCTTCTTCAACACTGGCTCACGGCTGCGATGTTTTCAGTAAAACGACCCGGTCGAACACGCGTTAGTGTTGGCACATTTTGTATCGAGCCTGTCGACTCAACGACATAATTCTTAATAGTGGCCTCAAAAGGACGATTATGTTGTCCGAAAATATCACGAATTTTACGAAATGTAACTTTAACAGAACCACCATTTTTATAGTGGATTTTAGTTATTTTAATGCGATTTTCGAGCGAAATTGAATTCACTGTAACAGTTGCCAATGCATCTGCTACAAATACATCGAAAAACTAAATGTTAAAATTATCATGTTGTTGGTGTTGCCACAATTGATATAAACAAACTTCTTGTTGAAAAACCCTTTACTTTTAATAATTGGGATGAACTACAAGATAATAGTTTTGCATTTAAAAGCTTGTTTTAAGATATCCTGAAATAGCGACTAAACCTTATTCAAAGGAACAAATCCTTTAAGTTTTCATATCTGCGCTTTAAATCTTCAAGCAATAAATAGAAAACAGAAAGAATAACAAAAAAACAAAAGGATGACTTTTCACCAGAGCCAGACTCAATGCTAATAAACTGTTACGAAGCCTAAGTAATAATCTAAATTTAATCTAAATTTATTCCATAAAACTAAGCCGCACACAAAGGAATACTTGAGCTAAAACGCTGACCAAAAATGCAAAAATTAATTTAAAGAACTCTTAAGAACTAAGAACGCAGCTCGATACGCAATAACATTTTTCATCATTTTGTAAATTTCGATGATCTTAAGTTGCGATTTGTAGCTCTGAGACACTGCTAAAATCAGGAAATAAGACAATATTACATGCGATATTAATGGTTTTGTTTCCGTTTCAAGATGTTTATGTGATATTTTTTTATGGCTAAACGAACACAGCAAAAATCTGCCACTAGATTTTTCATATCAAACTGCACCTAAAACAATAAGAAACTCAATCTTTTAATTAATTTAAAATACATTTGATCATTTTGGCCAGCTTTTTGGGCCAAATACTCTTTTGTGCCGCAGAAAAACAATTCTATAGCTCTGTGTTATATTCTTATTTTTCTACAGGCTTCATAAAATATACAAAAAACATACATATGTACATGTATTAAACACCAGCCAATAAAGATAACACCATACCTACAAACTCGCTCATAGTTATGCATACATACAGCATTCTTCCTTTCACGCTCAATGACACATAAGGAGCAATGAAGCGCATCCTGTAAAATAATTTTGGGCATGTTAAAGTCTTAAAAGATATCAAGGCTTTTTAAGTAGACCAAAAGAGCACAAATATTTATATTATCAAAACAAAAAGTTAAACTTAAAAAAAACTTTAAGTGCAAAACTTGTTTGTGTCAGACCCTAAAATTCAGAGCCTTCTTTGTGATGGAAAATATTAAGTTTACGAGTATAGTAAATACTTATTTTCAATTAGTCTGAGAAAAAAAGTAAAATTTGTATAAGAGCTATAATTCGAAGACGAAAGGGAAATCAAAAGTGGGCGAAAAGAAATAAATTAATAGTAAATAGCCTATAAATAGAAAAAGGTAAAAGTATAGAAATAGCCAGCTAATTTGTTTAGGGTTTAGGTGGTTTTGTTGCTTCCCATTTTTCGCAGGAAAGTGCAGAAATTACATGGTATTGCTTTTAAGCCGATAAAATATATATATTTTTAATTGAATCGATGCTCTTTACACTTTGTAAATTAATATTTAATTTTTTCCTATAAATTTTTTTTGCTGTTAATTGTTAAGTGACCAACTGTGTGGAGGTTGTAAATAAATCTTATTTTTTTAAAGTTTCTGTATAAAAATTCAAGGTTTTAAACTTTTGGTTTAAACATACATATTAACTTTTAACTTACAATAAACAATAGTTTTTGAAAATAAATTGTTAGAATATCTGTCATGCATGTGGTAAAATTAATTTTTTTACTCATATTTCTTCCAATTCATTTTGCACCAAAAACATTACGGAAAATGTAGGCAGTACAATTTCTATTGAATTTGTACATGTATTTTTATTGTACTTTTAAATTTTATCTGTGATAAAGGAAAACATTTGAGCAATTGTTTAAAAAGCGACATCATATTTAAAATATAAACAATTAGTTTTTGTCAAACTATTTATGAATAAATTATTTAACAAATGTATTAATGTTCAATGATTGTATTTTCTTTATGCAAATTAATATATTATTAACGCTAGAAAAAATAAAAACAATGGAATACAAATTCAAAAATACAATATTAATACTAAAAATATATTTTATACGAGTTTTATGTGTGTACATATAGTGAGTGACCCGTGTTCTGTAAAGCGAATACAACTTAGTTTATAATTTTAAAATTAATCAACATATAATAATGTTCCCTAAATCCATCGGTATACTGTTTTTTTAACTTATTTGGCTTTAATTGAATGTCTGGTTGGCTCAAAATGTTGAAATAGAATATTTGTGACTACTACGCATTACTGGGAAATTCTTGCAAGTTCTTAAAATGCCAGTTATTTTAAAATAAGCTAAAATAATTGTTCTTCTTACCAGCTTCGCTTACAACTCAGGATGCACTATTGCGGTGTTTCAATGGAGTTTCTTCTATCATTAAAATCCTGCCGATAAGAAGCGAACTTTTAAGTCTTGCTTCTTTCCTTTACAAACCTATTTGAAAGTGATTCTATATATTAGTTACCTATTTGGTTTGCTACTTAACTTTTGTGATATCACGGCTTTTTGTCGAACGGAAAAATGAAAATGTTGTGTAGTATTTGTGAGGGAGACTTTTTTTTAATATAGAAGAATAATTGCATTGAAAAGCGGGCTTTTGTAAGAGAAATAGTTTTCATAAGAGATATGGTCTAAAAATCGGGACTGAAATTTAAACAAATCAAAAACCGCACATAAAATATCCTTGACAAACATAATTTCAGGACAATTTATTTTTTTGTAACCAACATACTTGAAATAAATATTAGAAAACATTAAAAAAAAAAAACTATAAGAACAACACCATTAATTTGTATGTAGTGTATAAATGGCAAACTCATGTCTTATTTTTTTTTTTAAACAAATTTCAATCAAACTACAACTTTGTGCAACGATAATAATGTAGTAACTATAGAATTAACCTGTGAAGGAGTTGCGCCAATTCGCACCTCGTTGGTCAGCTTTTGTGTGGCCCTTAAACGCTGCTAAACTAGAGGGTCACATAATTATTTCAAGTGCAACTTAGATACGCTGTGGCGAATGTCACAAAAAAAAACTAAAAAAAATGCCGAAAATGTGATGACGGCTGCCATAGTAATTGCCTTGAAGTTTTTCATTCTTAAATCTTATAACGTAATTAAATAAATTAATAAATATTTGTTCAATCTACATCTTAAGGAGTTTCATTTCAATAAAAAATCTAATAATATTGTCCTAGGTTTTCGTGTTTAGCGGTGCTCAGTGTCCGAAAAACGGGGCGCTGAAAATTTGCAAAATGGAATAATGTTTTTTGAGAAAATGAGTTACAAGTTTTTATATTACACATACTTGAATGGAATAACAAAAAAATATTTTCTTCTCAAGAGGTGAGTAAACAAGAGATGACTAAACCAGAGATGGCTAAACAAAAGATTTGTAGCAAATTTTTAAACAATTTAAAGAACGAATCGAATATAGCCTTTGCATTCTTAATACAAAAATGTTTTTTAAGTTGTGACGTTATTCAAGTAAATGAGCGACATGTCATTATTACAAGTTAAATTTATATAAATAAAAAAATTTCATGGTCTTACGAAAAAAAGTTGAGTATATATGGGTTAAATAAATTTCAATCAAACTGCAACTTCTCGCAAAACAATTCCTCTTATTTATTACAAAATTTTATTTTGAAATTTGCACTGATGGTGCGGTGGAATTTTCATTATGTTACTTCTGTTGCAATGTCTCAGTTTAAATATGTATGCAAGTAAAGATAACAGCATTGACAAGAGCAAGATAAGCTCACTTCACTTAATTGGAAAAATTATTTGAATACGTGTACGTGAAAAACAATAAGAAAGAGTGGGCTAATTGGTTGAATATTAAACGAAGTGTATGTTTCACTTGTTTGTTTTTCTTCATAAATTAAGACATCTTTTTCATTTATTTATCATTTGTTTTTCTTTATTTGTTGCCGTTTTTATTGGAATATTTAATTTGGTTTCTTCGTTTTGGTTTATTATGAATTATTATTTTGTTTTTGATTTCGCTTGTTACTCGTAAAAGCGCAAATAATATTGAAGTCAATCGCTGTAGCTGTTTTTCTTTCTAGCAAATGATAAAATAATACATTTGCGATTGCATATTCTGAACAAAACAAAACAATTAAAAATAACAGCATTATGAATTATTATTTATTATTGTTTAATTTATATGCATGAATTAAATCATCTGTAAGACAAATTCAAATTAGAATTCGAAAGAAGCGTTTCTAATTGCAAAATATTTGAGAGTGAGCTGCAGGTAAGTGGTAAATTTTTAAACTAAAGGGTGTTTTTTCTAGTAAGTGCTCTAAGTTGATCTGTTGAATTGTTGGCGATAGTAAGAAAAAAATAAGGATTCAAACAGATGAGCAGGATTTTCAGCTTCAACTGTGAATGTGTTTAGCAGAATCTTAAATGGTTGGATATTAGATTAAATATGGTAGTTGTAAACAAACTGCCAAAGTGAATATATTTCGCGATTCTAGTATAGGATCTCTCAGTGGAATGTTTACCTTCAGATTAATTTCTTCCAGGATAACACAATTTTCTAGCTGAAGCTTACCATTTATTTTGTTGCTTCTCATCTGAATATATAAGGAAAGCCCATGAGTATCCAAGCTTTTCATATAATATATCTTAAAAAATACCTTGCGTGTGTGAATAATATACCCATTAAACTTTTAATCAAAAAAGCTAATTGAATACATAATTGCATTTGTTTTATGTTCGCTATAAATCACATACATACACATTGTGGGTATAAATTAATTCAAATGATAACTTTGGCAAATAAATTATATGATATTTATTGTAACGTAAACGTAAGCTTCGTGTATAAAAATTACGAAATTGAAGTGCATTCTGTCAGGCTAGTTGATAGTAGTTAATAGTATGAAGTTGGTTGGCAAGAGACACAAAGCCGGAATTAAAGACAAAATGTTTGGTTAAGAAAATGACTGACTGCAGTTCGTACTGTCTGGAATTGTTGTTCAAAATCAAAATATGTATTGCGATTCCTTATACATTCTAATGTAAACAGATTGAATCTGGAATCCTCTCTAAATAAGACTACTACGGAGAATTGTTGATTTTAATGCTAAATGGAAGTTTTATAGCCACTCTTAATCACCTCATTAGAAATTATTGTTATATATAATAAACAAAACTTTTTTGAACTCTTCGAAAAAATATATCAAGATCTGCCTCGAATAATAAATTTAATAATTATTTAATATATTGATAATTGGAGAATACATCATTTAGTGGTAAGAATACTGAGTTTTAACTTTGACAATTTGGTACTATTCATCTCCATTGTAATCAGTTGTTTGGCGCACAGTCATTCATTCGCGGGCGAAAATAGAGAAAATACACTGGAATTATTTTATGAATTACATAACTTAAGAAATATTCAATAAAAAAAAATTGAAAATATCGGACAAAATTTGAAAATTATTGGACCGATTTTAAAAATATTTTTTTTGTGGCGTTTTTTTATGAGCAAAGCGAAGTTTAAGGTGAAAAATAGGAAAATTTATATATATTATAAATTTTTAGTTATTTAATTTATTTATGCTTAATTTCTGTTTAATTATCGACAAAAGTGAAAATATGCCCAAATTGAGAAACAATCAAGAAAAATGAAATTTTAATTCATGTTTTTCTGTTCTTTTTATAAAAAGATTGAACTTGAAGTGAAGAAAGAGAGGAGTTATTCTATTCAAGTTTTATTTCTGATTTTATTTATATAAAAAATTACTCTGTTTAATTATTAACAAATAAAACTTGCATTTTCGCAACACTTATATAATAGCGTATTGTTGAGAGTCCTGCTTTCAGAGTAAAATCATTTGTAAATGGAACGTATGAGTGATATATTTGTATTATAATTTTTGCAAAAACTTTAAAAAAGTTTTTGTGTATTATAAATTTCCAGCTCTACAACGTATAAACGGCAAAATACGTGTTACTTTAAAAAATGATTGAAAAAAAGGTATGAAATAATGAACTTATGTAAATTTAGTATAAGTCCATCTTAAGCTGTGCACCAAATTTCGTTATAAAGGATTGATTTACTGTGGGCCAGGCCAAAAATATATTGAAGTTTATTTTTTTAAATCTTTATGCAGTTAGTATTTGCAGGAATATTTAAACTTTTCTGCAGACCATGTCCTGACTTTTATCGTTAAAAACATTTATTTTTGCCTTGAAGTATTTTGGTTAATGATAATTCATGAGATATTTTTCTTTAAATTTTTAAAATAATAATATGAATATATAATAAAAAATAATAAAATTTAAGATTTTAAATATGCAGTACAGCCTTTATATTTGTTCGAATGAAAATACATATTTTTTGGTACTTAAGATATTTTTGAATTATACTATGATTTACTTGATTTAAGTAAATCTGGAATTACCATACTTTTAGCACCGCTTGGGTTTGATATAAGTACGGAAGGACTGATTTTTCTTTTAAGTGTATACACAAATATGAAAACACATGTCAAAGGCATTCTGAGGCATAATTCCATTTTATTTTTTAAGCATTTTAAATATTTTTTATAAGCAACTCGCTGCTTGAAGTTAATATTTGCTTCAAGTATAAGCTGGAGCATTTAACCAAACCTTGGAGAACTGCGTGGAAATCATAAGAAAATAAATTTTGAAACTACATTGCATACATTCGCACTCACTAAGCTGAAAACCTGGATTCTTGTAGCTTATGAAGGAAATATTTAAAGAAAGGAAATACAATAAAAATAATGAAAAAAATATATTTAGATTCTCAAGTGGAATGTATTAGATTCGAGCATTAAATTTTTAAAATGAAGATCCGAATCTTAAACAAAAGCCTGTTTTATATTGAAATTACAAAAACGATAATAATACGGCTTCAGTCGTTATCGATAAACCGAGTAAAGCAATCGAAAGTAGCATATGCCAGAGTTAACTGAAACAATTAGAAGTATTCTCAAAATCAAGTATTTTTATTTAAAATAGAGAAGGGCTTTCTGTAGGAAGAACAAACATAGAACTAGTTTGATAAATTTGAAGATATATAATTATACCGATTTTTCATAAAATCTGACGTAAGAAAATCAAAAGTTAAGCAGAGCTGAAACCGAAGTATTTCATTTGTATATAAATATTGTGTTACTATTTTAAATGTTCAATTGAATTATTAAACAGATCGCAATTACGTTTCCTCTATGATCCAAGTCCGACTCAATTGACCGCATTCTAGAAATTAATAATAAACTTTTACATAAATAAGTACGATAAAATATAAAAACAAAAAGTATTCTAAATAAATAATTTAAAACTCTGTCTCATTCCTGTGCAAAAACAAATTCGGACAAACACACATTGTTTATTTTTCAAGTTGGTGCTGTTACATGCATGAGTAATAAGTATTTATGTGTTAGTAGCAATTTTAAACGTTTATAGCTCTCTAAATATCGAAAAGATGCAAATAAAATTAAAACCCCGTTTAAAAAAATTTACATCTTTCTAAACGTGTTTGCCTATTAATAATATTGATTTTTCTCTATTAAAAATAACAAATATTCGCATAATTTATAGAACTCGATTTTATTCATGTGACTGCCGCGGTATGCTTCGCAGTAGCTTACTCTATCAGTCCAATTGTTAGACCTCATTGGCTCAAAGTATGTCAATCGATTCGCTCGGATTCGGATCGCTTTTTAACGATGACGCAGAGGAAATATTCTAAAGGCGTAAAATGGTATCTCCGAGGCACCCAAGTTGACACAATTAAAGAACTTGCAAGATTAAGCTCTTAATAAGCTATGTGACATGGCGCGCCGTACAGCTGAAATCAAAGATATTCCATGTTCATGCCTTCCATTTCAGGTCACATAAAGAGTCCGGAATCATCGCTCTCTAGCGCTCGCCGTTGTCTGGAATGGCGTTTTGACGTTCTGGGATTAAATTTCGCACTTTTGGCCACATTAGCCATATTCTAGTCGGTACGGACAGTAGGACGACGGATACTCTGACATCAGCAAGCCCATCCCACAAACTTTTTGTATCATTGATAAACTTCGATGTTGGTTATATGAAATCGTTTTACATCAGAAAACCAACTCATTTTCATTGCTTTGAATCTTTCTCTCTCTCTCACTCTTCCATTCAATAAGTCAGAAAGCAAATTACTAAAAGCCGAAAATTGCAAAATAAAAACAATGAAAGGTCAACAATATACAAGAAAACAAATTCAAATTATTTTGTGTTTAGATATAAATTGGCAGATATCTGCCTTTGCGGAACGTTGAAGTTTGCATAAACTTTTTAAACGTGTTTGTATTTATATTATCAAAGATAAGCAAAAATTAAACTTGGTAAAACACTTTTCAAAATAAAAGGTTTTTGTGTGTTATTATTTTGTTTTTTAAAAATCAAAAACTTTACAATAATTTAAATTGTTTATATTCAATAAAAAAAAGTTATGTTTCAAGTTCGGGTTCGGTCTTAAAAAATAGAATTTGTTGGACATTAATGAACCCTGTAATATCCATGTTATTAGCCGTACAATAAGTTCGGTGTGTTGGAGAGTTCTACTACACAAGTTTCTTAGTAAAAAATTGTGTTTTATGAAAAGAAAAATAAAATTTCAACAACCACCAAAATTTTCCGTTTTTGTGTTTTATGTACTTTAAGTGTTTTACTTTGAAAGTTTAATTGTTTCTTAAACTCACCTGAAATTTCTTTACTCGTTTGAATAAAACCATAAACTTTTCACGATTTAAATCATTTATGGTTTTATTATATATTAAACGGCTTTTGTATTGCAAAAAGTAGTATTTTATTTTACTACACAAAGTAATCTTATATTAAATTAAATATTCATCAACACAAAATGTATAAAAAAATTAAATTGCCTCAAAAAATAGGAAAAAAGCATATAAAAATGTGGCCCAAAGGTAAAAACCAACCACAGAAGCCATCAAATAAAACGTTACTTTTGCACCTTTTCTGCAGCTTCAAACTCAGCGCATTTTTTTTGTCTTTCGTTTAGCTCATAGAAGTGAACATTTTAAGAAAAATCTTTTTTTTTGTTGTTACTTACTGCTCATTTATTTTCTTGCTTTGTGTTACTTAAAAAATTTCATGTTTTTCACTTGAAAAGTGTTTGACAATTTATTAACTCTGTAAAAACTGTAATCTTCTTAAGACTGCAAGCTAAACAGTAAAAATGTAAAAGTAAACACTAATGAATAAAATTTTAAAGCAAACAAAAGTACTGCCATTTAAGCCGATTTATTATGTCCCTGTATACTACAGATTGCAAAGAAACAAAAATATCCTTGTTGTACGAACGAGTAGTATTTTTCAAAATAAATTGTGGAATAGAGTAAATGCAGGTATATTTTTTTCTACGAGTATCTTGTAATATGAAGCTGTAAATGTCATTAGAACTTTTTTTGTAGTGCACACTTGGCACCTAATGGTATCAAAAATATTGAAATGCCGAACTCAATCTGTATGTTCATAGAATGTCAATCGTATCTATTTAATATATCGAAACATATAGAGCGTCAAAACATCTATTAAAGTGAATATTAGCACTCGTAAATTTTGCCCTAGCGAAAACTTTTTTCACAGCAGGAACAATTGCAATATAAAATCCATTAAACTACCAACTCAAATTGTTTTACCATGTAATAGATTTTTACAAGAAAAAAAAATTAATTAAAGTTATAAAAGGCATTAAAGTCAAGTTTTCCCATATTTTAAATTTTATTTTAACTTACTTGCGCTAAATTGCAATGCCGCACAGTTTAATTAAAATAAAAAATGCTTTGCTTCAGAACAGCATGTTTTTTCACTTTAGGAACTAAGTAAATGAAAAAAGCCATTGTGTTGTTGGAAAGAGAAATTCTTTAACAGGATGCATTGAAGAGATCTTAACAAATAAAGTTGATTTAACATAAAATAAATTAACTTAGTAAATTTATGTTGTTCTGTTGGTGCAAGTTTTTACATGTTACATGCCAAATTCAAAGCCTTTGAGAATATATAAACAGTTCAAGAATTATTTTCCTTTATTTAAGTTAAGAAAATTATTAATTAGTTGAAAAAGAGAAATGGAAACCGCTTAATGTGTTCCTCGTTAGAGTTAACTTTTTTTCCAAGCATTTCTAAAAGTAGTTTGGCTCTTAAATTTTAAAAATGTTTCGAAACGTTTCGAATGCCGATGCGTCTATTTTTATTAAATTGAGTTTATTTTGGTTAAATAATTTAAAATTGTAATCAAAATGTGTAATTTCAGAGTTCTACACAAATCGTCAATTAACACCAATTAAATAATTTTCAGTAATTTGATCCCATTTTTCTTTATTTAATTCTTTTACATTTTGAAAACTTTTTTGCAGCACATACATTATTTATTTAATTAACTCATATCCTACGTCGCGACTTTTTATTTACGTTTAAAGTTCATGGGCAAATATTCAATTGCCGCTCCCAAAAAAAGTTGTTCAATTGAAGTATGCAGAATAAAAATTTTAATTTTCTATGCTAGAGACTTTCATGCTTAAATAGTTTCACATATTTTCATATTTGAATACAAAAAAAGTAGAATAAATAAAAAAAGTTATAGTCGGTGATGACAACTTGTGTATATTTGGCAACGAAATTTATTTCTATGCGCATTAAACAGGTGAAATTATTAATACAACAATTACAACAATGCAAGAACAACAGGCAAATTTTATATCGATTCTGTCAAAAATATACACAGAAAACAAATACAGCAAGACAAAGAAATCAGCTGCCGTAATGCTGTCACCTTGTTTGAGATTATTAAAAATATTTTAATTTTCTTCAAATGAATTTTATTGTCGACGAAGACAAATATACAAATCAATACAGCGCTGATTCAGTTCCTTATTTATTAAAAAAAACGGTAATTCGAATGTAATTTTGTTTGCATGCAATGGTGTCCATTTGCAAGAACTTCGTAAACTTTGAATGTATATTTTATCTATATATATCGCTTTGTTCCTATAAATTAAATATTAAATAATTAAATATTAAACTTAATAGAAATTCTCCAAAGTGCATGGTGTCAGCTATGAGTTTGTGCTAAGGGAAAAATTAGTTTCTAGGATTTCACGGATCAAAAGAACTCATGTGGACAATTGCCGATTCTAGCTTGTACACAGAAAGTAAAATTCAAATATTTTCAACTTACTTTGAGTACAAGTCGTATTCAAAATTTTGAGTACAAATAGCAATAAAATGTTCGTTAATCAAGACGAAAACAGGATTCCTTTAGATAACCAATTCTGGAGTTTCTTAAAATGAGTATAAAATTCTTTAATTACATAAAAAATCTTGAATCAACTAAAAAATTAAATTGAGCACTTAATAGTCCGTACTTAAATCCATATTTCTGTACTTGATTTTAGTAGATCTGGGATTATCGTACTTTGAACACCGCTTGGGATTGATTTAAGTATGGATGGATTGATTTTTCTTTCGATTTTTCAGTAAAAAATGCAGAGTGGTTCATTGTATCGTTATTTATCTTGAGTGAAGAATTTATACAAATATCTTGTTTACACACCTCTT
This sequence comes from Gymnocheta viridis, assembly GCA_956483585.1. NCBI lineage: Eukaryota > Metazoa > Arthropoda > Insecta > Diptera > Tachinidae > Gymnocheta > Gymnocheta viridis. Next base: position 122,449,123 of record OY101440.1, read on the forward strand.
GAGGAGAGAATATTTTTTTATTTAAAAAAATTTTAAACCAATTTTTTGAAGAATGAGTTTTTCTAATACGACACCGTTGCAATAAAGAATATCGATAAATTAATATAGTTCGTTAAAGAATTTTCCAGCAAAGTCAAAAGTTACTGAAGTCCAAAACAAATTGAAAAGAAAATGGCGTTTTGAATTGTTATGTTAGTGGTACTGTTTATCACGATTAGAAATAGATATTTGTCTATATGAATGTTTGAACACACAATAATTTCCCTCATTTGATAAAAAAAACATATTTGTATTTGAATCCTACTTACTCAATTTACATATAGTTTAAATTATATCAAATTTGAATTACACATACTTATCTTAATTTATACTTACTTTAATTTCTACTTACCGTGAATTCACTACCATTTTTATATATTTACTATATACATTATTTACTATACACTCTTATACATTCAATAAATTTAGTGAAAAGTAAATGATCAATTGAGTTTGGATACCTTTGATTAATTATTGTCATCCCTTAACGAAAAAAGTCAATGAGGTCAACAAACGTGGTTTGTATTATAAACACTTTCATGTGCAATATTTATTTGAATTTACCTGCATAATAATTTCAGTTTAATCAAAAGGCATTCTGAAGAAATATTTCTTGTTCGTCCTAGTGATCATAAGAGGAACAAATGCACAAGGAAATATATTTCATGGTGACTGTATTGTCATACCATACGCTTTTTAATGTAATGCACATGCAAGGTCCTAAAAACACACACGCAGGCAAATTAAAGTTATTATCGTTGCCTACAACGAATATAAACAAAATATGAATTTCACTCTCATTAACACATTCACTTCAAGACACACTCAAATTTATTTATATTGAAATCCGAAAACATTTTTTTACCTTCTTTTATTACATGTTTACATTCATTTCAGTCCTTTCAAGCTCACATAATAAAAAAAAAATAACTAAGAAAGCCAGAACATTTTAGTGCCTACTTAAATGAACAAAATATCTCTTTATATCTGAACTTTAAAGTGGAAAATAAAGTCCTCATATATGTATATATACCATTCTGAGTCTGTGCATAATTTGTATGTTGGCAGTTTCCATTATTATCATTACCAGCATAATTAATTAAATGTAAATACTTGCTTTTGTATCCTTGCAATTTTGCATATTGTTCCATTTTTTATTTATGACTCCTTTACATGTATTCTTATTTTTTTCTGTTTCTTTTAGCACTTTTTTTTGCTCACTGCTTAACATTGTTTATTTTGCATATTTCATTAGTTTTATAACAAGTTTTTTCATTTAATATTGTGTATTCGTATAATTGTAAATGCATTATTGTGTTTTGGTCTGTGTTTATCTCTGTGTCTTATCATTTTATTTGGCTAAAGTAACTTTTATATTTAAGAGAAGAAATGTCTCAAGTGCACTTTTGCCACAAATGATTTCCTAGCCGTAGTAAATTTTCTTTCTTATTGTAAATATAATTTTATTATTAATTTTTTTCATTTCATTGGAGCGCCATTAGCAGTTCTCTTTTTTAATGTAACGTTAATAATAAATATTGTAGATTAGACTTGAAAAAACAAAAACACAGCTTAATCCGTGGAGGATAATTGAACCATGTAACGTTTCATGTGTAAAAGCTTGTCAAATCACTCAAGGTGGCAGGCAACCTTTCTGATCTATTAACTTTTGGAAGATGTTCATATATAACGACCCTTCAAAATTTTCATTAAAAAGAGTTTAATTATTTTAAATTTCTTACCGTCCAAAAAATATCATATACATATTTTTTTAAGCAGATTTATTAAATAATTTTAATTCCAAGGAGAACTTTTTGCACAAAATTTTTTTCTACTTTTTATCGTTTGGCCTTTATACATTTTTGTTTCTTTTTCCGTGTATTTCTGACCGAAACTTCATGTCTTAAATAGACTATGATTTAAACAGCCTTTCCTTTACCATAAATTATTATGCATACATTATCTTTTTTTATTAACATCTCTTTTCCTTTCTTGTTTGTGAGTGAATGAGCGAGTGCATTGCTGTCTGTCTGTCTGTCTGCAGTTAAAAAATTTATAAATCTTACAATATGGTTTTGTCTTCATTTATGCATTTTATTTTCAGATTTCGTTGGCATTTTGGCAAAAAAAAAAAATAAAATTGACTTTGTTCATTGAATTTCTTATTAAGTTAATTTATTATTCCCTTTTTGTGGAAAAACTCTTCATAAATTGTTCTATGGTAAGTATTTGCGTACAAATTTTGTTAAATGGAATTTAAAGTGACGCTTACCAGATATCACAATGCAATTATTTTACTTATAAATTTTGATATAGAAAATAATTAATTTTTTATACAATGATTTATTGATCGTAATAAGTTCATTTAGTACCGAGTTTAGGAAAAATAGTATTAGTGCGAGTAGTAAAATTAATTATTATAAATAATAATTCTTTTAGTACGTCTGCTATTATTTTATCATTTATATAAAAAAGTGAAACTATAAATTGCTTGTCAAAGACAATTTTTGTTTTGTGTAAAAAAAATAATAGTAAATAAAAAAAGAGTTTAGCCTCTGGATGTTTACAAAAGGTTGTTTCTATATATTTTGGATGAAAAACTTTGCTTAGTTAAACAGTTTTCTTTTGTAATTTTTTGCAAAGTCCAATAGTTTGTTTTCCTAGTATAGTTTGACAATAAAAGCAATAAAAAATAATATTCGTCGTTGTAGTGAGTTTTTCATTTGTACTTCTTGTAGATTTTTGTGTATTTTATTATTCCTTTTCTTTAACCAAGTTTGAAGGTATTTTTTTCAGACAAGTTTTATTCAAATGTTGCGTATTTTTTAATAATTTTTTCTTGTCAACATTGGTAATATACATTTTTTGTCTTTAAAAAATAATCTGTTTGAGCATCATTGTTAAGGCAGAAAAAATTGGAGAAGGTAGATTTGCATAGACATAAAGTTATAAATGCAGCAAATATTTTTTTTAATAAACTAAAGCAAAATGCAATATCAGGCATATTTTTTTTAACTTATCACTCTTAACAGTCTTCTTTGTTTATGTCGGCATTCTGTATCCTAAAAACCTGCACCCTGGAAGAGATAAGTTACAGATTTCTTTTTTCGTACACCAACATAAATATATAATTCATAAAATTCCGAAATTTATGCTTTTATTGCAAACGAAAAGCCTTTTTTAAAGAAACAACTAACTTTAACCTAATGGATGAATTATTTTGTAATATTTTTGTAAACGAAATTCAAAATATCAAGATTTGCGACCATCTATATAATTACCAACGACCAATTTTATTAATAAGATTTGTGCTACCATTCTACGGCCGATTTCGGCAAAACTTTTAGTCTTGTAAAGACACTTCCTTGCATGTTCACAATTCATATTTTATTAAAAGTGATTCAGTATCTTGGGATCAATAAACACTTAAAGTTGCTACTAATGCATGTACAAATCTTTCATATGCATGTACCTGCTTCAAGTTAATATGTTTTTGAAATAAATTTAGACAGAGCTTTTTCTCTACTTTGTAAGCGTACGTATTTAAAAGTTTAATGTTTTATTAATTATAGCAAGAATATGGTCGATTACATAGATTTTTGGAAATACTAGTTATTAACATACTGCTTAGAATAATTAAGATTGACTAAATTAAGAAAAAAGAAAAATTTTACAGCCAAGTCCAAGTTTTTACTTCATTAGAAAATTTAAAAAAGTAATTATTTGATTAAATTCAGGTATATTTGTCATGTACCAACTTTTATTTTTAGCAGAAAATTAATGACAACATTTTCTACTTTCACGAATTTGTGCCAGTTTGGTTTGACTTATTTTCGTATAAAAATTTTCTTATTGAAATTTTCATTTTGAATAGTTGAGTTTTGAACTACGATGCCGTACACAACAACTTGTATAAATCGGCTTGGCATCGCTGTGCTAAAGTTGCCATTCTCCTTGTATGAATTTGAATCAAAGGCAACGGATGCAAGTTTATTTATGATAACAATAATTGTTTACATGTTCATGAGATTTGTCAAAATTCAGCTTAAAAATGCTTTTGCTATCCAAAGTTAAATGACCTTTGCTTTGAATTTCTCGCCAAACTGAAAACAGCTGGTGAGTATTATATCTACTGCGCGTACCTGTATAAGTATATTGAGAATATTCTGTAATTTCAATTTGAAACATTTTTTATTCCGTAAATTTCAAAGTGCACTCGAAACGTATTTCAATATACATATACAAATATTTTAATAATAATATTTATAATTAAATAAAAAAATATAAAAAACAAATAGCCACATATAACTGCATCTTACTAAGGATGATACTGACCGTGGCAAATTTATGACACTTTTAGATTCTTTTTAAAAATATGTTTTTCTGGAATTTTTTTTACGAAAATAACTAAATCTCACCACAATTACAAGAAATATAATAAATTTTTATAGTGCAAATTTCATTCGTCTATAAAATTGAATATATGAATTTTACTAATCCAAATTATACAAAAAATGTAATTCGTAAAGATATTTTGTTTTCGGCGAATTTAGTAGAAAATGACATAAAACATGTAAATATTTGCATGAAAATCATTGAACCATTAATTACTATAGAATAAAATTTCTAATAATATTTACTTAAGTTCTCGTTACAAGCAGCTTTAATGTGAACTAAATGAAAGATTTTGGGCTTATTACAGATTCATTTAAAACCATGTACAAACTTAAATGAATTTGAAGTACTTTTTATAATTTCATCCTCTTTTACATTATTTAATTAATATTTTATTTTAATCGAAATTTTCCTTGTTTGTGTAATTGGTTAACGTTAGTAAAATAAATGTAAAAAATAAATGGTAGTTCCTTTCCGTTCTACCAACAATCATTCCTAAAACTCACTGCATTTTACCGTCATCATCACGTTTATTTAACACAATAGTATCGAAATCGACAAATAGTTTAAAGGATTAAACTAGTATTCACTCACTCATCTACCCAAGGCTAACTTACACCCTTGGCCGTGGAAATAACTTTTAGAATATAATTCAACTTCATCATCCTTTACCATTTCGTATGAAGTGCGCTTTTGGTGAAGACATGTCTGTAGACTTAAGATTGTTTTCGTAGCTGAGAAATACAAGGCGGAAAACTCAAGGCTTGTTAGTTAATCTACACAAACACTGTTATCTTTGTTTTTTTTCTAAGCAAAATACCAAACAAGTCACATTATTTATTTTTATTTAATTCAGATATTAATTAGTTACAAACAATGAAATATAAACAAACTGCCATACCATCAAAAATCACCGGAGCATTTAAGATTACCAAGTTTTCTTATGGCTCGACAAAGATTATGCAATCAGTTCAACGTTAAAAAGAGCGATTAAACTAACTGAACGATATAGTTCAAATTTAAGGATTGAACTAAAATTATCGATCACTAAAAGGAACTAAGATGGGACAAGTCTAATTGCAAGTATATCAATATGCTGAGGACAAACAAAGAGAATAATGCAGAGATTTTAAGATCTTTCAAAGTTATTACAAATATCGTGCTTTACCTTTTAGTAGCAGAAATAGTGATTTAAAAAAACTAGTGCATCCAGCGGGCGACTCAATGTACCGCATTCTAGAAATTAATAATAAACATTTACATAAATTACAAAAAAACTCTATCTGTCTCATTTCTACGCAAAAGCAAATTGGACAAAAACACATTGTTTATTTCTCAAGTTGAAGCTGATACATGCATGAGTAATAAGTGTGCATGTGCTAGTAGCAACTTTAAACCGAACCGATTTAAATAAAATTAAGCATATAAATCTTCCCAAAATCGGTTCAGTAATACGGCCGTAAAAAGGATCTAAAAGAAGCTTGTTTGCCTATTAATAATATATATATCTAGAGCTGACATCCAACAGCGTTATATTACTGAAAAATCTAAACGAAAAAAAAAACTCTAAAAATATGGAGTTTGTTCATAAAAATAAAGTCTAAGCAAAATACAAAGAGCACTAAATTGATGCTGATGAAAAGTGGCACTTGCTTCCTCTTTCTAAAAAATATACAAAAACGTATACTTGATATCGAAAGTTATTTTATCATCACTTATACGCTCAAGTGACTTTATTTGATTACATCAGTACAGAATGTGGAAAAGATTTTCAATAATATACAAAGAAATACATTTGATATCAGTGAGTGTCAACAAATCATATTTCTTTTTTTTATCTCAACATTTGACAATTGATGAACTGAATCGCTGGTTCGTGTTACAAAAGCAACTAACTATAGCAACCATCACTATAACAAGAATACCAATAATAATAATTATAGTAAAAATAATGATAAAAGCTATAGAAAAAAAGCTGAGCCCTCTATATTCAGTTCAATTATTTGCGTTCATTTGATTTTCTTTTGATGCTTGTAAAATCATTGTCAGTTGTCAATTATTGAAGAGCTATAGAATAGCAGCAAATAGTTCCATTAAGGGAGGGAAATGAGAATAAATTCGTTATTTTTGAAATGACAATATAGATTTATTTATTCGAACTTCATAGATTTTCAATTACTTTACCAATGTTGGCTTTTATTATGTACTTTAAGGATTTTGATTTATACCTGCTGCAAACAAGTATTTATAGAAATAAAAATTAAGTGTTTTTTGTAGTGTTCATTATTGTTGGTAATAATAATTTAACGATAGAAATTTCAAGTATCGTTTCATGCAACAATGTTTCCAAAACTGCTGTCCATAGATATACATATATATTTTTTTTAATTTGCTTAGTAATAAGGAACTATTTGGGACAAGACTTAACATTTTTATATTTTTTATTTATCTTTTATATAATCTAATTCTTAAACGCAAGATCCCAGTTTTAGTTAAACTAAAATGGTAACACCTTTGGTCTCTTAACGTCTCTAAATGTGTGATAATATCTCAACAGAAATTTAAAACTTTTTAATAAATTGAGATATTTGCAAAAAAATTGCTTTTTTCGATATTTTATTAGTTTTTCGTATATTAATTATCGTTTGAATGACGCCACTGTGATGTGTGACAAACCATATTTTTTATCAATTTGCTCTCAATCGTCAAGCTTCTAATTAAGTTAAATAAACAATTTCGAACTTATGTCATATAATTGTGGATAAACATTGAGTAAATAAATATGAAGAAGCTGACAATTATCTTTTATTATTTTTAACGTTGGTTTTCATTTAAATATATTATGTCTGTAAAAAAGATTTCGATACTCACTTATCTGTTTGCTTGTATGTTTGAACTCATTATGCAAAAACTTGAATAAAGAAAAAAAAACTGCTTTATTAACTGCTAATGATAATGTTCTGCAATTGCCATACAACGGCTTCATTTTTGTGGTTGAGCAATCATGGCGTACAATGTGTTTTGGGTACGTTGACATATCAACCGCAATTGTGCACATATTTACAAATGACATTATGAAATTGACGGAATACGGATAGTTCTTCATATATACATAATTTAATGTTATTTACAAATAATTTTCTCATATGCATGTTGAGGAAATATTGATATAAAGGGATCAACTCCTGGACCCAAAAGGGCGACAGCTGCCTGTCATCCCAATAAAATATTTATGTACCTTTGTTAAAGAGCAGTTCATTCATTTGAAGGTATGTCTTTCAAGTAAAAGTGTTTTTTGCGAAGTTGTTTCTGTTTATTTTACAAAACAATGAAATTGATTCGCAAAAACAAGTGCTACTTAAAGAAAGAACTTATGTACTAATTTATATTGCTTTCCAGTAAAAAAAATCGAAAAGTTATAATAAAAACTATTTCACTTCTGCAAACTCTATTGTTCAATGAAAATTTTTCCAATTCTTTAGACTCTATTAATTTAAAAGAAATTAAATTATTTTTAATGAAAAAAAATTTAAATAATTATTTGTTTAATACTCTGTTCTGCTAACATTTATATAAAAAGCAAAATGTGTCGTGTTGAGACAATTCTGGTAATTTTTTATCTGTTTTTCCCAGAGAGGAGTTAGAACTCCAAAAAAATACTTTTTTATCAATCCCCTAATACTCGGTGCTGCTTTTTTTTCAATAAAATTTAACAATTTTACTCAAAAGTGTCGATATTGTAATATTTTTTGTTAACAGTTTTTTTGCTATGTTTAAAAATAATTCCTTGTAATTCAATTTTTTAACTAAAGTAATCAGTTAAAGCTCTTTAACATCGTTGTTGCACGTGTCAAGATCAAAATGATGAAAGCTTAAGCCAAAGAAATTCAGAAAAGAAAAAAAGAGTCGAATTATTTTTTCTTTCGAAATGAAACATTTTTTAAAAAGCCTTATAAAATAATATTGATGAAAAAGTAAAACATACAATGTTTCCTAAATGCTATATTCATCTTTAATATAAATGGTGTTAGCCGCATTTGGAAAATTAATCGTTTTTGAAAGTTTAAAATTTGTATCATAATTATAAATTGGAGCTTATTTCATACAAATTTCACACGATTAGAAACGTTTGATTTTACAACATGACGATTTTTTTTCTTATTCAAAATTCGTCTGGCAATTTTGGCTACAAACAAGTTGAAAAGAAAAATATTTTAAATATTAAAATGATCTACCACAAAAAAATGATATCGTTGATCCTATTTTCTTTCAACAACGCAATAAATCAGTAATATCATAACACCTTCTAGTATCCTATAAAATCTATATAGCATGACCATTAACCTCACTGGATTGAGAAGAAACCAAAAAGCTGACGATAATTTGTCTTCAAGCCCAGAAAAAGGAAAGCAATTTTCCTTACGCCTCAGCTTTAATAAACAGTAGGTGTTGGAAAATTATGTTTAAAAATAAATCTTGATTTTTTTATATACGTTTCATGTCGCTCACAGGCAACATCTCATAACGGCTTCTTTTGAATACGCAGGATCTTGAAATGGATGCTATTGCAAACTTGTGGCATTACTTAGCTGTATGGAATACAGCCTTGAAAGGGTTAACGTATTAGAAATTTCTGTCATTTCGGCGAATAGGAATCAAAATAGCAATATTCCTACAATGACGAGCTCATGTGGAAATCGCTTGGCTGTTCTTTTTTACTGGGTTTATTCGAAGTAAACGAACTTCGAATTATAAATTTTAGTTAAGACGAGAAAAATGAAAAACTAAAAAATACGGAAAGTGGTCAAAGAAATCAAATAATTTTGAAATTCGTGGTATTATTGGTAATTTAATTTTTAGCTTTTTATAATTCCTTATATTTTGAATATGTTTTTTAATAATAATTTTTAACTATATATTAAAAAACGGTTAACTATTAAGAGAAAACTAAAATGTTATATTTTTTCATTACATGAAATGTGTCCTTAGTCTATCATTCTATCAGTCTATCATTTCTCTGCGACCAACTACAATTATGTATTCGTCTAAAATGCGTAAATTAACTTTATTCTTCTATTTAATTTATTGTAGTTTATTTAATAAACTCATACTTAAACAAGAGGCATAAACTAGCTTTACTTTTTTTCTAAGTCAAACACAACATTTCTCTTTTTTACAATTAAAAAAAATCCCTATAAACATTTAAATTGAATGAAATCGTTGTTCTGGTAGTTCGTTTTAAGTGCGAACGTTCAAATGTGTGGTTGAATGCTCTGTTGAATGTGGGTAAATATTTTATAAAACTTTAAAGTGAATTTGTAAAAGGTTTAGTTTTAAAGCATTCATGTAATTGTTTGGTTTTGAAAAGATAACACATTGTCAGCAAATGTGGTCAATTGCACAGCCTGGCAATAAAAGCTGTGATTTGTAAATAAATTTTGTTGCATGGCGAAATATTTTGAAATATTTTGCATTTTATGGCTACAAATTTTGTACAGAAATGAGTTTTTTGAATAGGAGTTTCTGTTCAAAAATTATAAATCAAAAAGTTGTAAAATATATATTGAACATTAAGCAACTTATACAAATATTGCTTCCTTTTAGTTTTTTAATAGATTTGAAAAAAAAGAAGTAAAATAGTTTATCTTTTTTTAAACTCATATTATTTAATTCTTTAATAAATTTTACAAAACTAAATTTTTTTTACGAAACTTCTAATTAGGTGGCTTTGAAATTCGAGTAAATATTGTGTTGGAATAAATGTGGGTACCTGCAAAATAGTCTCAACACCGTATAAACTTCGGCGTTTAGATCCACTTCCATGTGGATTGCAATTCTGGTACATAGACTAGCCTGTTTGCGCAAATACTTTGCTAAAGTGGTTGTGCTGTCTATTTTCTTATTTACAGATGCAGCATCTGTTGTTAAAGCAATAACCCATAATATCCGAGCATCAGGCAATTAACAACCGATAATCTCAGCGATTTTGGGCTTAACAAACATCCAATATATGCTCTCCAATATTCCGCTAAATATCTCTATGCTGGGAAGTCCATCAACAAACCCATTTTTAAAAATCCTCTAGCCCGAAGGTGAACATCTGTTGTTCACCATCATCGGGCAGAATGTAGTAAAAACGGGCTTGGTTGTCGAAAGAAACGTTTATGACGCTTGAAGATAAGTCATTTAAAGGGGTGCTGCATCCGGTGGTATCAGTGTTTGGTCATTGATAAGGCCTCGAAGATCATTCTCTAAGGAATACCTTCAAGGGCATTTTCAAAAGGCAACCGATTTTACAGTTTTGAACACGTTGATGTTTCAAGTGCTGGTAAGCCTGTATCCTGGCAAACATAATACAAAGCCTTTTTTTTAGAGGTAGTGACCAATACGCTTCTAATTATTTGATCAAAATTTATGTCAGAAAAGATCACATACCTATTGGCAAGACCAGCGGAAACCAAAATTAATTTTCCCTTTATACCGGAACATCGATCAAGCACTCTACAACTGCAAAATACTCCCTACCATCTATCCCAAAGGCACAACACTAGAATTACCACATCACCAAAATGAATTATCCTTGCGATGAAAACCTTGACTTTCGGTCACCCAGCGGATGTTGCCGCCCAGAACCAGGAGAAGCTAAGATACAAGAACATGCCATGAAACTAAAGGTAAGAAAATGCATTGCGCATTCGTTCCTGCCAGCCCACAAGCTTACTATTTAAGATAACATGTACACGACTTACTTCATTAGCACCCGATTTATCCAGTCGTGCAGTCTTTATTTAAACGTCATATCCTTTATGCATTGAATGTTCATTGGAATAGTAACGATGCTTGACTAAAATCTGCCGAAAAAGATGATTCTGGTGCTGTTGTAGTAATTACGTGTTTTTATTTGACTTACCAATATAGTTGGACTAAAAGTATCAACAATTATGTTACTCAAATATTCAAGTCTGCATTTTAAAGCTTTCTCCATTATTTTTTGTTGCTCATATTTTTAAATGAGTCTGTCTTACTTAGAAGGATATCAAAATCTATGCCAAAAAATATTCAATTTGAGATAAAAATTGTATTAAAAAAATTTTATAGTCCTGTAAAAAGGAGACTGGACCATAAAATGTAAAACTGCAAATGAAGTTTTACTCCATATAGCAAATATTCTAAATATATTTTACTTACTTTTGCCTCATGTGATTATTATTAATTGTGGCTTTATGATAAAATATTTGTTTTCAAATTGTTATTTAAATAAATTAAACACGTCTCTTTTAACAAATTGAAATCTATTTACTTTGTGTATTCAATGAGACATAAATGTAGGATTTTTCCTTAATACTGAACAATTTTTTTTAAAAAAATATTTAATATCAGAGATTTTTTTTGCAATTAGTTGAGAGCTATTGGCTCAAGCGCAAATCTTACTTTATCAATTTCTTTTTCATTAAGATAACTTCAAACAATTTTTATTAAAAAATCAATATTGAAATATTTTTATTCATAAGACTACCAGAAGGAATCAGTACTGATTTCGAGATTGCTACACCAACTCATCAGTGTTCTTTATTCAATTTTACCACAGAGACTACTGTCTAGTGACTAAGAATATCATTTTCTAACCGAATTTGTAAATAAATTAAATTACAATCATAATTTTTTTAATTCTCTTCATTTTGTCAAGTTAAGTTTCTGAGTTATCAAAAATATTTTAACTAAAAAGATTTTGGTAAAGTCAGTTTCCAACCTTTCAAATTTAAGAGACTTTAATATTTTAAAGCTTCAAAAGTCTAATGGAATTAATTAAATTAATAATTCAAGTAACTTTTTAAATGGTTTGTAGACATAAATAAATTTGCATAATTTGTTAATAATGTTATGCAAATTTTCCAAATTAGCAAAAGGTCGCTTTTTTAAGGGTACATAAGGACAGACGAAACACATAGCATTCCTTTAAAATTTAAAGTAACAAAAATTTCTATGGTTAATATTTTGTTTTCAATAACAAAGAAGCGATTTTTGTAAAGAAAATTGTTCGAATTGCAATGAAATAGTTTTAATTACCGAAAAGCCTACATATTGTGCTTTTCTTTTTAATTATTTTTATTTTTATAGTATATAATATTTTTGATTTTGGAAAAGGGGTTTCACAATTTTTTTGATATTTAAAGATTTAATAACACCAGTGGACACATTAATATTCGCAATTGTTTTTTTTATGAAACTGACAACTAACTATGTTTATATCAAAGTGGTAACAGACACTTGTTCGCGTACCCACTTACATACACGCGAACACTCTGTCTATTAGGATGTACGTCGAGTATGTTACTTAAATATGTACGTGCATTTATTAATGCACATATGCATGTATGTGTATAATGACACAGATGAAACAACGTACTGTGATCTTCAATATGTCCATATTTCTTAAATTATGTTTCCAAAAAAAATTGTTAATTATATTTTTTTGTACAAGACACTTTTTTTCAGAATTAAACATAAAATATTTATTTTTAAATAGTTTTAAGAAAACTGCAAGTCAATCCAGATGCTTGAAACTTCACCTGTGCTTGTACCAGCTCATCAGTAGACTTTCAAAGACGAATATATCTTAAAAAAGCGTACAAAAGTTTTAAGCTTAACATGCTTCATCTGTCCGCTTGACGAATAGTGCTTCAAATGTCAGTTAAGAAAATGTTTATATTTCAATCAATATTTTATATGAATAAGAATATTTTACCTGATTTTTTAACCACTGTTTCACGAAAACTGTTATCACAGTCTGCCTCTGTAATTCAGCAAAAAATTTCAAAGTATTTAACATTCACTGAAGAACTCATACTACCAATACCACAAGCAGTGCAAGGGAGCGTAGACTTTTTTGAACAATAAAATATTTTTTTATTAACAGATGCATACCATTTTCACATGTTCCATTGAGTAATGAAATTTACTTAAAAACTTTTCCAATAATATAAACGAAATAAAGTAAATTTTACCATATCAATTCAATGCAAAAAATTAAATATATAACAGACACTTGCAAATGGCTGAAAAATATTCTTAAATTAAATGCGATCATCTTTTATTTATTCAGTGAAATTTTTCGTTATTCACTTGTAGTTTTGTGAGACTGATAGGTTTATTTATTTTTTGGCCAAAATAAATTTGCACGGAAAAGTTTTCTGTTTACAAAAATAAAATAATAAAATAAAAATTTTTTTGACGCTTCTTTGGCATAACTTAACAATAAATGTTTTACGTTTAAAAGTGTAAAATTTCATTGATCTTAAATTTTTAAAATAATTGGATATGATGACCAACTCTTAGTATTACGAATACAAATTGTTCTAACTTCATTAGTAGAGTCTGATTGTTATATTAAAAATTTTATTAAAAAAACAAATACAGATTAAAAAAGAGCCAGGTACAGTAAAATGAACAATTAGTAATAGATTATATTGATGCAAATATCGATTTTATGTTATTAAAAGTTATATTTTGATTAATCAAAATATGCATGGTCTATTTAACAATTATTAAATACTTTTTAGTCGTAACATATTAATATTTAGTTAGACAATAATATGATTTATAGAACAGCGTGAGTTTCATAAAAATATAGTTTGACTCTAACCAGCTTAAAAGTTATAAATTACTTTTAGTTCCTGGACACCGGAACATTTTTTTTTAAATAAATATATCATACGTCTTATTGACTTATTTTTATTTATTAAAATTTTTTTAACAATTAAATCTGTAGCAAAATTTATTCCTCCGGTGTTTTGTCACAAATTGTTTATAGTGGGAAATAAAATGAAGCACATAATACTAAAGTGCGTTACACGAGCAATTCACAACAATACTTTAACATTCATGACATAGTAATGCATTTCTTTAAAATAAATACTTTAGAAAAAGAGAGTTATACAAAGGTGTAGCTTCATCATTTAGAAGGTACAGTGTGCTGTTGCATATATATACATAAGTGAGTATATATGTATATCAAAGACAAAGACCTCAAGTACAAACTCACAGACTTTTATTTTTGCAAGACAACAAGAAGGCCTCGAGTTTTCAAATTCCTGACTGCTTCTGTTTCACGGAAAAAGGTAAACATTTTGTATCGATCCTGGGTACTCATAAACTCCCAAGAATATCAAACAATTTTATTAATAAAAAATATATCCAAAAGAGAGATATTAATTGTTTTATATAGGTTTTTTCGTATGCGTATAATTTTAATCAGAATTGAAGTGCTTATTATTAAAGTAACAAGATGCAAGTTCAGTTAATAAGGGTCCAAGAATTTTAGTATATAAACCAAATTATTATTATATATTTTCGACCTTCTGTTTTTTGAATTAATCTAATTTATGTTGAGCACTAGGTCAATTAAAAAAACAAGAACGTTAAAAATTTTTTTATTAAAAACACCGATATTTCGCCACTTCTTTGTATGGCTTCATCAGGAATATATAAAAATTGTGTATATATATCCCTGAAGAAGACACACAATGAAGTCGCGATATATCAGTGTTCTTAATAAAAATTCAATGGATTTTATTGATTGAACTTATGTCCACGATTTCAAGAAAAAACGAATTTCAGAATTCTTGAAATGTTATAATACCCGGAGTATTTTATACATTGTATTATTCATATGAAAAATATCCTTATTATATTTAGATTTTGTTTACATATTTCAATTCTTTTTAATAATTTTCTTATAGACACGAGTAGCACTCATGGGAAACTTTATGTACTTCATTACCTTGCGGTCAAAAAATTACTTTTCTCTGTTTGTATCAAGGTGTATTTAACTAGGTGACAGCATTAGGAAAACAATTACAACAATAAAAGAACAACAGGCATTTTTATTTGTGTAGTTTCATTGCGTATGTCAAAAACCAAACCCATAAAACAAAGAAAACAGATACAGAAAATAAGTAAAAGTATTTTGTATGTATTTTGACATTCGTAACGAATAGTCAGCTGTTGCAATCCTGTCACCTGGTTAAATACGCCTTGGTTTATATTATTCAAATTTTTATTAAAAACATTCAGAAAATTATTTAGAATTTACTATACTTTCACAAATTTTTTTTACTTTTTTTTATACTGTCACCTATTCACAAAAATCAGGCTTCTATAACTCCCTATAAGTTAAAAAAAATAAGTTCCTTTTGCCTTCATTATAAAACAACATAAAAAAATTTCGCGATGTTCTTTTTACTGGTTTACCCTCTTGTCTACATACCCATCCAAAAAGCAATGATGCGAAGTTAAAAAAATTACTTTGAGATTACCTGAGAAAGTAAATGATTTTGCCAGGGATATTTGCAAAAGTAGAATAATGAACAAGTCATGACTTAAATTGGCATTTAGCTTTCTTCACTGGAACTATAAATAAATTTGTATATAGATTAGTTTTATATACTTAAAAGAATAGTAATAAAACTTAACTAACAAAAAAATTGCTTCATATTTTAAGCGCAACTTTTCTAATATTAGCAGAAAATTATTAAACCTTTTTGCCAAATTTAATATTTTAACTATTTATAATCTATTGTCCCTGCTTAAATTTGGTACACGTGTCTATTCGGTTTTTTGGGAAAATTTCATGAAATATGTGTGGACTAGAAGTCACAATAATAACAAACAAACCGCTTCATCGAATTCAAAGAATATTAGTTAAAGCTTTTAGCTCCAAAAAAAATTATCTTACAGTTAAAACTCAACTCAAAATTTGAGTTTTGGTTAATAGAAATATGCTAACAAAATGCTCTGTTTTATTTGAATTTTCAACCAACATTTTTTTAGCACTTTTAAATAATTAATTTCCAGTGCGATTCACAATAATTGATAATAATAATTAAAATTATTTAAAATTAACTTAATTTTTTATTGCTAGTGAAAATTTTTAACTTCCAATTACAAATTATGCTTAGATTAACTTAAAGTTAGTAAACTTTCAAATTAAATAAGTACAACTCAATTTTGTGTTAATGAGGATCAGTAGAAAAGAGAAAAACCATTTAAAATATTTTTGATTTCAATTGCAGGGCTTCAAGAGTTATTGGTTTAATTTAAAATTTCTCTTGCTCCTTGTTTAATAAAAATCAACAGTCCTCATTTATTTATATCAAAATAAAAAATAAAAAATATCCAGGCTTGAGGTTTATGTCTTATTGAAATAACCCTTATTGAACAACCCTTTTGTCTTCGACATGCAAATGACATAGAAGTTGAAAGTGCTGTACTCATTCTTATTTCCAAAACAACTGCCAATTAACATACAATGCAAACACTCAAACAAAAACGACAGCGAAACTTATTTTAAATGACATTGAATGTTAGTGAAGGAAAAATATTTATTTAAATTAAATTTCATTCTGTTTACTAACCACTACAAGCACAAGTAATACAAACAGCTAGAAATGAAAACTTCAACAAAACGGTAAGAAAAACTTAATTTCCATAAACACCCAGCGGTAAATGAAACGTAGTACTTAGATAATAATCAGAGATGTCAGTCAGTATGACATCGTATATTACCCTACATTTACACAAGAAAGTTTTTTCTTGTAAATTTCGTGTTCGTTTACACAAGAAAGTAAAAGTTAATTTTTAAAAGTTGCCAAGCGAGAGTGCTTAACTTCTGTTTTTACGAGTTGATTGTATCCCCATTTTTATTTTTATTATTTCGTTGGAGTTACCAAGAATATCGCACACACAAAAGTAATAGAGAATTATTTATGAAAATAATTGTTATTGTTAGCTTTTTAATGATATAATTAGTGGAAGGAGACATCAATTGTATTCCTTATGTATATTTGGAGAACGAAATATCTGAGTTCTTCTCATATACAAAGCTACGGAAATTTATAATTATTATTTGACCACAATTGAAATATCTTTTGAGTGGGCTACAGTGAATAGCCATGTTACTTTCTAAATCTGACTTGAAAGTGTAAGATGTAAGTGTATTAGAAAAGAGGTATAAATGTACTGCGACTTTCTGACTTGTATGTGTAAATGCTTATTTAGGGAGGAAGCAAATTTAGATTGTAATGTATGTGTAATCTTGAATCTGCAAAGAAATCAGGAGCCCCGTAGACTAGTAGATAGCGTACTAGACTATTAGTCTGGGGGACGCAGGTTCGATTCCTGCCTAGACCCTGGGTGTTTCTGCAGACGAGCCAAAATGGCTTATCGGCATATGTTTTTTCTTTAAAAAAAAAGAAGCACCAATTTATGCCGATGGTAGTGTTTTTATATGCAGTAGAAAAGTTTGAAATGCAATAATCAAGAAGAGAGCCTTGTCGCAAGCCAAAAATATGTTAAAAAAGGGAAAATAAAAGTATATGATAATAAAATGAATATAATAAATCACCAAAATGAATTCCTAGAAAAATTTTGTACTCTCGGGGAAGCGTTATCCGCATAAAAGATAACATAAAATATGAAGGTATCACTTTAGATAAAAAATTTACGCTTAAACAATGTGTCAGTTAAATCTGCGATAAAAATATAAAGTATGTACGTACTCATTACCTCATACTAAATAGGAAGTCTAAAATCAACCTCAAAAACAAGATATTGCCATAAGTATGTGACCAATACTGACTTAAACTTGCCCTCCCTGGTTTCACAAAGCTGCAAAAACTTATAAGAAAATTTTTTTCAAATTATTTAGAATAACGATTTAAAAATAATACATAATCTTTTACCTAAACTCCTGGCAGACTTACTGCACAATGGATTAAAAAAAATAAATAAATATATGCCTTTTTCAATGATCTGATGCTGTTGTTTCGTCAAAATTGCAGATTGTGTGCAATTTTACTAAAAATTCACTGAACAGTCGCACTTAATATTTTGTTAAAAGCATCCTGCTAGTGATTGTTTTAACAAGTTTCATTAAAATATTTCTAAAATTTCGATACATAAAAAATTTTTTTAAAAATTTTCTTCAAGACAGTATTTTTAATAATAATTGCTTTAATTGTTGTAGTACCTTTAATTAAAATCTCATAACATAATTCGTATTTAACTTATGAGATTTGTAAAAAGAAAACTTTATGCTTAATAGGTTAAGTTAAATTAGGTTCCACTGGCAGCCGTGATCAAGCACAGCTCACGTGGGTCCATTAGTTCCCGTTGTGTTACTATTTTGCACCGTCTCTCGAGGGTCCTGCTGAAATTCTCACGCAGCCACCCGGTTGATTCAATAAAGGATCTTGTTTTAAATCAATATTAGAGAGACAATTTTTATCCCTAAGGGTTCTTTGACGGAATAGTTTAAGTCTTAGATCTATGAATGCCGGACAATAACAGAGAAGATGTTCCGTCGACTCTGCCTCTTCTTCGTCGCCGCGGCTTCTATGTACACAGGTCATTGTTATCCCTAACCTTTAGGCGTGCCGCCCAATAGGCCAGCAGCCAGTTATGACAGCGATAAGGTTGCTGAGATGATGTCTGAACAGCTGTAGTGCCTAGTCCTTTTCTCATCTATTATGGCCTTTTGTTCGTTAATTTAATTTTGTAGTCAAACTATTTATATTAAGAAAGGCGGATTTACAGCATTTAATAGTTGAAAAGACAAAGATACACTTTAGAAGGAGCTTACAAAATAAACTATGAGCACTCAAAAGAGATCTAGTATTTCTTGGCTATCCCATGGTCTTCGGTGGTGATGTATTTAAACGTCAATCATTAAACCACTGCTTGGTTGGATTAAAATAAGTAGCTAAATGCTATTTTATTCAATTTAGAAACCGTTTTCTTATAACAAATGTATTAACTTTTGTAATGAATGATTTCTATAGCTTCAGCTTTTATAAATTTTGATGTTTATATTTGCAGACATAATTTTGAAACTTTTCAATAATTTTTTAATTTTAAAATGATCCAAAAACTTATCCACTTGAAACATGAAAAATATGGTTTCATCGTTGTTAGTATTATCATTCATTTATGAAACGATAAAAGATTTTTGGGAATATATCTGAAAAATAATTTCAAAACCCGCAAATTATTTATTTATTTATTATTGACTAAATATGAATAACAAAAATACAATTATATAAAAAATTTTGATATAAAGTAAGATTTCTCTGCATTATGTCGTTACTATCAGATAAGTGCATAATGTGGTAGCATTTATTGAAGTTAATACATGCGCGACGAAAAGAATCATTATTATCATATAGAGAACGATACTATTTTCATGCCAAGAGCTCAAAATTGCGGGTAGGTCTTACAGGATGATTGCAGTTTAGTTGACTAAGTAGGAACTCTGAGTTGACCCAGATCATGAATCAGGCCTAGAACAAAGAAAGCACTCAGCATCAATCGTCGACTTTTTAGAGTTTTCAATTTTATCAGAGTAAGTTTGCTATGATACGGCGGCAAGACATAAGAATTCCAGCCAAGACCACACACAATTTAAAATTGTTTTTGTACCGATTCAATAGTATAAACATGAATAGAATAACAAGTATCCCAAACAATTAATCCTAACTCAAGAATTGGTCGAATAAGAGAAGTGTATAAAAGTTTTGTAATACAAGGATCTATAAATTCCTTTGACCCTAATCCAAAGTTGACTGTAAAACATGTTACAAACATCTATGCCA
Organism: Gymnocheta viridis; assembly: GCA_956483585.1. NCBI lineage: Eukaryota > Metazoa > Arthropoda > Insecta > Diptera > Tachinidae > Gymnocheta > Gymnocheta viridis. The sequence goes on from OY101440.1 coordinate 122,469,204, forward strand.
AGATTCAATATGGTTTGAACTTTATTTAAAATAGCAGTGTCAATATAATAAGTGTAGTGATTTCAACGAGAAAGTCGAAAAATCTAAGTAGTTCAATAAATTTTCGTACCTTAAAAATATAGAACATCCTTTGGATTGGCAAATTAAAATTGTAAAAATTTTAGATTTATGTACCCCTTTCACTGCTGGTAGACAATTTCAAGACAACGTTTTGACTTTAAGTAAATATAAGTGAAAGTTTGAGTTCTTAATTAACGTTTTGGTGTTGAAGTGAAAAAGATAAATAAAAGCAATCAAGTGGATGTTTTGATGATTTTAAAAGCCTGTACTCCTTTTGCCAAAAGAATATATTAATTTATTTTGTAGTTAATCAGGAATTCAAATATCTATTCACTTATTTATGACGACATAACTTTGTTTATAAAGGGTTTTCAAGACTAAAGCAATTATATATACACAAATTAAAAATAAATGTTACTTCTTGTATCTACTGCAACTTTTAAAATTATATAACTTTGAAAATAAGTTGATGGTTATTTTTTATTGATTTATTTCATGGTGTATTTATGTAAATATTCGAGGATTAAAAATATTTGTCCAAAAAATAGTTAAGATCTTCTTATGGTCTTTCGTAAGTAAAAGAGAACAACAGCTTCTAACTCACAACACATAACTTTTTTTGTACAATGAGAATTTTTAATGTTACACTTTTTTATTTAATTTATTAGTTATATGAAAATTTAATAATATTATAAAGTAAGAACATTTTTCTTCCTTAATAAAGTCAAATAATATTGTCATTTTACTATGTCTTAATACAAAATACATTTTCATGTATATGAAATGTGTTTGGTTTAAATGCAAATATAAACTCAGTTTTGAATGTATGTCAGCCATTCTATGCATAAGATTTTCTGCATATATTCCACTAACATATTAGCTTTTCTGTGGGTAATCCTTAGCATTTTACAACACCTTGCGACGTGCTTTGCTTTAAGTTAATTATTAAGCTTCATTGCTCTTTTAAAATCTTCAGATATTAATCGCATTAATTATTCTGTAAATTGTCATTTCAAATACACCAGTTTTAACACCATGTCTTTGCGCTAATGCTATAAAATCTTTGTTTCAAGAGTTTGTGTTTAGGTGTATGTGGGAGATCTCGTAAGCTCTTTGATCTTTAGAGCGACATGAGTTTTCCTCCTTTGCTTTCCCAATATCTAAAGGGGAAAAACAACACAACCGTAGATGTTATAACAAACATTTACTTCTTTACTTCTTGTCTCATGCGAACAAGTCAAACTCGTCTCTATTGCTTTACCTATTGTTGTTATGATTGTAGTACTTTCATATTTTAGCAAAATAGAAATGAAATGTCATTATGTGTTTAATTTAAGTTAACAATTTTCATTGAAATTGCTGAAACAGTTATTTTCTTAAATAGTTCCAGTTAAAATAATTTTTTTGTATTAAAAATATTTTGAAAAAACTAGATTCATTGAAACTTTTGGTATAAAAATTAAAATTTAAAGAATTTTGGTACTTCAAGTATTACATGTCCTCAGTATTACGTATTCTCAATAAATTCTTTGAAAACCCCAGAAACATATTATTTTTTCTGTGTTTTTCTTTCGGAAAATATGCATTAGGCTTATCTTTATTGCATTAAAATTTCAAATAGGAGTTTGAATAAGTTCAAAAGTAATAAGTAATTTCTTGTTAATAGTTTCTATAAAAACAACCATAAGTTTTGAATCTTTTTAAAATTTAAATATTATTTTGTTTAGTTTTAAGATGTATGAATTTCAATCTTAGCGTTCTTTTGAAATTTAAAAACAATAAAGTCCCAATTATACTCAGTATTTCTCCTGATATGTAAATTTAATAGAAAAACTTATTGGTACTTGCTTTGTAAGCCTACGGATTTTTAATACTAAGGGATTTCATTTATATGTAGTATATGTTTGTTTATATATTTTAGCCAAAAAAGTATTATAAAAGCTTTTGTAATTAATGTTTATTTGAAACTTACAACACATTGTTTAATATATATTCAAAAATTTGCCCACAATTTAACATTAAACAATGCCAAAATAATATGCTTGAATTTTGAACTAATTGTACTTATTTTACAATTCAAAATATTTATATTTTCTTTGTATATATATTATTGAGTAATTTTAAACCATTCAAATTATCAGTTTGTTAAATTTTGTTTTTTTATAGTATAATATAAAATATGTAGAATAACTAGATAGTTTAGAAATATATTTTATTTCGATATAATAACATTTTTACACACACGATGACATGCTTATGTTTACAATTTTTTGCATACATTTTTTTTCATCAACAATTAATTGGCAAATTATTCAACCACATTTATCAGCTTTTTAGTTTACAAAAAAAATTATATATAAAAAAAAATTTACAAACATTCAAAATAAACAAATAACATTAAACCAAAAGCTTACAATAAGCTTAGCAAAAAAATAGTTACACTTCTCGACAGCCAATGAGCAATTGATGTTTTTCAAAATCTTTATCAATGGAACTAGCAACATATTTTTTTAGCGGATTTTACCTTTATTCCTGAAGTTTTATGAATAAATAAAACAGTTTTTAAAGTTTTTTAAAACGTATTGAATTATGTACGAGTATATACAGTATATTTCAAAAAGTTAAAATTTTTTGAACAGTGTTATTGATACGTTTCTGAATAGATAAAACAATTATTATGAAATTTTCTTATTGTGCTTATTGAATTAAAAATTATAATTTTTCGGCTCTATGAACATACAATTTAGAATGAACAAAGAAAAATAAACAACATGTATATAAATGAATATTAGGTATAGAAAATTTTGCATTTATTTATTCATCTGAAAATATGCTGTGATTTGAACAGATTACTTATTTAATTTTTCAGCTTAGTGCGGTTAATGATGTATCGCTTAATTTAGATTTTAAAGTAACATTAACATAACGCATCCGCTTAATAGGTTGATACACTTTGTTAAAAAATCGATCATTATTTTTTTAAAAATATATGTAAATGCACAATCAAATGACTCTGTACATGTATACGAGATCGGGGACCAATATCAAAAAAAAATGTTGTGCCATTCACCCATAGAGTGAAAAATGTACCAATGACAATGGCTTAATATATGTCTATGGTGGCTTTTAAATCTGACATCAACTTCTGAGCGCGGCTAATGCCATCTTGGAACCCTCACTTCATGTTTTTTTCACATGGCACGACTGCCCTTCTAAATATTTGTATATCTAAGTTTTTTTTAATAAATGCAGTTTTATGCAACGCCAGAATTACAAGCACGCTTTTTTTCTTTTTGCCATACATATTATATAAGACTTTGTGGATCCCAATTCCTTTAAAAAAATTTGCACTGAAACGAAAGGTATGCTCATGACGTTTCTTGAGCAGCCACTTTTTTAATAATATGATGTCAATAAACAATTTTGTTTTAATTATTTTAAATCAAACTTCTGTGATTATACAGCAGCACAAATTGGATTCTAGGAAAATAATAAAATACATATTTTCAACGAAATACTATCATTTTCCAAGATCTATTTAAACTTTAATTACTTGCTTAGTCTTTTTATATTCATCAGATGAAAATTTAATATAATAAATATGCACAAGAAATATCAGAGTACTAGAAAGAAAGCATTTCATATTTTACTAAATAAATAAAATACTATGTAAAAAAATCATCTTACACAAATCAATACTTTATACATTTATGTACTGCTAGTGCTAAGAAAATGTATCTGTAATTTTCTCATTTTAATTTGAAAATATTACGTCTAATAATTCAACTTGCTTATAATTCTCACTTTCGCTTTAATCAATTGAAATTGGTAGTATATTCGTTTGCAAAACGCTCAACGAAAAACAAAATTACATTTTTTAAGATACGGTCACATTTTCCCAAAAAAACGGAGGCAACAGGCAAGTTAAATTTGCATTTTTTTTAATTCCAATGTGTTTTTAAATGTGGGTTCGCATTTATTTGAAATAATATAAAAATATTTTGCGGCATAATTGACTTAATTTTCTGATATAAAAACCGAGTTAAATCACCCTAACTCTAAGCAAAAGTAGTGTACCAAAATGCCATCACTGTACCATACGCATCCCATATAGTTGGTGCAAATATTTGGTGTGCTTTCATATTACTCATTCGCATTGTATAAGAATAACTTTATTGAATATCCTAAAAGTATACAATTGTTTTGAACAAATCTTGGCGTATACGTAATGATCCATAGAATAATGCTGAATATTACTTATATGACATGAACTTCAAATCATTAAACTAAAGGAGTAACGTTGCCGATTTGGTTATTTTCAACCAAAATTGGGGGTGGAAAAACTAGCTTCAACAATATGCTTGATAGTATTTTATAGTTATAATAATTTTTCAATTTGTGATTTTGTAAACTTATAGAGCAACCAAAATAAAAAAATTAATCAATTACAAAAGGCTGTTACTTAAATTTAAACCTTAAATAATTATTTTTAAATTATCATGTATTAAATTTTTGTGTTATGTGCGATTAAGTGTTATAAAAAATATTTTTTTTCGTTATTTTTTTTTTTCTATACAATTAAATAAAATATCATATTTTAATGATAAAATTTTGCATATAATGAAATGCACGCGTATTACATTTCAATTTATTATATTAAATATAATCATAGTTTTTAATTTTATTATTATATTGTGTAATATTAAATTTAAATTATTATGAATTTACTTATTTGTTTGTTAGCGTGGTCCTGCATTGTACAAAGAAAACTTTTGAATTGTTTGTTCTTATCACGTAGAAATGTGCAAACAATTTAGGAATTAGTATTTAACTGTTAGAAACAAGAAGAAATGGCTAAAATCTACTCACACTTAAATATATAACAATGGAATTTAGTCCGGAACTGAACTAAAAAATTCAATATCAGCTATAAATGAACTTCAACACTTTCGCATTTTCGATGTAATCCATATAATGGATATGCCACATTTTATTTTTCAAGGTTGTTTATTTCTCTATTAACTGATTTTGTACTTTATAGAAGAGCTCAGCTTTATTTAGTTCTCTTAAAATTGATTTTGATATGATATGACCAGCGTACCCAGTGAGAGGTTGGAACCTACTGAGATGTGCTTGCCGACAATAAGAGCTGGTCACTTCGGCTATATCGTAAATGACATGATTTAAATAAAGAAACACAAACATTATGGACTTTTATAAACATATTTAGAGGCTAATGGGCGCCTTGTGTCCGTTTCCTAGAGGGGTGATGGCGTTGTTATCTTTAAGTTCAATATGACTGCAAGATCATGTTTCAGAAAATATAGTATATACCTGCCTATATATATTCATACAAAATAGGTGTATATTTTTTAACATATTGTGCATTGCTGCAATAGAATTAGAACAAAAAAAAAGAAACATTTTCTTGAATAACAAAGATTAAGTATCCATTGCGCTTTTCATATTGAGGAGAAATGTAATTATATTTTATTTAAATTTTCGATTAGATTCTGTAAAAGAAGTTGTTCTGATTCAATAGTATCAGTAGGCTCAATATGTAGTTTACTGGATTTAGTTTACGTTTTTCTTATTTTTTTCATCGGGTGTACCAATTAACATCCTAAAAATGTGTTACTAGATTTCTGAAAATATAAAGCTGTAAATGTCATCTAGCGAAAAAACTATAATGTAACTGCTGTAATAAAGTTTTAATTATAAAAAATATCTTTTTATTAGAAAATGCAAAGATACTCTTTTAAAAGTTGTTACCAGATAATTGCCTGGAACTTTTTGTCTTTAAAATATTAACAGACATTCAGAAGTTTTAAGTTCAATAAAAATGAAAATGTAGAAGTAATAAAAGTATTTCTCTGGATTTAAATAAAATTTTTGTATTCACATTTTACAAAGTTTTGAGATTATACGGCAATGTACATATAAAAAAATCTTAAGTGCTAATAAATATGTTGTACAAGTTTTCAAACTAGAGTGTACATGGCTGTGTTTGCATAAACATCTATTTGTATGCACACCGACACAATACTTTAACACTTACATATGTATATTTATAAAAATGTATGTTAACATTTTTGAATCATGTTAAAATTTGTAAATAACAAAGAAAAAAATAACTAAGTAATTGTTGGCAACTAGATGAAAAACAAAGAATAAAAATATTTAAAAATATCAAAATATGTAACAACAATATAAAACACGTACACAGTACAAACTTAAAAAAAATATATTCACACTGGCACATGTGCTGTAAGTGTATGCAAATAAGCAGAGTGCTGTTTTCTTATTTTTCCTTTTATGCGTAATACGAGTTTTATCTATATTCTTATTAAAATATGTTGAGACAAATAGAAAATAAAAACATATAACCCAGTGGAAAGGACTTAAATTATTTTTAAAGCGGTTCGAAATTTCGTAGCAGAAGTGTTTTCAAAATCTAAATAAAAATTAACTCACATCTCAAAAAAGCACGTTCGTCAGAAATCGAGAATAAAGTTTTTACTTTACACACACATCAATGGAAAAATAAAATTAATATTCTAGCCCCAAGAGGTGAGATATATCTATATATTTTTAACCCAAAATGAAGAGCGATTCAACAAATATTTCTACATTCTAATCTTGAAAAACACATTTTTTGAGATATGACTACGTTGCAATAATGGAGCGATATATGTACTATATTCTCCAATATTACACCGTAATGGTCAGTTTATGACTTCATATTTAAATACGCATTTAGTTAATTGCCACTTAAATTTAAGTTGCATTTAAATACAGTTTAAGTTTTTCAGTGTTAAATTATTGTTTGTATTTAATTACGACTAAAAAAATGGCGGCATTACGAAATTCTCCAAATTTTTTTGGAAAAACCTCTGTTGAACAAAATTAAAAAAAAAATTCCAATGCGAATTATTTTTCAGGCTGAAAATAACATTAATGAAAGGTTGCTGCAATGTTTTAAAATTGTAAAACAATTAAGAAAAAATATATAATATTAATAAGGGAACTCCAAATTTAACGCCCAAAGATGTTGATATTTCAATGGCCGCAAATTTTTTGTTTACTTGTTTACTTTGTTGCGCGAAACAAAAACAAGCTAGCAAAACCATATGTTTGTGCATGTGTGTGTACACAACTTAAATATAATTTAAATCAGCAAAGTTAGTCATTTAAATGTTATTTAAGTTTCATTTAAGTTTGAACTACAAAGCTGAATTTCATATTTAAATAGAACTTAAAGATAAATAACATTTAAATACGAAATCATAAACTGGCCATAAATTTGATGGAAAATTAATTTTAATTTTCCCACAAAAGCTTTCAATATCTTTAGAATAAACATAAAATTTTCGCATAATTTCAGTGAAGAAAAGATTTAAATTTATAGTAAATAAGACAATCATACATGATTACTTTTACACAGCCATTTTTCTACCACATTAATATTAGTTAAGTTACCGCAGCCAACAGAACAGAAGGATTTATTTTCCATACTATACATAAATGATAGCTATATATACAGTTTGTACAGTAAAACTTTACAATACCAAAGAATGTTAAAAATGTTTAATTAAATGAAGAATTAACACAACAAATGCATTTTTTGTAATCTAATAATTGCTTTACGCTTACAAAAAATATACTTCGGCGTATCATATTCATCGGATTTCAAATAGACAAATTATATTATTGCTCAACACTTAACAATATCTTAAAAAACTGAACTTCATTCCAGGATGGCTCGCATTGCTGTTTTTTATCACACGCCAGCAAGATAATGGAGTGCCAAAAAAATGTTGTAGATCTTCAGAAAATTTTAAAAATTTGTTCGTTGTGTAAACATATATTTAACAAACTGTAAATTTATTATTGCTAGCAGCATTGGTGTATGATTAAGCATGTCTTAGTTGTTCTTTTTCCTTCATAAGTGTGACTCTTTTTATTTGATTTGTAATAAATCAGGTGGAAGTTTTTTTAAACAATTTTTGCAATTTTTTATTTTTGCACTAAGGGAACATTTCTAATACTCTTAGATACATTTGAGAACATAAGTCGTATTAAAAGCCCCAAAGCGAAAGATATTATATTAGCAATGATATACGATACTTAAAAATATTTATTTGAACATATATGCCATTATAACAATATGTACATTAAGGTACGTAGGTTTATTGTTGTATGAAAAAGAAACAAAAAAGGATTCAAATTCTAGTTATTATGTCCTGGGACACAAAGAAAGTCGCTTATCTGCAATTGTTTAGATGTTTTTCATTATCTGATTTGCTTTTTTTTTAATCTCATTGCATTATCTCATTAGATTTCTAAAACAAAATCTAAAATCTTTCTCTTGCGTTTTTTCTCATTATTTTTACGAATTCTTTTACAAGTCATATTTCAATTAAAAACTGTATTTAAATTTATTGCCAAATTTTAAAATTATAGATAAAAAATATTGAATAAAATAGAAAAAGGCTAAAAGACTAGTATAAATACTATAATAGTATGTATTGTTGTCAAAAATATAAGTCGGTTGTAAAAGAAACCAAAGTCTACGACTGGATTAGCAAAACTTTTTGTGTTGGTGTTGGTTTTTAAACAAACCAATTGAGTGCCCAAGTTGTATAAAAAATTATATAAAATATTATTATTTTTTTACTATGAAGTTGTAGATATTTTATATGAAATGTTTTACTATTATTAAACAAAAATATTAGTAGATTATTTTACTTAAAAAACATGATAACTAGTCTGTTAAATTGTGTACTTTGTACCAAAGCATCTAATCCCAAAAAGCAACATAATTCCAATACTGCTGTATGAAAAGCTAATTTAACTCGATGAAAATTTTCACTAAAAAATTACAGTAAAAGTAAAAACACATTTTTAAACTGAAGGAAGAGAGAACAAAAGTTGCAAACAAAAATAAATGTTAATAAAGAGTATTTGTATTTGTATTTATAAGTAAAACTTTTGTGAATTCTCAATTGTTAAATTTACACAACATCTCATTTTGATGATTAATAAAATTAGGATTTTTAAGCGAAATCATCGGATGTTTATTTAATAACACTTTCCGTCAAATGGTCGGGATGGCTACATTTTGCATTACCAATTCTCTCATTCAACGTAGTGGACAAACTTGGTTTCCGAATGCCGTTATAATTTCTTGATTTTCTTTTGCCAAGGCGATTTATAAAACTTTGTATTTACTTGAAAGTTTTTTTAATACCTTGACCACTATTTTTGATATGTCATCTTGGGATAAATACAAAAAAAAATACAAGAAACTGTACAAAGAATCTTTTACAGATACGTCACAGACGCAGAATGTACCCCGCTAATGTTAGAGTAATTGCCATAGAACAAAGAAATTTATACATAGTTTTAGAGTAGTAAAACACAGTTTCGATGTCCGCACAAAATACGCCGATCGAATATAAAATGTAACGTTCTGATCAGCATCGTTTTTAAAGAAGTACGGATCAATAATTCCACCAGCTCATAAAGCATACCCAACAGTCAGTTTTGCTGGATTTAACGATATCTTAACATACACTTGAGGATTACCATCAGTCCCAATACGATAGTTTGGTTTATTGACGTATCCATTCAAACAAAAGGGATCAAACGCAATCTTGTTTTGGGCCCATTAACCGAATCTACGAATTGCTAAGTGATCGTGTGGCTTCAATTGTTGTACGAGTTTGATTTTGTAAGCACGCATATACATTAGTGTATAAAAAGACAACTAAGCGTAAGATCCATTAATCAAATCAAAACTAAATAATTTTTTTTTTGAGAACAATTAAATTTTTTCTTAAGTTTTTGTTAACGTTAAATTAAAAGTTAGCTTTACATATATTTTTTAATTAATAATAAAAGACATACAAAACCAATAATAGTTGAAGATCTATTTTTAATTTTTGAAGAAACTACTTCAATTTGCAGATAAAAACGTTACAAATTAAAAAAATCCGTTAAAAGTATCGAGTAGTATAGAGTACCCAAATGAAAAGTATTGAATATTATTGAGTAATGAAAAGTAGTAGAATTTATCAGCACTACTTTATAAGGAGAAAGATTATATTTTTTTAATTTTTCTAAATGTTTCAAACTTATTATTTTAACTTGCTTGGCCCGGAACTAGTAATAAAAAACAGGATAAAACATATCTTGAAAATCGCGAAAAACTAAAAATGTAGTTCTTAATATTTTTCCATGTCTTGAAAGTTATGGCCCAAATGTAAAATTTTAAATATAAGAAACCGAGGCGCATTGAAAAAGATTAGTAAGTCTTGTAGTCCACGAAGTTACAAATATATATATAAAAAATTGATTTAAATTTATTTATTTGATGATACCACAACCGATTTAAAATTTCGCAATACCGTATTACAGTTTTCTATTATATTTTTATGAATATTAGAATCTTTTATTAAAATTAATAACCAAGCTGTCGCTTTTGCTTTTTGAACAAAATGCATTATTTGATAGAATGGTACGTACATCTTTGCAATTTATTTTTGTATGAACAGTCAAGCAATTACGCTTTAACACCGTTCAATTGCTAATGAACCAACCGTACAATATTATTATTTAAATTCTTTAATGTTTACTGTATGATAAACTTAATTTGGTGTGTTATTTCTTAAGTATATTCTTGCTTTCATCAAATGATTTTTTAGGAAATTCTACTTCTGGCAAACACAATCTTTAGTCAATTATAACAAAGACACGGTTATGAAAGATTTACTAGTTTTAGTGCAGACGTTAGTAATAACACCCTATATATGCTCATACATAAGCACGCATAAAAAGTAGCAGTGATTTATCTGTTATTTTTTATAAACAAAAAAGTGGCAAAGGCGAAAAAATGCAGAAAAACGGTGTTTCTCAAATGAAGTTTATTTTGTGCTCGCACTTTTAAGTTTGAGCACTTTATAGTTCACTATGTTCACGTAAGAAAAAAAATAATGAATTACGTGTTACATTACATGAAAAATATTACACACACTGAGAATTAATTTTTTTAAATTAGAAAAACTGGGGTCAACTGAAGAATGCTCTAAGCTGAACATACGACAGTACAGAAATGCTTGCAAAAAAAGCAATTCATAACTTTTCCATAGAAATATGAATTTGTTTCTACTATAAATTGATATACATATTTAGATGCAGGGTGTGTATGAGACGTTTTGTTTTGCTTTGTGAATGTACATGTAAAGAAAAACGTACAGGTAACATATTTTAGTCAATTTATAGCATGTCATATCTGACTACACCCTCTGAAAATAAATTTATAGATAAAAGAAAAAAAAACAATATAACAATAATCAAGCTGGCACAAAAATATATTTTTGGTTCCCCAGCAAATATATTAATACAAAGTTCATGTCTAATACTCCAAAAATCAGAAATATATATCTTATTATCTTTTTTAATAAAAACTAGAAATAATTTTTGTTTAACTTTTATGCCGGCTATATTTTAAATATGCCGCTAAGCTTTTATATGAATTTGGCTCAATCTCACCTTATATATTCATCTAAATTTATTCGACTTAACAGACTAACAGTTTTTTGTATCTTTAAATAATGAAGTTCCTGTAATTTAGTTTTAAACATAATTGAGAAGGATATTGCATCCTCTTTTTGTATGAATATTATTGGACTTTACTTTGAGCAAGGACTGTCAGCAATATTGATATAAAAATGATAATATAAAATAGTGACAGTTGTTATTTTTAATTATTTTTAGTTGCAATTGGAATGTACGTATTTTTAATTTATTTAAGTTTTATATTAGTCGTAGTAAATTTTAAGGCTTCTATCAGGGATAGGGAAGCTACATCCTTACTCATTTGGGAAAACACCAAATAAAGTTTAAACTTTCTCCTTATAAAAAATTTTAACAAACATATAAACCAAACTATTCATATGATGATATGTTGAACAAGCATCCTCATCATTGCTTTGAGAATTAAAAAAGAAATATGCTAGATAGAAATCACAGCTGCATAAGGAAATAAAATCGTATCGTATCAGAAATATATTTTCTGTTCTACCTTTAAACTATAAATGTAAATTTGTTTATTTCCGAGTTATAGAGGGGGAAAAATCTAAAACTAGAAAAACTTAAGGCGTACACAGATGTTTAAAAATATAACAAATAACATGCAAACCTCTGATGCTTCAGAGAATGATATTCTGCCGCACCTGCATGCATGCTCACCTTTAAGAACATACTCAAGAATCTTAGCACACACATGCACGCGTGTACAGTAACAATGCCTCTGTCTACAATACAAACACAAACTTGTTAAGTAAATGTAAAGTTTATTTTTTGCAAGTGTTAGTTTTATTTATTTTTTTGTATCGTGAGTGTAAACGTAAACCGTGATTCACAGAAAGGTACTTTAAGGAAACATACATTCATGGAAAGATAAAATTATATTTAAGCTAAGCGGGCCTGAAAGGAGCTAATACATCATGAAAGACGCCAAAATTATATGAATTATAATTAAATTGAAATAAAAACAAAAGTCGGCTAAGCTTAAAATTTCTAAAATCAAGATGATAATCTTTATTTGTTATGTTTAGGCTTTGAAGACTTGATTTTGATATAAAATAAAATACGGCACAGCTTGAATTTAAGTCGTAGCTTTTTCTTAGTGTACATATGCAGTTATTTTTTAAAGCTCAAGCCAAAAAAAAATTGGAAGTTATACTACGCTTTAATAGCATCTAACAAGTCGATAGACGATTTTTAACATCTTGGAATAATTAACTAAAAAGCGATTAAAAATTCATTTTAATTTTATAAAAATTTTAAATTCATTTACAACTCTACTAAAAAATCTATGCATGAACTTTATAAGAAGACTCAAGTTGCCCATTTATGTACTCTTTATACAAATTCCCCGATGAAAATAATAATAAATAACTCGAGACAGTAAATTTTTTCCAAGTGTTCTGAACACTGCTTTCATTACGGTAAAAAGGAATCAAAAAGAATGACTTTTTTCATTCATTTGAGATGATTCAGATTTGCGCTATTTTCGCACCCAAATTTTTGTGTTTTCATGACATTTTTGACACATTTTTTTTACTGGAAGTAATTTCCATTAAATGTTAAATATGTTTCTCTGGCTTGGAGCAAAGATGGCCAATATCCATATTTTGCTTTTTTGAGTTAATCGTTGCATAAAGTTTCTTTTCTTACTCTCATTTATTTTGATGAAACAGCCAATGTTTAATATAAGCCAAAACCGCTTCATAAGGGATTTGCTAGCGAATATCACTATGAAATCATCTATAAAAGAAAACTTAAGTTGTAATTTTTCAAAAGTGAATATTTTTACAAATCGCCAGTTTTGTTTCAGGCCGCAAACTTAAAACCTTTTCTCCATTATATGAAGCTGATTCGCGTAGACTGTGGAATTTACGTAGGTCCGAAGAAAACCCCCTGAAAGCCCACATTGGATTATCTAATTACCACTGATTAAGGTTGCAAATATCCCAAATTGTATCTTTCAAAGATTGCTGCTGGAAAAGAACCTCATAGCGAGTCACCCTAAGCGATGGATTTTCCGGAAATTCTATTTCTCTTAATACATATGTACAAGTATATAACAACAACTTTTGTGCAAATACTTGGCATGTAGAGGTGACTACCTGAAAACTTTATGTAAATTACAATCAAATATTATGTAAATTTAGCAGAAAACTTTTTCTTTACTTTTGAACAATTTTCGTTTTGGAAATACTTTGAATGAAAGCTTTTGAATTTGTGCTAATTTTATAAACGACAAATATTTTATAAGAACAAATACAACTGACTGTGTGAATGTTTGTCTGTTTGACTGACTGTTGTTCGATTAGATGACAAAACATATATTCTCTCGCATTCCGTAGAGAAAGTTTAATTCTTTTAGTGATATTCACATTTTATATGTTTTAATTTGTTAAAGGGTCTCATAGAATTTATTTTTGTTTTACATCAATATTGTTTGAGCCAGCCAAAGGTGAAAATTTATCGCAAAGAACACATTTTTTTAAAAACACATACACCTTAAAAGCAAAAACGTCTGCGATAGTGTTGCAAACTCTTACAAGCATCTAAGTGTAGTTTCAACCTTTTGCATTGAAAAATCATAATAGAATAAAAAGGAAGGATTATAATACAAATAAAATAAAATGCAGCCTAATAATTTAAATGCTCAACGGCTTGTTGTATTAAAATTAAACTATTTACAGAATTTTAAAGATTATTAGACGCTTGAGGCCAATACAAAAATTTTAGCTATATTCCCGGGGAAACGGAAAATTTAAAGCTTCCAAATATACAGGCGAATCAATAAGTCCGTGTGAAACTGTGTGAAACACAGTTTTTTTGCGAAACAAAAATTTATTTTCCAACATAATCTCTATTTAACTCACTCCACTTAGTCCAACGTCTCTCCAGCTTTTGTATCCCTTCACACTGGCATATGAAATGCCTATGGCATCAACAATCTCACGCACTTTTACTCTTCGATCGGCCAACACCATATTGTGGATTTTTTCGACATTTTCGGGTGTACTAACATCAACTGGCCATCCAGAATGTTCAGCGTCATTTGTATTTGTGCGTCCACAACGAAAATCAGTAAACCATTTTTTAACATTGAAATCGATGGTGCAGAGTCCGCATAGTATTAATCGAGCTTTTCCTTGAATTGATTGACGGTTTTTTTTTCGCAAAAAATAATGTTTAATGAGCACTCGAAATTCACTTTTTTCCATTTTTAGAGAAATACACGAGGTTGAATGTTTTTGGGAAGGGAACTTTAGATTTACTTTTCGTTAGTTATTATATTATTTTTCTACCTTTTTTTTGATATTTATATTATTCTTTAAATTCTGCTTGAAGTCACTTTTTAATTAAAATCATCCAAATTTATTTTATCTCGATATTTCGTTAATTTTTGTTATTTAAATTGTGTATTGATTTTATCTACCAAAGGGTTACGAGATATCGAGATAAAATAAATATGGATAATTTTTATAAAAAAGTGACCTCAAGCTGAATATAAATAGAGTTTATTTATATTAACAACACAATGATACATTAACTTCATCTCGAAAATATATATTTGCCGGCATTTTCGAAAATTCCAAGAAACACAATTTTTTATTTTCGTTTCCCATGAAGTGAAAGAGTCGAAAAATCCTAAACGTAATGCGAAAGTTCCAAACAATTAAAAAAAAAATTTGGCAAATTTATTCTATTAATAAGGTCAATATGCTATAATTTTCAAATACTTGGTTAACTTTTTAAATAGAAAAACAATATATGTCATTGTCGGTCCACTCTGAAATTTTGGGAATGCTTATAAGCTGATGAGGCTTCTTGCATAAAAAAAAATTGAAAAACTATTTAATATAGACTTCCTCTATCATGCTATTAAAGCCAATAATTTAATAACAAATTTTACCCGTGGTTTCGTCGATTTTTTGTCGACTTTTTTTAAGGGTTTTGTCTAGTAAAATAAGTAAAACATATTGATAAATTAGGGCTGGATATTTTTTTCTTAAATAAGTTAAAATGCATTTTTTAAAATTAAAGAAAAGTCAATGAAATGTATTAAATTTTATTATCTACTACAAAACAAAAGGTATGAACATTTAAGTGAAATCTGATCTTTCAAACGAAAGCAAACCACATCTGAAATAAGTAAGTTTGAAAATTAAAATAAACAAAATTATTTTCTGGTAGTTACATATCGCCTTCCATTTATTCACAAAATATTTGGCAAATTGGTGAAAATTGTTTATATATAAAATAGAAGTGCTCTTAAACTTGAACTTAACTGCTACCAGATATGGGGAAGCGATAGTAAATCAATATTTGGGAAGGTCAAAAGTGCAAGCATGTCCTTACAAATAAAAAAGAGTTTTAAAAATCGGTTTACAAATGAAATAGTTGTGAATGTACAAACTTTAAAAAAATATAGGTGAATTGATAAACTACACGTTTTTAGAAGTCAGATCAAAAATTAATTTCGGTTTAATTTTTATTGATTTACATATCCTGACTCGCAATATTCATATCTACGCACTGTAAAAATTTCGCATTGCTTTGTCGGCTTTTGGTAATAGAAATAATTATTTAAAAATTATTTTTCAAATAATTTCAATGCAAAATCCAAAACGTTTTTGCATATACTGAAAATTTTAAAATTTCGATTAAATATAACTTTTCCTGCTGCATCAACCTAATCGAAAAACTTTCTTAAAAAAACACAAACTATCCTTTTCAGTTGATCTATTTCGATGTTGCAAAAACTTTCTTAGAAATATTTTTTTTGGTTTATTTCAATCGTTTAGGCGCTTTTTCTGTTGGGTTTGTTTACCTGTAAAGATATTCTGAATTTTTCTTTATGTTTTATATAAATGTTTTTATAAGATTGTTGCATTTGCATATTGTGATCTTTTATCTTCTTTTAACACTACTATTCTTTTTATGGGGCTTCAACTTATATCTGATAAAAGCTGCTGCATAGTTTAACAATAACTTTGGAAAAATACTTAAATTGTTTTAAAAGTTGCAGTCTTGTTGGTTAACAATTTTCAGTCAAAGTTGTAAAATAAAATGTTGTGTGCTACACTCGTAGTAGTGTTTACTTTTGGGTAAGTTATTCCTTTCAGAGCAAAAAAAAAAAAACAATTGCAACAGCAAGTATTACCAGGATTAGAAACAAAGAGAAAGAGAAGGAATAAAAGCAAGTGTGTTTGCTTTGAAACAAAGTTAAGGTAATTTTGTTATGAATTCAACTGGTCGTAGTTATGGAGTAGTTAGTAGGTCGTAAATAAAAATTTATGTACTCGCATTTATGCGCTAAGAAGGAAAATACTTCGCGGCTTATTGTATATGAAATGAAACAAGAGTAATAATATTGTTCTGTTGTCTTCATACTAAGAATGGCAAAAGTTTTTCATCATTATTAAGTTTTCATATCGTTATTCTGTTTTATACTTTACAGCTGAAGTAATATATTCACTTTTTCATGAATAAGCTGCAACATAAAATCTTAATGTTCATGTTAAGAAGCATATTATATTTTGTTTACTTTAACATGATAAGTGGCAACGAGCAAGTAATACTATATTTGCTTTACTTTTAAGCTACACAGAAAATATAATTTTTTCAAACAGTTTTTTGACTGAAATTATTTAATTGTTTATTAGTATTTGATTTACCTTTACTAGCTATTTGCTTAAATTCCTTAAACAACAAAAATGTTTCTTTTGAATTTATTTTTTTTATATTTATTATATTTATTATCATATTTGGAGTCATGGGTAATTTTACACATTCAAACATTTTATTTTGTAGATAGAAAATATTGAAAGAATAAGAGAAAATCTAAATGTGCCGTACTTTTTTCATTTAATACTTTCTTTCAATCGATAAGCATATTTGTTTGGATTTTGCTTCAATAAGAATAATTGTTCTGTTTAATACATACATATATTTTTTAAGTTTACTATTTCTAAAATTGTTCCTATTTCAATTAAACTTCATTTGACTTAAATATTTTGGTTTTTGTTTTTCAGTTTTTATTTCGATTAAATACAATTATTAAATTAAATTAAGAAATAGAAGCATTTTGTATACAAAACTAGAGATTCTTATCTGAAAACTCTTATCCCAGGATTTGGTGAGAAAATTCGAAATATCTAAATAATTATTTCAATTTCAATTACAAAGTTGTTCAATTTGTGGCGCTTTGTATTGGTGGAGACAAGGTTAAACAATACTGTGATTGTTTTTGATTCTAGTAATAATAAATGCTGATATTCTTTCTTATAAAGAGAAGAAAAATTACTAGTTTTTAAACCGAAAATTGCCGCAAAAATTCTGCTTAGTTTTATCTTCTAATTGGAACTCCAGCTGCTCTAAACTTTACCATACAAATTTTACAGGATAAGGGAAAAAACTAAAGAAAATAATTAATATGATTGTCTGTATGACTTTTTCATATACATACTTAATTTTTTTTTAGATTCGTTGTTCATCTGTTCGTTTATCTATTTATTTCATTAAACGGTGCATTTTTAGATTTATAGAACTGTAAATTAAATTAAAAAATTGAAAAGATAATTCTTTCCCATTTTTTAAAATAATTTTGCGGCAATTACACTCGAAAGAAAAATCAATCCATACGCAGTTAAATCAATACCAAGCTGTGTTTATAGTACGGTAATTCCAGATTTACTAAAAGCAAGTACAGAAAAATTGATTTAAGTACGGACGGATTTAAATGCTGAATTTAATTTAAGAATTTTTTAGTCGATTCAAGATTTTTCATGTGATTAAAGAATTTTGTATTCATTTTGAGAAACTCCAGCATTGGTTATCTAAAGTAATCCCACTTTCGGCTTGATTAAATTACATTTTATTGTTATTTGTTCTCAAATTTTGAGTACGACTCGTACTCAAAGTAAGTAGAAAATACTTGAATTTTGTATGCCGTTTTTCTTTCTTTCACTTCGGCCAGCAACAAAAGATTTATATTGGGAAGTGAAATTTTCAATAACTTTTTGCATCTTTGGAGTCCTTTGGAGTGATAACATAACGAATATTGTTTTCTGCCTCCACAATAAAATCTTTCAAAAAGTTCATGGACAAATGTTGAGAACGGTGCCGAACGGAATCATTTCGGTCTTCGTCGATACTACGAGGAGAAGCAATAGTTTCTTCGGCAGGCACTGTACATCGAGGATGCTTGCAAAAATATGTAAGATCCATGGTTGCTAAAATTAATTGCTCTTATAAGCATTTATTCCGACTCTAAAATGCGAAAAGAGCTTATTGAACTAAACAATTTTTTTCGTAAAAATCTGCAGAGTTTGTAAGCGTTTGTCAGATGTATATCGTTTCATGATGAAATGAAAAACCAAACCAAATACAACACAAGTATGTTTTCTACAGTAATCACATTTTTGATTTTTGGTTTATAACCGCGTCTGCACGTACGGACTCCGTTTGTATTTCACTACTTTACATACATCTATTAGCAGATTTGAAAATTTTTTGATTTGTAAGCATATTTTTCGTATAATGAAGCTCTCGTCAATGTCCATCTGTCCTTTTGCTTATTTTCCTTTTCAAATATATTCCTTAACGCTGTTTTAAAATTATTGTTTGATATGTCGTTTTGAGGCCTTTTTTTTGTCTTCTAATGACGAAACTTTAATTTATATAATTGTCATCTGACAGTGCAATGATAGATAGTTCAAAATCATTATTGAAAACGTCCAATTTGAGAAATCTGATAGATATATGGTTTTGTCTTTTAGCAAAGGATCTGTGCTTTATTTGCTTTTACTATGTGGTTTATATTAATTTATTATAAATAAGATTTTCTTTTATTCTGCTTGTATAATTTTAATTCAAAGAATCAACTTTTATTTGTTGAATTATTAATTGTTTTTGTTTTGAATGTAAAAAAAAACTAGAATATCTTACTTTGGAAGTTGTCTGTGTGTTTTTTTTAAATAGAAATAACACTAAGATTATTTATTAATGCCTACCAATCAGCTTGTGAGTTACCTTTTTTAGGAAAGGAATAATGAGAGAAGAGACATGGTGAAGTGAGAACATTTATTTGGTTTACAGCTCTGCTATGGCGTTTTGTGTTAACTTTTAGAGTACTTTGCAATGCCTCTGGTGGCAAATAGGCCCATTTATTTTGTTTTAGCGGTGCAGCCAAGAGGGAAGAGGGCTCTATGATGTTCATTAGCGTATATAAGTATTAACCACATAAAACAACGATTATCACAATACTACACAAATGTACATGAAAAATATTATTGATGACTTGCCTGAAACTGTTGTCGAACCCAGGTTCTTAATCACTTTTTGCTTTGTAGTAAGCGCGCTAAGCATTTAAGTCGGGCAATTAAAACGAAATCTCGATAAGTCCTCTGATCATGCATTGTACTGGGGTTCCGTAAGATCTCGTTGGGGGACTGGTTGCTTGCCAGAAACATTTACTGCAGATATATTGAAGCAGACGAGTGCTATCCGTAGACTCTCGCTCTCTTTTTTCGACTTGAATGTGAGTTAATAGAACAGCTCTTCTCAATTAAATTTGTTTGAAAACAAGTTTGACTCGAATGTGAGCAGAAGTAGTTATGGTTAAGATCACTCCTGAACTCTTTGCCTTAAATATGAGCAAACAAAATTCAAGGCTAAAATTATAATTAATTTTAAAATTTTATTGCTTCATGCAATTTTTCAAAAAGTTATCAAATCAAGAATTAGTTAATTAATTTTATTTATTTTTATTAAGAAAGGAAACTAATTTCAACTGGTTCGCCACAGAATTTATTAGGATTTAATCTAAAAGCTTGAGAAACAAACAAATAAATTTCATTACAAAAATAAAAAAAGTAAGAATAAACCGAAATGAAATGAAATCTGTACATACTACTACCAAAAAGTTTAGAAGACAAATTTAAATTCCAAACTGCAACCTTGCATATCTTAACACTTATTAAATTTTATATTGCAAAATTGTGGTTGCAGAAAATATATGTCTTTTGTGACAGAAAATTCATTTATATTATTACAAGCACAATCACAGCAAGAAGTAGTTAGAACAAGATAATATTTAAATATTCTCAACCAACCTTTTATAAACTGACAGAGGATTGTATTAAAACGTAAATAAGTAAACATAAATATCTACATGTAGCAGTTCACTGGACTCTGTAGGTATGCATAAATATTTTTAAGTACAATTTAGATGAAAGTAATGGATAAACATCGGGGGTCTTAAATTTGAATGTGCGAATCTTTTTATTTTTATATATTAACTTGTTTTGGCTACTATATGTGTGAGCAGGCAAACTTCACTTTACTTAATATTAATTAACAGGGCAAGTTTTTTATGCTTTTGGCATGAAAAATATGCATTTGCATATTTTTAAAATTTTTCGCATGAAAATCATTTTTGATATAACTTGCATAAATTTGCATATTACGCAGGTTAATGGACTCTTTTTAACAAACATTGCTTGTGGTAACTTACACAATGATAAATCCCCCAGAAGCCCTGTACCACTACATGGGGGATCTTGGTTAAAGGCTGTTATTGTATTGTGACAACTTTATAGAAATGAGGAGCGTTAATTAAATGAGCTTTATGATGATGAGGCAGAGTCAATGCCTTTGCAGGCTTTATTTTAGACGACATTTGATAAAACAGATCTGGCATACATTAAAGATTTTGAATGTATTTGAGACAGTATCATCAAATTGGAAACCAAAGGACTTCCTTTACAAGAAAATTTATCCGTCATAAAAGATGTAAAGAAAAACTTCAAAATATTAAGAATAAAATAATTATTTAAAAACTTAACAAAGTTTTTAATCGGAAGGTTGGCTTTCAGTCGTTGACCAAAATTAAAAACAACACATAAAGTAACATCGACTACTGTTGAACGTATATTCTCAATATACTTGACCGTTTTGTGTAACAATCGAAGATGCATTTAATTTCAAAACTTGAAAAAATGTATGATTATACTTTGTAACAAACTTTTTTTTAAATAAATCTCATTAAAAATTATTAGTCTGTATTTTTTCGGATGCATATTTTAAAGATTTTTTTGGAATATTTGCATGCATATTTAAAATTTTTTTTTTGCATATTTAAACTTGCCCTGTTTATTCATATTCATGAGTAGGACAAAATGAAACCTTTGAGTCCCGAATATGACTCCTGAATGAACTGCTTCTCATAATTATAGACATGAAAAATTATTTTTTAACTTAATACTGTAGTCTAATTTATCTTAAACTTCTGACTAATCTTACATTAGCAGTCGTAGTTATTGCAGCCTATCATTTTTGTCGTAACTCACAAGCGTAATGCAGAAAAGAAATCCGTAAGTTTAATAAAAAAATATCAGTAGTATTTGAAACACTCTGTTAGCCATAACTTTAAATGGGAGCAGTAAGAATTTGTTTAGTAAATATATTATAGTGCAAAAACAATTTCAAGTATACATTTGAAATCAATATGCATTCTTGAAAATTTTTAAAACTTTGTAATTAATATTTAATAAAATAGTTGTTATGCGAAAAATATGCATGCTTAAAATCATTGAAGTTCTGATGTTTATAAATTTAAGTAAAAGTATTTTTTATTAGAAAATTAACTACATTGGTATCGCGGCTAAATGAATGTCATGTTAAATGAATTCGTTATTTAGTGCATTATCCACTGACTAGTATAATTATGAAAAAATCTTAAAAAACGTCTACTCAATTTAATGCATTTCTTGAATAATTTAAAAAACCAAATAATAATAAAATCATTCGCAGATTTGCATGATACTTTAGCAATTTTTTCTCAATAATATCAATGTCTTAGCATGAACGATACAAGTTATGCATTTTTCTGTTTAACTGGAAAAAATCATACTTGAGTGAGATTCATGATTCAGTGCTGTCAACTCTAACCGTTAAAGATTAGCATTAAACACAATAGAAGCAAATTAATTGGCAAGAATAAGTTTCCGTACGATTGATACTCAACAAATGATCTCAATTTTAAGCCAATTGGATGGCTTAAAATCGATATGCGGAGATCTTGAAAGAATAGAATACAAAATAAATGTAAAATTACGCATCTTAAAGGCCATTACAGTCTTTATTTTATATTATTTATATATTTAAATATTTCTTTGTCAAATAAGAGCATGCAACTTCATCAGCAATAAAACGAAAACTGTTCATAAATGAAAAGGAAGTTTTACATTTATGTAATAGTTTTATTTTCATAGAATTTTTCACTTTGTATCATAATTACCGTGTACCAATTTTATTTATAAAATGCAATATGTATATTTATCTTTTATATAACGTTAATGGCACCACCAATAATATTTGGAAAATCAGCTTTTCCAGACTTCTATTATAAAGTCCAGTCTCACAAAGTTAAATGAAATGTCAAAAAAAGATAAACAGAGTTAATATTAAGTCAATATTTTGTCGTAACAGAATTTTAAATTAAGAACCGAGTAGAACAAATCCAGATGGTACTATAAAGACCAATTGCTGAAGATTTCTGATTGAGAACTTTCCGTGATATTTTTTCTCCAAGCTTCTTTGTAAGTAAATAATAGTGTAATATCACCAAAATCTGGTATGTGATGGAAATCGATCGATTTCAAATCGCATCGTTTTCATAAAACAAAATCTAATGAAAGATGATGATGAAATTATTGATGTTTTTATTGTTTTAGGGACTTAGAATATTTTATTTGATTTTCAATTCAATTTCACTGTATCGTGCGATTTACATAACACATATTTGGCTATTATTAGTTATATGAAATCAAGGGATTTCACATCGATCGATTTCCATCACATACCAGAAAATATTAAATGAAAGTCTTTTTTCTGAAAGTAAATATGTTTATATTTATTGTTTAATTTTTTGTAGTATTAAGCGATCGATATCTGTTAAAATTAAAATGTATTCATTGTTTTATTTAAATTAATTTACTGGTGCTTTTTATGGAAATTGCTAAAATTTTAGTATTTTAAATTTTTATTACAACTTTGACATTGTTTAAACTTTTCATTTGCTTTAACGAAAGTTTAGTATGAGTATAATATCTCTAGTTGTTTTAAGAAATATTTGGGTAAAGTTCCCTGATGATCTGCATTAGGAAACGTTAAATGCGCATATGAACTATTTATACCCCTTAATAATCAATTTCAATTTATTTTTAATAAAACTGTTAACATTTTACTACGTACGAGTATCTATATAAAATATTAATTATAGGAAATATTGCGATTAAAAATTTTAAATACAGTACACACGCGATAATATGAACATCTTAATATGAACAAACCAAAATATGAACAATTTCTTACTTCCATTGACCACTCTAATATATGAACTTACTACAACAGCTTTAAAATTTGAACAATTTTTGTCTATCTACACAGAATTGCAATCTACATCAACAAGGTTGTGGCTAAATTCTAAATTCTAGGGGTTTCCCTAGATCAAATATCTAACATACACGTCTTAGTTAATGCACACGTTCAGCTAGAATTTCATATTCATTTTTTTAGTAAATTTAACGTGAAAAGTTCTTAAAAAATATATGTTGTTAACTTTAAAAGAAAAATCAGAAATTTTTGAACAATTAGGAAAAGGCACAAGTGTTACTAATGTACGGAAAAAATTTGGGTTGAATATATCTACAATATTTGGAGAAGCTGTCTTAGTTTTCAATGAAGCATTGAAGTGCGCGGAAAGTGAAATGGTTTATCAAAGAGATTTCATTGTATTAAGAATTAAGAGAATGGATCGTTTTAAAGGTGATTAAATAAAAGTATCACTGATAGTTTTGCTAATAACATTAATTTTTTTCAAAATAAATTATTGTTTTTTTAAATCTAATAAAAAATAAATAAAAAATTTAACATACGAAACTTTTTTTTTGTTATTTAAAGTGATTATTTTTCGAACAAATTGGTTGTTAGTAGTTTTTAATCCAAAGTGATTATAATTTTTTTTTGGCTAATGTTCGTAACGTTTTTAGTCAGAAAGAAAAATTTTATTTGAATAGGAACAACATTTGCAGATTGAAATTAGATGTTATTCGCAAATATGAACAATCTTGCAAAAAGTTAACTGTCCTGATTTTAATTAGTTCATATTATCCCGAGTGCACTGTAAATAAATTTATTTAATTTCATTTTAAATTTCATTGCACTTAATAAAAATTATTCGTATCAGTGATGACTAGACAGAGTGTAAGAAACTAGGACCGAGAACATTTTTATTATATTAATGACATTTTTACGATTGCAACGTAATTTCTCATTCCTTTACTGAAACGCTTAATTATATTAGTAGAAAAATCAACGTTATGGTTTTATTTCCATAATGAAACATTTGCTACATTGAATATGACATTAATGAACGGAGCTTGCAAAATTTTTTATATATTCATTCAACACTTCAAACACTTCTTTATCCTATCATATCTTCCAAATAATAATATTACAGCATATATCAAGTTTACAAACCTACAATTCGCATAAAATAATTAATACCAAACATAGAAAAGCTGTAGCTTTTTTAAATTACCTAAAATTCGTTCGAAAAGTTATTACACAATTGTTTCGTATTTTCATGGATAATTGAAAGGGTTTAGAATATAAGTTATGCCAAATTAATAGATTGTATAGAAAGCGTATAAAAACAACGATTGTAAACATTTATGGTTGACTAGTATTTTGCACCTGTTTAGAATAATTAACGATATTTGGAAAAATATTTTATTGATTCTCTTAAGAGCCATTAACAACCAATTAAATAGTTTAACACATCATTAATTTGTTTTCCGTGTGAAATTGTGGATTATTTGTAATAAACATATTTAATAAATTTGTGTATTGTTTATTTATTTAGTACAAATTTGCAAATGCGGATACTTTCATATAACTTTGGTATTTGCTGGTAATAGTATTTAAATCAATAATATCAATAAATTTGGCATAACTATTTTATGGTGTTAAATAAGCCATAAAGATTTTTTAAATGGACTTATAATTAAAAAAAATAAAATTACTATCATTGGTTTCCTCTTTTATTCTTACTCTTTTATTGCATTAATCGAAAAGTATGCTTCAACTTCAGACTGGGAACTAAATAATAAAACAACTTTAACATTTTCGTTTAATTTCTTTAGAGTGGAAATCGCTCCATTAATGTTACGTTATCAGGCTTTAAAAACTTTTAAAATCTAACTTGAAGTATATAGAAGTTATAAGCGCTGTTGCAAGATTTAATTAATTAGTATATAGATTTTATTATAGAAACATCTTTTTATTTTTCTTTTGTAAACATATTACGATGCATGTATTTGTAAAACCTTACATTTGAATTACAATATTCCAAAATATATAAAAATAAATTTTTAAAGCACTTTATTAAAAAAACAACACTTTGAAATTATTTATATATTTCTATATAATTCTCTACTTTATAAAATAAAACTTTATGAAAATATCAAGCATATAGTCATGTAAGCATGCATATGCATGTACTATTCCGTTTAAGATAACAAAAGTATAAACTAAACATTTTTCAATTCAATAATGTACACAATGTTAAAACAAACACATTGTAAATGCGTGCAGTGTTGGAGGAAATAATAACAACGCATAAATTTATCAATATTACAAAAAAAGAAAAAACTATTTAAATGAACTGCACTGACGATTATACGATTTAAATAATTTTTACTTGAAGAAGATTATACCGATGGTAATTATTATAATTGCAGAATTTAATGGTAATATTTTCGATAGGTTGCTACACCAACCATAATCAGCATTCAAATGAAATAACATGGCAAACTAGAATGCAATAACTCCCCATTTTTTTTGCGTGACCGCAGCCGACCCTAAGGATGGCCCGAAACGTGTCTTTATATCTAAAATTGTTTTGGTTGAGTGGGAGGAACGAAGTCCGCAAAACAAAAATGAACTTAACTATTTTTTAATTTGGGGTCTAAGTTGATACTGACTTAATAAAACTAAAATGAACTAACAGCCTTTTCCTCGAACAGAATTAACAAAAACAACGAGTCAAAATAACAACATTTTTCCTGTTTAGGTTGATGCAACACGAATGTCAAGTTCTTAAACAAAACACGTAACAAATGACACATTTTTTTGGTTTGTGTATCGCGTTTTTAAATGTCAAAGAGCTAAAAGCAAAACGAATAGAATAAATTATTCTATGTGGAAAAATATAATTACCATACTAAACAAAAATTAAAAAAATTATAAAAAAATTGTTCAAAATAATAATTAAAATGTCATACAACGAACAATTGAAAACATGTTTCGTTTTATTTTTGACGCGTTCCATGAGCTTGCTTTAAGTCCCCCACAATTTTTTTCGAGAGTTAGTTCAATTTCTTCATTGAGGATTTGGTTAATTTTTGTTGCAGAAATTAGTTTTTTTTTGTTGGATCCGTAGACCACATTTAAAATTTTTTTTAATGAAACGATGGCTTTAGTGCATATGAATTTATTTCACTGTATCGGCTCTAAGGGTCAGTTTATGACTTCGTATTTAAATGGTATTTATATTTAAGTTCTATTTAAATACGAAATTAAGTTTTGTAGTACAAACTTAAATGAAACTGAAATAATATTTAAATGACCAACCATGCTGATTTAAGTTCTATTGAAGTTGTGCACACATACATACACAATCATATGGTTTTGCTAGCTTGTTGTTGTTTCGCGCAACAAAGTAAACAAAAAATTTGCGGCCATTGAAAAATCAACATCTTTTGGGGTGCAATTGGGACTTCTTTTATTAATATTATATTATTATATCATTTTTCTTAATTGTTTTATACTTTTAAAACATTGCAGCAACCTATCATTGATGTTATTTTCAGCCTGAAAAAGAATCCACATTAGAAATTTTTCTTTAATTTTGTTCAACAGCTGTTTCTCCAAAAATGGAGAGAATTTCATGATGCTGCCACATTTTTATCATTATTAAATACAAACAATAATTTCACACTGAAAAACTCAAACTGTATTTAAATGCAACTTAAATTTAAGTGGCAATTAACTAAATGCCTATTTAAATATGAAGTTATAAACTGGCCATAAGTCCTTAGTTCATTACTAAAACGCCTTCTGGTTTTAGTGAATATTCATTATGAAAGGTGATAAAAAAATATTGTACTTTCTTAAAAATAGTTTATTAACTTGAAATTTTAATTTTGCCATTTTTGCTATACATTGACAATTAGTATTTGTTTCCAGCAATCAGTATTTATTTCCACTATTTTGTCTACTTCTTGGTAATAAAATTTATGTTTAAGAAATTATTTTCGACATGGATAACATTAATGTGAATTAAAAGCTTTTTTTGCTTCTACCGAAATTTCTGTGTCAACTGAAAATTTAAAAAATTTCTGATTTCACATTAAAGTTATCTATTCAAAAATAATTTCTCAGACATCAATTTTTTAAAATAAGTGCAATAATTTATTTCATTTAAATGTTGTGTTTCTTTTCATAATGAAATAACTCTTCAATCTGAAAATCGAGTTAAGGACCCAAAAGTATTTATTGAATTTGATTTTTGGCGGTAATTTCGAGGACGAGAGATCTAGTTGGCATAAGTTCCAATGAGTTATACATTAATATATAATAAATTTAAAAATTGGGTCTATTGTAAAAATGTTAATGAATTTTAATAAATAAAAGCTTAAGAGAATATTGATAAGCCTTTGCGTTCTATTTATTTTTTCCGACACTGCAACATATTTGCACAAGTTGTATGTAATGTTCGGATAATCCTGCAAATACTTCTGTATAGATTTATTTATTTGTAACAAAATTTTTACAAAACATTTTATTATTTCTATTATCTTTCCCATATGTAAAACTATGGTTTTTTTATATAAAAATATTTTTTATTATATAAAAATATTTTTTTATATAAAAATAAAGTCAATATAAAGAAAAAAACAGACTCAAAAAGTATTTGATGAAATAAATGTGTCTTGGAAATTTTTATTTCCAAAAATCTGTATGTGTGGTTGCGGACTAATCCGTAGAAAAGAGAATTCAACGTTAAGTGACGGCCCAGAGTGGGTATGCATTAGTTTGTAATGGTCTCATATACATTTATGGTTAAGTCAGTTAATTTTGATTTAATTCAATATTTTTTTGAGAGTTACATATATATTTTTGTAAAATAAAAGTTTCCGTAACTTTATTGTTTGATGCATTTTGCACACACTCCTACAATTAATTATATCGTCCACATCCGAAGTGCTGTCAGAATCATACTACTTATTAATTTTTCAATTACTAATTTTTTCCTTCCTTTCATTGTTTATTTAAACAAAAGAGTTTTTACGAAAACTTGTCAATGTATTTTTTTTAAATTATATTTTGTTATAAACAGCTTATTTTCTTCACAGAACAAGTAATTAAAAAAAATTTATACAGAAAAGAACGGCACAGAACGTTAACGAAAAGAAATAACCAGAGCATGTTTTTTATGCTTTTTGCATGAAAAATATTCATTTGCATATTTTTCAAATTTTTTCCACAAAAAGCATTTTTGATATAAATTGCATAAGTTTGCATATTACGCAAATTAGCAACTCTTTTTAACAAAAATTGCTTGTTATAACTGACGCAGCTCCATATATGGTCTCCGCAATGCGATCATTAAAAATTTGTTACCCAAAAATATTGCATGTTACATGTTTGGGTCATCGGTTGCAAGAAATTGCAGATTTTGTTCGCTTACATTTTGCAATGTTATCTCACTTGTTGTAAATAGCAAAGCCGTTTTTTTAACGTAGAACTGCATGCATATTGTTGCGACAATTTTCAAGAAATAATCGGCGTTTTAAATGAGCTTTCTGATGCTGAGACAGAGGCGATATGTAATGCAAAGGCTTCATTTAAGAATTCAACGGTAAAGCAAGACTTAACATACATTAAATATAATTTTGAATGTATTTGCCACAGTATAATCAGATTGGAAACCGAAGGACTTTCTTTACATAAAAGTTTATGTTTTATATGGGATAGATAGAGATAACATAAAATTTTTAATTGCATAGTCGGTAAGCTATTAGTTCAAATATTTTTTAAATGTGTCTACATATTAAAACTGATTTTAATACAATTAGTATTAAAATAATAATAATAATAAATGTGGGGCATTCTAAGAGCAGGTGTATGAAAAATCGAGTCCCATTACCTCTTACAAATACACAATAAGGCACTCATTCATTGTTACTTTAAATTTTGTTGAAGGATGTGAATTCTTGATAAATTCGTGTAATTTCTTAGGCGGCATAAATTGAGTTATAAAAACAAAATTTACTAATAGAAAACGTATTACAAATAATAGTAATAAAATTGTATTATTTATTACATCAACTAATCTTAAGTGGCAGATAAAATAAATTTTTATGATTATTTAACAAATTAAAATACTAAATCGATAAATTTATTTTACCATATATATGAGTATTTTCCTAGACCCTCAAGGAGTTAAAGATGATAACGCATTAAAGATTGATAAGCACACAAATATGGCAAAGCGTAGGTGGGTGCTTATGAGTGTAGGAACAAAGAATAATTTACTTGATCAATGATTCCTTCCTCTCGTAGTTCTCTTAAATGATTTATTGTGGTGTTCATACTTCAATAAGAATGCTTTTTTTTAAGAATGCATTTCTGATTAAGAGCACCATTTCGAATTATAATTTTAGACACTTATAACAAGGGTGTTATAGTAAATATTGAGTCCATACTCCTGAAAAGTTTATAGCTAAATTAATATATTTAGCTTTTAAAAAATTTTGCATTTTTTTCATTCACATAGAAAAATTAAACTGAAATCATTAATATATTATAAATCCTGCATGACGAACGCTACGTTCGTATGCGTTTTCACATTAATATATACAAATTTTTTTTCTTTCAAAGAAGGTAGCTTCAATTTATGCATGGTGCTTAGTGGGACGCAATTGTACTTTTCAATAGCATAAAAATAATTTTTAGCAGGTATTTGTTGCGTAACAATTGATCACAAAGTTTTGTGACGCACGCTACAAAAATCGGAAATAACTTTGAATGTTAAATTGTGTTTCGTCATTTTTAGCGAATTTTGCTTAATAAAGCACATAAAATCTAGTTCCTAAAAGAAAGATGAATATAAAAGAATTCAAAAATAACTTATTTGCTGCCAAAAAATGTTGTTTTTTTACTAAAAGACGTGAACCCTTTGTGATGCACGTTTCTTTTTTCCAATCTATTTCTACTCTGAAATTTCATACCTAATTTTAATGTTTCCAAAATAGTAAACACAATTTATTTTTACTAAAATTCAGTAAATTCAATGTATAAAAATATGGCTTGCGATCGGGCCATCTTCATTAACACTAAATTAGTGATATGAATCCCTAAAAATTGTTAATTTAGTTGGATCAATTAAAAAAAATTTTGGTTGTTGCACTGTTTCTGGGACTTGAATATAAAAATAATCAATATTTACACGTAAGTAGCTGAACTGTTTTAAGTTAAAGTTGAGTGGTATTGTGTGGCTGAAGTTTTTAGAATCTTTAACTAAATTGAATCAATACTTTTAGGGAAGAAATTTTTTTAAAGATAAAAAAATCAAAACGTTACGAATTGTAATAAATTATTATTAATATTCAATGGATGTTAAAAGCTACGATTGTTGTACACTTTTATACGATTTCCTGTATATAAAACTTGAGTAAAATTTTTTATGGAGAAATTTCTACTTCATCTTGAAAAACAAGCAAATAAATACCTTCGTTATGTTGAATTAATCTATATAGCATTTAGAAATATATAAAACCACTTCTGCTTTTGAAAAATTTTTAAATAACAGCCGTTGCTTGCTTTATAACTTTTTATTGGAGCCAGCGGACTTTTCCTTATGTGTATAGAAAAGTAAATAAAAAGTTTTAAACATATTAATACAACCAATTTCTTTGAATAAAGTTTGTTGGCTTGTAGTCATTAAAATTGTATCCCTTTTCTGGTGACACTTGGTAGTTTCTTATTTCAAAACCCATTTGCAAACTTTCAACAAAAAAATACCAATATCAATAATAAGTGATACCAGTAATATCAACAACAAAATGTTGAACACAAACTAACAAATGCTGTTCTTGAATAAAACATCAGTGAGGAAATAATAGAAAATAGCAAAGTTTTTTCTTACTGAAGATAATAAACAAATAATTTACTTTCGTTTTTGGGAAAAAATTTATTAAGATGACAATACGCCGATAAATCAATAAACACTTAAATAACAACAAGTGGCACAAGATAGCATTTAGTTATATTTCTTGCTTTCCTTAATTTTACTCCTGGGAAAAACTATCACTGTGTCATTTTTTTTTTATTTTTGTATTTCGCAAATATTCATTCAGGTGTATTTTTGAAATGCTTCAATATTACACAATTGACTCTAAAGTATGTTTTCGAACATTTTCTTAAGCTTGACAATTTAATATAAATGTTGGTTGGCGTTCTTTTTTTTTTGCTAATAATATGTTTTTTACTCATATATCACAAGCACCAAAAATTTTTCGTCTACTTACTAAGACGTATATTTAAGCAAATAACTAACGCTTCATTTAATAAATCAGTTATGAAAATTGTTTAATTGTCACTTATCACTTTGATTAAATTAAAAACTAAATTCCTTAGGAAAAATTAAAATAATATTTTTGATTCAAGAACTTTTAGGGCCGAAAAATTATTTTAATTGAGTAAATGCAGCACAAATAAATCAATAAAACTTAGCTTACCATTTCCGTTGGTCGTTAAACTTTGTTTAGTCTGAATAATGCAAATGACTAAATAAATCTTTCGAATATATTTTTACAGTTCTTAAAAGTTGGGAAAAGTGAAATTCAACTTTTCATCCCTTTTTACCATTTAAACGGGTTTCCCTTGAGTTCTGCAACTTTTTAAAATGGTGGTGCTTTTAAGAAAGCTTTGTTGGTAAAATACAGAGTATTTGCTAAAATAAGAAGTGAACTCTTGGTTTCTTTCCTGCCGAGATACTGAAATATTACGAAAAAAGAAAAATTACACAAGAAGTGGCGACTTTAAGTTCGATGTTTCAGCAAGAAATTTTACAAAGAAACCAAAAATTCGCATCTAATATATTTAAAACCGAGTTATCCTATAATCGTCATTTCTTGACTCCAGAACCACTTAATGAAGTGACAAGTCCTACTTTCACTGATGGTTCATACGCACACTTTTGTGATGTTGTGTTTTTCGATATAAAATTGATGTGAATTCCTTAATATTTTTCTTGTGAAAAATACATTTATTGTTCAGCAACACGGTCAGATTTACGCAAGCATCTATTATTTTGGAAAGTTTTGTTTTTTGTTAAAACTATGATGAATGTGAAAACATTTCTTGTTAACTTCATAATTTACTTCAACAAATTGTCTTTAGAAAAAAAAAGAAGTGAATGAAGTGCGACATGAATTATTAAGTAAATTCTTTTATATATGACTGCTCAACATAAATAGATATGTATTTACTTAAACAAACCTACATTATTTAAGCATATAAAATTATTTTCCTTTTGCATTTGGTTAAAGATTGGTTAAGAGACGTTTACATATTTGTGTGAAAGTAGAAATTATATTGAAACTTAATACAAACGAAGTTTTAGAAATGTATAAAAAAGAAGAAAAAAACATTAAGTTTTTATTTATATGTATAAAGTTAACAGACAAGATTTATATTACAATCACGTTTCGTATGTGAAAAACATTTTAACGTGATATAAAAGAGCAGCAACAAAATACACAACATGAGCTCTCCATTCATCCTTCTATACTTCTTTTTTAATAACTAAAATAAATCTGACAAACTTGATGTATACAGTTTTACATACAGATATAAAAATGAAGCAAATACGCATGCGTATGCTGAATGACATCAGCCGAGTAGCTCTTGAAAAATATAGATTTATTGATTTCGTGAAGGTGCAATAAACATTTTTCAATAATGTTTATTGTTGCCGAAAGTATTCAGTGGCAATATGGAAAAAGTGCTTAAGCCAGATTTTATGACTTCTTTTAATTTAGTAATAAGCCTTAAGACTAATATGTTAAACATAACTTTAAAAAGACGAAATGTTATCTCATCAGTTTCCTGTGCCAAACAAAAGATTTCAACATAAACCTACAACAGTTCAACTAATTGCATGTGAAAATTAATTATAAAAACTAAATTCAAAAACTTTAATTTGTTGAGGGTTTTTTAGCTAGTCTATAAAGATGAATTTCATTGCTGCTAATGTCAAATCATCAGTACACCTTAAACCATATTTTTGAAATGTTTCAAACCTCTTATCTTATACAAAAACTTTTAAAAAACCAATGAGAATTTCATAAGAGTTTTGTATAAGATAAGAGGTGTGAAAAATTTTAAAAATATGGTTTAAACTCTCTCTACTGATGATTTAGCATTAGCAAGCCATATTTTTTATACCTTTACTTTACTACAATTTTAGCAAAAAAAAATTTTTATTAACCATTTTGGAAACATTAAAATTAGGTATGAAATATTAGAGTAGAAAATAGAGCAGAATAGAATAAAAAACTGTAACGCGACTCATAGAGTCTTTTAATAAAAAACTTAAAAATTTTTTGGCTGAAAATAATTTACTTTGGAATTCTCTTAAATTCATTTTTCTTTTAGGAACTAGATTCTGTCTGCTTTATAATGAAAAAGTCTCTAAAATTTACAAAAACACATTTTAACTTTGAAAGTTATTTCCTTTTTTGTAGCATGCGTTGCAAAACTTTGTGATCAATTACTACGAAACAAATACCTGCTAAAAAATTATTTTTTATGCTGTTCGTAAGTACATTTTCATTTTAAAGGGTTTAAGTATGGAAAATTCACCTTCAACTACAATTAGTCTATTCTTCAAAATGACTTCATTCTAAAATGCTCGAAGAGGTCAGTAGTTGAATGTTCTCAGCACATGTGCAAAGATTAAGTAGCGACAAATGTGGAAATATTTTATTGATATAAAATAAAGATAATCCTGTAGTCTGTGATCGCCTACTCCTGCATTGTCTGTAAGCAATCTTGTTCCACAAAAATAAATCATACTACCGTTTTAAAATTGTTCTACCTACCAACATTCTGTCATATAAGTTTGTAAAATTGCGCTTCTTCATTTACTTAACAATAAAGTTTATTAAATTCCATTTAATACAAACAAATTATCACTTATTGCAACAAATATACTGGGTTAATTATTGCGAAATAATGATGATCCATATTTATGATATTTGACCGACTTTGAAAATATTTTCTGAAAACCAAATTTCATTGAAAAATGTTTCCCGCTCCATTTGTATGCATTTATTTATTCATTTTATTTTTAATATATTTTTTAGCATTTTGGTTTTGTATTTTTACCATTTTTCTGTTTTGTAAAGTTAATTACAAATTGGTTTAAATTGCAATTTTGCACTTCATTAGATTTTGTTTATGCCTGACTGACAATTTAGATTCTCATTAAGAAAGTACGATGAAGTAACTGAGACGGAAGTGAATGGTAAAAAATGACGATGTGAAAAGGATTGAAGTGCATCTCTTCATTGCCGTTATTGGCAAATAAATGCACATCATGTATCTGGTTAACTATTTGCATGTAAACATGAGTGTACGGAATTTTATACAGATTTATTCAATATTATATTGAAAAAAATGTGTCATATTGCAATTTCGTAGAAAATTAAATACAGAGATAAATTTGATTATAGAACCCTGTGAGTAGCAGTAATCAGAATACATTTATATTAAATAATTTTGTTTTTTTGTTGTTTTTGCGGTTACAATTTTAAATAAAACATTTAATCAAGCCTTTTAATTAAAACTGTTAAAGTGTTATTTTCGATAGATAAATTTTAATAGCACAATAAGACGAGATTTTGTTCCTAATTGAAACTTAAGAATAATGCTCAATACAAAAGCTTAATAAAAGTACATCAATGAAGATGTTCACGTGCCGGGAAGACGTGAAAATTTTTGTATGACAAGCGTCTTTGTGTAAAAGGTCTTGCTGTGCCTCGAGACGCATTCGTTGAAAGACCAACTCTTTTCAGGGATAACCAAAAATATACGACGAAGTGAATTAAGATTAAGAACCTTTTAGCTGCATTATTTGCAAGTAATTCTTTGTGCAGTTAAGGGATTTTTAGAGGAATTCAACATGAATAAGTCTCCCGGGAAAGAAGAAATTCCAGCACTGGTTTTAAAGCAGCTCTCTTCGACAATAGCGCATCCATTAGGCAACCTTTTTATTACATTATATCATGTTGGTGAGTTCAATCAATCAATTAAATCCCCAAAAAAGGGACTGTATAACTTCTCCAAAAATCACATAACAATAACTTTTCAAAGTAATGGAAAATATATGAAGTTACATCTTGTGAGGTCTTTGTAGTCCAAATTTAGCTGCGGCTTGAATAGGATCTAAGCAAAAGCCTTAGCGGGACTTGCATGTAAAGAAAAAGATATGAACAACATACTATGATTGAATAATATGGTTATAATCGAATTGTAATATGATTGAATTATATGGTTAAGGTCAAATCAATATAATATCATTATAAAGACAAATAAAAGAATAATATAGTTATAAGTAATCATAAAATGGTTCATAGCTTGAATACAACTATGCTGCAGTTACTATAGATAGTAATTTTCAAACGATAAAATGCAAACAAGAACTTGTTTATCACAACTAGAGTTATGTTGTATGTTGCAACCAAACGTTAATTCCCACAACTATTGATTTAAATTCCAACCATGTCAAACCATTTATTTTTTCTGCATGTAAGCTTTCAAGAAGTCGATTTACTAGATTAGCTCAGTTTAGAGTTAAACTTCTTTGGTAGCTTTAGAGAGATATTTTTATCTTTGAAAAAAAGTAAAATTATCCTATAAGAAACATTATCAAATTATTTGCTTTATTATTTAAATTTCATTAAAAATCCAAGTTGTCCCGTTGAGATGATGAAATGCCAGTAACAAAGCTATGTGAGCCCTAAACCCTTATTTTTTTTGAAGCACAATGCTACGAGTAGTTTCATGTAAAATTGATTAACGTTGCTTTTTACGAAGCTGGCACTTCATGTGTTTAACATAAATTGTTTGTCATTATTTTAATAACTCGAATATGTTTTGTGGTCGGCTGTCATTTTCTAAATTGCTATGCGTGATTTAATTTTTTGATTAACTACTGTAGTACATATTCTATTGCATATATTCAATTTCTTTTTTCTAGCATTCTAAAAAAAATGTTTGCAAATTAAAAAAAAATATATTTCTGTTTCTACGGCAGAAGCAGTAAATTTTTGCTACATTGCTTTTAGAAAAAAAAAAACACAAAAATAATGAAATGAAAGAAAAAACTTAAGAAGAAATGTTTAGTTTTTATTGGCCTCTTGGGAAATAAACGGAAAAGGTTATAAAATTTACACACTGCGTATTGTTCTTTAGTTTCTTTCTTGGACTTGTATTTGATTTTATTTTTAATGTTGATTACAATACAACAAACCATTATTATATGTACTTCTGTTATAATCTTATTTATAACATCCATTCATAAAAAAGAAAACAATCTTACTTGAAGTACATTTGTATAAATAAAAGTAAATATATGGGTATGTTTTACGGTTGAAATGGGTGATAATAATAATGATGTTGTGTAGCAGGATGACGGTTTTATTATTTCTTTCATTTGTATAAAATGTGTGTTTTTTTCTTTGCTTTGTTTTAGTTTATTTATCACCCTGACCAAGTGTCATTTTAAACAGAACTATAGAAGCCTAAAGGATTTGGAAAATAATGTGTGTAATCACAAGAACTTAAATGAAATGTGTAAATGTTATAAACAGTTGTCAAGAGAGTGGTTTTTAAGAGGCAAAAAGTAGATATGTGAAGAACTACATATATTTTATATGGTGAAGCAAAGAACAATTTTTCTTCTACTGTTTGACAAAGAATACAACTTTTGCAGTTTTATATGTGTGAAGAAATAATATTTACACATCTACAAATATGATGAAGTAAAGTTAAATAGTGATTAGAAAATAAAATTTTTATATAAAGTGGAATTTGAAAATTGTGTAACTTGTCTAAGATAGACTGTAAAATTCTGTTAAGCCTTTCTTTACTGCTATTAATGCAGTACAAAACTTAATAAACTGGATGATTTGAAGTGTGAAAATCGAGAATCCCCAATGAAATATTTAGGAACCTCTGCCAGGTGCAACTTTATATTTTGAATGGGTTTATTCACAGTTCGTGTAAAATTGAATTATATGCAATCGAGAAGACATTGCATTAGTATTCATATTGTCCTAAATTTTGTTGAAACCCGAACAAATATTAGCCAAACAAATTTAATCTTTGTTTTGCAGGGACTTATAATATAATATTAGTAGTATAAACACCAAGATTCATAAACATGATTGAGAAAGCGAAGCAGGTGATTAAGGTCGTAGTGGAAACAGGCTATAAGGAACCTTAAAACTTCAGTTGTGATGACTATCATGTAGAATAAAATAATGAAATCAAGGAGTATTAACCAGGTGACAGCATTACGGCAGCTGATTTCTTGGTCTTGCATATCCTTTCCATTTTGAATATCAAAAAAGGTGCCTTTATATTTTTTGTGGTTTTTTTCTGTAGATGTTTTTGACTGAACCGACATAAAAAATGTCTGTTGTTCTTGTATTGTTATACTAATAATTTCATCTATTTAATACGCCTTGAATGAAATAATAAATTTTATTAATAACTTCGTATAATGTAAAATAATAAACATACATTAAATTAAAAATACATAAATTTACTTTTTAATAATTTGAGTTTTGTAGCTATTTTCATTGTGATCTGACCAAACTAAGATTATAAATTAGTGGTAAAAAATCATCTATAATTCTATTATATATTTTGTACGCAAGAATTTCGTAGATACTTTTATATTTTTCGAAAGAGTTTTGTGGTTTGTAATAAATAAAATTTCGTATTTAGGTTTCCTTTAAATGTTACTTGGGTTCTACTTAGTGCTGATTAATAAATAATAAATAAAATATTTTATGACTTTTTGGTCTAGACGTAAAAAAAATCAAAAATAAAAACCTCAAACAAGATTGTTGGCAGATTTGAACTCGCCAGAAGTGATTCGCTTAGAAAAGGCATAAAAACCTTCTCACACATATATTTTATTTCTAGTTGTTTTATTTTATAATATATATTTTAATAAGAGAAAAATTATTAATTAGCACAAACTGAGGAGATCGAGTTTTTAATTTTATTATTAATTATACGTGTTTTGAAATAAAATATTAGTTTTATTTTCTTAAGACTTCATTTAGCCAACGTACTTTTATGAGTTATTTGATTACTAAACAAACAGGTAAGAATTTTTTATACATTTTGGAGAGCGCAAGTGAATCAACTCATGCAGTTCTCTGATATAAACTTCTACGTTTACATTTTCGATTTCGGATACAAATTTTACAATAGTTTAGAATGAACAATTCTGTGAATTTCTTACATGTGTAAATGTTAAGTTGGGACTTGTTTTATAAACAAAAGTTTAAAGTTCCTAACAGTGTTGACTATTTTATCCACATTAGTACAGTGACTTTAACCAGGACTTAACAACAACTTCATCATATTTAAAGAGTCTGTAGATTTTGACTTTCTCTTTGTCATTTTACTCCATATTATAGTAGAGACCTCATAGACTTTATTCTTTTATATGTACAAATACAAATCAGTAAATTAAGTGTTATTTTAATATTTGTACAGTGACAAATTTATTGCAAATATAACTGAGCCAGGTATTAAAGTAACATGATAAAAGAGTAGTGAACTCAATAATGTAGTGGCTAACCTTCTTTTATTTTGAGCTCTCTTGATGACAACCCTTATTTTGAGCCTACTGGAAGTCATATTCTATCGTGTGCAAAACAACATGAGAAAAGTTGATACATTCCAATAGGTTATACACAAAGAAATCTTTGTACAGGGTGTCCGCCGGGAAGGTATACTACTTTGTTTTGCCGCCATTTTGGTAAACATTAGTCTTGACAGTTCATATTCGGCAGTCGTGAAGTAGACACGTCGCAAATTTATTATGAAAAAATATTCGATAAACCAACGCGTTTTAATCGTTAAAATATTTCATCAAAATCAATAATCGATTACTGTCACGATGAGAAAATTACGTGAAATTTTTAGGAGAAGCAACGTGCCAACAAAACGCACTATTTATCGTGTAGTGAATGGATTCGAAGAAAGAGGTCTGTAGGTGATAGGCCCAAGCATGGACCACAACGTACTGCAAGATCGGCTGAAAACATTGCCGTGCTCAGGAGGAGCTGGGTTCAAAAGAACAGCTTTGGCCACAATTTTGCACAAGAATTTGCATTTGTTTTCATTTAAGATTCAGTTGACACAAGAGCTTCTTCCAGAAGATCATTTACGCCGCCGTACATAGACCAATAGGATGTTACAGCACGCCCATGACAACCCCAAGTTTCATGAAAAAATCATAATGCGTGACCAGGCACATTTTCATTTGAATGGATATTTGAATAAACAGAATAGTCGGTTCTGGGCAATGGAAAACCCTCAAATTTTTCATCAGTCACCTTTGCATCCATTAAAAGTGAAAGTCTGCTGTGCAATTTGGTCAGGAGGAATCATTGGACCTTACTTCTTTGAAAACGAAAACGGCGTAACGGTAACTGTGAATAGGGAGCGATATCGTGATATGATTGAAAACTTTCTAACGCCACAAGTGTATGATTTGTGTTTGATTAACATGTGGTATCAACAAGACGGTGCCACATCGCATACAGCTAGGATTGCAATGGAATTACTGCGAGACCTCTTTCCACAACAAGTTATTTCAAGAAATGATTATGTTGATTGGCCTCCACGGTCGCCTGATTTGACTGCTACGGACTTCTTTTTGTGGAGATATCTGAAAAGCAAGGCTTATACAAACAAACCAGAAATGCTTGAGCAACTCAAACAAAATATTCGTGATGATATTAATGAAATGCCGCGTGACGTGTGTGAGAATGTAATGAAAAATGAGCTCAAAAGGGCTCGTATTTGTGAGGCTAACAGAGGTGGACATTTATCTGATATTGTATTTCATACATGATTACCGACATTAAATAAAATATTTATCGATATAAGATCCATTCTCTTTTATTTAATTAAAAATTATAAACACACAAAGTAGTATACCTTCCCTTCGAACACCCTGTATTAACTGAGTAAATTTAGATATTAATATTTCTCAGGCGTTAAAGCTTTTTTTACTTTTTTAAGTTGCAATTCCTAAGGATAATTATGTATGAGTACGCATACAAAATTTATGTATGTTAGCAAATCTAATAGAAGACTGATTGGAAAATAACGAAGGGGGTTGTGCGGATTGCTGAGGTATTATTTCATGCTTCATTATTTATTTTTTTGGCACCATTTATGTTACAGTTTAATATTGTAAACTGTAAAATAACATGCTTAAATAGGTACGTGTTGTTCCTGCAAAGTCATTATTTTCGACTTATAAGGAGGGATCTTTGATGATGATGCACGTGATAAGCTTTCTTATGTGCCACTATGCCGTCAATTTCAACATCAACATCACGTCATCGCTATAAAAAACATCTTGAGGGGAAAAAGGTCACCATCCCAACGTTGTACTTTATATAAACTGTGAATACGTACATATTACAAATATACATACATATATTAACAATACATTATTTAACTCCTTTATCTGGGCAGATAATTATTGATTCTTTGCCTAGGTTAGTGTAACGTGTGAACTACAATGCCTTCCATATCTTTGCTCTGTTCAGTTTCTTTCTGGTATGAAGTGTATTGAGAACAGTCCAAA
The DNA here is from genome assembly GCA_956483585.1 of Gymnocheta viridis. NCBI lineage: Eukaryota > Metazoa > Arthropoda > Insecta > Diptera > Tachinidae > Gymnocheta > Gymnocheta viridis. The sequence goes on from OY101440.1 coordinate 122,510,890, forward strand.
GCAATGAACTGCCAAGAGCCATTGATGATGTAGACTAGAGAGCATCTCTATTAGAGGGATGTTACTGTACATGCTTCTTCCAATAAATAATTAAATTTTTAGCATTAAACAAATTATTGTTTTCTGTTGCAAAAAAATGCCGTCAAAAGCGGCGATCCACAGTGGGATATAAATGAAAAAAGGCAAATAAATCGGCCGTTTCCAAACGGCCCGTTTTATTTTAAGAAAAATATCTATAAAGCTATAAAAAGAAGTGTAGTTGAACTAAGATTTTTAATTTAAGCTTTGTGATTCTAAAGGAAGGACATGGTAACAAAGCGACTCAAAGTAAGGCACTACGTGTATATGAGCAATTTTAAACGTTATACATTTGTTGTTTTTTTATTATTTGAATCTGCTAGTTGAGGATTGAATGTGAAGTCTACCTTAAAGATTAGAAGACATTCGACTTTCAAAATTAAATTTTATTTTTACTTACTCCGGTTCGTTTTTTTTTAGATCGCTACAAGAAATCTTTTCCGAATTAATCTTTTTTTCTCTTGGTACAATAGCAATAAAATTTTGAGTATTTAAAAAAAATAATTTTTCTAAGAAAAACTTTCTAAAAATTATATATTTGATTTATTTTTATTTTAAGGCACTTCATCATACTTCTTCAAGATCAAGATTTTTGATTTCATAAAATAAATGTGTGTCTATATACTACATTAAGAAAACATTGTTGGAGCAGTTTCACCTATGAACGTAACATAAAGTGGGAGGTGGGAATGACATTTCCCCCAATTTAAAATTAAAAAAAATATTTTTAACTCCTTTGCATTCCAAAAAGTGAGTGTAAGTGGCGTATGTTCCATATAAAGTCCTCCCCCAAAACTTAAGCCGAATCCGTATCTGATAGTTACACATGCTGGCTTATCGTTTTTTTTTTTTTTGAACGAAAGAGTTTATTAATCAAAATTATTTATTATGTCGAATACTTAGGAAGGAGAACAATTTAATATACTTGAAAATCGGTATGTAATTGTATCACTTTTTAAATATAGATGAGGGTGGCATTAGTAACAACATTGTGTCAACATGTAAAAGTGTGGCAATCATTAATCAAAACTCTGTATAATGTGTCATAATAAATGAACTTTTGATGCGCCCTCAAAGAATGTTTTTTTATTTGTTTGTATGAATGTTCATCATATTCTGATGTATATAATTAATTGACTTATTATTATTGTATATACATATAAAGTTCTAAATGATTATTATATTGCGCAACTAAATAAAACAAAAAAAAAATAATATTCTCAATTCAAAATACATATGTTTTCAAATAATTCGAAAAGGACGTAGCATAAATGAAAACCATGTTGCAAAGCTTCGTAAAAGTTTGCTCACAGATAACTGATTTTGAAATATTTATTCCTGTAGCATTCATAAATTTAAATTTGTAAACTTTTTTTTAATATACCAGTATTGACGTTTTAAAAGTTTATGTCAGAAATTAACCCAAGCATTTCATATAAAACATTGTATTATGGGTCACATTTTTGTCGAATATTTTAACCATTTAGGTTATTTTCTACATAAAATGCCAAATACAGCCCATACCTAAAATTCAAAGAAAACATAGTTCCTTAGTCATAAGTCATAAGAATTTGTAATACTTGGGAAATTTTAATACCTTCAACCACCCAGCCCTTTTAACAGTTCGAATAGTAAACTTTCGAACTGCCGATACACGAGCATTTTTTTAGTCCATTTTACCAAAAATTTTCACAAATATCTAGTGTTTAAAAAAATTTTTGAGCATTGCTTTGCTTAGGGGCTTAAAGAAGATTTTGATGACATCTATTGTTGTTGAACATTTTAAACCTCTGGCGTTTCAGTAAATGTATTCTTTTAGCAAAACCTTCTAAATGAATCTTTTAGTCTCTAGAATCTCTAGAAATTTATTTTAAAACAAAAATCATTACGTATCTTTCTGGCAAGGATAATCTTTGTTGAATGTCGCTAGAAGTTACGTAAAACTACTCTGCCATATTGAATGAAAGTAAAACATTATTTCTAAGTTCTTCAAGAATTTAGTACATGCTAAGCATATTTATATTTGTGATTTTTGTGCTTTAAAAAAGAACTGCGATTATCGAAGCAGACTAAGAGAGGCAGAAGGACCTACTTCCATTGAAAGCCATCGTGTTTTTTCTCTTTCAAATGTAACTTTATTGCCAACATTAAAAACAGATTTGCTTTTGAATGCTTTGTCAGTATTCGTATTAAAGAGTCACTTTGGAAACAACGTTTTATAATTTGAAGTGCTTGCTTATTTAAGTTCTTAAGTTTTTTTCAATGTGAAAACGGAAACATACAACTCAGAATATGTGATTTTATAATTTGGTATATTTATTAAATTTATATAAATTATTTATTTCTGCGGAGTGGGAGTTTCCGGTATCACAGGAAACTTTGATTTATTTCCCGACTTCCCGTGAATTTAATGAAATTAAAAATAAGTTTCAAACAAATGTTTGTCTGACAAATTTTTTATTATTTTCATATGAGAATTTCCTACTCCAGGCTTAGTAGAATAATTGAATTACGAATAATGGTTTTGAAAAATATTTAAAATTTAAATCCTTAAGTTTGATTTAAACAAAAAATTGTTTGCGTCTTTTGTTCTTTGAGAGAGAGAGAGAGAGAGAGATATTTTAGTTTTAAATAGAGGTTTAAAAAGTTTTTTCCAGTTAAAGACGAAAAGAAGGATGTGCCTAAGACCAATGCAAATTAATTTTTTCTATTTAAAATAACTAGATATCATGTTTAAATGGCACTATACATTTATTGAAATGCTTAACATTAAATTCATGTACTTGTGGGCGATACGGCTTATACTTGTCTAGCATTTTGAACTTTATTTTGTTGCGGGCAAAACAAGTTTTAAAACTCTGTAAGTACTTGAAAAGTAAAAGTCTTCCATTAATCGAAATCACACGTCAAGTATGTTAAAAATCAAAATTTTTTGATTTTCCATTTACATCGTCGGTGCCACGCATACAAATAATTTTAACTAATACCACTGTAATGCACGTTGTGATTTTGACAAATGTGTAGAGCCCTTGACGTCTTCCCACAGACGATTCTTTAGTATTTATGACTACCTATAAATATTTCTTTGTTTATTTCCTCGTATGCATCAGATATATTGCTTTTGCACGAGTACATAGAAAAAAAGAATTCGAATATGTTGTACAAAATTTTCTAGGCATCTGTAGTTTTAAACATTTGTACTAGTTTTTATTATATCTTGATTTAAGCATTCAACTTTGCCTAATGAAGTGAAATGTTGCTACACAAGATGTTGTTGTCTTGCTTTGTAACATACAATACGACTCGTACTTTACCTGTTCCTAAAGCTACTTGCATACAAGTATGTTTGTCTAAAACGCCTGAAAGTAAGCGTCAGAGTTTGAAGGTTTTCCTTTTTTTGTGTTTATAAGTAAAACCTTGCATATAAGTTTAGTTAAAACATCGTCATCGGCATTTAGTCAGCATAGCCTGGCTTGGCTTTCCTATTTACAAAGCAGTTGAAAACAACTTCATTATAACGATAATTAGAAGTCAAACATTACCTTTATTATACATAATAAAATTTAGTCATTAATATTTGTTGTGAATGTAAATCTAGCTATTCCCACAGCCAAACCATTTTTAGTAATAGCAGTTCAAATAAATCCACCAACCACATTCAAATCCAAAAACACAGATATCGTCATCATCATCATCATAATCTTTATTAGACGATTTTTTTGTGAGGTGATCATCAGCGTCAATTAATAAAACCGTTGTAGTTTTTTATAATCATTACCATCGACATTTTTATCACTATAATCTTAAGTGACATAAGAAGATCTGTAATACAAAATAAACAAAAAGTACATAAGTTTTAATGTAAAATTGTAATGGCCCTCCTTATGTTCTTTTTGTTTTTAACTATTTGTTTTGTTCACAAAACCGACAAGCAGAACACCCATTGAGTGAACCTAATTCGGTAGCAGCCGTTTTATTAGATTAACTATTAAGAATTTAACCAAGTGAAGATTGAAGAAATCGGCTTAGACTTAGTTTTTGTACAGCAGACACTAAAATTTCAACTCAGGCCAAAAGAACTGATAAAATAACACTCGAAATGAAAACAACCAATTGAAACTAAATATGCATATATGTATATTGATAATTGATTTTGAGATATTTTGCTGGTGGTCACGTCACAGACGTATGTAAGGGGTGTTCTTAAGCCCAAAAGAACTTTGAGTTGGCAACACTATTTTTTCGTTTTGACAGCTGACAGTTGCTTTGTGATTGGTTTGGTCTACCATTCTATAATGAATAGATTCACGCTATAGCAACATTTACAAATGGTTGTAACCTCGGAAGTAATCTAAAATGTACATAAAAAATCCAAAAAAAAAATAGAAAATTTTAATTTAGTTGGTCATCAAAATCGTGAGAAGTTAGTCCATTAAATTATTTTCTACTCCGATAAGCCAGAGTAGATTAAGCACTTGGAACACGACATTTGGATTATTATTGGCAAAATACGAGTGCAACTATTACGAAAATTGCATGAAAATTTGACATCCATATTGCGTCGTCTACGTGAACAACCCACGGCGGCCGCATGACCGAAGTCATATTTGAACATTAATGGCAAGGAATTATCTTCTGAATGAAGCCAAATTCAACTACATATAATACAATTTTTCTTTGTTTTATTTTAACTTAAAGTTCCGTTCGGTTTAAAAAACAACCTTTATATAAGCATTAATATTTTGTTAAAATTAAATTTATCATGGTTATAAAGGGTAAACGAATAAAAATGTAAAAATACCACTTACAAATTTTGGCCAGTGTGGGAAATTCATGAATTTAATGAATTGATCGAAAAACTTATTTTAAAAGTTACTATATCAAACAAAAAATATATCATAATTATAATTTCTAATGTTCCATATATTTACTGAAGAAAAATACAATTTAAAAATACAAACATACATATAATACATGGCTCAACTTATTATTACCCTTCTACAATTATACAAAAAAAAGTTTTTTGTTCTCTCATTTTATGCCACAACGTAAAACCACAAAAATGTTACAATTCATTTACTGTCATAAAAAGTTAATTATGGTAACTCAACCACAACGAATCGATTGGTTACTTTTCTGAAGAAGGTCAATTATATAAATGATTTCACATTTGATAAAGAAAGAAGGTAGAAAATAAAAGCAAAAAATATAAAAAAGATATTAGAATAAATATAGTAATTTGAAAAATGTTTAAGAATATGTGCGTTAACTTATTTGTTGCTACTTTAAAGAAAAATTAAAAAAAAAAATTATTTTTTGAGAAGGCGGAAAAGCAAAAATATATACTCAAAAATACTTCGATAATTTATCTCTATAAAAAGTATCTGAAGCAATTTGTTATAATTAAGAACACCATAGCAACTTTGGTTCCAAATTTTTAAAGAAATTCATTGCATTCTTCCTCCATAAAAATCCACTCTTTTTGAAAAACTCTAAATTGCTTAGCACTAAGAATCTGAATTTACTTGAAGATTTTTAAGCAATAAGTAAATTTAAAAATTTAAGGGTGTTAAAGCATTAAAATTCTTCTCATTAATATGTTTAGTAATATGATATACGACTTGTAATACTTTTTTTTTAAATTAAAATGCGTATAAATTTTACAGGTACAAAAAATAGAAATAAGTGGGAGTAAAAATTACGATGTGCTGGATTTTATGCATCCTTCAGCAAATATGAAGTACAAAATTTCTAATGAAAAAATGTATCTAATGTTTATGCGATGTTCAGGTGAGTCATAATAGAAACAAAATTCTTAAGTCAGTAATAACGGTAAAATATATTTGTACACAACGATGTGGCTGATGTGATAAAATTCTAAGAGTGATATATTAAAATTAAAATATGCTTAAAGTCAATTCATTTTATTTTTTGTATTATACTATCCTCTTACATAAAAATAATATAGTTTTGTATTAAAATATAAGCGATTTGTGGTCATTCATAATTATAAAATGATTGAAAATAGTAGACGGTCATAAGAGATCATGGTATCATCTTCCACAACTTGGTTTACGAGTATGTCGACGAAATCGTTAATGATCATATTATGATAGAAGTATGCTGTAAAAATCATATAAAATTGCTACCAAAGCAGTTGGTTGTATGAAATATACTGTTCTTTAAGCCATTATTATTACAAAAAAAACATAAAAAATAAAGTAATCAGTAATCATTTTATGGTTCAAAATTAGTTTGAAGTACACTTAATACAAATATGAATATTACAAGAAGATTCCCAGGGAGCCAGGAATTCGATGAACTACGTGTTTCATTTTTAATGGTAACCAAATGCAACTTTGTTATGTATGTAGTACCATAACACTCCGCCAGTGCATAGTAATCTTAATCATTATTTGCATGAATTTAATCATTATTTGATTACAAGCAAATAAAATTACTTTTGTATATGATTACAAATTTTGTTATAATCTAACCATGTTGCAGCTATTATAAACGGAAATTACCAATTGCAAGAAAATATTGTTTATCACAAATGCAAAATGCAACAAAAAGGTGTTTCCCACAACCAAGTGGTAACAAACATGTTTGATAACATATTTTCTCTGATTGTATTTGTAAAACTTTCACTTTTTCATGATGACATATGTTATGGTGTGAACTAGGATTCGCTTAACGTATTAAGTTGGATTCAAAATATAAAAATAACTATATTTAAATAGTTAGATAATATAACTAAAATTATAGCAAATCTTAAATATTTCCATTGACAGTAAATTCATAGGTTCTTCGATCGTAACCATAGGTAGTTTTGATTTTTGCAAGTTTTTTACAAAAGGAAAGAAAAAAGCGATTCTAGGAATGTCATTAAAAAAAAGGCAACTCTCTATTTTGTTCACAATTTTATACTTCTATCGTGTATCAATCGTGTATTTAAATACAGTTTTCCTTTTTTTCTTTTGAACTCTATGTTGATAATATTGATTGTATTTATATATTTATGTGTATAAGATTGCTGTTGGTATGATGTCAGCGGCTTTTTGCGAGTTGTGGTAAATTTCTCAAATTATGTATTTTACTGAGATTTTGTCATTCTATTCTGTTTTGGTGATTTTTTTTATCAACTAAAGAGCTCAGCTACTTTCGCAATAGAAGTGAGATTTCTCCAAGTTTTTGCAAATTTTTAAAGTTTATCGACTTTTATTAATTTTTTAAATTTGCTCAAAATTTGAGCTCTTTTTAGTTGCGATTTTTAGTTATTAATGTGTTTTTTGGCGAGCTTTTTGGTTTCTTTCACCATTTTACCTATTTTTGCAAGTCTTAGCGGTTTTTAATATAATATTAGACTTTTGAAAATATTTATATTTTAGCAACTTTTTGAAAACTTTCTTAATCATCGCGGTTACTAAGTAAGAGAATTTTAAGTTGTTTATTTAGAATTTTTTTTGTTTTTGTATCTTACCGTATATATTTATGTAAATGGTAAATATTTAATTACTAAAATTCGCCGTCGTATATATTATTAATTAGGATTTAATTAGGATTGTTTCTATATTTGCAATTTTAAGTAAATTTTCCTTACTTTCGCGTTGAAAGTAATTTTTTTTAAGGTTTTTAATTTATAGTTGTAATGATTTTTAATCCATATTATACTTTGATATTCTTCAGCTGCTAGCAGATTTTTGTGAATTTTTATGGTCTTTAACGATTTTTTAAAATAAGAGTTGTGTTTTCTTCAATTTTTGCAAGTTCTTGAAAATTTTTTGAATTTTTGTAATTTTTTCAGTGTGAGCTGATTTTAATCAATTTCAGTGATTCTTGCAGATTTTTGCAATTTCCCAAATTTTCATTTTTGCGATATGTTTGCCTGTAGAATTAAATAAATGGTTTTGCAGAGTCTTGAGGGTTTTTTTAATAAGTAGAATTAATAAGCTTTTTCGATGTATGAACGCAATAATACAACTTTTTTGAAACACACTAATTTAATTTTTTTATAATTGTTTTGAATTATTTTTATTGAAAACTACTAAGAACAAGTATACAATACAGTAATACAATCGATACAGCGATACAAAGGGCAATTGTTACTTTTCTGTGTAATTGCAATATAATTTACAATATAATTTTTTTTTATTTAATTGACATTTTTATGTGAAAACTTTCTTCCAACATTACCATGGTAAATTAATTATAAGTTATACTCACTTTTTCAGCAAATTTGCAATTGATCCTTCCAGACTAACAACATCTTCACAATTGAAAAAAGGTTGTTTGCGTTGATAAATTTTTCAATATGTGAATAAATATAGGTATATTGAAACGAATTTTTTGGCTCAAGTTCAAATCCGAGTTTACCCATTTGTTTCTAATTTTTCAAAAATTGTTTGATAAATTCATTGTTTTTGTATTAAGAAATTACTTTATGGAACAATTTATTATTCATCACAATAGCAGAACGGATCAGTACTGATTTCGAGGTCGTTACACCATCTCATCAACGTTTTTTGTTAATTTTTACCACTTTTGACGGTGGATACTAGTGACTAGGAATATCAACTATTTAACCTTATTATTTAACGAATTAAAATACGAAAAGTGCAACTTATGCACGCTAAGTCAATTTCGTTTAGTACTAATTCTCATCTCTGATGAATAACTAATCCATATATTCCAGTCGCTCTCGCTTATTCAACTGCATTTGCTGCTGAGAATTAAGCTGCTTTTTCAAGCATGTTACATACAAACATAAATTATGTGAAAAAACAATGTAAAATAAAGCGGAAAGAATAATTGAACATTATTTGATTGTAGTTCTGATTGACAATTTAAGAGGAACAATAAAAACTTTACGTCATGTGCATTACTTTGAATCTCTCTTTCTCCAATTCAAAGCGTGCAAAACTTTTAATACTTTTAGATATCTAATAGACGAAGCTCATGTAGTCCAGAATATACTTTGTATAATTTCAAACTGAATGACTAATTTGTAAACACCCTCTTCACCCAGGCATAAAAATATCTGGCAAATCTTTAGTAAAACTACAACTTTTGGCAATATTATTTTTTGTACATTAAACAAAAAAAAAAAGCTCTAAAAGTTTATTTACAATTTGTATTTTTGTAAAACAACCCTCTGGTTTTAATACAGGTAGAAAAACCTTTTGATATTATTATATTTCATAACTATAAGAAAAACAGTAAAATCAGAATATATAGATTCAAACACTGATGCTTTTGTAGGTAACTATGTTCCTACACAAATAGTATTTAATATGAGTATTTGTGTTTGCTGTTGAAAAACTTGTGAAAAGATTCAGTTAGATTAAAAAGTTTTTTTTTACAAAAAAATTAAAAAAGTTGTTGTGTGCTAAAAATAAAAATACAAATTTACAATTTAGTCATTTATTAACAAAAAAGTATTTTTGGTGATGGAAAAAATGAAATTAAATAATCAAATGGTTTATTAAGTTGCCTTACTAATATATGTGTCGTTTACTGTAAAAGCGTAGTAACTCCATTTTTTAATAAATACCTATTTTTGTAGAATAGTATTACATATACATAGTCATATTTTTCGTAGTAACAGCAACTCCAATATTTGCACAAAAACCCCATAGATGAAATAATAAAAAAAGCACCGACAAAAAATTGTCATACACAATGATTCGCAAACGGCTCGTTTTCTCGAAATTTAATTACAAGGAGGTAATTTACTGTTACAATGAACGACACACACACATATATATTTATATATTATAAATGTTTATTCATTCCTAATTTAAGAATTTATAATTTAAAAAAAATTTGAAAATATAATTAATACAAATGCATGCAAGCAAGGAAAAAATGAATGAGCTATATATCATCTAATTCAGAACTTATAATTCAGAAATTACAAAGTGAAGTATAAGCAGCCATTTAAAGTATCCTTAAGTATGCTTTGATAAAGTTTTCGGTCTGCATGACAAATTTCTGTCTGTTTATGTTTCAGTCTTTAAACAGAATTAAATATAGATTCTGCAGACATGTGGTTTTAGCTGAATCGACTCCGTTTTTAAAGTGAACTAATTGAGCACACAAAGATTGTGTGACCTTTAGATTAGGATATGTACGCGCCTGTCACTGCGGCTACATATGCCAAATCTACATTAATAGCAGGAAACACTTTATGTATTTTATTTACAACTCTTCTTGCGGATAAATTTTAACTATTGAAATTTGCTATAATAAGTAATGTTCGTTTCAATATTTGCGATAAAAGAATATTTTTTATGGTTTTATTTAAATATTAGTTGATAATAATTTTTGTTGTCTCCTATCAGTAAACATTTTTCGCATGTGGTTAAACTTTTAATTACATAAAATTTATGGATTTTTTTTACTTTTGAGTCGTTGAATTTCTCTTGTGTAAAAATGAATATGACATATTTACCATTTACACGACACAATTATTAATTATTTTTCCGTCATGTGCGGTTAGTTATTTTCTTGTTCGTTGTGTTGTACTGCAAAATTCATTCTTTCAATTTCGCTCTTGTTATTTATTAATTTTAACTTTTTTATTGTTAACACATAAATTTTTTGTTCCGTTAAAGCCTAAAGGTTAATATGAAAAATATTTAATGTAGACATATCACTCATTGGGTGTAAAATTCCCATAACTTTAAAAAAAATTTGGTTTTCAAAGTAATTTTTAAATGGACTACCTAATTATTATTTGTTTGAGTTTTGTTATAAAAATCAAATTTTTTATTTGATTATTTATTTGGGGATAATTCCTTAGTACCCCATACACGTTTCAATCCAATTGGCAACTGATTCGGTTGTTGTCCAACTCCAGACGTGTATGGCTCTGTCAATTAATTAGTTTGGCAGTTGTCGAGTTGGTTGAAGAAAAATCAAAAGATTTTGATTTTTCTTAAGTTAGCTAGTAAGTCTTTCAATTCGATTGTGCGGTCTGTGTTCGAGTCTCTTGATCAGCTATCAAAATTTATCTTTGAGTTTTAAATAAAAAATTTAAAATGGTTTTGGTGGTAAACATGGATGCTTGGAAAGTAATTTTCCAATTGCTTTCATTGGTTTTTTTTTCTTTTTCTTCAACCATTCTTTTGGCAATACTCTTCGTCGCTTTTCCTTTTTTTCATCATCAAATCATTCTGCAATAACAATTATTGCAATTATTTTTCTTTTTTTGAGCCATTGCATTAGAAGTTTTTAATTTTTAAATTTATAATTGTAAAAAACATATAAATTTGACAATTGAATGAAAATCTTTCAATTCAGTTTACGAAGGTTGTGGTCAAAAATCAATTCATTGAAAGACTAAATTGACAATTGAATTGAAACGTGCATGGCGTCCTTTACAGATTGTTTGTTTGTTTTTGTAGTTTTCTTTAAATTGCTTAAAAATAAAATATAGACACACAGTGCATATTTACAACAGTGCTTATTTGTTTGAATATAAGAATAAATATACACGATTAAGTAATTATCTTTGCATATTGAAGTTCAAACAGCCAAATTTCACACGAGACTGACTGAGTGATCTTACTACTTTTAAGTATTTAACGAATGTATTTTTTTTTTTCTACTGCTGGCGCTACAATGTGATTGACGAATCAAATAAACCATACGTGTTAAATTACACTGTTATCAATCGAAGGCATTGAAGTGGCTATTCTTAATTGTCAAACAGTATTTCCGAACAATCTTGTGTATTCTGATGGTAGAACTTGCTCCATTGTTTCTTATCCGTTTTAATGCTGACAATTTTTTGTACAAGGTGATTCTATCATACATAACGATGAATGTATTTTTTTATTTGTTAAGCTAAAATCTGTATTACGTAACATTATAAATAATGATATTAAAAATATACAAATTTATATAGCTGTTAATCATATCAATGTGTAATGATTCCCTGTTTCATAAGGCTGGATGCTAAAATCAATAAATACCAACAGCTACCAGCTGCTGCAGCACGTTTTTTTTAGCTGAAACTTACGTTTCTGTTTATTGCGACGTAGTCAAACATAAAAAGTTTATTTTTTGTTAAGAATGAATAATTATTTTCCGTATCGTTTTTAATTTTTTATAAGAAATTTAAGTTAATATATTTTTTATTCGCCTCTTGAGGGTAAACTATTTTTCCGGTTTTCCAGTGAGGTATGGGTAAATTGAAAACTTTACAGTAATTTTATGAACAACAAGTTTTTATGAGATATGACTACCTTCCAGAAAATCAACGAAATGTACATACATATAAAAGCAATAATGCACCAATAACAATATTTATTTTACTGAAAACTTTTATTTGGCATTTCTTTATTGAGAAAAATTAATAAGATTCAGAAAAAAATATTTGTAAATATATTTTGGAAGGTAGAATTTCATTGGTTTTTTATTTTCGCATTTTTACAGAGATTCCATGTAATAGTAACATAAAAAAAAGTTAATGATAAAAAGTTACTGAATCTCATATTCGTTACTGCAAACAAAAAGCATTAAAGTGAGAAATGGCTTTTTAGAAATCGTACCATTGAACAGTCGTATGTTTATTTTAAATATAAGCTATAGCGGACAAATTGTCATTAAAAATAATTCCCTAATTTAGTTGAAGGAAGCTTTGCAAAATGCACTTACTGAAAATTATATTTAAATTTATTAAATAGAAAATAAAACTACATATATAAGATTTTGCAACACTTTTTACATAATTTTTTTTTTCGTGAGAAATGAGAAAATAGCAAGAATAGATGAAGATTAAATGCTGCTGGTGATTGTTCTAACCTCAAGCATTGCGTTAACCTAAATTTATTACACTTTGCACAAGATCTTGTGGAAAAAAATAATTAAAAAATAAAATCAACTTTTTCTCTTAAAATGTTGTTATTATATTTTTGTTGATTTTTTTTATTTCTGTCGAAGAACAACTGCTTCTCTTGTTGGTCATTAATGTTGAGTGATTACTTTATTCCCAGCTTACACCTTTCAAGATAATTAAAAATTCCAAAAAAGGACACATGAGAAATTTTAAATAAAACTAACAGCACGAAAATGACAACTACAAAAAAATAAATATTAAAAAATAATAATAGTATTTCAATTGTAGCTCTATCTACTGGGGATAATTATATATGTGAGTTTGCTTTAAGATCTAATTTGATGATTAATTGACATTCTGCAAAAAAAGAATTAATTTTGATAAATGATAACAAAATATGGTTTTAGCTTTGTAATAATATGAAATTTATATTAATCGAGATTGCCTCGATATCTTTTTTCAAAGATTTCAAGATATCGAGGCAATCTCGATTAATATAAATTTCATAATTACCTAGTTAAGATTTTATTTTCCGTTTTGCCTTATTAAATACTTCTATTGTCACCCAGAGGGCGTCTAATTGTAAAAAAGGTTGTAAAGAAAATCAAATAGATTCATATCGAATATAATAATTTGTTTGTTGAGATTTTTGAATAAGTTTCAAAGCATACTATGCTTATACTATTGTAATTTTTATAACTCTCATTGAGTTTTTAAAAGTTTTTGTATAAGTAAAGAGGTTTGAAACATTTAAAAATTAGGTTTAAGGTCTACTGATGATTTGGCTTTAGCACCAATGAAATGCATGTATATAGACTAGCTAAAAACCCTCAACAAACAAAAGTTTTTTAAATCTTTGTAAATATGTTCAAAAATATTTATTTTTATTTTAATTAATAAATGTTTTAAATTTTGCAATAAATTAATATATATTTAAATTATTTCACTTATTCTTTAAGGATTATTTTGTTAAATTTTTAAGCATTTTTTATATAAGGATATTCATTAATTAAAGACCAATTAGTTTTAATTCTTTTTGCTATAGAAATTTTACGTTTGCGTGTTGTGTTGGCAGATATTCATGTGTTTTTAGGAGTTTAAAAATTCGTTTTGCTTTCTCAACTATAAGGTCTTCGATAATCAATTTTCTTCAATATCGGTAGCTTATTGCAAGATAGTCAGAAAACTAGATTTTTTATTTACGCACACCTCAATGGAAAAATTAAAAAAATATTCTTTCCAAGAGAGTTAAGTAAATAAGAAATTTTTATGCATTTTTTCATACAAAATGCAAAACGATGCGATAGACAATTCTGAATTTTTAGCTTAAAAGTTTTTTTTAAATATGACTACATTGAATAAAAGAGCGATTGGTTAAAGTTTATATAGACTTCGTATACGTTATATAAAACTTTGCGGAGGTATAACGTTTACGTATCAAACTTCAGGTTCAGGTTATAATCTACTTAATTAAAATTGAAAGTCTGTTCTAAGCTAAACTGTCAAAAGGAACACATATTTGGTATCCAGTGTTGCCAGGAGCTGAAGAAAACAGAGGTTAAATTGACTTTTTAAAAAGGCCAGAAAAATCAAAATCGCCAAAAAATAAAAGCTAAAAAAATGCTAAACAGTTTTAATTCATAATTCAACATTTTATTCATTATTAATAAAAAATTGCATAATCATGTTAAAAGTTATTAAAAAAATGCACTTCGAGTACAAATACAAAAAAAATTAACGAATAGAAGTCTACATATTTTTAAATTCATACATATAAGTCAATATATAAGGTAAATACCAGGTATTTTATTTTGACTTCAATCCAGAATTGGATCAAAAATTAAACAAAATAATTGTATTGAGGCATGATTTAATGAATATTGTGTCATTATTTAAATACATTCAAGTGGTATGTCTTTGTTAAAACGAAAAACGTCGTTACTGAAAGGTAATAATACGGATTGGTTTAATAAGACATTTCGTTTTCAATAGCCCACCATTTTAATGGTTATCATGAGTCAACATGTAACTACATTGAAATTATTAAAATTTATTGGCCAGTCGTTAAGCAGCTCTGGATTGAAAAACAGCTCTCGCGTCATCGTAATTATTTCTTAAGTGCGGTCAGGCTTGCGTGTGTTGTTTGGCCTTCGAGAGTTTTTCATTTCGCTCGCACTGGTTGATTGATTTGCCACGGATAACCGTATAGTCTTGCGGTTCATTTGTGGAATTTCGTTGACAACCACGTTGCTACTTTCTATGTGAAGGCATTTTTAAAATACTGTTAATAACATCATGGACATATAGTCTAGTTACTGGCGCCATTTTTGTGCAACCATATTCTGCAAATTTACTTTGTAGAATATACACTAATAAATAAATAAAATTTATTGGATATATGGTGAAAATTTTGCGGTTACATTTTGCAAAACTCAAGTATTTTCGCGTCGTTGTGAAGCACCTTCTCCGTTAGCAATTGTGTAACTGGTGGATAAATTTTAGCAGTTGGGACAACTCAGTGATGAGGAAAATTAAACTCGTTTACATCGCACTGTGGACCATTTTACTCATTTTTTTATGGTCACCGATTGTAAAATGTTAAGTTCATTCGAAAGTAGACACTAGTTTCCCTCGGGAACCAAAAAATTAAAACTTTATTTCAACTTTATCACAGTGAACAGGGTGATTCAAAATGGTTATTTGCAGTATTTCGCTAAAATGAAAAATTTCTTATTCATTTGCTTTAATGAAAGTTTAATATAATATCTCCAGTTGTTCTAAGAAATATTTGGGTAAAGTTCCCTGATGATCTGCATTAGCAACAGTGAAATGCGTATAGAAACTAGCTATACCCCTCAATAATCAATTTCAATTTGTTTTTAATAAAAGTGTTAATATTTTACTACATATGTATGTAGGTAAAAATTCCAATCCAGTCAAAAGTTATAGATTTTTGACCTTCTTCTCGCGAAATGGTCTACTGTGCGTCGCTGAACGGGGAATATTACTGTTGTAGCTCATGGTGTTGGGGAAATCCCAGGTTTGTACATTTCTCGGAATCGGGCATTCCATAAAGGATACGCGAAAAGTTTCCTAACTGTGAAATTTCTCGAAGAGGCGGTAACAAATGTATAGTATACATTTATTACTAGATCTCGGTATTCAATGAATAGTGATTTCAACCATTCGATATTTTTTATTTGAGGCTAAATAAAAGATATGGTCTACGCCCACAATCGATTCAAGACTGCAAAGATGGATGTAGCCATGGCAAACATTTGGCTGATATTGATTTTAAATTATAAATGGTATACCATCCTCTTGAGAATTAAATATACATCTGATGATTTGGCTTAGAAATACTACTTTTTTCATATCAAAATGAAACCTCTTATTGGAAGACCCCATAGATAGCTAAATACTGGATTAACCAAACCTTTAAATGAATTTTCTTGCAGCGCATTCTTAAATTGTCACACTTTCACTCAGAACTCAACTGTTGACTCAACATTTTCCAACTTAAACGCTTTCGCTATTGGATTCAAATCAATACAATTTTGCCTTCAGTGTACTTTCGTTTGTACATTAGATTAATTTTTTGGTTTCAAGATGATTTTGTGGGTTCAGTAGAAAATAAAAATGTAGCCTTCTTGAGGCTAAAATTAAAAACGGATAAAAAAACCACGAGGCTAAAACGTAAGTTTCGAGTCTAAAAGATAAGAAAAAAGGCCAAATCTAGCCTCGAAAAGGCTAAACTGGTGTCACTGTTAGTATCATTGCTATTCCAGTAAGATATTCTAGGACATACAACGTAGGGGTTATACTCTACCAAATAAACTATATATTTTTACAGATTATAAAATCTTTTATATAACTAAAAAAATAGTTTTTGAAAGCAATAATTTTTCATGGCGGGAGCAGAATTTATGATATTTAGATTTCTTTACAGTTATTCCAATAATATTAAATTCACTTCATTTTCCGAAAAAAAATCATTAACTGGAAACAACAAAATTTTTTAAATTGTCTTGAAACGTCAACAATATCACTTTAAATAACTGCGATCATTTGAAGGAAATTGTGAAAGTGAAAATAAATATATAAAAAAGTTTCAAATACCAAACACTTCAAAAAAAGTACGCGTTAAAAGGAAATATTACAAAAGCTTTTCAATGCGGCAACAACATAATGCGCATGAAGTTACATGAAAATAATAAAAACAATGAAGAAGTCGGTAAAAATAAACAAGAAGTTATAACAAAAAGCAGCCAATTGAATTATGTAGTTTTGCTGCTGTTGTTACATCTGTTGTTTAAGTATTTTTTGTTGGCATTTTAGTTGTTTACTAAACAAAATTAATTAACAAAAGGATTGTGGAAAATAATAATAACAATAACAATAATAATAAATTTAAAAGCAGTAAGTTTTGCAAGTAAAGGTGTTTGTAATTAAGTTGCTTTACCACATATCCTCTCTTGTTTAAACTTGTTAAAACGATGCATAATATCAATGTGTGCGTCAGTGTGTGTATGTGTGCTAGTTGTCAGATTGAAGTGGCGTTGACCCAGCAAACATGTTAAGTCGATGTCAAACTCTCTCTTAAATGTCGAAAGTTTGTGAAGATTTTCAAAGCTGTTTGAGAAGTATAATTATCAGCACGATAAGGGTATAATTTATCAAGCTGGGATGAGCTCTTATCTTTAATTGATTATTAAAAGTTTTTCCTAAATGTTATTTTAACGTATAAACTATTTAATATGTCTTGTATTTCAGCGCAAATTGCTGTTGATATTAAATAATAAAGTAAAGCATTAGCTTTGTAATAAAATAAACTTGTGCAATTTTAAATTTGTAATCGCAATATTTTTCCAAAATTACAATTTTTGCTATTTAGTAAAATATTAATAGTTAAATTAAAACAAATTGAAATTGTTTATTGAGAAATATAGATACTTCCTATGTGCATTTCACTGTTGCTAATGCAGATTATCAGTGAACTTGTGTACAATTTAAGAATACCTTCCCCCATTCTGTTGTACCTTTTATGAAGTTTGTTGGCATTGTTGCAACTTAAAGTGGCACGCTTAAAATTTCTGAATTTACTAAAGGCAAACTATAATCTAAATAAACTAGTTTTCTAAAATACATAATCAAAAATTTATATTGTTAAAATTTGTTTTAAGCATTAATCACAGTTGGAAGCTGAAGCTGCAGTTTAGTATATTAATCAGGAAGTGCACATGATTGGTGTTGCAGGACATATTATTAGGTATTTTTGCCATGTATGAAAGAGACATAAAATTAAAATCGACTGAGCAGTGAACTTTATATTCAAAGTAAATTTTGTTCACTAATCTGATGTTTTGTATAATAAATAAATAATCTCTCCTGGAGAGACGTAGTCACAAGCTAAACCATTTGGTTGGGAGGGTGGTTGGAGTTATTATGGTTGCTACTATTTATCTATTAATTATAAAATTTGATAAACCATACATAAGCTTCCAACATTTTAATGTTATTTAATAAACAATTTAAGAATTGTAGCATATAGCTAATAGGACATGTTTTTGGTAGAAAAATACGTCATAGATTTTATAGTTTAATTTTGTCATGGAGCTGTAAGAAGGAAACCGTAATATTTCTCTCTGTGTACTGCGATATAACATCAAAGAGTAAAATTCCTGAAAATTTCTTGTATGAGATGCGGATTTATTTAGTTTTTCAAAATTTACCAAATTGATATTTCTAATGCAATAAAGAAAGTGATATTTGGAAATTGTTGTTGGAAGTCTTTGTTATAATCGTATTTTTTAAAATATTTAAAATACCACAATAGATAATTAACAGTATGTGGCAAGCTGCGTTACAAGTAAAATCTGTTATATTAAATAAAATATAATTTCAGTGTGGAACAATATGTTTGTTTGAAAGGTATTTAAGCTATCATTGTATGTATATGTATATGAATCTTGTATGACAATGACATGCCAAAAACATCCTTCATAAGTATTTTCTATTCTAAAAATCTCAAGCTACAACTGCCAACGACTGCTGTAAAGTACAATTTCAAACAAAAATCTTTGAAATGGAATACATTTGTCAGGTTGTTTTACAAGCTAATGTGTAAAAGAGTTGTTAGAATTTTTTTTGTGATACCAATTTGAATGAAAAGAAAAATACTAAAGAATTATATTTTAAGTAGTTCTTTCTGGATTTACTGTTTCAGAAAATTTATGTAAATTATGTTATTAAAAAATTTTTTTAGATATGTACGAGTATTTTCTTTTACAAAGAAATAAATAAATTCTAAATATATGTTGTTGTTTTCTCATATTGTTCTTTGTTTGGTTTCCATTCGAGTACTGTGTGTGTGTGTTAAGAAGTATGGATCTTCCTTTTTGCTGTTAATATAATGAAGAAATATAAAAGATTTCTCTATATACACCACCTATTCAGTTAGTTAAAATTATACATTTTTGTTCCTACATTTATTTACTTTTATTTGCATACACATTTACCTATACATATTCATGTATGTTATGTGTGTGCATGAGCATGTTTCTGTGTGTCTATTTTCTGAAGTCAATAGGAGTAGTAATAGGAATAAAATGTAAGTAGAGATATAATATACACTTATACCCCGGTTTGCGTCGTTTCGGTTTGCGACGTTTCGAGGTTGCGTATTTTTAAAATGTCCGCGATTTCGATATTTCGTCGTTTTTGCTTCAGTTTGCGTTGCATGGCATCGAAGTTGCGTCGTTAGTGCTTTGATTTGCGTTTTTAATAAATGTTTGTATGTACAAAGCAAAAATAGAAAAAGGGGATTTCCCGTCGTAGTCTAATGCAAATTCGTATGTGAAAAATGTCTACAAGTTTGTCTTCGTTAGTAGTTTCAATTTACATTAGGTAAATTGAAGTCTTTTATTTTAATAATAATTATAAAAAAATTGGTATTTTCCGTTGAAAAATAATTTTTATTACTAAAATTATGAGTCTCGGAACGAATTAAATGAAAATTAATACAAATGTATGGAAAACTGTGATTCGGTTTGCATCGTTTCAGTTAGCGTCTCGTTTTTCCGGTCCCAATTAACGACGCTAACCGGGGTATCAGTGTACATATGTATGTTTGTTTATTATGCTGGCTACACACATTGCAACGTGTTTATGCAACATGTTTCATATTTTGATACACACACTGCATCCAAGAATAAAACCATAAATGCAACATCATTTCTGTATTTTGTATTCGCATTGAACATCGCGCAAGAAAGAAACATAGTTTAAAAGATTAGCCGTGAGCTTTAGAAACAGCAGCAATTATTATTATTGATGAAAGAAGAAGAGGATATGGTAAAAAATTGCTATTTAAAAAGAGAAGAGTTTTCAATTAAACAACTATTAAAAGACTTAAAAGAAAATGATCCAAAAGAATACATTAATTATGTGCGAATAGGCGAAAAAACTCTTCTTAAATTATTAGACATGATAAAATACAAAATACAGAGCAAATTTATTTTTTCCGTGGTTGACAAAATAATAACAATCATATGCACACCTTGCTCGTAAAAAGAATAAGCACGACTACACACTATGGAACCACGACTACACACTATGGAACAAGCAGAAAATATTTAAAATATTTTGATGTTTATGAAACCTCGAATGCAACACGAAATGAAACCATAAACACGACTGCAGACTATGCAACCTACAATGACACAAGCCTGGTTGCATAAACACGTTGCAATATGTGTAGACAGCATTATAGTTTTCATCTTGCTCGTTTACAATATTTTTATTTTATTTGATAAGTCTGTAGTGTGCCCAATTGAAATGTTTTCTTATAAAATCATTTTTATGATCAAACATTCCATAAAAATGTATTACGATTTACTTATTTATAAAATGTTTTTATCCTGTTACAATACAAATGGCCAGAATTAAAATATTTTAATGTGAGAATCATTCTTATATGTTCATTCAAAAAACAAGTTTTCATTAATACTCAGCCGTAGAGAAGAAAATAATTCGAAAAGTCATTAAATCGTTACTGAAGTGTTACAAAAGGAGACATTTAAATTAGCGAAAAAAACCTTATGATGTCTTAAAAATTAGTTTTAAGGCATTCTCAAAAAATTAAAGTGAACTCATCAGATATCTGAGGTACCAAAATGTAGTGGTTTACCTGAAATTTGAAACAAGAGGGTAAAATTTTGAGCGTAATAAAATAAAATATATTAAAAACAGACTAGTTTCGACAAGGTTCGGTCAGCATAAAAAACTTAACTTTAATTGTAATTTAATAAATTTATATTATCATTTTATTTAATATATATGATATTAAATTACAATACAAATAAATTATTAAATATGTTGTCTTAATATTAAAGTTATTATATTATTAGATTTTAAAGAGTTATCTTTAGCAACAATTATGGAGCTGAATATAATCCTCTAAGCCAGCAAATAAAGTTCGGAAATAGTAAAGTTCGCTTAGAATTGGGAAACAATAACAATAATAACGAGAGCTCACCGTACACTTCAGAATGAAGAGTTATTAAAAGGTATTATTAAGAAACTGTGCTGGATTATTATGCTAAAAAGACTTAGGCTTCCTTTGAAGAACAAACTCAGGTGTGTTTAAAGTTTGTTATGCATGAATTTTTGGTGATGTGGCGTATTAAAGTAGTGTTGCTGACAAGTCCAAGAATATTTGTAAGGTTGATCAGAATCTTTTCTATATCTATAAAGCATTCAGAAAAAGTTAAGCTATTATATTGCCAAAATATAATAGCTTAATAGCCAAATGGCCGATCTGTCTCTGGTCATGATTGAAGGACGATATTCTTTTTATTAAATTATCCAACATTAAGTCGCACATCTGTATGTCCTCGACCACTTCACGAGTTTTATCTTTGAGGTCTTGAATTGATGCTTTAGTTTTGTAAACTATGGCCGTGAAATTTTTACCACCATGATGAATGAATGCTTTGGTCTTGTGAACTATGTCTGTGAAAATTTTACCAACTAACTTTAATAGTTTCAATGCATTGTTCGAGCGTATACCCTGTGGTTTTTACTAGTCATCTGTCAAGTAGTTGCAGGCTGAGTCATCACAACTGTTAGAATGTCGGGTTGTTTATAACGAAACGGAATACATTCTTTATTTAAAAGTAAGTATAAATTTGCATGTGCATACTATTAAAATCAAATATTTAAAGCATTGAATAGATATTATAATTTTATATGATCGAATTCTATTTGAACAGCCCTTTGCACTCTTAAAATACAACATATCACTAAGCGCTGTTGAGAATGGTGCACAGTTATCAGAATCAAGTTATTTGAATTTTCATATCGATTGTATTTCAAATAACGTTGTGAAAAATTTTAGATTTTATTTTTTGGGCAGAGAAAACACTTTACATCCGTTTATTTAAAAAACAAAACATGGTCCGACTACATAGTTGAGTTTTCATTTATTTACCTTTGTCATTTTAAAGGACTTTAAAAATTTTAAGAATGCTTATTGTAAAGTTTTCTATTCTACATTAATATGTGATATCTTTTAGCAATTGTATTGCCAATGTGAAGGCTCTGTAAACTTTTGTAAAAATGGCCCCTTTAGTTCCCCTGAATAAAATAAAATATATTTTTTAAAATACATCCTGTAAAAATCCTTGAAAGTATTTAAAGTAATCATTAAAATAAGTATTAAAAAAATGTGAAGTGCTTTCAAAAGTACAAAACATGTTAAAACGGAAAAACAATAATAAATAATAAAAAGAAAATGGAAAAATAAAATACTCTTACACGGTGAATTTTGACAACTATTTTATTTTTAATACGAGTATGTGTTTACTTTTATAATTATTACGTTGAGTGCCATTTTTGTTTACTAAGTTTTAGGTAAATAAAGTTGCTCGAAATAATGCGAAATACTCATTAAATAAAAAGAATTAAAGAAAAACTTAGGGTTTTCAATTTCTTTCTTCGACCTCAAGCCAAACAAAAATTTTATGATAAATAGAATTATATATTAGTATAAATAAAACTTCAAATGCAATATTTTAACTGCATAAAAATTATTGTAAATTTAATTCTTCAAAATTATTTTACTTATTATTTTCTTAAAAATATATAAGAATTTTATACTTACATCTTTAATGTACCGTATCATGTCAAAAATTTCGTTATCTGAAAGCTTATGTCCCCTTCTATGACGATTGGTTGCAGTACTTTTTAATCGGTTCAATATATGAGATAGAATTGATATAGTACTAATACTTTCTAATATTTATTTATAATTAATTTTCAATGGGTATTATGAAGGGGGAAAAAATTAGTTGAATCTGATTTTGAATAAACTCTCATATATAACATTATATAAATTTCGAAAATTTAAATTCCTTAAATTCCTATATATTGATGAGAGTAGACAAAAAACCCAAAGATAATTTGAACAAACCCTTAAAGTCACCACAGAAATAAAAAGAAAAATCCTGACTTCATAATAATTTGGCAAAAATCCAAGAAAAATCTAATAAAGACATTGTAATTTGATGACATAGGAAGATACGGGTATGAATGAGAGAGTACAACTTTTTAACATACATAGCCAACACGTGAATAGCACAAGCAATAGCTCGCACTAACATAGAAATCTAGGCATTTACAGCACACAGCACACACCACACGGTGCATTGAAATGAACATTTCCGACAGCATGTACATACGAATATCTACATGCTCACTTTCAAATAGTTTCTTTGGAAACAAAATGTCCATTTGGCCGTAATAATAATGTTCTGTGTAATTATGTTGGCTTTCCAAGGAACAATTTCAAATATTATCTCGAAAGAATAAAACAGAAGTTATGCTGACGATATTAATATTCTTCTTCATGATGCAAGACATTTAAGTCACATCAGTGAAAGAAAAGGTAATAACAGAACATTTGCAAGTATAAGGAAATCTAACCGATTTCTAAGAATTTTGAGGTGCTTTAATTGTTTACATATACTAGAAATGTTAAATAGAATTTTTTGAATGGGTAATTTGAAGTTTTATTACGACTAAATCTTTCGTTGATATCGAATGCAGGCAGTGGATATTTATATAAAATGCTCTTAAGCCCTTATCCGCAAATCAAATGAAATTTTTGGAAAAATAATTATCGATAATTAATTATTAAAAAAATACATTTTTTAAATTTTTAAATCTATTATTCGAGACGGGTCTCGATATCTTTTTTCAAAGAATTAACAATTTTTTTTCATTCTACTTATATTTACAATCTATTTTACAGTATTTATGAATATTCGATAATTTCAATAAAAAATATAAAAACTAATTAAAATCAAAAGAATTTTATGCATTTTATGATTTATAAAATGAGCACAGAAGAAGCTTTTGGAATATGTAAAGGGATCAAAGTTTCTTATGAAATTTTATGTTTAGTGCATCATACGTCAATCCTTTGTTTGCTTTTGACGGAAATCATAGCTGCTTCTATTTTTAACAGCATGTGTCATATGAATTCTCAGTCATTTTATGACCTGTCGATTTTCATGAGAGAAATATCATTGGCAATGCAAGTACGAAATAGTTTTTATAAAACACATTTTCAATTTTTGTATTATAAATGCGATTTGTGAACTTTCCATTTTTGGTTTAAACCACTGCAGTAAATATTTAAAATAAACAAGTAAACCGCTGTGGTAAATGTTTGTGAGATAAAAATCATTTTCTTGAGGTCCTTTTCTTTCCTTTTTGTTTTAGTTGGCAACAGAATTTTGTCATTGAGGTCTGCATGCAAACTAATTTTATGACTATTCGTGCATGAACCTCTCTTCAAAGTCCCAGACAGAGAATAATTTAAACTAAAATGACTAGACAAAAACTAACAAAAATAAAATAATAACATGTAACAGCGTACTTAGTGTAAACTGAAATATTTTGATTGTTAATTTATTTTGTCTAAGACTGTAGAGCAGTTTACGCTGATAAAATGCAAACTAATCTTGGCTGTAGTTGGTTTGTTATTTGTTATCTGTTAACCAGATCAAAAATGAAGCGCAAGATGAAAATAAGCAATTATTTAAAATTTTCTGTACAAAAAAAAAAAAAGATTTACTTAAAATTTACTTTCACTGCTTTGAATAATTTAAAGAAAATAGATTTTTAATCTATTCAAAAATAATGCTTTACATGCATTATCCACTTTCAGTATTTAAAATATAAAATAATTGCTAATTAAATAAGTTTTTCTTCAGAATCTTAGATGATGTTATTTTTTAAAGTCGAAGAAAATAAAAACAATTTATAAGCATTCATTTTTGAATATGAGGTCTGACGTACAACCACTGCTGCTGGCGAGCATAGATACAATCTAGACGTTCACTGGTTACACTCTCCTCTCTGTAAACGAAGCTGTGATTAAGAAATTACGTTGTGAATGTTGGCTTCAAACAATTAATATGCTGCCCTAGTTATTTGTGTTGTTTAAAAAATATGCTGATGACAAATTGCACGAATTAGATGTCAAAGTAACCTTTTTCGTTGAAGGGAGCAAACTCGTATTTTGCTTAAGTTTTAATTTCCAAGTTTGTTTAAAATAGCTCGCTGCTAAAAGATTATATATTATAGTATATTCTATGATGCTATTTTGTTCAGAGGCACACTTTAAACAAAATATCATTTGTGATCGGCACGCATTAATGATATATTCACACATTATTATTCTTTATGCAAAAATGTTCTATGTAGGATATTCAGGCTTAAATCATTTTACAATTTAATGATAACAAATCAAAGAAAATATTTTTATTTAATACAAACAATTGTGACAAAAGGTTTAAGATTTTAAGGTTTAATTTTTCGTAAAAAAGTCATATTCGAGGTATGCGAGTTCTTGCTCCGATATTTTCAAGCATGTGGGTTTTCTTAACTTTGTACCCACTTTTTTATAACTCTAGAATAGCTCCTCTAATAAAAATATTTGTATTTATAAAGGGAAAACAATATGCCATGCTGAGAACACTTGTTCGCAGCTGTAATTTTTTTATGTTCGATTGTACGAAAAACAGCTTCGAATGTTTTCTAAAAGTCAACTTGGACGTCTTGTTATGAGACACATGGAAAAAATAAGATGGCGTTGACTGGGACGCATTGAGCTTATATGTTTTTTTATACAAAGGAAAAAACAAATGTAGAAGACCAGGAGGCAAATTATGGCATTCGATATCGAACGAAATCCCATAAAAATTTTTTTCAATTTGTATGGAAATTTCGTTCGATTCCGAATGCCGTAATTTGGCCCCTGTACTTTGGTGCAAAAATTATTAGTATTTTTACTATTGCATGTTAATGTTATGAATATTCTGCAAATTGTGCCACCAGCCATTAATAATATCGCCGTGTTAAAATAATGATTTGAAAATCTTAAATAGAATTAAGGAATTGTATTTTGACATAGAAATACAGGATCTCTCAACAAGAGGTTTTTTTATTTAGTAAAAAAAGTAGTTGTTTTAAGCGAAGGAATTGTATTTTTAATTAATTGTAAGAACATATTCTTTTTATTGTGTTTACCCTCACCAATTTATCCGTTTGCAGCTGTAAGTCCTCGATAACTTTACGTTGCCCCAAAGAAAAAAGTATAGAGGTGGTAAATAACGAGATCTCTGTCATCGATCGTAATTGGCTCTTCGGCATATCACACGGCCAATAAACTTTCTCTGCAAAATATGTTATCGTTGCTTGTGTAGCGCGTGTCGCCGCTTTGTTAAAAATAGCTGTTCTTTACATCAATATCTTCCGATTCTTGCTATACAAAATTATTAATCATCACTCGATAGCGCAATCCATTCACCGAAAAAGTTGCTCAAGCCTTACTTTAGAGAAAGAAAGGTATAACGACCCCGCCAAACCAAAGCCTTGCCAAATAAACAGTCATATTTTGAGGATAGAGATGTTTTTAAAAATAATTTTTGGGTTTTTCTAGGCGTTATTTCTCAATATGATTCATCCATAATATTCAGGATCAGTTTGATGCATTTCAAGGACATCATCAGCAGTTTTTGTGTCAACAAACTTTAAAAGCCTTAAAATTTAAGTCTTTAAGCAAAGTACGATGTAATGTAGTTTATGGAATGGCCAATTCCAAAGATCGATGCGAAGTGGACAAACCTAAGTCTTATGCAGCACAATGGCCTATGACAGCAATATTATAAGTTGTGCTTGAGCGAAGTGCACGAGTTCGATTATTTACATTACTTACTTGTCCCAACAAATTAATTTTCTCACCAGTTTTACAATTGCTGCTCGAGATGGTACTTTACGACGACCCAAAAATCTGCCTGCTAAATTTTAAAAATTTTTCTACTGATTTTTATTAGTCTCAATTCATTGTTCAAGCATATATCGTTGTATTTTTATTAATGGCATAATTTTTAGTTGTCAATTGTCAAATGGAATGCGATTGGAAATGAAACGTCTTATTGGAACACTCTGTAACTTTTAGTTTGAAGAAATTATGTTTTGAATAAATTAAAAGATAAAGAACCAAAATGAAATAAAATAGAATTCAAAAATGTTTTATTTTACTTCTATCGTAATTGTAATAAAATGCCAGTAATGCCACTTTTAAGTCGAGCTGATGATATGCATATCTCGCAGCCTTTATAACTTTGAAAATATTTAATTCTTATACGGTTTTTACTATAATTTACACAACCTTGTAATCTATGGCAAAATACAAACATAAATACATTTCTTTATACGTAAATATACAAAAATAAAGGTGTAACTGGGAGTGCGCTATCAATTATTCCTAAAAAAGGTGTTGTCTTAAAGATATGTACTTAAAAACTCTGCGATATCTTTCCTAAGAATAGAACAGAACCAACTACAGCAAGAGGGCGTATGCAAATGCTTGTGCTTTTGTATAGATACAAGTATGTTGTCCTTAAAATGTCTCCTTTATGTTCATACCGCCAGTGATGCTGTTTCTGTGTTTTCGTTGTTTTTTTGTTCTGTTCATCACTTGTGCTTTAAGAAGACAAATCGTTTTAAATGCAGGTAAATGTTGAAGTTATAAAAATTCCCTTGGCAGTGATAAATTTGTCGTCCATAAATATGTCCTAAAGATTTGTGTATTTTGTGCACACACACTTACACATTTAGGGAGGTATTTGTTAAATATTTGAAAATTCTTTGCCCTTCCTTACTTTTCGTTTCGTGTAGATATTTTATGAACTTGAATTTATTTGAATAGTAGCCGGAATAAAATATAATGGAGGGGTCAGCACCGTACTCGCTCCTATGTTTGTACACTATGTATTTTGTATAAAAATGTGTTAGAGTGAAATGTACACACATATTTTATTAAAAATTCACTTTAATTTCATAATATTTTACTCACACTTGTAGATTGATTACGAGTACAACTTGAGTGCTCTTGTATTCGTTAAGTGTGACCGTCGTAAATATTTATGTTGAATGCTTTTTTATCTAGATCTTTTGCATTTTTAAATGTTTGTGTAGCAGGTTGAAGAAGGAGATGTTCTTTCATTTGGTTCGTGGAAAAAGAAATCCGTTATAAAATAAAAAAAAAAAATAAAATTGGAATTATTAAAAAAAAGAAAAAACCTTTAAATTATAAAAACACCGAGTTTGTTGTAAAATGATAATTTTTACTTAGCATTTAAAAACTTTGAAAAGTTATTAAGCTTTTGTTTACAATATTATTTGGTTGTTTCAAGATAGCTTGAAGCTATCGTGCATATTATATTTTTTGAAAAAATATTGAAATCCCGCTTAAAAGAAGTATTATCTTTCGTATTACATTTCGTAGTTTCTAAACGTTTGATATATATTTAGGTTAGGTTAATGGGGCAGCCACCATTCAAATGGTGGCTCACTTGGTTTCGCCCCGTTCGGTCCCGTTGTGATATCCTAGAGCGAGTGAGACAAGAAATTACATCTGCCCCGCCGCCTCGTCAAAATAGCCGGTGTCTTTTACAAAGGCGGATAGTTTGAGTAGCCCAATACCTGCCAGATGAGGTAGATCTGGCAAAGTATCAGATCCGAGTATCTTACTCCTTACGCTTATTAGCACAGGCCATCGACGTCTCCTCTTCCTCTGCTACTAATAGTCGCATTCGACCTTTCTTGAGCCTGATTAGATCACATGTCCTGCTCAGGTCGTAGTGGGGCCACATTGACCTAGCCACTTGGCAGGTAGCTTCGTGTTCCCACTTGTGTTGAGCAAGTCGATACGATTCGCGCTGAATCAACAACTTACATTTTGATAGAGGAATGCCACTAAAGGGGCATGTAGTTGAGTTGTCCAATACCATCGCGATACACTTTCCAGGACAGGCAGCGTGTCCTGGAGTCCAGATTAGTGTAACTCTTGAGTGTCTCGCTATCGCATTAAGAGATATCCGGCATTCAGCAACAGCGAGGGATGTAGAGTAGACACCATTTATGGCCGATGGCCGCCTTACCATCAGTAAATGTCTTCAGACATATCCTCAGATATACCTAAGCCATCTTGCCGCCCGCGTGATAGCAGATATTTCAGCTTGCAGGACGATACAGCCATCCTGAGGTCTAAATGGAACTTTTGCATTGAAGTTTTCCACATAGAAACCCCCGCCGACCATGTCCCCCTTCTAAGAGCCATCATTAAAACCCTTAAACGATCCTTTGAGGGGATAGGGTGGGAACCGCTATTCCCTAGCAGGAACAAGTGTGTGAAATAGCGCAGCAAAGTAAGGTTTTGGTGTACAGTAATTAATGCATCCATGGATACTCCGATGTTGTCTAAGAATCCTGGCATGCCCATAGTCAGTTCTCGTCCATGGGCAGGCAGCGTTCAATCTAATTGCCGTTGAAATATGTTTACAACAAATAAATATAAAACAAAATTTACTACTCTTCATTTAAATTTGAGACTTTAACGCCCAATAAATCGGTTTGCGTTAAAACTTTAGTTTAACAAAACTTTTCTGAAATTTTATTGCAGTTTAAACTTAACAGCAGGAAATCAGTGCCCCATTTAATATTTACAATTAAAAAAAATAGACAATACAAACGCAAATTATTCGATAATTTTACTTTAGTTTTCTTTCGGTTTTAAATTAATTTTTAATTTCACTTTGTTTTTTTTTTTGTAATTTATTTTATAGTGTGAAAACAAAGTAAATTTAATTATAAATTAAAATGAAGATTAAATATTGAATAAAAAACATCCCTGAGGAAGTTGAGAAATTCCAACGAAACGTAGGATGAAATTTAAAAATAAATAATCTTTTATTTTTATTTTTACATATCATGACCTTAAAATCCCAATAAAGAGAAAATGAAAAAAAAAATAATTGGTATGTCAATTAACAGCTGTTTTTGCAGCAGAAATTATAAAACAAGAAGAAAAAAATTTAATTTAGCGCGAATAAAAGTGTCCCATCAGGAAAAGAAAAGAACTCCAAATTTTACGGTGGCGGAAATTTTCTCAAAAAATTTTAATTTTTAAATTGTTGTTTGTCTTCCAATCGCTGAAATCTTCTTCATCTGATGAAAACATCACTTCTTTTATAAATTTTGTTCACGAATTTTGCAATCTAATAAATTTTGTAAATAAAAATAACAGAACTCTGAATCATATGGTATGTACTTGTAGTTTAAACGCCCAATTGTATTCGTTTAACTACAGTTTTAATGTTGACTGATTTACAATTTTACCGGGCTTAACATAATTTAAACCAAAAAGAGAGATCATCTTTGACTGATTTATTGGACCTAAGAAGCATTTATTTCATTTTACTAAGTGGGGCCCATAGGAATAAATAAAATTTATGTTCAAATAACAGGACTACTTGTGTACAATCAATCCAATAAAAATTAAAATTATCAATTGTATTGCAAAGTAGAAAAAAATAGTGATCTGAACATATAGCGATAAAAAAATTATTCGAATATTTGATTATTCGACAACCAACAAATTTATCCGAATATTTGAACAATTTTGATTCGAATAACAGCTTTACTTTATAATATTCTCTACGCTGAGCACTCAGCACGTTGACATAATGGCTGTATTTTGATAACATATGGTGTGGATGTACCTTGGAGATCAAGTTATTATGATAAATATATTTTTTGAGCCGTTAATATATTCCATTACGAAAGAAAAATAGATGAAATGACTTTGCGATTTTCAGAAATTTCTAAAAATTGTGTAAATATTTTAGAAATAGAAAAAATGTTCACTTATGTTCACAATATTATTGAAAATAAAATACATATAAATGAACTGTATTTGTCTATATGAAGGATATATGCCTGAGTGGAGGTATAAAGTAAGCGTGTTCAAAACTTGAAGTCATCTCTCATTAAATCCAATCCTTTTAATAATAATAATATTTACTTACTTAGATAATACAAAAAATTAAAAACTTTGTTACATCAGTTAATCGGTTAATCGAGAGAAACTAAACGGTTTTATCGTTAATCGAAAATATGCATATTTAAATTTATCGATCTGTTCACCGATTAACGCTTAAGTAATCACTCAAAAATCGTAATTTTTTATTTTGTGTAAACAAGCTCGTTTTGTGAAGAGGGAAACTTTTTTATGATATTTAACTGCGTTGTCATAAAGGAGAAATATGTATATGAGGCAGAAGTTTTTTTGCCATGCACACAAATTCTTCATTTTTTTATGTTGCAGCATACAAACACATGAAAGTTATGTTAAAACACACATAAACATGAAGTATCAAGAATTTCTTGGGCTAAACAATTGCATGAACATCAGCTTTTATTTCAGTTGACGGAAAAAGGGTCAACATTTTATTAAAACGCCAGTGTATTAGACACCAGTAACAAATTCCATAAACTTTTTTTTTACTAACAAAACAAAAGTTGTCTTCATTTTATGTTTTTATTTTACACAAACCTCATATGGCAACCTGAAACTTAGAAAATGCAAAAAACTATTGTGCCTCTACTTTTAAATAATCCGTTTAACCTTAAAGCACAAAACCCCCGGCCACAATTTTTTATGAATGTATGTATGACAATAATACAGGATGTTTTTGATAGCAAAGCAAATATTCTAAACTATTTAAAAATATATAATTTATGCAATAACTTTGCGTACAAACTCTGAATAACAAATTACACTGCATTGATTATTTCCCATGCACATTTATTTATTGTTTATTGATGTTTAAATATTGACTTTAATTACCATGAGTTTTGTATTCTGCACAAATACAGAAAACGTAAATTTTTAATTACAATTACAAAAGTGATGTAAATATTAAGGGCATTTTATTTTATTATATTTGCCAGGAATCATTCAGTTCAAAATTACATTGAACAGCTAACCCCATGAACTTTAACTATTTTTTGTTAAAATATTATATATCATGGCTGATTCAATTAGTTTTTTTAATTAATGCTCATAGTTTTCCCCAACAACTGATAGTGCATCTCATTAAGATTTTCAATTTAAAGTTAAGCTGTTTATACTATTATATTTCCATCTAATGAAATACAGTCATGTATTGTCGTGTCTTTTACTAACTTCAAAGCCAATCAGATAAAAACCTCAACATTTGCCTTCAATCTTGTTGTTGGTAGTGCCATCGACTCAACTAGGTAATTTAACTATTTACAAAACAGCAAACAATGCTATTGAGGAAATAATACATTAGATAGTTGTGGCACCAGTGTGTCAATTAGTTGCAAAATTTAATCTGCTTGGGGTGAAGTAAACTAACACAACACTTGTATTGAGAGCACTTTTACTGACGTAAAGTCGTAAAGTGTAATGTGTGAATACTTATCGTTTAACTTTAAACTTTTAATCTTTTTTTTTATACTCGTCTTTTTAATTATTTGCCTCTTGTGTATTCTTAAGGTCACATACAGCCAATTTTATATTGTAGCAAAATAAAAATTTCTATTATCTATAAGTACATCTCAAATAATTGTTTATAATAGCAAATTAATTTTTTGTTTTGTTAAATTTTGTTATGAGTGTTGATAGTGAACTTAGTCTTTTGGTATGCGAAAATTCACAAGTGTATACTGTTTAGTGTCTTCCACAAGTAATAAACTCCATAATAGTACAAGACTCGAAAACGAATATGGAAAAATATTTATTTTCTTGCTGGAATGGCATACTTATACATTTTTTGCTTAGCACGGCCTAGATTTTCGCACTAGTTCCTCTAAAGATATTCAACTCAAAATCTACCCACTGTCAGAATCTAACATCGCTTTTTCTACTTTTTCGTAAAAAAATACAGTTCTCTTGATATAAAAGTAGTATAAATTAAGAGTTTTTTGCCTCTACTCAAAAATCTGTAAATTTTGAGTTGACTTTCTTTAGACGAACAGGTGCAATATGTTCTTATTTAGTATTACAGTCAACTTACCAATGGACTTATACCGCAACCAGACTCGAACTTTTTTATATTTTTTTTTGTCAAAACTTTTTTAACACTTTTGACCTCTTGTTACTTGCATTTATTTATTAAAGTCCTTGCTGACAACATATTACAAACAAAAATATTTTATACAACCTTATAAAAACTAAAGTATATTTGTGTAAATATAAAATTAAAATAATTTTAATTTGATTTATATGAAAATACAAAACAATAACGTTAAACAATATACGAGTATTAAAGTGGGCCAGCTTTAGCATGGTTTTAATGAAAGTGTTGCAATATTGCAGGAGATGATATTGATCCATGGAATGTGGAGATATATTAATTGTAAGTCTATTTTGAAAACATCTGAATAATGAACGTTAAAAAACGCTGCTATATGGATTTGAAACACGGAACATATATCCACGTGACCTAAACGTGCTCCAACTCTTCAGAAAAAACATGCCTTAAGCGAATAATCAAGATATTTTGGCCAAAAAAATCTCCAGCACACGACAAGACAATCGCATCCCATCGCATCAGAAATAATCAGAAGCATTTGGAGTTGCTTTGTCCACATCACAGGTAGATCTAGCACGAGCGGCAGTAGATTGGAATGCACAAAGAATCCGAAGAAGAGGAAGGCCAGACCAGAACTAGAGGAGGCAACACGATATCGAAATGCCAAAAATATCGAAAACCTAGAACAAATTATTATTTGCTCTGAGTAGAAACGATAGGAGTTTATTGGTTATGTGTTCCACATTGGAAAGACAGTGTTAACACAGTGTTAAGTTTGAAATCTTTTTAGGGTATATGTTTTCTATTGCAAAAAATAAAAACTGCATCTGTACAGACTCTTAATGAGGGCTTTAAATGGCAAAGCAATATTTCAGAATAGGTCTGAACAATAAAGCGAAAAATTTTCTTGTAACTACTGAATTATTAATTTTTTTGTCCAGTCTTTTTTAAAAACGAGTTCCCAATGCACATATTTATTGGATTTATTATTAGATTGCGCTCCAATATGCGACCTCCTGATGTAAAACATTGACAGGGGTTGTTTCTTTTGGAAAGTGCATATGATTGAATTACAAAAAATAAAAAATGTATTTTAATCTCTCTATAAATTAATTAGGATAAGACGATTATCCCATAATATCTGTCATCAGCATTAGAATAAATAATATGTATTACTTTATATATGATATTTTCTATCTAATCTTGAGAAATATTGGAACATTGGAAAAAAACTTGTTTGTTTGACCTTTCCATATTAACCCATTAAGGCATAACGTGGAAAAAATAAAGTTAGTCATAAAATTTTGGTTTTAAACTAAACTTTAATATTCAACATGTTGAAAAATTCAATTAGTAATGAGCAGGGTAAGTTTAAATATGAACAAAAATTATTAAAATATGCATGCAAATATTCCAAAAAAATCTTTAAAATATGCACACAAATATGCTGCCGAAAAAACTCTGACTAATCATTTTTAATCAGTTCCATTTAAAAAATGTTTATTAAAAAGTATAATCATGTGTTTTTTTTAATTTTCAATTGAAAGGTTCTTCGGTTGTCGCACAAAACGATCGAATATATTGAAAATGGACGTTCAGTCGATGTTACTGTATATGTTGTTTTTAATCTTGGTCAACGTTTGAAGGCCAACACTTGGATTAAATGCTTTGTTAAGTTTTTCAATAAGTATTTTATTCTTAATATTTAAAAGTTTTTCTTTTACGTCTTGTAGGACAGATAAACTTTCATTTAAAAGAAGTCCTTTGATTTCCAATTTGATTAACTGTGGCAAATACATTCAAAATTATCTTTAATGTATGCTAAATTTGTTTTTGCCGATGAATTCTTAAATTCAGCCTTTGCATTACATATTGACTCTGCCTCATTATCAAAGTGCTCGTTCAAGACGCTGCTTATTTCTATAAAGTTATTAAGCAAGATCCCCATCTAGTGGGTGGCGCAGGGCTTTTGGGTGATTGGATGCATAGAAGGCATTACATTGATACGAGAGCGCGACTGGAAATTAATTAAGACAACAAGTTTATTTGCAAAACTACCACATATTATACTTGTATGTAGTTCTACCTTTAGAAAAAATGGCATTGCAATTTGCAACAAAAGAGTTAATATTGCAAAACGTGAGCGAACAAAAACTGCAATTCTATGCAACTCATGAGCCATACATGTAACTTGCAACATGTTTGGGTAAAGAATTTTTAATGATGGCATTGTGGAGTCCACATATGGAGCTGTGCCAGTTATCACAAGCAATTTTTGTTAAACAAGGGTAGCTTGTTTACCTAAAATGCTAATTAATTATAACAAAAATGCTTTTGTTTTGGAAAAATATGCAAATGCATATTTTGCATGCAAAATGCATAAAAACTTGGCCTGATGCAAATTATGTTGGGATGGCGTGATTAAAGATAATATCTAGTGACAAAGATTCTCATAAATACATACTTCGAATAGTTTTGGAATAAATCTTTGTTTAAAAGTTCCTCTGTAGTTGTTGACATTTCGTCGTCCCGAAATTTTCTTCACGTAACTCCAAAAAAAATTTCTTTGGGAAGTTAAGTTGAAGTTTCAAGTTTGCACTTATTTTAGAGCACAAAAGTTCAGGATCTTAGACCCGGTTCACACACGTCAGGTTGTAATCGTCAGCTCATAAATTTTTAAGAGATGCGGTCTTGTCTTATGTTTTTTAATTTTGAGATATACGTGAAGATAACTTCGGGGCGACGATTTGTGTAATTATAATGTTTATTGTGGCATATGATGTTTTGCCGAAACTCACTTTACATATATTTGTCGCATCTTTATTGATATTTGTTTAACCATAATTTTATTGTATTGCATGTTAAATATTTTCATTAACAAGTAAATAGTTTTACTTATACTTCTCCTAATGTTTTTGGATATCGTAATGTCTTTATGCGTGATAATGCCCTTAAACAAATTTCCATTTGTGGCATCATCTTTAAGTATGTGTTAATGAAAATTCTACGCTACTCTTATAACACCAATGCCAAAGTGTCTACTTGACATTTTAACATTAGTGTTATCACTGATGGCTTATTTAGAGTATTATATTACTTGG
The DNA here is from genome assembly GCA_956483585.1 of Gymnocheta viridis. Lineage (NCBI taxonomy): Eukaryota > Metazoa > Arthropoda > Insecta > Diptera > Tachinidae > Gymnocheta > Gymnocheta viridis. The sequence goes on from OY101440.1 coordinate 122,547,387, forward strand.
AAGACAACATGAGTGGCAGTTTTAAGCAGTTAATTGATAAAGTTCGGTTTCTTGCTGATTGGAATGTGAAAACCAGAATAGTGTAACTTTCGACACAATACCAATAAGTTTAATAAAAATAATCGAGGGTAGCAGAAAATATGCTAAAAATTTTAATGAATTAAATTTAATAATATCTCATGCCTGAGACTGAAAAACAATTCTAATTTTGCCACAATGGAAAAAATCTAGTGCTGTTATTTTTTCTGGTCTGTTCAAAACCTCTTCTATAACACATTGTTTATAATTCTATAATAATAAACTGACCACTGCTATTCTATCATAATTTAAGCAATAAGTTTTTGAAACTAAATTTGCTGTAACTCTCTTCTTAGTATGCTTGGTTGAATTTTGATAAGAATTGTTTTGTATTTCTTACTTCCATTAAAAACAATGCGGAAAATATTCTTAACTAAATTTACAATAAAGCATACACGAACCAACTACAAAAGTTTTGTCAAATGCTTGACAAAACGCCAACTTGACAAATGACAAGCACCACAGTGAAGAACAAAACCAAAAAAGACCATGTCGCGAAGAAACTAAAATGAAAATGTATTATACTTAACTACTTAGGTAGACTTTTCTGTTGGATGGATCAGATATTTCACAAACAATTAAAATACAAATTAAAATACAAATTCTTTTAATTTAAGTTTTTTTTTCAAAAAAATTTAACATATTTTTTTAAAGAGAAGTTACACTCAGGCACTTAATATGCCTACCCATCAGCAGGTGTGTTACCTTTCTTAGGAAAATTATAGTGAAAGTCAGACAGCTTACATTTTTACAACTCTGATATTACGCGTTATGGTAGTTTTTACATCCGCGTTGCAGCGCCTCTGCTGTCAAAAGTAGGCGCATTAAATGTGTGTAACCATTTTTTCTATTAATTATTTTGCTTCGCCGGCGATCTTGCTACAATACCGATGAAGGAAGGCGCTGTGATGTATACTAGCATACACCAGTATCAATTGCTGCCGATACTTGTTCAGTGACTAGTTATGCATCCGTCACTAAAATAGCCCAAAAAGAACAAATACAATGGCACAATAATGTACTTTTAAAAAATGCTGGATGTAATGAGTTGCCTGAAATTACGGTATTCGATATCGATCGAAATTTCCATTTAAATTCTATTGGAATTGCGATCGATATCTAATGGCGTTATTTTCCGCCTGGGCTCGAAAGAACGTTTTTTGTCATTATATACTTTGTAGTCAACGCTTGAAATACTTCAGACAACAGCACTGTATAACATTCAAAACCTTAGAGTTGCAAGGGATAATTTTTAATTAAATTTTTCTGACTTAAACTTTTCTGAGGATCAAACATGTTTGAGTAAAAAAAAACAAATCTCTACGATATAAAATTCTTAAAAAAGTTAAAAAAAAAATTTATTATTTTAATAATATTAAATTCAGCTATTGCTAGTAACCTGCGCATAAATATCTGTTAGATGTGTCTATTAGGGTGGGTCGATGTAGCAATCGAAAATCGAAAGTAGGTAAAAGAAAATCGGCTCATTAAATTTTTTTAAATATCTCCTTTTCAAGGTGAAATTTATTGTTGAATTATTTTTAATAAAATTGAATTATTTATTAATGAAAATTTGAAATTTGTATTGAAATTTGAGCACCTCGAAAATGGTGTAGTGGAACTTTTTTCCTCATGCCAAAAGCTAACGGAAGAATCGATGTCAAAATATCGATAAATTTTTGTTCTTACAAATTCGCCCATCCATAGTAGCCATTGTTCTGACTCGTTAGTTTTTTTATGACTAGCAATAATAACAACAACAATAATGGAGTTACTCCGAAAAAGTTGAAAAAAATAGAATCAAAGTAAATCTTTTATTGTTCTAAAATGAAAGTGTGAAGAAATGACAAAAGACAAAATATTGGCAAACCACTGCGAAGAATTGACTTAAAACCTAAAGTTTTACGCACACACACTCCACTCATTTTCAAATACATACACGTGTTCAAACAGCAGGAAACTTACACAGATAGTTTTTGCTCAATATCCGTTTCCGCCTGTGATGGAAGATTTAAGTGTAACTTTGTTTACTTTTTTTACATTGTATTTTTTCTTGAATACTTAATGTGCATGTAAGTTTTTAAGTTATTTAAGTTGACGTAAATAATAAAATAGTTTTTGGTTCTACATTAATTTGGTTCAATAAAAGCTGCATCAGCTGGTGCTAAGGCGCAATGATATTTAATATAATGTATAACAGGTAGATCGGTTCGCTAGTTTTCAACATTTTGATTTTGATTGTAGTATGGAGATTTGTGTTTGCATTTCTGCTTAGTGAATTATTTTGGTATATGATGGTGTTTTATTTAAAATGCTTTAAATAAAAAATATTTGTAAATAACTATTTAAAGTTTAACTAAGTTTTCTAAAATTTTTAGTTTAATACATTTACGCATTAAAAATGAAAAATCAGGGACAATAACAACAAATATAACTGATTTTTCTAGTGCCTTATCCAAATAGGACCTCATAGATAAGTTTACCTTTCACTTGTGAAATGCTTATATAATAACGAACTCGAGATGCTCATTTAAAACAGTTGTTGTGTGACAATTTTGATATACAGTATTGTGATACAATTATAACATTTATAAATGATTTATTGAAAACGAATCAGGTATTCGTACTTAAAAGCCTAAAGCACCACTTCAGTCAACTGTAGTAGGGTTTCATAATAAATCAAATCCTATTAATAATTGGTGCTTTTTATGGGAATCTTTCAAATTTTAGTGTTAAATTTTTATTCGCACTTTTTCCCAAAATTAATATTTTACTTATTCAGTAAAACATTAACCATTTTGTTAAAAACAAATTGCAATTGATTATTGAGGGGTATAGCTTGTTCCTATGCGCATTTCACTACAATTAGAGTTGAAAAAAAGTCAGCCTAGGTAGTAATGGTAAAGTAAGAAAACAAAAACAATTGGTTGATTGATTATTGAGTTCTTGTTACAACTTTGATATTGTTTAAACTTTTCATTTGTTTTAATGAAGGTTTAATATAATATCTCCAGTTGTTCTAAGGAATATGTGGGTAAAGTTCCCTGATGATCTGCATTAGCAACAGTGAAATGCGCATAGGAACAAGCTATACCCCTCAATAATCAATTACAATTTGTTTTTAACAAAATGGTTAATGTTTTACTGAATAAGTAAAATATTGGCGGTATTCAGTGTTTGGTGCAAATGCTCTTGCGAAAGTGCAAATGCAAAATATCGTAGCTTTTTTATGAAATTTAACGGCAACTCTGTGTATTTTGTTGTTGGATTTTACAAAAAAGCTACGATATTTTGCATTTGCTTTTTCGCAAGAGCATTTGCACCAAACACTGAATACCGCCATTAATTTTGGGAAAAAGTGCGAATAAAAATTTAATCCTATTAATTTTTTTTTTTAATAAACAGAAACATCTCAAGTCTCTCTTTCGCTTGTTAACAGAATTGCATTTTTCCTTATTTCTTTTAGATTATTTAAATGTCTTTTATTTTGTAGTTTTATGAATCTCTGCAGATCTCCGAATGTAAGTGACACATTTACTGCACTTCCTTACATATTTAATTTTTTACTGGTGGTTTCCGTTTAATATTATTAAGAACCAGTTGCAGTTCGGTTACTAGGTTAGACTCTACTTTACTTTGAATGATAATTTCTTTAAGATTTGTTCATATAAAAATACTGTAACATTCACACGAATTTTTTTACACAGAATACATGTGTCTGATCTTTGTATGTGTTGAAAAAAGAACTAAAGAATCCACAAAAACTTGATGTATGTAAACATGTGGAGGAGTGTTAATTAAATTTTATATTTGGCGGCCCAAATATAGTAAATCAGATAAGAAAAACAACTGCTTCCATATTTTACAATATTAATGTTTCCGATGTTTTTGCCTTTGACTATGGGAAAAAGTAAATTCAAATATTTTCCTTCATTGAAAAGTTTTCACTACTAACTTTCCACCATTATCTACTGCATTCTTAAAATGTAAGCTTATGTTTCCTTTCAAATGAACTTTTATTAGTTTGAGCTTAGCAAAATAAAGTAAGTTAATAAATTTTAACCAGTAATAAATTGATTGGGTACAGAATGGATATCTATCAGGAACGTATGTTAAAAGCCTTTATTAATGTTTATATGGATACTTAATTAAGCGGAAAGCATGTTGTATAACTTTCTATATGTATGTATTAAAACATGCAGCCAAACGAACATGAGTAATTGTGCGTAGATGCGTAGGAAAATTCTTAAAGACGTTTCAAAAAAGGTTTAATCAAATATCAAACGATGTTTGTACACACAATCAATAAATTTTTGTTCATATTGGTAATAAGGCTGAAACAATAATTCAATTTCATCTCTAAGCATTTCAATACTTGATAACATAATTTATTTCTAAAATTTTTAGTATGCTGGTGCCAACAATTGCTGGTTTAAGAAAATGTTTAAGTATTTTAGCAATAATTTCAGTTCAACAACGACTTTTTCATAATCATTCATTTCATTTTATCAATGGTTAATATAATAGTGTGTAGAACAAACAAAAAAAATTTTTTTACAACAATTACTTTTTATTTTTATTTAATATGAATATTTTTCGAAGAAATTGGTATTTTATTTAGAAAGAATTGGACACGAGGCAATATTCCAAAGGAACAAGGGGAGAATTAGCATAAACTGATTTCAACTTACATGGCAGAACAAAAACAACGTTGTTTTTCGGGAGCCGTTGCACTCCCATCATTATTGTTCAAGTGTGTTTCAATGTATCCGGCACTGTTTAGGTGGCTCGGTTGAATGTGATTTCAAATTTGTGTTTATACAAATTATGACCCGAAAAAGATACGAGAATTATTTGTATTGTGGAAGGTATTATTTGTTGTTGTTTTTTAAAGCAAACACAACTTTATCACGATCAACATTTAAATTTTACCGTCACTAATTAACGTTAAATTAACCCATTGCTATACATTGTTTTTTATCTCGATTACCATTATTATTTCTAATTTTTATTTTTACTTAAGACAAACTTTTTTTTGCTTTAATTAATACTTAAGACCTATTGTTTTTGTTTTTTGTCAAGTAGTTGAGTTTTTCATTTATTTTATCAATTTTATTTTGTTATTTTTGTTCTGAATGACGCAAGTATTCGCCAAACGTGAAGTAAAAAATTAGACAAATATTTATGGAAAATTGCTCCTCTTTTTACACTTAAATTATGCTGATTCAGCAAGTCGGAATAAACCCTAGTTATCTTTATTAGCTTATAGTTGTGTCTAAAATTAGTATTTATAATTGGTAGGAAGTTATGTTTCACTTAAAACCATACAGTGATTGGCCAGTTTAAAAATGATTGATGATTCCTACAGTGAAGAGTGTTGTGTACAGCAGCGAGTCTATATAATAAGGATTTCAACATTTGCTGGGTTGGGCAATGTAAGGATATGACAGCAATGCCTTTGAATATTCCCCAAGTGTCTTAATAGCTACTGGCTGTATGACAACTCAATATCAAGTGGTCTTCGTGAGTATTGGGTCAATGCTTTTGATGATATTTGATATTCTCTAGTTGCTGTATTGTGTCATCCTAGAATTCATCGGCAATAGCGAACACAAAGATTAACTTCAAATCACAGTTCTTTTAGCACCTGCGCTCGAACTTCATTCAGTGTTTTGTTATTAAAGGTAGCGAGCTACAAAATAAATAAAAAAATAATAATTAAAAGAAAAAAGATATGGATATATAGTTACGTATAATTTTAGTGAACAAGTTCTCCGAAACGTATATACAATGCGACGGAGGTTTGTGTCTTTCATAGTTACTATTTTGTTATTGCAGATAAAAGTGCTTGCTCTAACAAATGTGAATGTAGCTATAATCTTTTTTTTTGTTTTACATATATGTAGTCACAAACATAAACTGTCTAACTCAACTTAAGAAAGAAACGATAGGGATTAGCAAAAAAACCTTATTTTTTCCTCAAACTCCCATTTCTCTCACCTAATTCTTGTTCTAGATATTAAAAAAACATATTGACTTAAGTCGCTTTGAAATCTCTTAACATTATCAATAAGCACCAAAATATACTTAATTATTTATTTACAAAATAATTTATTTTATTTTAAAAAAACTCTATATAGAATTAGGTTGCTCACGCAAAATAAATTATCACAATTAAAAGCGAGAACACATAAACATATTACGTCTTCATCATCCACTTTTAATTTGCAATAATTGTTTGAGTCCGTATAAACTCATGAATGATAAATTACTCAATATAAAATAAAAACATGAGTTTTTTAAACTTTCAGAATTAAGATTTTTGTTTTGCAAAAAATAATGAAATTTCATTTAATTAAATATCACACTAACTACTTTAAGTTCAATTACCAATTTTGGTCAAGATAATGCACTGTAATGTGTGCTTAGTTATATATATATTTTTTGCCTAACCCATAATTGCCTTTTTTCAAAAACCTTTTCGAATATTAAAATTGAGTTATCTCAAAATTAATTTTTTCGACTTAGGCTTTTATAGGTTGTGATCACAGATATAAAGAATAACAATATATAATAAATATGTGAATATATTAACCGCTTCATATTGGAATATATATATTAAATTGAAGATTCTTTTTGTAAGAAATATTATTATAATCGTTAGCAGAGATATTGTTTTTTCGTTAAAGATAAATTTTAATTTTATAGGTGACGTTATTTCAAACCTGAACATTAGTGATAGTTTGCACAATTATTCATGTTTTTTCTTTCCGTGTACATACGAAAGAATTTTTTAGACAATTAATAAAAAAATTAGAAATATTAAAAAATATATTACAAAAGAATTCCATAAATTTACGTGAACATACATGGCTACCCAGCTAGAATTTTCAACCGTGAAAGAGCCTACTGGGAATCTCATGAAGAACGTTTTTGATCGTCAACGAGCGCATTTTTTTTACCGTAGAAGATTCCTTGTTCGGGAGAAACTGTTACACGATCTGATTCTGCTGTGAGGTTTTTCCATAACACAGCAAAAGTCGCTTTTATTAATCGTAAAAGGAATTGTTTGAGATATGTGTAGTTAAACAAAGTGTAACATTGTTGTTTTCGTACTCTTCGAATAATTATTAGTAGATTTTTTTACGACTTGCATATTAAACATTCCAAGATTAAAAGACGGGCGTGTCAGAAAATGTGTAAAAAAGTAATAATCAAGAGAAAAAGTAAGTGTTGTTAGTGTTACTCATCAGATCATCATGACAAGATTCTTTTAGGAGTCTTATTTCAAAAGGATAACAAATGTTTTATTTGTCTAGCAGTTAATACAGATATTATCCTCATTGTTACAGACTTGATGATTTTTATATAAAAATCTATTATAATCAATACATAAAATATTTCTTCAAAGTCTTTATTGTAGTGCATATAATGTAGCCAATGATATATAATTTCGAAGGTACTTCACTCTTACTACGGTTAAGATATATGTAGAATAACTTTTAAGGGGTCAGGATTGCATGTTTATGTAAAACAACAATTAAAATTAAGTTAATGTATGTGATGCAATTTACATTGTACGGCGATTTGTTACTCGTTTAGAGTCGCTCAATGTAATTTTTTATGCTAATTTTATAACAATTTTTCGTTAAACATAAGGCTACAAATTTCCAATGGCATATAAAGAAAAAAAAATGCAAAAGACCGCAACCGGAATGGTTAGAATTATGGAATTGGCGGTGTGTTAATAAAAAAGCAAATGGACAAGCAAAATATTTGTATTTGTCACCGAAATTCACACATCTATAAAAACTGCACACATAAAAGAAGGAATACAAACATAAAAAGTGGCGCAAATATAAATTCTTCCGCAGGAAATGAAAATCGATAACATTATAAAATGCTGTTAAACAAAGAAAATAAAAATTAAATAAAAATATTTGAAAATGTCAACGAGGACAAAAATTTATATATTTTTTGTGTGTTTGCATCATATAAAAATACACAATTAGCATATTTATGAGTTATACACATCACCAGGACAATTTTTTATGATATTTGCTATTTAATCCGCTTTATGTAACATTTTCAATTAATTGGAAAAAATCATTTTTACCGCTAACTTATCATAAAAAAGAGAGGAAATTGAAATGTTGTTGGTTTGAATAAATATTTCTTTTGGCCAGTTATTTTAATTTATGTTATAAGACCTAGTAGGTGATGAAAGTAAATTAAAATTGGAACTTTTAATAAATAATAAAGAGTTTAAGTTTTAGAATGGTAAAGGATGTTGTGAGAGCGATTTCACTCTTGGGAAGTACTGAAATACTTTAGAAGTAAATAGGCCAGTTCTAAATGGTTGGTGGTATGTTTTACAGCAAAAGTAGAGAAACTTAAAATTGGGAGAAGAAAATTCTGTCACAAACATAAATATCGCTTTTTTTCTAGTTCGGATTCTAGGTTTTAATATGTCCTGTTCGTGTCCTTCGGGGAAGCTAATGATAATTGTTTGAAATACAATCGACTTAAGATTTGCGACGATGGGAGTGCTGAATTTAGCAAAGGGGACATAACTTGTAAAGTGTTAGGACTATTGTAAAATTGTTCACGTGGTATGTCCTCTCAGTCTTGATTCAGAAGTAAGGGGCACTGAGCATATTCGATACGTCTTAATCTGCTACAAATCACAGAGTGTTTATTGAATTCCTTCAATGACAACGCAAAGGTAAATTGGCTGATGTGTTACTGCTAGTGCTAGAAACAGCTTTTATCAACCAGGACTTAGTTTACTAATTATATTTAAATTGTACTTAAATATTTCTAACTTACAGATGAGTGCTATTGTAGCATAAGGACTCCTTATTAAGGAGTAGAGTACTAAATTGTTATTAATTCAAATTGTAATTTCATTAAAAAAATATTTCAAAGTATATATAACTTATGTTATTAAACGTCTCTGAAATTTGTAATGGAATAAGACAAAACAGGACAGCAGATGTACAAAAAGTAACAATTGATCGCCTCGCAGACCATCAGCATGTTAAATTGATCGGTTCCTTTTATACGAAATTATAGAAACTAGACCAGTCGCTTGCACTAAGGAACTAGTCACATGACTAATTTTATTTAGTTTCGTATTTCCTAAAGATAATCTCCAACAAACATGCAATATTATTCCTATCATTTTGCTAAGACATAATGATGCCATTCCATTGAAGTAAAGTTATTGTATTAATTAGAACTTTTTTTTCTTTATTTGCATCAATACGCTTGGAAAAAGCAGGTATTATAAGTGCCACTAGTAAAAACAATGGAGTTTAATAATTCCATCTGTCATTTTGATTCCCAAAAATCTCTGCCTCTTGTTTCTTCTTGGGTCACAAATTTTAATTGTATTGTTTCTTAATCAATCAAAATCAAAAACATTCAAGCTTAAAAGAAAAATAAAGTAAAATAACTAGTAGAAAAGGTAGTTTGTAAACCAATCATATGTTTTTTTCAGTGAACCATGTTGTGGGCTTGTAGGCATAAGTAATACGTGTAGATTGATGTCGTACTCATAGTCACAAAAGTAATTTTCCACATTTACAGAATCACGCACACGGAAATTCAAAAGTCATCAATCATTGTCACACTTGTTTCTCACTTACTTGTTTTCTTCTCAGTGAGTAATTTGATTTTGGTTCTTTTCAAAAAGATAAAAACCAAAAATAAATCCTATTTAAGGTACATTATTAAAACTTTAAAGAAGATAAATCTGGTCAAAAAGTAATAAATATTAGATATCGTTACTTTAATTTAGAAATGACGTATCAAACATAAAAATACATTTGAGGTGTGACACATAAACGTCAATAGAACAATTAAAAAAATTGTTTCATATGTTAAATATGCCTGTTCTGAATTAAGGTGACGGTATTTTTTTTTTGTAATTCGGAACTAATTAATAAGTACCTAAAAATTTGGATTTCAATTCTATTTAATATTGTAATAATTAAGGAATTTTGTAGAATAGTTCTTGTTTGTGAATATGTAAATGTTTAAATAAAATAAAAAACCCTCAACAAACAAAAGTTTTTGAAAATCTTTGAAAGAAGATATCGAGGCAATCTTGACTAATAAATTTATAAAATATTATTGATTATTTTTTAGAAGTGAAATTATTTAATTACGTACATATGTGCATATGTATGTAAGTTTTAGCCAACGACGTTATGATGACAAACTGCGTATTTTTATAAAATGAAAACAAAATTGTGAGTGCGATTAATTAATATTGAAAACAACAATAGCATATGAAAAATTGTTTTTGTTTTCAATATAAATTCTCCCTCACATTTTTGTTTTCATTTTATAAAAACAGGCAGTAAGTATCCAGTTGTAATATAAATATTTCATTACAATTTACATGATCAGTCGTTTTAGGTCTTATAATTCGAATCTTGAATAATTATGTTTAAACAGAAATTAGTTATAAAAATATTTTGCTTACTTATTGACTTAATTTTTTTTAAGAGAAAGAATATAATTCTACTGGTATTAAATTTCGAATTCGTTTTTGTAACAGAAAAAATTGTACTCGTATTCTGTTAATTTAAGAGTAATAGTACTACAAAGCGGTTGACTGCAGTATCTGTAAACAACGATTATTTCAAATAGAATATAAACATATTGTAATTACAGTTTAAGTTATGTCTGAATAAAACTTTGAAATGGGAAGTTGAACTTAGTTTTTGATGATCAATAATAAATTTTGTATACATACGAGTACATATTTACTTTTATTTCGGTTTTAACTCAATTAATAGTTTATCTTTTTCCTTTAACCTAAGCAAATAATATGCTTAGTGAAATTAAATTACTAGGGTACACCTACAGTTCAAATGTATTCCTATTTTATTTGCATTAATCTAAAGAGAAAAAACTGCCTAATTACTTATTCCCTTCCCCATGAGAAAAACAATAAAAGAACAAAAATTGCATAGAAAAATGCAAATTTATAAAAAATCTTAAAACTCATATACATACATATGTATGTATGTAGGTATTCATAAACACTCTCATTGCTTTGCTTATGTTTTTATTTAAATCAATATTTACATAAGTGAATGCGCGTCCGTGTGTACTTTTTTTTAGCATTTGTATTGTCTACATTATAAGCCTTTTATGCCTTTAGTACTAAGCCGATTCGAATAATATATAGTCAGATCACTTAAACTCAACAATGTTTACCATTTGGTAAAAGAATGCAGAAAATCGGTTGGCAAACAAAGTAGAAACGGTGTTCTAAAATATTGTCTTTCCCTATTTATATAATAGATAAAACATTAAAAATAAAATACATTAATTACAATTTTATAAGCGCAATACGATTATTGTTATGAATCGCAGAAAAGTGGAAAAACAATTAAATATTTGCCAACAGCTCCTGTCATGGTTAAATGGTTTTAGTTTAAATTTTTACTTGTATTTTATAATATTCTGTAAAAAAATGGGGACAATAAGTAAAGAAAGAAAACAAAAATAAAATAAATCCAATTTACATCACAAAAAAGGAATTAAAAATAAACAATCAAGAACAATGTGAAAGAACAGGTGCTCCCTTGTTTTTCTTTGTTGGCAATTGCAAAATCTATAAAAAATATAATCAAATTAATAATATTTTTTTAAATAAACTTATGAATATTAATTGTGAAATATAATTTGCTTACAAAAAATATACACCTTTTTTACATATTTTACAAAATTAATTTAAATTTAAATATTATTTGCAATTGTAAATTTAACATTTAAGTTAAATATAGGGCTCGAGGGTGCAGTAAATGTGACATAATAAACACTTTGGTCTCAAAAACCGCCACTTTTTTCATCAAAGAATTTTTTTACTCTAACTATAGATAATACAAAGCTCTGCACCTATTGCAACTTTTTAGTACCTTTTGCAATGTATATCAAAGTGCATATTTATAATAATAAATTTTATTTGAAATATTCTCCCATTTTAATTTGAAAAAGTAGTTTTTTGTTAGGGGTTGAGTCAGTCTATTTATATACATGCATTTCATTATTGCCTATGTCAAATTATCAGTAGACCTTACACCATGTTATTGAAAAGATTCCTACCTCTTTCATTATACAATACCTTTCACGAATTTAAAAACTACAAATGTATCAGCTCTGAAAATTATTCAAAATCACAAAAAAAAATATGTTCGATTTTTTTGTCTCATTAAAAACTTTTATTGCCTCTCAAAGAATGACTATTTGCATAAAGGCTGTCAAGAAATGAGAATATATTCAAATTACACGTCTATTGCATGAACATTATGTTTAATGAATAAATTAATAAGAAGACGTAGTGGGGAAACACTTGATAGAATATTTCATGACTTTCTCATGATTTTTAATAAATGGCAAAGCGAATTTGAAACTTAATTCCGCAGTTGTCATAACTTAACGTGTATGTTCATCAAAACTAAATTTATTTGTTTGATATAGAGCTGCTTACACGGATTTTGATTTTCCTTAAAAAAACAATTTTGAGAAAATTTTCGTTTACATTTTTAAATTGAAGTGATGGGTACTCATTGTGCGACTCACACTTCAGAACTTCTTCTACAATTATTTTTTTCGACAGTCGCTGAGAGAGACCGTTTAGGATAATTAACGCAAATAAAATTTTCTTTTGTCACGTTAATATTCATATTTTGCATTTTAATAATTTCAGATAAAAACAATAGAGAATAAGATATTTAAATTTCAAAATATATGCAAATATATTTGGCTCAGAAATAAAGTTGCTTCAAATAATTCCAGAGTTCAATTTTTGATATTAAGGAAAACATCTGATTTTACAACTTCCTAGGGATTTTAGTATTCAATAATTGAAGATGCTGTTCTTATTTTTAGTTTCATTTTCACCATCTTGATGAACATATTATTTTCAGGACTGCCTATTCAATAACTTGAAATTTTTGTAAAGTAGAGCCTTTTATATTTCTTTGAAAATATTTCTAAAGAATAAAAAACGTATAAGGTATTGTCGCAATATATTCGAATAAGACATTATTCAAGAAATTCAATAACATTTTTATGGCTTTAAAAAAGAAAAGAAAAGCAAAGGTCATCAGCAAAGTATTTTTGGAGACAAAAGGACTGAGGATAACCGATCGTCTAATATAAAACTCACACATTTGAGTATCACAAGACCTTTAGAAATTAAATCTTTGATAATGTTATTTTAATAGAAATGATGTCCATAACTATCTCAGTTATATTCAATTCAGTGTTCATGTAAAGTTGTGTGGGAGTACTTACGTTTATTACTTCACCAGTTAAATGTCATGACACTTCATAAATATTTTAGTAGTTTTCTCATTTGATAACTAATGACATGATGATGTTGACGTGTTAATTGCTAAATGGCTGTCCCTTTCACATCTGTTAAAGGTTGAATTTGTGTAGAAAAGTCTAACAGCTTCACAAGTTTACGCATACATGAACACATATTTAAATTGTCTAATGTATGTGTTAGTTTCATGTTCGTTAATATTGTTTTGTTGAATATAAAATTTTAAAATGTTACTGTCAATTAAAATATTGGTAATCTAGTTATTGTGAATTTGTCTATAGTGTTCTGCTTTTAATTTTGTTATCATCTTAACAATAAAATTTTTGGTGTTATGATATATTTCCTAATAAAAGTTTTAGTTTTATAAATTATTTTATTTATTTGTGTGACTACTTGGTTGGTTAAATGTTTGGTTAATAAGAAATTATGATAGCAGTTATATTAAAAAGAAAATATAATACAGTTGAAGTATTTTTTGGTTTTATTTAATTAAATTTCTTTCATTATAATAATGTGCATTTAGCAACACCAGCTTTTAAGATAACAGAAGTGGTCGTAGCCAGTCCCAGAAGGCTCTTTGTGATAGTACTTTTTAAAATTTTTTTACGGATTAAGTTTACTTTCCAATCCCAAATAAAATTACTTGAATACATATTAGATGCACAAAGTTTTATAATAAAAAATGTTATTCACCAATGAAATAAATTTTCAGTTTGATACAACATTATTAATAGGAAAAAAAATATCAGCTAATTCCAACCCAATCAATGCAGAAGGGATAATCAATTGCACAGCAATACGCAACAAATCATTTTATTCAACAATTTTATCATGGCGTTTGTGCAAAAATAATAAAATGACAATGTAATAAGAAAAAAACAGCACAGAACTTATAAAAATATTGATTAAATAAAAGCAAGTGATTTTAGCAAAGAGGATCTTAATTAAAAAGCTGTCATATCCTGCAACCAATCAAGGTTGTTAAGTTAAAAAATATTAAAGGAAAAATTAAAACACAGCAGAACATTTATGTTGAAAAAATTTAATAATAATTTTAAATGGGCATTTTACTTAAATACAAAGTACATGCAGGTATAAAATTGCTATACAATCCTGAATATAAAATTAATAAATTTATGTAATTGTAAAGGATGCACTGCAGATGAAAATAAATGAATATCTTTGTATCTGTACACGAAGTACACGGGTTTTTTTTTTGTATTGAGTACCGTTCCGTATTTCATTCGATTTAAAAATAATGAAGACTTGCAAGCCATGGTAACTACCATTATTTTAATTTCGAATCCAATACAGAACAACTTTTTTTCCACAGACTTAAAAGTTGGCGGCTTCTAAAATATTTTCAATAAAGTTCTTAAGTCGAACTGTCGCATTTGAATTATTTTATTTAGAAACGAATCCTAAAGCAAGTAACAACTAAAAAGACAAGAACAATTTTGTGTTATGACATCACAATGTTTCAAGAAGATATTTCATCATCATTGTTCATATACTGCTGGCTTTCGTAGCTATGACAAAATAGATAATATAAAATATGAAAGCCAACACTTAATCGATTCGAAAGCTTTTTCGCAGAGTGATTTCCATGACTTTTTTTTAGCATTTTACTATTTATTTATTTTCATAGTTTGAAAATTAACTGTTTCCTCCCTTTGTCTTATTGTTACATGATTGTGATTTTCTTAATTAATCATTCCTCGTACATTCATAAAGGTACAGTATTCACATATTTATGTTTACAATACATATCTGTGAAAACAGCAAAGTTTTAGTGTTTTTTTAACCCTTTCGACCCGACATTTGTTAGTTATTTAAGTAATAAATAAAAAGTTCAATTCTACTTTATTTTAAATATTTATGGAATTTTTACGGTCAATTTCACACAAAAACTTTATAAAAATTAACTACGCACTACTTCACTTTAGCTGCATTGTAACTCACAAAAAATTACACAGCAAACATAAAAAATAAAATAAACTAATGACACTTTTTAAAACGAATTCAGCAAAGTTTGAAGACAATGTGGTATGTGTCACGCACGACACAGAAACATTTAATTTAAAATTTTTAGAGACGTTTAATCTTTAAGTGGCACACAAATGTACCATCAGGGCCGAAAGGGTTAAACAAAAAAATTAAATTTAAAGAAAAAAAAGAATCAGACTTCTTTCTCCTGTTTACACACTTTCACATACACTAATACAAAATATGTAAACCTTAAATAAAATTCATTTAAATGTTTGGTACTATGTTAATATGAAATTGTTCACTACGTGTAGGTAAAAGTGGTTTAAAAGTGTCCTTGTTGAACATTAACAAGATGCAAGAGCAAAAATTTTGCTGTTAGAAACATAATCACTTGCATTATAAATGCGGTTGTGGTAAATGTTGTTTTGGATTTTTGAAATGGTTTCTAACAAAAATTTCATTTATGTGAATTTATGGTAGATTTTAACAAAGTATCCTTACATTTGGTTTTCTGTATCTGTTTGTTTTGGTGCTTTTTTTATTAGAACATTCTTTTAAATTTTTAGTAATACATGTTGTCATTGCTGTTATTCCTGGTGTTGGCATTATAATTATTCGTGTATGTTATACTGCTTTTGTCTTTGAAGTTTTTATTATTCCATAATGCGAATTCTTTGAGCTGAGCTGTGTGGAAAAGTATTACAAGTAGTGTAGATTATGTATAAATTTTGTTCAACGTAAAAATAATTATATTACATAAATTGTAAAGACATTTTATGTACGTAAGTAATCAGGAATATTTTATGTTGATAAATATGAGTATGATGTTGAAATTGGCTCATGCAGTTCGGTTCAGAGTACAAATGTGAGTATACTCAAATATTCATATATGAATATGCCTTTGATCACAAACTTAATTTTATTAGCTAGTTTTGTTTGCATGTTTTTTGGTTAGGAAAGTTTAAAGAACATAAAAATAATTATTATATTATGTTTAATTTCCCTTCTTTGTTGAATTTCAAAAGTATTTTGAAGAATATCCGCATGAAAATAGCATTCAACTGACGTATCGTTATATGGAAATTATAGTGCATCCAGATTAATAATTTACAAACAAAAATCAAAACGATGAAATTTGCAAGTATTGCAATTAGACGTATGAAAGAAATAGAAAAATATTATTAACAAAACAACCAAACCAACTAATAGAATAAATTACATTGTGTTTTAACAAAAATATGAAAAATTTGTTCTTATCCGCGACTTTGTTCACATTAAATTAAATGGCAGAAGTTACTCCTACCCTCCTGGTTCTATTATTAAAAAAATTAATACGTATATGACTTTCCAGACGTTCAAAATTTCATTAGAATTTGTTAGATAGTTTCAAAGAAGGAGAAATTCTTCTTTACTTTGTCCTATTTTTCAACAAATTTATAGCTAATGTGCCTTCATAGTTTTATTTCAATTCGGCTACCGAATTTTATTCAAATCCATTCAGCGGTGATCAAACATCCAAACTTAAAAACATTCAAACTTTCTCATTTGTAACATTAGTAGACTTACAATTAAATATAAGAAGCAGTTATATTATAAATGTGATAAGTGGTGTTATACTATATTTCATGTTTAAAAATCGCCAACAACTATACTGCCGTAGTTAAGAAAAAGGCAGTAAGGCTTATCAAGTAAAGTGAGAGAAAGCGGAAATATTAGTTTTAGAGATTTACCAGCATAATATGAATAACATATGAATTTTAAAATAAAAATTAAATGGCTACAACAGCTTAAAAACACATTTAATGCGCCTACTTGACATCAAAGGCGCTGCAACACTGATCTAAAAACTAACACAACGCGCAATATAAGAGTTGTAAAAATTAAGCTTTCTCTCTCTTTCACCATCTGTCCTCTCTCACTATCCCTTTCCCAAAGAAGGTAACACACCTACGGGTTGGTAGGCATACTAATTGCCTGAGTGTTACTTCTCTTTATAAAAAAAAAAAAAAAAAAAAAAAAAAAAAACAGCCAGTTGTAAGTTCACATGGTTCAGCACCCAAACGTCACAATTCTAAAAGAAGAAATCGATAAAATATATAATAGATTTCAAATATAAATTAATTAATCGAACTTGAATAATACTATTTTTTTTATTTCCATAAGTTTTAAAAATTGTTTATACCCAAAATTTTAAATAATAAATAAATTGAAAAAAATGAGTACAAAACTTATCTTAAAAAAATTTACATGACTAAGTTTAGGGCTTTTGTAACCGTAATATTATTAATCGTTTTCCTTTGTATTAAACTAAAATTTTAAAATTAGTGTTCTAACTTTATTTTTGCTTATTTTATTATTTTAGCCTCTATGAATGCCTCGAATGTTTTAAATTTATATATTCTTTTTTTACCAATTTTGGCAGAGCCGTCTAACATAATGGAAATAGTAATGAAGAAAAAATTTACTATTTATATTTTAAAATATACAAATGTTAATAAAATATTCATAAACACATTCACTCGAGCATACTTTAGTTTATGTATAACAACAAACAACAGAATGAATAACAGCAACATTAAAGAAAAAGTATTCGTATTTACCCGTAGAACAGAAACCTCAACACCACCCACTAACAAAAATAAAGTCAACCTTTTTCCATTCATGAATAATGAACAAGTTCAAAAATATTTTTTTATTTTTTGCTTTTTATGACTAGAATTTTTTAGTTTTTTTTTATAATATTCTTGTTTGTCTGCTGTAAGTGTGTTTGTTGCGTGGTTCATTTACTGCTGAGAACGGGAACTATTTTTGAAGAACTTTTTTTTCTTCTGGTTTTTACAACATCCTTTTGTTGCAAATATGTAATCAGTTCAATTTCTATTAAAACATGTTAAACTCTGTTGAAGGTGTTATTCCTTGAACTGTATTTTGTTCCAATCTGTAAAGAAATATTAATGTAAATAAATAAGACGGTGGAAGAAAAGTCAATATTCCACTTTCAAAAATTTCAAGTATTATTTTTATTTTTTAAATGATTTCATATAGTCAACCATGACCGAATAAATTAATTCTTTATGTATATTTACTTTATTATTTCATTTACCACTTAGCTGAAAGATTACATATAATCTTTATAAAAAGTCGTATGTAATAAATGACGAAATAAAAGTTATGAAACAAATTTAAGTGACCATGTAGTTGACCATCTGTTTTCAATTTTAGATTCAAAGTGTTAATTCTAAAACACTTAAAAACAGGACTTAGTGGAATGCAATGGAAACAAATGCTCTCAAAACAAATTAACACTCGTTTCATAATAGATGATTGTTTTAATTTTTCCTAGATCTTCTATTTTTTTAACAACATTTGGAAAGTTCAATAATTGTCTATTGTTCTAATTGAACAATTGTTCGTTCAAATTACCACCGTGGTTTACAAAAACTCAAATAATTGATTGGGGTTCATATAAATTGTTCACTCAATTTGATTGCTTGGATTCTATGAACAGCACATAAAGATTCCTTAGCAATGAATTCCAAATTATGTAAATAAATTTGGATTTATAAATAGATAAATTTCTAAAATTAGCTAAATTTTTAGAAGAAATTTCACGTCGTGCTAATGATATCAAAAGCAGCGCACAGCAAAAATAATAGTTTAAGGGAACTTGATTTTGTTCATTGATATTTGAAACATTTTCTTTTTGCGAAATTTGCTGCACAGAGATAATGAAGCTGGCAAATACTGAAGTATAGAGCGATATTCGACTAAAAGATGTATTGTATGTATGTATTACTTTTGATAAAAGAGATATATTGCTTGCATGCTTGTAAACAGAATATTAAATAATTTTAATCTTAAATATAAACTTAAAAAATTATATTTTAATAAATAGAGTTTTGAGTTAATTTTTCATATCACAAATAAAATCAATTTATATTTCTTTTAACGATTTAAAATAACTATTACATGCGTTTAATAAGCAAAACTAACCATTATTTCAGTATAATTAAATAGAAAATTTTAAAGTTTTCTAAAGGTTTTAAATAAAATAATTTATTGGAATATGTAAATACACTTCTTCGCATCAGGGTCTTAAATTCTAGTAAAACTAGGAATATTTGATATAAAAAAATAATAAAATATTAATTATATTTTTAGTCAAATTATATTTTTGTTGAGGGGTGGCCCTAACAAATATATGTTCATTTAATAATAAAACAATTTAATATATTGTATTGGAAGAACTAAACAAAATTTATAGAATTTATAATGAACAGTATTTTTTTTATTTTTACAACGACCAAAATATAAACAAAAATACACCAAATAACCACTTAACCTAAAAATAAGGAGAACTGGGCAAAAAAAAAAGAGAAAATGATGTTGTTTTGAAATGTTGTTAAAATTTTCTTTGGAAAAGAGACGACATAAGAAAGATAGTAATTTAAACAACAAATGGCAATAGTTTGTCATTTGGCACCAAAATAACCAAATAGAGAAATTGGTGGCAAAAATAAAATATAACAACTGACAACACAAATTGTGTTTATAGTTGGGAAAAAGTTTTAATGTACATATCTAGAGAAGAAAAATTTAAAATATGACAAAATATAATTCATATAATTTGAAAGGTTTTATTTGCAAGACACAACCGCAACCGACTAAAAACAAACTCGTTATTAAACAACTGACCAATGGTAGAACAAATGGCCCCAATTTGGGTTAAATAAAAGGATATTTGTGGTTCATTTAAATACCCAGCAAAAAATTAGCCTAAAGTGATCCAATGCGCTGAATGTAATAATATTAAAAGGTTGTCTGATTTAAATATTGCTGACAACGAATATTTTTACGATATTAAATTAATACTTGTACGTGTAATAAAATGAATATAATTTGGCTTTGAAATCAATACCAATTTTTTTTTGCTGGGTAACTGGATAACAAACAGGAAATATACTTCATAGTTGTATTGTACTTTGATAAATACAATAAACGGGTAAATCACATTAAAAAACATTTGATGCTGATTCTAATATGATGATGTATGATAATTTTCTACACAAGGCTTGTAAGTAAATTCAGATTTTTAAAAACAAATTTGAATATTTAAAAGTCTAATTGTAAATTATTTTACAAACTAGCCGAATAATTTATCAGAAAATTAGCTTTTTTTTGGAAATTAAGGTGTTTGAGGTGCCTATTTGAAACCGTTTAGCCGATTTTATTCACACTACTAAATTTATTTAAAAAAAGCTCTAATATTGTTATGTAAGTGAAGCACATCCAGCAAAAGAATTTAACTGCTTCTTAAGAAATATTTAATTTTAATTAATTTGTAATCTCTTTCTGATTTTGTACTAAATTTCTATTTTGTACAATTTTGCTGTTTAATTATTTTGAAAATATTGCGAAGCCGTAGTTGAAAGCTTGCTACCAAGTGGGAGTAGTAAGAAAGAAATAGTAGAAGTAGTTAATAATTCAGGTATAGTTGAAAGATTTCAAAGCACTTTACTACTTTTGATGGAATTTCTAACTTCATTTTTCAAAGCTTAAGAACAAGATTAAATTTTAATGATACTGGGCAGCATATTATAAAAAATATATAATAAAAACAGAATAAGATGAGTTATTGAAGGCAGGATTAGTGTTGAGAAGACTGGTAAGACAGAAAGAATGTAGGAAAGGCAATGATAGCGAAACGTTACTACTGCTTTGCCCAAGCAGATATGTGAGCAGAGGTTGTTGGTTGTTGTTGGACTTCATGCTTCGAAATGTCCTTCCCAAACAAATAGTTTTTTCGTCGCGATGTCCCACTTCGAAGTTCTCTTTTTAAAAAATGTGCTAAAATTACGGCTCTAGACTTATTTTTAAAATGTCATGTGCGTTATATGAAATCGGTAAAAAACTTTAAAGAAAAATTTAAATTACGACTTTTTTGTTGCGCGTCTTCGGAGACCAGCGCGTTTGGAAAGTTTTCTGCTCTAAACGGTTACCACTCGATTTAGTAGACAAGTTTTCCGTTTATTGACTAGTAGTCAGTTAAATGCAGTAACTGAATAATACAATTTTATGGACATGAACAGATTTCTATGTATAAATAATATACAGAAATTATTTATTGCTGTAATATTTGCTTAATAAAAATAAAATAACAATACAAACAAAACAATTTTTGAAAGGACAAAAGAATAATAAAATTAGAAATTTATATTGATAAAAGAAGGAACTAATTAAGCTTATAATGTCATAGTTTATAAAAGGTCTTGCAAATTAATCTTTATATTTTTAATAATTAAATTAATCAAAAAATTATTTAATTCAAATGTTTAAGTTTTAAACGATTTTTAATATAATTAAACAGCTTTTCCTTTAAATTCTTTGATTTAGCCAAGGTGTTGTCAGAATTAGTAAAAATCAGCAATAACGAATACCTAAATTCTAAGTGCATTTCTGGATTTCTCTCAGTTTACAGATAATTTCTTCCATTGTATCATTTCAGTACTTTTTTGGTTGTTTAAAGTTCTTAACACTTCTAATAGTTTCAGTTGATTCAAATACTATAAAAAAATTTTAAATTGAACTTAATCGGGGTTTCGGTTAATCATACCACATAAACTGATGTAATCGCTAGTCGAATATTGCAAATCCATATTATTAATAGGCAAACACATTCTTTGAGATCCCTTTTACAGCCGTAATACTGAACCGATTTCGGAAAGTTTTGTACGTTTTAATGGGGATTTTAGATAGATGTGCACAATCTTAATTTTGTTTAAATCGGTTTAGTATTTTGGGAGCTATAAGCGTTTGAAGTTGCAGAAATGAGACAGAGATTTTTCTATATGTATACGTTATCGTATATATTTATGTAAATGCTTAATATTTAATTACTAGAATGCGGGCGATTCGCCGTCGACTGCTGGATTAATTTAAAATCAATAGATGATCATATACAAATTGTTATTAACTATTGAATGCCCGTACGTATGAGCATTAAGATTAATAGTGCTACATTACTCATACGTAATAAACATAAATGTTTCATTACAGGAAAAACATGACAGCTATTTTAAAGGTGTGACTGAACGCCTCTTTAGCCGACCGTAGAAATTGTAAATATAAATTTACCGTAAATGTAAAAGTTTGTGTACTTATAGAATACTTAAAATCGTGACATATGATTTTGATATATACAAAAAAAACATTTATACATATGAAACATAGAAACAGTGATGAGAGTTCAATATGTCCAAAGTAATTCTATTTGTGTAGAAAAAGTACGAAAATTGTAATTGTACCAAAACAATATTTTATACTTATTAGATTAAATTTTAGCTTTATTTTTATTATTATTGATTTTGGTATTATTTCGGTCGTATCCATAAACAAATAATTTAGGTATGAAATGTATTTTAAAGAAAATTTTTATGAAAAGATACATTTAAAATACGAATTATTTTTTTGAGTGTGCCACATATTCTCTAAAAATTTTTTTGGTAACCTTGTACGTACAATTCTGAATAAAATAAATAAATACGATCGGCAGCCTCTTGTTAAATTTTATAAAAAAATAATTTGATTAATAAAACTAAATTTATTCAATATACCAGGAATGTATACAAACTTAAGAAGAACTATGGTTCTAATATCAAAATGAAAAAATACCAAAAAGGGCTACTGTGCCGTGCTCATATATAATATACATGTGTCCGATCACTGTCTACAATTTTCATGTAAACTCGTAATGAAATTCCATAGGCTGAGCCACATAGAATCCGTCGAACGTTATACGTTGATTTTTTCAACTGACAACTAACTTAAAATACATGTTTTCTTATGAGCTTTATCGCATTCCATTCGCTTTCGTCAACGCAAACGTACGTGGAGTACTTTGACAATTAACAGTTTTTTTGCTTCGATTTTATTTAGTTTTTTGGGATGTGTGGTAAAAATCTAAATTAAATAGAATTAAGTAAAAATTACGTTTAAAAAAAACTCCAGAATATCCTCGAATTCAATTGAAAATGTGTATCTACTTTAATCAAATCAAGCTGATTTAATGTCCGTCAACAAAATACTTTTCCGCTGCAATGGAAATATTCGCAAATCCCAGAGCTATTTCACCCAATAAAATTTAAAACGCTATGCGATCAAATTCAAGAACAATTTTATTCAAAATATATATATGTATAGAGAACAGAAGGTTCTTGTTCAAATGAAAG
The DNA here is from genome assembly GCA_956483585.1 of Gymnocheta viridis. Taxonomy (NCBI): domain Eukaryota; kingdom Metazoa; phylum Arthropoda; class Insecta; order Diptera; family Tachinidae; genus Gymnocheta; species Gymnocheta viridis. The sequence continues at coordinate 122,571,033 of OY101440.1, forward strand.
TAGAAAACGGAATGAATAACAACCGTCATTGTAAAAACGTTCTAAGTTTGACGATTTAAAACATAGAATTAAAACAGTGTTTTAAAAACATTTGAAGTTGAGTAGAGTCGTAACTATTTTCAACAAATTAAAAAAAGCTACGTATAACGTACGACGGATTCTATGTGCCTCGCCCTTATTTTCTACAGGTTGGTACGTTACGGCCAAGTGATATTTTGGTCAGGTAAGCATTTTCATTGCTTCTTCATGTAACAGATACGATCAGCTGACACGACCTTGGGCCTTGAGTAATGCCTTACTTCCATAATTAATTAATGTATATTTTACGATTTTTTTAACACATTAAACATGACTTTAAGTCCTATGCCCTCAAAGAGGGCAATTTGTTGCAATAACAACCGTATGAAACAATTAGTAGAACTTATTTAATGGATATTTCTTCTGGGCCTCATCAACAGTAAATAGTCTTTCCCTCTTAATTGTATTATTATTATATCATTTGGCATTCGTACAGATGATTTAATGCGTATAATAATGTATTGTGAGGGCTGTTGGTGTAAATTTGCAAAAAAAAATTGCTCAGAAGTCCCAAAGTAAAAAGTTTCCCTTTTGGAGAATATAAGAAGCATAAAGTGGTCAATTCAAAAAAACCGTGTGATTTGCTTAACATTTGCTTTTCATTATTTTCAAAATATAAAGCATATATTTTATATAATTTAGTCATATTTACAATATGAAATGTAAAAAGCAACAAGTCAACTTATTCCGGTTTTCTTAACACCACCACAGGAATATTATTATTACCATTTTCGCAGAACACAACAGAAAAAGTGAACAAAAATATAAACATAATATATTATAATTTTTATTATAGCAAGAGCATTAATTTTTGAAATTTTAATAGACGTACAATTAAATTTAATTGTTTTTATGTACGTAGAAAATGAAAGCTAAAATATCATAGAAACGATAAAACAACACTAAACAAAATTACAAATTAGTGTAAATGGTAGAACAATAAATGTAATTGTTGCAAAGGAGTAAATAAGAAAGACTGAGTCGCTCCATAAAGACAAAATTGGCTGCTGTTTTTTAGGGCATGAAGTGTTTCCAGTTGCTGTACAGAAAACCTAATTGGGTTTCCGCATTATTATATTGTAGCAGGTGGTAGTATTGTAATTTCAAATTCGTATTTATATAGCAGTCCACAATGAAAAGGTGAAATTAAGAAAAGCAAAACGAACGCACAATGTTCTGTTATAGATGATTCGGGTATACAGCGAGTGATATCCGTTTCATACTTTCCGTTTCATACTTTTTTGATTTTTAGCATTATATCACTTAACTAACTCATTATATTTCAGTGATGAACAAACACTTGTTCGAAGCATCTTTATGAAAAATTGATTATTATTGATTTTTTAATAAGCATATGAATCTTAATTTAAGAAAGGTCAAAAAATATTATTGTATAATCGATTCGAGTTCAATATTTTTACCAGTTTAACAATGAATATATATTTCTAAAATTTTAGTGTTTTAAATTTTTAATGACACTATTTCCCATAATTATAATTTTACCTACATATGTAACAAAGTATTAACACTTTTATTAAAAACAATTGAAATTGATTATTGACAATCATTAAATTAATAGTTTAAAATACTAAAATATATATTTCATTTCATTATATTTTAATAACAGAAAATTGTCTAAATATATTATTTTATCCGATGCTTACTTTATCAACTTTGGAGTTGTTGGTGCTGATGAGAAACACTACAAATGATGCAAACAGAAAAGATATTTCAATAAATACTGAAAGATGCAGCTTATCGTTTCTGTTATGAACACACTTTCTGCTTTACTTACTGGCTAGCACGTACGAGTATGAATATTTAACTACGATCTAAAATTACTTTTCCAAAAACAGCTTCATTATCGTAACAGCAAACACTATTACCATAGAGAACAAGGTCAGATGATGGCATTGCAGGTAAACTAAATGCTAAGTAATGTATTCCATTGTGCTCTAAGAAAAGGTTAAGTTCTCATACACAAAATGCGCCAAAATGCACACTTATAATAATAATAATTATTATTAAAACCTTTAGCGATCTGAATTTTGCATAGATCCATTTCTGACGAAACGTCATAAGACTTAAGAGCTTAATGGTTTATAATTTATACTGTTGATAAACAACATATATAAAATATATAATTAACTACTTTGTTCTAAAGAGAAGTTACAACTCAAGCAATTAATACCTACAAACCATTTTGCTGTGTTACCTTCTTTGGGAAAGAAAAGAAAGTGAGAAAACTTATTTGATTATTTTACAATTCTGTTATTGGGCTAATTTTTTATAATATTATTTTTATAATATTATTATAAGTGAGTAAACTGCAAAATTTACTCTCAAAAAAAGCTCTTGGCCAAAAAATACGCGAACGGAAAAATTTTTAAAATTAGTAAGATTAAGCAAACAGCTGCTGGCAAGTAAATGTAGTGTTGAAATAAACTTACACTTTTGACTCTACTCAAATCTTTTTCTTGTTAGTAATTTGTGTAATATCTTCAGAAAGTATAAACAAATTATTTTCTGTAATCTTTTCCATTAGTTTATTTTTATTTTGTATTATTTTGCTAATTTGTGTCTGATTAAATTTACCCAAAACTATTTGATTATTTATATTTTTATATTGATTACCTTAAAAACAAGTAAGTAACCATTTACTTAACACTTTCACAACTCCAAAGTATAAAAAATAACACAACGAAAATGCCTGTAAATGGTTTCTATAACATTGTTTTCCTTTTAAAAGGCATATAAATGTTTAACGAACAAATAGTTTAAAAATAATTATTCAATTTTTATTATTTATTAGAGAACGCAAAGTGGTCGAAATTCGACCGCCAGTTTAAACGTATATCTATTTATGTTGCATTAATTTAAACAGAAGAAACTACCTAATAACTTTTTCCTTTCCCCATTGAAAAAACAATAAACGAAATAAAATTCCATACAAATATGAAAATTTATAAAAAAATCTTATTACTTATATACATATGTGTATGTAGGTACTCATAAACACTCTCATCGCTTTGCTTGAACCAGTACTTATGTACATAAGTGTGTATTTTTAGCATTTGTGGTGGTGTCAACTTTGTGAGCCTTTTATTCCTTTATTACTGAACCGATTTAAATAATATATAATCGGGTCACTAAAGTTCAACAATGTTTACCACTTGGCAAAAGAATGAACAAAAACGGTTGGCACAGAAAGGAGAAAAAGGATCTAGGAATTTGTCTTTTCCTATTTATTATTTTATTATTTCTATTTTTAAATAACTTTTTGTATACTTTTTCTTTTCTTATTTTTTTGTTTACTTTTTGAGTCATATGTTTTTCTGTTCTGTTTTGAATCATAAATTTTACTACAAGAAATTTCTGCAGTAAGAATTTGTAAATTTCTTCTTCGTCACTAGATTTTGACAAAATCTACTCAAAATCTTGTAATACGAGCACTTAGTGATGCAACTATGTTCTCTCGAAATTATACTGAAAAATACTACGCTACTCAATAAATTTTTTTTGAAAAATGTGATCACCAGCATTTTTGCATTTAAATGATAATTTTTTGTATGGAGTTTAGTACTTGAAAAGGAAAATGCAATCAACAGTTTTTTGGTATTGATATGCTATCTTGAAAAAAGACCCGAAAACCCCGGTGTAAACGGAAGATTTCAATTGAAATCTTTTAAAATTCGTACAGGTGTAAATGCACTATTAATAATAAAAAAAGCTCTTTATGAAAAACAACAGCACTGACAGAAACACAAAATGTAAAAGATGTTTCAGTACCGAAGAACAAAATTCAATACAAGATATTTCCTCTACCAATATTTTGACAAAGTAAATACAGTTGTCATCTTGTGAAAACAAATTTGTGAATGATATTCCTTTAATCAAAGTTAATAGTTAGCTAAGCCCTAATAATAGTTAATATGGATAATGCAGATTGGAGCGCTGATAATGTCTTAAGTGGTCGGCAAAATGTTAGGAAAAGTTATTTAAGATTAACAAATTTTTATTTTTTTTAAATAACATATGTTCCTTTAGTATTATGTTTTATTAGTTTTAGATTGCTTTTACTTGTGGTCGGTGCCTACTAGTGTTGCCAGGTGCTGCAGAAAAAATTTGCTTAATCGGGTTTTAAAAGGGACAGAAGTTAAATATTTCCAAAAAAAATTTTAAGAAACGCGATAAAATATAAATTTAGAATTAAATGTTTTATGAAAAACAGTTGTAAACAATCTTTCTCTGTTTCCGTAACTTCTCTTTATACCACAATTTATGTACTAAATCAGGCAGAAAATATTCACATGTACAAATATATTTTCTACCCATACAATCACAAAAGTTAGTATTTTGCCGTCGAATCTTTTTTAGCAGTTTTTTACTCGGAGTAAAGTCTGTGGAATAAACTAAATAATTTACATATCTTTCGCTATTTTAAAGAGATTATTTGCAATCCCTTCTTGTATATCCTTCTTCATACGTTGCTTTCGATGATACTCCAGTTATACGTTTTTATGTTCATTTTTGGGCACTCAGGGTATTGCGACTTTCCGTTTTCATCAAGACCATCTATCAGTGTCTTCTAATTTTAGTATTTGTTTTGCTATTTCTTTTTATCAATGACCTTATCATTTAAAGTGCTGATCCTAACCTAGTCTTTCGCAGAAAAGTTTGTTTCAAATTGACGCTTAAACAGAAAAATCACTGATTACTATATGGTTATTAAAATTTCACAGTAGGTGTCTAAAATGACTCTAATGCACCACGTGACAAGAAGTATTTGCGGTTGGTTTAGTTGATTAAGTACAATTTGCTGGTATTTTGTAGATGAAAGAATAAAATGTTTTTTATGTTTTATTCATAGTTTTCATGTTTTTCTATTTCCATAAAAAGAGCCTTATAGTATTTTCTGTATTTTTTTTAGCAAGTTTAGTTTATCAGATTAACTTCATTGTCAGAGACGTCACCCACGTACTTGTGCACATACACACACACAATCATAACAGTCTTCTATTTGAAAATGATCATAGTGAACAATTTCATCAGTAGTTACTAACAAAAACATCATCGCTACTACAACTAGCAGTCATCACTATCATCTAGTTAAAATCTGTTACGGCGTATTTAGTTTATGCAAATTTCTCAGTTTTTTCTGTCCTTTGCGAAGAAAAAAAAAGAACGCTTTGCTCTGTTGAATTTTGAATAAACGGGAGCATGAAAACTTAATAAATGCAATTTTGGCGGTCGTTTTTTCAGACGTTTTATTCAAAAACTAAAGTAGTTGAGGAATATAAGTATGGTTGGTGTTGGCAAAAGTGCATGCAGTAACAATTTGCAATGCAGTAGTTTTAAAATGTTTTTCTTTTATTCTTTTTGTTTTGTTTGCTTAAATTAAGCCAAAATTATATATTCAGTTAACGTTTTATTAAAGGATGGTTTTGTTTGGCTTTGGTTTTATGTGTACGATTATTAAAAAATTCATAATTTATAGAAGCAAACTTTAGAATACGCAACGAAGAACATATTTTTATAGGCAGATTTGTAATAAAAATACAAACTTTAAACTATAAAGTATTTAAATATACAAGTGACAAAATTCCTTTAAATGGAAGATTTTATTTTAATTTACTTTTGATAAAATTCGTCTGTGTGACTTGTGTCCTGCTAAGGCTACGTTCGAAGAGAAATATTTGCACCATTCAAAGTCTGAACGCCTACCGTACACATTCCACAAATATCACCCGTCACTAATTACATCTAAATCCGCTGATATCTGACGTTTGTGCGTCCTTTCACTAACTTACTTTCTCTTTCAATTAACTCAAACACCAAAAAAATTACAAAATATATTATTTTATTATATTACAGTTTTAAGAATTTAATTGCATTCTAGCATATTTCTTATAAAATTTTTTAAAATTCCTTCGATTTTTTTTGAAAACCTGTACCACTCAGAGTATTCAATGGCAAATATGCTAATTGATGTCGTGATAAAATTTGCAATGGGAGATTTTGTTGTGGTGTGTGTTGATGTGATTGCTCCTTGTAACCATAAATGTAAAAGTAAATAGTGGTCAAAACGTATTTGCCAATATTTTAATATCTTTATATATGAAAAAAACAATATGTAAATTAATTGTCTACATACTTTTGCATAAAGTGTTTTTTTTTGCTATGATAAGAATCCATGATACGTTATATGTATTTGCAACCAAGGTATATTAATTCTATAGATGATCTCTTCTTTAATTTTTAATAGTTGAAAAAATATTGTAAGAGAAAAATAAAATTATCTAAAATAATTTTATGGGTGTTTGTCATGACAATTAAGAAGAAAAAGCAGAAACAAATATCCTGTTGTTTTTGTTATTGTAGAAATAAGCTCACTTTTTTCGCAAACAAATTTTTTATATTATTTAAAGAACTCTATGCGACAGCACAAAGTTTAGAAATACAGAAAGAGAATGAGTTAAAGGATCAACAGTTTTTTTTCCAACTCCAATAGATTTATTTTTGCTGTAACGGTAAAAATATTTAAAAAAGGAATTGTGATTACTAAAGTGAATATCTGAAATTAATTTTAAAAATTCGATACACGTAATGATATGCTTTTTTAGTTTCCATAGAAAATATATTTAAATATAAATGTTGGTATATGATTCTTAGGGAATGAAAAATTATAAATAATAAATTTTACATATATTTGTGGTCAAAGAAAGTCACAATAAAAATATAAAAGACACGTTTATTGAATTTCCGCGCTGTTTTTTCAATTTCTAGTTCTGGCTTGTTCTTGCTCAGAAAATTACTTAAAAAGTCGTTTTAGCACTTCTGTATCCGGACCGTGACAATCGTTAATTTAGCTGACATTCCTAGCAAAAACACTTGGTGATGCGAACATTTCAGAAACTTGCTACAGATTATGTGGCTTCTGAATAAAAAAACTTTCAAACCTATTTATTGTGTTTAAGCCTTTAACAACTAAGACCGTCTACAGATGGTCATCGGAAAAAACAAGTTGAAACAAATCAGTAGATTTTACGTTCTTACAACCTTAAGTGTTGAAATGAATAAAAAATTCTTAAAATAATGATACCGGTGTGATGAAAAAAATAGTTTAGCAGAAGGAATGATTCGAGTCAGAACTTTTGTGCAAAGTGGCAAACAAGTTACTTGTGATTTTAGTAAAAATTAAAATTATAAAAATGAAACGGGTTTGCGATTGAATTCAGACCGGAACGTTTATACAATTAGTCGTCATTTGGATGACAATACTTTGCTTATACTTTAGTAGTTTTTGAGATTCTCATTTTTTGTTTGAAAGTTGATGTATACAGTAAGATTTTTGAAACTTTTCAAAAATATGGTTTAAGGTCTGCGGATGATTTGCAATATGCATCAATTGCATGCATGTAAATATATTTACTAGTTAAAAATCCTTAACAAGCAAAACTTTTTTAAATAAGGTATCGATCGAGGCATATCTCGCATAATAAATTTCCTACATACTTGTAGCTTTATTTACAAACGATTAATAAAGTTACTGAGTGCAATAAAATCAGGATTCCCATATAAAAATTCAACATTATACCTGCTATAACTATATTAATCGTTTGTGAATAAAGCCATTCGTATATTAACAGCACAAACAGAAATGTTTTGACTAATATCTTACGTTAACGCTAAATGATTAAAAGTTGCTCCTGTTTTGTATATATTACTGCATTTGAAAAAAGCCTTAATTAAGCCTTGTAGGTTTAATGGATTAGTAATCTTCATATAAAACATAGTAATGCGATATCTTGCATACGAAATGAGAAGTAGACTCCACACATATACACAATTGTAATTATAGGAATGCATTTATATTGTTAATGTCGTTTTCTTATACAACATAAGCAGACATGTAGTACAAGAATCATCAACAACTTGCAAAAATTAACAGCAGCTACTACATTGTAAATTTAATTTTAAACTATTTTGTTTGTAATGCTTAATATCTAATCGTATGGAAAGTAAAGATGAGATAGAGATAAAACTGCAGTATACTGTATTACAGATTTACAGCATTGCATTTTATACATTTGTTGGTTTTTGCTTAAAATGTTGTGGTGATGATGCCAATAGAGGTGTTTTTCTTATCTAGAATAATGCTTAGATTATGTAGTTCTTTGAAATTATAGATGATACAGCAATTTTTGGCAATGTTTCCTCTTTTCTATTTTAAATCATGTGTGATAAATTTTCCAATAGTGTAAAATACAGTTTAGTTTTGTTTTCTAACAAGTCAAGCAGTAGAAAAAAACCCAAATATTGTGCTACTGCAAGTAACTGGCTGACGATATCAGAAACGTCACAAAATAGTCTTGGCATACAGTTTGCTCTGATGCAGTTTAATATATAGTATTTGGAAGCTTTGTCCTTGATGATTTAATTGTACATGCACTCGTTGGTACTCGTACGTATGATACAAAAGCAATTATATTCAACGCAACACAATCGATCTTTATTTATTGTTTTATTTTAGAAGCTTAAATCCCCGCAACTATTTTTTTTTGCTTTGACTATCGTCTGATGTGGAATCATAATAATGTACTACAACAAAAAATTAAATTACTGCCATGATATTATTATATTATAAGCTTTCAAAGAATTACTGTTCAACAAAGATTACAAGTGAACATCTTCCAGAATTTATAATTCAAAATAATGTCTTTAGTGCATATTTAATAATTTTCAAGAGTTTTTTTTTTTAAAATTATTTTATCGATAATGCTTTACTCCTGGAGGCAATCACTCCCTCTTCTTCAAAGAATAACTAATTTTTAATTGTTTTTTGTATTTCCCATTTCGTCGTATTTAAAGATTAATTTTTCCTATTATTGTTAAAAATTTTATTTAAAAGCCTTTCTGTTTCTAATTATTTTTTGTTCAGCCCAAAGGCATGTCTATACACATATATTCAAGTTATTTCTAAAGAGTCTTCTAATAAGAGATTTAATTTTAATAAAAACAACAGTATTTCAAGCGAAATTATTGGTTGTGTATTTTTTGTTGTAAAATTTTAATTATAAAATGGAGGATAATAATATAAACATTGGGATCAAAAAATATTTTTAATATATTCTCACAACTTCTTTTAATGAACGCTATTGATAATAACAAAATGTGCTCAACTTAATTAGAAGCTCTATTACAAAACAGACTCTCCCAAAGTTATTTTTTTAGGTTTCTGTGGTATATATTTTTAATTTGTATATAAATAGAATTAATTGTTTTTAAGTTACATAAATACTTGATATCCAATTATTTTCTGACTCATATTTTTGTTTAGTTTTGCTGCGAAAAAAAAATTGCCGGAATAATAATTCCATTAATTATTTATTTATATACAATTTTATTATAAATTGTAACCTTGAAAACTTTTATTGCTGTATTGAAATAGGCCTGTTATTATCATTAAGCAAATTTATATCGAAAGGAATTGTTTGGCTTAAGTTCAAACCTGGTATGGAATCGTCACATCCGTTATGGTCTCGGCAATCGTACGAAATGGAATTAAATGCTACGCTAATCGCTGGAATTTAATGGCATTGTGAAATACAACTGCAAAAATGTCCATTCAGTCATAGGATATTGTATGTTACATTTCAAATTACTGCGAATTATCATCGGTTTAAGAAAGTCATAGTACAAAAAATTGTACGTATTGTACTTTCATGGATGTGACGATTTCACTCCAGATTTTAACCAATCCATTTTGCTTTATGAAATTATTTTGAAAAATTCAAATTATTTTATTAAAAAAGTTGAATATATAAAAAAACGCTGATGAGATGGTGTAACGACATCAAAATCAACACGGTTGCGTTCAGCTAATCTGATAAATAAATTGTTTAAGTATTACTTTCTTAATAAAATAATTTAAATCTTTAAAAAAATTCTCATCAAAAATATGGGTCAGCTTTTAACTTAAGCCAAACAATTCCTTTCAACATAAATCTAAAGTAATTTCTTACTCGTACAAATATTAATCTTTAAACAACTTTTGTTTATTAACTATTTTCAAAAATGTTACTGAAAGAAACTATATTTAATTAAAATAGCAAAATACAAAAAACATTAATTTTAGTCTTTAGAGTAGTATGTGCATTATTTAAAGGGATTACATATTTTATATGACGACCAGTTTTGTATGTTTGATAAGTGTTTTTTGATTTTTGTGTTTTTACACTCGTTAATGTAGTCACAACCGCATCGCCTTGCTTATTCAATATCTTTTATATATTTTAAAATCACAATTTCTTATATACTTTCATCTTTGATATTGATCCAAAGACACTGATTACAAACAATGCAAGCATACGATTAACTGCAATCAATATGACATAATTATCAGGTAAGATAAAAACGTAAATGTTAAATATTCACTTTGAAATCATTTATTTATATACACATGTTGTAAAATTATAACTGATTAATCCGAATTCCCATTAAATGCTTTATTTTGGGTCTCCATATCGTTTAAAAAAGTCAAAAAGTTAAGTAACGCATTAATGGCAAATTCACAGTTGCAAATGCGACATTGTTAAATGTTCCATTTTCAGACTCGACAAATGCAATTAACTTTGGCCCAAACATTTGTCACACTGGACATGTATAACTTAGCATTCATACACGTGTGTGCATTAAGATTTTTTTATTAACCCAACTAAAACTATACATTTAAGCTGAAAACAGAAATAAAATCTTGTCCTCTGAAATCACTGAGCAACTGAAAATACCGAACAAACCCGCTAACAAAATGAGTCTGAATAGTGTATGCAGTTTATACGTTGCATCAGGGAGTCCATTGAGCAAAATTATGCTTACTAACAAAGACAAATGCATTGGCGTAAGAAATATCAGCACAACAACCTGGCCACCAAGAGTGCAGTAGAACAGTAAAGAGCTGGTACAAAAATAAAATATAAAGTGAGTTTATTTTAAATTTTATATAAAATAATATCAAATCAGATGATTTAAAAAATCTATCGTAATTCTAGCTGTTATGTAAAAATCGTTCGATAATCTGATATTTAAAATACGGTTTCTTCTGTTTGGTGGCTGAAACTAGAACAATTCTATATAGTGCTTTACATATAGTTTTATTTATTACATGAGCAGCTAGTTATGGTGTTTTCGTACTACCGCTTATCATGAAACTTTCAATATGACACGGAACAGCGTCCGTAAGTAGCTTTAGGGGGCCATATACCACAGAATCGTAGTCCAAACATTATATTTGTAGGATACATTAAGCAGTTCCATGTGCGATATTTAATAAATTAGCTATTAGTCGACATGGTTAAGCTTTTTATATCAAATTTAATATCTGTACGATTTTCCTAATATTTTTAATTTTTAAAAACCCCATATTACTATATGCAATTTATGTTAAATTTTGAAGAATACTTTGTAAGCTGAGTTGAAATTTAATTTCAATACTACGAAAATATAAATCAAAGCGTAGTTTGGTATCGGTAACTTGTAAGTCTATTTAAAGTAAAATATACAGCCACGTTCAAAAGAGTTCGAATAATAAATTTTAAATTAGTTTTTTTTAACACACGTAAAATATAACTTTGGTAATATTTCTATATATTATTAATAGGCAAACACGTTTTTTTTAGCTCCCTTTTACGGCCGTAATACTAAATCGATTTTGGAAAAATTTATATGTTTTTAAAAGTGTTCTTACATAGCTATGCACATTCTTAATTTTATCTAATTTGTTTGGATATTTAGGGAGCTATAAGCGTTTAAAGGTGCTACTAAAGTTTCGGTCATATCTGACAAAGATTTGCCGAAAAAAACGTAACCAACAGACAAGCTTAATTTGAATTTTCTTTAAATTGCTTCAAATTTATTAAAAATAATATAAATATAGCATTTTGCTTAATAATTGACTTCATTTCGTTATATAAAAACCAAGTTAGATCACATTAACCCAAAGCAAAAGTTGTGGTTACGTTTTTTTGGGCAAAAGTTTGCCAAATTTATTGGACATGCGTGTATCAGCTTCAACTTGAAAAATAAACAAAGTGTGCATGTGTGTTTGTTCAATTTGCGTTAGCATAGAAATGCGACAGACAGAGTTTTAAGTTGGGTATTTAGAATGTGTTTTGTTTTGGTTTCTTATCGAATGTATTTATGTTAATGTTTACTATCAAATTCTAGAACGCCGGCGGCTGAGTCGACGGCTGGATATACGAGTTCTATCTTAAGGCAATAACAAACCTTACAATGTCCATGCCATTTGCATTTTTCACAAATTTTCTATATAAATTTTAGTTTTTTTTTCGCTTAAATTCTTTAATATGTTCTACTACACAGAAAGCAAAAGGACGCACTAAGTTAAAGTATTTTCTATTTTCTTTGAGTATGAGTCGTACTTAAAATTTTGAGTACAAATATCAATAAATTGTACTTTAATCAAGCCGAAAACGGTATTTATTTAGATAGCCAATTCTGTAATTTCTTAAAATGAGTACAACATTTTTTAATCACGTGAAAAATCTTGCATCAACTAAAAAAATTCTTAAATTAAATTCAGCACGGACGGACGGATTCAAAGTCCGTACTTAAATATATATTTCTGTACTTGATTTTAGTAAATCTGGGATTACCGTACTTTTAACACCTCTTGGGATTGATTTAAATACAGATGGATTGATTTTTTCTTTTTAGGGTACCCATTATTATTAAAAAGTTTTTCAGAAAAAATTTCCAGTATATTAAAAAAATTTAGAAAAATTTTCTCTTAAGAGCAGAGATTAGCTTCAGGGAAATGCTGCACAGCATGTAGCTCAACTACAAATTGAAATTGTCTAAAATAGCTTGCAAATACAACATCTTATTGGAACTTCCTGTACATAAATGATATCGTTTAATTTAATATGTTCTTGTATTCTAATAATAAAGTTATTTTTTTAAACGTAATTGAAACCTTTTACTAGATTCATCGTATGACAATAACAAAAACTTTACAAAATTTTCGGAGTTATTTTATTTAAAAACAAATATTTGCGCAACCTTAATCATTAAAAGCTTTTACCCTTTCGAACCGAAAAAAAACTGCCGGAGATACAACACTGACACTAGCTGAACCTTAAAGAATAAGAAAAAGTAAAAATTGTTACCACGCCAGAATTTCAGATTTCGTCTTAACAGTCGTTAGGGGCGGCTGTTACATATAGTCCCAATTGGTGTTTCTAATTGGAAATTCGGGATTTATTGTTCAGCAGTCCATATAATTTAAAAAACGCAGTTGTAAAGCATTTTGCGTTGTTATTTGCAACATTAAAGAAAAATGTAGCTAGAAATAAATATTTAGAAAATTTCGTAAATAAATATTGTTAATAGAGCCAGCCACAATAAAAACTTTAACATTTAAAGCTATAAATTATCATGAAACAATGTGATTATTTTACAGATAAATAGTTCGTACATGCGTGCATGCGTGATAAATTCTTTCTCATTTAATTTGTCAAAAACATTAAAACTGTAAACTTTAACGAGCTTGGTAATGAATCTATTATATTTTTTTGTAAGCATATTTTTGAAAAAATAAAACAGAATTACTAAGATTTTCATTGCTGTAAGTAAGCTTGTTCATTGCTTGTATTTTATCGGTGGTTATAAGATATCATTAGTAGACCCTGAATCTGTTTATCTAAGAATTTTTCAAGCTCATATGTTAATACAAAACTTTCAAATTATATCTACTGAAATATTCTTAATGTAAATAGCTGAATTATATTTACTTTTCGCATCGTTGATTTGTTTTTGCATTCCAGATTATTTTGAAAATGCTAGTTGAGTAATTCCTTAAAAAGTCCACAGAACTTAATGATGAACAATTATTAAAATTGCTTAATTTTTATTTATGATTTTTCTTATAGTTAAAATTCGATAAAGATGTTTTAGTCTTAGGGAGAACTTGTTCTATTTTCCACAAAAAAAGTTATATGTAAAAATTAAAGCCATAAAAAATTATGTTTTCCTTTTAAATTGTCTAGCTTTTTTAAATATGTTTATTTTTTATCTTAAAATATTGCAATTATTGGCAGACCAGTCATCATTTTACGTCTAGTTGTTAGTTATGTTGCTCTAATAAGTCTGTATGAAATCCAAGTATTTCATAGAGGCATACAAATAAAAACAAATACTTAATTCAGAAAACTGCAAACATTTTTGTTACAGCTCCACTCTCTTTAACTTTGCGTTCGGCAATACTATTAAAAGTTTTTTGTTTCGGGCATATATTTTTCAGTATATATATTTTTTATAAATCTCTTATACATCAGTATATTAAATTCCAAGAACTTACAAAGGGAAATATTTATTACTAATTTCCTTGCCAAGTACTGCTGTGATCTTATTAACTATTTTTATTTCACGAGAAACATAAAAAAAGTTGGCTTTTGTTGGTTTAACAATTATTTATATTAATTTTTATGTTGTTATTTGTTCAACGTAAAAATAATGTACATTCTTTCTCGCTAAACATTTGTTTAAAGTTTTGCCATCAACCCACTTAATAGATTTATTAATGTTTTAAGGTATTTTTTATAATAAGTAAATTAATATTGATCTTTTTACAATGTGTGGATTATCATCTAGCAGATTTTAAGGGTTTGTGACTTAAAATGCTCTTATGTAGATAGCAACTGTCTAGGAAATTTTATAAATTTCCAGAGGGAATAAATCGGAATGGGTATCGCCTTTTCGGGGGTTTCTGATGAAACTATCTCCAGTAAAAACACAGTTTTTGCCACAATGACTCCGAGTAGACGCTCTTTAGAAAACTTTTAACACTTTTTTTAATTTTTTATGTAATCGTAGATTTTAACACCATTGAAAATTATTTCTTGGAGTTGGATGAGAGAAACACATATTCTCGTATGTATTCAAAATTTTCCATTCCGTAAGCAAAATGCAAAATGTATTTTTCGGAATTAATAAAAGATTATTCTCGCATTTCCTTTGTAAAGATATATAATTAATAAACACTATCGATTATGTGCAATTTTTATATTTTCTCTAGTATACAATGGACGCATATGCATGCTGTTTCGGTCAATTAAATATTATGATTATATTGGTAATTTATTAAAAAATAATTTTTAATGCACCACTAATTGGCAGCTACTGTTTGTTAATGGTTCGTTCATGACAATACCGAGCATTTTGACATTTGCCTTTTTGTTTTTTTTTTGTTTGATTGGAGATTCTGCGCTTTCGTTTTTGTAATTGTAATAATATTGTTTTTAATTTGTTTTGGATGATGATAAATTTTGTATATTTTTTTACAGCCATTTTCCTAAACGATTAATAAAGTTAAAAATTACAACCCATTTTTCCGTATAAATAAACACTTTGAAGCTATTAATCATTAAATGCGTCATTGTGCGATAGCCTTTATCATATTTCTGTGGATACATGGCAATGAAAATTGTTACATATCTTGTATATTGCTTGAACATTTTTTTACTTTTATTAAAACTTTGAAATCTTAGTATTTTCTATTATTCTATTATTATTTTTTTAATGTTTCTCAATCCTTAAAACAAACCAAGGTTTCTAGAAGAATTTAAGCGGTTTTAAAGATGGAGATTAATGTAAAATGATATTGTTTGCCATTCTAGCAATCCTAATGTAAGTCCAATACGACACAATATAAAAACAGTTGAAAATAGTCACTTATACAATAATACCGCTTTATTAATTCATGTTTTTACAATTTACAATTTAAAATAAAAAATATTTGTATATAAATGATTTTCTTATCAAAACTTCTAAGACTGAGGCACATGGAATCCATCGTACGTTATGCGTTTTTTTTTAACTCACAACTAACTTGAAATATTGGTTTTTTTCTTATTAGCTTTGGCCCATTCCGTACGTTTCCTTTAACGCAAAGTACTAAAGCTGTACAACTTTTAACGTCCGTTGAGTAGTTTGACAGCTATCAGTTCGTTTTTAGCTTTTTGTGTTGTGTAGTGGCAAAAATAAAGTAAATAGATTAACTGGAACTTTCAAAGTTCACCAGGAAAAATCCATTAATGTGTAGGTTTTGATACAGCATCCTAACTTTTAATTGAAGACACGGCCGAACTTTATTAAGCAAAATTACATTGAAAATTTGTACTTCAATCTAATTTTGTTGAAAAACCATACGATGAAAAAAAAAACTGATTTAATATCCGTCAACAAAATACACATTGTGTCAACCTCAATGTGTGCCGGCCTTTAGGCTTAGAGAGCTTAACATTTGTTGCACAAAACTATCAACACAATTCACATATTTACCCGTTAAACAATTTCCCCTATGGCAGAGAGCACAATGAAAAAATTATATTATAATATTACTAGCTGCATCTTTGACTTTTATAGATTTTTTTCTACCGCTTGAAATATTATCAATTGTTTGTAAATATGTATGCTTTACTTTTACATGACAATATGAGACTTTTATATTTTTTAAATTGTTATACAAAAACGTTGACATAACCAAACTTTGCGCTTTTTTGCTTTAAAAATTCTTAATATTTTGTTTGATGAAAATGTACAAAGAATAAAAATAAGCCTCTTCATAACGTGCACGTGTCACTGCCAATTAAATTTAATCTCTGAAAAACAGTGACATAAATGTTAAAAAGCATTCTTAAGTTTTTGAAAAATCTTAATAATAAAAGCTTAGTTTCGAAGAAAATATTGAGTTTTTTTCTTACAACTAATGTAAATATGACTGTTTATATTATAATGAGTATTTCTGGAATTATACATCAAATTTTTAGGACGTAATTTTCTACTTAACATTTTTTATATTTTCGAGGTCTGATTTAAGAGTGTTAAAACTCATTTCAAATCATGCATTTCTTACTATTTCATTCTGTTTTACTGGTCAGGATAAAAATTTATTGATTTACATATATAATGACCACAACTAATCTAAAGAAAATCTTCTTTCTCTAATGTAAAAACGTATATTTTAAAGAACATACGTAAACGGAAGCAAAAGAAAGTTAATTTGCTAATATCAAGTTCAAATCGAGGAATGATCAGGATGCATAAATAGTGAGTAAAAATATTCATCTTTTTAAGACATGAACACTAGTCTTCTAAACAAATTTAGATACTGTAGAGTTTCTTGTCTGCATATTAATATACGTTTCTCACATCTAGCAAAATTTTCACTTTACATACATTTCTATTAGACTTGTAAAAAACTGGAGAAACTACATTTTATACTGGTAGACATGCATATTTGAAAAAAGCAATATAAATTCTTATTGATCTCATTTAATAAGCTTGTAAGAAATACTATCACGGCCAGTGATGCCAACAGAAATTTAAAAAGATCTCTACATGTCTTGAAAAAAACTCCCCCTTTTTCCCTACACACACAAAAAAAGTTCCATACATTTTTTCCTACTCTAAAAATTCATTGATTATACGAATAGCAAAAACAAACATTTTTTTTTTGAATTTTTAAAATTTTGTACACTTACATCGCCAGTTACAAAATTTAATTTTAAAATAAGGATTCGGAGTTCTCACAAGATAATCAAATCTTAATTCTGAATAGGACTCTGGAAAGATAGAATGAACCAGGGGTTTTTTGTGTTGAAGAACGCATTTGAATAATTTAAATATTTTAATATATAATTTTAAAAAGTCTTATGGCGTTTTCTTTTCTAAAAAAATGCAAAATTTTTTTTTACCTTTTTATTGAAAATTTCCAATACAATGAGATCTTGAAATAGTGCGTTTATTAGAAATTATGGTATCATCATTTACGAGGCAAAATTTTTTAAACTTAGAATAGCAATTCTTTGATAAAAAGTAAAAGAAATGTTTCATTTGTTTTTTTAAAAAAACGGCATTAATTTATAATATTATATTAAACATAAAAAATCAAAATTGTTTATATTTTTCGTACAAATTTTATTTCCAGGAAAATTAGACATTTCTTTGCCATTTGTTGTCCCAAATTATTGTTTACCGAAAGATATTCTCTCTCTGTATGAAATATCTTGCGTAATAATGTAGCAATATTTTAAATTAAAAATTTTTATATACATATATAATATTTACACTTTTGTGAGGTGTTTCACGCAATTACACCGTAATAAAAAAGGAAAAAAGCAAAATTCCCTACATATTCCTTAAAATGAAAAATATGTCCTCCTTTTCCCCTCGCTTGAAATTTTCCAATAAATTCTCTACAAAAAGGGAAAATTTTCTTCTCTTGGCATCACTGATCACAGCTATTATTTCTTTTGTATGTATGCTCTATTACATTATTATTATTATTAAAATTCGGAAAAATTTTAAAAAAGTTATATAACAAATATAACACTATTTTACACCGAAAGCGTACGTTTGATGAGAGGTGATTTTCCTTATGTATTTTCTCCCGCTGAATTCAATAATCAAGGTTAATTACTTTAATTGAACAGTTTTTGAGATATTGTAATTTTTTAATTTTTTTCGACCAGAAGCAAAAGAATTTATATCAGTATCCGAGGAACCTCGACTTTTTTGCATTCGCAAGGCGATTACCCAAGAATATATAATTGAGCGTAAAAAAACAGAAAATACAATTATATTCAACAAAACGTTGCCTTTCATGTGAATTCGTTTCAAGGAAACGACAGGGGATTTAGAAAACTCGAACATATTAAAAATAACTAAAAGCAGTTGATTGAATAATTAATTATTTTTCCAACTTTATTGTTGTTTAAATATTTTATTTGTTTTTAAGAAAGTTTAATATAATATATTTAGTTATTTTAAGTGGTTTTTATTTACTAACTTGATATATAAAAAATAATTGTAGATAAAATAATAACCACAAGTAGTGGAGAGTAGTTTACAACCGCGCGAACCAAAAATTTTCCCAATGACAAAGACATGCAAAATTAACAGGTTCCTTTCATATAAAGTTCGGAACGTTCTGAGTTGCTACTACTTGTGAAATGGTCACGTCTTTAATTTTCTAAGAAAATTTTTTCTCTTTATAATGTTTATTTTACCAATCATTTAAAGACTTTGTTATATTTATTTGACTATTAATAATACTAATTTAATTAAATGTACTTTAATTTAACCACATCAGCAATACATATTATTAATGCCATTAATGCAGCCTTGGTCGCGATCATTATATAACAATTATCTGCGTTTTCTGGTATGCAATTAAAACAATAGGAAAAAAGTACGGGAAGTAAAAGCATAGAATGTATTAAAAAATAAAAACTGAAGGAAACCAACAACTTATTATGTCTTTACGCTATAATTGTAACATCTTGAATGCCAGTGGCGGCACTAGAACAATTATTTGGTATCAATCATATCAAACGCAAAAAAACACTTGTATAGCAGCAGCTTAGCCCGAACTTATAACTATCACATTCTGTCTTCTACATAGGCTGTGAATATCACATAAAATAACCCACAGGAAATTATTGCCCATGAAAATAATGTAAATGGGCAAAAGGAAATAACAGCTTTGGACATTATATCCATTTTAAAGTGGAAACTATTTCAAAACAGAAAATGCAGCAGTAGAATAAAAAATACAATTATACAAGACAATTGCGCATAATAGTCTATGAAAGACTTTGTGTCGTGCCGGCGGTGCGAATGGGATTCAGCATCCTCTCAGTATGGTTTTGTTGAGTTAAGATTTTCTACTTTGCGCTCCAGGGTATGACGAACAGTGATAAAGTAAATATTTCAGTCTACGGCCGTGCTTAAAGATTTTCGTACATGAATAAGTCTAACCGTGGCCCGATGTGAGAAGATTTTTTGGCTTATCTGAAGAGTTTACCCTCCGACCTAGCTAAAGGAAGAAAATCTTTGCTCAACAAGGTCACCACTCAATATATAGAAAGAAGGAAAATCTTCAGCCAAGTCAAGTCAAAGCAGAAGATTTCTTTTAGTACAGCAAAAGTCCTGCAAGGCAAATAGACTCTACTCTGGATTAATGTCAATCAACCAAAAGAATTTCTGAAATGTATTGTTTTTATGCAAAATGCAAGAGCTGTAGTTTAACAGTCTGTTGTGTTAAGCTTTCTAATAACTGTTTCTTGCATATTGTTGGTAATTAATAACTAATTTCTGTTTATATTTATTTAAAAAAAATATTAATAATTTCTTTATCTGATGGACAATTTTTGATATTTTTTTTGATACTTTTACCCATAAAATTTCTATTAAATTACTCATTTATTTGAAAATTTCCTGTGTATTGATGTGTTTAATATTCTGAAAGAAGAAAGCAACAAGAGAAGCTGTAAAGCATTTTCCGACAACCACTGATGATTAGCGGATCCACTGTTGGTCATTTGATGAAACAATTAATAAAATTTTTTTCTTCATTGTCCTTATATATTTAATTTTTTTTCTAATTTTTTAATTGCTCTTACAACAAGTTCGCTTTTATTTTGGGCTTTTGCATGTTGAAAGTTGTATGTAATTTCTGAAACTAAGTAACACAAAAAATTCTTTATTTGAGGACACACAAATGGTGTGGTATATTATGCCATTCATCAGAGTAGATCTAGCCGAAGGAAAAATGAAACCTTGAATTAAGTTTATTTAAATCTTTAATGTCAAATGAATTAAGAATATACTTCCGAAAAGTGGAGATTGTGCCGTTTGCAGTAATCATTTCATTTATACACTTTTTTTGTCACCTTTCTCGTAGGGTACATAATTAGTATAGAAAACTTTCTACTGTTAAATAGTCAACATTAAGATATTTATTCTATTCTGCTTTCCTCATTTTTTTTCGGATAATTACAAACTCAGTACTTCCGGAGAGCGTCTTCAAGTCGAATGACTCTTTGACAATGTAGTACTATATTGTCTCTATTCCTGTAGCAGGAGTTTTCTTTTATTATTTTAGTTTGCAACATTTACCACAATAAAATTTTTTTGCTGATGCTATTGCTACTGCATTTGAGTGTGTTTACTGCAAGTAAAACTGTGCGGAATGACAATGACAGTCCGAATATAAGAAATTGTTAAATGATTTAAAATGATTCAGCAGGGGCTCAATTATGTCTCGGTATATTAGACGTGTTCATTTTTGTGCTTGTGTTTTTTTCCTTCTTTTAAATAAATATTTTATTTTTTTATTACAAAAATAGTATAACAAGTGTATCATTAATTTCTAAGAAAATTTTGCATCTGGTCTCTGCGTGTCAAGCAATCGTGTTACATCCGCAGGTGTGGGTAGCAAATGGCGGGTTTCCTGGTCATCATATAATTTTTTTACCGTGTACTTAGAAATAATTTAAAGTGCATAAGTAAAATTATATTTAAGATAAAGGAATTTTTCTTTTATTCTCTAACTTTAATAGCGGACAATCAATTTGTTATATGATATGTTAACCAATCTCAAAGTTTTCTTATAATTTATTGATTCAATGAAAGTCAAACGATTAAGTTAATTTTATATTATTAAGCAAGTGATAATCGTAAATGCACGTGCCTCAAATGACGTAAGGAATAGTTTTTAGTTTGTCTTGTGCAAAAACTTTTTGTAGATGTATTTTTTAAACCACTATAATGTGTAAAAATTAGTAAATTTTCAAAAGTTGTTAGACTGCTTTCCCCTTTTGATTTGAATTACTTTCAATAGCTCATTGATCATGATTTAATAAATTTTCAAAAATACCGCTGTACTTGTTATATTTGTATTTCTATTCTCACCTACACAATTGTCACAACAGTTACGCATATGCAATTGCTTGCATGTGCATGCCCGTTCACTTTTACATGGCGCAACTGATTCTACTGTGTGAATTCTCGATGATATCTGCTATCAATACCATAAATATCTCATACAATTACTTTGTAAAAAACATATTTTTATATTTTTAGAAATAGAAATTTATTCTGCAACCACAAATTGCAAAACATACATACACGCACATACACAAGAAAAATAAGTGCGAGCATGTGGAAGGAAACTGAATAATAACCGCATTCGCAAACAACGGAAATAGTATCGCATAAAATTTATTACCACTCTTGAGACCCATAAAAATTATTTTTTTTTGCTTTTTTGTTGTTCCTTTTTTGCTTTCAAAATATGCTAGTTGTTGTATATGGTGAACAAACAAGCTCACGTAAACAAATGCATAACCACCACAGTTTTACGTTTACAAAGAACTTTAGAATACATTAACAATTTTGTATAAAATATTTCCATTATATTATTTAATTGTACATACAGTGGTTAGTAAAACTGGTACACAATATCTTTTAACAGATTTTGTTTTTAAATTGTTTAAATTACCTCGTACTACATCCCTTTTATCGCATTGACTCTTAATTATTCTGTCATGCAAAATCAAGATTTACTTACGTTATTTTTTACGGCACAAAATAAGTTACATGCTACGGTTTATTTGCAATATTTTTCTTTAATATTTGTGAACTCATCAGTTGTTATGTAAATTTGCTAAATTTGTATGTTAAACAGAGTGTGTCTGTGCATACATTTATGCATTTTATACAATTGCTGTTAATACTTGTAGATTGAACTTTTACAAAAATAATTTCTACTCTTTTTTAGAATAAAATATTGCCTCGTGCAATCGTGAAATATTAAGTTTTTAAGCTCCAACATTTTAATGTGCAAAATAAATTTAGTGAAAAGTAGTTTTATTAATTTTCTATAACAGTAGCGTTCTTCAGCTTGGAAGCACTAAATGTAGCAAAGCACTTAAATACATATGAACGTATGTAAATTGCATTTTGTTAAACTTTATGTTAAGTTGTCAGTTCAAAGTACTACAGCATGCATGAATTAACAAAGATTTTTACACTCAATATACCTCCCTTAATTTATGTAAATTTTCAACGAACATTTATAAAAAATTGAAGAATATTTTGAACTGAAACATTTGTAAATTTTTGTCTTAGAATTATAATACATATCTGTCAACTTTTTGGCAAAGTTAGGATACGCCATTTGAAAGTCTTTAAGCAAAGCTTAGTGTTTAGAGTTTACAGTGTTTTAAAATATAAAAACTTTTGAAAATAATTTATATATAATTTCTTAACCCTAGCGTTCTTAACATTTAAGTCAATTTTAGATTCGAATTCTCAAATATATTTATGGCCAGGCCCACGATGTCTCATGTTTTCGTTATTTCGCTCAATTAAATTTAAAACAAAAAAAATTCTAACATTTTTTCTTTGTTTTAAATGTAATTGTACGAAAGAACGATTACGTATGTCAGCGTGCGCCCTGTAGTTATTTCTAATATCTATGGCAAAATTTTTTTGAAATGTTATAATTTACGATTTGCCCCTTTTTGATTTGCAAAATTTATGATAGATTAGAAATATATTAAAGATAGAAATTGGATAAAGTCTTCTGGAAATGTAAACGGAAAACACATTTTTAAGTATTTTAAATTAATAAAAACTAGAATTTATATAAAGTTTTAAGCAATTTCACTGACATTCCAAATTATTGCAGCAATGCTTACTAAATTCCCTATCATATTTAAGGATATTTTACGTTACTACTTAGTACACACATGAGTATCTTAAACAAGGTGCATCTTAAATGATATTGATGATACTGCAATACGAGATTTGACGACAGTAATATATCATAGATATTTAAATAGTGGAATATTTTTTAGTTTACAATGGGCGAAGTAACATCGACATCATTAGATTTAAAGTTGAATACTTTAAGCTGAATTAAGTTGAATACGTGAAGCTAACAAATGCAATATATGTTGCCGATTTAGTAGAATACTGTCACAAAACTTGTTTTGACAAGACAATAATAGTATTTCCTGATGTTACTTCGTGTTTTCAGCTCAATTTACTTTAAGTTTGTTTTAAATTAATTAACATTAATTTGAAATATATTTAAGTTATAATAGCTACACCCAAAATACGATATAGAAAAATTTAATTTGAAATGTATGTAGCGCAGTTAACAATAACAAAAATTAACTTTCAGTTAACACAAAACTCAAAATTTACAATTTAATAGTAAAAATGCTTTAACACAAAGCTCAGTTTTATTTTTCAGTTTACATTAATCAATATATTCTTGTGCTTAAGTTGACAACTTGAAAAAATATAAATATTTGAAAATAAACTACTTTGTTTCTATTTCAATAATATTTATCATTCATAAATTGTTGAAAAATGTCAGGTTGAAGCTTTTTAATTTTTACTCTGTGGAGAAACGGACGAAAGGACGAAAATATTTAACTTTCCTAGCATATAAATTTAGACTTATCGAAAGCTAGTACCCTTCTTAATAAAATAAACATAACAGATCATTGTATTAATGGGGTCAATTCGTTTTTCATTTATATGAAAATAAAAATCTAATTATATTTTAATGTTGGAAAACCAAATAGAAATAAGGCGTATCACATAGGTGAAATTCTTAGTAAAACAATTACAACAATACAAGAACAACAGGCATTTTTTATATCAGTTTTGTTAAAAACATCTATAAAAACAAATACAGAAAAATATAAAGACACATTTTTTACCCCTTTTTGTTTAATACGTCTTCAATAGAAATTGCGAATCCGTAAAAATAACTGCTCTCCTCTTTTATTTTCTTTTTTAACTATTAAAAAAGCAAATGAGTTTTGTCCTATATTTTTTCTTAATGTCATTGGAATGAACAAGAATTATTTTTAAACAATTGATATTATCTTATTAGTTTTTTAATCCAAAGTGATTATTATTTTTTGGCTAATGTTCGTAAACTTTTTACTCAGAAAGAATTGGACATGAGACAATATTCCAAAGGAACAAGGAAAATTTTAACACTAATTAATTTCAACTTACACGGCAGAACAGAAACAACGTTGTTTTTCGAGAGCCGCTACACTCCCATCATCAGTGTTCATCTGTGTTTCCATGTATCCGCCACTGTTTAGGTGGCTCGGTTGAATGTGATTTCAAATTTGTATTTATACAAATAATGTCTAGAAAAAGCATACGAGAGTTATTTTTATTATTAGTTGTTATTACAGTAAACACTGCTTTACCACTATCAATATTCAAATTTTACCATCACTAATTAACGTTAAATTAACCCATTGTTACACGTTGGTTTTTATCTCATGTACCATTTTTCTTTCTAATTTTTGTTTTTACTTAAGACAAACTTTTATGGTTTGATTAATACTTAAGTATTTTTGTTTTTTGTTTTTTGCCAACTAGTTGATTTTTTTGATTTAGTTGATCAATTTTAACTAGTTATGTGACAGCAAACATTGCAAGGCTCAAGCCAGTAGCTAATTGTTTTTATTTAAAGTGATTATTTTTCGAACAAATTGGTTGTTTAGTAGTTTTTTAATCCAAAGTGATTATTATTTTTTGGCTAATGTTCGTAACGTTTTTAGTCAGAAAGAATTGGACATGAGACAATATTCCAAAGAAACAAGGAAAATTTTAACACTAATTAATTTCAACTTACACGGCAGAACAGAAACAACGGCTCTCGAAAAACAACATAATTATTTATTCTATTATTATTTTTCCACTAAATATTAGTGAATATTAAAAAATAAATTAATTTGCATTTTAAATATTTATGATTTTGAGGTAAACTAAACCGAAAACTTTTTAAGCAAATTACTGTCAGTTGGTAGAAAAATGTTCTGAGAGTACAGAACTTATCCTAAAACAAAATCGAAATGCTAATAAAAAATTGCGTCAAACGTAAGTTTTGAGAAATATTCATATTAGTAATCACTCTGTTTTAAAAAGAAAATTCTCACGCCCAATGGAATGTTACTTTCTTTGTTTTTTGAAAAAAGATTACTGTCTGTTTGTCGATATCGAAAGAAAATTTTCTTTCGAATTATTTCATTTGAAACAAAAGCAACTTTCCAAATTTTGTTTTTGTTTTAAATGTAATTATACGAAAGAAAATTTTCTTTCGATATCGACGAACAGGCAGTAATAAATAAAGAATATAATATCAGAAGTCATTGACCGACATTGACTAAAGAATTAGAGTATATTGTTATAAGAAATTAAAGTTTAATTTTTTTCTCAAAAACTAAACCCCTTAATATTGACATTATTAAGCATTAATTGCTGCAGAATATGTTTGTTAAACTCAGAGCATTTGAAATTTTAACTTTAAGACAAACATTCATCGTACTTAAGCTGACTGCAAAGATTCCCAAATATTTGATGGTAAATAGTACACGTATCACACAACGTACTAATAACCTGCAGTAATTATTTATTTAAATAATTTTTACGGAAAGATCATTGAAAATAGTACGCGTGAAAATTATTGTTATTGTCTTTTTCTCATAAAAACGTATTTTTGTATGAAATATTATTAATAATAACTCGTATAATTTGATAAACTCAATCAAAAATTTTATTTCTTTATATTTATACTATGCGAATAGTTTAATCAATAAAATGGTTCTGAATCTGAAACATACACGACACCAGCAATCTAGTACCATTAGTAAAATATCTCACCATTCTTGATAGTGTAACAGCAACGCAAACACAATCACACAAAATGCTTATACATGGTATAACGACTATCATCAACATTTGATCGGTTGTGTATGCAGTTGTAGTGTATGGAGCGCTTTAAGGGTTTGAAAAATATTGGTGTTTCATAGGAAACGGACAAACCTGCGATTACAGCTAAAAACATCGAAGCAGAGAAAAAAAGTTAGAAGAATAAAAATTTTTACCGCAACGAAGAAATAAATGCACAACAGCATACTGATCAATGAAAGCAATTTAAAATGCATTTGACTTTACAAAACTCTGTTCGATATTGGTAGTGGAAGTGATGAAAAATTGTTGTGAAAACGTATGAACAGTTGAAAAAATAAATGGGCAGAAAAAACCTTAAACAATTTCCAAAGTTTTTTCAACTAAGTTTTTCTAAAAAGTCTTTAAAAACAAACATGGAGAGACTTGAGGTGACCATCTAAACTTATTTTATGAATATAAACTTAAAAATAAAATATTCCGAACTCGGCCAATAGCTGGTGCTTCAAAAATTCAATGTGGTCAATACAATGATGCAAGGTATGCTCGCTCCGTAAAGTTTCAGAAGCAATTTTCAAAGCTAACCTAAATGCGTGAGTTTAAACTTTAAAGTGGTGCATATAACTTTACGATCATATTGCAGTTAGTAAATTATAGCTGCATTAAGCAATTAGTATATAAAGTGCTACAAACCGTTTCAATATAAACAAGTTCGAAAAAATATGTTAAGATCCCAACTCAAGCCAAACTTTTGGTGCAAAATTAAAACATTAAATTATTCATGCATATGTTGAGCCCCATCTAGACTGAAAGGAGAAAGGTTCGCTAAAAAAGGAGAAAAAACTGAAAGACTTTTTAAATTTTCATCTGAAAAACTTATCCTGAAATAAGAAATTTTGAATTTTTATGTGTATTATTAAAGATTTTCTATTTAATTTACCTTTTTAATATCTTTCAATAATTTATTTCATTGTTTTGCAAGAAAATTCTTCTTTTTTTTTCTTTGGAAACTTCAAACGATGTATGACTTCAACGAAAACTGTTGACAACTATTGACGCAATTATTGCCAAGTATGAAAAAGATGCGTCTTCACTGGAAATAACATAATTTTGACATTTGCTGCAATATATGATAATTAATTTATTGCCAGTCAAGACGGGGGGTTACCTAATTTACAGTTTTATGCCTAATAACATAATGGTATTAAATGGCAATCTGTATACTCTGAAAAATGTGCCAATTTTTATTTTCTCATAAATCTTAAGGTCCCTTTTTTGATAATCAACAATACAAACAAACCAAAATAAATTTAAAACTATATGGTCACCTTTATGAATGTGGCACAAAATCGATTACAAAGTGTGTATAAGTAGTGGTGTTAAGTCATGTTCTGTCCGCAAAAGTTGATGCAATTATGTTTGTTATATTTAGTCGGCGGGGATTAAATGTATTCAAGCATATAATTAAAAATTAATTTAACTTTTTTGCCAATTAAGAAAAAACAAAGTTTTATCGAAATTCAAGTTCTTACAAAGAAGTTTTTATAGCTTTTATAAATAATGATTGATCTTAATTTTAGGATTGGCATAATGTGCAAGTTCATTTACGTTTAAAAATTTTTGAATTTAATCTTCATCAGCCGACAATTTTGTTTTTCAACAAATGTCAGTCACTCAAATTATGTTGACGTTGTTGAAATTAGTATTTTTTTGTTTTTTCCTTTTTTGTTTCCTTAGTTTGCAGTTTACAAAGCAAATAATTACTTAGTAGTTGTTGCTGTATTAATATCGAGAACTTTACGAAAAATCATTTTTGAGCGACAAAATGTTCATACTTTGTCATATACATATGTTTTTAATGGTTTTTAGTCACGCGATGCGGCCAGCTTCATACATCAGCATTTTTTTTTCTCAGTAGCAAAAGTTTTTTTATTCCCATTATCATATGTGATGTAACTTTTCGGCAAAATTTTTTAAAAGTTAATAGCTAAATATAAAAGAAGATATTTTTTATTATTTATTTTTGAGTTAAATGGCCGCAGAATAAAATTGCCAGGCTAGAAAAAATCAATTTTCGCATATCAATCCTTAATTTATTCATTCTCCACAGCAATTTTAGTTTTGAGTTGTACATATATATACAGTTTAAATGGCCTTCACCAGGATAAGCAACAAACAATCACAAGACTTCTGATTACAATTGGTGTTCTTTCTTCATCCAAACGAAAAGTCACAACTAAATGCCTGGAGGCGCATAAATAATAATGAGTGCGACTACGCAATTTATGTGTTCCTCACTCAAGTGTAAATTACAACTGGACAAGCTAATTATTAAATAATTAAAATAAAACGGATCACGATGTGGCACGAATTCTTTTTTCTTGCAATTGCATTTAAAACAAAAATTTATTTTCAAGATTTTGTTGTGTCCAACATCGTGGGTGAGGCATTAAATAAAAAAATTAAACTTAAAAAAAATAAAATTAACTTGCCCAGTCCATCGGTCTAGTCGAGTAGAACATTTTATAATTTTCTTTGATTTAAATGCACCTACAAAATCTGCAGATATCGAAAAGTATTAAACAACTTCAAACTAAGTGAGTTTTCCACAAATTTTCTGTTTTAAAATAGTCTTAAAAATAGCATCAGTTGCGCATTTATAATATTTTTTTGCAGCAGTTTGTTCGGAACTCTATTTATAAGCGTGTGTCATGGCGACAAGTTAACTTTAAATAGTTGCGTTGTTGAATAATTGCATGGAAAATTTGACAGAGAACTTTTTCTGAAGGCATCGAAATTTCTTAATTTTTGTTATTCCAACTTACAGCAAAGTATTATAATTAAAAGATACACCTAGTTTTGCTTGCTGATAAGCAGCAAATATTTACTGAATTGTTTACAATAACTGAAAAATAATACAAAATAAAATAAAAGAGAAAAAAGTTACTGAAATAATTCGATAGGTCTTTGAAAAATTGTTTTTGACAATTCAGAAAAACTAGCAAAAATTAATCCTTGTTGTTTTTGTTCTTGTAAAAACGAAATTACTTTATTAAATATTTTTTACTGAGAGAACACTGAAGATGGCACATAGCCGAAACCGGTCTGTTTATCAACCAAATTTGACGTGGGATGACGGAAATTCATTCCAAATTGCATCAAACCCCGTCGGAAGAAAAACACAACACTTATTAAATATTCGTTGTTTAGAAGGCCATATTGTGATAGTTTTTATATTACCAAAAGTTATATTCCTAAAACACGTGTATTATATTTTTAAATACCACAGACATTTGGCATGAAAAAGCGAATTGATATACAACATCCATGAATTTGTAAGCACAATTCTCAATGTTAAATACAATCGTTTATCAAATTCAAATAAAAATATTAAATTATTGAGACTACTACGCTTTTAAAAATATTGAAATATAAAACACATACCCACATACTATATGAACATGATAAAAGGTTAATAAATAAAAAATGTCATAAAATGCCACAACATTTGTGGGAGTGTAAATATTGAAATCGAAAGTTTTTAATATCATTTTTGTGGGCTTCTTGCTGTATTTGTTTATATGAAAATTGTTTTACTATTAATGAAAGCTTTAAGTTTTTAAAGGTAAAGTTTTACTAGTTTAAAAATATGCATCAGAGTTTAAATTATTATTTTTAAAAATAAAATAAAAAAGAAACTTATACTGGTTTTCGAGTAAGTCTCTCAGAAAGAAGATTGTCATATTTTTCGCTTTCGAAGTAATTATGAAAAATTTTATGTAGATCTGATATAAAGGAAACGTTCTTCTTATGATTAATGGATGCTCAATATATTTTGTTCGTTTACTTGTCCCCATCGCATATAAAATGTAATGAATTGATTTTGTTAAAATATTTTTTTTAATTTTCTAATTTTAAAGTCCAGCCCGGAAAAAATATGCGTAAGAAAGTTTGCAAATAAAAAAATTATAAACAAATTAACTTTTCTTAAAGCTCAAGACAACATGGAAAAAGGTTATAAATTGACAAAAGTAAAAACATACAAAAGCATTTTGTAAATGCAAAAGCTATGATTTCTAAAGAGTTTGAAATGAAATCCAACTTGGTTCCCTGAGTAAGATGTCAGGGAGGAACTAATAGCGTTATCGTTAGAAAATATTTTTTTAGAAAAGTTCAACAGTGGATAATTTTCTTGGTATTTGTGTAACTCATTAACTTAGTTTGGGCGAAAAAAAAATCTTAAATTAAAATCTTCAACTAAATATGCAAGTACTTACACAAGCACACTTATTTAAAAAGCAGTGAACTGCCACTGCTACAAGCACATTTCTCTATATTTCTGTAATAGTTGGTAGAAGTTATCATTTTGTGCAACACAAGGGCAAAGGGTTAATAGAATAGTAAATACTGGTATCACTATCAGAGCAATTACTTATTCAGCATTTTTCAATCCTTTATAGTTTTGTTTTTGCTTTTTTGTTTTGGCATTTAACGCGTAAATGCATTTTTAACGCTCGACTGCTGTTGTTGCAAGTCTTAGTGTTTTTGTTGGTTTTAATAATTCGCCTTCATTTGCTGCAACTGTTACTGCTTCTTCAGATAG
This sequence comes from Gymnocheta viridis, assembly GCA_956483585.1. Classification (NCBI taxonomy): domain Eukaryota; kingdom Metazoa; phylum Arthropoda; class Insecta; order Diptera; family Tachinidae; genus Gymnocheta; species Gymnocheta viridis. Next base: position 122,602,306 of record OY101440.1, read on the forward strand.
CACTGTGCTGGTTTCTTGGTTGAAGCCCCATCTTCTATATGAGTCCTTGCAAAAAAATTAAAATGCATTTGCACACACATACATTGATATTTGATCATCTGCTGCAAATCCCAGCAAATTGTGTGCTATTTTATTAACTTTATTCACTATATTTTCTCTATTATGTATTAATAAAATGCTTTGTGATATCAAGATCATTCAATTCTTCTGCAAGATGTGGGTCTAAAATACATAAATACATAAAATATGTTTCAGCCCATATTTAATAACACGTGTTTGTATGTTCACATACATTTAAATTGGTTTGCTGTATACATTTTATATGTCTATTTTACAGAGCTTTAAATAGTATATCCGACCATGTCAAGCAGGTTGAATTACCTTTTAAGGAATGATTTACTTATTACACTCATAGAATCGATTTGTTGTCATTTTTAGCTTTTGATAATTTTTATTAACAACAAGGAGAGAATTGATAAAAAAGTCAAGCGTATTTTTGCTTCTGGAAACTGTCTTTTAAGACCGCAGTTACTCTCAAAACAATGTCAAATATTTTTTTAATATCATATAAAATATTAAGCAAATTTTATTATTCGATATAATCTGAATTTAATATAAAATGGTCCGTATTTGTTGTGGCTTGAGTAAAGTATTAAGAAAACCGAATTTTTTGTAAACCTGCAGCCACACGATCAACTTTTTCTTTCAAGTTTTTGACACGTACTGCTTATCAAAACTCATTTAAATTGATAGCTGTGACGTAGGCTACACGCAGGGCTGCCAGTAATATTTTCAGAAAAATCGACAATTTTTGTAAATAAAATTGTCGAAATCGTCAGTATTTAAAAAAAGTCGTCACTCAAAAATATTCTGTTTTATACAGAAATTAACAATTCAACAGATTTATTAAAAACAACGAAAACTTTAAACATTTTATTCAATTCGAAGCAAGATTTGAAGAGATTTTGTGTCAAAACAAGTTAAATACTCGTACATACTTTCCAAAATAAACCTTAATTTTTTGTTTTATATTTTAATTTGAATCGAAATTTATAGAATATACTATTATACAGTTTTTCATAAACTTGCAATTCATGTGTAGAGTCGAATTAATTTTTTGATTTATTCTATTTTATACGCCTACGAATAAATACGAAATACGAATAAATTGGGTAATTGCAAAATAAAAACACTTTTCATACATATCATAGTTATGTGTTTATATATTTTTTGTAGTGCTAACATTGTAATAACCTCAAGGGTTCCTTTTCCCAATGAATTTCTTATCTTGGTTTTATTAAGATTAATTTTGCTAAATATTTTTTTAGCATTAGCTGAAGGGTTTGGCAAAGTCATTAAATTATTTACAAATTCCCATGAATTTGAAAGAAAGGCTGATTGTTTGGTATATCAATTGACTTTCCTCTTTTACAAAAAAATTCAAAAATCTTAGTTCTCTCATTTCATACTCAATATCTTGATATTTTTCTTATATTAGGAAAACCTTTTAATAAAGGAAGAATTTGAGAGTTTGTTTTTCAAAATCACAGATTAAATTTAAATTTTCTATATTATTGTCATAAAAATAAAATCTTTTTTTATTTGGTAACAGAATTCAATGTAAAATGATACACAATCATCAATAAATTGATTAAAAGTTTCAACATCATTTGTATATTGTCTTCATTATTTCTTTTACATATACATCAATATAAACTTCTTCCTTTAAAAAAAAAATTTTATTAAAACATTTTAAGAAAGTTTCGTTATTTCATAGTGCATGTTGTGAATTTGAATTCCTTCAATTTTATTTAGATTATTCATCAAATTAGGGATTACTTAAAAAAAAACAAAAGTAAAGCGCATTAATGTCATTGAAATTTTTAAATATTTTCTTAGCAGTATCAATATCATCGATATTGGCCGCAAAACAAAAACATATTTTTATGGCTTGACATTTTGCCATACGTACATATATTGAGCAAACAATAGCGAAGTCAAAAAATCGATAAGGGATACTAAACAAAAGTCGTCAAACGTCATTTTGTGAAATTCGCTATAAAAAATCGTCAAATGGCGTATAATCGTAACGTTTGGCTACACGTAATTTTAAAGAAATTTTATTTTCATCGTCAAGAAAACAGATTCAAATGTTTGTTCGATATATCACACAAAATGCTTACACATATTAATTTTATTCACAAAAATATTTGATTATTTAATTTTAATTTGTAGTTTTGAATTGCTGCAGATTATTTGTAAAAAAAAAACCAAAAAATGTTTTCTCGACATTAAATTTAAATACTCTATGGAAAGAGAATTTCAAAAGCAAGTTCATATCAAGTTTTAAAAGTATGAGTGTATTAGTAAAAAAGTGTGATTATATTGAAACTTGATAGACAAAACTTGATCGCGTAATCCTTATGTAAAATCGATTATTTGATTATTAAATATAAACGTACACTAAGAACCCGGTCACAAATATAGGGTTTTGTTATAAAACCGTTCAACCGATTTAATTTATCACTCAATGAAGATGGAATACATTTAAAAAAACCTGCATACATCTCTTATTCCATCAAGGATTTTTGGTATAAACGAAGCTTTCTCTACTTATTTTGTCTCTTTTGATTTTCATGGCATCACACTAAATTGTGTCAGGTAAGCCGATTAAAAATGGAAAGAAATTTTTTAATCTCTTTTTCATAAAAAATTTAAAAATATTTGCGACTCTAGAACTGGCGTATTAAAAGACATTTAAATTGTAAAATACTTTCCAGGAACAACAAAAGAAAGTTCTAAAAAAAGGGAAATAAAATTTATTCGAATATTCCAAAAATGAGCGCACAAAGCCACAAACTGAACTCAGGGAAAAAATGTTCTTCTGTGACTTATCTTCCTGAAACTATAACTCATGCTTAAGAGTAATATTGTTGATTTAAAAGTTTAAAAATTTAAAGTTAAAATCAAATACAAATAAAAATGTTTTTAATATGCATGTCATTTACTTTGGGCTGCAAACTAGCCTGTATTTCAGCTCAAATGGATCTACTATTGACATCCAACCAATAAATTTTTTGTAGTTTATTGGAGTATAAATTGGACATATTTATATAGCATTGGCGGTATCTTATGCTACAATTCAACATTTTAACTTTTTCGATTGCAACATGAAGATTTTTTTTAACATTTTTGAAATAGCGCCACAAAATTTGCTGGACTGTCATGCTTATCTTAATGTTCATTGTGCTTGTGCTTTTCTGTTTCTACTTAATAAATCTTTTTTATATAAAACACATCTATTTGATTCTTGTATTCAGTGAATTTAGAATTTTTTTTTATTTAGTTTTAATTTTTGGCAAACAAAAGCCTTCGCACATTGAAATTATGCCAAGTATTGGGAACATCATCAACAACTGGAATAAACAAACAGAAAGTGAAAAATTATTACTTGTTGAAAAAACTTGCTTGCTAACACCTCCTCTATTTAATTTATATTCATCAACTACGGAACGTAATTATTTCCATATTCTATTATTGTTGTTATGGACTTTTCAGTTTTTCTGATAGCTATTGATGGTGTTATGTGTTTCTGATGTTCTCACTTTAAATCTTGTAAAAAAAATTAAACAAAATAAACTTTTTCAGCTTCATACAAAAATATTTCCAGCAAATACAGAAATCCAAAAAAACTTATTGTTAAACGTTTTGCCTGAATAAAAAATTTTATTGAGGTAATAATCGATTTGATATTGCGAAAGCTACTTACTTAGGACGCAAACGTCTCTCGATTATAATACTCTCAAGTATTACGAAAATGATTATTCTTAATGATAAACTTCTAATATCGCTCTATATAGTAACTTATAAGAAGATTGTATATGGAATCATTTTTTTACCATTTTTGGATATTATTTTGACCGAATAACTTCGCCCATAAATTTGCTGCTTGGTTCTCTAATTCTATTTAAATTGAATTTTGTATAAGTTAAATTCTTTTCTTTTGTTTTGTATCTGTTTTTTGAAACTTTTACTATTTTTTCGAATATTCTTTGTATCTTATTAAGCATAGTACTCTGTTCATCACTTCGTGCGAAATACTGTAAAAGTCCACGTAAAAAATTTATGCGGAATAATTGCAGCCTTCTTTAAATTCCGCCAATAAGAAAATCTAGGCTCATGTGTATGATTTTAGAATTAAAAATTTTTAAACAAAATACGCTGTGAAAACGGAAATTTTTTTAAATATCAGGCACCATTAGGCCGGGGCCACACTTGCCTTTTACAAGCGGACATTTCCGAAAAATTTTAATATTGAATATTATTTTCCTGAACTAATTCTAGTAAACAAGAATAAAGTAAAGGACAGTGCTTCAACATCGGAATGCTGTTTCAAAGGGCAGAAACGTACGTTTTTAAAACATTCGTGTGGCCCTAATTTATTAGCAATACTTCACTGCTGCATCTGTAGAGAATATAATTCTGTTTGCAAATACCTTGTACATTCTTTATATCAATATAAATTTTTATTTGAAAAGTTTTCTAATATTTATTTTCTATCGGATAACAATAAGCAAAAAAGTTACATGCTAATACTTATTACTTGTTTACGAAGAAAAATTACAAATAACTTTTAACATATTTTAAAATAAAAGAAATATATTTACAACAATGTACCAATATGCTGTTTTCAAATTATATTTAATGCAACGTTGCATTGTCAACAAAACAACTATTTACAATCAATTTTTTAGTATTTACTTTTACTTGAAAACAGAATAATTCACTTAAAATAAATTCATAGAATTATTTTAGTTAGGGATAAAGTTTCGTTTCTAGTCAGTTGTTTTTATTTCATTTATAAAATTTCCAAAATTTTTCACATTCGTTGTTAGTATATTTACATTTGTGCCAAAACCCTAAATAGCAAATATCGGGTTTTCGAATAAGTACTTGACAACTTTTTTTTTAAATAAAACGCAGACCATTTGAGATATTTCCAAAACTTCATGATCGATTGAAATACAATCAAAACATTTATGAATGGAACTTGACTCCGTTCATATGGCTACCGCGGGCACGTCGGCAGCGGTCGATTCGTTGGACCCAATTTTCGATGACTTGGTCACACATTTCGGCCGCTATTTTGCTTACAATGTTGGCTCTGAATTTTTCCAACGTCGTCGGCTTGTTGGCATATCCTATGATTTGACGTAGCCCCCAAAAAAAGTCTAAAGGCGTCAAATCACACGAACGAGGTAGCTAATTGACTGTCCTGTTCAAAGCACATGTCGTCCAAAACCATGTTTTCAAATTCGGGCCAAAAATAATCGGTAATCATGGCGTGATAACTATCGCCTTTCACAGTAACGTGACGATCGTTATTGTCGACGAAAAAATATGCTCCAATGACGCCGCCAGCACGCAAACAGCACCAATCAGTTATTTTTTGTGGATGAAGTGGGGATTCAAAAATGAGCTTCGTCACTGAGGATGCTTTTGCGATGAAATTCATCATCTTCGTGCATCTTCTCCGGGAAAAGACGTCGCGTCAAATGGTCCATCGGCTTCAATTTTTGAGTCAGCTTGATGACTTATGGGTGTAAACCGAAATCCCTAAGCAAAATTCGCTATAAAGTGGTCTTGACGATGCCCAGTCTTAAAGAACGCTGGGAATCGACTGATTTGGATCGTTTTCTGCGGACGCCTGAACGGCAGCGACATTTTCGTCACTTCGATCAACCCGTTGTCTCGCTGGCACGGAAGCATCACATAATGACTATTTAGATTCATAGTCTTGCACTAAACTTGTTATTGCTCGTCTACTAGGGCGAGAATAACGCTCTTAATTTCGATAATACATTTTTAAAATTTGCATACGTTGTTCGTTCATGTTGAAAATTTTGAGTTCACTAAAAAAAGGAAAGTAAAAGTTAAATGGTCAGTGAAATAATGCGTTCACAAAATAAACTCAAAGCTGTCAAGTATCTATTGGGAAACCCTTTTTAGAAAAAAAAGTTTCCGAATTCATTAAAAGTCATTCTCATCCACAGAGAGTTAAAATTTTTACTAAACTTATATTCTTTTTTAGTTACTTTTAATAAGAGTCATACTTTAGGAATAACTATAAGAAAATCATGTACGAAAATCGTATTCCGTATATCGTATTACGTTCAGACATTTTCTTAAACGTTCGCTTATTCAAGTTCTTTTAATTGCTCAAAAATAAAATAAAAACCCAAAATGTTGTATTTCTCTACAATACTGTATATTTATTATATAAAACTATTTCTTTAGTAAGAGGAATAATATATTGTCGACAATGCTGAAGCTACAAAAGTGCTTTTACGTTTAAGGTACTTGTACGTAGTAAAAAGTCTAGATCTCCACCATAATTGATAAGTTTACATGTGCTGGAATGTATTTGTTTTCTACTATATTACAATGTTTCTGAGTTAGTTGGTATATCAATACAAACTACTTGTAATTGCGCAAATAGGTCTGCAGATAGCTGATGGCTGACAATATAATGTGAATGAGGAATTAACTAAAACAATGTTTATGGTCACTACCATTAGTTGATAGCACTTAAATTAACACTTGTTATACATACTTGCAACTTCTCGTAACTGTTTCCAGAGCTTTCTCGAATGTTCTTTTTTCCTTATTTTGAATTTCAAGTTGTTTTATTATAATTTAGTGCTGCCAATGTTGGGTAAAAGGTTGATTATACTGTACTTAACCGTGGCTGCATTTCTTTGTTTGATAAGTTTGAATCTATATTTGAATTTCATAACAGTATTGCGGCTGATTTGGTTAAGGCGTTGGTTGCCAAAAATGCGATGAGTTTATTAGCAGCGTCGTCGGCTCGATGTGCAGAGAAAATATTTTTTTAAGCACCTGTTTGTCGAAAATTCTTTCTGAAACATTATTACTTTATTTGCTTCTATAAAGTCCTTGTTCATATTTATAAAACACTAACAAAAACTCATTATTTGAATATATTTTTTTCTTATCAATTGTAGTATTTGATTTTAATAATTCTGTTAATAGCAACTATTTCAAAAAACAGCTTGATTTAATTGACTAATAAATAAGCAAATTCAAATATTTTATTTCTAGAAAAATAAATGCAGTAAGAACCGGAAACCTATACCTTGTTTTTGAATTTAATATTTAGTACGATTCTATCAAATTTTTATTTGGATTTTATTTCAATAAGAATAATTGCATTTGATACTTTCATTATTTAAATTTAATATTTCCGTGATAGGAAATCTGTTTGTGATTTTTTGTTTGTTTTGCTTTACTTGAATTTATCATCAACAAAAAAATTGCATAAAAACAATTAAATAAAACATTTAATTTTATATATAAAATAAATATATAAAATATAGTCAATTTAGAAGTACGATGGAAGTGTATTTTGGTAGATGATAAAAGACTGCTGGTATAAAATGGACCTTTATCATCCATCTAATCAACCGCCATCGCGTATATCGCTAACGAATTTCTGCTTAAAATAAAGCCCGACCTAGCGAAAATGAAAAACTTAGCTCTTGAAAAGAAAATCCGCACCTGCAGTACTTTTTTCAGGATTTTTTTCCGGATGGCTTGATTTTTTCTTTTGAAAGTAAGTTTCCCGTTGAAGTTCATGCCTTTGTAAACCTACTTCAATATCAGACGTTTATAATTTCAGTATCATTATTAAAGAGAGTAAATTTAAATTGTAAGAATATGTGGCATTTTAGTAAAAATTATGTAGTAGCAATAATCATTATTACTTTCTTAATTTTCTTTTAAATGCAATTTCAGACGATAATAAAAGTGTTAAGCCGCAGGTGTATTCTTCGTTAGCTGTTATGAGATTGTAAGTGTTAAAGCAAAAATGTAATTCAGAAACCAAATGAATAATGACATGACAACATGTCGTTTAAGTTTAAGTCATCAAATTTTAACAATTCATCAACTGTAAAGAGCGATTAAGCAAATTGTTTCTTCAGCAAAATTTGAAAAATAAACCAAAGAATAAAATGCTTATATTAAAAAAGATAACTCTTTAAACGTTTAAAATTTTAAAAGAAAAACAAATCTAGAAAATGGTATCTGTTATTTTAAGCAATAGTTGTTATGGAATAACATATAAATTATATAAGTAACGATAATCAATCATAGGCAGTATGAGGTCTTAACTCTTGGCCTTGTACTTCAGAGATTTTTAGATTTATTTTTATATAACAAGCTTTCATTTGTATTCTTAAACGGTTTGATGAATGATGTGAAAGTAAAAGTAATTTCTAAACTACTTACTTTAACATTACACTATTTGCGTTTACAAAAAGAGCAATAACTACATCATCTCACAAAATAATCCTAATTACAACATACACATTGATGTTTTTTATCATTAGTACATGACTATTATTTTTGAATGATTGAAGGTTTTTATATTATTAAACATGTACTATATTATAGTTTAATAAAAAGAAATAACTAAACTTTTTTTGTTTTTGATAGCACAACGATGATTTTGATTAAAATAATACGTCGTACACAAATTATCAGCAGTAGCTAAAAAACATCTGATATAGCGTGATGTTATTTTATACAAATTCATTTTTGAAAATATTAGGTAATGCGTAGAATATTCAAAAAACTATTTCCAATTATTAAAAGATATTTGCAAGCCTGGTTTCGAATGCGGTTTTGTGCATAAAATATTTTACAGTAGTTACTCAATTACTTACTATTAAATAAACACATAATTTATTCTCTGAGTAGCGTGGACGGATTCAACCCCTCCCGATGTGCCAGTAGAAACCTTTACATCAAACACAACAAAAAGAAAAACTTAAACTCTAATCAGACAAATTTCATTGTACCAAGTATTGGCTGGTAAGTCCCGGTTCAGACTAGGAAAGTTTTCTTTCTGAAATTTTCTCTAATTCTCTTTTGAACTTTCATTAATGTCTCCACATTGATTTTTTTTTTGTAATGAAATTCAAGATTTTTGCATGTTTATGTTTACATTCTTTTTGTTTTGTACACACAATTTTGCTCCCACCGCCATGAAAGAAAAGAAAAGTAAGAGAAAATCAAAAATAAAGCTGCAGCCATTTTCAGGTTGACAGTTACGAATAACAAAACATAAGAGAATTTCAAAGTACATGAAAGAGGTTACCCCTTCCCAATCTTCTCTTTTGGCTGTACGAAAACTAACACTTTCAGAAAGAAAAATTTCATATTGGGAACCGTGACTAAGTTGGCGAGCTGGCGGGTGTGCGTTGGCATCCGCTTACTAGTCAGTCAGTCGCACGACATGTGCCTGTGTCTTACCTCCTCGTGGTGCCAGCTGGTGACATCCTTCGGGATGGCTAAAAGACAAGGCTATCCCCAAACAGCTTAAATAAAAATCTTGGTGATAAAGCTACAATTTGATGAATTTGGTGGAGAGTTTACGATAGAGAAATTTTGCAGAGCAAAAATCTTTTAGTCTCTATCCTTGAAAAAAAGAGAGTAAGAAAGTAAGATACCGGAAAGGCTCTGAGTTGGCGGGGATTGTCCTTAGGGATGGAATATGGAGGACGGACCGGTTATCTAACAACTGGTACCAGGGGATCTGGTAGCTCCGTAGATGATTTTCCATACAGGTTTAAAAGTTGATGCCCGTCACATCTTCTTTCAATGCACTGTCTGTCGATGGACTTCATTCTGACCCCTTCGGAGGTAATAGTTGATAATAGTCTGCGACCGGATATTGTTGAGGTCTCTTTCAAGAGCGCACATGATGACTGTGCCTAAAACCAAAATTATGCTGGGAGTATCGGTGGTTAAACGTTTGATGCTCGAATCAGAGCTAGTGGCTGTGTCGGACTTCGGGACACCACATAAGATACTAGGTGCTGTTGCCGAAACAACAGTGCTAGTCGGAGAAGTAGAGTGGAAGTCAGAAAGAAAGGCCGAGTTGTGTCGTGGTTACCTAATATGCAACTTTCTGGCTGGCTAAAAATTTCCCACTGGCAAGAGGTTGGATAGCTCAAACACCTTAGCAAGGTGTTCTGCATAATGGTAAAATTCTGTACAAGAACTGCCAACTGCATGAAGGCGAAAGCTATGTACCAACCTTAAACTTAGACACATTTGTACCTAGTATATGTATATATTTTTTTTCATAAAATTTTTACCATTTTAAATATAAATAGAAAATAAAAAAATTGTTTTTTTAATATTTTCTTTATGTCGCTTGCAGCTCATCAGATTTCTACTCCCAAGAAACTTTGTGAGAGTTTCTGGTTCCACTTTGAAAAAGAAAACATATTGATTGGGATATGAACTTTAATAATCAAATTCAATAACCAATTAAAAAAGAGCTTCCACAGAAGCAACTAAGAGGCTGAATTTGTAATCCAAAGTTAGTGAAAATTCAGATCATTTCTAATGATTTAAATATAATCTTGTGGTTGCAGGATGCTATCTCTTTTTTCAACTATTCACTGGATCCGAAGTCATATTCAAGGTGTTAGCAAAATTATATTTTTTCGTAAGTTATTCTCAATCAAAGTAACTTTTAAAGCATTACTAAAAGTCACTTTTGTGAATAGATGATATAATGGCAATTTTGGATGCATAATTTTTTATGAATAAAAAAATATTTATTATTTAACTTTTACTTAATTTGCTTAAAGAAAAACACAAGAAACTCAAGAGTATTTGCAAAATTGAAGAGAAATTAGAATTTTGTAAAAATAAACTAGTTTTTTTCAATTAATTATGTGGTTGTTAATAATTATAACTCCTCGGGAAGTCGAAAGTCCAGCCTTATTGATACTCTGCAAACAGTGAAAACACCTGGGAATTTAATGTCAAACGATCAGTTATTCTTTTTACCTTTCTTTTTCAAATATTTAAGAAAAAGGAGTTCCTGAAATGATAGAATAATACTCAAGTTATATTTCAATTTAATTTTGTTTTATTTAAACCAATTTCTTCTCCCTATTTTCTATATATTGGCAGCTTATGTTCAACGTCTGGTCACTTAAAAGTACTATGTTTCAAAAGAATTTTAAAAACTGCTTTGCAAACATTCTTGATATTCCCAATTTTTTCACAACAAATATTAAATGTCTTTCAGAAAAACAACAAAAGGTTTCAATTTCACATAAATATTTAAAATGTTTTAAAAATGTTCATTTGTTACAGCAAAAATAAAAAAACAAATGAAAATATATATTATGTATTTTAATATTTAAGTAGTCATGCTGTTTCTTTACTTTCTTTTGAACTAAGTGCTTCCAATCTGGTGAGTTATATTAAGTAATTTATATTAAACTTATAGATCAAAAGCATGTGTTTGTTTTCTTTATTTCATTTTAAATGCAGTTGATTTTATTTTCTCCCATGTGATTGTGTTTGGACGACAACGCAAAGACTCCTGATAGCAACTTGAGAATTGTGTCTTCCTGCTGCTGTGTTCGTGGTTGTTTTGTTTTTCAGTTACCACTATAGTTATTGTTAAGTGCTTACAGCAACTCGACGTTAGGCAAGGAATTAACTTAAAGATAAAACAGAGCTAAATGAGCTTAAGTTTTTATTTTATATATATATTTATAGTGGTCGATCTTAAAGATGTTAGTAAATATGTTATAATATATTTTTATGTGTTTGAAATAGAGTTTATTTTAATTGTACCGTTGTTTGAATAACTCTCGCCTGTGCATTTCCACATAGCTAATAAAAATATTATACCAGGAAGTAAAATATGATAATAAAAATTTCAACTAAACAATCCCTATAATAAAGAATAAAAAAACATATTTGTTCATAAAAATATTAACAAAATATTTAAACAAATTTTATATATGTATTTTAAACGCCTTATACGTTTTACCATGAATACTAATGTGCATATATTAAGAGTCATGTTGGAGTTTATAATCCAACGAATAAAAATTAACAGTAAGACCAACAAGAAGAGTACAGTGAAGGATAAGCAGCTAATTAACATTCTACGACTCATAAGACTACGTGCGCATATTATATGTTGTTTCTCAGTCCGAGTGCGTATTTCAGTGTACATGTACATATGTTAAATGCAGTACAACCTCCATAATCCGGACAGATATAGTTTCAGCTACACTCCGGATTAGTGGATCGTCCGGACATCAGTTAAAATAAAATTTTAAACGAAATACATAAATGTGCATTCATATATAGAATTTATTTTTATTTCCAAAAAGAAAAATAAGAACTCAATTGTATATAATTTATTTACAGAAAACATAAAGAAACTTACTAAAAGTGAGACCAGAAATATTCCTTTTGAAAATATACCAATATGTTGAAACTCATAGCAAAAAATCAAGGGCACTTCCCGTGACAATAGGAGTTCCGCAAGGATCTATAATCCGCCCTCTCTTGTTTTCAATGTATTCAAATGATCTCCCTAGCATATTAACAGACTGTAAGATTAGAATGTACGCTGATGACGTTCAACTGTATACTAGTTGCAATAATATTGGGCTTCAATTAATGGTCTTGGGATCAATCCCAATAAATCAAAATGTATTGGAACTCAGAAACGACAAATGCAAAACAATATTAAACCCAATATATTTATTAATGATCAGGCAATTGAAATTGTGAATCATTCTAAGAATATAGGAGTTCATTTCAACAATACACTTACATGGTCCGATCACATAAATTATGCTTGTGGTCGTACATTCTCAATGCTAAGGGTTATTTGGCCAACTCAGCATTGTACACCTGTTAAAATCCAAATTCTTCTTGCAAAAACTTATTCCAGTTTTACTGCACGGAGGTGAATTGTTCACTGAATTTGACTCCATTAGTAAGAGAACAAAATGTCGCCTTTAGCAACGTCATTCGTTATGTGTATGGCTTGAAAAGACGTTCTAGAATATTTCTTGTTTTTTTCAAGGTTGTATTGAATTTCTTTTGAGAATTTGCTTAAATTAAGAGTCTTGCTCTTCATGCACAAGGTGGTTTACACGCACCAGCCAAATCATCTCTTTAGTAAACTCTCCTTTGCAAATAATTGTAGCGGTAAAAGGATAAGGTCTGTTGGACATAAAAGTCTAGTTTCGAAATGGCATTTTTATATCTTCGCATATCTCTCTGGAACTCAATTTCTTCTAGATTCCAACTTTTAAGTAACGCGCGACAATTTATAAACAATATTATTAAACTGTTTTCTGAATAATATATTTTTTCCTCTCTTCTTTGTTTCTAAAACAATTAATAATTCTTTTTTGTTCTACTCACTTTAAGTTTTATTTACAACTTTGTTTGAACTATTTTGTATTTTAAAAAAGTTATAACTATATTATGTTTATTTTTCTTCATTTAGTATTTATATATTAAATTGTTTTACTTTCAAAATTAAAAAAATTTGTAAATTTTTTTATACTCGGTTCCTTACTGCAAAATAAGATCTATGGTCTTGTGTGTGGAACGCCACTAATTAAATAAATAAATAAAATAAAAGAAGAATTTTTATGTAATATGTCAGCTTTATTTTTAAATTATTTTAAAAATTAAATATCCTTATCTGTCGCTTTTTTCTCAGCCTAATAAATAGCTTTTGAAAACAGTTCACCACGCAAATTTTACTAAGAAAAAAACACTTTTGTCCAGATTATAAAGGAAAATCTTCTAAATTCTCTGAAAAATTTAAATGTCCGGATTACTGGATAGTCCGAATTAGCGAGTGTCCGGATTAGGGAGCTTTTACTGTATATTCATAAAGGGTTTCTTTCTTTCACATTTCATTCTTACCACGATTTTATTAACTAGCTTTGTGGCATATCAATATGACTTTTGAAGAAAACACTATAAATTCAAGGATTTTAAGTTAAATTTTCAAAGCTCAAGAGACTTATTATTTTTAATGTAACGTAACTATTATTGCAGAGAAAAATAGATCACAACAGATCTATTCAATCAAAATTTCATGATGGGTTGAAGAGTTTAATTTAGAGTTTAATTTAGAATATTTACATTTTAGAACAAATTCGATACGTTCGAGTTTTTAGTCGACTTTTAATTCAACTTTCCCATTCAACTTTCACCACTTTCGTTTTCCCGTTGAAATCAGAACTAGTTGACACGACAATAATTCATAAAAAGTTTTGACCTACATATTATTAAATATTTCAAAAATTTAATTTAACATTTTTTGAAAACTAAACGACTGTTATTGAAGCAGAAATATACTTTACAACCCACAGTTTCCATCACTAATCTAAATAAAACTCCTAGATTGCAAATAATATATAACGCAATCGGTATTTTTTATGGAAGCAAGTGTTTGTTATTTTCTCATTTTAATAATGTAACTACACGGATGTAACGAAACGCATTCTTTTTGACGATACGATACCGCTAACGATACTCCAAAAAAATTATTGGCGATACCGATTTCGATAGGCATATTGAATTTGAACTCAAGTTAATATTTGCAAAACTCAAGTAGAGCAATACTTTTATTATACAATACTACAGTGTAAGATCTCATTAATTTTAAAAATTGATATTTGAAATCATTTGAAAATTAACAAAATATGAATATTTTTTTTACAAAACAAAAGTGTAAGAGATTATTAATGAGCCAACTTAAATTGAATGTCAAAAATCATAAAAATGTTCAATACATTTCAATTTCTAAACTTAAAACTTTCGATCCAAAAAATCTCTGCATATTTTTTATGATTTTACAAAATTAACAGAATGACATTTAGTTTAATTGCTCAATATTTAAAATGTATATTAGTAAAATTTAAAAAACAACGAATTTAAATCGAGATCATGGTAAAATTAACAAAAAATATTTTTTATAACAAAATTATTGTAAGAGATTAATATATAAAATTGATATTAATAAGTTTTTTGTTTAAAAAACAAAGTATTCTCAACTTTTGCGGAGATAGACGATTTCGCAAATCCGTATGAACAAGACCTGCCGTGGAAAATAGTTACTCAGATGCGACTGAACTCATTTAAAAACGTAAGTATTTCTGCGCTATTTTCCTTGGCTTTGGGTAGGACATGTCAAAGCACCATTAAACAAGAGGAATTGCATTTTTAATTTGTTAATGTTATGTTGAATTTTATGTGTGGCTTTAAGGCAC
This sequence comes from Gymnocheta viridis, assembly GCA_956483585.1. NCBI lineage: Eukaryota > Metazoa > Arthropoda > Insecta > Diptera > Tachinidae > Gymnocheta > Gymnocheta viridis. Next base: position 122,617,455 of record OY101440.1, read on the forward strand.
AATGTGTTGAACGCATAAGCACAAAAAACGTTGAATAATTTCCTTTGTTCAAAAATGTATGCGTACCTAAATATTGCCTTTTTTCTGTACTCAAGCGAGTACAATAGCTGGGACTGGGTTAACCCATGTTATTTCTCTCACTTGTTACTCAAAAAACATTGTCAAAGAATAAATTGTTTATTAAAAAAACTATAAAAAATTTAATAAGTATCATTGTATCGACAGTAAATTACCGCCGATATCGATATATCGGCAAACAAGAAGTATCATTAATACATCGGTATCGCAGTCGATTACATCCCTAAATGTAACCAAGTAATTGTACATATGTGTACAATATTAGATGACTGAAGCGATGCTGAAAAAGTTTTTTTACAGAAAGAATGAGACGGAAATTGCTCACCATTTTTTTTTTGGGCGTATCAAGAAAAACTAGTGCGTGGATAATTTCTTTCCTATTTCAATCTCTATTTCTTAATTTAAATCAGTATTGTGATATATTCAAGTAAGTAGAACAATTATTAGTGAAATATGTAAGTTTTATAAAGGTGGGAAAACCCCTTATTTATGGGTTATTAATGAAACAAAATAAACTGCAACATCGACCGAATATCACTCTGTAAGAAACACAGTTCATACAAATAACAAAAATTCTAACGACAAATTCCCGATTAATTTTTTTGAATTACTGTTTTTTCAGTTTTATTTTTCATTACAATAATCAAAATTTTATGCTAAAAAAAATTAAATTTTAGGAAAATAATTCAGCTTTTTTGTGAGAGTTGGGCTATCACACTTAAATACAGCATATTCTCAAAATAAAATAAATTCATTGGATTATTAATTATAAAATACAGACACTTCATCAGTTGATTATCAATTGATTTCTTCTGAATTGTAAACTTTTTTTCACACTTGAAAAAATACTGTATGTGCTGTGAAAAAGTGTTCAATAAAGGAAAAAAATATAACAAAAGAAAAGGGGGAGAAATTATTGCAAATATATGATTGGTATTTGAATTGACGGTTTAGAAGAAATTTTTAAAATAAAATGTGCTTGAATTAAAATACTTTGATAAATTCTATATAAAAACAATGTGTATAAAATGTCAATTTTTATTGAACATTGCGTCACAGTTGTGTTCTCTTTTATCGTTTAAGGAAATGCAGTTCTATATTAAAAATTTTGAAATATACTGAGAAATATGTTGAGATATACTGGAAAGCAATTGTTGGACACGTAGAAGTCAAATTTGTTTTAAAAAACTTAATTAAGCGGAGGAGTAAAAGGGGTCATAAAAGTACGTATTAAAATATTTTTTGTACCGAAGACAATTTTAATTTTCCATCACTGATTTCAACACACTGATTCCATCACTAGTTTGACAACTTAACAATTCTTGGCCATTAAAAAACACAACGCTTTAAAAAATCAGCTTGATCATTAAACAGACCTGTGTTATTGGATCATGGTATGCAGCTATATTTTGTAGAATTTAAGTATTAAAATATTGAACATATGTAAGTATATATGTATGTACGTATATACATATGTATATACAAAAAAGAGTACAAGAAATGTGTGCCATATTCATAAAAAATAATTTGCATTGGAAATGTATTTAAATACATATTTTTGATACAAATTTTCTTTAAAATACATTTGTAACCTAAACATATTTTTTTATGAATGCTGCCGAAATAATACCAACATCAATAATAATAAAAATAAAGCTAAAATTTAATCTAATAAATAATAAAATAATGTTTCGTTACTATTTAAATAGTTTTAGAAATACTTTGGACATATTGAACTCCCATCATTGTTTCGAAGTTTCATATGTATAAATGAATTTTTTTGTATATGTCAAAAACTTGACACGATTTTAAGTATTCTATAAGTACATAAACATTTACATTTACGACACATTTACGATTTCTACGGTGGGCTTTAGAGGCCTTAAGGCAGAATTAGCGGAGAGCACCCGTACCGTACTGTATCAGCTGTTCATCTATGTTATGAGAAAAGCAATACAAAAGCTTACCGAATTTAAATGTACCGTAGTTGCAACGTACCAACCTTTATAAAATAGAAATTTCTAACGTTGTTACGTGATATTTGTAAGCCTGTGATGAGCTGTTTCTTTCGCTAAGGGGGTATTTCCGCTCTTATTTTTTGGTACTTTTTGATAATAATTTTTGTGTACTTTTGACAAAACAACTTAAAATAATGTATATTTGCATATATGTATATGTACATACATATCGTCATATAAAATGCAAAACGTCCTATCTATTTTTTTTTTTAATTTTCCAGGAGAGACAAAAAGCTTAGTAAAAAAGCAAACTATCGTGATCAAAAAAACTATTTTTTGTAGGTAGTATCATTAATAAAATCGGAATTAATGATACTATGCTGAAAAAGATAATATTTGTTATCACAATAGTTTGCTTTTTATTAAGTTTTTTATCTCTAGTGAAAACTTTGTTATAGTGTAGATAGGCCCTTTTGCATTTGATAAGACGATATACATTCTTAGATGTATATAATAAACAAATACATATGTTACGTATTTACATATAAAATAATTTAAATGGTATAAATTTTTTTGTATGCACATATAAACACTAATTTGTTGTTTATATTTTATATTATAATATTATGATATAAATTTGAAATAATAAATAATTTTTATATACATATGTACATACACAAAATAAAGTTCTGATATCATTTAAATATCTTAGATACTTTTTCTGCACAAGTAACCAATTGAAAATTTTTAATATCCATCACTGTGTTGTAAACAGCTGTTCCTTTTTCCTGGCAATAAAACAAACATTAGAAAACAAACGTACGTTTTTAAATTATCTTTAAGTGGACCAACGTGCTAACAGTACGGTACGGCTACAGCAACGCTCGGCTAACGGGGCCTTTAGGCCTCAAATACGTTACGCAATTCGGCGACATGTTCATAAGAAAACATATGATTGCAGCCTTTGCAAGAATGGCTCTCGATTTGTCTATTACACACTTGCTAATCGGTTTTAAGGCAGTCTTAATACAAGTTTCTCTAATTGTTTACGTCTCTGTATAATTGCAATCAACCAGTATTTTTACTACGACTATTATACACTACATTAACTTCTTTTTTTTGTCAAATGGCATAATAATTTTAGGTATATGAACAGCTTCGTGTGGTAAAAATCCAACTTCAACAATCATTTGCGTGTTGTACAAAAGTAAAGTTTCTCCGAACTATGCAATTTTTCACTTTTCCATTTGACATCTGTGATTTATTGCGTCATGTTGATATTTGTTTTTTTGTTTTTTGTTTTGCAAAGACCAACATTTGCTGTTACAATTTCTTTTTGATCACTTTTGGTTTTCAGCATTGGCATTTTATGTTAATTGAAAGTGTAATTGGTAAATTCAGTTTTTTCGATTGATTTTAAACGATCTTTGATATTTTAACTATTTTTGAAGATTGAAGAGAAAAACTAAAATTTCAAAAATTAATATTAACACATAAATATAAATAAGTAACAGAGTAATTTGTATGTATTACAGGTATCGATGATAAGAGTGTAACCGCAAGCCAATGAAATTGCATGCAATGCTGCTCAAGGATTATATTCTGTGGGAAAGCGATTTGCAATCACTCAATTGTGTGGATGATGAGAGTTTGAATTGAAATATTTTGAACGCTTTCAGTATTCACCACGACTCAAGAATATGTGCAACATTTTGTTTATCACAAACAACCGGTACTAAGAGAAAGTAGTGGTATAACCTCTAACAGTTTCCAATACCACAATCTAATATTTAATGTAGGTGTTGCTTATAATCTTGTACGAATTTATATTTCCTCAAAACATTACACACGAACTGAATTGAAAGCATACAGTTGCATTATGTGGCGTTACATTTTTTTTACAACCATGGTAACTAAAGCGTCGCATAGAAACTACTTTTATTAATTGTTAGAGGAATAACAAAACAAATGAAATTTTGTGCATGCATAATTTTAGATATTCATTTTTGGTAGGGTTTTATAAAGATGATTTATTAATGTTAGGAGAAACATTTCATATAAGATTTTATAATATTTAAATCGGATAGCATATTAAGTTCTTCTACCAGCAATGTAGATGCTTGACAAATAGTTTTCCAATTAGCGTGATCTGTGATCAATATTATTTTATTGAAATATAACTGACTTCCAAAACATCACACTCTTTGTGTTTGAACAAACTATATTATTACATACCGCAACAGTAATGCCAAGAGTAGGGAATTTTCCCTTTTTGTAGGTAATTCATTGGAAAATTTGAAGGAAAAGAGGACAGCTCTCCTATTTTAAGGAAAATGTAGGGAATTTTTAAAATTTTGTTTTTCTTCCTTTTACATTGCGGTGCAATTGCGTAAAACACCCCACAAATGGTATAATACATATAAAAATTTAAATTTTAAATTTTGTTACAGTTTAACGTGTGATATTTCATGCAGACAGAACACAAATTTTGGTAAATAACATCTAGAGACAACAAAAGGCAAAGTTATGTCCGATTTCCTTGGGAATAGAATTTTTATGAAAAATAACAAAATTGAACATTTTGAATTTTTTTTGGTTTAATATATAAATTAAGACTTTTTAAAAATATATATTAAGCTATTGTAAATATTCAAATGAGCTCTTAGAAACAAAATAAAATAACTTTCATTCGTTCCATTTCGGGTGACATTTTTTTAACTTGGATAAATTTTTTTTTAAAAATTCGTTATTTTAAAATTTAAGAAATTTTTATTAGCAATGAATGTGAAGGATTATAAAAAAATGGTGCAACAGCTCTAAATTAAATAATTTTTGAAGAAATGTAATTAGTGTAGTCGTTTGAGAACTATAATGGGACAAAGGCATATAGATATTGGAGGTAGTTAAAATTACAAATTTATGTTATTTTTTTATTAATATACAATTTTTTGTCCGATAATAAAATGTACAAAATTTTAAAAACCTAAATAAAATGTAATTTTTTCCTAAAGTCAATGAATTTTGGGAGTAGGGAAAAACGTAGGGAACTTTTTTTGTGTGAAGGGGAAAAGGGGAAATTTTTTCGGGGGAATTTAATCGACATCTACCTCTTTAAATGGATTTCGTTTCAAAAGTTAGTTTAAAAGTTCTAGAGTCGGCCATGAACATACCATAACGTATCGCTTCTTTATTATGACGTAGTCATATCTTAAACAATGTTTGTCTTCAGAAAATGAGATAAATCTTATAATTTACTCAAAAAAAATTTTAATTTTTTAAAATTTAAGTAAACAATATATTTGTATACAAATAATGATATAATAAATAATTTTAAGTTCTAGATTTAGGAATCACAGTAACTTAGTTATCGCTATGCTGCATTAAAGGAGCGATTAAACAAAACTGAATTTGTATTAATTTATCCGCATTATTTTTGATTTAAATTTATTGTAAATGGCAGCTATTTTTCATTTTTAATAAAAAGTTTTTCGTAACTTTATACCAAGTTTTTCATTTACATTCTAGTTAATTTTTTTTTAACCTTAAAATAACCCACCACTTACCGCCTGAACAAATTCACGAATAAAAAAATAAATAAACAGTTCATTATTGATGATCTGCCAGATTTAAAAAGCCATTTCAACATACAAGTATGCATTTCAATAATAAAGATTTTATTATATTATTTGTAGAAAAAATTATTTACAATTAATTACACATTTTTGTTTCCACTTGTATTGTTTTATTATTAACGCAAAACACAGTTTTTAAATTAATTTATTTGCATTCTACAATTAAAACGATTTGTTTTAATTTTAAATCGAAAATAATAATAGTAATACCCAGCAAAAACTTCGTAATGACTTTAATTAAGAGCAACACACTTTTTTCACATAAACCATATACACTCTGCATCACTTGACAGCAATTATAAAACTACTTACTAGTGAATAAACTAGTAAATAATTCTCTGAGTGAAGCATGAATTCGAAAGAATGTGGCTTTTTTGATTTTTTTTGTGTGTTCGTGAAATAAAGTTTTTAGCGCATAAAAATTAATTCACCCATTTGTTTCGGAAAAAGCTTTTGTGTGAAATATGTTAATAAAAAATAAAAATCTTTCACAAATTGTGTAAAAAAAAGTATAAAAGACAAGTGCTTCTGTTAATAGCTAATGGAGTAAATAGAGCGAATTTGTAAAGTACATTTATAGAAATAAACTGAAATTGAAAAAAATTGCTGTGGAATCACATACGAAACACTGTTATGTTCCAACTTTGTCCGAACAAAAATTGGAATTAATTTAATTTAAGCTAAGCGTTGTCTGGACAAAGTAATTTTTCTCTCTTCTTAAAAAAATTTTTTGTTCGAAAAGAATGAGTGAAAATATTTGCCATTACGCACAACACTTTCTTTGAAAGTACAAGTTAAATACTGATATCATACTTATGATTTTTATTGTGTTTTATATATTCAATTACATAAAGAAATTAAATTTGATCTTTGCAGTCCAGGGTGGTAAGTACTGGGCTCCAATGACATCGACATGTTGAAAATAAAATGAAACACCAAAGAAGAAGTACTCCAAAGTATGTACTTCATCTGTTTTTTAACATTTAAACTCATTAATTTCCCGTAAACGATCTGACTGGGTAAATATGAAACTAGCATAAACATATATGTGCCGCTATTTTGTAAATAAATAATATGAATTTTCCATCTATAGATGAGATAAATAAATAACTTGCAACTTATTGCGCATATACTACTCGTTTTAATGAATATTTTATTGCATTCCTATTTGCCATTCATGCATTAAGGTACTTGAACCTACTTAATGGTTCAATTATCATGAAAAAAATAATAAAAAATATTTCTAGAGTGTAAATGCATACGTACACTTACTGTTAATGCACTATTACTTTTCTGTTAATATAAATAATATACGGATTAATGCAATTATATCATTGTATTTGTTTTAAAACTTAAATTTCAAAGTGGGCTTTTAGCTTGTTTCCTACACGATGAATTTATTTTATTTTATTTTATTTCATTTGAGTTAATTTTAAATATTTACCATATAATCGAGTAGATTAGAGACACCAAAAATACACTCCATCCTGCTAGATGTCTATTTAAAATCATAAATACAATAAAGATTTGTAATTCAATAAATTTTAAAACCTACAAAAAATCACAAAAAAAATAATTTTCTAATTTTTAATCGGTTTGATTAAGATACTTAATAGCAGTGAGTTTTTTTTTTTTGTCATGAAATAAAGTATTTGTTCTTGAATGGAGAAAATCCCATTTGAATTTTATGTCCCTGCAACACAATTTACTTTTAAGCCATATTAAAAAGGGCTCGCTAAAGCGTATTCCTTATCTATCTTTAATAAATTCTTAATACTAAATCAAATTATTAAATTTATTTGTTTAATATAAAAATACACTTCTATGTACCCTACAAGAGCACTGCCGGTCATTTGACCGGTAGTATGACTGGCATTTTTGGTAGAAATATCCATCATCATGTAGAACAAAGTTTCTATAATTTTCTTAAGGCCAATATAAAAAAAATATGGAATATTTTGTGTACGTGTTGAGATCTTGCAGCCCTATCTCACTACCAAATGTTATCGTTCATAGAACATATGTCTGAATTGCTCACTCTTTTGTTTTTTTTACTGATCAGCGTTGATACAAATATTAGTCACATTTGACTAATCAATCTTGCTGGATATATCGGTCACCACTGACTTGAGAAACTAAATGAATTCATTCATCACCGTTAATGGAATTTTTTTATATTTAGTTAAATTTAAAAGAAAACACTTTAATCAAACGAACACTTTTTATTATCACTCTCCATGTGAACAAAACGGTTAAATTCGCCTAACAATCGCCAGAATGCGTAAATAAAAATTAACTCGTCCAACAATCGTCAGAATGACTCGCAAAAGCATCATTTGAAAAAGTAAAAAGTAATTTTACTCCAATAATCGTCTGGACGAATAAAAAAGAGATTCGCGAAATGATCCCGCTCGTCGTATAATCTTCCAAATGCTAGCTGGGTGAATTCTTTTACGAGTATGTGTTTATATTGATTTATTTTAATTCACAGTCTTATTCCGCGTTATTAAAAAATAAAAGCTTATAGGTCTTTCCGAGACTTTAGTAATTAAAATTATATCTAATTAATTCAACTTTCGGTAGCAGTAAACGTCAAGCAGAGCAATAGAAAAATAATACGTGTTAAGAAACAGTAACTGAAGCTTAAGAACAAATCAAAAGGGGAATGAATGGCTTCACTAAACAGTTAGGTAAATCAGGTTGGCTTACGTGTCTGCCCTACATGATTCCATTTTGAAAAGGTCCAGTAATTTTAAAATAAAAAAATCACATTTCATACAAATAATTGGAATAATTGGAGAGTTTCAAAGCACTAGGATTTCACATCATACATACATGTTATTTCAGTGTTAAAATTTCCAATGACTTGGCAGTGCTATTGTCTGCTTTAAAATATTTTATCATTGTAACCAACTCAACGTTGAATATTTTGGTATGTAAATCGATAAGATTTTTTGCCAAAAAAACTCCATGTGTGAAATAATACTAAAATGTTTGGTTTAACATTTCTGGGGTTTGCTTTGAAATGTCGAACAATGTTTAGAGCTCAAATTTATTTCTGATAGTAATTTGTACGAAAATCGATTCAACAGAATCCTTTTTAATTGTTCTATCTAGCATACGTTAATGAATGTATGTGCTCACGTATAAACACAACGTTTATGCTACTGCATTTACGAACATGCAATAGCAATTGTTTTATTATCGACAGTAATAGTGTATGTCTAACAGTACATTGACATTAACTGAAATATGCTTAAAGAAAGAATTGTTTATTGGTAGTAAGCTGTTTGTACGAGTATATTTGCAAAGAATAGTATGGTCTTAGATCATCGAAAATATATGTATGCAAGATTATACATGTGGCTTTTTACTAGTAACATGGTGTATTGTGATGTCAAACTGTCAAAATTGTGGCTTATTTCCATTTTGGTTTAATTTACATGTATTTGTAGGCATATTATACTCGTATGTAGCTGTGTGGTTGTATTTTGAAACTATTTTTAACGAACTTTATTCGTTTCAAGTGTACATACAAATCTAGAACAATAACTTACAACCATTTCACACTAAGCACACATTTTTTCTTAGTATGCGAAATGAACATGATATGGCTTTTAAATAACGAATTTTGAGTTATGGATTTAAGTATTAAAAATTCCTTCCATTTTAGTTGACATACAAGAACTTGTTTTGGTTATAAAATTCGGCAAGTCACAATTTGTGCCCAAAGTTCTTAAATAAATTACACTGATGGAGGAAAGAAATGTTGCAAAGTTTCAAATTTTTTTATCACTAAAAAATCGAATAATTATTTATTTTCACTTCAACTCCTCTTTATCATGCGGCGATCACATTAATGATGTATAATGATGGATGCAGTGTGCATGCGCCTTACACTAGACGATTTAAGAATAAATCTAAATTGCACACTGACTGAAGTCAGGAAAGGTCTTGCATTAAATCTTATTATACCTTTTATCATTATTTCTGTAGAAGTTTATTGCGAATAGGACTTGTGCCTAATACCAAAGATGCAAGTCTCCTTTGACAATGATACACGATATGTACAAGTACTATACGGTATTCATTTGCATAACAACAACTATTATCTTCTTTTAACGAACTAATGGCTTATTTATTTATTTATTTAATTATTTATTTATTTATTTATTTATTTATTTATTTATTTATTTATTTATTTATTTATTTATTTATTTATTTATTTATTTATTTATTTATTTATTTATTTATTTATTTATTTTTGTGTGAGATTCTACAACAAAACTTGAGTTTTAAAATAGCAGAAGTATACAATTCGGTAATTAAAAAATAGGGGTTTTTAGCAAGAATTGTGGTTTTCAATTATTGTGGCACCACCAACAACATGATCATTTTAACATTTAGTTTTTGACGTAGTCGTAGTAGATTTTGCTCGAAAATCGTATTAAAATAATTAAAAATTCACTACGAAAATGGTGGTTCTGTTAACGTTACATTTCGAAAAATTCGTGATACTTTCGGACAACATAATCGTCCTTCTGAAACCGCTATTAAGAATTCGGTCGTTATATTTGAGTCGACAGGCTAAATACAAAATATGCCGATACCAGCGCGTGTTCGACCGGGCCGTTCAACTTAAAATATCGCAGCCTTGAGCAACAGTATTGAACAAGATCCAAATTTGTTAAGTTCTCAGCATTTGGGGTTATCCAAAAACAGAACATGGCGAATTTTTCGTAAGGATTTGTCTTTGAACCCTAATAGGGCTCAACTGGTACAGGAATTGAAGCCGACTAACCATTCACATCGCCGTAGATTCGCTTAATTCATTTAGGAACAACCAGCTGGTTTTTTTTTGAATCATTTTTTGAGACGAAGCCCGTTTTCACTTGTCAGTGTACGTCAACAAGCAAAATTGCCGCATTTGGTACGCTATGTGTTCTGTAGGCGTGATTGGGCTGTTTTATCGAAGATGAGGCTGGAAATGCGGTGATGGTCCATGGATCACGATATCGCGAGATGTTAACAACTCAATTGGCGACGGCGATATAACTGACATGTGATTTCAACAGGACGGTGCCACATGTCGCAGAGCCAATGAAGCGATAAATTTATTGCAAACCAAATTTCCCGATAGCATAATATCATGAAAATCAGCTGTAAAGTGGCCAGCCAGATCGTGTGATTAAACACCACTGGATTATTTCTTGTGGTATTATGTCAAGGGACAGATTCTATACAAAGCCAATCGAATCCATTGCAGTCTTAAAACTCAAAATCCGTGATATGATTAACGAAATACAGCAGCGATTTTACCAAAAAGTGACTAAGAACTTTGATGAAAGAATCGATATTTGTCAGCGTGGCTGTGATAGACATTTGCAGATATAATTTTTGATTCATAATTGCAGAGCTTTTCTCTTCGTAATACAATAAAAATTTGAATCGTTTTCATCGAATCTAAATTGTTTGTTTTATTTCTTGTTCTTGGTGATTCAAAAAATTTACATATTGTTACGCTTCAACCTTTTCTATATCGTTTACTTGTTTGAGTTCTTTTAATTACTCAAAAATAACACAAAAACACAACGGAAATTGATTTTGAACTTAATGATGTTTTATTTTCTTAAATACTACTGTCTTATAAAATACACAAAGTAACTTGTTTAGTTAACAGTGCAAAAGCTTAGACAAAACTGACTTCTTTGTGCCTGGCAGTATCGGCTTTCGAATTTGGCTTTCTGCGGTTCTCGAACATAATAGAAAAATCCTTACCATGACAATAAGTTTTCTTGTGTGAGCATTTGTTGATATTCAGCTATGTTATAAAAGCGGCGTGGAGGTGGCAGTAGCGAACGTAAAAACATGTGGGTTGCAAATCAACAATTTTTTGTAAAGTTTATCCGTAATCCAATCGAGGGCATTAGTCTTTGTTTACAATTGCTATGAAGATTTTTCATACAGATTTCTTAAACAATTTAGTACATTCTCGTTGATGTTTCTAGAACTTTCTTGAATGTTCTGTTTCCGTCAGTTTGAATTTGAGTGCTCAAATTTGCATACACACGGTTGATTATACTGTGTTTAATCACCGCTGTTTTTTTATGTCATTTTGAATCTACATATAAATTTTGTAACAATATATTTTTAAAATTTTTTGATATATATTTATATTTTACACTTTAATTTTTATATTGCTTTTTTTAATAAAAACTTAAAAAAATTTTATGCAATAAATATTTTTGCATACGGGCAAGTCCCAGAAACAGTCCACCAAGCAAAATTTGTTGAAATTTATCCAACTTATTTTTTAACTTATTTTAAGGAATATTAGACAAAATATATAATTTTATAAATAAAACAAAATGTATTTCGAAATTAAAAATTTTCAGGTATTCATATCATTAATTTAGTGTTAATGAAGATGGCCCGATCGCAAGCCATGTTGTTACACACTGAATTCACTTCAATTTTATTAAAAAAATGTTGTGTTGAGTATTTCGGAATTATTAAAGTTAGTTACGAAATTTCAGAATAGAAAATAGAACAGATCAAATGTAGCGTGCGTCACAAAGGGTTCACGTCTTTTGATAAAAAACGACAAAATTTTTTTTGTTGCAACAAAACTTTGTGATCAATTAATTCATCAAAGGCCAACTAAAAAACCATGTTTTATGCCATTCGAAAGTGGACTTATATACCACTAAACACCATGCTTAAATTGCAGGTACCTCTTTTGAAAGACCCTAAAATAAATGTGAAAACGCGTTCGTCATCCATGAATTGCCCATAACTATAATTTTTTATTTACCATGGTTCTTAAGGCAGTCTTAAGTTTTTTGCAAGTGGGCGGTACATATTTCTGTATGTAACAATCTATTCATTTTTTCCATTTGCCGGGAAAAATTCCACAAAATTTCCAAGTACTCGCAAACTGTAGCTAATTCCCTTTTGTAACAGTTACATAGACACAATTTGAAATACATCTGAAAATTTTTTGAATTAGGTGTCATAAAAATGATTTCATATAATTTCCATCACTGTGAATTATATGCAAACAAGAATTATTACCACAATTAAAAGCTTTAGTTTTTGATTTTTTACTAGCGTGTTCTTTTTATCCTACAATTCACAAAAACAATTGAGTAATTACTAAAAACTCAGATGCATATTTTCAATGAAATTGCTTAGGATTATAAAAAATCTGAAAACAAGTATTCAACACACTGCTTGTATTATGAATAATTTTATGAATGTTCGAGTGTGAATGAAAATTTGAATGTGTGTATTTTCTTTATTTAAATTTTATATTCACACAATAGAACTAAATTAGTGAAAAAAAATTTTAAACACTTTTTGAAATGTTTTTCCTTTTGTGATTAAATTAACTGCAAAATATTATTCAAAATATTTGCTGAAATATTATTTTCCAAAGCAAAATTAAAAGTTTGAATTTAATCAACATACTTGAAAATTCATTCGTTGCCTTAACAATATATAGAAATAACGAAATGATTTTATTCTATGAAAAAAAGCAATAAAATATGTTTTTTAAAATATTAAATTTAGAGATCCAGGATCCATAATTTTAAAAATTATATATTATACAACAGTGTTCTAGCGATTTAATAACGATTAAGCACAATAGGAAATTATACCTGAATCCGCGGTTTGAAAGTTTTCATCTGTGATAAATATAAGAGGGAGTTGCTTGTACTGCATATTATTAAAATAAATCGGCATACGATAGCTTGTAATCCTTACGTTTATGATATAAAAAATTTGCTCGGCTATTTTACGTAAAACATCACGAGGAACATTTTTGTGCTATTGATGTTTTCAAATCGTAATTCTATTTTAAGTTTGTTCTATCGACGACCACATCGTAGCGTAGCGAAAAATTAGTCATATTCAATGATTATGAACTAGACTAGCCCAGCTGCAGTATACAATTGTTTTTTAAAAATATTCTGCCGCAGTCAAAAATTTCTAATTAACTTAATGTAATATATATTTATGAATAAAAGTTATAAGTGTAATGATGATGTGCAATGAGCATTTAAAGTTGTTTTCTTGACAATGACATCTTCAAGTGTGAAATTGCGTGCAGCCTACGACACATCTATCAATTTAAATGAGTTTTGATGAGCAGTATGTGTAAAAAACTTTACCGGAAAACTTGAAAGTGTTAACAAGTTAACAAAGAGTTAACAATCATTTTTTATTTAATAAATAAGTTATTCAAAAACAAAATTGAATGATTAATTTTGCGCCACCTGTTATGCGAATATAAGAGTTTAGAAAAGTTGTAATGTCGTAAGTACTGGTTATTTGTATTCTTTAATAAGTATTTATATATATCGTTGTTCTGATAAGAAACAGAATACTCCAATTAATAAAAAAGCTAAGTTTTTATGTACTTTTTGCGAAACCCCACTTTAGATTATGTGATTGTTGCAATATTTATTTACCACTCATTTATGACTAATAAATTGCAATTTTTTCTTTCTTTAGAAAACCAATTCAAGACAGATTTTTGCGTACTTAGGAACTAAAGCAAATTGAAAAATATATTGAATCTTTTGCAATCAATATTTTCTTGTGGTAACAATATCACCACAATAAATCTACGTTAAACATTTATTTTATAAAATTTTTTTTATCAGAAGAAAGCTTTCTTTTAACAATTTTGTTATTTATGACAAAATATTTGGGTTGAGTTCTAGCAGTTTGCTTGCGCATATAAATGATTTTCAAATAATAGTAGAGTAAATTGTTTTGGGTAAAGTGTTTTGTTTAATCCATAAAGAATAATTACCACTGACACTTTTAAAAATTTTCTGCTACACAGTAATCAAAAAGTATTGTTGCAGACTCAAAGTATTAATTAAAACTGTTGATACAGACATTATCAGAACAACAACAGTATGATGATTATAGAAATGGTAAACGATAGCAGATACAAATATATGATTATTGTGTATGCAAAAAGTCATGACCAGTTTGAAATTTTGAAGTTTCAATTTTGTTCCTTTAATAAAATATTATATTAAAAAAATCTTTGTTTATTCAAGAAATCTAAAGCAATCTATTGTAGAGAATGTCCAAATTTTAAAACTTCTCCTGGCTTTCTTTACACATATAAAATCTTGCATTATAGCGTTTGGGTCCTTTCTGAAGTTTTATAAGTTCTCACGACTTTTAATAGTTTCTGTTGACTTGGCTTAATGATCAAACAGTTTTTTGAGAAGTAATTAATCGATTAACCGATGTAACGTAAACACTTGAAATTCGTTGAAATTGGCCCCATAGCAACAAACATTAGAAAATAAACTTCGTGAAAATTTAAAGAGTGCATAGGCAAAAAATATTATTTTTAAAAGAAGGCAGTTTCTTATGAATCGTAATAGAAATTCAAAGTTTTCATAGGTTGTGTATTAACAAAATATGAAAATTAAAGGGTATGTATACAAGCAGTGTAAGAGATTCTTGTAAACCATAATATATATTGCAAATACTTACAAGCATTGTATTGTCACCTTAACAACAAATTTTAAAAATAGAAATCAATTGACAATTTCAGGGTGCCTTAATCAATCAAATATGGACTGAGTCTTGTGCGAGTCGGACTCGCATTTGGAATTTTCGGATTTATTTTTGTTCTGTTTAGTTTGTTCTTACGACAATAATAAAAGTAAATTTTTCCACACAATTCTATCAAGCATTCATGTTCCTTTTCAGTTTTAACTTTACTATTCCTTGGAAAATTAAATACTTACAAATTCTAAGTTAAATCAAATATTTAAATTGCGGTTGCGTTTCTTGTTTAGTTTTTAGCTCTGTTGTGATGTCACGTTAAAATGTAAATTTACAACTCACGAGGGCTGCCCCTGAAGTACTTGACATAAGCGAATATATCGTATTAAAAAAATACAGCTGTGAAATCACAAAGTTTAATTAAGGTTTGCGAAAAAAAAATATTTTCTTGCGTTTGCTACAGTTGAAATAAAATTGTTATTAATCTAATTTATTTAAGCTTTAGGTCAATTGTTTGAAAAAAGAATAACAAAATTTTTTATTAATTAAAACATCGATATTTCACCATTTCTTTGGGTGGCTTCTTCAGGGATATATAAAATTATGTAAATAAAATTTTTTTTAACAATAATCAAAAAATTAAAACATACAAAAATTGTCAAAACAAAAATATTAAAAAATTAACAACTGAAAAACTTCACGTGTACACAAACATAAAATATTACAATCCCCGACCTTTCAATTTTCATTTTCCATATTGAGTTTTGAAAAACCATTCTGGTGTAGAATATTTTCCAAATTTTGATGCTGTACTAACGAAAAGAACTTTGTTGAAATGTGACGTGAGTTTCGCAGAAACTAAATTCATAGACAATTTAAACAACATAAATATTTTAAGTTTTTTATTACAGATTAAAAGATATTTAGCTCGTGCTTAGTGTTAAAAATAAAAATAAAAATGTTGACTAAAAATAAGTCACCTTTGTTTCGTTACAATAATTTGGCAGATCTCATATAGAATTTTAATTGAAAATATTCCTGCACCTTGTTAAAAAGTAAAGGACCTCCCTCGTTGCTAAAAAAAGCATTAAATGATTCTATTTCAAATCAAGTACTTTTTTAGATAACATATTCTTTAACATTTTGCCAGGGTGTCAAATAAAACTAAATTCATTTTTTAACGAAATTTAAATTCAATTTTATTTTATCATGGTGAAACAGCAACACAAAAATAAAATCATTGTGTCTTCACAAGAACAACATCTTACAATCACATTTTTCATTAAAAAATACCAGGAAAATAATTTACCTTTTTCTATGCAATTACGTGCGCTTTCAAAGAACTTTCTGGTATGTGTTTAATAAATATTTGTATGAACAATTTTTCGTAAAGTACACTTGATGTACAAATCATATATATTTTTTTTTAAATACGGCAGGCTAATCTACATACAATGTTGAGAACAACAATTTTGGTGATGAAAAGTTTATATTTGTTTCATTGCCTTGATAAATTCCACCTCGACATGTTGAAGAACCAGTTTCTCGTCTTTGTACTTCTCGCACCGTAAAATTGTTCACTTAGAAGCCGATATAAAAAATATTTATCGCTTCTCGATTTGTAAGTAAAAAGTATTTCTGTAATGTAACTATTTTGTTCCTTAAAAATTCTACAGGTTCAAGTGTATAAATTGGGTCTGTTTATTTCAGGAAAATAGCACAAAGTACTCGAAGTAAGCAAGTAAATAATATTTATTGCAGTAAACTACATGTATGTATGTATAACTCGTTTGCTTATATTTTTCTCTCGTAAAATTCTACATATGCAAAGAAAATTTACAAATTTGTGTTTTAAAGTACTTAACAGTTTTGTGAGCTTATGTACTTAAAGTAGGACAGAGCTAATTTTTTTTATTTTTTAATCGAAGAATTATTTTAATTCTCTTTACATTAACTATTTTTTAACTTCTTGTGCATTTTCTAAAGTTTAAGACTTGATGTCCTTTTTTCGACTGTTGTAGCATATAACGGAACAGCATGGATGTTTTTAAATACTTTCTTCATCTAAAATAGTCAAGCTAAACTAAAACTACTCCTGTTATGCATTCAAGGAAACGGAAACGTCATATTCGTTTATATAGAAGTTATTGTAAATAAATAGTATGTGCTTAACCAGCAGAGAAACTCCAATAAAGTTAATAATCTCTAATAACCTCTAAATAATCAATTTCAATTTGTTTTTTATAAAACTATTAATATTAATCTAATTTCTTCAAGCTTAGGGTAAATTTTTTTTATAAAAAACGTTAACAAAATTTATTTTATTTAAACTCCGATATTTCAGCAATTCTGTGTGTGGCTTCCTTTATAAAAAAAAAATAAAAAAGTTTTTTAAAGCTTGAAGAAATTAGATTAGTATATATATATATATAAAAGGTTGAATAATATATACGAAATAAAATATTAATAATACTAAATAGGTAAAATATTAATTTTTGGAAAAAATGTGATTGAAAATTTCAAATACTAAAAAATTAAAAAAGATTTTCTCTAATTTAAATTATATTATTATTTTATTAAATTAACCTAATTAACAATTAAGGTACCTAATTTTATTTAAATAATTTGATTTATAAAAAATTTTATTTCTTTAGAAAATCCAAACAACTCTAACTTAAATTAAAACCATTTTCGAAAAAATTTACTGTTTTTCATATTATTTTTGTTAAGTGTTAGCAAAAGGCTTGAAATAGGTGCAAAATAACCTAAACAGATATTAAAAAAGATGGAAAGCAAAATATTGGAAAAAATATTTTGTGCGATTTTGAATATCGCAATCCTCAGCGTCGCGACCTTTTGAAAACATGTAAATGTATTATACTTTTTATACTTTACAACATGAGGCTCCGTTACGTAGTACAAAACAATCTACAAAATATAAAGAAATACACAAGAATGTTATTACTGTGTAAAAATCCAGCAGGAAATTTCAATAGTGAAACTGAACTGACTTACTATTGGCGAGACACTAGTACTAGAGATTTATAATATCCTAGACAATGATATTTACTTTAGACATTTAACATGTGCGTGTCATTAACAATCCCCTACTGACATTGGTACTATTGACTGGTAGTTCCTCTGGGGCCATATGTACACATTGGAACCAGTGATTCACTAGTACATTTTAGTAATTCTAGTCTACACTTTTGTTAATTTCCTGAAGTATATGTCGATGATTAAAATGCATACTTTGTTTACTTTTGAAGTTTTATTACGAAAAAATTAAAAGACTAAAAGGCCTTAATTCATAAAAATTTAGTTTTGCTACAGCGCTCCAATTTGTACGGCTAAAGGTTGTCTAAAGGAAGCCGGCGTGATTCTTTTTAATTAAACCACGGCCCTTTTATTTTTTAACACATTTATCTAAACTAAACCGGTAAATGGGGCTTTTATGAACTTTCGCAAAATAAAAATATTAATATTGTTAATAAAATTTGAAAAAATAATCGATTAATAAGAACCATTATGCCAGCGACATATTTTCAGTCATCTGCCGTTGCCCCAAATTTTATTTCTTATCAAAGACTAATATAAAAATGTTGAAGCTTTGTTGACAATGTATCCAAACAGTCACCAAAATAGTAGACAAAAGTGGTGACTTAGAAAACCTTTCCCACAGGTTGCTTCAGGGAAGTTATGATACACAAATACATCACATATGTATGTAATAGAGAATCCATTTATTTGAGTTTTGGTTTTGTCGAGTAAGAAATTAATCGATATTGGTATTTTAAAATTGAGCGATTAATAGAATACAGGTTTTAAATTATTCGAATAACTCGACAATTCAAATAATTTAAAAAAATTTCAGATAATTGTGTACAATGGAAGAAATGTTTGATATGTTACTTTTATTATTAATTAATAAACAAACAAAAAAAGAAATAAAGTGAAAATGTAGTTAAAAATAAACAATAAAATAACAATTCATTTGTACTTAAGAATAAAGTTCTGAAACTTAAAAAAAATATACTACATCAAAAACTACGTTTGATGAAAAATTGTACTGTTGGCAAGATTTGATTCACATCTATTAAAATAGTCTTCAAACTTGTAATATTTTGTATAGCTTTGTAAAGTTTACACAAGCAATTGCTTGCATTTAGATCCACATTTTCTTCTTCCAAAATGTCATAGTCTCATACATTTTCCTAAGATTTAATGTAAAACAACCGATCATGCAATTTGATTGTAGCCTTTCGAGCTGTATTTTAAAAGTTTATCATTATTGTGAAACTTTGCGAAATTAAGATAAAGATTAAGTACTTTAATTCGCATCTCGCTTGTTCTGGCCTTAAGGCAAGCAAGTATATCTCTTGAAAAGAAATTATTCGCGTTTTCGAAATTGTTGGTTAAGAACTTTATCATTCCATCCAACTCAAATAATGTTATTCGTTAATCGAAATTAACCACTTTTATTATTCGATCATATAATGAAAAAACTTTACTCGATTAATCGAACAAAGATTAATCGAGTAGATACTCTAGTATATATGTAGGTTATAATAGAGGATGTTTGTTTGAACGTCAAACCGCAAAAGAAGCATCAGCAAGCTGCAATGAGTCGCGGTTTCTTGATGTAGGAAATGTTTTAAATATAAACTTTATATACACGCAGCTAATAATAAGGAGACCTTGGGTTCATCAGTTTATCATCCCATTCTTACTTTTGGGTATCAAAGTAATCGAAGAGGGTAAAATAAAATTCCTTTATTATTATGGTACATATCTACATTTACTTATATAATGATTTAAGCGAACAAATTCACATACACTTATGTTTGATATATAACATATCATATATCATGTAATATAAAGTATAGGAGTTTCTTTTTACTAACAACTTTTTTATTAAAAAAATGTTAAAAGAAGTTTCAGGAAAACGTGTAGTTAAGTTGTGCTTTTTCTTCTTTCATTTGGATTTCTTATTTATTTCCCTGTTCAATTTTATTTTCACTGCGCACAGTAGGGAGGAATAGAAGTTTACAATGCATATTAATAAGAATTATTATTACAGAAATATGTTAAAAAGAAAATATTTTGCATATTAATACTTTAGAAAATTTAAGCAAAAGTGAAAAGATAAAAGCAAAAGGGCAATAAAAAAACACTAGATATGTAATTTCAAAGTAAATACAGAGTTTTCTAAATAATCCTAACATGCCTGATTCTGAACTTTGTTGTTTTCTACAGTAATCATATATGAAAGATAGTAATGCTTATGGTACATGACGAAACTAAATAAAAACAATTTGTTAAAATCTAGAAAAACAATGAAATCATTCAACAATAAATCATTAACCATTTAAAGAAAATAATTATTTAAAAAATAGTAAATGGATTTCTTTAATTCATAACTCGCTAAATGGTTTTTAAGTTTCGGATTAGTTGAATAAAGCGCTTCAGTTTTTTTTTCATGTTTGTTTTTTTATTTGTGTTAAGTTTTTCTCCTCTTTCACATTCTCCAGATTTATATTTTAGTTTTTTTCACAATATTTTAACTCTCGATATTATTTATGTTTAATTTTTAGTACTTAATCATTTTGCTTTGGAATATTTGTGGTTTTTTTATTTAACATTTTACTGATTCCATCTTGAAATGAAGCAAGCAATGAGTATTTCATTTCAATGATTGTCTTAGGATGAGTAAGATAATTTTCAGGGAAAGCAATTATTTTTTCTGTTTTTGATTTAAATACGTTATTAGAAAAGATTTGTGGTGTTTTTACCATATTACTTCTTCTATTTATTCTTGGTATAGCTAATTAAAATTATTTGCTGTTGCAAGTCATTGTATCTTTCCCAAGTTTTTTTTTGTTGCATCTAACATATTATTGAGTGTTTAACCACCAAAACTTTATTGTGAAATATTTGGAATGTAAACTCTCGAAAGGTTGTGTTTTAACAAGAAATTTAATTCAAATTTTAATTGTAATAATTTGATAAAAATTAGCGCGGAAAGTTCTAGTGATGAAAGTACTGAACAGTTGTTTCAAATTTTAGTTTTCCTTTAAAAATTTGCCATAAACAAATATTTAATACCATATTTATTTAATTTAATACTAAATTATTGCCTATTATATTACAAATTTGTCCGTTTGTAAATATTTGAAAATACATTTGTTTACATTAAAATGTGTCATTGCAATTATATTCACTTGTAATGAAATGATGTTTCATTTGCATAAAGAAGTGAGCTCTAATAAGTGAATTAATTTGCATGAAAAATACATACTACACATAAATACATTAATTATAAAATACAAACAATAAACTCGTACATAAGTATTAATATTGAATAGAATTATCATTTAATACTTACTGTGTATATAGTAGAGAACACCAAACGATTAATCGTTGCTCGAATCATAGAAGAAATTTATTGTACTAATTGATCGAACAATTAAAAGCTACATATTGCGATTAAGGAATAATCGAAAAAGTAAAGTTGATTGATCGCTTAATCGATTAAAATCTATTTCATAGTAAGTTCTATATCATGTTAATTAAAATCAGTCTTATAAAAATTATGACCGGGGTGTGCTCCATCATCAGTGCTCTTATGTGTTTCCATATAATCACTCCTTTTTAGTTATGTTAAAATTTTAATATATTCAGGTGGTTTTTGCTTTAACCAATTAATAAAAGCAACCGAAATTTAAATAAGTATCTTATTCTCTTTCCGGTCTTAGTTTGTACAAAAATTATTTAAATTCACATTAAACCGAGCCATCTATAAATTGGAGAATACATGGAAAAGACACATTAGGGGGTGTATCGGCTCCCCAGACAGCAACGTTATTTGTGTATGTTCTGTCCTTTAATTTGAATTTCATTAAATTAATTAATTTTTCCTTTGTTTATTTAAGACATGGTTAGATTTCACTTCTTTATGTTTGTAATTGTCAACAACAAAAAAACACACAAAAAAACTACAAACTTGCGTTGTTCCTCTTTAAGAATAAGTATAATCGACTAATGCATGACATGAAACAACGTTATTCATATTTATAAAAATGTAAAAAGTGCACAAATCCAGCTTAGTTATTTATGATGGACAAAATACAAGAGCAAACATTTGCACTTCAAAGAAGTTTCTTGATTATCTCAAAGGCAAAATAAATTTGAAATGAACTAAATTACTCTTGTCTTCATTCATTAAAGTGTTCCGATATTGAAAACATATGAAAATGGTTCTGAAATAAGAGAGTTTGGCAACAAATTGTGTAATCGGTTGTTTTACTACACTAAATCTGATGAGTTAATTTGGAAAGGGAAAATATTAAACTGAGCAATATTTGTTATGACATAAACAATAACACTGTAACAAAAATTAAAAAAAGGAATACAAATAGTTTTATCAGAAATGATTTCATGTGTCTGTAGACAAGACAAAGAAAAAAAGAATATATGGAAAATCATTTGTAATGCTTTCAAAATCGCCGACACATATCACAATCACGAAAATTCACGCTCACGAAATACGAAAAATATTAAGAATTTAAATGAAAAAAACCAATGGTCGTTGACTAAACTAAGAAATCATTTGAAACGTAAGAAAAGGTTTAATGATGAAGAACTCTCCCAAAATAGATAAAATAATCTCGAAAACATAAATCTGCTAGTCTAATGATTATAATGTTCTAAATATTATCTTCATATTGAAAATAATTTACAGCTATCAAAAATTCTTAAAAAGAAGAACAAACTTTTTCAAATAAAAAGTAAAAGTAATAAAAATAACTAAAATGTGTCAAAAATTATTTAAAAGATATATCATATTGTTGTTCAGGATTTAAAATCGTACCTCGCCATTGGCACGGTTTCAAATCCTGAACTTCCAAACATGTTTATTTTTTAGAGAACTTTGTATCCATTTTAGTTATTTTTGTTGCTTTTACCTCTTATTTTAAAAACGTTGTTCCACAGTTTATTTAAAAAACCACGGCACAATCTCATTTATAATATATATTTTTTAATTTTTGCGTCGTTTCCAATTTTATGAACGATAAAAGGTTTATTTTTCAAAAATATCCAATATGTTATCAGATAGGATTTTGTACAGTGATACAATAATTATATAATGAATTCAATAAGTTGTCGACGTTTTTATTTGATATAATATAATAATAATACCAAAAATTAAAATAATTTAACGGTGTAAGAAAAAGTTTTAAATTATAAAATATAACAACATATTTTAATTCACTATTTTAATTTTATTTTTTCTTTTAAACTCGAAAGATGTACGTATGTGTGTATGTAGTGGTATTCTGATAGTTATCTTTTTAAAATTTTGTTAACTTTTCTATTTACTATAGTGTATTTATGACGGACAGACGGACATCGCTCATTCGATTTCTCTATCTATAAGGATCCGGAATATATATACTTTGTGGGATCTTAAATAAATAATGAAGAAATTACATGTGGAATGACAAACCTATATATCCCCTTTCCAAATTTTTTGATGGAGGGTATAAAAACGCAATGATCACAACTATATTTCAGTTTTACTAGAATATTTTATATGATTTAATTAAAAATTGGGCAATACTAATACTTTTCAAACAATGCATACTTATACAAAGATTACCAAATATCTTCAATATCTTGACTAAATTATAAAATTATCAATTAGGCGGTGTAGTAAGCTGTAGTTTTGCAGAAATTCATGATCGAAATTTTTACTATTAATCACATGAACTATTCTGACTTGCTTACCAAGAACATTTCATCATTTTAATCAACTACAAAATCGATCAATAACAAGATTACTACACAAAGATAACAAGCTTTTAAGCTTATCAAATCAGCAATAAATCCCTTGTTCCCATTAAAAAAAGGCAGTAAAATTATAAATTTACAGCATTTATTTATTGAAAATTATAACGATTGCCTCTTTAGTTTGAAGATTAGAATCCTTTTACTTTTTATTGTTTGTATCGTAGCTGCAAAAAAAGCTGAAGCAGTTTACGTTTTTTCGTGACTTATAAAATGTAAACAAGAACTTATTATCACTACTAAAATTTTTATTAATAAAATATATTATAATAAAACTGTTATGCCAAATAAATATTTGCAGGCGATATTTATAATTTGAAAATTATATGAATTATTCGAGTTAGTCATATTATTTAATTACCTTTAAAACCTTAGTTGAATACTCTAATACATGGCGACACAAAAGTACTCTGGAATTGGAAATAAAACGAGTATATTTCGCCGCCTTTAAAATTAATAACAAAAATATATTTTTTGTTTAATCAGTCCATCGTTGCTAATGCAGATCATCAGGGAACTAACTATATGTCCCATTAATCGATTTGATTTTGTTTTTAATAAAACTATTAGTATTTTACTAAATATGTAAAATATTAATTTTGGTTAAAGTGTGATTCAAATAAAAAGCTCATAAGTATTCCATATCTACAGTCCTTTCTTTTGTCTATTGAACAATGTAAATATTTTCATGTGCATGCCAAAAAATCAATAAAAAATATAGTCATATATTTACCGGCCGAATGCACAATGGTTATTTTCTCTATTCGACATTGTCCTAAAAAATCCAATTCTCCGACTGCTGTTTCGTCAAGAAATTCCTCAGTATTCTAATGCAAGATTTTTAATCTAGGCAGTGAATATGTTTTCCGTTTATGTTTATTCTCGAATAATAGAAAACATGGAAGCTATCATGCGGATAGCTTTTTCATTCGAACATTTATCTAAAAAATGTAGATCAATCAAAAAGTCTGTCAAAAATACATGCATATTGAGATCGTAAATTTCGTCCATGACTTTTGACTGGAGGACCTGAAAATACCTTCATTACTTGTATGTCCACATTTGAATTCTAATAGTTCCATAAACTTCGCCTACTACAACTTTAAGTAAAAAGGTTGCTCGGCGATTAGATTTTTCTCGCATTTTTTTTTGTTCACCAATCGATTGTTCATACAGATTTCTATATTGATAAGTTTGGTAGTCGTATTTTAAAGTTTATAATTTTTTTTATTTTTGTTTCATTTTGCAAAGATATCCATATATTTCACACACCTTTATTTTATACTGGAAGAATCTCTTAAATAAATTCATCTTCAAAATAGACAAATCGGAAATATAACAAAAAATCAAATCTACTTATAATAAAATGCAAATATGCGGATAAAACTTTCGACGAAAAAAAATTAAATTAAGAAATGGATAAATCTGGAATATTATTATTTTGAAAATAAATAATCAATTAGATTTATAAATTGCAGATAACCAGCATAAAAAATACAAACGATTTTTTAAGTGAATTTAACATCTTATTCAAGAAACTCCTTATTGCATGATTAGGTGATAGAAATAAATCTAATAGCGGCATAAATGCATCATTAAATTATTCCTAAAACTTTTCATTATGGTTTATTTTGCAAACATAATTAAATAACTAAAATATTTTTATGCAGAACAAGAAAAAATTATTTTAACGCGTTTAAAATTTAAAATGTTTAAATTTCCATTTAAAATCTCCTCAGTAAAATTTCCAACATGAAAGAGATTTGCATATCAAATACTACATAATTTATATGTATGTTTTCAAATTGAAATACGTTTTAAAATTATTGAGGTAGATGTATGCAAATGTAAAAAATTACTTTTCCATAATAAATAAGCCAAGACAGCGCAAATACAAGTAATAGAAAATCATTTTGAACAAGTTTAACAAGGGTAGACTAAGACGAATTATATACACCACTTTCATTTACTGGATTAAAAAGAAATCGAATTATCAAAAGAACCAATAATATTCAGACACTTGCAACAAAAACTAGCTGCATTTATTTTATGTATAATTAAAAGAGAAAAATATTCATCTACACCAAAAATTATCTAAGCTCTTTATTACGCAGTTACTCAGGCTTAACAAACGGCATGTCTAATCAAATATTCCCAAAGATTAGCTCTCAAACTAAATTGTTCAAGTCAAATGCAAAAAGATTTATACAATGGAGTTGGAAAATCAAGCAAATGTAAAATTTATTTTTTTATTTTAAGGGAGTAGAAATTCTTTTGTAGAAACACATGTAAAATTGCAAAATCCTGTAAACTTGAATAATGTATACATTCTCAAGTAAAAACATACCGCAACATGAGTTTAAAACCAAATAAGAAATTGAAAATTTACAAAGAGGCAAAATGAACTGGAAGCTTTGGAAAAATGAACAAAAAAAACTATGTTCAACATGTTTGAGTAGCTGTAATCTAAAAACGTAGTGTAAGTAAAAGAAAAAAGCATAAAATGCGAAAGAACAACACTTAATTTATACACATGCATCGTTGTTTTTTTAAGGATACGAATTATGTAAAGGTACGGTCACACTTGCCAAATATTTTTTTAAATATGGCTTCGCATTTGTTTAAAATAATATAAAAATAGTACCTTATGATACCTATTGGAAAGTTTTGAAGCAATGCTGCCAGACGCTGAATAAAAAGGGGGCAAAATTGGTTTTTAAAAAGACCTGAATAAGCTAAAGCGCCCAAAAAAGTTAAGAAGAGGCAAACAATTATAATTTATTGATATATTAAAAGCATTGCTATGCCGTTTTGGAAAATAAGACTTTAAATTTTTTCCTCAAATCTGGCGCAATTTTTTTTTAATTTAAAATTTTTTTCTATTTCCTGCAAGCAAAAATATTTTTGAAGAGTTTAAAGCCCCACAGAATTTTCTTTCTATTGATTATAATAATTTTGTTATTCAGATTATGTTTGAGGAAATTTTCGGCCATTTGAAAAATTCAACTACCAGATATTGAATAAGTAATAAATAGTATACTATTTAATGAAACTCAATATACAATACCGATGGAGCACAAGTAGTCTATCCTAAAATATAAACCGAAATTATTAGAAATTTGTTTATTTGTTTTGGATTGAGCACGTCTATACATACAAAAAGAACAATTTCGGAAAATTAAATTGAAAGAATAAATTAAATAATAAACCTTTTGAAATTTTTTAAAAAAGATATCGAAATATGTCTCGTATAATAAATTTAATAATTACTATAATAATACGTTTACAAAATGATTATAAAAAATATTTTATGTTTTTATTTTTCAATTTTCAAGTCTAGTTGGGAATAATTGGGCAAAAAAAGCAAAATCAAAAAAGGCCAAAAGTGGGTGTAAAACTAAAATACATCATTCGAAGCCAAACATTTATTTGGTTTATTGTTTTTTCATGGGGAAGGAATAAGTAATTATGTAGTTTTTTCTCTATTTAAATCAATGCAACTAAAATAGGTATACGTTTAAACTGGCGGTCGAATTTTGACCACTAGACGAACTCTAATTTATATAAATAAACAACAGTTTCTATAGTTGTAAGATTCTTTGTCACCTTCATTAAATAGCAAAGTATTGAAAAGTCACAATTATCAACATCTTGCACTGCAATATGTTAAACATTCAAAGGATGTGGTAAACTTTGGTACGTGTTTGCAAAGTCAATGATTTTACCATAAATTAACACAAAAATACAAACTCTTTTATTTAAGATAATGTGGTAAGAACAAAACGAAGAAATTAAAAAAAGTAAAACGATGAATCTTTGTTAAATATTTATCATGTACTATTGTTATTAATGTTATGTTTTGGTCTCAACTCAGGTCGCAGATACTTCTTATAGAAATAAATATGTAGGTGTCATTGGGAACATTAAAATAAAATCAATGTCTTAGAAGAGCCCAAAGTTAAACTTCAAAAGTATATTTCTTTGCATGAGTCCTTATTGGTATAAATATTTTTTATTTTTATATATACTTTTGCGTTCAGTTGTTTGTTGGACTGGGAGTATTAAGAAAATAATATTTTTGTGACATGACTCCAAGTATTGAAATTTAATACAGCAACTCTCTTAAGTTAATAAATTTTTGTTGCGAGAGTAAAAAATAAAACTTGGACACAACACAATAGTATTTTATACGACACGTTTGAAAATTAAGAAAAGCAAATGGGTTGCGATGTTTGAAATGTTTATTAATGGTTGTTTGGTAGCTCATGTCTTCAGTTTGGTTAAGATAGCAATGGTATTTTTAGTTAGTTTGTTTATTTGTTTTTTCTTCGCCTGGTATATGCGTGACTTTACAACTGTAATTGTTAAACGTTTTCTAAAATATTGCTTTCAAATAAGAAATTCACAATAAATAATGGGATTAGAACTTTGCTTGCTTCTGGCTATCAAGCAATTAGTCGTTGATAGTAAATCATTTAATCATAATGAAAGGGTTCTTTTGGAAAAAGCTCGGCTTACGTGCCGCATGTTGTCACTTTTTGTACTTAATGAATTTCGTCTTTTACGTACTGGAAGTCAACATTGCATAGTCGTGGTAGTCATTTAATAGATATAATTTTTAAAAAACTTAAATCCCATGGAATTTTGCTCCCAACATAATAAAAATTTACTCTTATTCTTTAATATTTTGTTGTTTTATTTCAAACTAAAGTTCGGACTCT
Organism: Gymnocheta viridis; assembly: GCA_956483585.1. Classification (NCBI taxonomy): domain Eukaryota; kingdom Metazoa; phylum Arthropoda; class Insecta; order Diptera; family Tachinidae; genus Gymnocheta; species Gymnocheta viridis. Next base: position 122,646,231 of record OY101440.1, read on the forward strand.
CTTATAAAAACACCCTTTACATGCACATACATAAATAAATGTATCTGCCAATACATGCGTAAGTTTGTGAACGAGTTTTATCAGCTCTTCCGGCAAAATTTTGGTGTTTTGTTTCAATCTTTTTTAACTTTTTCTTTGATTCTGTCACGTGCTTAAGTTTTAACGCTGTTTAGCAAATTAGAAGCAGCATAAATAAAAGAAGGTAAAACATTTTTTACACAATGCGCGGAAGGCCATCAAAAAGTTGTTTGAGGGCTGAGGATGCTTCATGGAATTTGTGTTCTCTTTTAATGAGAATTTTTAAGTTTTTAACATTTTTATAAATTAATTTGTTTATGCCCACTGAGTTCCTTTGGGATGGCATGCATAAGTTATCAAAATTAAATATGTAAATTTTAATTTATCAATTAAGATTCGTAAAGAATCTTTGATATTGTAATATAAGTTACCTGCATTTCCCAAGAGCACACTAATGACACCGGCCTTTGCATCCTTATTTATTTCAGATTTTTATTATATGAAGGTATATTACTTAAGTTGAATTACAAATACAAAAACTAATTATTGATTTTTTTGTTGCTTATGTTATTAAAATTTCTTACATTTCAATCTTTGATTACGAGGACGGTGATGCAATTGACGACGTTGTTATGCGAACACATAAGTCAAGGGCAGCGTTTTACAACCAGAGAAACGTCTGGACATCCAGTTCCCTTTCGCCAAATCAAAGATATACATATATAAAATCTCTATGGCTCCAAAGGATGTTTAAACGTAAACTGCAAGCTTTCAAGAATAGATGCCTGCGCAATATCTGCTCAATGGCCAAGAACAATAGCAAAATAGCAACAACTACAAATCACTGAGCAGGAAGGCATCAACACGCAAATCAGAAGAAGAAAATACTACTGGCTAGGCCACACACTCCGTTATCCTTACGACGAAATATTTCACGCAGCACTACAATGGAACCCACAGGGCACACGCTTGCGTGGAAGGAAGAAACATTTTTTAACTAACTTAGACACATTGCAACAGACAGAAACGAATGGAGATTCTATGTATACAGATTATGGTCCTGATGGCATACGCTAATAAATATATATTACAAGGTCTACTAATACTCGTAATAGGAGACAACCATTCAATATTATACACAAATAATAATTTTTTCCATAATTTTTTAAAACTCTTTTTTTTGCATAATAATTTTTTAATGTGTTTTTCTTCACACAAATAAACTTTATTCCATCTTGAATATAGCTTGTGAACTCAAATAAAATGTCACGCAAATATGGTTCTGCTAAGCGATGAATACCGTGATGGTCAAACAAAGGAAGAGAAATGAAAAACGATTCAAAATAGAAGAAAAGTGGCCAAAATAAGTCGGAAAAAAATAATAAACGAGTATTTATTCAAACAGCAAAAATCAGTCAACGCAATAGATTGATACACAGGGGATAACACACTGAAATCGGCTGGTAAGCATTTTTCCATGCATGGTTTAAAGGATAAATACATATTGAAAATATTTATCATTTCTTTAATATAGAATTTTTTTTTTGGCAAAAATCTTTGTGCTAAAAATTTTGAGCAACTAAAAAGAATTATAGTAAACTTTTATTAAATAATTCCAAATGAAGACCTTTTTTGAATTTTAATATTTTAATGGTTTTATTTATAAATGTATAAAGTTATGTTTCGCAAGACAAACTTATATCTTTCTGTAAAACAATATTAAATTAAAAATTCATTAATATAAAATGTATAAACTGCGGTGCTTCCCCCAAAATGTAAAGACAAAAACAAGTAAATCCCTGAAGGAAATAAAAAAAGAAAAACAGAAGCATAAAATTAAATGTTATTTTTGCACGTATAAACATTTATTGTTGTCTTTTTGGTATATTTAATTTTATGTTACTTGTTTTTGGGCACTTTTTTTTAAGATGGCAAAGTTGTAATGAATTTTTTATTACTTTTCTTTCTTCGTCTTTGTACTAAGTTTTGTTTTTAATGAAAATCTATTGCCAATTTATTAGGTCTAAATAAATAACGGCTAAAAAAACTTATGCTCTCTTGTGATGTTAAAATAGACTAAAAATCGTGGAGTCCGATACCAGTTTTAATGGATTTTTTGTCAAAGAAATGAAACACGAATCTTAAAAAAAATGCAAGATTTAAACACAGTTGTCGGGAGCGATACATGATTTCTACTTTTTAAAAAAGTAATATTCTTTATGTATATGCAATAAAGCAAACCAAAAAACATGTGTTATTGAAAATTAAGCTTGTGTTGAAACATTAAGAGAACTCAGACTATTTAGAAGGATTCTAGAAGCCGTTCTAATCAGGTCATCTCGAACAAAAAAATATGTCTAATTTATGCACATAAGTTTGTGGTTTTGAAGAAAATAGCATACTCACTAGTACTGGCGAATTCTACTACTTTTCATTATTCAATAATATTCAATACTTTTCATTTGGGCACTCAATACTAATCGATACTTTTAACGGATTTTTTGAATTTGTAACGCATAGTTTTTATCTGCAAATTGAAGTACGTGTAGTTTCTTCAAAAATTAATAATAGATCTTCAACTATTATTGGTTTTGTATGTCTCTATTATCAAATAAAAAATAAATATAAAGATAGCTTTTAATTTAAAGTTAACAACAACTTAAGAAATAATTTAATTGTTCTCAAAAATAAACTATTTAGTTTTGATTTGTTTAAAGAATCTTACACCTAGTTGTGTTTTTATACGGTGATGTATTTTTATCCACTATTTTAGCCACTCAACTTGCTTAAAAATACAACTCTGAAAGTATCTAGTAAACAAAAAAATAAATAAATACTCGATACTCGGTACCCGCTACTCAACACTTTGCCAGCACTAATACTGACAAGCACATTTTTTGTAGCTTTTTTATATCGTAGCGTATGATTGATATTAATACGTCATAACAAGTACTCGCCCCAATCACATTTTTTTTCTGGTAGTTTACAAAATTTTCATGATAATTAGAATTCGTATGTTTATGCGCAGTGAAAAATTAACTCACAAATGTGTCAATAAGATCCTGAACTTATCTGAAAATGGTGCAATGTCGGAAGATTTTTTACAAAGACTTTTCATTACAATAAGTTACCTTTCTTGACACTTGTTGTCTTAAAATCATATCTATAAAGCAAAAGATATAGATTTCAAGAATTGGTACAAATACTACTCATGGCAGAATATATCAGACATTATAATGTGAGGGGTTGTCTACCATTCGGTTCCAAAAGTAAAGATAAATAAAACAGGCATACGGCTGTGATTTAGATTTTAGATATTCGATTTCGACCTTGCAGTGTAACACATGATTTTCAGACTCAATTCTGAGATTTAAACGTGAAAGTATCCCCAAAATAAGAACCTCTGCATCATACGTTTTCTCAAGTTGGCAGTATTAATAATTTAATGACCATACAAATGTTTTTATTCAAGGTGGATTTTTATCACTTATTCTATACATATTTTAACACGGTTATATCTCGGCATACCGTACGTATACTTATTATTTTCCAAATATTCAATTTTCCATTTTGACATAGCTAACGAAAAAGTCTAACGGTGTCGAATCGCATGAATCTTAGTGGCCGATTGACGTCACCAAAAGGTGAAAATTCAGTTTCAGGAAACTTATCAGGCAATAAAGTCAAAGGCTGGTGTAGCGTGTGTCTCATAGTACCACATATTGTCCAGTTTATAATCTTTATTTGTAGGCAAAAAAATGTCGGTTGTCATACAGCCATAGCGCTCTCAATTGATGCTAACAATTCTTTCAGAGTCAATGAACTGTCAGATTTGTAGAAAGTTTTAACTTTTTTACGTGTTATTCGGTTGTTAAATGATTCATATTATTAAATGGCGAACCTTTAAATAAGTAATTGACGCTTTAGATGACAGATATTTATCATTTATTTTAACTTGATTATTATTATTTTTTTATTGCCGACTAGAAATAAAAAGTTGTATGTATTCCAATACCTGTTAACGCCATCAGTAGAATAATATATTCATTCGTTAATGATTTGGTTGTTGTTAACATAATATCTCAAGAACATGAATTCCAATTTTATTTCCATGATGTTTTTCTCTATAATATTGAAATACAAAATCAAGAGACAAGTAATAAATACAAAATATCCTTTTTTCATTATAAAAGAATCAATAAAACAAACCTCTTACAACCACAATTAGAGTTGAAAAAAAGTCAGCCTAGGTAGTAATGGTAAATTATTAAAAAAAGAAAAACAATTGGCTGATTATTGAGTTCTTGTTACAACTTTGATATTGTTTCAACTTTTCATTTGCTTTAATCTAAGTTTAATATAATATCACCAGTTGTTCTAAGAAATGTTTGGCTAAAATTCCCTGATCTGCATTAGCAACAATGAAATGCGCATAGGAACAAGTTGTACCCCTCAATAATCAATTTCAATTTGTTTTTAATGAAAGTGTTAATATTTTACTATATTTTTTTTTTTAAAGAGAAGTAACACTTAGGCAATTAGTATGCCTACCAACCCGTAGGTGTGTTACCTTCTTTGGGAAAGGGATAGTGAGAGAGGACAGATGGTGAAAGAGAGAAAGCTTAATTTTTACAACTCTGATTTTGCGCGCTGTGTTAGTTTTTAGATCAGTGTTGCAGCGCCTCTGATGTCAAGTAGGCGCATTAAATGTGTTTTAAGCTGTTGTAGCCATTTTATTAATTATTTTACTTCGCCGGCGATTTTGTTACAATACGGACGAAGGAGGGCGCTGTAATGTCTGCTAGCATACACCAGTATCAATTGCTGCCAGTACTGTTCAGTGACGAGTGGTGCTATGCCTTCATCACTTAAACATTCCGACAACAACAAATATAATGGCATACTAATGCACATCTGAAAAATGTTGGATGTTATGACTTGTCTGAAGCTGGACTCGAACCCACGTTCTTAGACATTATTTGCTTTGCAGTCAACGCGCTAACTACTTCAGCCAACAGCACCCTAATGTATGTAGGTAAAATATCAATTATAGGATATAGTGCGATTAAAATTTTAAAATACTAAAATTTTAGCAATTTCCATAAAAAGCACCAAAAGTAATTATGTTTTTATATCAAGAAGTGCTACGCACAATAAAATGTAAATTTTTAGAAATAAAATTCAAGTTTTATTGAGTTGTAGTGGCACTTTAGCAGAAACGGCACTGCTGCACAATTCAATTAATTAAAAGAAAAAAAAATGCTTTACAGCGACTTATCAAGACAAAAGGTTGTTTAATGAAAGAAATTTAGCAGAAACTCATTTAAGTTTACAAAATCAGTAAAACTTGCACTGAAGAGCTTGAAGCAAACAAGTAAAGTTGATTTTACTAAATATGCTCGTATAGTATTCTTTCAGTTAAATTTTGAATGCAAAAGCAATAAATTGCATTAAGAAATAATGGCTTTTAATATACTTTTTTTTAAGCAGATGAAATGTAAAATTTTGTCTACATCTAGTGTGGTTGCTTATTTCATTAGTTTAACATTGCGGTGTCATTGTTGGCAAGTTCTTCCCAACCTTGATTATAAATAACGAGTTCAAAATGTCAGAAAGCTAATTATTAAATGTGGCACATTGTTGAACTTGCTTGTGAACCAACAACATCAAATTGAATTGAAACCTCGATGCAATTCAGTCGAAAGGCCCATCGGTATTGACAGTTTAGCCTTTTACAGGCTACATTTGCATTTTCTTATCTTTAAGCTTTGAAATTTGCGTTTTGGATTCGTGGCTTTTTTTTAGCAATTTGTTGTTTTAAGTTTAGCCTAAAAAATTTTTGTTTTCTGCTAAATACACACAATAATTTTAAAATATATAAGAAATTTAATTCAATAGACGAAAGTAATTACACTGACAACAAAATTACATTGACTGAAATCCAATTGCGAAAGGACAAATTTTGTGCCAACAGATGAGTTTTTTAAGGAGATGCGACAATTTAGAAATGCGCTGCAATAAAATCCATTTTTTTATTTGGTATTTAGTATTTAGGTAGCTAGTGTTACCCCCAACTAACGCTCAGGTTGAAAGACTTTTTAGGATCATGAAAAGAATTAAAACTACAACGCTACAGCCAATTGAGCAAGGTACTGTGTAACGATTAACGATTAATGATCTGTTTTCAAGCACCATTTATACGTGTTGTGTTTTTCTTCCGATGGGGTTTGATGCAATTTGGAATGAATTTCCGTCATCCCACGTCAAATTTGGTTGATAAACAGACCGGTTTCGGCTATGTGCCATCTTCAGTGTTTCTCTCATTTTGTTTATCAACCAAATTTGACGTGGGATGACGGAAATTCATTCCAAATCACCATTTATACCATTTATACAAATAAGATAAACTATTGCCTTGAATACCAATTATAATACTAAATAATCATTATATTTTATTTTCAGAAAACGAAGATCTAGCTTATACGGAGATTCCCACAGAAAGCACATTTACTCAATCTATTCAACAACAGGAACCAGGTAAGAAAAAAAAAAACTTTTAATTTATGGTAAAAGTTGTGTTAACTTGTAACTTTAAAAATACCGACGCCTCTAATCTGTCACTTTAAAAACTGTAATTGGTTTTATATATTAAATTAAATTGTAGCTTATATAAATATTGAAATTAATAAATAAAATTATGGAAAATAATTTTTATTTTATTTTTTTTATAACGAATTGTAAATTCATATTGTTGCGATTTCGTATCTACTTGTCGTTGTGAAGTAATGTCAACCCTTTCATACGAGTATAAAAATCGTTACGATGTCGGTAATATTTCGGTTCCGAAATCGGAAAATTTTGTCGACCATTCGTTACGAATTCTGTATGTTTGCTGGGTTATTCCTATGATATGTATTTAAAATTTAATAACACATTAATTTTCCCCTAAGGCTAGCACAATGCCAAAAATAAAACAAGCTAACTAAGATAAGAGAACAAAAAGCAATGCATAAGTTTTTCATCTCAGTATGTTATATGAAGTAAACAAAATTTCTATTACACAGTTTATTGTTTTTAATTTGTTTATCATATTTACGAAGTGAAAATAAATAGCATCAGGTTGCTCAAAGGAATAAGGTGTTTACGTTATAGTTTTCTACAATAAGTCAGACACGCTTCCAGCAGAAAGCACAAGTTTGAGGAATATGTATAAAGAAGACATGGCGTTAAAACTCATCAATTTTAAATGACAATTTACAGAATAATTTGCGTGATTAATTTTTAAAGCTATCAAAAGAGCGATGAAGCTTACAAATTAGCTTAGAGCACATGGTAAAATGACATGGTATGCTGTAGAGTAATAAACGAACATGGGCAAACATGCAGCAGTCTTACATATTTACATCAAAAGAAATGTTATGTGGTTGGTAATAGACCAACCGTGTTTGAGTAATGGATAGATGAATAAATAAGTTAATATTACGGTGGCACGGGAATTACCCTTATTATGTTTTTTTAGTTTCTTTTTGCGAACAGAATACAAACATATCTGCTAAAAAAATTGTAATTTTTCAATAAATGTACACCAATATTTAAGTAGATATATGTATGTTAATACATATATTTAATGCGGCACATTTAAACTTTCACCGGCTTATTTGATATGGTTTTCAACAATTATATCTCACGAAATCTAAAATTGATTAAACATTTAAGTAGTTGTTACGTTTAACTCATGCACTATTTGCATGGTCACCTCATCATTAAATTCTTCGCGAAAATATTGCCGCGCACTTAAACGGCAAACATATTAAATATATAAATTAAAGATTTTAAGATGTATGTAATAATACTTGAGTGAAAAATATACAGAAACTATGTAGAAAATGCTGAAATGGGAAACAGACTTAAGAATAATTAAGAAAAATTATTAGATCGAAAATAGATTAAAAATGAGAAAAAACTGCAAAAAAACCAGTGCAACAAAAATTGTGGTTTGCAAAAATCAGAAATAGAGTTTTAAAAATCTCGTATTTTTAACCAACTTCAAAAACTACGTTTTTAGAATAAATTTATGAAGTTTTCTTTTTTTAAAAAAGTATACGGCAGTTTTCTTTGTCGCCTGGAGCTACAGTATGTCTGCAAACACAAAAAAAAATAAAAAAACAGATGAACAAAAGATTACTCTCGTAATTCCACATTTGCAATTTTTGCTTAGGCAATTTTCTAAAATGTTATTTTGGTTAGAATTCATGCTAAAAGTATATAAAAGTATAGATCATTTGCAATGAATATTGCTTCAGTTGTCCGGACGTCCTCTAGTCTGCCTCTGCCCTGCACTGGAGCCTCAAGGTATAGTAAATTTTAACGGATGAAAAAACCCGTTGCATCCCGCAGAAAAAATTAACTTGGTTACTGAAAGTTCATTACATTTTTATTTAAAATTAACTGAAATATTTTCTGAGCTTAAATTTTTAACTTTTTTTTTGTATATTAATAAAAATACTTTTTATATATATTTTTAAAAAATAAAATTGTGAATTGAAGGGCCAAATAAACTACACAAACGGTTTTACAAACAAACGAAAATTTTACGTTTGCACAAACCTTTTGCGTTGTTTATGAGGTTGTTTGCTTGTTTGCACAAAAGTTTGAAGCTACTTTGTACGAAAATCTTATTTTTTAGATTTTTTCAACGATTTTCAAAAACTTTTGTTTGTTGAGCATTTTTTAGCTAGTCTTTACACATGCAATTTGTCTTATTAATACTTTTATTGTCACCCAAACGGCGTCTAATTGTATAAAGGTTGTGCAAAAAATAAAATAGATTCATATCGAATATTATTTGTTTGTTGGGGTTTTTTAATAAGTTTCAAAGCATAATATGTTTATACTTTTTGATATTCTGATTGGTTTTTTAAAAGTTTTTGTATAAGATAAGAGATTTGAAACTTTTCAAAAATATGGTTTAAGGTCTACTGGTAGAAATGCTTGTATAAAGACTAGCTGAAAAATCCCCAACAAACAAAAGCTTTTTTTAATCTTTGAAAAAAAGATATCTCGGCAATCTCGATTAATAAATCCAAAAAAATTTCTTTTTATTAAAAAAATTTTTTTCAACTTGAATATAAACGGTTCAAATTATGTACATATAAACATTAATTTCCTATTTTTTGCTATAATTTATTTTAATTTAGTTGTTTTATGTCACATCATTGAAAAGAATCAACTTAAAACAAAGTATTTTGAACACAGAGTTTTAACGTATCAAACTGAATAAGAATTCGAACAATTACTTTGGGCAACATATTAAAAATGTGTATATTTCATGTAATTTTTAAGGTTAAGGACATTCAAGATCTATATATATGTCTATTCATGCTAGGCAGATTTTTTTAAATACATACATATATGTTTATATATGCCTACAACTAACTACTAAATTTTGTTTATATATAAATTTTCTATCGTAATTAATAATGTATCCAACTGGCCAAAAAATCAAAAATTAACTTAGAGAAATCTTAAAAATTAAGTACGCAGATAGATACACATCAAAATTTTACATCGTACAGTAAATTTTTAAACTTTATGCTGTGATTTGTAGCTGTGAGACACTGCTGAAGTCAGGAAAGTAAAGAAAATTACATGCGCTTTTAACGTTTTCTCCGGTTTCAAGATTTTTATATCATATTTTTTGTGGCTAAACTAATAAATGCATTACATTAATTTTTTTTCCACTGAGAGATTTGTTAAAAAGTTATTTTTGGTATTAAAAAAATCATCTTGAATATTAATGTTGAAAGAATTCGTTTAAAAACTAAACAACTAATAAATTGATACACTTTTTTGAAAAAAATAGAAAAAGGTTTTTAAAAAGGGAAGGTAGCAAACGTATAAATTATGTTTTATACCACAATACAATTTAGAATCTCTTATTTTAGACCCCAAAAAAAGTTTTCGCAAGTTTGCTCCATTATTTTTAAAATTTTTTTTAATTTTAAAATTAAATTTTTTTTTGCTCAAGTACTTTTTCGGAGGGGGGTTTTGGAAAAATATCCAAAACTCTGGCACTAGAGTTTTATATAAACTACAGCTAAAACTATAAAAAACCTCAATCTTTCAATTCAAAATACACGTTTAATAATTTTGATCAGCTTTTTGGCTCAAATACTCCTCTGTGCAATATTTTTAATTATATGAAAACATTTAGTTTAAATAACAAAATTGATGTAAGCTACTTCTAACTTGTCGTCTTAAATCAATACTTTCAGATGACAATGACTCAAATAGTTACTTTATTTAGCTTACATATAACGACCTAAAATGTCTATATTTAGTAGTACAAACATATTTCAATATTTGTATGAATTTCAAGAGTTTTCTTCACTGGTCTATTGCACAACTAATTAATTAAACGCTAAATAATTGCTTCTATGAAAAAAAACACAATTAATAAAACAAACTTTCGTCATCAGAGGTTGAACTTTAAATAACTTGTTTTTTTACAAGTAGATTAAAGTATAACTTCTTTTAAGTTATAAAGACGGTGAATAATTTTTGCTGAAAATTGTGTTTTTGTTTTTACTGAAAGTCATCAAAAAGTTTTTGCTGGGATATTTAAGGTAAACACAACACTTTTTTTTGATACTTCTTGTTCATATACTGATTTACCTTGAGTTGTGGCATTTTCCATTCTCTGGAAAAATGTGTAAATTATTGTTTTTGTTATCGTTACTATTGTTGTAATTCTTTTGCTTTGTTGCTTATGTTGTAGTGCTAAATAAACAAAACGTAATTTTATTTAAATATTATTCTTTCAGTGTTGTAAAAATAGGTTTGTGTTGATGTTTTTGGCCTTGTTGATTTGATGCCAATTGTAATAGAGAGAAAGGCTCTGCAGATACATGTGCAAGAATGTTAGAAAAATTTTTATTTCTTTCTTTATCTGCCTAAGCATTTTAATTAGTAAGAGGTTATTTTATTAATATTCTAATCAAGCCTTTACCGTTTTGTCTTCTTTTTCTATTTGCACACATTTCGTATTTAAATTTCAAATAAAACAAAAGCATGTTTGAGTTGTGCTTTGTTAAAATATATAAATACTTATGGACAAAGTGTGTGAAAAAAATTAAGTTAGGCTACCTGTTTTAAGGAGAGACTTTACTTATTTATCAAGGTCCATTTTTAAGCTGTGGGTTACTTGTGGAAATAACTTTTTTCGATAGTCAGGTTTGGGGAAGTATGTATCATGCAGTTTGAGAAAAATAAAATTGTCAAGCAAACCATCAACATATGAAAATATATTTAAATCAAATAAAACAGGAACGACTAAAAATAATCTTGATTCAAAAAAAGGTAGTTTTGCTCTTTAAGGGCCTTTTACACCATAAAGCTTTGTATTAAGACTTGTGAAAAACTGTAATAATACGTGGAATTGTGATAGTGTCAAAGCCAAATGTTATTAAAATGACAAATAATACGGTAATAAATTTGACATGCCATAAGGCTTTTGCATTTTTAGACGTTAAGATTTTCCATTTGATCAGGGTTAAATTTTTATAAAAGCAAATTAAACAGTCGATTGTTTTGCAGCCGATAGCGTGCCGTCTCTGATGGGGGTTTTTTTGTCATACACAGACACAAAATTTGGAATGTGTATCACACCATGTCTCAAATATAATGAAATTTTTTTGCCATTTAATGTTGTACTTTGATATATATTATATATATATCAATATATATACTATAACTGCTAAAAATTTTAAAAAGCTGGCACGGTCGCCGGCTACATGAAACTGCTCAGCCACCACTTATTTTCTACTCATATTTTTCATTTTACTTGAGGTCTGTTAGTGTGAAAACAAAATGTATTAGTACATTAGATTTTTTGACAGTAGCAACAAATCTCGTTAGATTTCAAAATCCAGTGAAAATCTTAAGACTTGTATGATAGTGTGAAAGGCCGCTTACAGCGTTTAATTTTTACTGGATATTTTCTAGCAATATCGGCTTTCTTAAGAAAATTAGAAGTTTAATGAAATTGAATTTGAAAAACGGAAACACAAAATGATGTACTCTCGGACGCAAGCACTTTGGGTATCTCTATATGTCCACCTATTACTTTTAATTAGCAAAACAATTATACTATAAATTTGTTTTGTAAAATGACTCTTAACTCTTACTATTACTGTCACTACTGCTAAAAGTGTCACTCACTCACCTTCTAACTTATTAGTATTTAAAATTAATTTATTTAAAGCTCAAATGTTTTTAATTAGTTTTAATTTTTTTTATAATTTACTACGCTACATTGTATATATTTATTTAATTTGGAATAAATTTAAAGCGTAATGAAATTAAATTTTTTTTGCACCACAAATGCCAGAAACACTTGTTATAAAATGGTACTGTCATTATTTTATGTTTTTTATGTTTTTTATGATATAATGAATTTTTTTACATTTTTTCATAGGTTTTATAAAAAATAAAAATATGTACAGAATGCTATACATAATAAAGTATATTTATGTATATAAAAACAAAACTATAAAAATTCAAAATATGGAGAAATTAATAATAACAATTAAATGGGTTTACAACATTAAAAATCTATGGAATAATAAATAATAAAGTACTTCAATTTGTCATCACATAAAATTCAAACTGAAATAAATAATATTTAAGGAATATATAAACAAATATGAAATATTGAGAAATAATCTTCTCAAATCATATAGTTCTATATGTATTAACAAATGCGTGGTCAACATCCTTGGAACTTTTTCTAAAACTCTTAATTAGTCGCAGTTTGGGTGTTAATCACAAATGGTGATTCGGTCACAAATGGATTAGCTCATAAAAATGCATTCAATCAGTATTCAAATCAATGCCAAGCGGTGTTAAAAGTACGATTATCCCAGATTTGCTTAAATCACGTACAGAAAGATCGATTTAAGTACGGAATATTGAGTGCTTAATTTAATTTTTTGGTTGATTCATATTAAGAAATTCCAGGATTGGTTATCTAAGGTAATTCCAGTTTTGGCTTGATTAAAGTACATTTCATTGCTATTTGTACCCTAATTTTCCAGTACGACTCGTACTCAAAATATGTAGAAAATATCTGAATTTAGTGCGGAGTTTTTCTTTTTGTGTAAAAAAGTCGGGTGTCAGGAATGGTTTCGCCAATTCTGTCAAAGGACATTCCATTGTAATGCCTATAAAACAGAGAACCACACCCCACATTGCTTCGGTGATTTAGCTAAAAAATATAGTTGGCCACCTCACCCATGGACTTCTTCCTACCTCCTATCCAGTATGCGTTTGAGTAACTTTAAAACTGACTTTGCAACAACGTCCCATAGGGGACGGTTGTACCCTATTTCCGGTTGAATTTAAAAGTATATAAATATCATGATAAAATTGTGTACTAAAATGAAAAAATAATCTTATTTCAATCAACAGTGGTTTCACATTAAAAAAAACTTATTCATTTTAACATTTATTTGCTTTATATAAAAATAAGGCTCATAACGCAAACGAGTACATATACGTAACCACAATTAACTGACACACTTCTATGCATACATTTGTACATGTTTGAGTGTATTTTCAAAAAGGCTTAGCGCTCCTACTTCCATATGTTCCTTCCTTTTTTTTACAATAATTAGAATATAATGAGCAGCGCATAAAAAGTTATTAACACGCAAGTGCTGACCACAAAAATTATATTTAAACGACACGTGATGTTAATTTCTATGCTTTTGGAGACCCAGTAAACATTGTAGAATATTGAGTTCTTAGTACATTAAATATTAAATTTCAAGGCAATAATTCTGCATAATGCAACAACTAAATATTAAAATTATTGTTACAATGTTTAAAAAAAATATAGTATATTTGGTCTAATTTTCGTAAATAAATTATTGTGAATCAACCAACTTTTTCTCCGGGATGAAGTTATTGGAGGATAAAAAAATAGGTGTGCCGAGTATGTCATATTGCTTTGTATGTTTGGTATGAAAATTTATTGGGGTAAACATTCTATTTACTCATGGTTTTCACATGAAAACGCCCTATACAAAATTTTTAAAGAGCACTCTTTTCAATTATGGAAACTTCACAGTTTCGAATATTTGTTAAGTATGTAGGATTATTAATTTAGGCCCATGACATGTGCAAAAGAAAAAGTAATGTTTGTTTTTAAATATACATTAGCTAAAAAACTAATATTAGTTGATTGCAAAGATTATTTTTTAGTTAAATTTCTTACCAAATCATCTATGAAAAGGTTGAAAACTAACTATTTTAATACAAATAAAATTATTAGCAAAGATTAAATTGAAATTTTTTGGTACTTAATTATAAAAATATGTACAAACATTAATTATTTATAAAATACTCATATTGAATAGTATGTGTACTCATTTGTTGTAAATTCTCTCCTACCAGTTGTAGGTAGTTCTTTTTGAAAAATAGTATTAAAATAATGTTAATTTCCCATTGAAATTTTAAGAGGAAATTATTATTTCAAATACGTCTTTAATTATTAAAAATTTGAGTTTTCTCTAATTTGTCTCTCAAACTTAACCCTGCCGACAACATACTGGTTATCTCTCATAAAATGCCATAGCAACAGTTTCTGTGAACTATCAGTCAATATTAATTGTTGTCTACAATCTGTTCTTTACATCAAAAGTGCAAAAAACTTATGTGTATTAATTCTTCTTATTTTAAATTTTGCGATCTTATTTGTGAGTTGACAAATTTCAAAGAGTGCAAAAGTGTTGAAAATAAAAATTAATAAAAAATTGTTTTGTTATCGCTGCTTCATTTGTTTTAATTTGTAAGATAAGTGTCGAAAGATTAATTATTACTCTAGTACTTTTTAAATTTTATAGTTATTTTTGTAGAACATGGAACTTAGAGTTTGTATCTTATAGGGTACATTATGGTAAAAGGGGATCTATCTTGAGATTGAGGAGCAAACTTTGGCAGCTGCTCATGTTTTATCACTACTTGGACCTTACAAGGGCTAAATCTTGGTTGATCTATAAAAGCTTATGCAGATATAAAAAAATACAGGCCAAGGCCATCATGTCATCGCCAAATTTTCGCTTGGAAGTAGGTGACACTCTATGTAAAATGGGATCAAACCCACCACAACACGTCGATTTGTGGAAGATGAGATCCAACCAAAGAAACAAAGGGGACTTGCGCAACGTGTGCGTCCGCAAGCAGTCCGCAAGATCAATTCGGTCGCTAGCCTCATTGGCCGGAGAATAATATTCGATGCAAGCATCCAAAATGTACTGGATTCACTCATAAATTTACAATGTGTGAGAAATGCAGCGTTGTTTTATGTTACGCGGAAACAAAAAATTGTTTCCAGAAATTTCACTAGCTTTAACTGATTTTATAAGAGAAATAACATAAAATCAATATGAATTCCTAAGATATCCAAATTTGTACGTTAAGTTTTTTTCATAGCTCTGTGTCTTTTTTGATACTGTATCTCATTGTTATCTGTAAGTAACACTTCCTTTTTATGAAATTGTTCCTTTTTAAAAAAAAAATTTTAAACAAAACGTATCGTATTACATATTTGACAAATTAGGATACGAAAATTACTTAAACAAATTTCGGACAAAAGTTCCACATCTAATGATTAATTATTCCATATATTATTACCCTTTGCACCTTTGGCTGCTGAGTTCAAACTGTTTCTCATTTATGTTTACTTGAATTTTGTCGCTTGTAGTTGAATTTCTTGGTATTCAACCAATGATGATGTCCATCGTAAGCAGCTATCTTAACTTAACTTAACTTAAAGCTATGAGCAAATTGAAACTTTTTTAGTCCTTCCAAGTTTAGTTTTTAGTGTAATACAGAAATTTAACTTTGAGGACTTTTTCTTTTTGAGTACGTATATTTGAAAAATTAAAAATTTCTATAATTCTGCAAGTACTGCATCAAAATAAGTTAAAATAAGCTGGAGTCATGACATGTTAGTGGTGTTGACATCATATTCGCAAATGATCTAAATCCTTTAATCAAAACTATCAAGATTAATAAAATAATTTTTAGATAATCTCTTGCTATAAGCAATTATTATTTTTTTCTCTTTTTGACAAACAAGTTAAGTTAACCGCAAATACAGAAAAAATATCTTCAAAATAAATTAACAACAAAATAAATTTGTTGTCACAACTGCATCAAAATCCAATTGAATATCAATCCAAATTGGTGGTGAATGGAAATTAATATTTGTTTGACTTTTATTTAATTGAACTTTTATCAAACGTATAATTGTGGTAACCAAAAAATTTAAATCATCACCATTCGTTGAATATTATTCTAATCACTTTTTTCAATTTGTATGACATTTATGAAATGAAATTATTTTAACAAAATCTTAAATCAGTAAAATATATATAAAATCTATAAAAAGAAAAGAAAAACTGGGTTAATTGGAACTTAAGGGAGAAACATTTGACAGTGAGTTCTTAAAATTTCTGTAATTAAAAAATCAAATAAATTTTATTTATTATTAACTTGCAGGTAGTTCGCACACGGGTTATAATATCGTAGTTAAACTATCATAAATAAACGGAACTTAAAAAAATATCGGAGCACACGAGATTGTTTTTTGTTTACCAAAAAACATTTGTTTTTGTTATGTGTATTTTTGTATTAATTTACTTATATATTTAGTTCTTTTTATGATTGTGTTTATGTCTTTTAAATTGTTTTTATTCTGCATACTCCTAATAGCATTATTTTTAAATTTTTTATACTACCATATTTAACAAAATTTATTCAGTAACATCGATCGAATTATGCAATAGTACATGCAACTGATACATTTTATTGGCTGCAAATTCGGTTAAATTCATCTCAGCATAATGGATAATTAACCTGTTATGTTTAGAACTTTTCCTAAACGTGTACTTATTCAAGTTATTTTAATTACTCAAAAATGAAATAAAAAGACACACAGATTTGTTCATGTACAATACTATTTATTTATATACCAATAAGAATAAATACACACAGACGTATAAATAAATATACACAGACGTAGAAATTGCCTTTGCTTATCGAAATTCAAACACTTAAGATTCGCACAAGACTGTTTGTTGTGACTGGTTTTTCCAGTACTTTTTTATAACTGTAGTAAAAAAGTCTAGATCTGCAGCATAAGTAAGATGTTTTACTGCCAACTACCAATTGCTACTCTGCTACGTTTTGTTTGTTGTTGTGTAGTTGACATGTAAATGTCCATAATAGAGTGCTCGCTCGTCCATAAATCTGAATGGTGAATAAGGTTAAATAAATTTTGCTAAATTTCTCTGCCATTTATCGTGAAGCTTACGCCGTATCGAATAATCTTGTAAGTTATCATGACTGTAAATAGAACTTTCCCGAATGTTTCATTTCCGTTATTTTAAATTTCTTGTGTTTGTTTGCTAATATTCTGTGCATAGGTGTTTCTACTAAACCCATTTTCTTGTTCATTAAATTTGAGTCTAGATTTGAATTTCGTAAAAACACATTCTAAAGTAAGTTTCGGTTACAATGAGCTTTTATTCTGTACAAATTAATTTTTTTTTGTTGCCATTTCCATGCAAAAAATTATTCATTATAATGGATTTAGATAGAATGAAGTTTTTGTTATAACGAACTAAAAGTATAGAATTTTTCAATAAAAACAATATTTGCTTTGAATGCCAGGACAGGTATAATTAAGTATTTTTACTAGTCCTACAGAGAGTTCTTTAAAGGCAAGCATAGTAAAGCTACAAAAAAAGCATTTGACGAAGAGTAAAACAAAAGTAACATTGTTATACCTGAACATTTATGTAGTAATATTTTGTGATATTATGAATGTGAATACATACACACAAAAAATTGTTAGAATATATTTCCCTGTGGTTACTGGTCATTTAGTCACAGCATGCGTATGGAATTTGTTTACTTTTGTTTTCCGAATTTGTGAAAATTTTCAAAGAAACAAATAAGTATACTTAAGGAATAAAAAAAAAAAACAAATTATAACATGCATTGGATATGCTGGCCCTTCAGCAATATAATATTTTTTCAACGCCATTTTCTTTTTTTTAGAAACAGATTCAATACTATAGAAACTTTGAAGAAAAGTACACTGAAGTTGAAGACAAAAGCTAAAAATGTAATGAAAATAGTTGGTCAATCCAGCCTTTATCCATGTTTTCTCATATGAAAAATAATAATTTAATTTTCAAACGATATGTTTATTTGTCATGTGAAATGTCCCCTTTCCATGTAATAAATTCAAACATATTCCTTGTTTGATAGTTTTTTTCAATTTAACTGGGTTCTATTTAAGTTACATATACTCGTATATATCGTCCTTTAAATTCATAAGAGCCATAAGTTACATTGAAAATATTTTAGAGGACAAGCATCAGCTTGGTAAAATAATAATGTGAAAATTTTTTAGGGACATGCATTTTAATCTGGTGCGTCGTATCCATTCAAGAAGTCGAAGTTTTTGTAATTTAGGGATTTTTTCATTTGTCTGACGATATGTGCGAATTATTAGATATTAACTGCCCATCAGTGTTAGTTATGAGCAAAAGGTTAGAAACTATTTTACAGTAGATTTACTTTGTTTTAAATATTTGTTGGAGATTCCAATAAGAAACCAAATTAAATATCTTGGAATTAGTTTCAGTAATCTTTTGAAATTTAATAAACAATCCCGTATCGCATTTGAAAAAGCATATAAAATAATGGTAAATTTTACAAGAATTTTCAAAAATAAAAGTTTACCAACGAAAACAAAATTTCTTTCGTATAAAACAAGTATTTTTATATGTTTTACAATTTGGTTTAGCATTTCTCCTTCTATATTAAAGGAATTTTAGATTTTTGAGAAAAAAGTTCTGAGGTGTTGTATCGGAAAATATGTTAATGACATGATAAAATGATTTGTGATTTGGGTTTTGGACCATGATAATGTTTTGGTGAAAGGAATTCACGACTCTCAAAGTCTTTGCAATTGGTTAAACGGAAATTACTTATCGTCTATAGATTATATTAACGAAAATATCGCATCTTTCAATATAAATACATCACTTCGTTGTGAGTTTTATGATAGATTTGGCAGAAGAATAAGGGTAAAATTGAACCTCATTCATATAAAGACGAAGTTGCAAATAGGAAAGGGAATTCGTTGACGTATTCATGAGAAAGGCGGATGTTGCAGTCTTTGAAGTTATGCTGCATGTATAAATAAAGCAATGATAAATTTCCAATATATAAAAGCAATCCATTGCTAATTTTTAAGTTATGATTAAATGATTTCAATATATTGAATTTTGCCAGAAAAAAATCAATATCTTATTGCACCATCCCACAGTCAGCTGGTCAGCAAATCATCTTAGAATCATTAAGGCAGAAAACTGCACAAAACAAGCAACAGATCATTACCAGACATTTACAAAACTGTGTGATAAAATCAATACACATTTTTTGATAATTTATTAAACTGTTTCCATTAATATTTATTTATATTATTCTTTTAATTCTTTTTTTATAAAAATTATCCAAATTTATTTTATCTCGATATTACATATTTAAACATATTTTTATATACTTCCTATCAGAATTCGCTGATACATACACATAGTTTCCTTTAAGCAAAAATATCATATATGTATAAGAAGAATTCAATTTGTTATAGACCTGCAAAAAAGTATTAAGGTGCGTACTTTGGTATTTATATCTATTAGTTAATGGTTATTTTACAATTTAAATTATTTATGATGAATTTCAATATTGTGTAAATCTAATGTTTTCATTGAATAATTTAATTCACGACATAGAGCACTTTGCAAAAATCGGGCTTAGAAATTTTATTATTTCTAATATATCATAAGTACCTATGAAAAGCACTACTAAGACACCTAAATGTGTTTTATTTAATTTAAATTTTTTTTTAATTTTTCAAACTACTTTTTCCCCTGTTTTTAAACTATTAAAGTCATCAAGCGAATAACTAAAGCTCAGATAGTTTGCAATTTTATTTGGACTATTTGTGTGCACTGGAAAATAAGGCCACAGAATCTAAGGCCTCAATGCGCTTTGAAAAATATGGTTGATACTTTGGGATCACTTTGCATAATGCAATATAACCAAAAACTTTGATGAAACATGGTCGCAAATGTGGGAGAACTTTTCACTATGAAAAAATCCAAAAAAACACAACAATGAAATCGTCATCGTCATGTTGTTTTTGTTTCAAGTTATGTCGAATAGCATCTTCGCTAGAAAAAAGTTTTATGCCTCTTTGGCTTTCGGCCGAACTGTTAAGGTTTTCTCCTTTGGTAACCAGAATAGTAATATAAGTTAGAAATGATCTTCTGTCCAGAATGCATCAACTGGGTTTTTCGAGAAATAATATATTTTTTCGTCGGGAGTCTGTTTAAATAGAAAATATTAAAGCCAACAGGGCAAAAATGTTTACTCATCAAAGCTTTTATTTCGTGTTAATAACTATTTTTTTGCTTTCACTAAAAATTAACTGATTTAAACGTTTTGCCCTCAAGGCAAAAGCTATTTAGTTTAGACTTTTGGTCTTTTGGTTTTGGTTTTCTGTAGACTTCTTAAGGCATTTCATTTTCTGCTTTGGGGTCTTATATCCTGGGGGCCTGGAGCAGCGCCAACAATGAGTAAGATAAGCTTTTTCCCAATAGACCATAATATATTGCACCATTTTCTTACGCATTACTGTAGCTTACTGTTAAAATAGTTTAATATGTTCGCTTTTTGGTTTCTGTTTTAATTGTGTTTAATTTCGTTTGAATTTTAGCCAAGAAGTAATATAAAAAACATCTTATCGTTTAATGAGCTACAGGATGT
Organism: Gymnocheta viridis; assembly: GCA_956483585.1. NCBI lineage: Eukaryota > Metazoa > Arthropoda > Insecta > Diptera > Tachinidae > Gymnocheta > Gymnocheta viridis. The sequence goes on from OY101440.1 coordinate 122,667,156, forward strand.
TATTGTTTGTATCTTAGAGTTTTTTTTTCAATTGAATATTCCTATTAATTCTATAAATTGCGAAAAATCGTTTGATTGTTGGCATAAACATAATAATAATAAACATATGAGTGTATATTATTTAGCAGACTTTTACAAAAATAAAAAAATGTTGAATTGAAAAATTGAAAATTTCATTGCTTTACAGCTACAAGACATGTTAATAATAGAGATTGAATTATCGTATAATTCTTCAACTAAATTAAATTTATCACTGTTTGATATCATATGACTATAAATATTTCTAAATAAATAATTACGCTAATTATGTATTTTGTATTGTGTAATTAGTATCAAATATTAAAAACAATAACAGATTCGTGGATACGTATACTTAATATAAACACTTAATTAACTATTATTGTTCATACGTAGAAAAACATAGATACATAGATTTAGTTAATTTTTTTTATTACGTATCGCTAATACAAGCTCACATATACATACATATCCATAAAAGTATTTACGTGTTTGCATAATTGAAACATTTTTACCTGATGCAATTTTTTGCAGAAAATCTTACATGTAAAAAGCAGAAACTTCACAACGACTCGAATTAATAATAATTTATTTTTTTCAATCACATATGCCTTCTAAATTATCTTAATACACCCAGCAGTATAAAATATGGGTTCTGCAAGCACTAAAATATTGTTTATGCCTTCTTGAAGTATTTCCGAGGATGCCCAAAAAGAATACAGAGGTCTCTCAAATTATTTTTAAGAACAAAATAATTTAATAAAGTAAGAACTCTTTGAACGAAAGAGTGAAATTCAAAGTAATATACACGATTTGTATTATCGTGTCTTCTGGAAGCGTATTTCGAAACAAGAGATATTACATCAACTAAAAATTGCTGCTAAAAACTTTCTTTATGGGAAACATTGCTTTTTACTATTAAATATTTTTGAAACTTTAAACGAATACTAGTTATTACATACGACTAGTTACTTGGTTACCACAACAATACACATAGTGAAATACATACCAGTACATACATATTAAAAATTAATTCTATTAAATGCAAAAGGTATAAGAGACTTAACCGAACTAAGAATTAAGTTAATTGTAAATTTCAGTCTTCATTATATAATTTGGATTTTTACATAGGAGTGGCTTATACAATAATTAAATATAACAGTTTGCTATTTTTTGGACTGCCTTTTGATGTTTGGAAATTTCAAAATTTTAGAACATTTTTAATTAAAAAAAGAGCTGGAGAATTTAGCAGCTGCTAGAGCCATTATTTATGTTTGTAAATATTTTGCTTACAGTAAAATATATTTTAAAATTAATTATTATTGAAAAACAATAACATTAGCTTTGATTCGATACTATTGTGCGCTCAAGTAAATTTGACAAAGTGAATCTGCTATGTGTTTGTCATGAATTCAATAATTATAATTGTGTCAGTGTAAAAGAGTTTTAAGGTATATGAAAATAATTTAAGGAAATTATGGTTCAGTAATTTATTAATTTAACAAAATTTAAAGCATTTAAAATAAAGTAAAAGAAACAAATCGAGCTTTTGCATCCTTGAACAAGAGATTCAAGTTTATTTGGTTTTGAGATCATGAAAACGATAACTTAACATATGACATGGTTAACGAGAAAGCAGTTAAAACAAGTAGCTTTTTGACAGATTTAAATGAAATAATCGAAAGTACGCATAAATCAAGAATTATTTTTTTTCAATTTAAAATAAAAGATTTATTTGTATAGTTTGAACTTGCAAGTCTCTAGTCTGTGAAGTTCGAAAAACAATTTAAGATACTTCTTTAGAAGAAACGCTGGACTAATACCGAACCTTTCCACTTGTATGTTATATTTAAGATTTAATTTTGGGCGCTTAATTTAAAATATTTAACAGATCTTAAGTTTCTGACAACTTAAACTTTTATTTTATTTTTTTTTTATTTTTACTTCTATTAAAAAATATATCCTTATTTTTCGTACAAAAACATTAAAAAAACAGTTTACGATAAACTCGCGCAATTATGATCAGTAAATCTTATTCCAATCACCGAAGCCAAAGATATTAGCCAAATAATTTGAGACATTGTATTTCTAAAAAGTTAAAAAAAAATCTCAAAAAATACCAAAAAAAATGATCGTATTTGTTATATAACTGATGGTCTTTAAATGCAGCAGGTATTTTATTTGTCAATTTTATTGTTAATTTTATATGACTGTAAATACGGCTAAAGATTTGAAATCAGTTTACTGATCGACTTGAGGTGCTTACATCAAAAACGTTAGTGCCAGCAAACGTCATAAATAAATCAGTAAGCAAAAATTAAAACAATAAAAAAACTTAGTAAGGACCACAACACAAGAGCCAGAAATAGGATGCTTTTTGCGCCTCTCAGAAAACTCGAGATGTCAAAATAAATATATGATAAAATCAAAAATATAAAATATTTATTACAACTTGAAAGATAATTTTTAAGCAAATGTTTGCCTAAAAGAAAATACTCTGAACATTTATCTGAATACGATAGTTTTTTACAAAGGTTATTGTAATCCGCATTAAATTTAACTTTATTAATCTTAAATTTCTCTTAAATTTATATTTATTTAAATTTTATTTATATTAATATTAAATTAAAATTTATATTAATAGTACTTTTACATTTAAAGCCTTTTTAGATGTAATTTTTATGATTTAAGTATTTACATGAAAAGCAGTTTCACAAAAGTAATAGAATGTGCAACTGTAATGAAGCATATTACAAGAATATAATGTTTTATAGAAATGTTGCATGCAATATGCTATAAGAACGTGCACTTATACTTTTATTTATCTTGTGCATCAATGGATAAGTATATGTAAGTAAGATATATATAATATACAAAAAGGTTAACTTAAACGAGTTTATAAAAACACAGCATCCTCGAGCTACGCCATTACTTTAGTTATAAAGTATCATCTTCGAAGGTTTGTTAGTTTTTATTAATATTAAAAATTTTCAATGATTTATTTAAATAATTTCGTTATTAACGCCATAATCAATAAACTTTACTTTTAACTTTTTTACTTTGAAGTTGTGTAATAAAAGTTAGTGATGTATATAAAAAGAATCTTAGGTAAAGTTGTACACATTCAGTTTTTCATGATGTGAGCGCATAAAAGGCTTCATGGTGGTTTTTATATATACTGATAACTTGTGTGTATATGTAGCGGAGTATTAAGCATTTCTATGTGATATCCAGTAATTATGAAACCTACAATAGTACAGATACTTTTCAAAGATATTTGAGCGGTTGCACTAGTGATTTATGATAACATTAAAAGTAGAAAGCATATCATCATTTTGCACAGGTTGCGTTAAATAGTAGAAGCTTTAAGAATATACCTTGCACGAAACCAAGGAAATAGTAAAAATAGCAAAATTTACAATTTCAAACGCTTTTAATGTAAACTTTTATATGCATTCGTCTTGTAATTCAATACTGATGGAATGTTCAAGCTGAGAGAATATTTTAAGGGCCTAGCATTACCACTAAATCATGCACGCTATCTGTGTTCCACGCAAATGTCAATGTAACTCGTTAGAAAAGTTTGTCTTTATTATACGGCACCGCTATCTCTAAAGGGCGTCAATTTAAAAATTTTTACTACGTTTATATAAAAAAATGGATACAATTGTATTTTTTTTGAAAGAGTGGAAAAAATTATGTAAGATTTTTACAGTTGGTAGGTAGATGTGACTATTGTACATTGATTTCTTGGAGAAAGGGAAATTTAAATTGATGAGTTGACACTCTTTATAGGCAGTAGGGTAATATATTCATAAGTGTCCAAACTAGTTTGGACAATATTGTACATTTATATTACACATTTTTATATTGAACTGAATTATTATGAAATGGAAATTAATAGGATTATACAATCGTAAGCTGAACTGATATCTACCTACCTTTTATTAAATTGTACTTACGATCGTATAACCTTTGATTCTCATCTACAATATTCTTCTTGTTAACTTACCTTATGATACTGTAATTATATATACTTACCCCAAATACTTACCATAAATAACCCAAAATTTACCTTAAAATTGCTAATGTTATAAATCTGTAAAGTTGCGCTCAGTGACGATGTACTTTACTGGAAAAATTTCCAAATGTCAAGTGCGGCTTTTGATATTTATTAAATTCATAGATTTAATAAATTATTAATTATTATTGAAAAGAAAGTTATCTGGTTGGCCTTTTTTATTATCTTTTTCACATCCCTACATATAATTTATTCAACGCGAGTAAATTATATTCATAATTTCAATTAACATATTCAAGGGAAATTGTATTAGCACAAATTTGCACCTCAACATACAAATTTGTTCAATAAGTATTTGACAGTGTTCTGCTTTATTTTATATTATTATATCAGTCATATGTTTTATTGAATATCCAATCGATCGATCCAATCATGCTCTTAAATTCCCCACAGTATGAAAATGTTGTATTGGAGAGATATGAAAGAAACAGCTACATTACTAGACAATTTACAGGCTTTTGACAAAATTTGCAAAGCGGACAATTAAAAACACTTGTTTCTCTTAATTTATTGATATTTTGCGTATACATATATACCTCCAGTAGATATGAATGTTTACAGATGTTTAAGATTTAAATTTTATTGTTTTAAGTTTTGCGGGACGAAAAACTTTTAAGTATATGTTTCTATTTATTTTTTTTATTTATGGTCATAGATTACATTAATAAAGATATTATCTGGATAAAACAATAATGCATTTGGTGACTTAGATCACAGAAGTTTTCAGAAACTTATCTTAATCCAAACTGAAGTAATACCGACCAAAAAGCTAATACCAGCCATATGGGGTACATTCTTAAATGCAGTAATTATGCAAATATCGAAGCTTAGCTGTCGGCAACCATCACCCCATTTTTTTGTCAAAAGTCTCCTAACGCAAATTATTGACCGTGATGCCACATAACGGTGCAACTTCTACAGCATTTTGTTTATTGCAGCAATATTTTCCAGACCGGTTGGACAAATTTATTGCATTTACGATTGTACCCCATAAAATAATAAAAAATATAATAATAAAATTTAGATTTTTTAAATACATTTTTTACATATTGATTTATTGTTCTGAAACTTTTAGACTCGTTCGGTGAACTTCATTTTGTACCAGGCCTTAAGGAGCTATTCTGTGGTATGTTCATTGAGGACTACACTAGGACAGATTACTCTAGGATAGTTATATTACCGGTTTTTAAGAAACCATTAATGGGACTGGTACGAAGAATACCACCACAGGACAATTACGTAAAGGTTAGGTCTAAAACCTGTCACCGAGTTTCTTAATTATGTCAATTGACCCCACCAATGACAAAGCCATGTACAAGTTACCGGTACATCTCATATAAAGTTCCCGAACCCGAACCAGTTGCTAGTTCCTCGGAACCAGTCACGTGATGTGTATTGTGACAGGTTCTTTTCCCTCTAGGGTCTGCTTGAAGTAAATTTATGTAAGATATCGAGGAATTTGGAGAAACAAATTTTGTTGAGATGTCCGCATCAAAAAGAATGCCCCATGTATATAAAATTAAATATTTGTTGCCTCGTAGAAGGCACGAAGTGGTTGTGTCTTACTGCTAGCCATATCTAAATTTATAGAAAACTCCTCTATTCTGAGTTGATACACATCGCAATATGAAGCATTAATAGAACTTTATATTGCACACTGGTTAAATATGTTGAAGTAGAATTTTCTACTGCAACAATTTCTTTGAGATAAATAACAAATTTAATATATATTTATATTTTTTGTTTGTTTTTTTTTTTTTTTGCTAAAAACATTAACCCCGAAGGTATTTTTAGCTTGTTTGCAGAAGCAGCTATGGTCTAGGCAGGAATTGAAACTGCAACCCCCAGACTAATAGTCTAATATGCTATCCACAAGTCTGCGGGCCTCTCCGTTAATTTAATTAATTTTTTTCATTATGTTAAGTTTAAATAAAATTTGGGAGATACTACAAAGAGTAAAATTTATGTCAGTGACAGTGAACTGAATTTTAATTCATAATGAATTAATCAAAATCGATCAATATATAATGATTACAATTCAAAGACATATTAAAAATATATTTGAATGTAGAAAATACAAAGTAAATACATTAGGAAAAGTCTCTTTAAATATCGTGGTCTCTACGAATAGATCTAAAAGGAATTTGATGTATGTAGATCATTTAATTGAGAATAATGGCGTTTTTTTTTCTAAAAAAAAGTGCAACTCTTTTTGCCAATTTTATTGAAAATTTCCATTATAAAGATTTTTTTAAATAGTGAATTTTTTAGAAATTATTGTAGCATCACTTACACGGCAAAATTTTTGCCTTAAGAAAACTTTGAATTAGATTTTTTTGATAAAAAGTAAAAGAAATGTTACATTCTTTTAGAAAATAAAACGGTATAAGGTATAATACTTTAAAACTATGTTATGATTTTTAATATGGGTATGATTTAATCGTTTCTTAAAGTACTTAATATATTTTTTAAAAGCTTAGTAGATGGTTTAAGCCCCTGAAAGAAGCTGTAACAAATGGAATTTGTCAGGACTCTAATATGTTATAAACTGACGGATGTTATTAATAAATCTAAATTAAAATAACACTAAGAGAAAAAAATCAATAAAATTTACGAAAACTTGCAAAAAACTAATCGTATTAACGATAAGACTTGTCTCAGTAGACGGTTAAATATTTTTCTATCGCTAATTTTGGACCAAAAATAAAAACCAGAAAGACTACCGATTTGTTTTAATATTAGGTCGTCTTAAAGTAAACTATTTACCTCAATATTTACGAAAATTGTGTTTTAGTATTTTCTATTTGTTACTTTTTAATAACTTAATACTCTGTTTGCTTGAATCCGCTTGAAAGACTCAAAACTGTTGATTTTTAGTAAATATTATAATAATTTTTACTAAAACAGAATGTATATTTTATTAAAACAATAAACTTTTCAAAATTGTCAGTTGCTAAGTTAACCATAATTAATAGAAAATATTCCCCGTGAAATTTAAATGTCCAGGAAACACCAAAGTCTGAAACGAAAAACTGTAGTTTGATTGCACACAAGCGTAATAGTGTTTGGTTGTAGTCCAATCATGTTGCAATTAGATCTCAAGAATTTAATTATCAATTGTAAACATAAAGTTGTTCATAGTACTAAATTTTAGATTAAAAAATTTCAAAAAAAATAATTTTGACTCGACAGCCAGACTTTGCTTGTCAAAACCAATATATATTTGTTACAAGCACACTATCATTTTGCTATAATGCTAAAAAATTTTAAAAAGTTATTTGGAATGTGTCGAATATCCCGGCATTTTTTCAAGGTTTCGTTGTTGCCTCTCTAAGATTGTTGCATTTGCATATTTTGATTTTTCCCTTTCCACATATTTCCCTGTTTGCATTTTTTATTATATTAAAATTAGGGCATAGTTATATTTCTGTACTAGTTCTAAGGACATAACTTTAATAGTTTGAAAAGTTATAGCCTTCTGTGGTAAAACTTGTAAGTCGCTGTTGGAGCACAAAATGTTTTATTCAATAACAGAGGACATGCTGTTTTTTTCATTTTATTACCGCGAAAAATACTGCAACCCTTAAAAAACAATAATAAATAGCGTCAAGATGAGAGAGATCAAAAACAAAATTTGAATAAAGTTTAAAGTACCAGTTATTTGCAATAATGTTAAGACAATTTAGTTATGATTTCAACTGGTTGTACGGTTTACTTTTGTGAGTCGTAACTGAGAATCATAAAGTAATTGTAACTATGTGAAACTTCAATAGTTGTGTTATTATCCTTATGAATTTATGTTTGCATCTTTCTTTACTCTTACATCCGCTTTTTACTGCATTCTTTAGTGCTCTACTTATGTGTGTCTTCATTATTTTATGCATTTTGCAAACATTCCCCAGTTTATGATCATGTTATGAAAAATATAAGCTATTTTTTCATTATAAATGATACAAATTTCTCGGAATTTAACGAAAAAAAAAATAATTTAAGCATGTATTTTGGCTTGCTAAAAAATCTAATATATCTGTGGAATTAAAGATGTTTCATTAGATTGAGCTCAGTTTTGTACTGCCACCAAAATATTGTATAAATATTTTATTACTAAATATATTGTAGATCATATATAATATATTCTTACTCATGAACAATATATATTAAAAAGTAATTCTGCTAATATGTTTTATGATTAGATGGTTAAAAATGTTCAATACTAACTGTAAGATCAGCTAGTTAGTCAAAGCTATTCTACACTAGTCTAGAAAGTTGAGGGAAATGAGTTGTAGTTGTTTTTTTTAAATATTTGATATAACAATCTAATCAGTAAATTGCATTATTAGTGTTTTAAACTTAACAGAAAATAATTCACTGTAATGAAGCAGTTTGTGCTTCAGCCTTTTTTAGCTTATCTGAAAAAACCATTAATGGTCTTGGCAGGCACCTAACCAGCAACCCTTATACAAAAAGTCTAGTCAATATACAGTAACTATTTTTTTTTTATTTTTCAATAATAAAGCGTTTTTAAAATACATATGTATGTATGCGCAAATCCTGAGTCACGAATGTACATTCACATTTTCACATTAATATATACTAATTTGTTGGTCTTTCATAGGAGGTACCTTCAATTAATGCATGTTGCTTATTGGGATATAACTGTACTTTCGAATTGCGTAAAAAGTAATTTTTTAGCAGGTGGTTTTTGCGAAATAGTTGATCACAAAGGTTTGTGAAGCATGCTATAAAATCGGAAGTAACTTTGAATGTTAAAATGTGTTTTCGTGATTTTTAGTATATGTTGCATTATGAAACATATAAAACTTAGTTCCTAATAGAAAGATGGATATAAAATAATTCTAAAATAACTTATTTGCAGCCAAAAAAATTTTCTTGTTTTTTATCCAAAGACGCGAAACCTTTGTGACGCACGCTACATTTTATCTGTTCCATTTTCTATTCTGAAATTTCTTACGTAATTTCAATGTTTTCAAAATAGTAAAACTAAAATTCAAGTGAATTCAATGTATAAAAACTTGACTTTCGTTCGGTCCATATTCATTTACACTAAAGCAATGATATGAATGCCTAAAAAAATTTAATATCTGGTATGAAATTTTAAGATCTGAGGTAGAGTAGGATTTGGTAATAATTTGTGCATTAATGATCGATCATCGAAATATATTTTTTTATTTTTAAAATTATATATCTTGTCAAATATTCCTTTAAAAAAGATAAAGAATAAGTTTGATCAATTTAAAAAAATTTTGGTTGGTGCACTGTTTCTGGGAATTTGCCAATAATTAAAAACATACTACAGTATATACATATATGTATATTGAAACGAGTAGTTTGGCTCAAGTTCAAATTTGAGTTTACCCATTTCTTTATTCTACTTTTTTGGAAGTTTTTTTTTGATAAATTCATTATTTTTTCATTAAGAAATTACTATATGGAACAATATATTATTCATCAGACTAGCGGAACGAATCAGTACTGATTTCGAGGTCGCTAAACCATCTCATCAGCGTTGCTTGTTCAATTTTACCACTTTTGATGGTGGATACTACAGATTAGGAATATTAACGAAAAGTGCAAATTATTAATTTTTTCACGGTAAATCAATTTCGGTTAGTACGAAGTCTTATCTCTGATTAATAACTACTGCATACATATATTCTAGTCTCTCTCGCTTATTCAGCGCCATTGGCTACTGAGAAATACGCTGTTATTTAATCATGTTACATGGTTTTTTTGTCTTTTGTAGTTGAATTTCTTTAGTATTCAACCAACTATGATCACGTAAACATGGGGTATTTGACGTTTCAATATATGTACATAATATATACATACAGCATATAAGTTCGACTAATTACAAACATTAATCATATATAAAAATTGAAAAAATTTTGACACAGATAATATTTGTATAAATGTTTATTTTGTTAAAATTATTTAATTGTAGTTACACTTTGTTATTTAATAGTTAATCATTGTCCTATTATAACCATATTCATATTTTCTTACTCAAATTTTTTTTTCAACTTTTACCACTAAAAGAAACTTATTGTTTCATTAAAATTAACAAACATCAGATGGTTTGCCAAAATTTTTTTTTGGAATTTAATTTTACAACTTAAACCATTAATTTTATTTTGAAATACATACAACATATTTATTCATGTACCTTCCTCACCTAAAATGAGAGAAAACCAAAACCACACTTGCAATACGTTAAGAAAATTCGTATTGTAAAAAACAAAAAATTTAAATTCAAGACTGCAACTGGCATTGCATGCCTTAACACTTCTTTAAATTTCTATTACAGCTTTGTGGTAAAGGAAAAATATTTTGTAACAGCAAACCTATTTATATTACTACAATCACTCAACAACAATAACAACTACAATAACAGTTAACTGCCTGTAGCAGCTACAACAAGATAAACATTCTCGACCAACGGACTAAAGAATACACCAACAACAACTTCAGTTTAGTGATTTAAATTCCGTATACATACTTTCATACAAGTAGAGAAACAAGCAAACAGTTTTGAAATGCAACAACATATTTATGTAAACATACACTTTCTATGTGTATGCGTATTTATATGTGTATGTATTTAGATGCTTTAGAATATGCAAAACAGGTAGACAACAATAGAATTTGTGCATTATTATAAAAATACAGCCTCAACAAAAAGAAAGCACTATTGGACTTAACTTATGTATATATAGAATACAATTTATTAAAAATTCAAAATTATTACACATTTTATAAATATGTTAACATAACTAATATTACAACTAAGATCAGTTGTTTTATCTATATTATACCTTTTTCTTAATATCCCTTTTACGATCGTAATACTAAACCAATTTTGGAAAGTTTCATAAGATTTTAAACAGTGTTTTACATAGATGTGCACAATACTAACTTAAGTTAAATCGGTTTGATATTTAGGGATCTATAAGCGTTTAAAATCGCTACTAACACATGCACACTTATTATTACACATGCATATATCAGCTTCAACTTGAAAAATAAACAAAACGTGCATGTGTGTTTGTCCAATTTGCTTTTGCATAGAAATGAGACAGAGTTTTAAAATGTTTATTTAGAATGTCTTTGTTTTTGTATTTTATAGTATTTATGCAAATGTTTAATATTAATTTCTAGAATGCGGTTGATAAACTAGTTTTTATTATTATACAAATGCCTCAAACTCGCGGCTTGAATGATTGTTTATGCCGCTAATTTAGTATAGATAAAATTCCCAATATGACGGATTGACGCGAGAGAACTCAATGCTTTGTTTATTGTTTCACTTCCTGTTGAAGTTTTGAATTCATCTGTCATTATTAGTTATCAATCGGTTAACAAATTCATCAGGATTGCAACATACAAGCCAGCTACCTGATTGTGGCTATTTTTGATTAAAAGCAAAAATGATATCCTTTTTAAAAGAAGAGATTCACGTAATTTATATCAAGCACTTTAACCCTTCGGTCAGTCAATACTATATTTTTTGTCTGGTAATGATTTCCGATGTAACTTCCTTATCTATATGCTCTGTACAGGCTTCATTATTTGCGAATGCACCATTAAATTAAATTCAGTTATCCAATTGTATATAGATAGTTCTTAGCTCTGATCCTTTTTTGCCTATCTGTTTTGATTTTCAAATATAAAAATTTTATTTGCTTAATTTTATTTTATTTTTTTTATATATTATTGCATTTAATTAATTTTTATTTATGTTTTATTTTATTATTTTTATTTAATTCTTCATTTTATTGTGTAACGTGCTGATATAAAATGTTTTCTTAAAAGTGTACCTAATTTTTTTTTTTGAGGTGGAGCTGGCTAATTGCTTTGCGTATTTCCTTTTCTTGCAACTTGAAAGTTTTCTCCAGTCATATTCAAATGGCAAAAACTATTTGTGTTAAGAACTAATATTTTTCTATGTTTTTTATCACGACATAAGTTTTTGCTTTAATGATAGCAGCAGCTTTTTTGCAACATCACTGTTAACCAGTGTTTATTTATGCATGTAACTTTAGAGTTTGTATGTGTTTGTGTTAATGTTAATGTAACAAATACAAGCACAGACTTTAATCTGATACACAAAAGGCATCAAATGCATACTAGAAATTTTATGAATTTTGTAATTAAACGTTTAATAAAGTACTTGTAGTAGTAAAGTGTTGTAATAAAAGCAGCAAATATTCGTGTTTAGAATAACTTAACTTTTGAAATTTAAACACAATAAATTAGTAAAAAGAATTAATTTATATTTATCTATTTTTTATTAATAATTCAAATTCATGAGGCAGCATTATATGCATTTATTTAATGTAAGTTTTTTTATAATCAAATTTATTTAAAGGGATTTGATTTAATCAAATATAATTAAATTAGTTGTCGTCTTGCTTATATTAAACATTCTCTGGAAAATTAATATGAATGAAGTGTATGACTTAATAAATGTGCTTATTTTCCGTAACCTTCAATATACCAAGAAGTATTTTGGGAACACTATTTTAATAATTTAACGATTTGTTCTTTCTACATGGGTCTTGCGAACGCAAATGCGAATATTTAAATATTTTTTATCAATAAAGAAGTGATCAATAGACTCAATAATATTTTGTTTTGCTTAGAGCACCAACACATTGTTTTTCACCTTTTATTCAGCCGTTCATACTTCTACTTTGGCATTTCAATAGGGCGTTACTATTGGCCTCAAATACTCACCATATCGGATTAAAAAATACAACTTCTTTCCAAATAAAGACTTTTAATCATTATTACCATTACGTACAGGAAAAAGAAGTTAAATCGGCTTTTTAAAAAGGCGAGAAAAAGCTAAATCGCCAAAAAAGAGGATAAATATGTTTTTTCATAATTCAACGTTTTCTTCATTATTAATATAAAAAGCATAAAACAAATTAAACGATATTCAAAAAAAATAATATATAATATATGTGCCGGATCAATAAGTCCCTGACTTTTCGAACTTATCTCGTAGTTATATGAAATGCAACACTGTTCCCATCAAGTACCACCTGTTAGTAGACTACTGTAAAATTTTGAGCAAGTGACGTCATTTACTTTGCTTTTAACAGCTGTTAAAAACATACAACCTCGTCTATTTTGCTAAAAATGGAAAAAAGTGAATTTCGAGTGCGCATTAAACACTATTTTTTTCGAAAAAAAAAAACGTCAACCAAGCCAAGGAAAAGCTCGATAAATACTATGGGGACTTTGCACCATCGATTTCAATGGTAAAAAAGTTGTTTACTCTATGAATTGGGCTACGAATTGGTACCTCATCTGCCATATTCTCCGGATTTAGCCCCTCGGGACTATTTCCTATTTCCAAACCTAAAGAAATTGCTCGGATTTAGCTCCAGCGGGATACAAAAACTGGAGAAATGCTGGACTTAGTGTATTGAGTTAATAGGAGATTATAATGAAAAATATATTTTTGTTTTGCAAAAAAACTGTGTTTCACACAATTTCGTTAATATCAGGTATTTATTTACACTTCAATTCAGTATTGAATCAAAAATATAACAGAATGTTTGTATTTAGGAATTATTTGGTCTACATGGGTGCCCTCTACACGTGGCATTCAAGTAGAATCTAGATTCTTTTTGAAAAATGATTTAGTAGTTATTGTATCATTATTTAAATATATATATTCAAAAATTATATGTCTTAAAACAAACAAACAAACAAAAAAATATATATATTTATATGTGTATATGTAATATATTATTTACTTTTACGTGCTTATAACAGGCATACAGATTTTTTCATCGCCAGTAGAATCGAAACTATTATTTGGATAAATATCACGAAAGTCTAATAATAATTTCGTGACAACATTTCTGTAACCTTTTTAAAGAGCATTGCATGTATAATAAAGAATTAAGCATTTTAATTCTAGCATGATTTATTTTTATAGTTCTGATTATTTCCATAGTACTAAAAAGTTTTTCAACCTCAACGTTACTGAAAGGTAATACTACGGGGTGGTCCAATAAGATGTTTCATTTTCAATAGCCTGCCGTTTCAACAGTTATCATAACTCAAACTGTAACTACATTGAAATTTATGAAATACACTAAGAATGTGGTGAAAATTTCGCGTTCACAGTTTGCATTAAGCGCCATCTCGGTCAGCTTTTGTAAAACAGGTGAACAAATTTGAGCAGTTGGGACAAATTAAACTCGTGTACGTCGCACAACTAAGAATATTGTTGTTGTAGCCCAAAGTGTTAGGGAAATCGCAGGCTTGATCATTCCGCGTCCATCTTTGGAATTGGGTATTTCAAAAACGACACTAAACAGTATTTTGAATAAAGATATTGGTGTGGACGCACTAGTGGCGATGCCATCGCTTTTTTACATAAAAAGTTTCCTGACCGTGTGATTTCTCGAAAAGACAAACACGATTGCCCACGGAGAACGGGGATTTAAACTTTTATACTTTTTTATTTGAGGCTACGTAAAAGGCGAGCCAATGGCCTACAATCGATTCAAGTCCTCTAATATGGACTCGTTAAGTTATCGCGGAACCTTGTCGGTCATTGGCTGATATTTTTTTCTGTTATGAATGGGATACCCTCCTCTTTACAATTAAATGAACATCCGCTGATTTCGCTTAGAAATACTTTTTTTTACATATCGAAATGAAACCTCTTATTGGAAGACCATATAGATAAATAAATATTAGATTGACCAAATCAAGAAATGAATTTTTTAGCAGCGCATTCTTAAATTACCGCATTCAGAACTTAACCGTTGACTCAACATTTGTCCATTTCTAACTTAAAAGCTTTCGCCGTTGCATTTCAATCAACGTGATTTTTACTAATTTTTTTAATGTTTCAAGATGATTTTATAAGTTTAGTAGAAAACAAAAAATTTTTTTTGGAGTAAATTTAAAATGAAAAAAGCCATGAAGCTAAAACGTAAATTTCGAGGATTAAATACAAGAAAAAGATAAATCTAGCAGCGCAAAGGCTAAACTGACATCACTGCTTACAAATATCAATACGAGTAGTTTGAAGTCATTGAATACGCAAAACACAATAAATATGAATTGTATGCTGCCAGTATTGACACAGATTTTGAAAGAATTGTTGTGTTTAATGTTATTTTACTCACTGTTGCTTTAAAAAATTGTTCTCACGAATACACAATATAGAAAAAAATCCTTCGGCAGGAGCTCTGTGCCGCTCACAGAATAATTTACTAGTTTATTTACTAGTAAGTAGTTAGTAAGTAACGCAGACGACATGCAATTTGTGATGAAAAGTGTATTATTCATAGTAAAAGCTTTTACCAAATGTTAGTTGGGGTAGCATGTTCAGGCAAAAAATCGTAATATAATTTGAAATTTCTATAAAACAAATATTTCTATATGAAATATATATTTACATCGTTTGAACGTTTATGTAATACGAATTTCAAATATATATTTCAATATTTTAAGTATTATAGAAAATTTTGTTTTGTTGAATAGAATTTTGTCTTAACTCGATGTCATCAAAATACTAAACAAGAATCAGTCTGGCTATAAAATTTCAAGAGTTGATGAAAATGATCACAAGTTATTGATTTTTATATAAAAAAAACGAGAATCCAATTTGATACATTAAGTTTAATGTAAAGTCTTTGAAGGCAGCAAGTTTATGAAATCACTTATTTTATATTAAATTGTTTATTGCATCAGCCAGTCTGTTCAAATGAAAGCCCATGAATATTGTTGGTTCTAGACTATCAACGTTTTGAATGCCAAACAAAATAGATGCAACTTTATAACTTATTTTTAAATATACATATGTATGTATCTATTTATTTTAATTTCAAAATCTTAATTTTAAAATGAAAAAATGTCAACAGCCACTAATTGATTTCAAAGTTATATTTTTCCTTTTTTGCCCTTTTTTTAAGCATAAATGCTGCATAAATTATTTAATTCTTTTTATTCTGAATGAATTTTTTTCTTGGTTAAAAAAGGGCCTAAGGCCATTCATTTACTTTAGAAAAATTAATGTTGAACTTTGTCTTTAACTTTTATTAATATTTAAACGGGCTTATACAACTTTTATTATTTTATTTATTTTCTTTGTAGAAGTTACCATTACCATAAAATTACTGTTTTTTTTTCTAAACCTCAAAGGCAATGACAACACACAAAAAGACAATGTATTTTTCTCAGACTCTAACACAAATGCTTGCAAATGCCTAAATTCCAGCACATATTTTGAAATGAAATAATAGGGAAATCAAGTTAACATACACTTTTTCTTACATTCAGTAATAGTCAAATGGTGATTACATTTTAACATATATTTTGCACAAAAACTCACTGTTCCAGAGTTATCATAACGTTTGTGTTGTGTGTTTGATATAGTGTTTAACAAAACCAAATATTCGAGCATAAAAACCACAATTTAATTTCCAGTATTAAAGTCTTTTTTGTTTCACTTGTGTTCCTTCTTGCCAATAAATTTTAATATTTGAGGAAGTTAAGTTTGTAAATATGTGATGCTTTTAAAAAGCAAAATCAACATTAAATAAAGAAGATACAGTGATGGGCAAGTGGTTAGAGGAAATCTACAATAAAATTTAAATTAAATGCTGAAAATCCAACTCTAAAGCCTTGCAATCTCTGCACATATCATAATAGCAGTTTTTAGACACTTAAATTTTTTGTAGCTTCAGCAAATTTCCCGCAGCCTCAACTTTGGCCTAAAGTATTACAGCTTTGAAGAAAATTATAATATTGACCTCGGCAAGAACTTTGAATTTTTAAATATTTGTCCGTTACTGTAAATTGGTTTTAAGCAAAGAAGTATAATGGAACATTGTATGTATAACCCTTCACATTATTTTTAGATGGACCCAATAGTATTCGTTATTACTTGTATTGCTGTCATTGTTTTTGTTTGTCAGTGCTGTTGTCTCTTATAATAGCTTTTTAAAGTTATCAACACAATTTGAATATATATGTATATTTGTATAACCAATTCAGAGCAAATGTTGAGAAAAAAAAAATGTGAAAAGTTACAAAAATCCCATTACAAGAAAATAATATTGCATTCGGCATAGAAATGAATACTATAGGATTTATATTGACTTAACCCTTAAAGCCTGTGGTGATATACACAAAAGAAGTTTTACTTTAAAACCATTTTCACATAACACTCATCGTTTTAGTTTTGGTCGACCATAGCTGGTGCCCATAAACTTTTGTTATTTGACAAAAATTAGGAAGAGAAAGTAAACGTTTTAATATTATAAGTGTCCTTGTTGGTGGGTTTGTATACTCGTACATTAATATATATAGTTTTTTTTTGTTTGTTTGTTGTTATATATTGATACTTCAAAGACAATTGACAAAATCTTCACTAAAATGTCATCAATAAAGAACTGTCACTAACAACAGCAAATGAGGATTAAACATCCAGAAAACGCAGGCACATGTTATTTCTGAAAATAAAAAGTTTAATTTGGCTTTACAGAGACTACAGGTCGTAGATTTTCTTTTAATTTCCTATTACTATCATATTTTGGTTTACACGACGATCGTATTTTAGATACCAGAATAAAATTTAACATAATGAAGCGGAATAAATATCTCTGTTGGTCAGTTATAATCTTGGTTTCACGTTTTAATTTTCATTGCAATATTTTTTAAATTATACGGTTTAGTAGCTGAATATATTTGCATACTATTACTAGTATCCATTCGACCGATCCATTATTCGGCCAATAATCGCTGTATATTTTTTTTCTGAAGTTTGAAGGTCAATATTTGGTCGAATCAAAAGAAAATAAGAATAAATTTCAACGAGAATTAAATACCATAAACGCAGAGGCTACTGAAAGTTTTTTTTTGCATTGAGATCCGCAATATGTAATTTAATTGACACTTTAATTCACTGATGAGCCACTCTAATGCGTGCTGTTTACTTATTCCCCAAAACAACAAATAAATTTTAAAATATATTTTATTAATACGAGTATGCATATTTATAAGCAAATTTAATAAGCTAAATGATTTCAAGAATTTTTATAATAACATATGAATTTAGTCAATAAAATTGGCGTCTTTTTGGCAGAATTTCAAGTTTTTGGCCAAAAATCACCTCCTGCTTTGGCATCAGCCTAAAATATTGACTTCGGTCCGACACTTTTATTCGTTCGCACTGAATTAAAAAACTGTTGTTGAAAGTGCAAAAAGTATGCACTCAATTTTTTACAAGGTGGTGCTAAATTAACGTTATGGTGTAAAATTGTTATAGTTTTTGCTTTAAAATTCCGTATTTTTTAAGATTTGTAGAAAGAAAACTTGGGAAATTGTAAATGCAACAGTAAACAAATTTAAGATGGAACAGTACGCAAGTTGTGCAGAATGTCTCTTGGTTGATGTTTCTAGAGTTTCTTTCACAGTCCCGTGTACCCGTTGAATATATCAGCGGTGTGCAGATTACATAGTCTTCCGGTACCAGGGCCATGTTGACGATTAGTGGCAACCAGCCGATTTATTGTTGACACTAAGAGCCGGTTCCACATATTAAATTGTGAACGGTAAGCACGCTGTGTAAGAAAATAAAATGAGAAACAAATTTTGTAGTTACCATTATTTAACAGTACTTGTTGGTTATTGAATTGTGTACTGTTCCATATTAAGTTTCTCAAGACTTCTTTGCACAAATCTTAAACCGAAGAAACAACTAAATATTATTCCAAACATTTATTATTGTTCGAATTATTCGAACAGTTTGAGTCATTTGTCAATATTTGGTCGAATCAAAAGAAAATAAGAATAAATTTCAACGAGAATTAAATACCATAAACGCAGAGGCTACTGAAAGTTTTTTTTTGCATTGAGATCCGCAATATGTAATTTAATTGACACTTTAATTCACTGATGAGCCACTCTAATGCGTGCTGTTTACTTATTCCCCAAAACAACAAATAAATTTTAAAATATATTTTATTAATACGAGTATGCATATTTATAAGCAAATTTAATAAGCTAAATGATTTCAAGAATTTTTATAATAACATATGAATTTAGTCAATAAAATTGGCGTCTTTTTGGCAGAATTTCAAGTTTTTGGCCAAAAATCACCTCCTGCTTTGGCATCAGCCTAAAATATTGACTTCGGTCCGACACTTTTATTCGTTCGCACTGAATTAAAAAACTGTTGTTGAAAGTGCAAAAAGTATGCACTCAATTTTTTACAAGGTGGCGCTAAATTAACGTTATGGTGTAAAATTGTTATAGTTTTTGCTTTAAAATTCCGTATTTTTTAAGATTTGTAGAAAGAAAACTTGGGAAATTGTAAATGCAACAGTAAACAAATTTAAGATGGAACAGTACGCAAGTTGTGCAGAATGTCTCTTGGTTGATGTTTCTAGAGTTTCTTTCACAGTCCCGTGTACCCGTTGAATATATCAGCGGTGTGCAGATTACATAGTCTTCCGGTACCAGGGCCATGTTGACGATTAGTGGCAACCAGCCGATTTATTGTTGACACTAAGAGCCGGTTCCACATATTAAATTGTGAACGGTAAGCACGCTGTGTAAGAAAATAAAATGAGAAACAAATTTTGTAGTTACCATTATTTAACAGTACTTGTTGGTTATTGAATTGTGTACTGTTCCATATTAAGTTTCTCAAGACTTCTTTGCACAAATCTTAAACCGAAGAAACAACTAAATATTATTCCAAACATTTATTATTGTTCGAATTATTCGAACAGTTTGAGTCATTTGAAAAATTTAAATCATTAAATCATTTTGAACACATTAGGAACATATCGGAGACGAACGACGAATTTTTGGTGGTGAATATTCGTGCCCAACAATAAAATACATTAGTGTATGAAAATACAAACAATCATGACGACGGCGAAGTTCGTCATACGCGGCGAACTCTGCAATAGATTTATACCTATTTCTTCATGGTGGAATAATACAGGTGGTGTCGAAGCTGCAACAACACTGCTTTTAGGTTCGCAATTGTTGCAATTTCTGTTCTATAAAAAATTTTGTTGTTTTTCCTTTTCTTATTTGCATTTGAAGCAAGTGATAATTTGTGCTTTTTTAGCAGTGTGGGCTTGTGTTAGTAATACATAATCAAATTTTGACAGAATCGAACCCAAAACAAAAGTCAGTTAACTCTTCGACACTACCTGTATTATTATACCATGTATTTCTTATGCCGGCGAACCGTGTACCCATTTTCGTTTTTATATTTCTATTTTTTTAGTAAATTAAGTTTCTTATTACTTTAATAATTGTTTTATCTTTATTGTGGAGTATTTACAATAAATATATAAAATAATTCACTAAAAAAATTGGTTTTAGTTGTGTTTTTATTAATGTTTTATTTTTAAGTATGAATTATTTTCTTTAGTACGGTCACACTACCAGTTGTTATATAAAATAAGCAAACGAAATAAAACTTTAATACAAATTATTGGTTAAAACAAGAAAGGATTATTTGCTTAGTTTCATTTTTTTAAAAGGCTATCACATTTTATATAAATACATATATTATGTATCAGAACCTCCAAGCGGCTCCATGCAAGAACTTCAAGAGTGTATATTAAATTTGGTATTGCGTATTATTTTTCGTCTACTAACGCCAAATAATATTTGCGATTTATGAATAAAGACAGATGATATGCGTGAATTAATCTATAAAAATTATCTTATTTCGGTGCCAATAATGTTTGGTCCTTTGGAAGCTGTGCGGAATGCCAATTATGATAATACTTTTGTCGTAGAATCGTCAACCTGAAAAAACTAAAATTCGGATTTGTAGTTCAATAAAATTGAACTAATCCACGGTGGCTCTTTTGTACCGCATTAAACGTAGCAATGCCTGCGCCGCAACTGAGCATTATTTCTTTCTACTCCATCTATATTTAAAACAATATTGGAATCATTAATATTGTATTTGTTCTTCCGCAGTTTCGTTCATGAACAGAAAAGGTAAGAATATCTTTTATCACTATTCGCAAGTCAAACTTTAAATTTGTTTTACATTTTCTCATTATATTTTAAAATTCGAATGTGTATAAAATCAAGCAGTAAGTATGTATTTTTTATGAGGTAACTGCTTTTTTCTTACTTATTTGTTTTGCGAACTTAAGAGGTGAAGAAAGTTTGAACAACGTTATTTTTATTTTTATTTTACAACCTTAAAGTTGAAATATTTCATATGTAAATATTGCGGAATAACTACATGTTTATTGTAGTTACTGCACTTAACCCTTTAATTATCAAAAAAATCATATAAAAAGATTTTTGAAATTGGATAAAAAAGAAATTTTAACACACTTTGCGGTAAAGCAAACATTTCCGTTCGTTTCCATAAATTACAAGCACGTAGCATATATTCACTCAATCACTGACTTACTACATGGTCGTTAAGTGAAAAAGGGTTTAACAAGCAACGAAGTGCTCCTTGTGTAACTACAAAGAATAGACATTTTATACATATACGTACATTTAATCTATAAAATTACGATGTGAAAAAGGTAAAACTGCACGTGTTGTGCAGTTTTAATGCCACAACTTGTTAAAAAAAGCACATGCCATATACACAGTCGACTATTTTCAAAAAGATTAAAAGCAGCGTATACGCCGTGTGCAACACACAAAAAATTTTTAACAAAACAAAAGGAAAATAGATGAAATGGTAATGAAAAAATTGAATCAAGTGTAATTTAAAAGCGGCGATCATATAGTAACAGTCACAGTTACATTGCAACATATTGGCAAATGACTCATTGACTAGCGAAACAGCAGAGCATATATACGAGTATGCATGTCGTACACAGTTTATGTGTGATTGCAAAACATTGACATGTATTGGGTGTACACGAATGAAGTGCAACAATATCCGTTTCCGTTGATGCTGATTAAGTGATTCGTTTGTTGTGATATGTGAACGTTAAAATATATATAAAACATAAAATATAAATAAACAGCTTAAAATAAAATAAAATAAAATAAAATAAAATAAAATAAAATAAAATGAAGTAATAAAAATGGATGGGTTGAAGCAGTCTACTATTTGATTGGAATGCTATAGAAACTGCTCTCATTGTCAGTGATTATTTAACACGTTGTAAAGTATTTTATATATTTTTATTTTAAGTTTTGCTGCTATTTTTTTCATATGGTATTCCAAGGTACACACTAAATTTTTTATATAAAAATTTAACCCAAAAGTAATTATGTTACTATTATTATGTGGTAAATTTATGTTGATATTTCATTTTTAGTTTCAAAGTGTTAAAGAGAGAGTATTACTTTTAAAAATTTATTCAATTTTGTTTAAGCATGCCTTTGAATTACTTTATTGTCGTTAAAACGTAAAAATATTAAAGTAAATATCAATATAAATAAATATGATTTTGAGTTTAAATTTTATTGAAATAATGTTCATTGATAAAAAGGAAATGAAAACTAAACTAGATACTGTTCGTGAATTGCTAAGACGTGGTTGCTAATTGAAGGCACGGTGGTACATGATATGCATATTCCCGCAAGTAGTTTAAAACAACTTTTCCAATATTGTCAAAAACAGTAATTAAAAGAAGAGTGAACTCAAAAATTATCTTGAACCTTACTAAAATTTATTATTAACTTTCGTTATAATTGTAAGTTTTCTATAAATGGAAGGCTCATATCTGAAGTGAACCAGAGTAACAAAAAGACAATTTGAAGATATTTTGAGTTTCAGTAAATGAACTGCCAATGATTTCTAGAATAAATATTTCATTCATTCCGTTCTTTTAACGGCACCTTAGGAACGAAATACTTTTTTACTTTGCATAGAATTTCGTACTAGTTTTGAAATTTTACATATTTTGTGACTTGGTTCACTACAGCTCTGAGCCCTCCAAATTACCTTAACTAATAGAAACCCATGTATTACATCCTTAGCTATATATTAAAATTCAAATATTTCAAAATTCAACTAATAAAAATTAATTTTAAGATGCTAAAGAACAGTTTTGGAAACAATTGTAAATCGATCATTCCAATTATTTTTGATAGATTAATTGCAAACTGAAAGTAAAGACCGAGAAAATTTAAATGCCTTATTTCGAATATAAATTTATTTCAACTACTATCATCTAATACGAGTAGATTAATATAATAAAACAAGAAAAATGTTGTGAAATTTTTTTTAAAAACACTTTAGCATGTATAAGAAAAAACGAAAAACATACGTAAAAGAATTTAAGATATTTTACAAATATAAATTTTTAATACTAAATAATTAATGAAATATTATAGGTTTCGCTTAAATACTACAAGGAATGACATTCTAATCGCACTTATTTTGTCTTCCAACGCTTCGAGACTATTTTTTACTGACGATAATGAAGCATTAAACTGTTCACAAAATCTAAGAACCCAACCAAAACTAGATATTTGTACCTAAAACAAATGAAAAAGAGGTCGAATAACTTCAAACGCATTAAGTCACTTCTCTCTAGTTCTTTAACTTCTACAAATCTAGACTTATTTTAACTTCAAAGAAAACAACTTCTGTTTTCTGCACGATCGATTTAATGTTTTTAGTTAATATCTCTAGTCACTAGTAACCATCGTTAAAAGTGGTAAAATCGAACAAAGAACGCTGGTTAGATGATGTAGAATAAATGAGCAAACAATTCATTTCTATATGTTTTTACCCGATATAAATTTTCAGCTGTAAACATAATTAGTTCAGGATTAACGTTAAAGAAAATGATCTACTCAGGTTCGAGAAAGGACAGGTGACACTATTTATTACATGCTGTAGGATATCACAAGGGGATTGAATTGATAAATCCAAGTCAGCCATCATTGTAATGGTGACCTTAGATTATAATTTCATCAGTTTGAGGCTTTTAAAATTAATTATTATAATTGTGTGTTGTTTTTTTGTAATTATAAATGAGAATCAAATAAATATTATCCCGGATGTCTTACGTTATTGTTCGTTTATTGGAGTGTCATCCTATTTAAATTGATAGGATGCATTAGCAACAGTGAAATGCTCATACAAGAAGCTATACCCCTCAATAATCAATTGCAATTTGTTTTTAACAAAATGGTTAATGTTTTACTGAATAAGTAAAATATTAATTTTTGGAAAAAGTGAGAATAAAAATTTAAAATACTAAAAATTTTAGCAATTCCCATAAAAAGCACTAATTTTTTTTTCATTTACTTAATAAATAAACAAAACAGTTTAATAGTTCAAAAAAAGTTTTTTTTGTTGAAGATTTTTAGGAAGGTATATATACATGCATTAAATTGGTGCTAATGCCGAATCATCAGTAGACCTTAAACCATATTAGTGGTACGCAAATCCATTGTTTAGATGTCGAACTACAACGTTGGACATCGTGGGATATTTTATTTTGTTTTTCCGCTCAAATATAATTAAACCAAATACCCGGATGAATACTAGTATTAATTTTAAGATATCAGAAATTAAATTTTATAACAAATACATTCATAGCTAAAATTGTTTGTGAATGTATGCTATTATATAGATTTCTGTGTTCGAAGAACAGCAACAGCAACAATCAATAATGCTCGTTTTCAAACTTGCTACGGGCGATGCAATCGATTTTGTAAAAAATATGTTTTTTCTTAATATGTGTAGAAAACAAAACAACACACGATATTTATTGTGGCAGCAGATGACTAACTTTGCGTTCGGGTTTCTTCGAGCTAGAGCTATTTTAACGTTAGTGGACGTGTGAGAAAGTGAGGAAGAACAACATTATACAGCATACAGCATAGCACACAATTAAATTACTGAAATGAGCACTCGACGAGAAGACACACATAAGGATCCACAATGGCCTTGTTATTTTCACTAATAAATCATTTTCACTGCGGATTTATAGGGTCGCCTATCTATGCCGACAGACGAGATTGAGGAATGGGCATATTATATAACGTTTTTGTAAGCATTTATATACCATATCTTAAGTTAGCAAAAGTCTATTAACACATTTATAGCGGGTACTCCCTCCAAATAAAATCTAAAATAAATAAAAAGAAAAGTTAACGCCATAGTAAATAAAAAAATACTTGTACCTTAATGTCACATCCTAAATAAATTTTTGTACATACTCGTATATTTTTCTTTTTAAAATGCCAGACTTTAAATAATCTTTGGTGAAATGAAAATTACAACAGCATTGTTCCAAAAACATGGAAAATCATCGTTTTGTGTAGAGCCAAAAGCATAAAATGATGTGTTTAACATGGAAAGCATATATTCAAAATGCTACATGAATGGAATAGTAATCATGCAAATGTTAAAAGATTTTCTTCGTTTTCTATTGATTCAGCGACAAATGTGTCTGCAGTATGATGAATATGTAAATTCTGCACAAAAATCTTGTAAGTAAGAGAAAAAAATGTTTATTTTGGCAAAACATTATCACGAGCACTTCTTTTTTTTAAATACATATTTAAATAATCGAGAGGAAAGAAATGAAATGGCAACAAATTCATTGAAGATTAAAATGTTTATATTTTCAAACTATATATTTGTACTAATATTTATGTAATCGTAAAGAGCGAAAAGAAATCTATGTGATTTTCATATAGGGTCGGGTGAAAGGTAATCGATCAAATAAATAAGCGATAAAAATTAAAAAAAAATATATAATTAAATTCCACGAGAAAAGTATTAAAATAAATATAATTTTTTTTTAATCAAGTTCGAGCAATAATATACATGAAAAATGTAACTTGTTTTGGTAACAAAGTTTCTGAGAAGTAATATATATATGTATATTTTTAATATTTTTTTAAATATTATACGGATATCTGAGTTCTTCTTACTGATTTATTAAGGACGTGAATTCCGATTTTATTCTTTCCGTACAGAAACCGTACAAGAGCGAATTCAATATTTTTTTTTATTTAAATGACTCAGATTTTATCCACCTTTTAAATTAAATCATTAGTTTTTTTAACCTCAATAGAAATTTCAAAAGTTGCAAAACATTATTTTTAAAATTTATGTTAAATTTACCTAAAAATGTCAGAAAGGGTACACAAATGAGCAAAAAAACATCCGAAACTTATAATACCTGTACAAAAAAGTAAAACTTGAGCAGTTTTCTTTAAAAAAATTTACTTAATAACAAAAAAAATCGTGCTAATGGGCCGAGTAATGAGCAAAATTAAAAAAAAATCGAGAAAACTCGGTTTCGGGGCTAAATTTTATTTTAGCGACCTCTAAACTGCTTCTGAAAAATCTGAAAAAAATCACAAAAATACTTTATCCTATAGGCTATAAAAAAAAGCTGGAGTACCTATAAAAATCGTAAAAAAATTTTTGGGACACACTGTAGTTTTGTAACAAAATCGTCGGGGAAGTCAAATAATTAATAAAATGGCTTAACAAAAACTAATAAGTTTTTTTCACACCGAAGGCGCTGTATAACTGATTTAAAAAAATAGCAAAACGTGCAATAGCAGACTTGTAAAAGGAGTAACAAATCAAAATGGGTTGAAGCTGCTAATTTGCCTGATTTATAAATTTTCTTGAAACTAAACAAAAAAAAAAGAACTCTTGATATTTTGCAGTCTTGATCTACAGTGCAATAATTAAAATTTGGCATCTTACTATAGTATATTGACCTTTTGTAAATTGCCAAAGAAAT
This sequence comes from Gymnocheta viridis, assembly GCA_956483585.1. NCBI lineage: Eukaryota > Metazoa > Arthropoda > Insecta > Diptera > Tachinidae > Gymnocheta > Gymnocheta viridis. The sequence continues at coordinate 122,693,985 of OY101440.1, forward strand.
CTTTATATGATCTGACTTCTTTTAACTTTTCATCATTTCGCCATTTTTACCTCGATTTCTATTCAGATACATAATACAACTTTAATTCTTAAACCAAGATTTATACTGATTTTAATAAACTTTACCAACATTTTCCTAATTCAATTGCAGGAAATGTATGTTGAAGAAAAGCTGATGGTAATTTCAATATAATTATTTGGTTAGAAACATGTTAAAATTATCAATAAGATTGATTGAAATTACAGCTCTTACAGTATACTGTGATTTGGTAAATTGATGTTTATTTATATATCTTAAATACCTTATAGAATCGCATAATATATAACACAACCACACCATTAGATGTGAATTTCGTTTAATTTCCATTTTTCTGTTATTATCAATCAATTTTATAATCATTATCATGATAAATTTATCTTGCTTCCTCTGCATGTAGCATTTCCAGAACACATTTAGATACATTGAAAGATGATGAGAGTTAAAGGATTTTCAGGGGGAAAAATTCCTATCTGTAGCCTGGATAGTTTCTGCTTCAAAATATAAACGAATACTAATGCACATGCTATACTATATACATTCAAGCCTTTAGAAAGTATATACACATACATTTAAATCAAAGTACATGAACACATGCACAAGGGATTTATGAAAATCATCGCATTTACATGCATACCAAATTCCCGTGCAGATCCTTGAAAATTTAAGGTGGACGGGGATTGAGCAAGATGCAAAAAATTTTAAAATAAATAGAACAATAGAAAGAAAATTAAAACATACTTACATATATATTTCTGTTAAAAATACATAATAAATTTTCACGATATTATACTCGTATGTTAAAAAGGAAGGAGACAAATATAACATTTCAAAGCACATATTCATATGTGCGATATATATATATATGTATGTGAATATCTATAAGCAAATGTGCTGCAACACGGCGTGTGTAGGTGAATATATTGTTGCTGTACATGAATCCAATATTATTGAAAACAAAACATTGTAGCTGTTTTTAAACGTTTATTTTTAAATCTTTTTTCGCCTTACAGACATACGATATTGTTGTTTATATGAATGTGTGTTCATGTTCTTAACCTTAAAGATAACAACAGTAAAAGAGGAATTGATATTTACAGGCATACCGTATTGTTTTTTTTCTTCTGATAACGATTTACGAAGACTATCGTCATATCAGTTTTTAACTTAAAAAAACACATTTTTTATGATGGACTCACATCCTTTTTAACTAATATCCTATCCTATAGAAATTAAAAAGACAATCTACGATATATTGTTAGCAAAAACTTGGAAAATCTGATTGGTAACTGTACAGGTATCGCTGAAGGAAATGCTCTGAGTGCGATGTGATTTTGACTAGCACCCATACCTAACAGGGCATCATGGCGAGACCCCGATTTGCTTAGCCAAGAATAAAACATTGATAGAATAACGTAAGTAAATGTGTGCATGTTGTTCATGCTCTGCTTCGTTTAATTTTGAGGTTCTTCAATAAATAAAAAAACATAATTTTTTTGTGGTGTTTATGCAAAAAAAAAAAAAAAATTCTAATAAAGTCGTTTTAACAAAAACGAAATACATAAAACAGCGGTCTACACTAGAGCCAGTCATTAAAGAATGAAAATATGTTCATTGTCCAAACAAATCAATTGAATAGAAGAAAAGAATAGACGAAAGATCTGGTCCCAAGACCGGCACTGCGACACCTAACGCATCTGTAAGTTTAAATAAATGAATCTCTGGATGACTCTCCTTATGAAAGCTAGCACAGATATTGGAGAAGCAGGCCTAATATCATCCGAACACAGAAACTCAGAATGAAAAACACGCCTTCTGCTGTTACATAAGACGATAGATACACTTACAAAGCATGTGTGCCGTTGTCTTATCATCCTCGAAGCATAATCGACACAGCTGAACGTCCAAAGTGGCCAGAAAGAATACCAGTAAGAAGCCGTAAGTTATTGCTCTTGAAGTTTAGTATGCCATTATATGAAAATGGCTGCATCAATGATTTGGCCTGCCTTAAACTAGAAGAAGTAGCCACATTTCTTTTGCGGTCGAAGTGTCATCTACTTTGATCAGGTATGTAACAGTCGCCCGAGTTATACCACAAAACGGCTTCCTCGTTCCCCGGATGAGCGCTGGGGCTAGGTATCCAGTAAATGAAAACATTGTTCCATATTGAAAGCTTTTGTAATGAGTCAAAGCACCCCAAAACCATCCTGGAACGGAATTCCCATGAAAGGAACAGCGACTTAAGAGCTGCCTGTCTTTCGGAAAAGGTAACTATATACGCGCTTCTAATGCCGCTATTTAAATTAATGTCAAAACATTCGGTGATTGCGCGTATTTCTGCATGAAATACCGTAGGCATACAATGCAATCTTACCTCTAACTTCTATTATATTTGCTGTCCCGAAAACTATTCGAGTTTTGTAAAGTTTATTGTTAATATTGTTTAAATAAAAAAGCTGTTTTAATAGACTATGAATTGAAAAATTTTACATTAAAAATATTGTTTACCACATACTGTGCTTAAACACAGATTCTCTTGCATCTACTTTAATGTAATAAAAAGTCAGAACCATGTGTTACCTCAAGGATTAATTGTGATTGTATTGTACACGTAGAATGCGGGAGTTTTCTTTCAAAATGCTGTACAACAAGAACTACGATGGTACAGATCATTTTAAATAAATTCTTGTTTTTCTTTATTACTATCTATTCTGTTACTTTCCAGCGTACAGTAATAATAATTGAAAATTGCATTCGGCTCCTGTGGGGAGAAATATGTGTACTACGTAGCATGAAGTACACTGCAATCTTAACGAAAACGTAAAGTAAATTAATATGATATTTTTCATGCTGGTAAAATGTACGAGTACTGGATATACATATATTTTTAAATCAAAATGTACGTAAAAGCAGAAGTTATTTATGATAAATATTTTTTTAATCCTTTTCTTATCAATTTTTAGATCTTACTTTATTCAAAAAGCACAGAGTTTGCGTTATGATGTGTGATGAAAGTAAAAGCAAAAAATAAAAATAAAAAATAAATGAAGGACTATTAATTGAAAATTTATGAAATTTCATGAAAACTAGTAATGTGCTTTATAATTTTAATAGTAAATGAATTCAAACTATTTGTATGTAACAGTTGTTTAGTTAATGTTTATTTAAAAATTACAATTTAACAACTTCTCAATAGCGGTTAAAAAATTGTACTGAACTAAGTTATTTAATTATTTAAGCAAATTTATTTAATCTAATTGATTGAATAATTTCAGGAAAGTGGCTCTACTCAATTTTATTTATATACTAGTAGAATAATTTAATATATTAGATATGTATAAAATGCAAGCAAGTCTGAAATGTGAAACCTCTGAGAATATTCAAAGCAATGTCGAATTAATTTTATTAAACCTTTCGTTGTAGTATAACAATGATTTATAATTATTTTAATTCGGACTATATTTTTCAAAATATAACAATCTGTAAACCAAAGACTCACTAAAATAAATATTCTTGAATAACAATTTAAGTCTTTATACGCAAATGGTGATGTCATAAATACCGAGAAGCCATTTCAGCCTCTTTGCTGAAAAAACAGTTTCAAAAAACGTTTTTAAGTTTTTAATCGCCTAAATGTAATCTAACAAATTTGCACATTTAAATTTGTTTCTCGTGGCTCAATCGTTTTTTTAACGATTCTTAAACCACTTTTGAGACCTTTTTCAATTAGTGTAATTTAAGCAATCGTCATTTCGATAACAACAAAAAAAGGATTTAGGTAGAAAACAAAATGATAAAACTTTTAAGTGTTTGTGAAATTAAGCAAGCTCAAATTAAAATAAATTAGAATTTAATATCAGTCAGAAGCACAGTAAATTTATTTCAGTATAAGCATCTGTACAACAAAGAAAAACCATCGTCTGGCTGTTAAACAAACTTCATATATAAAAAATTTTGGTTTTGTCTTTTTATTTAAGAAGTTTGACAAACAGACGATGAACGAAAAATATGTTGCTGCGGAGTTGCATATACTTAAATAAATTTACTTTGGTCAGATGCGTAGCTTCAATAACTTAAATAATAATAATAATATTCTTTTAATTGTTTTTTGTTTATAATTTGAAAATGTTTAGTAGCTGCGGAAATATGCAACTAATTTCAATTGTTTACTGCAGAAAACAATTAATACATTTTTTAATATGGGATCTTAAAATATTTGCAGTAGGAATTTTTACTCCTAGACAAAAACTCCGCATTCGAACCATTAGACCTGAGATAGGAATCATTTGTTGGTGCGTTTAAGTTACCGATAGAATCTCTGAGCTTTATGCTGTGAAAAATGATACCAGTCAGATGGTTACCATACAACCAGCCAACAATAAGTTAAAGATGCCATTCTATTTCTATAATATTTGATTTAGTGATTCATCATTAGAAGGAATGTGCTTGTCTAACTACTGCTTCTGTCTACCTATGCAGTATAAAGCAAGGAAAAGAATGTTTCGCTGCCTTTGGCTATATACGAGCTAAGACATATAAGTCTGGTAAGTCAATAGAGTTCTCGTAGGATAAGTCGCATGTCTACGCCATTAAGGACGAAAAATTGGGCAAAGCTTGATTTATTTACTGCGAAGTGCATCTAAAAATTTTAATTTAATATCATATTGCATGGCTAAAGCCATTAAAATATAATTTAAATAAATGTAATGTCTTTGATATAAAAATTTTAAAAATACTCATTTATAATTAAAAGTCTAATAAAATAGATCACAAATTTTACTAAGAAAAATTAAAATTTTCTTAAAAATCTAAACTGCTGTCTTCAATGCAGTAATCTAATTAATTAATAATATTCAAAAGTACACAACAATACAATTCTCTAGGAAAACAGCTCAAAAGCACAAATTAAAATAGAAAAGAAAAAATTGCAACTCTATGTGTAAAATCATAGAATAGAATAGAAAGAATAAAACATAAACTGTAAAAAAGGAAGAAAAACAGTTTAACAATTTTAATATTAAATGCAGGAAAATTCTGATATATTAAGAGATATAAGTCTTTCTTCTTTTCTTATCGATCAATTAATCGGCCTTTTATTTTATACATGTATGTATACAACATTTTTCAGAAATTTAAAATAAATACCAATAGTTATTTCCTTAGCCAAATAATTTCCTACATAAAACAAGATAATAAGAAATTTTCAACGCATTTACACAAGACAGCCATTTTATTTATTTTTTATGCATATCTATTCACTCAAAAAAAATTCAATCCATCCGTACGATTCAGTTTGCAATACCAAGCGGTGCTAAAAGCACGGTAATCCCAGATTTACTAAAATCAAGTACATAAAGATTGATTTAAGTATAGACGGATTCAAATGCTCAATTTAATTTAAGATTTTTTAGTTGATGCTAGATTTTTCTCGCGATTAAAGAATTTTGTACTTATTTTAAGAAATTCCAGGATTCCAGGATCTAAAGAAATCTCGTTTTCGGTTTGACTAAAGTACATTTTATTGATATTAATACTCAGAATTTTGAGTACGAGTCGTACTAAAAATAAGTAGCGAATAATTTAATTTAGTACAGCGTTTTTCTTTCTGTGTAGGTATGATAATCATTAGTATTTCCATATATTCACAGATTTCTTAGTCGGAATTCCGATAAAACAATGCGATTAAATGTAACATATAAATATTGCTGTTTAAAAAATTTTTTTGAAACATGTTTATTAGGGTGAGCCAATTTGTAAGAACAAAAATTTGAGGATTAAAAGTACCTTTTTTTGAAAAACAAACACAAACCGCAAATCCATTTTGGCTTGTCTGCAGAAACACCCAGGGTCTAGGCAGGAATCGAACCTGCTACCCCTCGCCTACTAGTCTAGTACGCTATCTACTAGTCTACGGGCACCCCTACGATAAATCAAAATAATGATTTTCGAGGCCTCCAAATTAATATTTTCAACTTATTTTCAACTTAAATTTTTAAGGATCAACACATATTTTTTCCGATCGGCAAATAATAGCAAGCTGTCATTTTAATTAATAAATAATACAACTTTTCATCAATAAATAATTCAATTTCATAAAAACTAATTCAATAATAACTCAAAAATAAAGTTTACCTTGAAAAGGCAATATTAAAAAAAATAAATCAGCATTTTTTTTATTATTTATTTTTATTACCCACTAAAAAAACCTTAGAAGTAAAAGTTGAGAAAAAGTAAAAAATTTTTGTAATCTAATACTCAAAAATAAACAATTTTTTTATAATATCGTACTGACCATGATCTATTAATGATATTTACTTATCAACATATTATAAAACTTGCTTCTATCTTTATAATGCTTTTACTTAATGCTATAACTTTTTATTGGCCCTATGCTCCTTATAGGAGTTTAAAGGAACATACGAGTATATAAACATCATTTTCCGCTTTGGCTTTCTCCTATACGTGTTTTGAGTTTCGAAAAAAATTTAATTCACCATAAAGAGACATGATCCACCTGTACGGTACTGACTTTTAAATGAAAAAAGTTTTATAAAACTTTTTCGAAATCTAATTATTATCACAAAATCTGCATCTTGATGACGATTCAGTTTGCAGAAATACTCTATTTACAATTTTTTTAGTAATACACATACTTAGAAAACTGCATTAGTCGATGGCCCTGGTAGCCAGCGCTTTATCCTCCTTATATTGTTTTTATATTTAGCTATAAGTCTAATATTAATTAAATAGAAAGCTGCAAAGAGGGTAAATATAGTAAACGTTTAGAAAATTTATCATTAGTAAATTTTAATTGTGAGTTTTTTTTATAATGTGTAAAAAAATTGTGATCTTTGACAAAAACAAAAAAAGAAATATATTAAATTCTATTTTTTAAGATTAAGATAAGTAAACCGATTATTATTATTTATGTGCCTTGACATTCACATTGCCATGATTTGTTTCTTAAAATTTATCAATTTAGAAATATTTTAGGAAAGAAGATTTTATGAATTCCCTTAGATAGAAATAACAATTACATCATCTGTACAACAAGTGTAAAATCAAATTCCTACAAGAGGTTGTGAATTGAAAAATTGTATTCCGCCTTCTTCAGAAAAATTTACAATTGTATTCGGAAGCACTGATTGCTATTCCTTCCTTTACAACTGTTGTCGCTTTTTTGTTATTTGCATACACATTAAACATTAATAACGCCGTGTTATTTGTATGTTTGCCTTCAAAGTTTAGCTCGTATTAGTGTTATGTTTGCTTATTGTTTATTTATATTTGCATGAATTTTTATTTCATTTCACATTAAACATCAAGTACTGTACTTACTACTTGTACCTGTCATCGCCGTGTCTTTCGTAAACTCAATCTCTAACTTTCGCTTTGTCTGCTTTCAATTTATTATTAGTCTATACAAAGTTGTTTGTTGCAAACGTTTTTATATATTAAAAAACTTTTGTATATCCATCTGTTAATGCAAGGTTACACAGAGCAAATATTTTATGAAATTTATTTGATAATATTTAATTTTGCAAAAATTATTTTGTTTTCATGCTGTTAAGAACAGCGAAATAGGAGGAGAGTAAATTATTTTAAGGAATAGTAAAATTAAAATTAATTACATGTTTTTTTTAAATATTACTCGAAATTTCTCATACATATGTAAATAATCTTTTTCCCGACTGGTTGTTAAGCATATTAATAGCCTGAGTGTTACTTCTCTTAAAAAATACGTGAAATAAATACTATGGAAAGAAGATACTGTCATTTATTCACAAATAGCTACTTCTTGTAACTCCATAGAAGTTAGTCGGCTTTGATGGTATGTACTGGGATTTACCCTGTACAACCTCGGTAAGGATATAGTTGTTCATAAACTGTAAAATTTTTAGCAGTCTTATGCATCTGAGATAAATTTGAAATCACGAATTGGAGCTGCCTTATTATATTTTTTTTTTAAATTAATTTTAATGATCCATAGCAACAGCTATTTAAAAAAAACAAATTAGCTCTTTTTTATACCCTGTCATTCCGTATGTAATTTCTTCATTATTCATTTATGACCCCATAAAGTATATATATTCTGGATCCTTATAGATAGAGAAGTCGAATGAGCGATGTCCGTCTGTCCGCCTGTTCGTCTGTCCGTCTATTCGTCTGTCCGTCTTTCATTCTGTCCGTCTGTCCGACTGTCCGTCTGCTACAATTTGGTGTTGTTAGAATTAAGGCCAAAACACAACATAGAGAAATAAATTTTATACCATTCTCTTGGAATTTATCATAAATTTGTTCGGTTTGAAAATAACAAAACTCGGTCCAATAATTAATGAGATATAACCAAAAGACTTTTTTTGTTATATTTCCTATTCTGTTTTTTTATGGCCCCAACTGTCCTACGGTCATTTTTATGAAGCAGATCTCTTGTATGGAGTTCTACGAAGGCGTAGACTGAAAATAATTGAAGTCGGTCCATTAACGACTAAAATATAAGCAAAAAAATGGCATTCGAAATAATTTTACTTTTAAAAATTTTTTGAAAAAGTTGCGTGGAGATTCAATCCAACAACCTCTTGGTTGGTAGTCACGACCGCTTCTTGTTCACCACAGAGCAGTTGTATTTTTCGTAGTAGTTTACGCGCTTAAGAACATAATATATCTTATTTACTATAAAATACTAAAATTTCAAATTCTTGATGGAAATTGGTGTGGGTGGAACAAACTTTTTCAAATAAAAAGTAAAAGTAATAAAAACAACTCAAATGTATCAAAAATTCTAAAAAAAATAGCATTTTGTTGTGTTCAGGATTCGAAACCGTGCCACCGGGTAAGAAGGTACGATTTCAAATCCTGACCAACCATTTATTAATTTTTTTTTAATTTTTGATACATTTTAGTTATTTTTATTACTTTTACTTTTCATTTGAAAAAGTTCGTTCTTTTTTTAAGAATTTTTGATAGTTTTTAATTATTTTCAATATGAAGATAATATTGGAACATCTTAATCATTAGACTAGCAGATTTATGCAATAGTTGGAGATTTTTTTAATCAATTTTGGGAGAATTTCTTCAATTTTAAATCTTTTCTAACGCTTGAAATCATTTCTTTGTTTAGTCGAAGACCACTGGCTTATTGATAAAGACGTTGAAACACTTCTTGGATGTGTGATAAATTATATAAGTGCTAATAAGGGAATGTTAATATTTTTATAATGAACCCTAGGCAAGAAAGTGTTACAAATTTGTTACGGAATTCATAATTTATGGCTGACTTCATAAACTCAGTTTGCAAAGCAACACGAGAATGCCTTGTAAACTCATGCTTCCAGTATTGCGTTGGAAGCTGTGTTTATGAAATCAACCTATGAAATAGAGATTAGAGCCAATAATGCGTGATCGTGATTAATATTTTGTTTCCATCACGTGGGGGTGCGTCCGTGAGACGGTGAGTGGCAATTTTTTTTTTTTGCTTTAATGTAATTTTTTCCATTTAAATTATTTTTTTAAATTTTTTTTTTTGTATTTCGTGGGCGTGAATTTTCGTGATTGTGACTTCTTTCATCACTCCATACTATGGTGAAAGGTATATAAGATTCGGCACAGTCGTATATATCTCTCTTACTTGTCTTTATATTGATATTGATCTGATTTAAACGTAGAGTTTAATTTTTCATATTGTGTTTAAGAAATTGCTATTTACTGCCTTTTTAACGTGCACTCTACTCATAGAAATAAGTGCACGCCTGTGGCGTTTCTGGAGTAATGTATCGTGGTGAAGTTTTGTTTGCTATATAACCTATTAATATCACCTACCACATCAATACAATTGAGTCCTTTTTTGCGCTTTTCCGTCATAACTTGATGTTCAAACGTGTCAACTAAAAAGTAGTCAGTGCATGAACACTGATGTTTGGTGGTGTAGCGACAAAAAACCAAAAAACCACGTTGTCTCTGTTCTGCTGTATAAGTTGAAATTCATTAATGGAAATTTTTTCCTTTTTTGGAATATATGAAATACTTGCTTTGGATTCACAAACAATTTAGTTTAAATAATAATAACATAAAAAGAGAATAATGTATTTGTTTGTTTAAAAAATAATTCTTTTGTTCTTTTTTGTATAGAAATATTTGATTGAAAAACTAAGCAAATAAATATTTGACCATTATCTTTAAATATTTGCTTCGTCTGACAATAGATTTAAATATCCTGCATATTTGTTTTTGTTATAGTTATTATCCTTTCCTGTTACTTATAGTGCTTTTGAATAAAGAATGTACGTCATGTGCGTTCAATTCAAGGACGTTCATGCCTTCTATCTTACTGGTTATAATGGCGGACTGTTATTGCTATGGATTTGTTTTTTGTTATCTTTTTCAGTTTTCTTTTAGGTTGTTATTCTAAGCCGTTTGCTCTTAATGTGCTTGCTGCTGGTTAGTTTATACATAAATGCATAAGAAATAAATCGAAAAGTAAATGAAAAGGAAAAATCCTTAGATGGGTGGTTGTTTTGTTCGTTGGTAGAAGTATTTTTTCTAAATTTGTTTGTTTTTATTATTTTTTGCTTATTTAATATTTTTTTGTAACAAAATTGTTTATATACATACATATATTACCCTTGAGAAAAATTAAGTAAGAGCTTTTAGTCTAATTATCGAAATATTCTTAATCGAAAAAATCAAGAAAAACCTTTTATATCGTAAATTCCATGTTAAAGTTTTTAACAAATTCCACAGATCATCTGTATTTGTACAATTAATTCAAGAGGTAGCTAAACGCTTTTATATATGCAAACATTTTGTGGTTATTTATTTATTTATAAAATTTACTTCAAATTAAAAACTATAAACTAATTGTGTAGAAAATTATTCCAGCTAATTTACGCTCATTAAATTTTTCTTGAAAATGTCAAATGTAAATTTTTAATTTTATTCTTTGACATTCGTGTCCTTTGAGGTCAAAAGAGTTATTGCAAATGCCAAAGGATTAAGCGACAATGTAAAGTGTCACAGAGGTAAACTATGACGTTTTAAAGAGTTTGATTTTGTCTGAGTATAAATTTATTTTGTTTATTTTTTATTTTATGGAGATAAAGTTAAATGTCTAGGCAGACTAGAAGCCAGCCATGCAGAAATTACTGCTCTTTTACAGTTTTATGGAAAATTATTTAAACAAATATTAAATCTGAAGATTAGGGAACCCTTGTACAATTTGAATGCGAAATAAAGTCTCGTTACTTTTACAGGCAACAAACTTGAAATACTGAAATTGGAAAACTTAATAGCCACGATAAAAAAATTTTTATTGAAGCTAAAACTATCTAACATTAATTTATTATTTATAATGGGATAAATGTGTGGCATCAGCTGGATCACATTCTTATACGCAGGATCAGTTTTTTTAAATAAATTTTTACTTTTTTTAAAGAGAAGTGATAACTCAGATAAATAATGCCTACCAAACATTTCGGTGTGCTACTTTCTTTCGAAAAAGAACAGTGTATAAATGAAAGATGGTAAAGTGGGAATAGCAATTTTGCTGTACCTTTGGTGTCAAATAGACACTTTAAATTTTGTTAAGCAATATTAATAACCATTTTTCTTCGCCAACGATTTTGCTACAATAGCGACGAAGGATGGCGCCGTGATATGTATATTCTAGCATGAACCAGTATCAATTGCTGCCTTCATCACTTAAACAGTCCAACGATTAATGCAATAGCACATCTGAAAAATTCTGTATGCTATGACTTGCCTGAATAACTTCAGCCAACAGCAATAGATGAGCATCATGCTGAATACTTGGTATAAACTTTGTACTTAACAATTCACTGTTTTTGCAAGCAAGAACATGCAGTTTCATTTATTTGTAAAATAAACAAAACTAGCAGTGTTAATGGTTGTACATCATTGATGTGCAGCCCATACCACAATTTTGGAAAATACCTCAAATACATTCTTCACAGAGATTCTTATGCCCTTCATTTAGTCGCCAATAATCCACCGACAAATGCACACACGGCGGATGCTTATACATTTTTATATAATTTTTTTTATTTATAGTTATCCAGCAAACACCCGCGTTTCATTTTAAATTGATGATATGCGAAAAATATTTGATTATAAATAATTCATTTGGTAACATATAAGGTTTTTTATGTAATCAAATATTGCTGTATCCTGCTTTAGTTTGTGGTTTTCAGACAGCGCTTCATTAATGTCTACTTCAAGCAACCAGCCCTTTAATTTCTGTAAAATAAAGTGCGGTTTGGAGAAAGATTTTCTTTTTCCTTCATATTAAATTCATTTGTGTTACTATGAAGAGGTTTTAAAACATATTTCCCCTTAAAACTCAAAGATAAGAATTATTTAATGATTTTGTGCAACAAATCAATTTTAAAAGTTTCAAATTTGTATGAAAAAAAAAACTTAAATGCATTTCAAAACAAAATTTTTCATACAAATTACAAAACGAATAATGCGTTTGTATTACAAAATCTTGTCCTTTACGATAAAAAAATAAAACTCAAAAATAATATTTATTTTCAGGCAAAAAAAAAAATGGAATAACAAATTGTAACTTTAATGATAAGAAGCGTTTTTTTAGTTTGAATTCTTAACGTATAACCTAGGGAGATATAGTGCTGCATCATATTTAAGTTTTGCTGGGAAAACTCGATTTCTCCACTAAGACTAATATGAAACAGTACAATTGCATTTTAAATTTTGCGCATCACTGTTGTACATTGATTATAAATTATATGACTGATATGAATAACAGCAAATGTCCCTTTCAATCGACTGCAAGATTACTCGTAAGTGGCCATTTCAAATGATTTTTTTTAAAAGCTCACAATATTTTTTTGTTTTACTTGTATACATTTTTTTTTTAATCACATCCTCTTTTTGATTTAAAAATTTATTATTGCGTAAACTTTATAGGATTTTTATTGTTTACACTTTCTTATGTATTTGATTTTGTTATCACGTCAGAAGATGTGTTATGTTTCGTATGCTTTAGAAGTAAATGCTTATACATTATTTTTAGCTGTAAATGGCGTTTAAACAAAAATGTTTGATTAAATAAAAATGCAACCGATTAATACAAAATAAATGAGTTGCAATGACCATAAAAGAATATGATTGTGTTATGCCCATACTTCTAGTAAGCCAATACTTATGAAACTTTACACAGAAATAGACTAAAGCAACTTCGTTCTAACCGGGTGCTCTCAGCACACCTCTCCAACACTTGTTCTATTAATTAATGTGATATTGCAAATAGAATAAAAATTTATGAAAAAATCTCTTGAGAAAAAGTTTTTTATTTTCTATCTTTATTTTAATATTTGTGCTACTTTGGTATTGCAGTTTTACAATTATCCCATTCTATAAAGTTAATTACAAATTGGTTTAAATCGTAATTTTGCACTTCATTAGATTCGGTTTATGCCTGACTGCTAAATTAGTTTAATATCAGTACGAAGTGATGAGGGCAAAAGTAGATGGTATAAACTGATGCAAAAAGGATTGTTGTGGCATTATTGGTAAATGGAAGTACATCATAATTTGTACTTGTTCATATCGTGAACTTTCATATTTAAAATATACTACGTTTAAAATGCTAAAATGAATGTGCAAAAAATACAAAAGCAGACACCAAAATTTTAATAGTAAAGACCGTAAGGACAAAATAACTACAATTTGAAACATATTAAGAATATTAAATGGTGTGTTATTTAAATAAAATTGTATTAAATTTTTTTAACTTGAGATTAAATCAATCACTAAGCAATTGTACTAACTGGCACGAATAATGTTTTTCGCAGTTGTATTGAGATACAACAGAGATAGATCTTCTTACTTGTTTTTATTTTCTATTTTACTCATTAAAGATATTTTCTTTTGATAGAAACGAACTTTTTCACACTCAAGACTTTGTTAATATGCTTTTATTTAAATAGTTAGTTAAAATTCGAAATTAAAACGTTTTTATTAAAATTATACAATAGACATCATTGAATTTTTTTTGTGCTCCTTAAATAATTTAAACTCATATTTTATTTTTTTAAGATATAAAATCAGCCAGCTCTTAAATGTGTAAAAAATGAACATTGACGGTTTTTTTTTATATCGCACAGAGAAGCGGGATCGCAAAATAAATGAAAATTTACAAGCATAAGCCATTACCTTCACGAAAGCAGGATGCACTTTCTACTTGAAAATTCGCTTCGAGAACGTTTGATTTTTGCTCTCAGTATCTCAATTGGGATCTTGATCTTTTTTATATAAAAAAATGTTTCGTTTAAAATATAAAAAAGGAGCAAAAATAATCCATATTCGTTTAAATGCGTCATCTTATTGTATCATTAGTAAGATTCGATTTTGCTTATATGAAATCGTTAAACAACAAAAAATCAAATTGTGTGCATTACTTTCAAATTATTTCTTTCATTCAATTCATGTGCGATATTTTTTTTATTTTTAACTTAAATTGGGATATGAGTGCCTTGTAGATTTGCATCCTCGGAACAGCTATCAAACAGCGCATTTTGAAAGAGCGCACATTTTTACTACCTCCAGAAACCTAATATTGTTTTTAATCAATATTAAAGCTGCATATATAAATAAAAAATTGTTTATTGAGTTTGGAACATAACAATTAAGCAAACAATTTTACTTTAACCTTATCTGTTCTAAGAATGAAATAAGATCTACCCACAGCCTGAAATTGTTAACCTACTAGAGAATCGATTAAAGGTTTTGGATTACTCGAGCAACTTGAATAGCTTAACTAATAGAAAACAATCTTTCGAAAAATTTTATCCCGAAAGAAACATTTACTTGGATTAACTAGATCTGAAGCATCCAGTAAGTAAGTGAATAAGGAATTACTTCTCATCACATTCAAAGTCTAACTAAGTGTTTGTTTTGGAATTTTGAGGAAAATGTTACAAATTCATTAAAAAGATGTATAGTTTCTACAAATTTTAACATTATTTATTATATTTAGTAAATTAATTATTCCAGAAATACCTCCTTATATTATTTCTAAAGATTTTTCATTTGTTGAGCTACTCTATATTCATGCATTTCATTCAATGTCTAATTTGGCATGAGCATGAGCGAGCTTCACTGAAATGTAAATGTATAGATTAGCTAAACCCACAGCAAAGAAAAACTTTTTGAAATCACTTATCATATTTTTATTTATTACAAATTTTATTACTTTATATTAACAGTAAAGGAATTCTTAATAATCCCAGCAAAAAATATGCTAAAGACTTCTATAAAAAACAACACGCTTACCACACAAACTACATACCGTTTACATTTCTTTACAGTAAATGTATAATTGCTGATAAATAATTAAACAAGTAAATTATTATCTGAGTGAGGCAAAAGCATTTTGTTTTCATTATCTATAACTTCTTAATGAAATGGCGTAGTAAAATAGTTGTGCAATAGACCACCAACGCAGCAATTCCTTTGAAAGCACGAGTTCAATATTTAAGTCTTAACTTAAATTTTTATTGTGTCTTGTGTAATCAGTTAGTTATGAGTTAGTCGTTCCTTGTAAACGAAGGTGAAAGTTTCTTATTTTGAATGAATTCCGTCATGTTAAAGTCATTATTTAAAGCGGCAGAATAGAATTAGAGGTACTTTTTTAACTTGGACCAGCACTCAGGGGATGCCCCATACATATGCAATGCATTTTGCCGGAACTAGAAAAACTGATTATGGGAAGGCGAATGAACGGAGTAGTGTTTGTGGACGTTCGATTTAAATCTTTCCCCACTGAAAGTAAAAAGTGAGACCTCTACAATGAGTTTATGCTACATACGAACTGTTCGGCTAAAGAACGAATTTTCTCTGTAATGCGTAGTGCGATCCACTGGCATATTAAGCACAAAGAGCGCTCTTAACTAAGAACGTATTGTTCGTAAAAATAAGCTGATTTTATTATAGCACATTCCATTGTAGTACCGATAAAACAGTGAAATACATCCCACATTGCGTCGATATTCCAGTGAGTCAATAGAGTTAGCTACCCTACTGAGCTTCTTCGCCCTCTCCTGTACCCGGTGGAATATCTTCAAAATAGACTTTGAAGCGCCGGCCCAAAAATGAGAGTTGTATTCCATTTTCGGTCAGATATACTTTCTGCTTAATAGCTGAGGATTTGAACAACTACTTTCGAAGCTCTTTTAAATGTGTTTGCTCTTGTTGTGTTTTAATTTAACTTGCTGTCGAAACTACCTTTCCGCTTACCTACTTTTAGTAGGTTTGTTTAGTTTTTAAAAAAATTGCTTTCATTCTGATCCTTAATTTTAAGACCATTTCGTTTAGATTTAGGACCTTTTTATTCAATCTCAATGTAAAACATTAGATTATTCGATTTGTTTACGAACCGTATTGTTTCAGCTGTCGAGTGTTATTTTAAAAACTTTCACTTATTAAGAAACCGTGATGATTGAAGGCAAAAAGTTGGCACGTAAATCATTTTAATTCATTTTACATTTATTAATTCGAAATCAATTATTTTTCTATACAATTTAGTTCACGATCAGGCCCACTGTGCTTTATCTATGACATAAATTGCAAAAGTTTGCTTTTGCTTTTCATGCTCCTGTTGTTTCGAAACTAAAGAGCAAGTACACACATTATTATGAATGTTTATATGTAGTCATAAGAAGCCATATTTTTTCGTCTCCTTGTTGTATTTAACATACGCAAACACACTCTTTAACATTGTTTCCTACATGCAAAAATATGTAGCAACAAACATGTTAATACACTTATGCATACGATGTTTTCTTTTTCTCTCATTTTTTAATTTTTTTATTTTTTAACTTGTTTGATCTAACCTCGCTAACAAAACCACTGACTTTGTAAAAATATGTTCAGCTTGTTTGAATGTTTTGTTGTTCATCCATTTTTCTGGTAAAACAAAAATTATTGTTTTATTTTATTTTTTGTTTCTGTTGTTTTTCTGGATTAAGAAAAGTTTAGTTTATGAGTAAAAATTTCCATGTAAACAAATACTTTCGCATATACGTATTTTAATATTAACTTAAAAACAGAAATGTTAATATTTATTTGCGATTATTCGCTTTTATGTGATATTTGTATTCGTCGTTGGCAAATTCATAAAAATATTTCTAAAACACACAGAAAGTGTTAATAAATAAAAATTAGGTAAATTGAAGAAATATTTATTTGCAATAATTTGTATTAAAACCAATTTATTTTTAATTAAATATATGTGCTCAATTAATAAACGTTAAAATAAAACTATAAAACTTGAAGTCAGTCCGGTTTTTAGTTCACTCTGTTATGCAGTAAAATGTGAAACTTTCCAATAGTAAAAATGAGTCCATACATTTTTTAAATTTTCATAAGCTTTGTAGATTATTTATACGCAACGTTTCAAGTAATATAAATTTTTCTTTTGTTTTTTGAGTTTTATAAACGACATTTGAAAAAATAGGAAAAGAAAATGCATGCGCTGCAAAAATATTTTCCACAGATATTAATAGCAATATTTCGAAATTATAAAAATTCTTTGAAAAAAAGATGGCGAGATATCGTCTAACAAACATCCTTTGCTACCTGGGTATGTTCCCCTAATATCATTTGACATCGCTGAAATAAAACACTGCCAAATTTTGATGAAATGATGGGTCATTTATTCTTTATAAAAAAAACGTAAGGCCACTGCTACACGTTCAATATATATTGTGATATTTAGATCGCGATCTATTTTCCAGATTTCAAAATATTAAGTGAACTATCAGTACTTCCGTCTATACTTTATGCTAGACAATATATGTATAATAAACGTGCAGCAGTGCCCTAAGTCACAAAAAATTAAAAATGTTCTATGAGAGTTTGATAGATTCAAATTCACGCCTAAAAAACCAATCGAAGTTGGCTTCGATTGTAAAATACAAGAAAGTTATTTATTGTTGTCAAGCACCAAATACTTTTAATACAGTAAAAACATTTTTTATTTATTGATGTTGGTGCAAAGGATTTTTTCAAATCAAATTCAGATTATATTACTATGGAGATCTTAAAATTGAGCCAAAAATAAAACTGAGTAATGCTGTTTTTAATTGGCTTTTCATTAGTGGTTTTCAGAGTATTTTTCAAGCAGATTGTGTGGTGCTTTACAGCCTGTTCATCGAACACATTTAACTAAAACAACGAATAAAAATATCAACGTTTTTCCTGTTTGGGTTCATGCAACACGAATGTCAAGTTTTTAAACAAAACACGTAACAATTGGCACATTTTTTTGGTCTGTGTATCGCGTTTTTAAATGTCAAACAGCTGAAAGAAAAACGAATAGAGTAAATTATTCGCTGTGAACAAATATAATTCGACAAACTAAATAAAAATTCCAAAAAATATATAAAAAAATTTTTCAAAATATTAATATAAATGTTGTACAACGAACAACTGAAAACGTGTTACACAAACCCTATAAGTCACGTAGTTGTTAACGTATCGCCCAGTTTCGTTTTATTTTTGACGCGTTCCATGAAAAGGCTGTTAGTATTTTTCATCGCATAATATTTTTTTTCATGATTTTTAGTTACTTGTCTTTCCTTTTTGTTTTAAGTCCTTATTTTCCCGAACGCGTTCTTAAAATTATTAAAAGTGTAAGTAACCTTTTTAATGTAAAAACTACTACAAATGATTTTTCGGAAATTTCAGAACAACACGTTCTTTTTTGCGAATCCTCATAAAGTGTGGCGAAGTATAAGAAAACTAGGTGCAGTTTTTAAATCAGCATGCTTGTTTTACCATTAAAAAGTCTTTGAATTGCCACTAAATTTCAATTCGAATATTCATATTCGTATTTGCGAATATTCACGCAGATATTTGTATCCATTCCTTCGCTAATATTTACTATTTTTAACACGTTGTTGAATAAAAAATTAAAAAAAAACACAAAGTAATTCTCATGTTGTTTTAGAGGTAACATTTATTTTTTTTATTTATCTATCTCCATACACAATTACGTATGTACAAGCACATAAAAAGCGTTCTAAAAAAAATAAAAAAATAAATGGTAAATAATAAAAAATGTGCGAAAAAATTTTTAATACAAAACCAAGAGCAATGTATGTACGTTTGTTTATACACATACATTTTAGTTTTAATGGCAATAATTTAAAAAGTTTAAAATCACAGCAGAGATTTGAGTTAAGAAGCATGTTAATACAAACATCTGATGATGAAGTTTTGTTTTTATTATAATTTAAGCATGTGCTTCAATGGATCTCTAGCTAAAATTTTCTAATTTAGCTAATTTTATGAAAGTACTTTCTATAAACAATTTTTGGTTTTCATAGTTTAATAACATACGTACAATAATGTTTTAATAATGGAAAGTTATTTAACTGACCGTGACTTTACTAATTTTTAAATCTTTGTTTTGTATTACGAAAGGAAAATTTAAGAATTGGTTCATCTATGAAATATATTTGCCACTCTTATTTACGTAGCACATCGCCTAAGACCATGTATAATTTAAATTTTATATCCCAGTAAGGCTGGATATTTTGTTGATGTTAATATAAAAGGGACACCACCTGCCAAATCTCATAGACTATAATAATAATAGAACAAAGCAAACAATAAAAATTATGATCTAAAAAAAAGTTAGGCAGTAATAGCTAAAACAGTTTTTTAATAGTATCTTCCATTGTGATATTCTGTGTATTTAACACAGTTCGGCAAGTTTAAAAAAAGCCGACCAGACATTAAAAGTATAAAAAGATGAACCGACTAGTGAAAAGTTGTCAAACCATGGCTCGTTTGAATTTTTAAAAGGCCTTCAAAGTTTTAAAGTATTAAGTTATTAAACAATTGTTAATTGTTAAAATTGCTGTAGCATAAAACAAGACATTTAATACTATTTCATGCGTTTATTTTATTGTCTCTTTAAACAAAAAACGATTTTTCCATTAAAAAAGACTTATCTCTCAACATGCGTTGAAAAACTTTTGAAACATTTATATTCAGCACTTGAATAGAGTGAAACTTTACCAAAAAAAAAAAAAGAATAATATTAAAGTTTGTTCACATAATTTAATTCTTAAATTAATTTTGCCAATATTAGTTTTTTTAACCTGAATAATCACATGAGAAGGCAAAACAGTCATTTGTAGTGTAGCAAAGAGTATAAAAGTTCCACCTCTTCTAAAATTTTCGCTCCACCTTCTCATAGAGATGAGAAACCTGGAACTCTACTGCAAGAGACATACAATCCCAACAAATTATCACTAAAAAATGCTTGTGAAAAATATTGCGAATAGTTTAGCTGAACATTGTTTCCAACAGACCCCTTTGTTAAAGAACAGGAACATGCAAAAAAAGAAATAGAGCTGGGCTGGCCATATTTAGATTGGAACCCGCTAACGCCTTAACAAGTCTTTTAAAACCCGAGATATGTTAAAAAAAGCGCTGTCTTTCCTGGGTTTTTTATAAAATAAAAATTTATGTTAGATATTTATATTTAAACAACCCCAATAAGTTGTGTTTGCTTTAAAAAAAACAACAAATAATACCTTCCACAAAACAAATAACTCTCGTATCCTTTTTCGAATCATAATTTGTATAAATACTAATTTGAAATCACATTCAACCCGGCCAGCTAAACAGTGGAAATGAAACACACATGAATACTGATGATGGAAGTGTAGCGGCTCCCGAAAAACAGCAATGTTTCAGTTCTGCAGTGTGGGTTAAAATTAATTAATTGATGCTAATTTTTCCTTTGTTTCTTCGGAATATTGTCTCATATCCCATTTTTACTCACTACAAAATGTTCCAAACTTTAGCCAAAATAGTAATCACTTTGCATTAAAACCCACTAAAAAACAATTTGTTTGAAAAATAATCACATTAAAAAAACTCAAAGAAGAAAATATTGGAAATTTTCCCAGGAAAACGTAAAATTAAAACTATACATTATTAGATACACTAACAAGCACTTCAGTTTAAGTGAGATACGTTATATGTTACGTTATATAGTTAAATGTAAAAAATGCCTCCATGCAATCAGTTTAGCAGGTTAATCTGATGAGAAGTTTCTGTTTTCTTCAATTTTAATGACTCAAACGTGCAATGATGCTTGCACGATATATATATATATACGTGCAGAGGAAAAACTATTTTTCTATTAGTTCAATTCAATTCTTTATTTTTGTTTAAATAATATTTACCTTTTCATCTCAAATATACAAATATAAATATATAAATTTGTAATTAAAGTTTTTGTACTTTTTCTTTGTAACAATTAATAGCAATTTACGAAATTATATAAATCTATATACATTATAATTCTATTGTAGGCAAAATTAAAATAAAACCTAATTCAAGTTTTTTGCTATTAAATAAAACACTTAAAGATCTACTTACAAGCTGCCTGAGCTGAAGTCAATTCAGAATCAGAGTAACTGGAATAAAAGTTTGTAGTCAGTTTGTTTAATCTAGAGACAACAAGATCTATATCCGAAGTTGTATGAAGCCTTAGAGTTAAAAAGAACCACGGAAGATTATACATAAGTTTTTAATATGATAAGATGAACTTTTAGCCCACATTAAATATTACGGCGTGATAAATTAGCTTGAACATTATCTTTTGTTTACTATACTTAGAGCAGAGTTTTGGTTTCTAAAAGGATAAAGAATACAGGTGAGTATATTCGCTTTGTTTATTATTTATTGTACATGATATTTGAATTTAATTTTTGGATCAAAAATTATTCCTAATATTTTACTTTTTGATTCCATAGAATTTCTTTGCGGGATTTTTTTATCTTGTAAAATATATAGCCTGAGTTTTATCAGCATTCAAAGTTATTTTCCACTTATTGAAGTATCTTGTTAATTTTTCTAAATCCCTTTGAAGGTAGGAGATAATATTTTCAGAAAGTAAGTCGGAACATATCTGAGGTATGCAAGCTATAAAGAATAGCTGAAAGACGGAGGAGCCCTGGGGACACCCTGCAGGTATACGAAAATCTTTAGAACATAATACAATATAAACTCTAAAGGAGCGACTTAATAGTCGTAGTTATTTAAAAGAAATCTATTGACAAGATTGACTTTTATTTGAGTTAGAATTTTTACAAGAAAACGTACAGATGTTCAGGTGGACAATTTGCTCTAGCTAATTTTCGTTAACTACTACTGATTTCATTCAAAAGGAAAGCACACGGATTTTTTGATATATATTAAAGGAATGTTATAGTAATAAGAAGATATGTTAAGACAATTGTTTAACGTTTTTGACAGTTTGTTTTCCGCGAATTCCCGCTATTGCACTTATCCGATATGCATGAGAAACGAATAGGCTTACAGTACAACAGACAACTGCCCTCAAAGGAAAGTAGGAATAGGAGTTTTTTCGCAGGAAGCGCAAAGGCCCCATTTCGTTTTGTTTTGATTCCTATAGAAAATCGCTTTAAGTAAAAGACAAGACCTTGAAAAAGTTTTACATATGAAACTTAAGTCGAAGTACGACATAAAAAAAGAGTCAGCAAAGCAAACTTATAAACACACTAAAAGAAAAACTCATCTTCCCATTGAGGGTGCCCTGTCATCAGAATTATGGCATCAACATTATGGAAAATGTCATCTATACGACATCAAATATCATCTAAAATAATGAAATTAAATATATTTAAAATAAAATTTTACAATTTGTTTTTGTTTTAAATGTAATTGTAAGAAAGAAGGACTATGTGTGACACAAATATTACAAATACAAATTTATTATTTTATTTGTAATACGAGTATTTGTATACTATAAAAAAATTTTAAATCTTTTTTTAAAAACGTACTAGTATGCATGTACTTCGTCTTCATGTTGACACTTAGTCATCATAAGTGGCGTCTACATGAAATTAAATTGATTCAGATTGGTCATTGTCAACATGTCCTTCCATTCTCATTGATGATAGAATGATCAAGTGCTGTAAAGGCTGACATCGCCATGGTGATAAGTGTCATGGGGGCGGTATGACTATTACACACATATTTTTGTCAAAAATTTATATACATTTAAAGGCTTTAATAAACCAAATTAATGGCAGCTTTTATGATTTACCATCAAAGTAATTATAGAGAAAAACAACTTTGCCTTATTAACTTTTTATATACAAGTCAACCATTGCAAATGATGAATTCTAAGTGATAGAGCAATATTAGGCTTTAGATATTAAATAAACATTTACAGGATGGCTTTTTATGCAACTTCTATGAAAATGCTTTGCTACGATTAAAGTTCTTAACTACATGTACACTACGAGTGTTACACTCATTCTGGTTGCTTTCTTGTAAGTGTGAAAAAAAAATAAATATTTGATTTTTGTTTCTGGGATTTTACCAGTAAATCTTTGACACACTGCACTTGGATAAAAACAAAAAAAACCAGAAGACGATAAGAATAGGAAATGCTTATTTTGTATCGGCCTCTTGGGAAATAAACGGAAAAAGTCATAAAATATACTCTTTGTACAACATTTTTTATTTCTTTATCTAGTTCTTTATTTTTCATCTTGGACTTGTATTTGATTTTATTTTTTATGTCCGGTACAAGACAAGAACACATTATGGTATGTATTTTGTTTTTGCTTTTATATAAACTCTGGCTATAACAAATAAACATTTTTATTTATATACGAGTATATATTCGTATGAAATGTATATCAAAGAATATGACTAAATGTATGGGAATGTTTTATGGTTAGAACGGGTGATAATGATGATGATGCAGTACGAGTATAATGGTATAGATTCCTTTTTCGTCTCTATTATTCCTATAAAAAATGTGTTATTTCCTTTTTTTATATTTTGATTTGTGTATTTATCACCCTGACCAAATGTCATTGTGGACAAGTCTGTAAAAGCCTAAAGGATTTAGATAATAATGTATATAATCATAACAACAGAGAGATTTTTGTGTGGACAAGAAAACAAATAAAAAAGGGGATTTTTAACATTATCTCGGTCGTGAAACGAAATTGTTAAGGGTAAGTGCCATAAAGTGAACAGCATGGCAATTTTTCTTTTAGGGTCTTAACAAATACCACAAATGGCCTTATTGTAATATTGAAGGAACAGTTTAGAATTTATCGAAATTGCAGCATCAGAAGATTACTATGCAAACATTTATTGGTTATTTAAAAAGAAAATTGTTTAACTAGTGCGACAATTTGTTATATTTGATAATGTTAAATATGTTTTTATATGTAAAAAAGCGAAATATTTAAAATAACGGAATTGTTTGTAATAATAAGCTACTAAATAATAAAGGAATTATTCTTAATATATTGCTATTTTTATAAAATCTGATCCAGCTAAACTTTAAAAACTGTGGACGTCCAATGTTTTAGTCAATTGTATTTCATGAAAATAATTATTTTTCCAAAATTATTGGAGAGCTTTTAGCATTAACTCTGCAGGTAAACTATTCTGCGTGGGTTGGTTCAAACATATGGCACTCATGTAGTCTTCAAATCCTTTAAGATTAGATTGTAAATATTTGCAAAGCATCAACTATTGGAAAATATACATGATTTTTCATCAATTTTAAAATTTTCCTAAAACCCATTTAATTAAAGAATCTTGGTATAATGATAGCATTAGTTAAATTGAATTTCCCTATTAGGTTTCAACCTGAAAATTCTAATTAAGTTATTTTATGTTTTCAGTAGTCAGTTAAATATTCAATTAATAACATGCAATACACACATATGATTAACAACAATAATGGCACGAAGAATTTTGTCCTTAAGGATTTGCCACGTTCTAACTTCAAGGTCATCCAAAATATTTCCTATTTCACTTTAGTTGAATTGTATCGATTTTACGATTTAAGAGGAAGTTACAGAAAACAAACAAGGAAAATCACTTAAAGTTTAAATTATTGGCCGTCATTAACAGATAATTTATAACTTGTATACCACAACATGTGTCAAACAATCAAAATGACACCAGCATGATAAACGGTATTAACTAGTAAAATCAATAAACGGTACAAACAACAAAAATTTGTTTAACTTTATATTAGTATTCTTTGTGATATAGAAAATATAACTTACAATTTCTTTTCTTCATAATATTTTTGTAAATGCTTACAGGGGTGCTAGAAAAAATTTTTGCTTGGCAGATTGAAATATGTGTGCGGCGTAAACTTGTGAATGGAAAAGTTATTAATTAATTTGTATGTTTCTAATTAATTTTATTAATCAACAGAAAAACAAACCTGACACTACAGAGATAAATTGAACAGAAAATGTGTACTTTTTTTTATTTATAATGCCCAGCAAAAAGTCACGATGTTGTGGTAACAGTATTTGATCGACACTATTTTCCATTCATAAATTGTTTTTATATAAATTGCTGCAGATATAATTCACTCTTCACTCTTATGACTTAAATTTCCTGCAAAAAACAATATATTTTAGGAAATGTTCAATTGGGTCAAAGCCTTAACAGTTTTGTGCAACAATAGTAATTGATCGGCAGACGAAATGTGCACGCATCTCGAGATTCAGTGTATGGATCGATTTTTATTTCCTTTTTTATTGTCAGTAGGCAGTTCCACAGTATAACTCTTATGAACGTCAGGTTCATAATATTATAACCTGCAACTGTGTATACTGTCGGAACTGCGGCTTGTACCTCTTCGTGGGGGCAATTCGAAGTAGACACATAACTGCAAGGCTCACAAAGTTAACAGCGATTTACCGCTGAGGTTGGAGAGATTAATCCCCGATCTCAGTGTAGGTAATAGTCGAATGATTGTGACTCCAGAAGCAAGTGAACATTCCTACTTCAGAAGCTACGCATCCTCTTGGGCGTCCTTTACGAAACGATAGAGAAAGTAGTGTAGGGGCCGTTTCATGACTTGAAAGGGAGGCTTTAGACTGCCTCTGGTATTGGGTAGAATTCCAACGATAGGATGGAAGGAGTTGGACTTATTGGAGCAGTTAAATAAATCTGCAGTGCTCTAAAGGTTTTATAGGCAATATTGTCATATATTTAAGTGGCCGCGAAGCATTCGTTCTTAGTAGCCATTTAGTATACCGCTTTAGCTCGCTCCTACCTGAGCCAGATGTTAATGACATTGCTTAGCAATTTTTGCCTACTTTCTGAAGTCCTGCTCAGGTGCACGTAAACGACTTTGATGCATATTTATTTTTCACTGATCATTCGATAAGTAAGTCTTTAATAAAGCTCGCTACGGTCATTTTATTAACGTTAGATGGAACCACGTTTCCAAAGTCTTCACGATAATGTCGAAAGACCAAACGGACGTCGCTAGAGGAATGGCGACCGGATTTCATTGCTATATATTGTTTCTAGTTTTCATTGGCTTGTTTTATATACCCTGTAAGCTAAGCGGATAAGAGGCTGGCGAGAAAGTTAAAAAATCTTGGTCGATAATGATCGGTATCAACGTTTTTTTATACTGAAAAGTGTTTTTCATCTTAGTGGTTTATTTGAATAGGGTGTAGAAATATATTTAAAAAAGCCCGCGCTATATTATTATTTAAGATATAAATAAATTAAAAAACATGATATAAAAATACTTCGTAAAGACAGTTTCCTACTAAATGCATATTTTGTGTGCTTTGTTCTGGGCATGTTCAATGACTTTTGATCTAAATGGAAATTAAATAAAATGAACGACCCTAATGTACATATGTTTTTAGCTGACATATATTCAATACACTTGTTTATGTTTAAAGTTACTTGTACTATCCAATCTATGCCAACTTTTCATTCTACTCTCATTATTCTAGTGACATTAAACATAATTTAGCAACAGTTACATCAACATAATTGTTTTTGTAGGTTTCGTATTGTTGCTATAGTTGAAGTCGAAAATTATGTTAAACACAAGGAAATAGCAAACACTTTATTTTATGCTCGACCCAATGCTTCTTATATTTTTACAGATAATAGCAAACATATGGTGAAGTGCACTGTAGAAATAATGAGTAAAACAAATATATTGTTTCAAGTTTTCTGAATACGAAAAGTGAGGATTCAGTACGAGTACATATGACTTAAAATTTCACCATTGTTAAATTAAAAATATCCACCAAACTGTAAATAAATCAATAAGTCTCGTAACATTTTTTTGGTTATCATTTTTTTTTGTTATGCCGTTTAATTTTAAATTAAATATGTCAATGTTTTTTTAGATTATTGCCTTATGTCCTATACTTTCTTTCCGAATTTTAGCTTAATAACAAATTTATTTCTATAAATAATCACATTAAAATAAAAACTACTTCTAAATTCTCTTAAAAGTCGCCATTAAATTATTATGTAATAAAACTGTTTGTATGATTTTTAAATATTTTTAGTTTTTCATAAATATTTTTTAAAAAGTTATTTCGTTTATAAACATTACATTCAGATCGACACAGACTTATGGCATTTTCTTTTCCAAAAAATGAAACATATTTTGCCCTTTTTATTGAAAATTTGCAATAAAATGATTTTTTGATATAGTGAATTTAATAGAAATAATTGTATCATCACTTGCGAGGCAACATTTTTATATTAAGAGAATTTTAAAAGTATTCTAGTCAACAACAAAAAAAAACTTTTTTTAATATTTATGTATTTGTTCATAATGAAAAATAATTAAATAAAAAAAGTTAAGTTTTTCATATAATATAATTTATATTTTTAAACTTATGCCGGATCATTCATAGACCTTTAACCCTTTATGGCCCAACATCTTGCTAATTATTTTTTTTATATTCTAGAAGCTTGTAACAGAAGTAATTTAATTTAAAATTTAATTTAAAATTTAAATTTAATGAAGGGAAATTTTGCAAAGAAGAAGCCAGTATGAAGAATGTCTGATACCTTAGAAATAAAAACATTTCATTAAATTTTTTTTATTCATAATATTTTTGTAATAACAAAACAATTATTCGCTTGAGTGCTCAAAAAAAATTTACTGAGTTTAAAAATTGAAAAGATTTTTTTAAGTGTATGCCGGCAAACTTGTTTTACTAAGAAGGGACTCTTCATTGAAATCCATTGTGCGGTAGAAGATACAATTTGTTGATAAACTATGAGTCCACAATTTGAAACTAGATACTGTAGAAGAGCTATTGAATTAAAATAAAACTTACAATTGTCTATACTTATTTGCTTTTATAAAAACTTAATGGTTTGTGGCACATTTGTAACATGGGGCGTTAGAGGTTTGCATACAAATTTTGAAAAGGATATAAGAAACTTACTAAAGAACTGCAAAAGTCTGGTCAACCAACTACGACATGCATTTTAATTTGCTTACTATCCTCGTTTTCTTGTTTTTCTTCTTTAGCTTATGGAAACGCCCATATAAATATATTTATCTTCTATGTTAAATGTACAGAAATGACTTAAACAGAAACAATCTCACAAATTTCGAAAGCTTCACTTTTGTTACTAATGCAACTTATTTGTATTAAAACGCTCGCAATAGTAAATGGAATATGAATTCACATCAGAATAATTAAATGTGTATGTACCCAGTATATTAGGCCGGTCGTTAGTTTTATGTTAGGAAAAATTCATTTCAGTTATTAGTCTCATTGCCAAAAATATACAAATTCTAAGATTATTTTGTGTATTCAAAAACTTTTGTTTGTTGGAAATATTTTAAAAAAGATATCGAGGCAATCTCAATTATTAAATTTAAAAAATTATTTCATTTATTTAATCAGTTTTTTAATGTTCTTGAAATCAAATAAAGTTAAATTTAAATTGAGAGCATTTAAAAACACAGAAAATCATGAAAACGGATTTATGCGAAAGAACAGATTTTTCTGTTTTATATTAAGTACGTTTGATCTCTCTTAACTGAATTTTCCTGTCCTTCTGGCAGCATACGGATACCGCATTCAACGAACGTTTCATATATTGATTCTCTTTTCAGCGGTAAATCCAACGAATATTTCATCGGGGACTTCGACAATAATCTTAAAGTAAAATTGTCTCTTATGAAATTTGATTTCTACTTTTTTCTTTAAAATTGTAATAGTTTTGGTTGATTTCGTTAGATTGAATTAAGCACAGGAAAAATATGTTCAAATACTTAAAATTTTGTTTAATCGGTTAATCGACGATAATTGAATGTCGTAAATGTAAAATAGCCAATTTTAAATAATTCTTGGCCAATTTACGGTTAATCATTTAAATAGCTTATAGCCCATGTTCCTTAAAGGGGTACAAGTATTTATCGGAGGAGAAATATCTGGTGAGTGCGCTGGTTAAATCTCCCTTCAATAGTTTCCATTTATGTAGGTAGACGATCATTATCATGTCGTGTTTAGAAAAAGAGTACTTATCGTAGTTTTACTTGATACGACCAACTCCTAATTCGATTCGTCAATTAAAACAGAAAATGAGTTTTTGCTACGAACATTTGAGTCGACTCTGCTGGTTCAGAGAATATTATCTCTATTCAATTACTATACACTTAATATTCATCACAATAATAGTGCTTCATTCCTTTCGCTTATGGTTTATTGTAGCGTGCTGGAATTTCATTCTTGTCGTATTTATGCCCAAGTTTTTTTTTGTGTGAAGTTATTTTTTATTGATTAATATTACAAAATGTATGGAAATAATTAAAATTTCAGAGTCCATTCAATCTAGCTCGATGTGGCCACCTATTCCCTTGAATATGGTGTAAGATCATGTGTCTTTTGCATCTTTAAATGATTTTCCTTAAGCTCATTTTGGAATATGCGTCGCTGGGATATTTTCAGTTCTTTGTCCATTTGGTCAAAACAAGGACCTGGATTTTGAAGAAGTGGAGATTTTATTGTCGGAACCATTTCATGTGATGTTGTGGTTTTCTTTTCGTATGCCACCATAGCATTTAGTAATATTGTCTTCCCGCCCAAATATACCACAATCATACTATTACGTTTGAATTGCATTTCGGATAATTTTTTGTTCTATAAATTTTAAATGCAAATGCTTCTGTAGTCATGTGAGTGGTAAGAATTTGACAAAACTGGCATTATTGGTTCGTCAGTAAGTTGGCAACATATTAATCGCATAACCCTGTAATAACGGTCGTTCTAAACTAATAACTTTGAAAACTTCGTTTGCATTTTAATTTTTCTTCAAAAAGTTGATAGTTTCATAACAAACGCGGAAATAGATTTTAGAAAACTTAAAACGTAAAGTAAAAATAAATTCCGCGATCAGCCAACTTCATTATATTTTAAATAATAAAATTTTATATAATTCCGATTTTCGCCACCTTTTGATGTAAGCACCCCCTAATGAGCATACATATTTATATTTATATGCGTGTGAGAGTCTCGTTATGTGGTTTGCATTAATAATCAAAATACATTCATACTGTCACTTACACCATTATGTCAGATACACAAGTGCTACAGCATATGCTTTGTGTTTCTCTTAATGCCATTTAAGGATAATTTACCAACAATGATGTAAATTATCGCATAATAGTTTAAGTATTTTATGACAATAAGACCGTACCCACAAAAGCATATACAATCACAAGATTATTAAGTTTAATAAAGTTTCTTAATGGAAATGGCGTTTCTTGAGTTTTTACGGGTGTGCATTTTGATAGCGAAGCATATGAGTGTAGTCTTAGTATGGATTTTAGCGTTTAAAATAATTAGTTTTTAAAGTAAGAAATCATTTTAAGTGTTTTAGTTATATAAAGTTCCATATATAAGTTTAAAGAAAAGAACTTTTTGTTTTTAAGACAACAAGTTTGCAACGAATTGGCTAGATGGTTCTAAAAAACCTCAATAAAATGCGCTAACTATAGGGTGTTGCAATAAGACATGTAATTTTTAATAGCCCGTCATTTTAAAAGCTTAACAGTCATGAGTGAATCTGAAGGCTGAAAATTCTTGACAGATGACTAGTAAAACATGCGCTATTCGTAAAACTACAACGATATACGATCCGACAACGCATTGAAAATTTTAAAATTCACTACAAAAATGCTGCAAATGTCGCTGTCACAGTTCCGAAAACCCAAAAAGCATTGTTAAAAGGCCTCTCCATCTTTAACTTGTGACTGTGTACGGTTGCTGGTCTATCTGGTCAGAGATCTTTTGATTTAACGCTATTAAATTTTTTTCTTTTCGACTGCATAAAAGATAAGGTCTATATCAACGGCCACTACGGATGCAAGACCACCACGATGGCGTTCTTGAAGTTATCAGAAATATACAACCGCAAATTTGCAAATTGGTGATGGAAAAGTTCATATGGTCCTGGAACCATAACCGTGGCAGGCATTTGGCTGATATTGTTTTACATTATTAGTGAAATACCCTTTACTGTACAATTATAAAAACATCCGATGATTTCGTATAAAAAAAAACTTATTTATTTACATATCATTTTACATGGCAAAAGGAAATCTCTTATTTATAATTTTAAGTTATAAAAAATTAATAATAAAATAAGTTATATATAAATTTAAGTATTGATACAGGACGAAATAATATTTTCTACTTAAATTATACAGTTGTAAGAAATTACGTGTAAATATTAATGAAAACAATATTTTATTATTAATTTTTTTAAATAAACTAATATAAAATCAGACATATTGCTTGTAAATATATTTTAATTTTTTTAAAAACCATGAAAGCATAAAAGTTAATGATTGTTGAGATGTCGATTCCGTTATTTAAAAGCAAATTGTATTAGGGATTTTAAGCAGTAGACATCTCGTTAGCATTGATGCCAGTTTAGCCTTTTCGAGGCTAGATTTACCCTCTTTTCTTGTCTTTTGGCCTCGAAATTTACGTTTTAGCTAGAAGCTTTTTTTAGCCCTTTTTTATTTTAAATTTAGGCCAAATTTTTATTTTGCACTGAACCTATAAAATCATCTTGAAACATTAAATGTGCATACGTAAAAATAAGAAAGACAAAATGAAATTGGATGGATGATTGAAGAATGCGCTGCCAGAAATTCATTTCTTGATTTGGTTAATCTAGTATTTAAATATCTAGACGTTTCATTTTGATATATAAAAAAAAGAGTCTTTAATTGTAAAAAGGATTCATATACCATATTCTTTTCATTAAATTTTTCATCGCCAATTTGCACTTTTGCTGCAGAATATCCTCGATAATTTCAGGAATTCACCTTTGAGATCTTGATTCGATGGTGGGCCATTGGTATAGAATATATCTTTTAAGAAGCCCCAACTAAAAAAGTCTAAAGGTTTAAATCACAAGATCTCGTTGGCCAATTCTGGTCGCCTTTTCGAAAACTCACACCGTCAAGAAACTTTTCACGTGTCGTCTGTAGAATGCCCGATTCCAAAGATCGGCAGACAACCTTGGGATTTGCCCAGCACAATGGGCTACAACAGCAATATTTTCAGATGACTGATGTACGCAAGTTTAATTTTTCACATTACTGAATTGTCCCAACTGCTCAAATTTTTTTACCAGTTTCAGAATTGTTCACCGAGAAGGTGCTTCACGGCGACGCAAAAAAGTTTTAGTTATGCGAACTTTAACCGCGAAATTTTTACCATATCTTTGTGAATTTTAACAATTGCAAGTAGTTGCAGGTTGAGTCATGACAACTGTTAAAATGACGGGGTATCAAAATGAAACGCCTTCTTGAACACCACGTAGTATTATTAACTTTTGAGTAACGCTGAGGTTGAAAAACTTTTTAGTACCACGGAAATAATAATATTTATAATATTATATAATATTATGATATTTATGCAAACGCTTGTTCCGATAAGGAAATTATGATGCCTTTTCGCCAGTGCATATATAATAAATGCACATTAAAGTATATATTAAATATATATATATTTTTATTTTTTTGTTTTAAGGCAGATATACTCAATACTTAATTGATGTCAAAATAAATATTTATGTTATATATTGACCTATATGTTTTTAAAAATATGTAAACCATTATTCTTTTTGTATGTACTTCAATTGCATTTTTTTAATAACTTTTAACATGTTTAATAAACAAAATTTTGAAATATGAAAAAACATTTTAAGGCTTTTTTAGATTTATTTTTGGGCGATTTAGCTTTTTCTGGCCTTTTTAACAAGCTCCAGCTCCTGTAACACTGCTCGTTAGCCACAGCTTATTTGAAAATTCTTATAAATTAAAGTAAAAAAACATAATTATATAACTAGTTTTTGAATGTATAAATTAATGAATGTCAAGAAAGATCTATTAAAGTATCCAATTAAAAGATTTTGGTTTTTTTCGAGAGAGCGTTTTATAGGTTTTAGGATATAGCTCGATTGATTAATGTGTACGATTTTTATATTACTCGAATATATTGAATAATTCAAAAAAATTTTTGAATAATTTTATTAAATGAAAAAAAACCATTAATAGCTTTATTATATAAAAATATAAAAAATTGTTTTGTTAAAAACGTTTTTAAAAAATTTTTTGTTAAAAACGTTAACAAAAATATGTAATCAATAGATTTTTGTTAATCAAATCATTCAAAATTATGTCTTAATAATAGAATAGAATTAAGCAGTTTGTCTTTTAGGTTGATTTTTTTAAATAAAGATTTTTACTTAATCACAAGCCTACTTTCACATAAAGTAGATGTTATTAATATCAAAAGTGTTGGCTTATAGGAAAACATAAATTACCTTAAGTATGGTATTACAGACTGTATTTTTTTTTAAATTACTAATACCATTCCAGATTTCATTTAGTCCACACATGAGATTGCGTTAATTTAGGATCATAATTTTTCTTCTCCAGAATTCCTATCGCCAAAAACAGTTTGAGTAGATGCCAATCAGAACAACTATTCGTTTGTTTGCAAACACTTTTTTTAAGCTTTTGAGCTTTATTTTATGTAATTTGCGGAACCTAAAAGAATTAAGATAAAGAATTTGATTGTTAAATACTTTAGTTTCCACCTTATTTATTTTGTCTTTCAAGCCACCAAGTAAGTCTTTTGAATAAACCCCGGTTTTTAAATCTGTTTAGCATGTACTAGTTTTATAAACCAAATGTACTTATTGAATTTTAAATAAAATGTTTGTGATAAAAATTTTAGAAATTGCCTCAAAAAAGCTGTCGAGCTTTTAAAATATATATTAAATATTAAAACATTCAAGTTCGGTATTAAACCTGGATGTTTACTGGGATGTACATAAGTATACAGGAAGCGTGTTTTTATCTAAAGTCACTTTTTAAGGCATTTCAGTCACATCAGTGTTGCTGGTGTTTTTTATATAATTTTTTTACTAAAAAACGTAACACGAACTATAACTATTTTTGTCTAAAACGACAGCAGATTACTTATTGTACTTTTTATTTTTGTTTTGCTATTTTAGTTCTTTACTTGAATTTAAAAAAAACTGCTTTAGATTTAGTACTTAAATCTGATAGAAAACGGACTTGAAACTGTATAAACATATTGACGGTGGCGTTGGCTGGGCTAGTATAGTAGTAGGAACACTTGTATTTCTGCTTGTTAGAAAAATGTTCCTGAAGTATGTACGGGGTTGTAACTGTGCGGAGAATGTGCATGTATAAATACTTTGATACCACTTATGCTACAGTTTAAAATTGTAAACTATAAAATAACATACTCAAATACGTGTTATTCCTACACTGTCATTATACTTGAATTTCAAAGCCCTGGCTTTGATGTTGTGGCACGTGATAAGCTATTTTACGTGTGACAATGCAGTCATCTTTACCATCAACAACAAAATCGTCGTCATCACCACCAGCTAAATTCACAGAAACATGTTGTTGTTTTCGTGATGAGTCTCTAATCTTCTACAAAAAAAGAAAAAAAAAATAAATTAAGTGAACTTACATTTTAATATATATTTTTACTTGCAAACATACGTGTTTCTTTCTAAGCATTAAATAAATTATTTGCTTAAAATTTAAAAAGAGTTTTCTGATTTTATTATTATATATGAAAAAATTGGGTTTTTTCATATAATTTTTTAATTCAATATTATTTTAATTAAATATAATACAAATTTTAACGTGAATTAACAATAACTCCACTGCGTACTCTTAAGCTTTTTGCAGGACCTTTTTTAGATCATGTTCAGCAGATTTAGTAGGCCATTTGTTGACAACACATTTTTTTCAATTCTTATTCGGGAACGAAAATAAAAAACTATTTTAACGAAAAAACTAAAAATTCGAACTAGTTTGCGGTATTTAT
This sequence comes from Gymnocheta viridis, assembly GCA_956483585.1. Lineage (NCBI taxonomy): Eukaryota > Metazoa > Arthropoda > Insecta > Diptera > Tachinidae > Gymnocheta > Gymnocheta viridis. Next base: position 122,729,276 of record OY101440.1, read on the forward strand.
TAACTTGGAAAAATATTATTTGTTGTGGGTTATGTCATCAGCAGCAATGAAATGCATGTCAGCTCATACCATCACAAATAAAAATATTTTGAAACAAATTACCAAGGAATATCTCTAACATTAAATTAACTCACGGTGGACTTTATAATGAAAAGTTATACACTGCATATCTATTGGACTATTTATAGTTCTTTTTCTTATCTGTCAATAGACAATGGATATGCAGTGCAGAATAAAAAAAATATTATTTAATAACAAAATAATAGAAACGCGAATAATCAAACTGCTGTTTCTATCTTGCTTTCATTGCATCTTTCTGTTTCTAATTCCTTTTTAATTATTTCATAAACAAATTTATTTAATTAAGTTAAAAACACATCTTACTTTGAATAAAACGAACACATGTTATGAATAAACTTCAACAAGCTTAATATGTATATATTTTTGCACTGGATAAGTCTCGTACAGTGGCAGAGCATAACTTTTCTCCATGAATGGGTCTCTAAGTATTTATGGTCGTTCTTTTAATTTATCGGGTAATATAGTTGTTAATGAACTTGTAATGTAGTGGCCTTAATTGAAATTTAATAAGAATTAGTTACATGATATTAGCACATGACCTTAAATATAATGATTAAATCTGGAAGAAAAAAATCTCATTCAAATATATAAATTTGCTCCATAATTTGTTTTAATGGCATAAAAAATATTATCTTTCGTTTAAAAAACTACTAAAAAAAATTATTAAATATTTCTTAATAAACTAATTCTTAACTAAAAATTGTATCTATAATATAAATAGGCAAAGACAAGTTTTTAGTGTTCTTTTTCTCCTTTATTTGCCAAACGGTTTCCTTAATTTTTTACCAAAAGTGATTTGCTTTAAAATTTTTTTTAACTTCCAAGTCCAGTAACCAATTCATTTAAATTTACAATTTCATTCAAGGATTTCGAAGACAATTATTTATTAAGTTCAGCAATTGTTTTTAGCTCATTTAATTTTTAATTGACTTCAACAAAGGAGAAGGTTATCAATTCGTTTTATATTTTTTTTAATTTTTGATTAAGCATAATCTTATCACTTTTAAACGGCGCGGCAGATCGATATATTAATCATCGTAGAACTAGACAATTTTTCAACCGATTTTAAAAATTTTTTATTTAAAATATTGTGCTGAAGGTTATTAAGAATTTCGGGGCCACAGGAATATTTCACCGATTATCCGCTAACTGCGGAATTTTCAGATTAGAATAACAAATTCTAGTTTTATTGAAATTGGTTCTTTTGCTTAAGTTCTTATAACAAAAATTTCTTTTGCAGCATTAAGATTTTTTAAATGAAGACAAATATTTGGTGTAAATTTACTTTGTACATTAAGACAAATATTTTATATTACTTTACGAATTCTTTAGCCTGTCCGTTTTGATAATAGTGATGCTTCTTTTCTCTGTAAATATTTTGTTCTACTTAAATTGTACGCCCTGATATAATTTTTAATTAGTGTATCCTATTCGTAAAATATGTAACTTCTAAGCAAGCAATTTTATGAGAAATATTATACTTAAAAAACCTAAAGAAAGTGGTGTAATTTTTATGTAGCTGCATGGAAACCTCAAGCTCAAATCTGGGGGCCAATTACGGCATCCGATATTAAAAGAAATTTCGATACAAATTCAAAAAATTTTGTATGGGATTTCGTTCGATATCGATTGCCGTAATATGCCCCCTGGTTCAACCAATTTTTTTATTAAAAATTTTTAATAACTTCAAATTATTTTTATTAGGATAGTAATTTTGGAAGAATTATAATTACACTGTGTAATTAGCAGACTAGAAGAATAGATCAGCACTGCAGTCTAATCGTCACTTACGATATCGAGCTGAGTCGATCGAGTTTTCTTAGTTTGAGATTAGGACATTCGATATCGAATAATGTGCTTATATTGTTCGATAGCGACAATTAGGCCCCTGATTTCAAGTTTGCTACACCATCTCATCAGCGTTCTTTGTTGGATTTTACCTCTTTGACGATGGCTAATAGTGTTTACGAATATAAACTGTTTAAACGTATTATTTAATAAATTAAAATACGAATATTTCTTTTATTTATTTTCAATTTCGGTTAGTACGAAATCCCAATACCTGATGATTAGTCATTCCATTAGCTGCTAAGATGAATCTATTTTCCATTTATGTGCGCTTGGAAAAACTAAAACAAATTTGACTATCCTAGTATGTAAATAGGTTAGAAGATTCTTTCAGTTTTTTGTAAGCCTAAGACATCATTATTTTTGATAATTTGGGTTAACTTTCATAGTTGCATCGCATTATCAGAACAACTTTCCTAAAATGGTTATTATCACAAACTTCGAACCACAATATAATGGACATTGCAATCACAGCATTTGCTTAAATTGTGATAACTGAAAGGACATAAAGAGTTGGCTGCTAGATAATAGAAACTCGAATAAAATAATTAGTTAATCAAAACCATATCTCATACAATCCTGGTTTTTGGTAATCATGAGCATTATTTTTATTGTCATTCAAGCCATAGCTTTCATTGTAAAACTTAACCAAAATAACTACGAGTATAAAAAAAATTTCAATAGAACAACAATATATAAGCACAAAAATTTACTATTAAAGGGGTTGAATTATCTCGAATTAAAGTACGTTACAAACTTTAAGCACATTTGGAATTCTTGTAATTTAAAATAAACAAAAGGACAAATTTGCTAGCTATAATGAAACAATCATCCTTATTTATTATTTGTTTTATTTTATTTATTATTTTCAATTGTTTGTTAGGCAGCAGTAATTGACTAACTTTTATTCAAGTTGTCTCAAGTGGAGTTAGAAAAAGTTTGATATTTTTGTCGTAACAACGGTTTGTTTCAATAAATAATAACATAGAACATAGTCTATGACTGACCAAATCAAGTCTGTTGAAAAATTTACTATTTACATAATGCACAAAGACATTTTTTCTTTTTTGTTACTTGTTACCAAAAAAAATCATTTGGATGTTTTCTTAAAGTAATTTGATGTAAATTGACCTTTATATTAAACATTAAATTGAAAACTTTCGTTAAAAACCGAAAATAATAAAAGTTTTTTAGAAAAGAAAATTGCACAAGAATTAAATTTTGCAGCACTTTTGTGCAAAAAATCAAAATGTCATCCTTCTGCTTGATATTTTTCTTCACACCGTTGGTAAATGGGAACAGTAGCGAAATTCCGAAAATTTTTGGGGTTTGACGAATTCCGATTCTTATGGAATGTCACAATTTTTATATTAATTTTTTAGTAGCAAAATTCTTCAACTCAAAATCATGATCATCTGGTTTGGATTATTTTTGTTTCATGGACTTGCTTCTAGCTTAGTTGTTTAATTTTTGTATTTTAATTTCAGATTACACCCATTCTTACAGTTTTGTTGTGACAAGTTTTAATGTTTTTTATGAATAGATTTTAATAAATCTTTCTTTTTATATGTGTATTCATATTGTGTCCGTCTGTTTTTTATTTTGTAGTGGGCGTAGCGCAAAATTATAGAATTTCTAAAATGTATGGAATTATTTACTCAACTGGACCTACAGCAAGGGCTAGGTTATGTTGAAGTAATTATTATTTTACCACAGTGTAATTGATAAAAATGTTAAAATTTTTATTTGTTTTTTTTAGATGGTTTTGCATTTATAAAAATGTGCGTTTTATTTGCTCTTCTTTTGCTTTATATTTAAAACTGATTTAAATTTTTATGAATTTAAATTTGTTTAGGAAATTTTAATCTTTTTTTGTTTTATAAGATGTAAATATATTATTTTAAAGAGTTTTAAAAGGTTTTGTTGGTTGAGCAATTTTTACTTAGTCAATATACATGCATTTTTTTAGTGCTAGTACCAAATCAACTTTAAAAAAATATGGTTTAAGATCTACTGATGCATTTTAATGGATTAGGGAAAAATCCCTCAACCAACAAAACCTTTTGAAATTATTTGAAAAAAAATATCGAGACCTATCTCGAATAATGAATCTAATAAATATTTTGTTTCATTTAATAAAAATAAAATATCGAACCTGAAAAACGGAAAATCATCGTAAAATCTTCAGGATTCCAATTAATACCGAGGTCACGAAATTTTCAGGAAAATAAACATTACAAATGACGTATATCAGAAATTTTTGATTCCAGTCCCAGTGATAAGAATATATACAATCCGTTTCACCGATTATAATTTCAGCAATAATCATTTATGAGTAAAATTTTAATTTTAACATGGTCACTTCTTAATAGTGTAAATAAAGATTTTTACAGGCCGAAATAGTGCTATTGTTTCCATCTAATAATGGCGATTTTTTTTAAGTTTATGGCTATAAAGAAAAAGGGCTTAAGTAGAAATTTACTATTTTTTTCTTGAAAAGTCTTTTAGGGTTTTCATAAAATTTTCAGAGTTCCAATTAACAGTACCGTTGAGTTTACAGTATCTTATGTTTTACTACATTACAAATTTTGGTTTTGGTAAATTTATTTTAATAGCACTTTAAAGAGGATATTCTTGCTTGCAATACAAATTCATTTCTGTTTCTTGCAGTACTCATTTAAAAAGTCAGGTATATATAAGTGTTTGGGGTTTTATGTCAGAAAAAATTATAATATTTTTAGAAATCACTTTACCAAAAAAATATAAATATAAATATCTCAAGTAGACATTTACAATTATTTTCTCCAGCACAAGTATTGTCATTTTGACCCATTCAAATAATAATAACAGCAAGAAGAAACAAATTTCATTTAGTTTTATTTGCTTTTGTATGATATTCCTTTACTATTTTGCCTGTGTTTTTTTCTATTTTCATAATGTTGTTTATTGGAGTGTATGGTTCCTTATTATACTTGTTTAATTTATTACAATGCCAAGGAAAATATAAATAAATTCCTATTATATCTTTTTTTGCTTTTTATATTACTATGATGCTAAACGTTGCGTAAAAAAAGTATTATTTGTCCACTGGGAATGAGATAAAATAATAATAATATAAATACAGCAGTAATATACGTTTTACTACCAAAGCGGTTGAGAAGAAATAAGAAGATACGTTTACATGTTTAGTCCCTTTATCTTTTTGACATTTTATCACATCCTGTAAAATTAAATATTTAGTATTGATTTATTTTTCATTATCTTAAGAGTAGGCCACGTTTTGTTGCTATTTTTTATACCTGCGTAATATACTTTATATCGTGTATGTATAATAATAATGTTCTATATATCTATACACGGGACACGTTAAGTAACTTAATTTATTATTTGGTTGTAAGCATATTATTATTATTATTCAAGATTTTTTTTAATTTACTTGAAATAATTAAAAGACAGGAAATAAACGAGACTAATGGACCAACAAATATCTCATGAATGGTTTAAGAATTCGGTATTTATGCTTAGTCTTGAAAATAAATAATTTGTCCTAATTAGGTGCTTTCACGGCCCAGTTAACCTTACTCGTGTATAAAGTTGTGTACTGTAGCAGAAGATTAATTTTAACAACTTTAATAGGTTCTATTACTCTATTTTTATCTTTATTAACAATTTTCATTAAATAAAAGAAAGTATTTAGCATAAGAAAGCTAATTTTTAAGTTAATGGCAAATATTCTAAAAATAATAAATCTTATATATCGTCATATGAAACGTAAAACGATTTTAGTAACAAAAATGTCAAAACAGTTTTTTTTATTGAATATTGCATTAAATATTTTATACAAGTTTTGAAGAAACTTTCTTTTAGGTTTCTTAGTAAAATATTTCTCCTGTAAAATCGAAAATTTGTAGTTACATGGTTTTACGTTTCATATGACGGCATACTTATATTAATTTATATTAAATATTGAGATTTAGTATAAAAAAACAAAGATAAAAGATAAAACACAACAAAACTTCAACCAAATTTTTTTTTTGTACGAATTAAAATCCCGTCATCCTTAAAAAAAGTGAGTTCCAATAGAACGTGTTTGTGAGGCATTATGCTCCTTATAAGAATGACGTGAACATATTTATAATATATATGTTACAAGATTCGTGAAGAAGAAGAGTAATTGTGGAAGAACAAATGAAACAACATAGACTAAAGATTGCGCCTCCAATTGGCAATACTCAAGACATCTTTCTACCACCGCTCCACATAAAATTGGAAATTGCTAAAAAATTTTCGGGAAATTTTTCACTTTTGCGGCTCTCTTAGCAGCGCTACATAAACGGTATTAAAAATCATTCCTAGGAAGTTTATAGGTTCTAAAAAGTTGTTTATTGGGATTTTAGGTACATTTTTATAGGTGATTGTTTTCTTGAATTTTTAACGGTTTGATACCTATGGACCTAAACAGTGGAAAAAAGGTAAAAAAATCGATTTTTAAAAATTTTTTTGCGATTTTCATCTTGAAGATAAAGATTTTTTAATTTTAGATATCCAGAATTTTTGTTTTTTATGACACGATCTACAGAGAGTTAATCAAAATTCTGAACGATTTGCAAGATATGAGCCTGAGAAAATGATCAGTATTTTGCAAAAATGACAGCAAGGCCCCAAATCTTTGGGGGCCCATAAAAAAAGAGTAAAGGATTTTGGGCAAAACTGGGAGACACGGGTCTTCTTTTTTTTTGGTCTTTTATCACGTAGTGGTGTCCGTATATGGTTATCTTTCCATGACTTAAAAAATTACACACAGTGTTATTTTATAATTTTAAGAGTATGAGTAACATTAACAAAGGCATTAATTAAAATTACGTATACGTAGTCTTGACATTGAAGTCAAACAACTTTATTGAAGAACTATAACCATAATTTTAACTTCAGTTTAAACTCTTTAAACTGAAAATTCAAACTTGAGGATTCGTTTCAAGGCATTCTATTTCATGACACCTTCAAAGGTCAACGTCAACGAGAATATATGATCATCTTAAAACTATGAACGGCCACTTTTTGACTTTGAGATTAGAAATTAAATTAACCCTAATCTTTATTTTTGGGTTTTGGGTGGTCGATTATATGATTTTGCAAGCTAGTTTAACCTTAAACTAGAACTGTCAACATACACATGCTTAACATACACAGTTGTTGAATATAAGCAGAACAAAAAAGACAAAATTTTATGAATACCAAATAAAAATGGATTATTCTAGTGGAGAAGTGGTAAATTTTAGTGATTCGGAAATATATAAAAACCTTCTTTCACCTCACTAGTTGCGAAATAAGCCGATGTTCTTGAGTCCACATTCATATCACTTGTAAGAATAGTTAATTCATTCAAAACTCTAAAATTGTGAATATGATCAAATTCGCGCATTTTATTTTTCTTCTGAAAAAAAAACCCGTGTTGTTTTGATAACAAATATGAAAGTTGCAAGAAAATGCTGCCATTTCTTGTCATTCAATATAATAATACTACAGTCTTTAAATCACCAACCAAAAACATTATTTTCATTTGATACAAGATAACTTAATTGTCAGCTTAGCTAATTAGAGAATAAAATTAGGATTAATCTTAAAGTTAAAAAGAGGATCTTACTCGTTAATATTAAATAATTTTGAGATTGATTGAGAGACTAACAGGGGCTTACACAAGAAAAATTACTTTATAATACTTTTTGAATTTTCTACAGTTATTTTAACTAACTGTAGAAAAATCTAACAATTAATACCATGAGAGAAACGAATTTTTTATACTACCAGAATTTGTTTAATTTAAACCGCAATTAAGTTACAATCCATTTAATAATACATAAAGTTAGTTATTGTAAGTCAAGCACAACGAATTGCTTCGTTACTCTTATAGAAATGGTCAAGTCTCTAAATGATTTTATTCTTAAAGGAATATGGGATGTAAGAAAAATAAAGAGAAAACATAACAACGTGTGTAAATTTTCAGTGTAGAAATCAAAAGCTAGAGGAAAAACAACTGTTTTCCAATCCATTACTTTAAAGTTATTATATATAAAAAACAACTTCTTCTACTCACATCTCAATGGAAAAATTAAAAACAATTCTGTTCTCAAGTGTAGTAAATAAAATATTTGTATGGATTTTAACACAACAAAATATAATAATTATAAAACAAATAATGCAGGATTCTTAACTTAAAAATCACAAATTGCGAAAACCGATAGCAATAACAAGATCTTAAAAATTAAACTATTAAGTAAAAAATATCAATTTCGGAGGAGTGGAATTCTGAAATGACGCCTTGATATTCTTTTCATTAAGAAGCACCCAGATAAATATTAAGTTCATACCTTGTAGCGGTCTTAAATTTTATATTTCTACCAGAATATGTAAAACTTAACTTTTTGAATTCGAATTCCATTAAGCATTGTTTCTGTTAACAGTGAGCTTATCTTTCTCTAAAGAGCCTATAAATATAAAAAATTTTCTAACACTTAAGTTGAAACTAAAATATGTAAAACTAATTTAAACATATAAATTTAAGGGAAAAAATCTTTAAATAATGTTATCATTCTGTCTAAAATGTCTTAAATAATAAAATTTGCATTTTATATACCCTTTACAATTAATAATACAAAAATTTAAATGCGCATAAATTTGCATTTGTTAAATAAAATAAAAATAACCAAATAATACATCCAACAAATCTTTAGTTAAGCCATAACTTTTGGCAATATCTTTTTTATTTAACTAACAACAAAAGCAATGGTGTCGATTTATGCTCCAAAAGTTTATTCAATTTTTTTTCATCACGACATACTCATATCAACAGATATACAAAGAACCCATTTGAAATAAGTAATGGCTGTTACCCGGTGTGTTTCGCTCTACCAAAATACTAATGGAATAAATTAAAGATACTTGCTTATTTAATTATTCGATATACATTCTTATAATGAAAAATATATCTAAGCATCTCGCTATTTAAATTCCATATAAATATACAAAAGTTGCCGCTTTCTTTGTTACGCTTACTTAAGTTTTTAGTTTGATTAATATTAAAAGTACATACACAAAGTCTAAAGACTTTCTCATCGATCATCTTAAATGTGCACGTTGTATGAAACACTCCCTTTTCGATACGGTTTACTTTTTGCCCATCTTATTAATAATAACAATAAATTGAATTTATATGCAAAGTTCTTTTCCCATTATTGCAATGTCGTTAGTATTTGACGCAGCAACAAACTTCAATAAGATATTTGCCTATTACAGTACTACAGATATACAATAATTAATGCTAGTAGGAAGCTGTCTTGAAATCGTGTTTGCGGAAAAATTTTCTTAGCATAAATAAAGTTTATAACAAAGTACGAACATATATTGTTCAAAATAACGGTTCCCTAATATATTCTATATACCCAGTGAAAACTTAGCTCATCTGTAGGGGCAAAAAGCAACACTTTTGTCTACAAACCTGCTCGAATAAAAAGAATTCCCACTTGCAATTATTACAACTAGAAAAGCAAATTGTTTGTAAATTATATGAGAGCCTTTAGAAATACAACATGATGCTAGCAAAATACAAGATGGATAGAATCAGAAAAAGCAAGAGAGCATTACGTAAGCACCAGAGGAAGGCAATAATCACTTCGTTCCTGATTTAAACATACATTAAATTTGTTATTCACTTTTAATCATGCAAAACAAAACAACGATGAGTAATATCGGCATATCAGTGGTGAACGCTTCATTTAAGTAAAAGTCAGTCGACTGATCAAACATGTTTTACTCACATCATTCATCATACACTGAAATGTTTGCTCACATTTAATCATGTAACAAAACTGAATGTTGAATAAAATCAGTATCAAATAAAAATTCATCTTAAAAATGGATTAAGTGATTTTGCTAAATTCTTCAAGATTCTGTTGTTGTTTTTACCTAATATTTCTAAATACATAATAATAATAGAATATATCAAAATAATCATCGTTGAGGCAAACGAGCAAACACCCGAATTGATTTGTTTGATGATATAGATTATTAAGATCACAGAGCAAACAACAACCGCATGATTGGAATGATTAAATAGCAGCAGCGAATAATATGTATGTATTTGAACAAGCTTGTTTCTTTGAAAACTAAAGCATGTTTTTAGGATGTTGTTTACTTATGCCTTTACACACTATATGTATATTACAGTGTGTCAGCTTAAAAATGCATTTGTAGTTGCGCATGTTTGTCAAAATTTTATAATTTTTGCTTTTACACTTAAGTTTTTGATTTCACCTGACGTAACCTATAAACGATTGCAATAGTATGAACAATTGTATTTAAGTAATTAAAAATTTTGATTTTTTTGAAGAATATGTATAATTTTTTTTTTAATATACGTATATTTCAATACATTTTTAATAATTTGCCTAAACATAAGCGCTATGTTCTTGGCGCCACATACATACAATTGACTTGCAAAACAGTTGATGTCAGATGGTTTGTCAGTTGAAAATGGAACACGCTGTAATTGAAAATTTTTGCACTGTAAAAGTGGCCTGACATTTACAGAAGCAAATTTTTTTTTCTTTTACACACATTGTATGGATTTTGCAGTGGAAATTTGACAAGCACACTGTGAAAAACACAGTGTGTAAAGGCAGCATATTTAATATTTTTTAATCTGATTTTCTCGTTCTCTGGTAAGCACTTGCGTTTACTATCTTCGTAGAAAAACTTACAAATTATTTACTGGAGATAGCTTGCAAACAAACAAATAAATGAACATTCAATTTTATAAAAATCAGTGCATACAGGCATCCAGCGGTAAAACTCATAATGCTTATGGCCAAAAAGCTTTTTTGAAGGCCTACATATAAATAATCGATCGTCATTTTAAGTTTTCTTTAAAGAAAGGGTGTCTTACAACCTCACAGCTCTTCTTCTAGAAGGTACATTGAACTATGTACTTTGGAAACTAGCAAGTTTTCCAAGGATAAGAACTATCTTCAAAAGTTTTGTTCTATATGAACCGCTTGCATTGTTTACAGTATTTTATTTACAAAAAGCTATTATTAAGAGAAAACAATTATAGTTTTAGATTTTAAAATAAATGTTAATAAGCAGAGTAATTAAAGATGATCTATTTCAAAAGGCCTCGATTAAATCGGGAAAAGTAGGTCCAGAAACAGGTTTGATTACATGTCCCTTCAAATAGCCTTCAGAAAAAGCCGTTTAAAATGCTGCATAAAATTACTAAAACGCTTCCAAAGAGGTGTGTGTGATAAGCAAGGTATGTGTCACCTAAATAAAGCCTTAAAGAAGGCCAATATATTTGTTCGGTATACTGCTCGTTGGATATTTCACAACTTTGTGAATGAAAAAAGGAAACTTAGAATATTTAAGTCCATAAAGCAAACAATGTTTGTACACATGTGCGATAGATATGAGTATTTTTTTGTTTGCTGCATTAATGCGAGTTTAGAGATTGACAAATTGATTAAAATATTTGGGAAATTTAAAAAAAGCTAGAAACTCTTGGAAGTATTAAAACAAAACGGAAATAAATAAATTTAATAGAAATGTCCTCAAAACTCACTTTCATTATCTTAGAGGTGAGAGATTTAAAAGAAAAACGGATGATTAGTATAATTTAACAAATCATATATTAAGTTATAACAATTTTATTTAATTTAACCATTATCAAGTCAGCAACGTTACCTGTTTCATTATTTTTTTTAAACACATAAAAATTTAAAATGCTAACAAATTTATTTTTTTGTTTATATAAAACGAATGGAATTTAAATATAATGTTTATCAGTGAAAACTATTAATCAAAATATAAAGATTTTTCACAAGCCACACAATTTTTGTATATTTTAAATATACAAAAATACTCCATAAAATACCGCAACAATTGTATTGAGGTGTCGATATGTGCTTATGTTTATATGCTGACATGTATGTATATACATATTAATTGCAATAACTATAATAAAATTTCAAATAAATTGTTAATCTAAACAATATATTTCCGAAATAGACAATGACGGACAACAAGTGCAAATATTAATTAACTAATTATAAATATTCCAAAAATTTTAGTAACAATTAAATGTTAATTGTATTGATATAAATTCTAAATTTATTTACTTTATTAATGCAATTAATAAATTCTATTCATACTTTGAACACATGTATTTAGATTAACTACTTTCATACGTGAATTGCAATCATTCATTAAGAATGAATATAAATATATATTAAAGTTTGAAAATATTTATATGCGTATGAGCGGAGGATAAAAATACAAGTATTTTTTTTTTAAATACATGAAATAAACTTTATTTCTTTTTGCATAATATGGCTCTATTAGATATATTAATCATATACATTTATTAGTGGATCAGGATTTCATGGCTTCGCAGTAAATTTTAATATCAGTCGAATTTTTCAAATTTTTTTTGACGGTTGCTATTACTATCTCACAAAAATTTTCGACGACATTAATCTTAAGAGTGTAGAGAGCTTTTTGGACTATTTTCATAGTATAGGTCTTTAACGGCACTCTACCACGCAGCTCCAAGGCGGCCAATAACTATTGCCTAGAAGGCTAATAACACAATTTTTCTATGATTTTGTTTGAATTTTGATTTCCGATGATAATTTTATAATATTTTACAAAGTTGTTCAAGTATTAAGCTTTTTCGGAAAAAGTATGATACTGACTGATATACAATATTTTGGCCAAAAAAATATATCAGTGTCGAAATAGGACATAATTTAAAAGAACACTACTACTTAAACGACCCTGTATAAATTGGCAACTGGCTGGTTTTAAATAATATATTTGATAACGTAGAAGTTTAGCATCTGCTCTGTTAAATATTGTTATAGTTATAGTACAGTGATGTTAAAATCATAAAGCTAATTTTAATTATGCTTATATTTCATGTTACCATAATCAATATATAAAGTTTCGGTATCAGTGTTGCAACTAATCAGAAATTTTTAAGCTAATCGGTCGTATTCTGCAAATCAAAAAGTATTATTGAGTGATATAGCACCAATTCTGCGGGCAATTCTCGCCACCTTTGCAACGTTGTGACGTTCGCTATATGACAAGTATCTCCACATTACTGGAGTTCTATTTGGCTTACGTTCATATTGTTAAATCTGAGTAAAAAAATCAAATATTGAAAACATGTATTGGGTGAAGACTACTTCATAGCGATTTGTATCTTAATTAAATCTATAAAGTTTGGTCGCAAAAATTTGTTTACCATTTTTGTCAGCCTGTTTTTTCTTTGGGTAATTAAATTATCTAAAATCGTCAAAGAATGAGTTACCAACATTTTTATGATGACTATAAAATTACTACTCATGCAAAACTAATATTATTTAAAGCATAAATAAATTGTTTTAAATTTATATAAGCAATTTATAAAAAATTCTATTTCTGCTACTTTTACAAATGTTTTTAAGGTGGAATCGAGGAAAACGAATGCAATTGCAAGAACATGGATAAAGATTTCTTGCTACTAACAAAAATTCATGCACACAAAAAAAATAATAGCGGTATTCAGTGTTTAGTACAAATGCTCTTGCGAAAGTGCAAAGTTAAAATATCGTGGCTTTTTTGTAAAATCCAACAACAAAATACACAGAGTTGCGGTTAAATTTCACAAAAAGCTGCGATATTTTGTATTTCCTCTTTCACAAGACCATTTGCACAAAACACTGAATACCGCCAATATAAAAATGCTAACTAGTTAAAAGAAAAACAACAGGCAGGGCAAAGTTTTGCTGCAAAAAGTGTTAAGAAATGGTAAAAGTTTTGTGAACCAAATAAATACTTATGACATACGAAAATGCAAACCAAAACTAAATATAACACAATATGTATAAAATTTTCCACAATGAATATAAAAGTATTTAGTTGGAGTTCTTTTTCTTTATGTGTCACATAAAAAATTACATAAATTACAAGTTTAAGTTTAGAACAGAAAATTAAGAAAAAGAGTATGCAGCAAATAAAAACACCAAAATAAAACTATAACTGAATAAATTAAGTTTCACTGGAAGCCATGAAATGATAAATAAACTTTATTTATAGTTTAAATTAATTTGAAAGTTTTATTTAAAAAAAACTTTTACTCTTACAATAAATTTCGTTTACAATTGAAATTGGAACTAATTATCGGGTGCCATCTTAGAGAACAGCAGAAAAAATGAGAGCAAAATAAAGAGGTTACAACGAATTATATATAACATTTTCTAATCATTTTTGTAATAGTATGTTAGATATCGGCAGCACAGACGATTAAAATTCAGTCTTAAAAGTGTAAGGTGATCAGACTGTGTTTTCAAATTTTGCTTGTACTAAAATTTTGAACATTGTATTTTCTATCCTAAATTAATGACATCGAAGATACATGAAAGACGACAGTCAGAATGATTATGAGCAAATTCCGTTATAGGTTGTCCTTTTAATTGTATTCAAAATTATTTTTTTCGTAAAAAATATGTGTATATATTTTTAAGATTTTAATACTAACTCGGCCGGAAATGTCGATAGGAAAATTCTACTGATTATCTATTGACAATGTTACCAGTACTACTCAAAATACCCCAACTAATGGTATCCACTATCGACATTAAACACAGGCTTGTCCTACGTAATCCAGCAGTAGACTGCGTCAATACTGACTAGCTAGTTCCTGTGGGACCAGATGAAGAAAATGTTAACAATAAGATTGTACAGACGTTGAATCGATAAACGATATCAACAAAACATCAGTTTGATGATTTGTTTTTAACCCCCAAACAACAGACAAAAAAAAACCAATTTGTTGACAGTGTCACCGAAAAGACACCATAATTGTTGACAAAAATATTGACATGCATACACTTAACCATATCCTTCCTTCAGGAGAGTGACACATACACACACAGATAAAGGTTTAAAAATAGATAAATAGTCAGAATTCACTTTGACAGTTTTTATCAATAAAAAATAACACTCATTGAATATAGAGTACGTATTTGTCAATTTCTAAAAATTTTTATTTATAAAATGTGAAAAAACTTTAATTCCTGGACCACTGTCAGAGTGATAACTGTTATCATTCCTTTGAATCCATGTTCAATACTCAGAAAGTTTAAAATGTTTATTTTAACAAAATTAATGTTTAGCTCATATTGCTTTTTAAAACTTCTTAGACTGAAAGTATTATGTTTGGAATTAATGTTAAATTCATACTATTTCTGTAAAATTCATTAGATAAAAATGTTTTCTGGATCGAAATTTTATTCTCAGGAAAAAGAATTTACGACACGACTCATTTTAATATCGATAATCTGCCTGAAATAAATCAGGAAAAGCCAAGACAAATGCAGCACATAAAGTTGAATCTAGATAAACTAAAACAATAGTACAAACCCTTATGCAGCTTTGGATATGGCTTAAACGTTTGTATATTAAATATATTCGGAATAAATTCAGTATTTTTACCAGGAGTTGACGCAAGTAGAGGATATAAAAAGAAAGTATGATTAGATTGATTGCTACTCCATAAAAAAATCCTCAAAAATACTGGGAACATAATAACACGGCAAACGGAGTATTAAGCTAAAGCGAATATAGAAATTAAAATATCTACAGAAACATGAAAAATATGCGACCAATCGTATTTAGAAAATATACAGAAATTTTCAAGTCAATTTAATGCACATTAGCTATAATTTCCATGTGCCCTCGACCAAAACATTCACAACTATATATCAGATATGATTTCACTTTCAACAACTTTAATAACCTGACAACTCAAACTGTATACAGATAGTTTAAGGTACAATTACGGTCTACAATGCCCACCATTCATGTCTGTGTTATATAAAACTCTGCATTGACAATATTAAAGTTTTTTTTTGCGAAATATGTTGACAATTAATTTTAAACTTTTAATTGTAAGCAATAACAAAGACCCCTACAAAATCTAATTATCCTTCTGTTTAATTGTTGGCAAACATTTTGAATAGATGGTGTTGATTTAGCTGAGTAACAATGATTATATTCGAAATAAGTAGATTTATTTTTTATAAAACAAATTCTAATAGTTAAAAAAGAATTAGGTGTTTATCACGGATGCTAAGATTTAAAAACGGATGCATTAAAATTTATGTTTTTAAATTGATAAATGTTGTCCTCTTCAATATAAATATAAAGATTTATAGTTTCAAATATATTTAATTTATTCATATGAAATCTTCTGTACGAGTATTTCTAAGAATTTTGGAATAAAAGTTCTCTGATACGACCATGACCAGGCTCTATTGTAAAATTAAAAATTTGAGAAACTTTTTTATGCTTAAAAATTAGGAAAAAGGAAAAGCAAGTTGGAATATTTGCTGGAGCTGTTTTGGGATACGTTTTCGGAGCTGCAAAACACCTCCTAAGCCAATCATTTGTTGGCTTAAATTATTTTTATTTTATTTCCCCTTTAATAATAAATCTAGCATATTTCTGGTTTTTAGCAAAATTTCGTCAAGGCAATAGCAAGTGATACAGTTTTTTGCATAATATCTTAGTTCGAAAGTGCAAGTGTATTTTTCGAATATTAAAAAGAAAATAAATGCAAATTACGAAAAAAAAATATGGCGACGTGATACAACTCTTTTTCTATAATAACCACAAGCAAAAGGATGACCTAAATTTTTCATATTTTGCACAACATATTTTACAGCAAAAAAAACTTGAAGCACCAACGTTTTCTTTTACAATTTTTATGAAATCTTTTGTATCGTTTTTTTTCTGTTTTGTCGAAGTGCAACTGCTGCTCGTGATAGTCATCAACGTTGAGTGATTACTTTGGTCTCAGGTTGCACCTTTCGTGATAATTAAAATTTCTAAAAGATAAAGACAAATCTTGCAAGATATTAAAGGTAAGAAAAATCATTACAAAAAAACAATAACATACAAATAAATATAACAAACAAAAGCAACCAAAACAAATTTAAGTTAATGTATATTAAATTTCTTCTGCAAAAGCTTT
Organism: Gymnocheta viridis; assembly: GCA_956483585.1. NCBI lineage: Eukaryota > Metazoa > Arthropoda > Insecta > Diptera > Tachinidae > Gymnocheta > Gymnocheta viridis. The sequence goes on from OY101440.1 coordinate 122,746,275, forward strand.
TAATTATACCATTTGTAGCTTTTTAGGACAAGTTTTATTAATATCAATTTGTCTTAAGCACCAATTTGAAATTAATTGCAGTTTCAATTAGAGCATTAAATTTGTTAGAATGATAATAAAGGAAATTGTTGATCATTGTTGATTAAAACAATAAATTCAAGGATTTTTGCATTTAATTAAGCAGCCTTGCTGAGATGGCTTAATATTTTATTAAGCAAAATAATTTTTACAGCATTTCGTAATCCTTTGAAAGGCTATTGAGGTATGATAAGTTTTTGCAATCAAGACTTAAAAGAATAAATACAGAAAAAAAAGAAAATTTTGTAATTAAGTCGTTAGAACGGCCAGAGTATCAGATTTATCTGAAACACAGAGCAGTTTTAAAATATATTTTGATTTAAAATACCCAGAAAAAATTTTTCCTGTTTATTTATTAATAGTAAGGATGGCATTTTTAGTGTATTTTCTTAACGATACAACATTTACATTTGCATCACATATTTAATTGAAAATTTAATTTAATGAAAAACTACTAACACAGTAATAATTTTGTCCTTCGTTTAAAGTTTTTTTTTATATTTTGACAATAAAGATAAATAAATATTATTACTAAATAAAAACGAACATTCGCTGTTTAGAATAAAATAGTTTATCACAACTCTAATTTGTAGTGTTTATGTCCGTCAAACTTAGGCGCCCTATGCTCCAATTGGAGTTAGAGGAATATATGTATCTCCGTCAAACTAGCACATCTTCTATAATATATTAAAATAGACAAATAATTTATATAAATAACAGTTCTCTTAGTTAAGTTCTCTTCATTGAAAACTTTAACTAGTCTTAGTGAAAATATGCTACAACATTCGAATACATTATTAAATCGCAAACAGTTTAAGATAATTTTGTAATTAGCAAGCTCATATCAGGGTACTTTTTTATAGGGAAAAACAAATTGATTTCGCGAGAGTAAGATTCTAATACAAGTGTTTCTTTTCCATTTTTGCATCCAACATATGTACATCGAAAACAAAATTAAAATAACAATGAAATATAACAATAGTGCCAACAAAAAAAATTTAGTTTAAAAAAATTTAGTTCCTTTACTGCACCAGCTGATTAAAAAAAATTGGCCAAAATATACACAACCAGTTGTAACAAAATTAAACCAATTGAAAATTTTTTTTCGTTTTCTTACTTTTGTTATTGAAACTGTTTATTTTAATCTTATTTTCTAGTTGTTTTTGTATAATGAATTTAAAAAATTTGTTGCAAAACAATTTGTAGGTATGTGTTTAAAGGCTGCAAGTGTTGGCAATCAAGGTGTTTCTAATTGCATTTACTTAACACAGTTGCTCTTTTGTTGCAACTAGTTTATACGATGTACGATCGTAATTGGTGGTGTATGTATTAGTGTATGCCAGAAATAAAGAGTATGAATTTTGGAGAGCATATGTATGTAAGTACGTACAGACAAGTAAGTTCATATTAATGTGTATGTAATAATTTATAAAGTTTGCCACGCAGTAGTTTTTTTTAAGGAAAATCTAATAAAGCTTTTCATATGAACATTGAACTTGGATGCAACGAATATTATGACATACACTATTTGAAAAATGTCCGAAATTTTGAAAGTTTTTTAATTGAATAAAATGAACAGGTAAACATTTAAAAACTGGAATGAAATTGTAATATACAACGATATGCGCTGGTCAATTTATTTGGAAAGGAAAATTTATAGAAAATATAAAAGTCGTGTGAATACTATGATCAATTTATTTCTACATTAAAGTAATTTTCATTTAAACTGAATATATTTTTTTAAACCAAATAGACCATACAATTAATTTGCAAACTATGAATAAATCGTCGTCCTATTTCACAAAATAAAAAAATTAGATAAAACCTGACGCGCTTGAAGCGGGTCTAAGATCCGGAAGTAGTAGAAACTCGGATTATCTAATATTTTATTTCTCTATAATATTGATGTTTCAATTTGTTCTGCACTTTCCTAAAGTTATGGAAAGTATGGTAAATTTCAATCTTGTGAGATATCTGGAGTCTAACAACTTACTTAGCGACCGCCAGTATGATTTCCGTAGAGGGCGCTATACTGGGGATATACTTGCACTCCTGTCGGGAAAATGGTCTCATTCTATAAACCATTTCGAAGAAAGTAAGGTGGCGGCTCTAGATATCTCCAAGGCGTTTGACAGAGTGTGGCATGATGCACTTTCATCAAACGAGTTCAAGATTAACTCAGGGGCTCCGTCCTTTCTATGTCAAACTTCAAATCCTATATATTCCTTTGCAGATAATAGCAGAATCTGCCATTCATATTCATGCACCCACAGGCCAAACCTATGAGAGATGGGAATAAAGTGGTTGAACATGAATGATACACTCAATCACGATCTAGTAACAATCTCTGAAACAAACAAACAAATAAGGTTGATTTTAACCAATTTCTCAAAGAATTTTTTTCGAGATACGTGAAGATAACTTCGGGGCGATGACATGAAATTTCGCGGGAAACTAATTTCGTGAGAATTCGAAACTCAACTCCTTCATTTCTTCTAGGCGGTAATATTTGGACTGTATATACCCTTCAGGTGCATTGTGGTAAGTTCAAATAGCACGAAATCCATCTGTAAGTCCCATTCCTACACTCCGCAAGTCCGAAGGCAATCATCATCCCATGAGCCACTCAAAGTCAGAAAGAAGTCCGCTAACTGTCAGGGCAACGGATTCCGTGGTGCCAGTGTTAAAGATTACTGGTAAGGCCACGCAAAGCTTTCCCTTAGGAGTATCGATAAATAGCAGCCACTTATTTTCCTTTGAGCAAGAGCGATGCTCGGATGCTTCGAAATCTTCTACCTTAGAGGACACGTGTCGGTCTGTTCAGTACTCTGAAAGGCAGAGGTAAAGTAGTAAACAGTACGCTTACATGTATATGATCAAAGACATTTTCCAGGAAAGATCACATACCAGTTCGTTGACTAATGTAAGCTAATACAGACTTTCATTTTTACAAGTTTAGAGATTAAAAGATCTACAAAACGCTATCCACTCTCTATGTCAAAAGCACAATACTAAGGTGCGCAACTCACCAAGATGAAAAATACTTCCGAGGATCTATTTATGTTCTGGACTTAAAATGAGATCAAGCAAATACGAATCCGCTCCAACCCATCTGTAGCAGTCACTTGATGACTTCTATTCTTGACTGCGTGAACAAAATTGTCGGATCGATGGATTTTTCATACCGAATTCTTGTCGTTAGGCAGTCAAAACTCCATCGTGTATATTTTGAAATATTTCTACTTAAACTGATTTAACGGCACGCCGTAAAAGAGCTTCATAATAAACTTTGTATTTTTCATTGTAAATAATTTTAAGCACTGGTGCATATATGCTTATTTAACTCTGACTGTGAAATTTTCAAACGTCACTGTTTACACCGCATCAGCAACTTCATGCAGGTACTCACCTCAGACAATAAAATAATTTATTGATACTAAAAATATAGCGTTTGCAAGCAAATTAAGTTGTTATAACTTCGAACGAATAGCAAATTTATCTGTAGGTATTTTATAACTTAATCAGTCAACTAGCCAAGTGTCATTTATAAATTCTAGATATATAATGGGACCTACACAACATCAGCGGCTACAAAATTTAATGACACAACTCGCAAAACAAGAATTTTTTTCCAAACCTCAAAATGGAAAAAAATTACAATAGACTTAAATCCAAAAAAATGTAAAACTCCAAAATTTATTATAAGAAATCCTCAGTAAGCGTTCCCCGTGTTCACTAGAATATCCTTCTGTTTAACTTCGGAATGGCAATGCCGGAGTTCTTTAGTCAGCGATATACCTCTGAGGAAAAAAATGTTCAGGCTCAAAATGTCCCTTTTATCATATTGTTTGCAACTTCAAATACTTGATTGAGGCTCGTATAAAAAAAATTTTATTAAGTTTCAGATGAAGTGACAAACGCACTTTATCAATTTAAAATTAAAGTGCCAGGGATAAAATTCTTTCTTTTCTCTCTCTCATCTGCAGTAAATGTACACATGTTGGTTGTTAAAACTGTTCCTATACTTGTGTCTACATGTGTAGATGCAATATTTTATAGATTGTTAACACCATACATATATGTACATACAAACAAAAACTCTTGGTCTTTTTCGTTGTTGGGTTTTCGAATTTATTTACAATGTTTTTTGCCATTAATATTATTTGTTTCAATGTTGTGCAAACTTGTTACGGTTCTGTGTTGCTTTAGTTGGTGTTTTGTTTCGTTGGAACTTAGTGTAAAAAGTTGCAGTTTTTTTAATTAAATTAAGCTAAACAATAGTCGAATTGAATTAAATTTCCAGTAAAAGTAATTCAAACTATAAGACAAAAGTAAATTTTAGTTAAAATTTATTTTTAAAATTCATCATTAAGAGAAAGAGTTATAAGAAATCGTATTTTGCATAGACTTGGAAATACAGTACCTTTCATCATATCATTACAAAAAATAAATTAAAAAAATATTAATCATTGAAAGAGTTTTAATTTTTGGATTCCTATTCACTGTATCCAAAGTCATCTTCCATAAGTTTTTTGTATAATATTTTTAATCAGTCAGTCCAAAGGAACTAATTTTTTATTTATTCTATTTAGCTACGAATTATCGCTTTATTCGAACAGATGACATTATGAATTTTGAAGGTGATTTTAATCACATTATTAAGAATCCTTAAAACGTAAATTTCAATCAATAATTTTTCTTAAATAAAACATAATAATAATTATATTATAATAATAAATTAATAAATAAATAATAAGCTAATTGGATAAAAAAAACATTGTATGTGTATGCAAAAATTAGAAATCGATTACAATTTTGAGGAAGTAAAAACAATTTTACTATTAATCTGGATGCTGGTAATAATAATCTTCTAAAAAGTCGGACATATAAACTTATTGGTACTTTAGAAGCAGTGAAAAATTAATACCTTAAATTTACTTAACATCTTTTCACTGGGTCTTAATAAATAATCATAATTATATCCCTCTTGACAGTGATTTGAAGTTTCATAAGAAATAGAGATCCTGATATGAATCAAATTATTTTTTAATTTGAGAATTTTTAGGAAATTTGTTGTTGTAAATATGTTTTCAAACAAACTTTTACCAAAAATAAAAGTATTTCTTTCAAACGTTTTCAAAGTCTTTCATATTAATAACTACTTTTTCGTCTCATTAAAGTTTATATTAAAATTATTTTATGAAAATTATTTTTGTTTGTTTTTCGGATAAAATAGTTTATGGCGGAGCAATATTTTCGACAAACACACAAATCTTTTTTACTTACCTGTAAATACACCCAGGTTTTTTTTCGTAAACCGAAGTTGCAATCATTAATCTGACTGTCAAGTCCACTATTAAGTAGCCCACTGGAGCATTAAATTTATTTTTCTTTTCCCCTTCAAATCTAATGCACATCATAACCGACATGTTTTCGTAAGTTCAAAGTTAATTTATTCTACTTTCTACATTTTGTTTGAAATGTTTGAATGGTTATTTATGATATTCTAAAATGTCAATATAACTGAAATACCACAATTAACAGAATATAATTAAGACGTACTAAATGTAATAGTGATTAACACATACTTTTCCATATGAAAAGAGAAAATATTAATAGATATAACAGCATATAATACAATAAAGAACTAATGGTCTAAGTCGATCATTAAATATCTTACGAGCGTTAATTTAAATAGCTTCAAATATCAGATGCAGTAAAACTTTTAAAAAGTTTGAGTAAAATTAGAATTCATTAATTAAAAAAAAACTTTTAAATAAAATTTTTAATAAATATATGAATTCTACATCAGCCGTCGTGAGCTTTTTTCTACTTTTAAGGTGTTGTTATGCATTTTGCTTTTTAAAATTTTATCCTTTCACTTCAACATCAATTATGATCTTTATTAATATATTTAATCTCTGATTAACTGATCGGCTTAGTTAATACTTACTATTTTCGATATTTTGGTTTAATTACACAGTACAAGATTTCTCAGCTGATTGATTTAGGACTCAATTCTGAGCTATTCACGTGAAAGTAGCCCCAAAAATAAGAACTTCTGTATCATTCGTTTTGTCAAGTTGGCTGCATTAATAAAACTGTGCAATAAATTTCAGGTCCTTGCCGCCAGCCTCAGGAACTCGAATGGAAGATGAAAATTAAATTCGATCTAACTTTTCAAATCTCTTTGGCAACTATGTTAACTTAATAGTCTTTTTTCATTTCCCATTTGATTTGTTGAAGCTGGGGACAAATTACGGCATTCGATATCGAACGAAATCACATACAAAATATTTTTTAATTTGGATGAAAATTTCGTTCGATAACGAATGCTTTAATTTGGCCCCTGGTTTTTCTTGGTTCTTGTTGCACTGTGTAATTTAATGGCCATTAATAATGAATAAGGCCATTTGTGTATAAGTTAATAATTAACATATTTATTTTTAATAAAAGTTCAATCTCCTCTGTCGCAATTCAATTGCTGACACATTTCCATTTAAATTTTAATTCACGAATTTTTTTTTTATTACAACATTTATTTAAAGTGCTGACGACCTATTTGCACTGAATGCAATTGGAACAGCTCACGTTGCATTTCAAAGTGATGATTGCTGTTCGACAATTCTTAAGTTTTTATAAAGTTTAATATTAAGTTTAAAAAAATAATAATAATAGTAGTCAATAATAAGAAGTCCGAATAAGAAGACATAGTCTTCCCGCAAATTAAATAATGAGAAATACTAAAAGGATAAAGAAAAACATAGTCTTCTCCTCTAAATAAATATAAATTTTTTTTAAAAAATTTAAATAATAAAGAATTTTATTTACTTATATATGCCGCCCTTACCGCGAAAGAAGAGGTAAAAATACTTTTGTACTCAAAGCTTTTGCTCACAGCGAAGTAGGTTCTCCTGCAAAGCTTATTTTTTACATTTTACTGGTGCTTATTGAAAATTGCATAAAAATCATGATTCTTGCCAGCAGGCAATTGTATGCTCCATTTCTTACCTGGATTTATGGTGTTTTCCTTGCTCATAGTAATGAATAAATTTTAAAAATATGTTTTCTCATTGTTTCTATTCTTCGTTGTATTTTATAGTTAAAATCTTTATGTGAAATATGGATCTACCTTTTTGTTGTTAAAACAATCTTAAGATATCTTAAATTTTGCATTAAACACTACCTACTTGGTAAGTTTAACAAGTTTATGCTTGTAGTACTATTACTAAAATTTCATGTATGTGTTGGTATGCAAATAACTAAGAATGATTTTGTGTATTTCATGTAATTAATATAGACATACGAATAGACATACATTACATACTAACTAACAGTAACATACGAGTATATGCCAAGTTTCGGTCTTACTGATTTTCATTATTTTGCTTTTATTACATTATTATGATTGTTGTACTCGTATGCACACTTGGAAAGTTTTCAGCTGTAATTACTGAGAAATAATAACATGTACTTATTTTAAGTTATTGAACATTTTCAGATTGTAGATATTTATAACAAGGATATTACGATTTTGCCTGTTATGTTGAAAATGTTTTAATCGCTCAGAAAATACATATAAACATTTAATATTGCATTTGTTACAAAATCTGTCCTTGCTATTTAAAAAATTCATAAGACATGAGACTGTTGATCTTTAATTTCGTATAATTGATACTGCTTTTTACATTAGAAAAACTCAAAATTCTATTCAGAATTTTTAATAATAAAATATTGTCACAGTAAGTCTAAGGTTAAACAATTCAGTTTTTATTAATTCCAGTGACGAGTGTCTGATATCTGTTAATGCTTAAATAAGTCTGAATCTTTTTGTTATAAGTAGATTTATATTAAGCTAGTATAAAATGACGTGATCATGTAACAAACGAATGTCTATCGCAGTTATCTTTGCTCTCGATCTCTTTTATTTATTTTGGACTTATACATAACGTACAGTTATCTTTATTCTCGATCTCTACATATATTTTAAATTTGTACATATCGTACAAACAATAGAGATTAATTATTAAATTTATGAGAGTAGTTAAGGGGAAAAAGAGCAAAAAATTACTGTTTTTAAACATTGTTTTATGATCATTTATGTATTTAACAATGTAATATAATAACTTGTATATATGTAGATATTGAAATGATCGATAATACTAAATATATAATAAGGCAGTATAAATTTGAATAAGAATAATGAATTTGGTTTAATAGGAATATTTCATATTAAAATAATTAAATTAATCTGCTTAAATAGGTTCTCAGGATTATTTTCCTCAATAGATACAGTTTGTGTCTTTGACCATCAAGATACTAGATCCAACCAGTCGTATTGAGACATCTGATAAGAAGAGATAGTTTGCAGAAACTTAAAAGTGCGCATTCTGGATGAAAATTGCAGATATTTAAAAATATTAAAATGTTTTTTAATAAATGAAAACAATTTAAAAGTAGTTCAGGATTGGTTAATGTGTTTATTAGTTGTATAGTTTCACTGAAAACATAAACTGAATATTCTTTAAGCAACGCAGAAATGCTTTTAAGTTTTGGCAATCGAAACTAGTTTACGCCTTCTAAGATCCACTTCAAAGCGCTAAAATATTTTTTGGATATAAAAAATACATACATATAGGTCATGGCTTATTTTTGCAAATTTTTTTTTTATTGTACCAATAATTTCTACAAGATTTCTTTGGGTGCAGTTTGTATAGAAACAGACTGTCCAATAAAACCCTACTTTTTAGGAACAACAAAAAAAATTTATTTTTTTTAGTGTTTATTTTTTTACTTTTCGAACAAATTCATTGTTAATTTTTTTTAATCAAATTATTATTTCGGCTAAAGTTCGTAACATTTTTAATCAGAATTGGACATGAGATAATATTCCAAAGGAACAAGGGAAAATTTACCATCAATTAATTTACCATCAATTAATTACACGGCAGAACATAAACAGTGTTGTTTTTTGGGAGCCGCTACATTCCCATCATTTACAAAACTATAAATAAGCATAGTACCCTTTGAAACTTATTCAAAAATCCCAACAAACAAATTATATTATTTTAATTATATTGCAAAGAAAATAAAATAGGTTTATATCGAATTTATACTTTTGTAATTTTTGAAAATGCATGTATATAAAAAAACCGTCAACAAACAAAAGATTTTGAAAATCTTTGAAAGAAGGTATCGAAGCAATCTTGATTAATAAATTTAAGAAATTTTCAGAGTATTTTTATTAAGAAAATATTATTGAATAGTTTTATTCTCAAACTAACTGAAAATATCAACTATGCAGCCAAATTTTTTCATAAATTATAATACGAAAATTGTTTTATATTCATTTTTCAAGTTAAGTAAAATTAGATTTTTAGGAAATTGTTATCCCTGATGATAAATTATGCCGTTCTTTTTTTGCAGTGCCATTTGCTGCTGAGTACAAGTATTTTTCTCATTTATGTTTATTAGATTTTTGTATTTTGAGGCTGAATTTTCCGGTATTCGAACAATTTTGACAATATAAAATAGGAATTGATTGGCGCTTTCGTTTTTTAACGAATTATTTTGAACTGTTTGGGTTTACGTTGAAAGGAAGTTGTTTTTCTCGCATTTAAACAATGAAATTACAAATTCTTTAAAATTCCGATTAATTATTGCCACAGAAAGTACAGCTGATGAATATTGTTTTAGTTATAGTTAGTTTGGTTTAGAAATTTACGCCCTGTTTGTCGATATCGAAACAAACATTTCTTTCGAATTATTACATTTGAAACAAACCCAATATTACAAAATCGTTTTTGTTTTAAATGTAATTATACGAAAGGTAATTTTCGTTCGATATCGGCGAACTGGCATTTGATTGACTTTATTTAATTTTTGGAATTTTAGTTAAATATTGATTCATTTTCTTACATTTGCGTGATTATCGTAACTGCTTTTTAAAAAGTATGCCCTGCATGTGCATCTAAAAGTTTGAGTTTATTTTAATGTTTCAACGCTTTAGTTGTTAGCGATTTGAGACGTGTTCTAAAATAAAAATGGCAACTAGAAATTATCTTCCTCCCGAATCTGTTTCCAACAGGGTTCGTCCTAAGTGAAGTAATTTAATATACGCAGCCACGTATTTGTGGTTGCATTTTATAGCATGAATGTATTAGTGATTTTGTGTTTTATAATGCTTTTGACAATCTAAAGAATGTTTAACAGTTTCGTCAGATTAAAATTTGTGTAAATATATACAACTCAAGCAACTTTATTGTTAAATAAAAATGTATTTATATGAAGTGATTTTCATATGGCTTTTGACAATTTTTGAGAATATTACAATACTAAAGAACAGTTTTATAGAGTATACGAAATTGTAAGAAACTTTGATGAAAATTGTTCACATAACTTATAGCGTTTTCTTTTCTAAAAAAAAGTGCAATACTTTTTGCCCTTTTTATTGAAAATTTGCGTTATATTGATATTTTGGAAAAGCGAATTTATTAAAAATAATTGTATCATCACTTGGGAAGGAAAATTTTTATCTTAAGCAGACTGCGAATAGCAATTTTTTGACAAAAAGTAAAAGAAATGTTGATTTTTTTTTAGAAAAGAAAACGACATTGGAATTTGTTATACTTTTTTTGCTTCCTAAGTAAATATCCTTGCGTATCTTTCAAATAAATTTTTTTTTACACTTTTATAATATAATCCATGTTATTACAGACTGTCCGCCAAAAATGTTTGTTTATAATTTTTTATTAAATAAAAGAGAATGGATCTTATATTGATAAATTATCTAATGACGGCAATTATAAATGGAATACAATATCAGATAAATTTGTTAGCCTCTCAGATGCGAGCCTATCATTACATTCTCACACATTTCATGAATAATTTGTTTGCATTGCTCAAGCGTTTTTGGTTTGTTTGCATAAGCCTCGCTTTTCAGATTTCCCCACAAAAAGAATTCCGAGCAGTCAAACCAGGCGACCGTGGAGGCCAATCAACATCACCATTTCTGGAAATGACTTGTTCTGGAAAGAGGTCTCGTAGTAATTCCATTGTAATCCTTGTAATCCTGTAATCACGATATCGCACCCCATTCACAGTTACCGTTACGCTGTTTTCATTTTCAAAAAATTAAGGTTCAATGATTCCTCCTGACCAAATTGCATACAACCTGACACTTTTAATGGATGCAAAGGTGTCTGATAAATACATTTAGGGTTTTTCATTATCCAGAACCGACTATTCTATTTATTCAAAAGTCCATTCAATTGAAAATGTGCCTCGTCACTCATTATGATTTTTTCATGAAAATCGGGGTTGGCATGGGCGAGCTGTAATATCCTTGTCTTGTGGAAGCAACTCCTGTGTCAACTGAATCTTAAATGGAAACAAATACAAATCCTTGTGCAAAATTGTGGCCAAAGTTGTTCTTTGAAGACCAAGCTTCTGAGCACGGCATCAAATTTTTTTTATTTTTTTTTTAAAGAGAAGTAACACTCAGGCAATTAGTATGCCTACCAACGAGTAGCTGTGTTACCTTCTTTGGGAAAGGGATAGTGAGAGAGAACAGACGGTGAAAGTGAATAAGCTTAATTTTTATGTTCCAATATTGCGTGTTGTGTTAGTTTTTAGTAGGCGTATTTAATGTGTAGCCATTTTATAAATTATTTTATTTCGCCGGCGATTTTGCTACAATACCGACGAAGGAGGGCGCTGTGATGTCCGCTAGCATACTCCAGTATGAACTGCTGCCGGTACTGTTCAATGACCAGTGGTATGCCTTCATCACTTAAACAGTCCAACAGCAACAAATACAATGGCATACTAATGTACATCTGAAAATATGCTGGATGTTATGATTTGCCAGAAGTTGGGCACGAACCCACGTTCTTAGACATTACATGCTTTATAGTCAATGCGCTAACTACTTCAGTCAACAGCACTTTCTTGAGCAGCAGTAATGTTTTCAGCCGATCTTGGAGAATGTTCACTACACGATAAAAAGTGTGTTTTGTTGGCACGTTGTTTCGCCCAAAAATTTCACGTAACTTTCTCATCGTCATAGTAATCGATTTTGATATAATGTTTTAACGATTAAAACACGTTGGTTTATCGAATATTTTTCTATAAAAAATTTGTTACGTGTCTACTTTAGGGCTGCAAAATATGAAATATGAAATGGCGGCAAAATAAAGTAGTATACCTTCTCGGCGGACACCCTGTATTTTTTGTTGTTTGTCGAAGAGTTCTTCCTTTTATGCAAAAAAGGATACAAATATCTTATTTATTGCTTTATCTCTTAAAGATAGGGAAAGTTTTCCATTGAGGTGTGGGCAAACGAAGAACTTTATACTCGTTTTGCAAAGACTTTTTTTTTGAAAATTTGACTACACTGCAATAAAGAATCGATATGTTCTTACATTAATATTTTTGAACGGATTGCACAATTGCATAATTTTTGATTATAATTTTTTAAATAACTACAAATGCATTTTACTATTCCCCTTAATGTTGATAGCAAATAGAACAATCAACTAAATAAAATCATACTCATATTTACAGAGCTTGACCTTCTTTGAGCTAGAAATTTAAACATGTTTTTCTATTTTTTATAATAAATATACATTTTCAATTTCGCATCTGTGTAAATAATATTAATAATTCTATGCGTTACGTCTAGTAAATGGACAATGACCTTAACTTATTAGCGGTGTTTATCGAAACAAAACTTTAGAAGAAAAACAAGAACAAAAAACTACTGCAGTGAATCTAAACAAATATTAAAAACTTAATACCCAAAAGCGAACTGAATATGTACATATTAGTGATGTTACGAATATAAATTTTTGTAAACTCAAATGCTGAAGCGAATAAAAAATTTCAAATTTAAATTAAAGAATTTTCTCTTTGCATCAGTAATAATAAATTGAACAAATTATCATACTACTGTCGGTATTTATATTCCGCCATGAATAAATCACTTTCTAGTGTTTTCATAATCGACACCAAGTTAAATTGCTTTTTACAGACTGAATTTGAATTTATCAACTTCTTACTTGGGTTACTGTAGAGAATGAAATATTTTCACATTTTGTTTTTCTCACCTTCTGTTTGCGTTTTGAATAAGCAATTCAAAAAGTTTTTATATACAATACTTTCAAAAATATTTAGAAGCCATTCATTTCAGGTTAAATAAGGATTTTTACACTCAAGAAATAAAAAATAAATCCGTACATAAATCAATCCCAATCGGTGTTAAGAGTACGGTAATCTCAGATTTACTTAAGTCAAGTACATAAAGATTGATTTAAGTGCTGAATTAAATTTTTTAGTTGATTCAATATTTTTCACGTGATTAAAGAATTTCGTACTCTAAAGCAGAATTTTCTTTGGTAACACACAACTGAATACAAACGAAATGCTTAATATCCTGAATAGTCGAAATTATATTGCTTTATACAAATATATCCACGTTTGTTTAAATTACAGAAAATTGTTAACAAATGAATTGGAATTTTGAAGTTTTTTAAAATTTTTTGTAAATATCAAAGAATTATATATAATAATTGATAATATTAATTAATAGATATATTATCTAGTATACTGCCAATCAGGCTTACAAAAAAATGTTCAGCCTAATATAGATAAATATTGAAAATGAATTTATAAGTAAATATAATATATTTAATCTATTAATAATAATAAAAATAATAATAATAATAATAATACTCATTTTAAGAAACTCCAGGATTGGTTAACTAAAGTAATCCCGTTTAAAGAACATTTCGTTTAAAGAACATTTTATTGTTAATTGTACTCAAAACCACTTGTAATCAAAATAAGTAGAAAATACTTAAATTTAGCACGGAGTTTTTCTTTCTGTGTAGTTAATAAATGGACGATACTATTGCGATGAAAATTGATGCTCTTGAACTTCAGTGATTTTAAAAATACATTGAAACCTTAAACTTGCAAAGCAGTATCAAGTGTCTTGGGCTTTTACATTTATAATTTTTGTACATTTCATTAACTTTTATAGTAAAATTCATTCAAAGAGTTAATTGGTTCGCCGTTTTGAAACAGCGGTTTATTGGCAAGTTTTAATTTTTAAAAATTCAATATAGCTTATCACTGCAAACTGCATTGATCTGAGTTATAAAGTTAAATTGTTTAAAAATACTAAGCAGCGTATCATACAGCATGGGTAAACCTCTTAAACTACTAACATTAAATATTCGAAACTTTCCAGATTAGATGCAACTGAAGATTTCGTGAGCAATAAACATGAACTATTTGAGAGACACGATGACTTTACTCATGAATACGAGTAAAAATAATAAATAAGTTGGCATATGTTAAATTAATTTCCAAATCCCAAATCCTCCATTAATTCGCAAAACTATGATGGAGCGAATAGAAATGGATGTCAAAAGTTGGATATACGAGTCTTATCATATTATATGGCCCCAAAGTCAAATCATTACACTAAAATCGGGCATTAAAAATGGCAATCATAGCTAAAACACAGTGTAATAGCATTAGGTTTGCAGTGCATTATTTATTATTATACAACTATTTTCAAATAGTTGATAATACAAGACTTTTTAAAATTTTTCTGTTTTTTTTTTCATTATGAAATGCAGTTAAATTACTTTTAAAGCTACTCGCATATTAAAATGGGATAAGTATATTGTCAGATTCACTCATAATTTCTAACAATCTAAACTTAGAAGACATTCGAACTTTGTACTTTATGCAAAAACGTCAGGAGCAGTGATGCCAGTTTAGCCTTTTCGAGAGTAGATTTAGTATTTTTTCTTGTCGTTTAGCCGACAAATTAACGTTTTGCTTTTGTAGTTTTCTTAGCCTTTTTTGAAATTTAGCCTCAAAGAGGCAAAGAGGTGCGACAATTTAGCAATGCGCTGCAAAAGAAATCATTTCTTGATTTAGTTAATCTAGTATTTGGCTATCTATTCAGAGTCTTTCAATAAGAGGTTTCATCTTGATATGTAAAAAATACTATTTTTAAGCGAAGTCTTGGGATGTTTGTTTAATTTTAAAGAGCAAAGCATCGCATTCATAATGAATGCCTCTTCGAGAACTCACACTGTCAGGACACTTTTCACGCGTCGTTGCTGGAATGCCCGATTCCAAAGATTGACGAAAAATGAACAAATGTGGCATTTCCCAACCCTATGGTCTACAACAGCAATATTCTCAGTTGAGCGACATACACGAGTATAATTTTGCTCATCAATGATTTGTCTCAAGTGCTCAAATTTTTCCACCAGTTTCTCAATTGCTTAGAGGGTTCTCTACGACGACGCAAATATGCTTAAGTTTTGCGAATTGTAACCGCGAAATTTTCACCATATTCTTAGTGAATTTTAATAATTTTAATGTATTTACAGGTTGAGCCATGACAACCGTTAAAATGGCGTGTTATTACATTTCAGTAGCGCTGATATTGAAAAATCTTTTACAATGGAAATAATTAAAACTACAGAAAGAAATCGCACTTTAATTAAAATGTTCTTTGAAAAGGTAACAGAAATGTTGCCATGATTTAGTAATTTCTGCTGATCTAATAAAATTAGTAGACTCGTAATATTTATGCAAATGATAGTTCTGATTCTTACGGCGATGTGGAAATTATAATGCCTGTTATATGCATTAATAATAAAAGCGCATAAAAATATATATCTATATATATAATATATAAATGTATCTATATATATATATATATATATATATATATATATATATATATATATATATATATATATATATATATATATATAGTACATGTTTTTTTATTTGCTCAAAACAGATATACTACTTGAATATACTCGTATTTAAATAATGATAAAATAATTATCGCATAAAGCTTAAATACAAATATCCTGTTATATTTTCGAATTGAAGTCAATAGAAATACCTGATATTTATGTTATATATTGACTTCTATGAATTAAAAAATATGTAGACTTTTATTTGTTTTTTATGTTTGAGTACTTGGAGTGCTTTGCTTTTAAAATTTTTAAGCCTTTTTCTAGCTTTTATTTTTGGTTGATTTAGCATTTTCTGGCCTTTTTAAAAAGCCGATTTAGCCTCTTTTTCCTCCAGCTCCTGGCGACACTGGTTAAAAGTTCTTATATCTTCAGAATAATGAAAATACGAGTATATATTAAATTTTTAAAATGGATTTTTTGCGTATTTCTTAATAAGTCGTTGATGATCCAAATAACATGGCGCAAAATAAATAACAAAAACTATGAGCTACATTTAGATATTTCGAAGCATTTTGTAGTCACACCACCGCCAAATGCGAAAGAAAGCTTTATGATTCTGCAATCGTTTATTTGTAGGAGAGAAGTCTAAGAAATTTTTATTTTTCAAGTGCAACATTCCTCCATTAAGTTTTAATTGTTTTATTTAACGCGATATGAAGAAATACTTTTTTTAAACTTTTAATACTCGCTTTAAAAGAAGAAATATAGGGTTGTTTTTTTAGTTTATTATTCCTTTAACTTATTAAGAATAAATGTTTTTAATAAATCTATCTAATTTTTATTTACACCTTATGGGAACGCTAATAATAACCACAAAATTCTCACATTATTTCTCGCCGAATTTGAAAACGAACATCAAATATATCCAAATATTTGCAAACACAAATACGAATATTCGATACATCACTAATCCATACGTACATATACATGTTTGTATGCTTGTAAACTAATTGTAAATTCAAAAAATAGAATGTAAACTTTTTTCATTAGTAACATTTAAAAAGTTCTAGCAGGAAGTTGATGTTCTTGTGTTCTTCGTCCCTCAAGGAAAAATTGGAAGAAAAAAGTTTCCAACATGAACATTTTTCAACAGCAGATATTTTACAATAATCATACGCAACCGTATATAAATAGAAAATTAAAAGCAATGAGAAATAGAGGTTACGAAGGCTGTTGGAAATTTTATATCAATAAAGATTTCTTAGCAAATGAACGAATTGATGCTTATAAAAAAATATATGATAAAAGGAACCTTGTCTTGCCAGATTTTAGGTAAAAATATTTATGTTCTTGTTTTTTGACATCAAGATCAATTTCACAGTACAACACATGATAATAAGAACTTCTGCATCATTCGTTTTGTCCAGTTGGCTGCATTAGTAATTTAATAGCCGTACGAATGTTTTTTTCCTACAAATTGTTTGTTGTTATCACTTTTTCTATATTTTAACACAGTCATATTGCGGTATATCGTGCATATACTTGTTATTTTCCATATTGAAATATTCAATTTTCTTCTGGTTTTCAAAAAGTAAATTAAATTGTTAATACAGCCAACTTGATAAAACGAATGATACAGAAGAGCTTATTTTTGGGGCTACTTTCACGTGAAATACCCAGAATTGAGTACCAAAATAATGTATTACGCTGTGTAATTGATTTTGTGATTTGTCGTAGCTTTTGTTACTCATATAATTAAAAAAACAATTTTTTGTTGTCTTAATTAGTAACAATTTTGTCCCACCAGCTTAACAGCAAATCTAAAAAATGTCCCAACTTTTATCTATATTATCGCAAAACAATAATTTTTGAGTTATAAATTCAAAACGTCGATAATTTTAGATTTTTTAAGCAAGTTTTTCTACGTTCACTTCAAAAGGTTGTCTATTAGCGAATGATTTCAAAAACTCAAGTTTCACGCCGGGAAAGATAAGGTCACGTCACATGCATAAAACCTTGCCAGATTGAAAGTTTTCTAACACGCCCAATTTTTTTAAGGTTTTTTTTTAATTTTTAACAATTGTCTAAATTTGCATATATTCATATATTTACTGAATATTAGGTTTTCTGTAGAAACTGCCTTCGTATTGAATTATACAATCAAACAGTCTGGCAAATGAACGTTCCTACAAATGTCGGTACGAGGAAACTCAAATAATGTGCAAATAATATCTGAAAGAATGGACAAAACATGAGAAAAAAAACCTTTAAGTTAAGGTCAGATGTAAAAGATGTAAAGCGTAACCACTTTCTTCGTAAAAACTGTATACAATAATACATGCCATACATTTTCACACATAATCATATAAAATGGAGTATAATTATTTATTTATATTACATTTTTATCAAATAAACTTTATGAACATTTGCTTAAAGGGAAAAGTAGTTCAACAAACTATTAGTAGTTCCAAATATTTGTTAGGTGTGACTTACAAATAAAAAGTGAAAATCAAAATGCATCAATTCTAAAGCATATTATAGCATAAACAATAACTACAGCAAACGCCTGAAAGCCCTTTGCAAGCTAAATCAATCAACAATCAGCAATCAACAATTGTAGCTAATTTACTAACTGCCTGTTTGCCAAATAATTACATTTAAAACAAAAACTAAACTAAAAAATTTTTTGTTTCAAATGTAATAATAGGAAAGAAATGTTTCTTCCGATATCGACGAATAGGCAATTAATTACTATGCAAAGCAGCAAGAGAGCTGATGTCAAAACACATTTATGCAATTTTTGATTTGGTTTTTCATATAAATATTACTGTGGTGAGGTATTTTAAGCAATTAAACTCTCAATTTGAGTTTATACGAAACGCACCACTAAGCTAGTTTTTCTTACTTTCAGCGATAAATATCAGATAGTTTTTATGTAGCCAATATTATATTAATTTAAAAAAATATATAATATAAATAAATATTCAACACTGCGAAGCAATCAAGAGTGCGGCAAGCACATGTAGGTACTCTGCAGCGGAATTGTGACCTTCTCCTCAAAATGGCATGGTGTATCAGCCATATCCGTGTTGATGTTACGATATCTTTAACTCTTCTCAATACCCGTCTGATTTTGATTTCCAATTATAAAAAAACAGTTGCTAGACAGATTTCGAAGAGGCTCTTTTTTAACTCAGCTCGCACGGAACATCAAAAAGCAAATATCAGGCGATGTAAAAAAAATTTAAATTATTCTCTGCTTCACAAAATATTATATAATTTAATAAAAACTAAATTATTGAACTCAAACATTCATTTAAAAAGAAAATCTTTCGATTAAAATTATTTTAAATGATTCTTCTTCTAAGAATCAGAAGTAAAGTGACATAAATAAAAAAGGAAAAATGAAGAAAAAAATAGCTCTTTTAAATAGCAGACAGCATGGCATATCAACTGACAGCCAACACAATTAAGAAATTTCAACCATTAAAAATCAGCAGAAAATATCTTAAAGTGTAATAAATTGAATTTGTCATCTGTTTCTTTAATTATTAAAAAGAAAGCTTCAGAAAATAATCGATCAGCTTTAAAGTTTTAGCTTAAATTGTATGCATATTTAATGTCCAATTTAATTCAAACAAGATAAACTAAATTTTAAATTTATGTAGTACGTTAACTGTTTAAGTATGCAGAAATAACCTTCCTGGGAATTGAACCTAAGACCTCCAGATTATTAGCATAGCAAACTATCCATTATTTTATACGAAAATTTCAGATTTCAGCCTTGTGCTATTTCTTTCACTTGACAAATATGGTTGGAAGGTTCGCTTACGTAGAAGAAATCAAGTTGAATTATGAAATAATGTTTTGGCAAAAACCAATCTACTCGTTAGATACAACCAATGAAAGAACCGCCTATTGACTTTGAGGTCTCTTTCTAGGCTAATTTCTGATAACTCCGATAAGTCATCCAGCATATCGCACCTGATCACAAAAAGGGCATAAACTCGAAATTTTATCATTTTCAACAGAAGCAAAATACTTTTTGGTTTTACAGCAAAGGTATATGAAATGAAGATTTCAAATCATGTGTTTCATTAGAAAACCGTAGACAAAACAAAGTGAAGCTTTTACAGCAGCTTAATATGAATGTTAGATGGCAGTTTTTGGAGAAAAGTGACAAAATTAAAATTTGAAGTTAATACCCACTTGCTGATCAAGTGCGATATGTATGTCGGCACAGAAATTTATGTATTGTAAAATTCAAACCAAACTACTTGCAGACAAGGTGGAAAATTGTGTCCTCACTGCCCTTATCTTGGCAGCTACAACAGAACGCATTGAAAGAAAATTCTGCTCTACTATAAAATTTTTCGATCTTCAAGCCTGCGATGAGCATCGATATATCCTTCTGGCTCTTGCTTGTTAGTAGTGCTCAGCGATGCCAGAGATTTTGCAATTAGTCAGCTTGAGATATTTTTATTCAGCTTTTTGGCAATAGTGTAAGAAAGCACTGTTCTAAAAATTATCGAACGGCTTTGCAACCATTCTAGCATTGGGAGCTTTGCAAAGAAAATTCGAACCCAGCTAAGAGTAATACCTGTCTGACGACCCGAATTGGATGGCACATTATGCATTGGTCTTAAAACCGAACAAACCGAGTAAAGTCTCAATGGCGAAAGCTACGCTTGGCTATCGGCAAAGTGCCGATCCTCACTTGGGCTGTGCTGTCCATGAGCATTCTGTCCACCTCCAGTATGGTCAGTAATTTAGCCAGAAATATACTTTCTCCAAAAGTAAGATGGAAAGAGTAGCATATACTTACATCATCTAATAAAACTATAGAGCCAATACCACAAAGAATTCTTTATCCATTCTGGCAGTAATGAAGTCCCTTGATATGCAAATAATTTTTTATTCCTGCATGGGTGTAACAACACCTTAAAAACGCTGTTAAATCCAGTTATGACACTTTTGGAGGTATACAAGGTTGAAGCCACACTACTTTAGGATACAGCCATTACATGCAGGTCCATCGGAATTAATTTAGTACCGCATTGAGGGTTTCTTAAAAGCTGTACATTAGTCAGTATACGACCTACAGTTTCTACAATCTACATCCACTTCAATATCATTCGTGAGACCCATTTTACACTGACAGTCTTACGACAGGAGTAGTAAGCAACCGTGTTTTTTTTAAGCCTGTGTTGCACTTTAAGTATCCATGATAGTTTGGATTCCAGGCAAACACCTGATTATGTAGTGGACAAACATACAACAACATATGTAAAAATAATTCATAGCTAATTCAAAAATATTACATAAAATCTTGCATAGAAATAAATATGTTCATGAAACTAATTTTCCTATTAAATTTTCAAGCTGTTTAAATAATAATAAAAGTTTCCACTGCGTTGATTATTTTCATTTTTAGCAAAGGAAACAAAACTTACACGAAGTAAAACAATAAATTTTTGATATTTATTCTTTTCCCCAATCTCTCACTTGCTATTTATTTAGCAGATTTTAAAGGAAATCTATTATTGTCGTTTTTGTTTTGCTACTGTAATTGTGTTTTTGCTCGTATTTGCAGATAACAATTTTCAAAATGGCGTTGTTGTATAACATCCGCTTTTATTATCAGCAATCAGTTTTACAATATTTTTATTTCGCAGTTTTTATACCCCTACACTTAAAAGAGTTTGCTTGTTCAGTTAATGGTAATGATTTGGTTAACTATCGAGTGATATGTTTTTTAGTAGTTTGTATTGGCGAAACGTTAAGATAAACGTTTAAGAGCTAGTTTTAATATTATTGTTAGTTGAAAAATTTATCTAGTAGAAAAATTTTTAGCTGTTATTTTAATTTTCCCATGACGTTATTTAATTGTTTTGTAATAACAAAACTGACGCCAGTTCCATAGACGATTATTTTGAATATAAATTTTCCTCTAAGATTGAAAAATTAATAAAATTTTTAAAAAGGCTCTGGTCTGCTGCACTACAAAAGGAAGGGAGAAGCCCTTTGTTACCTTGCTCCTTATATTATATAGTCAATTAAATTTGTGATTGCGCTTGAAACAAGTAATTGAAAAATTTAAAAGAATAATCAGTTAAACATTAGTTTCATTGAGTTGAGTGAACGCACGTTTAAACCACCATTACAAACATAAGTGATCCAATAAAAAGGTACATCAAACAAATTGGACAACCTAAGATTTCTAGCTGGTGTGTAAAACGGTATAAGTTAAAACAATTAAGAACAATTAGTACAACCGCTGGTAATGACATATACAAGCAAAGTTAATAAAAATACGTTTGAAGTCTCTTAACACGGTAGACAAGATTAGAGACATGAGGATTCCAAATAACAGAAGCATATTCTAATTTCGATTTTATACTTAAAAATGTACTGATTATCATATTCATAACATTTTTCTTCAAAAACCAAGTATTTTGTAGGACTTCGGAAGTACATATTCAACATGATAGACCAACAATGAAGAACTTTCGAAAATGACACTTAAGTCATTTAAGAAATTACTCTATCGGACGCTCAAGTAAGGATCAGGAATGAAATCTGACCCAAAATCATTTTAAAAATTTATCAACTCTAAACCTCGATCTTGTGACTTTCCTAAATATCTGAAATTCATTGACGATGATATACTGATTAGCAATATTTTTTATCAAACTTATGATCACTCATTTTGTCTTACTTTTCTGGTCCTGATAAAATGTGTATTTATATTCTAAAAATTAAACTGAATTTTTGTGCAGTCCTCTTATTGCAACTTTAATAAGTTTTTTTTTAATTATGATATTAATCGCTCGTACTAAAAAAACTAAGGTATGTTTAAAAACGGCAACAAACTTGAAGTATTAAGTTATAGCGAAATTTTATTAAGGCCATGTTCGATAAAATTTTTGCTTCGCGATGCGTTACAGATTCGCTTTGACATATAAGATGGAATTTATATACTTATACGATACATGCCACATAAAACACTTTTAATGCAGTGCGAAGCGAAAAGTTAAGCAACTCGCATATTTTTGCACACTTTAAGGTGTCGACATTTTTGCATCAACCATCAAGAGTTCAAGTAGAACCAATTTCAAAAAATTGTCCAATAACATTTTTAACTTTTTATTTTTATAACAAATAATTAAAAGTAAAACTTATAAACTTCTTTTATATGTAGGTAAAAAAAAACAACGCGCAAATGTTGTTAAATTTTGTTTTGTATCATACACCTTTTGCTTTACGCTTTTCTCTCAAAGGTAGAAACGTCACGCAAAGCAACGTAGTTGTATCTGACATGGCCTTTAAAGATTTATTTTATTAAAGGTTTTAACTGACAGGCTGTCACACCAATCTTATTTTGCTTGTTATCTTCCTGTCAATAAAGCTTTTGTTAGTCACATTCCACAACAACAAATAGTCTGAAACTTACAACAGTGATAAATTTAAACAAAACCTTTAACAAAATACATCCCGAAATGTTGCTTTCCAAATTGTCACTTTTATGATTTATTACTACAGCACTAAAGTGGACGCGTTCCCACCTAACTAATTGAAGCTCAGAAATATAACTTCAATAGATATTGAGATTCCTTCTAGTGGTCCCTAGGAAAGTAATGTTTTTTTTAATTTTTTTTAACAAACACAAACAGCGAAGCCTCCATGTTTAGTGATTATGTATGTTTATTTTAAACGCTTTCAAGATACCTAAGCGTTTTTAATCAAATATGCATTCTGCTCTAAAGCTCTTCACCAAACAATAAAAAACAGGAAAACGGTTAACATACAGATGAGGAAATGTTTTTGAGCCGTTTTACAGTTATCGATAGTAGCGTTGCCTATTTAAGTTGACACTATTCACTGTCATCGAGTAGTGCTCATTATATTTTTTCTTCTTCGATAAATTCGTAGTCTCTAGGAATTTATAGTTTATAGACAAAAATCAACAATAAAATCATAATTTCTTCAATAACAGAGTATTTTGTATATTTCTAGGGTATTAAACTGTAAACCACTACCGTTTTACGATTTCTAACGTAACATTCCTGGTTTATTTGTTGCATTAATAGATATTTGCTTTCATTTTTAGTGTATAAATTTATAAATTTGTTCTGTGCATCACTGGTTGTATATGTATGCATGTGTTAGTTGTTTTTTATATATGTATTTATCTTTATAAGTATGGACGAGTTTGCTTTTGTGCACTTTCGTTTTTTTATTTTTGGTTGGGGTGGAGGAAGGAGGTTGCTCAATTGTTACAAGCGTGTCATGTGCTTTGTATTATTTCCGCATGTTGCTGTTTCTTTTTATATGTTTACATCCGCCTGTCAGTTGCACTCGCTTATATGTATACAAACAATTTTTCCTTTTATATTTGTGTAGTGTGCGCAAGTGGATGCTAGTGCATGTGACGTTTTTACTTTAGCAAATTCTATCCTTAGTTTCTTTGAGTTATGATTTTTATTTTTGCAGTTCAAGGATTTCCTTAAATTTTAGTTTTTGTACAACTTCTTTGTGGAATTTCTTAGTAACCTGCTGCAGATAAAATTTTTTTATATTTACTACTTCTATATGACAATCAAAATTATAAAAAGTCTTTCATATCATTTACGCAAGTAAATGCTTTTATAATTACTTTTCTATCAATTATGGTTAAAAATTCTTTTTTTTTAAAGATTGACAAATGAGATTGAGAGTACATAAAAAGAATGCGTACATAAAAGGCAGATCAAAGCTAATTATGGTTAAGCAATCGAAAAACATAAAATTTTTTCTGAAGAATTTGAACGGATTACAGCAATTTTTTTCTTTTAACCTTTATGTCAACGGCAACATACCTGGGTATGTTTTTAGTTTTGAAAACGCTGTAGCTCTAAACTGGACAACCGGATCGACTTGAAATTTCTTGATATCCTAGTCAAAACTGTTTTACGCAATAGTTCCAAGTTTGGTTAGGATTAGATCATCCGTTCGGAAGATAAAGCCCATTTACAAAGTTGCACCCTTAAGTCAACAGAATACATACCTGGGTATGTATAGTAAAACGCATGCAAATATGATAATATAATATAAAAGTATAGTTTATTTTGAGCTAAGTTTTGTAATTATTTTTTTATTATTATTATATAATGTCAGTTTTAATTTTTTTGCTTAAAATTATTGAAATTCAAATACACCTATCGCATTGAGGTAAGTCTTTGGAATGCTCTGCGCACACTGGTTTGTTGCATAATGTGCATGCTTTACGAGTAGGGCGTCGTTTCGAGCAGATGTAGCAATTCCCCTTTACTTTTAGCCGGCCCGTACTATCACGTTCCTCCGATGCATGTGCCTCAGCATCCACAACTCCGATGGGCCCACCTTTCATGGCTTCCATGGCGTTGCGCGTTGAAAAAACTCTGGATATTCTGCTGTCATTCGCCCTTCTTTCCATTTCTGGCTTGCACAATTGCTCGCTAAGCTGATGGAGAAACATCCTACGGCGGTTTGTAGATGTCTTCAGGTGAGTGTTGTTGTCAATGTATATTACGTATGCAGCAAACGCAGCAACGTCCACAATATTATAAAAGAAAGCCAGAGGCCATCTATTTGTGCGCCGCTTCGTACTAAATTCGGACAAGCACTTGTCCATGTTATCAACGCCACCTTTGGTTTTGTTGTAGTCCAATATAAGCAATGGCTTCTTCTTAGGACCGGTCGTTTCTGTTGTATAATGAGTAGTGGACAACATTACAACTGCCTTGTTTTTCTTGGGAACGTACGAGCACATCGTAACGTGATTACAGAACCCAAACATTGATGATTCAGCCTCACGTCGTTTCGGGTTGGCAAATGCTGCTGGCACGAATGTACGCCTTTTGTTGCAAGTACCCAATATAGATAAATTGTTGTCTAACATCAAAGTTTTTGCCAAGTTGTAGCTAGTGAAAAAGTTGTCACATACAATATTTCTTCCACTTCCAGCAAAAAGGTTGACACATAAATCCTTTACTACTCTTTCGCCAACGTTTCTTTCACGTTCACCAGACGGTGCCATTCCTGTATAGATTTGTCCCTGCATTGAAAAGTTATATTCAATTTAGTTACTTAGATTTTCTACAATTTTCAACAATATTCATTGTACCTGCAATGGATAGGAAGAAATGGAGTCGCACACCCACCACACTTTTATTCCATATTTGGCAGGTTTTGATGGTATGTATTGCGTGAAGCCAGTTCCACCACGATAAGCATACAATTGTTCATCTACGGTGACGTTGGCTCCAGCCACGTAATATCTACGAAGACAGCTGTTAAGCATCAAAAAAACGTCCGATATTGCTGCTGCTTTGTCAGTTTGTTTTCGTTGCTGGCGTGTGTTTCCATTATCAAAACGTATGAAGCGGCTTATTTCCCAAAATCGTCGTACACTCATTGCGGCACGATATAGTGGATGTGAAGTAGTTTTCCACAAATCTTTCGTATGCACGTAACCAGAATGTGTAACGCCACTTAGCAAAAGTAGGCCCAAATATGCATCAAATTCATTTTTTGTTATGGGAATCCATGATCTCGGTTCTCTTGTTGGATGTTTTGCGTTGTCAATATCATAAAATTGCCTTGCCTTTCGATTTGATTCACGAATAATTATGTCGCATATTTCGTTTGACATTATCAATTGGAACGTTTCTGCAATGGTCAAACCCTGCGTTGCCCGTACTGGTCCAGATTCTGCACTTCTTAGAATGTTGTGCGTACGGAATCTTACAGGTTGTGGTTGTATCGAGGACCAAACATTACCATCTCTGGCAGTAAAAACTTCGCCAGTTTCAATTGGTGCATCTTCAAGATCTTCATCAGAATCACTGTCGCCCTCTGGGTCATATTCTGGTAACATGTGTTCTTCAACGTCTGAGTCATCTCCACCAATATCACCTAAAGCCTCGTCACCAACTATTGAATCGTGGTCACTTGTTTCTTCTTGGCTCTCTTCAAGCGCTTGCCGAATATATGCTTGTTGTTCTTCGTACGAAAGTGCGCTTAGTTGTCGCGGAGTAAGCCATTCACCATCAGCCATTTCACTTTTAATATTTTTTTATTTCCACAAAATAAACAGAAACGTCTTTTCACTTCGAATCACAAATGTAAACTAAATTTTCTGACGATACTACAAAGAATGAAATTTTCGCAACAATAAATGTTTCTACCTGCCTATATTATATATTTATTATATACGTATGTCATCTACCTATACAACCACTTTTTTCCACAAACAATGACTGTGAGGATGAAATTGGTTATCATAAAATTTTTTAGCCTTTTGTCCATTTCTAACAAACTAAAAAAATAATTCGGAAATTCCAACAAACCAGGTAGATACGTAATTAGCATTTTTATGCTAACGACGTACCATTCCCCATACAAAACGTATGTACATACCCAGGTATGCTGCTGTGGACGTGCGTAAACCATTTCTGCTGTTGACATAAAGGTTAAAAAAATAATTATATTCTGTATGTTTTATGCAGCAAATGATCGTGCTCATATATCAGAATGAATTTATCATCGACTTCTTAATAAATATGTTCAATATTTCATTGTTTAAATTATTTTTGCATACTTTATCTTAGAATGCAAATTTTATTGATTTCTCGAATAAAAACAAGTGTGATTTTTTTAAAAGTACTTTTACTTTTTTTCAGAATATTTCTAGTACCCCTGATTACGTAAATAACTTGGCATATTCTCTTTGATTTTTTGGAAGGATTGATATTATATCGTCAACCTACAATATTTGTATGACAGTTTACTTAAAAAAAAAGTTTAGTTGTTTAACATAACGTTGTTCTCTGAGTCCAAATCACGAAGATACTCTTAAAATCGCAATATCCGAGATTTTAAGAGATAATCACACGGTAAAGATTTAGCAAATGAGCAATATTTGTTTTTAAATCGGGCATAAAATGATAATCGTACACCATTAATAATATAAACTGTTAATATTTCAGATGTAGTCTAGTCGCTTAATGAGACCACCTTAGAAACTGAAAATATCTTTTCAAATACTTTGTATTCATACTAATTTAAGAACATATTTTATTGTATTAAAATTAAGTATGACATAAATGTTTCCTTCAAGTAAGGTGTTTTCCTCAAGATACGTATTAAGAAACTCTGCGAAGTACCCAACCAACTTTACTATGGAGACGCTTCCTTGCCTGCAATATTTTGCAAAACATTTTCTTTTAAATGTCGTCTTTGCTTCATTGCTGCTGCTTCTATTGTTTTTTTTTTTTGTTGTTTTGTCGCTTGTGTTTTAGGAAGACAAATCGTTTTAATATTCACAGGTAAATGTGGAAGTTATAAAAATTCCCCCGACAGTGATAAATTTGTCGTCTATAAATATGGCCTTAAGATTTGTATATTTTATGCACACAAACTTACATATTAAAAGCTTTATTTGCTAGAATTTTATTTTTCTCCACTTGTTTCAATATAGATATTTTATGAACTTGTATTTACTTGGATACTGGCCAAATAATAGATAATGGTATTTAACTGTCAACATCACGCTCAAACCCAAGTAAATAAAATATCTTGGAAAAGAAATTTAAATATTTTCGTAGAATATCACTGAAATTTTATAATTTTATACACACATTTGTGAATTGTAAGTTTAAGTTGTATGCGTTAAGTATAAACAGTCGTACTTATTTAGTATGTTGAATGCTATTTTTGCTTCATCTTGTGCATTTTTAAATGTTTGTAAGGACGGTTAATAAGCAAGTGTTTTCGTTGAAATTATATTTTATATGATTCGTTTTTATTGGGTTTGTGGATAACAGGAATTCATATATCTAAAATTTTTACTCACGAAAGTTAATTTCCTTACTATTTTAACTTAGAAAATTTTTATTGATATTAAACTGAATTTGTGTGATCTAAAATTGCCTTATTCGATATTTTCTGCCTTTAGTCCTGTCGAGTTCAACACAAAAAAGTGGTTTATATTCGAATATGTCCAAGTATCTGAAATATGTTTCAAATGTTCCTCAGAAAAGCTACTTAGGTATCTTTTAAGGTTTTTCGTTTTAATTTACGTTTTTTAACAATTTAGGTATATCATGAGCAACTTTTGATTTTCCATTTTGATCAAATTAAAAGATCGAACGAATTTTTTTGGGCATTATGGCACACATTCTATCAAAATATCGCTATTGTGCAATTCACCCAATTGGATTGTTCATATTAGCGAAAAGAATTCATTTGTATATAATTTATTTACAGAAAACATTAAGAAACGTACTAAAAGTGACCAAAAGTATTCATTTTGAAAAAAAGAATTTTAATGTAATTTGTCAGCTTTATTTTTAAATTCTTTTAAAAATAAAATATCCCCTTCTGTCGTTATGGTTTGTTCAGAACTATTGTTCAGATTATAAAGGAAAAATGTCTAACTGTCAGAAAAAATTAAATGTCCGGATTACTGGATAGTCTGTATTAGCGATTGTCCGGATTTGGGAGGCTGTACTGTACTTACATTTGCAACAAGTGTTACAAACTGCCATACAGCATCGAAAGAAAAAGTGTGTTCGATTAAAAATTCGTTGTACAACGAAAACTTCGACAGTGGTTCCAGCTCATAGTCGGAATTTGACATTTGGTAATCGATATTCGATAACCAGCAAAGATCGAATATAGAATGCAACTCATAATAATGTCTTTAATTTCTTTATCAAATGCTAGCAGTTTCCTTTAAAAATGTAAAAAGCGATCGACTCAACTTGAAGTTACTTGACCGCGTAGCGTACAGAAGAAAACGAATAAGCTCAACGGTGAAGCTAGGACAGCCAAAACTATTGATTTCTACTCTGATAAAAGTGCCAAAGTCAGAGAAAATTTGTTTGCGAAAGACACTATTTTAATAAAAACCACCTCTTTCATTAAAGGCACGTCCATTTGAGGTCCATATGTCAGCGAATCGCTGAACAGATCGAACGTAGAATAAGCTTTCCTACTACTTTCGGCTTAAAAAGGTTTAAATCGAATGCCCGCAATTACAACTCCCCGTGTTCTGCTGTCGTGCTGGTAAAAAACTAACACGTTTCTTACACGAAAAAGCGTACAGAATATATACAGTTTTACCTACGCAGATGAATATTATAGAAATTACAAAATAAATGAAGTAAAATACAAGACTATGTAAATAGCACAAAATTAGAAATCACATTTTTACTAATTATTGTGTATTATATAACATAATAATTAATAGTTTTTAAGTTTTTTAACATTTAAGAGATTTTGAATTTCTTTTAACGCTTTTACCTGTGGAAAGACTTTCTGCATATTTTTTTATTTATAAAAATCTAATAAATAATATGGAAAAAAACTCCAAATGAAATTTTTCTTTTCCATTAAGAAATAAATTATTCTCTCCCCTCATATTTTTAATGTTATTGTTTGTTATATTTCCATACAAAACGTGACAAAAAATTGTTTGCTTATTTTACATTACACTTTGAAAGATTTGCATTATTTATGTTCATGTTGGCATAAATTCATACCATTTTCATTTCTCAAACAGCACCAGAAAAAAGGGAAACGTAACCGAAAATACTATCATCACAAAAAATGTGGTGAATATAAATTTTAAAGATATTCAAGACAAATAATTTAAATCATTTAATTAAATAGATTACTTGACTGACAAGTCTAAGTTTGAAAATTATTAGAGTTTATAAAAATATATTTTTTAAATTATGATGATGCAAGTAAATACTTGTAATCAGTTATAACAGAAAAAAATTTAAAATATCCCTACAAAAACATATTTTTTTCCTTACGCTTTGAGTTCACTGTTTTAACCAAAAACTTTAGAAAATATTTGTTCGGAATCTTTATTTTTATGTGCTTAACCCAGTGCCATATTTGCAAATTTTGGAAATTTAAGTCTGTAGTTAATATTTTCAAGAGCTTCTTATATTGTTAGCCACCATTTTGCAATGGTTAAAAGTTTTACATTTTTGAAATAAGTTAAACTAAAAAAAATTTTACGACAACCAATAGCTGATTCCGGCTTCACAAATTTCATTACTTAAACTATTTTATATTTTCAAAAGGAAACGGTGAAATACCTGAAAGAAACATGAACACTGGTGATGCAAAGTCTGAAAATAACGTTCTTATGATCTGGCGTGTGGATTGTAATTAATTGGCTTTTTTATATTACCTCAAGTCAAATTCCATATATTAAAAATGCTACAAACTTTATCTTAATAAAAATTACTTCGGATAAAAAAAAAATCTTTTTGGTTTCGTAAAGGGCTGACAAAAAAGGATTGAAAACAGTCAGAGTTTTTCCGTAGTATTTTTTGGAGGAAAGTTTACATACTCGCATGACAAAATTGCCTTCTCTAATTTTCAAAGAAACAAACAGTGATCTTATAATGTAAACACCCATTTAAATTGACACGCTTTACCATATGCATGACAAGAATTCTACAAAAAAATGCCCTACATTAAACATCACTGCGTGTAACACTAATTACAAAATATATTTATTGCTAAATCAACCATGATAACAAACTCCTGACAATGTGCCACTTCAAAAGGGCCATTAAGTAAATTAAATGACAGGTAGCAAAAATTTACTGGGCTGCCTTTTTGTGCGAAAATGTATTTCTCATACTGTGTATCCTTTTAATTAAATTTTTGTTTATTATGCGGTTAAAGAACAATATTATATCTTAGCTATATATTATACTTAGAAGTGTGAAAAAGCCACATTTAACTTGATAAAGGACATTGAGAGATTAAGACCAATACAACCGAAAGATGAATATTTGTTGCGTCAAGACCTATAGATTTTCTTCTTTCCTTTTAATAAATACAGAACTGCTTTCACTCTAAATAGTCATATAAAAAAGT
This sequence comes from Gymnocheta viridis, assembly GCA_956483585.1. NCBI lineage: Eukaryota > Metazoa > Arthropoda > Insecta > Diptera > Tachinidae > Gymnocheta > Gymnocheta viridis. Next base: position 122,778,014 of record OY101440.1, read on the forward strand.
AAAAAAGTAATATCAAAAGGATAACGTAAAGAGGCAAGAAGTAAACTTTTTATTGAAAGCGCTGCTAAGTACTCGCCCTACTGTGCACTCTCTTTTATGCAAATGCACACATCATTATCGCACTGATAATATTTAGATCACACACATTACGTGCATAATGACTTTTCATGGTTAACATCATTTACGTTATACATACCGACAGCGCCGCTCGTTTGATTTTATTAATTAATATATCAAATGTTATTAATTTGTAAGTTATTGCTCTAGGATATATGGGCAGGATATTCGAACGCTCTAACAGGTGTTTATATAACATCTGAACTGGCAAAGAAATGCCGGAAATCCTTAAACAAGATGGCGCAATATTCAAACCTGAAGCTAATCTCAGTACCAGGACACGTAGACGTTCCTGGCAACATAATTGCGGACGAGGTAGCTAAGGAAGGCTCTCGTTTGAAGGAACGGGATATCAACCGGCTAGTAGGACTTCTGCTAAAAAGTTTAATAACCCTCAAACAGCAGAAACTTATAGGGATAGCACAATCTAATTGGTCCAATGAATTCACTTGTGCAGTCTCCATATCAACTTGGCCCCAATATGATCGAGCGATATCTGCGATCATACTGGGGATCCCTCGACATCAGCTGCGTATACCCCTGGAAACCTAAAAGGACAATGTTTTAATAGGTGCCCACACAACTAGATTGAATATCCCTTTTAATGACTTCTCTAGCAGCTGTCAAAATGAGGAGAAGGAAGAATTTGGCAAGCACCTCTTCTGTCAATATCCAGCTCTGTCTTATCTTAGAGTCACGGAATATTAATAAGAACTGGATTATAAATCCGTCCAGGGACTTGTTTTATTAACTCGATACTGATATAAAAACGTCCGTATACGATTTTTATGGGTCCTGATTGCCATAAAAAAAATCGTTTAATATAAAATATTACTTGAATTTATATTTTTAATTATGATCTTATAATCTAAAATTTTGCATGAAAAAATATTACAAAAATTTTGTTTTTAAATTTTACCTTTTGCACGAAATTGCTTTAAGTGAGTTCAAAAACATGAAATTGCCCAGGTGGATTATTTAATGGTGTTAATCCATAAGCTCTTGCTCAGATAATTTTTTTCTTCACCCTCTCCAGACGCCCAAAACTTAGAATTTTTAATTCGTGTGTCAAGTCTGTGCTATTGTACGGCTGTAAAGCTTCGAATATCTCCGCAGCAGATTTTAATACCCTAAAAGTCTTTGTGAATAGGTGTCTTAGAAGTATATTGGAAATTTTTTTGGCCCAACACAATATCAAACGTTCAGCTCTGCGCCCAAACTAATCAGACTTTATTACGGCTTTAATACCCGTAATTCCATAGACTGGAACTCCCAAGAAGGCAGACGTACAGGACGACCTGCCCAAACTTGGCGTAGACAACTAGTTTTGGAAGTTAACAAATCAAGCAAAAGCTGGAGTAAAGTAGAAAACCCTAGCATCGAACAAAAATAATTGCAACGAATTGGCTCCTTATAAGAGCCAATGGAACCAATATATATATATATGTATATATATATTTAAATTTATTATTGGCTAATTATAAAGTCGACAATTTTTCATTAATTTTCTAGTGAAATTTTTTTAGTTATTCTTTTGAATATCCATCCATTTGTATTTCAATTATATATTTGACCATAAAATTTTAATTTATTTGAAATCAAAACTAGCAACACATTATGCACACATACATGTACATAGACGCACTTATAAAATAAATACTAAAATAATTTTGTTCTATTCCAAAATCGATTTTTTTATTTCTAATTTTTAATTTCATGGTATCTAAGCAATTTAAATCGATAACCTCACTTCCCGCTTTGATGAAAATTCAAATAAAAAAAAAACACAAATTCACACATTTTCAAATGTAGGAAATTTATACAAATAATTCCCATACACAACCACATGTTCACATACATATATACATATGTATGTATATAATTCGAAAATACTTCACATATACCCATAGAGATTTTAATACTAAATTGCTTTTTAAATTCTCTTTTATCCCATGATTGGCTACACATTTCAATTTATACAAATTTCTACTTTGCACTCGTTTATAATTCGCCTGAAATTTATAATTTATGCAGTAATAACTAAAAAAAATTGAAGCGTTAATATTTCCTTATAGCAGGCAAATAACACTCATACAATAAAATTTTAAATTGCATTTCTTTTTTGAAAAAAAAAAACTGTTAATTTTCATGCATTTAATGACTTATTTGTAAAGCAATTTTAATATTTTTCTGAAATGTTTTTTGATTTCTATTAAACTTCAATTAAATTATTTTATTTAAATTAGAAATTTATTAACTTGCAATTAAATTCTCTTGATTGCTGGCTGTTATTTAAAAAAATAATTGTTGGTAATTAATTCGCGCCCTAAAGTATTGTAATAAACGAAGTATTGTGTGTTTGTCTAAAGGTTTGTTTAATTAAAAAAATGCTAATTATAATAGTGGCGAAGTAAGCACAATCTTGTTTAGTTTTAAATTATTTATTCAGTTTTATTAATATATACATAAACGATCAAGTAAAATAATATAAATTAAAATTATACATATTGACAGTTTATTGGGAGTAGTCACTCCTTTTACTTTTATGTTTCTTATAATTATAAGACAGTAGAGATACTTTCAAATATAATTAAAATAAATCATTTTCACGTCTCAGCACGGTATATACATAGTTTTTTTTAATTTTTGTGAATTTCTTTTACTAGAAGTGAAGTTTTTCATAAGTATTTTATCTTGGTTTTACTTATGCCCAACTACCGAATATTTTTATCTGAAAGCCCAATTGATTCCTAACTAAGACTCGCTATGATCCTTGTTTAGATCGAAATTTAATGCCAGTGCTGCAAAGAAATTCGTATTGTTAAGTCACTTTATTATCTTTTAAATGAGAAAGCTCTAGTAAAGTCTCCCATTACTTTTTATTTAGATGGTTGACTTTATTAATTGTAAAAAAGAACACTCAACTGCAGCTATATTTTTCACAATAAAATTTTTATTTTTCAAATTGCACTTTAATTAAATTTAACAATTCAATTTATCACTAAAATTAAAAAAAAACCGCATCTTTTTATTAAACCACAAAATGGTAATTTAAATTCTGAGTACTCTATTTATGTTTCAATGCTGCTCTTTTTTTGCTTTAAATTCAGTTCCTACAAATTAAATTTTTAGAAAAATTTCATCAATTTTTTGTGAATTTTGTTTCGAAAATTAATAGATAATATAAAAAATAAAAACAAATGAAGCGCGCTGAGAAGAGTTAATAAATAAATGTATTCCACATCTATTCAGCCATCCTTAATTTCTATGTAATAGAAAAATAGTTTATTTCAATTTAGTATTTTATTCTTTTAATTTAACCGCTATGGAATAAAAGTTAATATTACATATTGTTCGTATGAAAATAAAGCATTTTTGTGTTATAAATTTTAGAGCGTATAGTATACAATTATTTAAAAAAGTTATTGTTAGCTGTAGTTTTTATTGGAGAAAAAGTACAAAAAATATTATTTTTATCGTTTTTATGATAAATAACATGTTTTATTTAATGGACAACGCCATGAAATGGTTTGTTTTGTCACAAAAGATATAAGAAAACATTTTTTTTATATCACACACATTGAATTCTAAAACCAATGTGGTAACTATTTTTAAAAACTAAACTTATAAACTAAAAAAAATTTTGAAACTTTAATATTTTTTTTGTTAGATTAACTTTATTAGTTGTTTAATCAAAAATAGAATTTTACAATAAGTAAAAGAAACATAAATCAGAAGTAAATAAAGAACGTATTAGCAAAAACGATAAATATTTAAACAAACATTTGGCAAAATTAATCCTTTAAAAAGCTTAACTTAAGGATAATTACTTCATCGTATGTAGGTACTCATATGTATAGAAGATATTTGAATTTTCACATTTGAAAGCAAGATTAGTAGCTGACACGGTTATTTGTTTCATTTGGAAAATACTTGTAATGAAATATTGTTTTCTTCAATACCAGTATCAACGTTCCGGTATGTAAAATAAAAATTAAAAAAAAAATGCTCAAAACAAATTTACTTTGTTATGTATCTGAAGGGGCGACAGAGGAGCTCTGACAAATACAAAGAGCTGCATTAGGGTGCGGTTGGCTGAATTGGGAAGCTTGTTCACTACAAATCAAATCATGACGTAGAACGTGGGTTCGAGCCACGGAAATCATAACATCCATAATTGTCAGCAGCGGCGTTGTAACACTGATCTAAAAAGTAACATAACGCGAAATATCAGAGTTGTAAAGCAATTAAACATTCTCACTTTCAACACCTCTACACTCTTACTATCCTTTTCCCAAAGAATAATTTGTAAATTTTCGGCTCCTATTCATTGTCTAAGGAGTATGGTCTATACTTGAGAGCAACAGCTGGTTCTGACCCTATCCGTACAGATTGTATGAGAGGTCGATCTAATAGTTGTGTCAAAATGGATTCGCAATAGTTCTGGCCTTCTTCCTATGTTATTTTTTAATAAATATTTTTATTTATCTTTTGTTTTGAAATATTTGCATGAAGACAACTTTTAATGTCACTTCCAAGAAATATATAAAAAATGGAAAAAATATTTAAATTGAGTAAAATTAAAGTCTACAATATTTTAGTAACTAGAAACTTGGATGCAGCATACTTAAATTTATAAAGAAGAAAGTATTTTGTTTGGTACCGCTACATGTACCGACCGAGATTCGTTGCCAATCATCTTGAAAAAGGAATGTTGGTTGGTTTACGTGGCTGCCCTCTCCTCGTAGACATTCAAGTGGGATATAGATGATTCCTTTTTGAAAGGACCACATCACTCATCGTTTTCAACATACGTAGAATCGTATCTTAGTACTCGCATACGGTGATTGGTACTAGATCAAACCCTGCGCATTGAGATATCTGATAAGGTGACACAGGCCAATCTCTGATAAATCTGAAAGGCCGTCCACTACATGACTGCCTAAATACTTGTTTCTCAAGAGATGCAAAGCTGCACATTCGCAAAGAAAGTGGAAGATTGTCTCTTCTTTGCTTTCTACTCGACAACTACGACAGAACTCATTATAGGACAGGCCAATCCTACTGGCATGTCTGCCAACCGTCCAGTACCCCGTCACAACTGCGACAAGGCTCGCGGTGCCCTTGCGGCTTCTACATGTTAATTGTATTGAGCGCTTATAATTGTAGCAAGGCCACATTTTCTTTGCGACCTTTCACGTGTCTATGTTGCGCCATGAATGCAAATTAACCCTTATAAAGATAATGCTTGAATATACAGTTTCTAATAGTGCCAAATGGCGTGGATACCGTTTCGGGGTTGGAGACATTCAGAGCAGAGCCAGCTCTTCAGAGCAGAGCCAGCTCTAGACGGCTCGTCCGCCCGTTCGTTGCCAGAAAAATAGTGGCTTCGTCAGGGATACGGAAGGAATCCTACTATAAATATGTCAACTATATAATAAAATAGTTGCACTTTTTTCACAAAAAATCATTTATATCACAAAAAGTTTGCAGAAAAATTGCTAAATTGCAAAAACAAGTAGAATTTTATATTTAGCGATTCTGCGTGAATTTTCATTATAATTGCAAAAAAAAACTTTTTTGTGCATTTGGCCTTTATATAGTTTTAAAGCTTTTGATTAATATTATACTTTGATTTCTTTTCGATATTAACAAGGTTTTGCGAAATTTTGGTATTTTCACAAAGTTTTCTTAGTTTATGGCAGAACTAAAAGTTGCAACGATTTTTATGCATAAAAATCTATAAAAAAACTAGAAATACTTTATTATATTTAATTTTTAATATGCAAACTACTATTGAATATTAACATCATTTCAAACATGCTGCTGGCAGTTAAAGAGACAATGAGTACGCAACTCATTCACTTTCTTTAAATATTTCCTAAATAAGCCACAACCAAAAATGTGAATAAATATTTCTCTTAACACATTTTCAAGCGCATAAAATCTTTCCAACAATGACTTTAACCATTCTTATTTACATATAAATTAACTTATGACAACATTTTTATACGGTTTTCCGTAAATCCTTTTAGTCGGATGACATTTTGAAAAATATATGAAATGCTTGTCTGTATGAGTAAATATGTATATTAGGAAAGGTGTGTAAATTAGTTGCATAAAAAACCAACTGAAGAGAGAAAAGAAAGTATTTCTTTACCTTCAGAAGTGTTGCCAGCATTTTCTTTTGTCAAATAAGTTTAGCCTGGCATTTTTAATATTTTTCAAATAACAAAAAAGCATCGCTTTTTATTGATAATTTACTATATTAGGGACATTTAAAATTTTTTTGTGACAATACGGGCTACTAACTAGACCTTTAAAACAGCATACATTATTTTAGAAGTATTTTGTCAGTTTCTAAGATGTTGCAAACTCAAAACATTTACTAATAATTTATTTATAATACATTCGAACACTTCTTTCATGAACTTCTTTAAGTGTGACAGTTTCCTATAGCGCAAGTTCTCTTTAATATAGAGAACTCAACTCAGATTATATGTAATAAATTATTCGAGAAAAGTTTTAATAAGTTTATAATGTTTGGCTAAAAACTACTTAAAATTCTCAAGAGTTTTTATGTGACTATATGAAGTTAGAAAATTTATTTTAAACCATATGGTAGCTAGTCAGAGTTGTTTTTATATCATAATTAGTTTTTCGGAGTTAAGCTCTGATATACAAAAAAAAAAAATTCTGGCATGAGCACAAAAAAAATCCAAAACATATGTATCAAGACAGTCCATTGTCAATTTAGCCTTCTTGATGATAGATTTGGCTTAATTTTTGGTGGCTTTTTCTCGAAATTTGTGATTTAGCTACGTGGCTTTTTTCTACCATTCTTAATTGTTTTCTACTCTTTTAAAAAATTTGCCTAACGCGGAAGAACTTCCGAAAATTATTAATACAAAGTAATTTCGTGGTTTTTTACGATAAACCGATAATTAAATTTATTTATATCGAATTGCTTCAAAAATGTACATGAAAACTATTCGGTTATTTTAGTGATTTGTTTAAAAGTTTTCTGCTTCCGTCGATGATCTGGATTAAGGCAACTTTACTAAATTTATATTCTATTCAGTTATAATTCTTCAACATATTGATATAGCAAAATATTGAAAACATAACGAATTTATGAAAACAGTACTCGGTTATAAAATTTTAAGCACCGAAACTATTGTAATCAATTGAGCATTCCTAAATAAATACGATTGCCATTATAGTTTTTTAACTATTTGGATTGTGAAAACCACTTGATGTACTTAGAAATAGAAATTTATTTTATAACTGAGCAATTTTTGAATAAATTTGATACTTAATTCGAACGTCAGAATTATGGAGACCGCTGTTGCATATTAGAAAATAAGAACTGTGTTCTTCCAGACTTAAAAAAAAGTTTGTACTATGAAAGGAGGTTTGGAAAAAAGTGCAGAACTGACGGAGCAATAATGTCAATAATATTATTTTAATTAAATTTAACATTTTAATATGCTGGTATTTTCTTTTATTTTTTCAGCGATTTAGCTTTTCCTGATCTTTTTTTAAAACAAATTTTGCTTCTTCTTTTCTTTATAATTTTCTTGCATTTCGTAAAGCCAATTTAGTTTCATTTTCTCCAGCTCCTGGCAACACTGGCTATAACTTACCCATTGTCAAAAATATCATGATGATAATGATGTTTTAAATTATCATTATTTTTAGCATGAACAATTTTAGCATTCACAAACATACATCTGCAACTGGATCATGTGTCAACTAAATGCTGACAAATAATTTGTCATATTTTATGTCACAAGTGACAGAGGTTTTGTTGTTATCACACCTTAGCATTTACTCTTTGGAAAATTTGATGCAAATGTATTCATTTACAAACAATTCATAAAAACATTAACATACCATTGTAACCGTATGTATGACAATCTGTACAAACAAATGTATGAATGAACGAATGCGTTTGAGTTACTTGTGCGAGAGTTACTTGATGAGATTCATAAATGTGTTATTGAATCAATGCTACATCTGAACACAGAATTCTGATAAATATTTAAAATAGTTAATATAAGTAAGCAATAAGCAAGGATTAAATGTTTGTCTGTCAAATCTATGAGTTCCTTTTGAGGGTCATAATTTTACTAGCCATCTTTAAAATTTTAATTAAATCTTTGGTTGATTTGATTAGCTGACGTTAGGTAAGGTTGACACTCAAAAGTGCACTGGATTCACTTAGAAATTTTTATAAATTATGCCACTTGGCAATAATTTTGCAAATCTTATGGTAGTAAGTGTAAATGAATGTTCAACGTATTTGATGGTGTTGCATAAAGTGCTTTCATTGTATACAAATTGACAATTTTTTTTAAAACTTTCTGAGGCGTATCAAGGTAACTTTTTTCTTGGGGGAAGCAGAAACTAATCATGAAATAGAAATCAAATTTTTTAATACTTAACCTTACTCCTATTTTATTATTTATTCTGTCCCACACTAAGTACATATACATACATAATAATATTTGTTTTATATTACTTCTTACTTTATACTTAATGTATCCCGCTTTCATTGCTCACGAATTTTAAATATTTGCATCATTTCTATTTACACAAGTCACGGGACTATTATGTTAAGATAATTATCACAAATTTCCGGCAGGGATATTAAAAAAAATAATTTTTTCTTTCGTTCATGGTGAAACATTTAGATATGCAAACATAATAAAAGATTAAATAAAAACGAAAGCTTCAATCGAAATGCCATCAATGTTCGATGAATATAATAAAAAAAAAATCATAAAAATATTCTTCTAATATTAAAACATATTTTTCAATAAAAAATATTTAAAATAAACTTTTGCATTGAACGAAAATATCGACTAGTCATAATATAAAAATTATTAAATCTTTTTCACCCTAATATGTTTGAAGAAATTTAACAAAAAGGTCAATTTTACCATATAAATAAAGGTTTGTTTAAAACAAACGGCAGACTAAGTATTTCATTAAAAAATCTCTTTGAAAGATTACCGAACATTTACATTACACATTCAAATTACCACAACTACTTTCTTTTTGCCTTTCTACATCTTTATCAGCATAGTTATAGTCATCTCTGTTAAATATTATCATAATCATCTTCATCTTTTTATTAATTTATTATACTCAGACTAACGAAATTTTCTATACACATTTTTATGAATATATCCTTAGAAAATCTTTATGTAAATATTTTTAAGTTTTTCAGTCTGGCGAAATGTATATTTCTAAGTTCTTTAGGATTTTAGCATAAAGGAGTCCAGGTATATAATCTAAACATATAAAAGAAAAGACACTGAAAAAAGCACAAGAAATAATAATGGAAATAGAAACATTTATAAATGTAAAGCTCATCACACTTCTTAATAGTAAACATTTATAAGACAGAAAAAAATTGAAACAATTTTTCTGTCACTGTTTTTGCAAAGAGTTTCTTTAATATGGCTTCAAGGCAGGTCAAAATTATTTAGTAAGTAAATGAATATTTGGCTTGTGCGTTTAGTACTATTGCAGGTGCAAAACTGTTAAGAAAATTTACAGTGAGGAAAAACAGCTTACCAATTTATTATTCCTAAAAAAAACTAGACAATATATTTACGTAAGTTACTCATTAACAGGGCATGTTTTTATGATTTTTGCATAAAATATATGCATATTTTTCAAATTTTTCCCGAAAAAAATCATTTTTTATATAACTTGCATAAATTTGCATATTACACGAGTTGACAACTCTTTTTAACAAAAATCGCTTGTGATAAGTGATGCAGCGCCATATATGGTCTCCGCAATGCAACCATTAAATAATTTTAATGCATCCTATGTGCTCAAATATGATCAATCCCCGAAGCCCTGTTCCACTAGATGGGGATCTTGAAATCTTTATAGAAATAAGCTGCGTTTTAAATGACCGTTGTGATGATGAGGTAGATTCGATATGTAATCCAAATTCTTTATTTAAGAATTCATTGGTAACAACAGAATTGGCATACTTTATAGATAATTTTGAATGTATTTGTCACAGTATAATTAAATTTTAAGCCAAAGGACTTCCTTTACATAAAAGTTTATCCGTGATAGAAGACGGAAATGAAAAACTTCAAAATATTAAGAATAAAATATTTATTGAAATACTTAACAAGTTTTTTAATTGAAATGTTGACCTTCAAACGTTGACTAGGATTAAAATTACTAAAAATCGACTGACCTTGAACGCATATTTTCAATATATTCGATCGTTTTGTGCGACAATTGAAGATGCTTTTAATTTGAAAACTTGAAAAATATACTATTATACTTTCTAATAAACATTTGTGTAAATGAATCAGATTACAAAATTATTAGTCTGTGTTTTTGGGGTGCATATTTTTGTGCATATATTAAAAATTTTTTAGGAATATTTGCATGCATATTTGAATAATTTTTGTGCATATTTAAACTTGCCCTGCTCATTAAATAATAACATTACAAGCAAACATAAATTGCTTAAGTCAATTCGGATTATCTGTGACCCCTTTAGTAAATATCTAATACAGTATCATTATTTATTTGGGCATAAAAGTGACATGATTCTTTTTCTTCTCCAAATGCCAGAAGATATTCTACAAGTGCTCCTCGAAAAAAAATTAAAAACAAAATACTGAGAGAAACCAAAATCCTAAAAGCCAAAAATAAATTAGAAACTTAATTAAATTTTTTTTATGAAATTTATTTTAATACATGAATTTTATGTACAAAATATTTCACCAGTTCTATCACTCACTGTATTACTTATCACTGTGGAGGTGAGTGCCTACTTCTCATTTCATTCCATTACATTAGGCTGATTGTATATTCATAAACATTTTTTCAACATAAAAAATCAGTTTGCATAATTTAAATCACCTTTTTATACTTATTCTTATTAGAAGTATGAGTTGAAATTTTTATCTATGCCAGAATTTACATGAGTATACACTCGTACCCCGGTTTTCGTCGTTTCGATGTTGTTATTTCTAATTTTTATATGGATTAGGAGATGCCCTTACGCCAAGGAGAATATTGATTCCTGGAGTACAATGAAATTTGCTCTTCTCGTGTATTGGGGTATTATTTATGTATTTGCTATTGCAGACAATCAAAATGAGTTACTAACCGGTAAAGCAAACGTTATTGCAAATGTTATTGTCTTTTAAAGAGTACAACATTAGAATACGCCTTATTGGAGAATATGGTCATATATTGAATAACTTGTTAATTGAATAACTTTAAGCCAAAAAGAAAAGACTCTGTGAATTACATATGATACAACGGCATACATTTTATATTTTTACAAGTTTACAATTCCTTAAAACAATTGTCGTGATCCTTTGGGACACTGTTCTCAAGGTCAGCCTGTTACCATAACAAAATAATATAGTTTATACTATTGCTTTAAAAGAGAAATTACTAAAAATTAAGCAGATATACGTACATAAATTGTTATATCATACTTGGCATTGATTGGGCTTTCAGAAATTGCGACTGCAAAAATCCCATTATAGCAAGGATATATATCCAATGTCTTATCGGATATATTATACAAAAACAATTTATACAAAAATTTGCAAAGTAAAATTCTTTGCAAGCTGCAATATTCTTTTGCAATAACCTAAAAATTATAGTTCAATGATATTCAATTTTAACTTTGACTGCGATATTTTCCGTTTTTTATTATTATTTTTTCAATTATACAATTAAATAAGTCGTATTGTCCATTTTTTTATTAGGTGAAGAAATGCAGAAAAATGTGATATAAATTTATTTTCTGAATGATTCTTTCTGCTTACAATTCGCTTCCAGATTTTTTACAGAGAACAATAAAAAGTTCTATTAGGGAGACTCATTTTATGTCCTGTTATCAATGTACTTTCAAGTACAAGAAGGATATCTTAATATATGAAAACAATTATATTTAAATATAATAAACTAAAACTAAACATTTGTTAAAATTTATATACTCATATTAAGCATATTTTTAATTTTTAAGAATATAAAGGCAGCAAATCAACTTACTACTCTATGATTTTCAAAGATTAAAATCCGAACGACAATAACTTTAGGCATCTTGATTATTTATAATTTGAAATCAAACTTTAGTGACTTTTTATGATGAATCTAGATCAGAAATATCTGAAACTTAGATTTTAGATTTCTCTAATTTTTATACTTTACTGCCTTTTGCTTAAGCATTAGCATATCGAAAATTTTGCTTGAATAATTAAAAACGTTTAATTTTGTGCCTGCTCTTTCATAAAGGGATTTTCAACGAGAACTTTGTTGTTCAATTTTGGCAATATCAACAACATGATAGTTTTGACATTTAATTTGTTGACGTATTCATAGTAGAAGCATTGGCAATTGTTAGAATGCAATTTCACTTGAAAATTACATTAAAATAATTAAAATCCGCTATGAAAATTATGGTTCTCTTAAAGTTACATTTCGTATAATTCGTGATATTTTCAGACAACATAATCGTCTGAAAATCCTAGAGCGATTATTGAGAAGACTCTGTATGCTCAACGTGTCACAGTATTGTGCGCTATGTGGTATGGCGGCATGATCGCATAATTTTACAAAAATCAGTTGTTAAGTGGCCAGCCAGATCGAGTGATATAACGCCTCTGGATCATTTTTTGTGGGGCTACGTTGAGGACAGAGTCTATCCGGAGCCAATCAAATCGATTGCAGCCTTAAAACACAAAATCCATGATGTAATTAAAGAAATAGAGACCCATTTTGCCAAAAAGTTATTAAAAACTTTGATGAAAGAATCGACATCTGTCAGCGTGGTGGTGGTGGATATTTGCCAGATATCATTTTTTATTCATAATTGCTGAACTTTACTCTTCGTCATACAATAAAAATTTTAATCAATTTCATCTAAATTTGTTGTTTTATTTTGTTTTAGAAAACAAAGTTCTTTTTGAAAACCCCTTTACATAATTTATATGAATAACAATCATTTGGCTATCTTATGTGCTGTTCATAGTATCCAAGCAATCGACTTGAGTAGAAACCATTCGAATAACTGAGTTGTTTTCATAAAAATCGTTCACTCAATTCGATTGTTTGGATTCTATAAACAGCACATTAAATTTATTTTAATTCGTTTGACACAAAACTCACATTGTTTTTGTTCATGGCAATAATGTAGGATGTTGATAATAGGAAGGCAAATATTCTAAATTAATTTATCATTTATAATTTATTCAATAATTATGCGTATTAATGTTGAATTATAAATTACAACGCATTGGTAACTTCATATGCACACCAGTTTATATTTATTGTTTATTGATGTTTAAATATTGTTTCCAATTAGAATGAATTTCATATTCATGTTCATTAAAAATAAACAGAAAAATATACATTTTTAATTGCACAATAAGCACACCAACTGTTTGATTTTATATTTTTGTGCATGACTATTCAAAATATTAAAAAATTGTTATAAAATCAGTCAAAGTATTCCTACATCATTTTTCTATATTATCTATTTTTAATATCATTAATGCAATCAATTACATTGAAAATATCTTTATAATTCTTCACATAATAATGTTGCAAAAAATGCATAAAAATTTTCCAATTTTAAGTAAAACCATTGAAATATTTTTTAAAATTTTCGCATAATTAAATTCAGCCCTTGTTTGAACCTTATACATGAGCACAGTAAAGATTGTATCCAACATTAAGCAAAACATTAAAGCCTCATTAGTTTTTATTTTTCGTTGCCACTCTGTGCCGTTCTTTTCTGTAGAAAATATTTCTTACTTACTTGTTTCGTGCCTGAACTTTGGTAAGTGGACGATGTAGTTATAGAAATTAATTTTGTAAATATTTGCAAAATATTTTTTATATGACAAAAATTTATAAATCTTTAAAAATTTCAATTAATATTAAATTTTCTGGATTTTAATACAAACTTTTTAATATTTCACCAAAAAAAATAATGCATACAAACTCTTGGCTGTCACTTAACGTTGTATTCTATTTTCTACAGAACAGTCCGCAATAGAACAGAACGAAAAATTAACAATAAACCACACATACGGTTTTTCAATTAAACAGAAACAAAACAACTGATCCGTAACAGAACAGAACGTACAAACTAATTATGGCTTTAAATTAATACTTAAAGTTACGTAATAGATAAATGAGCTTGTGTATTTAAAGAAATAAATATTACAAGGAAAATTTCAAGGCAAAAATCCGACAGTTTTAAGCCATAAGAAACTCTATTGTACAATATTATAGATATTATAGCATATCAATTGAATTGCAGTCAATATAAGAAAATACTTTTGTTAATGCTTTTTGTTTTTTCAGCTAATCGGATTTAACACTATTTTTATGAAAACAACTTGAATACGCAATATGTACTTCAATATAAAGGACAAATAAACAAAATAATAAATAAAAAAGAAAACAAAATTGTATTGAATTTAAGTGAGTGAAACTGTTTCAGTTGTATTTCTAAACGAAATTGCTGGGAAAGTATATTTTACTTTTCCTTTAAGTGTTTAAATTATTTGCATATAAATGCGTCAAACGCGCCAATATTAACAAACACTTAATGGAGACAATCTTCTTAGCATTCGCACCCAAATTCCTTTACATACATACATTTTACTAAAAAGGACATCACTATTCCATCGAAAATATTATATACAATATGTGTACAATAGATTAAAAGGCTCACCTCAGTCTCAGTTTTTCTTACTTAAAACAAATATCAAGGCATTATTCCTAAAGCGGACAAGTAAAAAACTTTGATGTTTTCGATTTTGGTAATATAAATATGATATACTTACCTCTGGCTTTGAACCTGACACAAAATATTTTACAGAATAAAGTTTTCATTAGAGATAGAAGACTTTGAGAATTGAACTTTCCGGCCGATATGCACTACTTCGAATCTTATTATCTTCTTTTGACGTAATAAGAAAAAAATATAAAGTAATTGAATAAATTTATGGTAAGCGACAACATTTAAAATTTTCAAGAGAATTATTTATTATTTTAAGCACTCCAGAATGATAAATTCGAACACATTTTCAAGATGCTATCAATTATCTTGTAACAAAAGTAAGAGGTGGTACAAAGCTCACGTTATTGTGTAAATTCTGTAGAGCTTTTTGCTTTAAAATTTAAGATGAAAAATGACACAAAATGTCAAAATTGATGTTTATGGATTTTCTTCCACAGTTTCGTGTACAGTCGCATATTTACAGCATATTTTTAAAACACAACAGTTTTAAAGACATAAACTAACTACAGACGACATTTCATGTACGAAATGTTACAAATTATTAATAGATGCAGATTAAATAGATAAAAAAACTATAGACATTTAATTTATAAAATTAGAAGAGGATAATGCATAATTTTTATGATATTATCATAACAGATTTAAGTAATTTTGCATTTTTGTTTAATTAGTTTTCAGCTTTGACAATTTTTTTTCCAGTGATTATTTTTTTATGTAAAGTTCTTAACATTTTCCGTCAGAAAGATTTGGACGCCACCACATAAGGAATTTTGCGTAAGAATTTGGCTTTAAATCCTTACAAGATTCTACTGGTGCAGGAATTGAAACCGACCGACCTTAATTCATTCAGGAAGAACTCGCTGGTTTTTCTGAAAAAAATGTTTTTTTTCAGACGAAGCCCATTTTTAGTTATCTGGGCATGGCAACAACCAAAATTGCATCATTTGGGCGTCTGAAAACCCTAGATCGATTTTTGAGAAGCCTTTGCGCTATGTGGTCTGGAGGCGTGATTGGGTCGTTTTTTTTCGAAGATGAGGCTGGAAATACGGTAAATGGATTACGGTGTCGCGAGATGTTAACAAATCAATTTAATTTAATGACGTGGATATCAACAGGACGGTACCATATGTCACACAGCCAATGAGACGATCAATTTATTGCAAACCAGATCTTGTGATTTAACACAACTGGATTATTTTTATGGAACTATGTTAAGGACAGAGTCTATGCGAAGCCAATTGAATCGATTGCAGCCTTAAAACACAAAATCCGTGATTTGATTAACGAACACATTTTGCAAAAAATTAATTAAAAACTTTGATCAGGGAATCGACATCTGTCAGTGGGGTCGTGGTCGACATTTGCCAGTTGTCATTTTTCGTTTATAATTGCCCAACTTTTCTCTTCGTCATACAATAAAAATTTTAATCATCTTCATCTAAATTTTTTGTTTTATTTTGTATTAGGAAACAAAATTCTTGTTGCAAAACCCGGCAGCACCACTTCTGAAAGTTATGAAGAATGCATAATCATTCGTAGAGTGTTGTATTAATCAGACCAGGCATTTAACAACTATTTATTAATATCAAAACTAAATTTATTGTACTTCACTGTGTCATAATATTAAATATGTGATAATTTATATAAATATATAATTAATGATTTTCAACATTACTGAAGAATTTTACTTTATCTGCTTCGCGAACAGATTTTCAGCGTGTCGTTAAGATTAAGATCACTGTTATATACATTTACATATTATTGTAAAATGTATATTATTTCTCAGCGGTAAAAGGATGCTCATCAGAACTATACCTTGCATTTTAAACATTTTTTTGATATTGAAAAATTTCCAGAAAAGTTTTCTAGCAGCACTTTATTCTTCATCGAACTTGATAACGTGAGACAATTATGTAGCAAGAGAAGAGTTCCTTGCAAAATTATTTGTTAAGGAGGCACGTTCGAATTTTTTTGAAACGAATAAAAATCTCTACATTCAAACCTAAAAAATTGTTGTAATTGTATGTATTCTATTGGATTTTTTCATTACTCATATCCAGACTGATTTAAGAATTTTTTTAGATACCGATTATTATTCAATTTATATACATTATTTATAAAAATTTAATTTCACGTTTTTATGTCCTGTATAAGTTTTTATGAATGTGTAGACTTTTTTGTTTGCGCTTGGATCTGTTTTTTCTTTGTTATAGCTTAGTGGAACTAGGATTAAATATATGCTGATGTTGAAGGTATTTTTTTTGAAAAGGATTATGAGTATATTGCATATAAACAGAAATAAACAAATCTGCATTATGATGCTTTTTTACAGACAGTTTTTGAGTCTGAAAAAATAAAATAAATAATTTTCTTTTGGTTATTCAATTATATATTCTTTAAATATTTATACATAATAATTTGTAAAACTTTTATCCAACAACTAAAGGAATAACATCCAAAGTTTTTTTTAGAGGCATAATTGTATATAATAAAACAAGCAAATTGAGTAGTAAATAAATAAAAAAAAAATATTGCAAAGTTATTACTTAAAAATAATTTTGCTCTCAGAAATACTTTTTAAAAGGTCTAAAGAAAGTTAAGCATTAATGGAACATTTTAATATATATATATATATATGAAAAGAGCTAATCATGCAAATTTGATACAAAAATTCTAAAACACAAAAGTATTGAATAAAGTAGAATAAATAGTAAATATTATTATAGTTGAAATTAAATACTCTATTTAAGGCTGTAAAGCAGGTATTGCAATTCACAAACTATTTTTTAACAACTTATTTTAATATAATCTAACATCTCTTTTAAATAAAGCGAAAAGATTAAAAATAAACAAACATTTTACTTTTTACAGGATTTTTATTTATTTTGCTCAATATAGGTTAAATAAAATAATTAAATATTATAAATAATAATATTTATGTGAAGGGTCTTTCAATAAGACGTTTCATTTTGATAATTAAAAAAAACAACTACACAGAAAAAAAACGACGTACGAATTTCAAGTATTTTCTACTTGCTTTGAGTACGACTAGTACTTAAAGTTTTTGAGTACAAATAACAATACAATGTACTTTAATCAAGTCGAAAGCGCGATTATTTTAGATAGCCAATACTGGAGTTTCTTAAAATGAGTACAAAATTCTTTAATCACGTGAAAAATATTAAATCAACTAAAAAATTACTCGTATTAAATTAAATTGACAACTTACTTGAGTCCGTACTTAGATCAATCTTTCTTGATTTAAGTAAATCTGGGATTACCGTACTTTTGACACCGCTTGATGTACATGGATTGATTTATCTTTTGAGTGTATAATATTAAACTAAATCATCTGATGTTTACTTAATTATAAAGAGTAAAACAATATTAGTCAAATGCAGGGCCATACCTTATTCGTGAAATTTTCCATCACCACTTTGAACACTTGCTGTTGTATTTCCTCGATACTTTATAGCTTCTTCCGGCTATTAATCCATTCATCTTAATTGTTGCTCCGGCCTAGTTCTTAGGAATTCTTGGGCGGGCTATTAAAAATAAAGCGTCTTATTGAAATAACCTGCATAAATGCTTTCGCATACATGAATTTTATTCTAAACCAAACAACTTGAGTTTTTGGAAAAAGAAGATGGGCTTCATTACTGCATCGCTGATTCGAAAAATTTTCGTTATATTTATATTATCGATAATCGTAATAAAAATTACTAAATTGCACTTCAGATGTGCTATAGAGTTCTTATAAAATCGGATAAATCTCTTGCGATTACAACATCTTTCATCAACCCATTTTCCAATTAATTAAATAAGTAAAAAACCTTAAATATTGTTATAAAAGTTCTCATTATTTTTAAATTTTAAGTCGCATAAATGTTTTTATTTCAGTGCTTTATGCTTTTCTAACATGCTTCGTTTATTTTTAATAACAATTTTTAATTTTTTTTCTTTTTCCTCTACGGAAAAACTCTAAAGTAAAATTTCAATAAAATATAAGCCAACTACAAAAGTCTTGTCAAATACTTGACAAAATGACAACTTGACAAATGACAAGCGACACAACGTACAGCTAAACAAACAACAATAACTATAAAAAAATACAACAAAAATTTGAGACAGAACACGAACGACAAAGAAAATAAGTTTGGAATATTTTATATTCAACCACTTAGATATTGTTTTCCCTCCTATTTAGTTTTATTAGTTTTCTTTTAGTTTATTTAGTTTTCTTTTAAATAATATATGAATTTTTTTCCAATAAATACACTCAAAAGTTTGATTTAACAATTAATATATCGTCGCCTCGAAGTTATTTTCACGTATATCACAAAATAAAAATAAAGAACTGATATTAAACCGCTTCTCCTGAAAGCTCAAGATTTGACGTGTCAAGCCTGAAGTAAGTGAAACGGGTTTAAGATGCTGAACTTGTGCTCAGGAAGTAGTGCAAATTCAGATCATCAAGTATTTTTTTTTGTGTATAATGTTGAAATTGAACACTGATGATGGGAGTGTAGCGGCTCCCGAAAAACAACGTTGTTTCTGATCTGCTGTATAAGTTGAAATTAATTGATGTTAAATTTTTCCTTGTTCCTTTGGAATATTGTCTCATGTCCAATTTTTTCTGACTAAAAATGTTACGAACATAAGCCAAAATAATTAATCACTTTGGATTAAAAAATACTAGAGTACCATGTTATGGTTTAATTTGATTTGGTGTTAAACCAACATACTTCCCGTATTAACATACTTATCCCCTTCATTCTGCACTAAGCAAGGCCAGCAAGTTAAAGGAATGTTGTAGGTAATTCGCTCTATTATGCGATAGACTGGACTTCGACAGAAGATATCTTTGGTAGTTCCCCTTTTTCGATTTGACAATTTCTGCAGAAGTTATTGTGTGAAATATGAAGTCTTCTAGCGTGAATACCTATGAGACAGTACCATGTTGAGATTGCCCCGGCGAAAAGTTTCTGGCTTCTCCACAGCTTAGTACACCATACATTAGTCTACGGGAATCCCTAATATAGTGGCAGATTTTGTACGATCATCTGGGCTACTGCTTTCCCAAATGGTTGCTATTGTTTGTGTGATTTTCAGCCTCATAGAGGAACACTTACTAGCCGCTTGATTCTTGAAAATCAGTACAGTTCTTAGCTAACTTGTCCGCCATTATATTGCCGGGTACAAATGTGTATCCTGGTATCCAGAGAAGCTCCATATTGGAATGTCTCAGCAACTAGAGCATTAAACGCCACCGTAGTATTCGTACATCCTTTCCGTATACTCTATTTTAGCTTAGACAATTGATTGTCTTTTTAGTGTCCACTTTTTAGCTTGAAGTATACTATAGGGTCCGCCATTCGTTTTTTTTTCAACTAGTGCTCATGTCTGATTTGACAGATAATTAGTTTTATCCTTCCGCTGAACGAATATGGCTGTGTATACGTTTGAACAATGCTGGGAAATATTGCCTGCGATCGACTTAGAGAAGATGCCGATTTTGCTAAAAAAAATCATCTTTTCAGATGAAGCTCATTTTGATCTTGGCGGGTATGTAAACAAGCAAAATTGTCGCATTTGGTGCACAGAAAACCCGCACGCATACATTGAAAAGCCGACGCACCCAAAACGAGTTACTGTTTGGTGCGGATTTTGGTCCAGAGGCATAATTGGGCCATTTTTCTTCGAAAATGAGCAAGGAGTGGCCGTTACAGTTATCGGGCCATGTTGAACGATTTTTTGTTCACAAAAATTTAAAAGAAGGATATTGGCAACATTTGGTTTCAACAGGACGGTGCTACGTGCCACACAGCCGAAACTAGACTCGATGTTTTGCGCCCTGTTTTCGAAAAAAAAGTTATCTGGCGGACCCTACACAACCCCGCAAATAATATTGGACTACGTGATTTATTGTAGCTGAAATATTGTAATGGAATAGTTTTTGGTTTAGTCCGATATAATGCAAAGCAAGAGTATTTGGTCCAGCCCTAAGGCATCGTAGTGTCAAATGGATCATATTTTTTACACACACTTAAGCAACCTTTTGACTAGTAGCAGTCCTTTATGGAACTTAATTTGCTTGCGTTATGTGCAGGAAATGATCAGTTAGTCTGGAAAGGGTCCTCTGCAAATGTAAATTTAAATGTTGTCTCCTACTCCAGTACTAGTTTTGGATGCGTCAATTTACATCTCTAGTATATCCGACGATGTTGAAAATGATTTATGGAAGAGGATGTATTAAAGAATAATACTCACGATGCTAGCGTTGGAAAGCGGCAGTCTATATGATCGGGAAGATCATGAACTTTCCAGATTCCATTAGAAATGAGTGTTATTGTCGAGTTCATGGCCAACTTATTGAATATGGGCTCATGGTGTAATCATAAGGGCTGATGTTTGCAGTATTATTTGTATCATTGCCGAGTAAGTGACTTCTTCAGAAGCTGGCCATCAAATAACCGCTCCAAATATTAGCCCAATACTAATCACCACTTCAGAGAGAGTCAAGTGGAAGCTTTGGGGTTGATGCCCCGTCTGTTGTTAATGGCTTTTCTATATGTATATGGCCAATATCGTGAATACCTTATCCGTTCTTGCTTGAAGGTTAAGTTTCCATGATATTTTGGAGTCCATAATATAACCTAAGAACTTCGCGTTATCCAATAACCTGAGTGTGATTCACTTAAGAATTGAAAGAGAGACAAATACACAACACTCCTTTATAGAAGCGTAGTCATGTCTCAAAGAAAAATCGTTCTTTAGGAAAAAAGTTTAAAGTTTTAAATTTTCTGTAAGTTAACAAGATAATTGTATAATATTGTGCACAAGATGTAGAACGATATAACAAATAATTTTGCATTCTTCACTCAAAAATCACGTTCTTTTAAATGTAACTATCTACCTTGTTTACCTAAAAGAAATAAAGAATTATTGCAGCGAATGTTACATTTCAAATCAACACAACTTCTACCCAGATGAGATATTTTTGCGAAATGAATAGAAATAACAATATTTAATAACTACTTCATTTTTGATTGGCTTAAAGATGATCTTTTATTTTGGGTGTATATTGAAGCTAAGCATCCTGATATCCTGCTTTATTGGTATATTTTTTATCATCTTGTATAATTTGTTGTAAAACCTAAAACGAAAAGCAACAACAAATTTTGTTAAAGGCAACAGAAGCAACAAAGAAATAAAAAAAGTGGAAATTGAAGTAAAACTTTTATTATTATAAAAGAAAAGTGAAGAATGACAAGAAATTAAAAAAATAATAATAAAAAATTTCAAATGACAGAAAAAATAAAACAACGAAATGCAACAACGTTATTGACAAAACCGTCACTGTACAGAGTGAACTGTAAACAAACATAAAAACACATACTTACACCACTGACAGTTTGTTTTCAAATATCCCGTTCCGTTTGTGATAAAAGATGGTTTCATTCTTTGCTCTATTTGTTGTTGTTTGTTTTGTATATGTATCTAATCTCTATCTTATTTCGTTGTTAAGGTATATCGATTACAAAAGAGGCACAAATTGCCTCGCTTTTGCTTACGTTTGATATAAAGTTTGAGCGATATTTTAAAGTTTTATGAACTAAAATTGGTTCGTTTCAAATGTCGAATTGGATAATTGTTTAATACATTAATTATATTGCACGTCGTTTATTGCCTTGAGTTTGCGTCACTGGCCATACTTTGCAGTTGAAAGGTATTTGAGTGAATGCAATTTATTGCTTTGTTTTATATGCGCAGCATACAAATAAATTATTTTCATCAAAAATATTTATTTTAGAAATTTCTGTATGTGATTAATTATGTGTAGCATATTGGCCTTTGTACGTTTAGTATTTACTATTTACCTGTTTTTAACTTTTAAATTTTAGCCGTTAACCTTTAGGTTTTATTAAAAATTCTTCCCGAGTTTTTAATTTTTTTTAAGATTTCTTAGCAAATAAAAACCCATTTTAATTTGTTAGTTAAGTACTCGATGAGCACTCTTGAGCAAAATTAATAATTAGGAAACGAAATGCTAGAAAGCAACAAGCTAAAGAAAAAGAGAGAAAGTAAATGACCTTTAATCTGTTTAGCTAAAAAAAAGAGTTAAAATAATGATACAGTGGTATGTCAACTTGATTAAAATCACTTTTTTAGGTTTATTTATTTATAACATTTCATTCTACAATTCAGTAAATTGTCTCAGCGTCATATGACATTATTGAGGCGCGATGTCCTGGATTTAATTCAAATAAAATAAGTAAAACTAAAAGAAGATATTATTTATATAATAACGGCCATATCCATAAACGATTAATTAAGTTAATGTTTGCATTAAAACCGGGTCTCCCATATAGAAATCCAACATTAAACCTACTATAATTTTTTTAGTCGCTTATGAATAAGGCCATAAGTTTATACATATATATATATTTTTTTAATAACAAAAAATACTTTAAAAAAATTTGCTCGAGATTTAAATTCTTTAAATGTTTTTTACAGCTTCTGGTAAGTTATTGTATTCCAGCTATTTCTAGTATTAAATCTACTCTGATATGTAGTAAATGTTATCGTATTGTGTCCAATATTTTGTATCGATTTGAAAACGAAGATCAACAGCTTCATTCTCTGTAAAGCATTTAAAGCTAAGACACTTTTAACAATATATTTATATAGCGATACTTTGGCATACGTTATTGGCAAATTATAATCAATTTCCAATGCTTTATTTTGCCATTGGTAAACAATTTGAATGACTTTAAATTAATGCCAATTTCCCTATTTCATCAAACTTGAACTTATATTTTTATTTTGGCAACAGGGGATATTCTTCCAAATTTACTGCTTATTTAGTAAGCTTTTTAATTTAAAACATTTCTTTTAATATAAAAGAAGGTGTCTTTTACAAACAACAAAATTTTTCACCGTTAAATTTTACTTAAAAAGTGGACTTATTTAACAATGCATTTTAACAAAGTTCTGTCACAGAAATTTTTTACAAATCAAAAATAATGGAATGCTAAAAAATACGAAAAATATAAAAATAAAAATGTATGTAAAATAGAAAAAAATGAATCCCAGATGCAATTAAAAAACGAAGTGCAACATTTTTTGCCCCTTTTTATTGAAAATTTGCAATATAGTGATTTTTTGAAATAGTAAGTTTATTAGAAATAATTGTATCCTCACTTCCGCGGCAAAATTTTTTTCTTAATAAAACTTTGAATAGGAATTTTTTGATAAAAGGTAAAAGAAATAAATGTTGAATTTTTTTTAGAAAAGAAAATAAAATTATAAATTTAAATAAATTAAATAAAAATTTTATTCAAAATGTATTAAATTATATATTTTTAAAACTTTAATTGAAAAATTAATAATTTTTTTTTAAACATTTTTCTTAATTCTTTTAGTAAATTTTGTTAGTAGTTTTAGCTTTTCTGGGTCAAGTAGTCGCATACAATTTCAATGCATTAGATCGAAAGCTGTTAATTGGCTTTATGTTATTTATCTGTCTATTGATGTATATATATTTAATTATATTCAAGAGTTCCTCTTTCTGTTTAATGATTGAAATTCTTCTCAATAAGACAGAATACTTATCGTAATTATAGGTAGAGCGAGAGTTTTACATCGTGTTTATACTTAAATTATGTATTTGCGACGCTTTTTAACATCAGTATCAGTTTTTCAATTGTTAGTGTATTCCTGCCAAATTCTGTAAGGTTTTTTTTAATTGCAGAGGATCAAATTCTGCTGGCTTAAAATAGTTTTTTTTAATTTATAGAATTAATATATATCGTCGTGGTGAATGCAATATGCTGTATGTCACTAAATCATACTTTTGCAGGAAAGACAAAAACTGAATATTTCTGAGAAAAATTTTTTGTTTTAGTTTCGGTGGCTAGAATATAATAATAAATCGCCACGGTTCACACTGTATCCAATGTTAGTATCCAATGCAGAATGACACAATTTATAGGTTTTATCTCGAAAGAACACTCCACGCTACTGTCAAATCAAGCGTGCGATTGACATACGTCCTTTTGCAGTAACCAAAAGAAGCGCGGAAAAGCTCTCTTCTGATTGCCTGAACGGCACGAGATAAATGCAAGTTGTAGGAGCCCCAATTTTGGTTACAACGCTACAATAAAACCAAAATCAATTTTTTTTGACATACAGCTTATTGCATTCACCACGACGATATAATATATTATATTAAAAATAATCGCATTACAAACTTATTCAGGACAAGGCTTATATTTTTTTCTCTAATGGTTATAAAAAAGCGAAGATAAAAAAGAAGAAGAAGAAGAAGATAAAAAACATTAAAAGTTACTTATTTTAAGAAAAATCTACGACACAAAAATATTGGAATCACAAAGATTCAATTTTGAAGTACATAAAATCAAATAGGAGTTTCAACATTTTCTATTTCGTACATGCAACTTTTATTCATGATTCAAAAAAGTAATTCAACTAAAAAACTAAATTTGATTAAAATCTCAGATATATTTTTAATTGTATATATTTTTTTAAGTTACTGGTATTTACTATCATATATAAAAATAATTATCCACTGTGCAGTGGCAATCCAATACTGAGTAGATCGTAAGTACGTCTTAAATATTTTATGATTTTGCAGCAAACTTTAACGCAGCAATACTTAACGTTTGAGGGAAAAGTCAATTTTTCAAATGGCCTTTTGCGGCAGCAAGTAAATATTAATGAAGGAAATAATATCATAAGCTTACCACTAAACAAACAGATACAGAATAGCGACAAAGTACAGAGCAAGACAAAATGATAGAAATTTTTGTTAAAAAATTAAAAACCAAACACGGCAAACAGCCTTGCAGAGAAAAGCTATCACATGGGTGGCCATGATTTATTTATAAATTTCTCCCTGTTGTCCAACTACTTGTAAAAAGGGTAAAAAGTCATTTGTTGTTTAAATTATGCTAACAAATATTTTTCTACTGTATATTGTGTACAGTTTTCTTATCCCTTCTGTTTCTATAATAACTTGTTTTTATTTTGAAATTTATATGATTTTGTATTAAAACATTTCCTCTTAGGAGTTGAATTTTATAGACTTATCATCACCACCACCATCATCATCAGTACTACATATTAGCAATAATGTTAATCCATAACGGCTATGCACTGCAGATACTTATTTATATGAAGTCAAGCCATAAAATACACTCACAAACTCATTTGTATTTTGAACCCAGAAAAGAAAATGTAAAATAAATAAAAAATGAAGAAGGAAAATAGCACGAATGGAGAAAAATAAGGAAAACCTTTCAATTTTCCATGAATTTAGCAAATGAACAAAAAATAAACAGCAGCTGCTAGAACAACGTCAAAGGCAGCAACTAGTTAATAATGGTGGTTTTGCAATACTGGCCAACGTTTCATCAGCCAACAACAACAACAACAACAATCTTAATCAACGAACTCCGCAATACCAACAGCCGTAATAAACACAACACCGACGTCATCATCAGTCTTATTCCATCACCAGCATTATCATCATCGGCTTCAGCATTTTGTTATGTTTTATGCATAAATATAAAAAGATACTTTTGTAAGGGATACTTAAAACAAATCTTTCACCATAATTTCAAGCTAAATGCGTTCAATTCTTTTCTAAAAAAACAACTTTGGTTACTCTGTTTGCCCAAAATAATAAGCAAACTTTAATTTTTAAAATTGATCTCGATTCTTGAAAACATTTTATTCGTTTTATTTATTTTAAAATGACTTTCAACTGAAAACTTGTCTAATGAATTAAATTGTAAGTCAACTATACCTACCGACAAATGAAAACGGCGTAACCGTAACTGTGAATGGGGAGCGATATTGTGATATGATTGTAAACTTTTTAACGCCACAACTGCATGCTTTGGGCTTGATTAACATGTGGTATCAACAAGACGGTCCCACATCGCATGCAGTCAGGATTACAATGGAATTACTACAAGACCTCTTTCCAGAACAAGTTATTTAAAGAAATGGTGACGTTGATTGGCCTCCACGGTCGCCTGGTTTGACTACTCCGGACTTCTTTTTGTGAGGATATCTCATCATATCTCACAAACTAAAAACGCTTGAGCAACGCAATCAAAATATTCCTGAAATGTGCGAAAATGTAATGAAAAATGTGCTCAAAAGTGCTCGCATTTGTGAAGCTGACAAAGGCGGACATTTATCTGATATTGTATTGCATACATAGCTGCCAAGATTAGTTAATTTACCAATATAAGGTCCATTCTCTACATTTAATCAAAACTTATAAACAAACAAAGTAGTATACCTTACCGGCGGGCACCCTGTATCTTAAACATTTATATGCCAATTTTCATGATTTTGTGTAGCGAAAATATCCGGGCCTGCGGAAGTGTGTGGAAAAATGAACATCGTATAAACTGAAAACGGCAAAAAAGTATATGTTTTCACGTATAAACGGAACCTAAGCTTGCCATCCGTAATACGTAATCATAATAAGTAATTAAATAGTTTCAGAAATAACGTAAAACATTAAAATCAAAACGTTTGTCATGACAAATATTTTAAATGTCATTTTTATTCTTATACTTTACTTCATGCATAATCAAAGATGTACCAAATTCATTACGTACAATATACAACTTAACATTTCATTAATTTAGCAGCAACTTTACATGAAACATGATTTCGCACTTAATTATTTACACCCAGTGAAAAGTTGTCTTTAATGAAATATCACGCAACATCATTAACTATTCTTAAGAATAAATTGTGAGTGAAAGTCTATTTAATTTTAAAGTAATCAATGATTGATATCATAACATAAATGAATATCATTAGCATAGGAAAAATATGTTAAATATTGTGTTGTTTCTAGTTTTATACTTGTTAGCTGACTATTCTAAACGATTGTTTATGAACAATGTGGCTGAAATCAATTACATCGATTCAGTATATATTAGATAAAGCTTTTTATTTAAAAATTATGTTAACATTCTGTCCCTTATTGTAATAAAAATAATTATGAAAAGCTTGTCTTATTTTATCCCAACATTTTAGTGCAAATGAAAGTTTTGTTTTTTATTCGTTTATTGTGTTTCTTGTTCTAGTTTTTTATAATCATATTTTAAGCACCTGCCGTTATCTTATTTTAGAAAAAGCGTATCTAACTATAGAGAAGGATATCTTAATAGAAAAACTTTTTAGCCATAAAAACTGTAGATTGGTGCTTTTTTACATATCTTTATACAATTTTTTGTGTAGTACTTAAAAAATTTGTAAATGTTTGATACGCCTCTGGTAAAATATGATAACGAGGTTTTATTTTCAGACAAACTATTTTTATTACTTTTTAAGAGCATAAAACACTTTTTTTTGTAACATATTTCCGATTTCGCCGACTTTGACTCTGCGAACCGGTATCTAGATGAATTCAGAAACAACGATGTGTTCATGTGTGTTTCCATGTATACGCCACTGCCGTGAAAGTTGGCATTAATTAGTGTTAAAATGTTCCCTTGTTCCTTTGGAATATTGTCTCAAGTCCAATTCTTTCTAACTAAAAATATTGAGAACATTAGCCAAAATAATAATCACTTTGGATTAAAAGCTACTAATAGTTATTTATGTTAAATTGAGATTATGATTTTGATAATTATTTTAAGTATGATGAATTTGTTTATGTTTATGTAGACGTGAATGTGAAAGTACTTATATGTTTTTACTCACTGGGGGTTGTGAAAATAATGTAACTTTCGTTACATTAATTTGCATCCCGAAAAGTACTCAATATTTGTTTTAAGTTCGCAATAATTTGAGAAACAACAAGGGAATTTCTTTTCTCTGGCGTTTTTGTTCCATTCATTTTTTCTTTTTTCTTTTTCTTAATTTATAGACACAAAATTTAAAAGTATTGCTTTGCAATCAATCAAAACCAAATGAAAAAGATTGAAAGTAAATTTACTAGTAACAAAGGTACTTTGTAAACCTTTCATATGTTTGTTCATTGAGCCATGTTATGGGCTGTTAACTGAAGTAATAGATTGATGTAGTGTCGCAGTCATAAAAATAATTTTCTTCTTTTACACAATCAGGCACACGGGATTTCAAAAGCCGTCAATCATTGTCACACTTCTTGCTCATCCATTTTCTTTCCCATATATGTATGAACAGTTCATTGTTCATTGTTCATCTTGACGAACAAGAGAGAAAAACTTGAACTTAAGGTTAAATACATATATATATACGACATGCTAAAGGACTACAGGGTGGTGGAAATATATTTTTTTAAATAAGTTTTGGCCGAAGTAAAACAAGTTTGTGTAAAAGGTTCGCCGGTGTCACTTGGCCTCTTCGAAGCAGCAATTTGACCGCATTAAAATTGTTCCTGTAGGTGACGTTAATGACTGATTCTATGCAAATATCCCAGGAAGGTTCTACATCCTTATGTCACATATCCTCGAGCCAATCAAGAGATTGAATCAGAAACCATCATCAAAAATTCAGTTGGAAAATCGAGATAATCTTTTCTGAAGCCGGACGGGACAGCTAAATGAATGGTATCGTGCTTCGTAAACAATGGGAATATTTGTTATTTTTAATAGAACCATAATATTTTAAATAAATTCAATTTAGTAAATTTTGTTTAATTTTTGAAGCGATACTTGTATTTGCACTACCCGTCGTATGCAGAAGTAAATGGTTTAGCAGTATTTATATATTCGTTTGTTTAATAGAGTTCTCTAAGTACATAAAAAAGATTGATTCCTTAAATTTTAAAATGATTGAACACATTCCAAAAAGCGTGAATCTATTTTTCTCTAGTAAATTTTTAAATTAAGATTTAGTAAAATTAAAAATAAAAAAAACTTGCATTATTTTTTAATGTAGGTCAAACTGGCTTTTAAATAGAACGCTCATGAGAATAAGTGATGCTGAAAAGGATCAAAATATTAATTCACCGTAATGTTATATTTTATTTAATAATAAAATATATTTCTTAATTGTAATATATCATTCGAGAGGGAACAATTTAATTTAAAAAAAAAAACAGGACAAACATAAAATTAAGTCCTTCCAAACAAAAGAACAAGATTGCTAATCATTTCATAAATGGCAGAGTTCTGAGAAAACAAATATTAAAAATAAATACAAGCGAATTGATAACATTATTTGAAGTCAGCTAAAAACCATTTTACAAAATGCAATTTCATTGAGCTCGAAAGTTTTTTTGTTGTATTTAATCATTCTATAACCATTCTAGAATATATTTTTGTCAGCCTTTTGTACAAATAAATACTTGAATTTGTGCAAATCCCAAAAAACCAATATCTGACATTTATTTGAAAAACACATTAAAAGCTATAAAATGAACATTAAAACTAAAAGAACATGTCCTTCGATGTGTTCTTGGAAGCAGTATTTTATTCGTGCTACTTAAATATTTAATGAAAATGAAAATCTGTACGGGAGCAATTGCAAGTAAGTTAACTGCCCAGGCATCGCTCAAATTAAGCAATGTTGTAAATATTAACTTTCAATTAATTTTATTGATATTAAGTAAATAAAATGCTAAAGAGAAAAAATATTTAAAAGTACAAAGTAAATGAACAAGTGCTGCAGAAATAAATTAAATAAAATAAATTATATTAAGGGCTGGGAAAAGAATATTAGGTAACAAAAAAATATTTGACCAATAAAAGAGCACAATATTCAATCAAAAGAGTAGTTACTTAAATCACAAATCTTTTGTTGGAGTTATAAGTTGGTCAAAAGTTGTAGGTAATTTTTATAAAAACAATTGCTTAGAAACATGTCTATGTGGTAGTTATCAACAGCATGCAGACAACTAATAACTATTGCAATTGATGGGGAATTGGAAAACTATATCAAATACATATTTAATATAAAATTAATTACTGAAAATAGTTAGTTAATTTGTGTATTAACTTTAATCTACATTTATGCTTAACTTCATTCTAACGCGATCGTTCATTTCCTCGTTGTACTCAAAAATCCTTGATCAAACAATATAATTAAAATTTGTTTGATTAAAGATTTTTGTCTAAGACGACTGAACGAATTTAATCCGAAATTTAAAACTAACATGTTTTCATTACAGATTCGATTAATTGTTTGACTCCTGCCAATTACCAAAAAATATTACCAAAATGTCCTGCTTCCTTCATAGTGTTAAAAGTATACATCACATGATCTGAGATGTAAGCAGTAGTTTCATAGGATATCGAACCGGTATGCTCTCACAATGTCAGCAGGTGTTACCAACTAACATTTCAATTATAAAAAAGCAGAGAATGAAGCGAAAATGTACAGTACAAACCCATTTATACTTGTAACCATTGGGTTTTATAGACGCCAAAATTTTATTATAAATAAATAAACGCCACAAAACCCAGCAGAAATTCTGACAATATTTATTAAAAATAATCGTTCCATTCCATTCGCGGGAATTGCGTCAAATATATCCTAATTGTCCAGTGCCTCATAAAACCACAAGTTATCGTTTACATGCGAATTTTCAACAGTACGGTATGATAGCAGACAGGACTCCCTTCATTTCGGATGTCTCGTAATACTAAAAATGTGGCTCTGGTTGCGATAGTGTTGTAGAGTCTCCTGAAACATTAATTCGGAGACGTGGTTCCCAGTTATATATTTCTGCACGCAGTTCAAGGCAAATTTTATAAATTTATTTGAAAAATTTTCCGTAAATAATTTTGTTAGTCCAAAAATTGTTACCAACAAATCCTGATTAATGAGTTGAGTACAATAATGCAACCCTAAGGTTGTCTGGTGAATTGAAGATTTTTCGTCTAAATTGATAATGAGCAGTGAAGCCAATTTTGTTTTCAGTGGCCACGTCAATAAACACAACATTTGGTTTTGGGAAACACAGTATCCTCAATTAATTCATAAAACAGCATTGCATCCACTAAAAATAACTGTATGGTGTGGTATTCATGCTGGAAACATCATTGGTCTCTATTTTTTTTGAAAATTACGAAGGTGTGGAGTTACTGCTACGGTAAAAAGGCTTGATTAGAAATTTTCTTGTGCCTCAAAAGGAACAGCAAAGAGTAGAGAACAGGCCGTATCAGCAAAATGTGTGGTAACAATTCAATTATTGAATGACACTTTCTCACGTAGAATAATTTCGCATAATGGTGATTTAGCATGGCCAGCTAGATGTCCGGACTTATCCGCACCAGAACTTTTCTTATGTGTTTTTTTTTAAATCAAAAAATAATGTGAGTAAGCCCAAAACAATTCAACATCTTAGACAATATTCGTCACAAAATTGAAAAAATTCATCTTGAGGTGTTTGCAGGATGTTATGAAAATGCCTTAAAAAGATCCAAAAGTTGCATAGCGAATCCCGGTCACTATTTAGCCGATTTTATTTTCCAATAATTTCGAAACAAAAATGTAAGGACCAAGTAAACTTTTTATGAAAACCAAACTTACTTACCTTTTCTTTGAACAAAGTTATAGGCAATCGAAGTGGTAGCAGGACTTTTGCCCCACACTGTATTTGTAAATCTAGTGCGTGCTACACTAATACTGCTGATTTTTAATTGAAAGTATAGTAAATGCTCATTATAATTTTTTATTTGTGCACTCGCCAACTGTTTTAAATTTCTGAAAGAAAAACTTTTGATAATTATTCTATTAAATTATATTTTATTAAAATCGAATATAACAGTGTTAAAAACCATAAATGAACTAAAAAACACAACTTTGAACTAACATGAAATATAATATGTATAAACTTTTTTTTGGTTATAACCATATATTTCGCATATTAGCAAAAAAAACTTTCCGCATCAAATTTATATTTTAAATCAATACAAAAAAAATATTTAACATTTAATATCCAATTAACTTTCATATACAATGGTATTTATTTTGAAAAAAAGGCTAAAATAGTCACGCAGCCAAAGTACTCAAAATGATATATTTGTGTACATATTTCATTGCAATAAATTGTAACCACATTTAATTTCATCGCTTGTTGTCCGTCAACTTTTTCGAAGAAGTAAAAAAAATGTTTTTCTTTAATTCTTTTTAATTGCGTATACGACTATAAAATGCCATAAAATAATAAAAAGTTATATCCCTAAAGTACAATCGAAAAAAACCAAAGTGTTTTGCGCATTTGAAAAATAATAAAATCCCCTTGTAGATGTAAGTAGTGCATGATATGTTGGTAGAAACACACATTACAATTTAACTTCTTAGATTTTACGCATTCGATGTCATAGTGACGTCATTGTTCACTGTATAATTCAATTACTCATTTTTTTCTTTCTTTTGTTGCTCACTTTATTATTTTAGACTTGAGTTATCTCTCTATATTATTACTAAACATAAAAGTTTTTTTTAGATCCCTTTTACGGCCATAATACTGAACCGATTTTGGAGAGATTTACATTATATTATCTTAATTTTATTTAAATCGGTTCGAAATTTTAGGAGCTATAAGCGTTTAAAACACAATTATTACACATGCATATATCAGCTTCAATAAGAAAAATAAACAAAGCGTGCATATGTGTTTGTCCAACTTGAGTCGACCGCTGGCAAAACTAGTTATTTTCATTCTGACTTCGATAATTTGTTTATTACCAGTTGACCCGGCAAACGTTATTTTGCGTTATAACTTATTCCAAGTAAACATATTGGTTAGAAGACGGCATGGTCCATTGAACGTCATTTTACTGCCTTGCCAGGTTATGCACAATATATGTTAAAAATTTCTGCTAAATCCTTTCAGAAAAGGATTTTTTATAGCAAACATTTGTGGTAAAATATCAAAATTTGATTTTCCCACGCAACTCCGCCCACAGACCAAAAATCAATATGAAATATACTTTACGACCTCATCTTATACTTGTACCTACCAAACGCACATAAAACAATTTCATAAAAATAAAGCACTGTGGCACAAAAATGTTATGTATAAGATTTGTGTTTTGATTTATATCCCTTTTTACGAAATTTTTTCTTTAAAATTTAATTTTTAAAAATATAATTTTTGGCTTTAAAAGCAATCAAATTTTCATAATTTAGAACTACAAATAATTATTTTGTGGACAATTACATAATTTTATATGTAAGTGAAGTGGGAAAGCAAGAAGAGGACGATATTAGATTATTTATTAGCAAAAAACAATCAATTATAGAAATAAATAATTGAATAAAATAACATAAGCACAGTTATTCCAGCAAGACACAGCAAGTAAATTTACATAACTTTCTTAAGTACAACAAAATAAAACCTAATAAGGAAAGGAATTAAGATTTAAAACAAAAACAGCAGCAACAATAAAACATACTTACTATAAACACATTACGATTATTGCAATGGATGGCGAAAAGTAGAAACACAATTAAATAAATGTTATTGCCAAATGCTACTGCCATTACTACTAAACGTTCACATTTTAATTACAGTTAAATATCTTTTACCATTTTAATGGCCATAAAGGTACAACGTAAAAAGTAACACAATTCAACATCAAAAATACTCGTATAATTATGAAATACATAAGTAAACAATAACATAAATATAAAACAGAATAATTTTGAAAGGAAACAATAATAAATAGCAAAAAAGACAACAAATATCAATGTGTAGGACCAGGTGTACCTTTCAGTTTCTTTGTAATAGCTTAAAAATATGTTTTACCAATGTTTTCCGTTTAACTTCTTGTCCAAACAACCAGATGCTTGCTAATTAAAAAAAAATATAATAGTTTTGAAAAAAGAAAAGAACAGCAATTGTTTTTTAAATGGGATTTATTTTTCCAAAATCAGTATGACTTACTACAAGTCTTTCCAGCAAAAGCTTTGATGCCAAGGTAGTGAGTTCAAAAGCTAAAAAATACACCCTTCACTTTTTCATTTCAATTAATTACATTAACATGGCGATGTCACCACACACGCTTATGAGCGATTAATTAATTTGTGGAAGAATTAATTATATTAATAGGTTAACTGATTAATCCAAAATGAGCCGATGGGATAAATTATTAAAGCTGTTTTGCTCCATATCCTACAAGGATTATGAAAACTTACAAAACAATTATTAAGTACTACATGTGTGTCAAAAGCGGTTAATACTATCTTTCAAAAATAAGGTTGACGGAGTCATTTCATTTTAATATTTATTAAATGTACATTATTTAAAATGAAGTTGTATTAATTTGTGGATTAATTTAAATACTTATTCTCGCTCTGATCAATGCAGGAAAATATGTATCTCTATTGAGCCATTTAAAATGCAAACTGTTAATTATGATATTGTCGATATAAGTCTTTTAGATCTCCAATATAAAATAATAGCTAAATGGTATACAAGAAAACATTAACTGAAGTCATAACACAAGTAGTTCTTCAAGAGATCTCTTTATGCCGACCAAATCAGAAGACATGAGGTATTCTTCCAAGAAATACCACAAAATCAATATTTATTCCTGAACTAAGTATTCTTTTCACTTTGTCCACGTCTTGTTGTCTTTTTTCCTTTGTTTGATATAAAAGTACTTTTCCACATTTTAACACAACATAAAACTTTAGCTCATAACAATAAATTTCAATGAAAATTAGTTTTCTTTTTTGTAAGATTTTACTTTTTTGTTGCTCAAACAATTTATTAACGATGGACAGCATCCGAGGAGACACATTTAATCAGTGCAATAGTACATGCTCGCCAGATTCCTAGAATCATGAATCATGAAACTGCAATATGTACCAGTATCACGCCAACGAACTAACACTGTTGAATTGAAATATTGAGAGCAGACAATGATTCTGTAAGAACAAAAAGAATACGAAAGAGCCAAATGATAATAAAATGGGAAAGAAATTGCTTGGCTAAAAAAATCTATACAGTACTGTAAAGAAACTAAATAAATTCAAGTAGCGAACGAAGCAATAGATGACACTCACCAGCTCACCAGATGATGACGACAATGAAGATGACGTTATTGCTTTGAGAATTGCCAGAACGTGTGCTTGTTCTGCTGTAACGTTTGTGTTAAATAGAAGTTGACAGCTTGATTTGTTAGAAACATAGAAAAACAGCGAAAGATTGATGGAATGTCAGCTGCGAAAGACAGTTGCAGTTTATTGGCCGCATTAGAGTTGAAACGCAAAACAAAAACTGCGTCAAGGATATTTTGATATGTATAACTATTTATGATTAGCAAATGCTTAAGTTAATAAAGAATAAAAGTAATTGTTATAGCTACGCATTTTTAGAGAGGGAAAAGATACTTGTGTATTAAGGTGGGTCGATTTAGCAATCGATTTTTCGAAAGCTTTTGGCATGAGAAAAAAAACTTCCACTACACCATATCAAAAATATCATTTTCGAGGTGCCCAAACTTAAATTTTTTTAATTTTTCTCAACTTTTAAATCGGGTGATTGAATTTTTTTAAATATTAGCTAATTATTTTTGAATTATTATTGAATTATTTTAAATGAAATTGAATTATTTATTAATGAAAGTTTGAATTATTTATTAATGAAAATGACAGATTGCTATTATTTGCCGATAGGAAAAAAAATGTGTGAAAGAAAACCTTAAAAATAAAAGTTGAGAAAAAGTTTAAAAAAATTTAAATTTTGATAAATTGATAGTACAATATCGAAAATTTTTAATATTTACTAATCGTGTATATGATTTTTATAATACCCTCTGAGTTTTTGCGTTTGTCTTTTCGAAGCGCTTGTTAACTTTGTATACGTTGCTTAAATTGCATATAAATAAAATGAATTACACACAAATTTATTTATTTAATTATTTTTTTACACACCCTTTTTACGCAATTTGTACGAATAAGAATAGAAATATATTGCTTAAAGATAAACACTACATAGAATTTTCGACTTTCTGACTAATTCTGAATTGCCACTTTCTTCTTAATCGAGTCTTCTTCAAACATTTCTGTTCTACCAAAACTAAAAAACTACTACTTCATCCAAAGTCGTTGGCAATTGGCATTGATAATTATTTTCAGAAAGTAAAATTTTTCTTTGAAGCTCAATGACATCAGCATTGTTTATGTGACCAGCCTTATTAATGTTCATTTTTTAGTTTCACTGTATAGGAAAATTCCTTAAAAATAGCAAATATTAATAAGAAATGCTGAAATTAATTTTTTTGTATCAATTTGCATTTTCATCGTTATTATTTTATCCAATATGAAGATACGAAAATGTTTTTCTTAGGAGCTATTAATTGGCGATCAAAAATACATATCACAACGTAGTTATATCTCAAAATACGTGATTTTTAGTTAAGAATGCAGAATAGAATTATTCATCTTCTGTAAAAAATTCATATAAATATATTGTTTACTCACCTCTTGAGGGCAGAATATTTTTTTATTTTTCGATTGAGCTGTGAATAAATTAAAAACTTTAAACTCGTTTTCTGCAAAACGCGTTTTTCGAGATACGACTATGTTGCAATAATGGAGCGATATGACAAATATTTTCTACTCTTTAAATTTCATTAAATGTTAAAATTTCTTGCAATCATAGAACATTTAGTTAAAAATCACTTACAACGCAGAAAATTGCAAAATTCTTATAAAATTGAAAAATACGCAAAAAAAATTAAATTCTCTCAAAAGTGTAGAAATGTAAAACCAGTAAAGAAATCAAATCAAAGAAAAAGTTAATTCTCACAGAAGACAAAAAAAATTGCTAAGCAATAGGAATACAGTCTTTGATTTTCTAATAAGACGTTTCATTTTCAATAGTTTTCCATTTTAACAGTTGTCACGGCTCAAACTGTCACCTCTTGGTGAAACTGATGCATTTGTGGTAGTCCAGAAGCTCCTCTGTACTTTGTTTGAAGAAAATCCGACATGCCGCTTTGAAATTCTCGAGGACTTTTTAAATATTTATTTTTTTTGTTATTTCAATATATTTTATTCTCCTTTATTGTATTTTAGGCAATTACACAGAAAAATCAATTGGGAATAAACTCAACAAGGAAATTTATGCTAGGAGCTGGAGAAAAAGAAGCTTAATTGGCTTTTTAGAAAAACCAGAAAAACCTAAATCGACAAAAAAAAAATTATATATAAAAAATCCCTAAAACACGCTAAAACTTATGAATAAAAAATGCGCTTAAAGTATGTAAACAGAAAAACAACAACAGTAAAAATCTCTATATTTTTTTTTTTGATACATAGACATCAATATATAATGTAAACATCAGGAATTTCTTTTAAGTTCAATTCAGTATTGGACCCAAAATTAAACAGAATATATGTATTTAGGTATGATTTAATAATTATTGCATTATTATTTAAATATATTTAATTAGTATATAGAACTTCAACTATATTGTATATTATATACTTTAATGTACATTCATAATTTATTCATTTAGCAGGTATCGTAACTTCCTCATTGCCAGCAGAATCGGAAGTATATATATAATAATTATTAAGCATTTTTATTCTATTACGATTTCTTCATTTAGCTTTAATTTTTTTTATGATACAACACTAAAAAGTCTTTCAACCTCAGCGTTACGGAAAGGTAACACTAAATTAACCGAATCAAGATATGTATTTTCATTTCATTACAGCGCATTCTTAAATTGTCGCAACTCCATTCAAAACTCAGCTGTTGATATAACATTTATCCAATTATAACTTTAAGGCTTTCGCCATTGGATTTCAGGCAACGTAACTTTGTCTCCAAAGTATTTAAGTTAGGTCATGGAATTTATTATTTAATATGTTTCCAAATGATTTTAATGGTTAAAGCAGAAAATAAAAATTTGAAAAAAAACTTAGACTTTTTGAGGCCTCACTGATTATAAGGATAATCACAAATACAAAAAATAATAATAAAATCAAACAAATGGTAAAGCCTGATGCCGGTTTGTTTTTAACCTAACTGAAGTTATTTATACTCTAAGCAAATGTTTAAATAAATGAACAGTTTAAAATTCAAACAACAAAATTATGGCAAAAATTAAACACATTAAAACAAAATTAATCGCATTTAAATCGTTGTCATAAAAACAAATAAAAAAAATATATATAATAAAAAGATAACAAAAAACATAATCGCTTTTAGTGTTTTATACGGTTTTTTGTTTTCAATTTGTATCTAAGCTTGGTTTTTTTAACAATCTTTTATTGTTGGCTCTATGTATTTCTTTTATTCTAGTGCCATAACAAACTAAATTAATTCATTTTGAAAATCTCTAAATCCCAAACGCACTGAGCCGTATTAAATTTTTAAATCTGTATTTCATTTTAATTCTGGCATTTGCCAAGAATTTCTTTTATATTTTTTTATTCCTTCTTTCTTTTTACAATAATAGAAATATTCGTACATGCATTGAGAAGCACAGACGACGCAGCACTAACAGACAAGTACTCGTACAACATGTTTTCAGCATTGGTATTATATAAGAAGAAAAAAAAAAATACAGAGAGGGGAATGATATCAAATAGTATAATTCGTGCTACAAAATATAATACAAGTCATGTTTTTAAAAACGAAATGAAATGCAACTAACTGTTACAATGACTTCTGTAATAGGATTGTTTATGTGCGAGTATGAGTCCTGTTAAAATAAATCTGTTTTCAGAGAACAGGAAACAAGCTTTAGCTTTTTATAACAAATTCATTTACATAAGACTCGTGTGTACAATGTTCATATTATGTACATATGTATGTATATATATTCTTATTCACAAACATATTCAAACATCCGTGCGAAATACAAATCTTTAGTCCTTAACTTAGCGTAAAAAAGCCATAAGCTTAAGAAA
The DNA here is from genome assembly GCA_956483585.1 of Gymnocheta viridis. Lineage (NCBI taxonomy): Eukaryota > Metazoa > Arthropoda > Insecta > Diptera > Tachinidae > Gymnocheta > Gymnocheta viridis. The sequence continues at coordinate 122,817,807 of OY101440.1, forward strand.
ATCATAAGACAGATATTCTACGCAAAGAAAAATATGGTTGAGTATCATAAAATATATTCCTTAAATGCGGTTGTGAGAATGTCATATTTTTGTCTAATTAAGCCGTCACAATTATTAACGAGTCCTAGCGAAGCCAAGGATATCAACAGCGAGAGCGATATAGATCAATGATAGTATATTTCATTTTGGCCAAAGAAAACGACACACACACTAAACAAAGATCGTCACAATGGAAATTTTTCGTAAATGATCCCTTTGCATAACACTGTTGAGTATGATAATAAATTCTACAAAGCAAAATCATTTTATTTTAATTTAATGGATTTCAATTATGTTCTTACTGGTTATATTATAATTCCAAACGATCGAGTGTGGTGATCCTTCTTGATTAATTATAATATTTCATTTAATAAATATTGATAACACTTAGTAAAGCATTCAGAAACTTTATGATATGACATGAACAGAAGCAGGATTCATATCGCTACTAAATGGAATTGCCGATGAACCTTCAAAGATTATCCTATTTTTGGAAGACAAATCCAAATTATGGTTTCACCAAATTGAAAGTCACCAAGATGGTACGAAATATAATTTGACATTAGTCACATAATGGACGAACCCCAAAAACAAAACACTTTGATCAGCCTTGTTTAATATATTTCAAGATTCTGACGAAAAGAGGCTGCAGAAATTCATATAAATAAATGTATCATTATGGTAAAAGCGTCCATCGCTAATGTTACGTGAAGTGAGACTTTTCGGATTCAGCAAGATATCTTATAATATTGTTACAAAATTCATATGTAGATTCATATTTAACGAACATGAAAATACAGCGTTCATTATGTGCAGTTTAATCAACCGTGTATGCAAGATGGGTAGCACAACATGATATGAAATTCAAATTAACGGAAATAGAACACTCACTAAAATTATATTTATAAGCAGCAACGAGAATTGTCAAGACTATTCGAGAAATCTATATGATAAATATTGATAGCAACTATGATCTCAATTGATGGCAGTTTAAGTTGATATAAACTTAAATTCGCAATACTTTCTAATTGTAGATACAGCTTTCTAGTTCATCCTCAAACCATCTAGAAAAGCTGTATAATGCCAACGCTGCATAAAGGCTACTATACATTAATAAAAATCACATCAATTACTAAGATGGTATTAGGAAAAATTTTTGTATGCATGAAACCGACTATGATAAATGGAAAATCAAAAAATTTAGATTTTTGGTATTCTTAACGAGTGGTTTTGATTAATTTATAGGTTTTAATCTTCATGCGCGCATGCAATTTTAACGAGTTTTCAAACAAAACAGCCGCTAAAAATGTCGCATTAACGAAGACGTATTTTGGATGAAAACAAGTGCTTTGAATTAAAAAGAAAAAAATTAACACTTTGTATCGTTTTTGTATTTTGTTGCTGCCGCTTCAAAGTAAACTGCAAAATGAATGCTGGACATGTGTTCAAGCAAGATGTCAAGCCTTTGACAAACGTAAAGTGCCCTTAACAATTGGGATTAGTAGTGAAAGAGACACAGCATTGTACACGTCAATAAGCAAAGATAAATTACTTCGTGTATTTATTCTTAAAGTGCTATAAAATAAATAAACAGTATGAGCATAAACCTGTTTCTATATTATTTTTAACAAATTAAAAGAACCTGAGCAAGCAAACGTTTACGAAAAGATCGAAACATAACAATACCTTAAATCTTTATATTTTCAGCGCTTCTTAATATTAGTTCAAAGCTGTCTATCAACAACTTTATGGAACTACTTGCAAGTCCATTTAATAAATAGAATTTGTTTAATTTTCAAGCCAAGAATAGGAAATATATAGAGATCTGGTCATTTTGGTTAATAAAGCCAAAGAGCAGTTTAACAAAAAATTTACTTTGGCAGTTAGCATATATTTTGCTAATGTATAAAAGTATAACATTATTTCAACGTAAAGAATATACATCAAGCTACTAAGATAGTGTAATTTGAAAACAGGATTTATTCAGAAACGTATATTGAAGTTAATATTCACGAAAATGGAAATCAAATGTTCAGAAACAACTGTTTTGGAATTACAATTTTTTCGCCTTTAAAAAGCAAACTATTTTTGCAATTAAATAAAATTGGAAATATGACCCTTTTCTTTTATGGTGTAAATTAAATGAATAACTTCAGGAAAGTATTCGCGAGTATGATGTAATTAATAAAATTTCCTTAAACTTTTGTCAAATGCAACGAAATTAAATTAATTAAATAACACTTAATTTCCTAGAACTATAATATAAGGTTTTTAATATATTAGTATTAATTTCAATTTATTTATAAATGTAAATAAATCTTTGAAATGTATATGACATCGTACTAGGTCTTTTAGTAACAAAATTAAAATGTTTATTATATATACAATTATGTTGAAGAATGTGTATCTTTAATATCAATTAAATTAAATTAGTTCAGTTTGTTAGTCTAAATAAGATTATGTACATATAAATCTAAGTTTTAAAAGTAAACATTCTCAAAGACACATTCAATACATTGTATATGAGCACTATTATACTAGACGTCAAATAGATATGGAAAATCAATTATATAAATATGTATAATTGAATACGCAATTAAACTTAAACAGGTGAAATATGTGTTGAAAAATTATCCTCTTTATGGCTTGTTGTATGTAGATGTTTGATATAAAATTAGGGTAAAAAATTTCTACCTCCTCTATAGCATTCTCACGTCTTGACATCTACTCATGCTTGTGTCGGTTTATTTTACCAGAACTGTATCAAATATACTGATTAAAACCTTATTATGATTGTAAAATTTTCTATATCGAGTTCAACGACATCATCAACATCATCAGCAACATCATTATACTAGACGTCAAATAGATATGGAAAATCAATTATATAAATATGTATAATTGAATACGCAATTAAACTTAAACAGGTGAAATATGTGTTGAAAAATTATCCTCTTTATGGCTTGTTGTATGTAGATGTTTGATATAAAATTAGGGTAAAAAATTTCTAGCTCCTCTATATCATTCTCACGTCTTGACATCTACTCATGCTTGTGTCGGTTTATTTTATCAGAACCGTATCAAATATACTGATTAAAACCTTATTATGATTGTAAAATTTTCTATATCGAGTTCAACGACTTGTAAGCAACATCATTATAAAATGCATTATAAGCTGCGATAGTCGTAGAAGAAATTTTGATAACCGTAATAATGCCAAATCTTTTATGAAAAATATTAAAAAAAGTAATGATTTAAATAAACTTATTAACTCATAATTTAATTAATAAAATTTAAATTGCGAAAAATTTTCGCGGGACATATTAATGACGTCGATCAGAATTTTCTGATTAGTATTAAATGAATATTTGATTTTCTCCGACAATATACCAACGAGTCTGTTATTAATTGCATTAAATTTCAAAAGAAAAAATCGTAAAAAAAATTAAATACCAAAAAAAAAAAATTCAACAGTTTCATTGGACGAGCTCAATATATGGACATTGTTGTAATAATAATATTATGACTGTGTCCTACAAAAATATTACTGTAGCTGTTAATGTAATGAACAAGTTATTGATTGCTTTTTATCATTTAATTATTACAATTCAAAAGAAATGCAATATGATTGAACCACAAGCAAAGTTATGCAAATATACAGAAATGATTTTGTTCTTGGAAATAATTATTAGCTTTTTCTATAATAATGTTTGTTATAATTATTATTTGTTTAGTATTAAAAACAAACTTAATATTTAAGATCAACCCATAGTCGAGCTGCGACTTTACCATCACTAAAACTTGCAACACTGGCTTCTTGAGTATTTAATGAAGATAATGACGTGGAATCATTGTTGCAGAAGCAACAATATGAGTCATGCACTGTTTTGATAATAACATAACAATATGTTTTGACTTTAACTATACTTTTCAAACATATTATGATGCGACTGTAAGGTTATAGTATTAACTAAAACACAATATAATTGTAGTTGCCTCAAACATGTTTTTCCTTTCCATCTGCAAGTTTCTATTTACATTAAAAAGTGCCAATTAGAGTTCAGTCACAATCAACTTTTCTTTATTCATATGACTTGGAAGGCAACCAACCATCATCCATTTATACAAAACAAATCATACAATTAATATTAACAATCTCTATCGAACTAAGTACATTTTCAACTTTGTGTGTGCTAATACGCAGCATAAACTGACAGACAAACCCACTTTAGTTGTTAGTGAATTTATCTATTTATCTGTCATACTATCTTTCCATCTACTCAACGAGTTTAACGAAATAACAACAACAACATCAACAATTGTAATAAAAATAATTTCTATTTCTAAACCTACACTGTGATTACGTTTTAAATCTATGTAACTAGCTTTTTGACTCTAGTTATGTACGTACTTGTTTGTATGTACTTACGAGTACGAATGTATTTGAGTACGACTCCCACTCTGTTTATGCAGATTTGTACGTATGTGCATATGTATGTTTACCTACTGTCTCTAATATTTCTAAATATTTCTCTTCGTTGACATGAGTAAACACTAATTTAGTTTGTATACAATTGACATACATTAACTATTGATACATACAGATTTTCACGCACATCACGTTCATTTGCTTAAACAACATCATAACTCAATGAAACACATTCCTCCTAAAAAGTGTTTAAAGTTTTTAATTTACTAACACACACCTCAATGGAAAACTAAAGAAATTGTATTTTCTCAATAGTTGAGAAAACCAGATATTTATCTGAATTATTTAAACAAGATGAAAAACTATATGATGTATAATTTTTAATGCTTAACTCAAATACAATTTTTTTAAGTTATGATGGTTTTTGAGCAAATGAGCGATATGCATCTGTGCGGCAAACATGCCACATTTTATCAGATGTATTACAAAAAGCATTACTAAGTACGAAGGTGGTCTCGAATGAAGCTATTTAAAACGGTATTGGTCAATAATCATAGTATTTTTTTTTAAATTTAAAAATAACTAATTAAAAGTGCGTTTTAAATATACCAAGTTTTTCTTTTCATGAAAAATCCTGTTTCATGTCAGCTTTTTGTACTCTTTTAAACAATTTTCGTTGGAATTGTTTCCAAAATAACATTAATTCTATGTAAATTAATTTTATTTTTATTAAATAAGTTTTCACTTTTATTTAACATCACAAACAAATTATTTTTCTAGTTTTGCTACTTCTTGTTCATTCATGTTCTTTTTTTCTTTTCTTTTCTGATAATACACCAAAGATTTTTGATAACAAGTAGTTGCGCGCTCGGAACCCAAAATATGTTACCCTGACTAAGTATTTAATGCCAACTATCTGTATGTGTATAACCTTCTTAACCTATACTTACTTTTTGACTATAATTTTTTTTTTTTTTTTTTTTTTTTTATCTTGGACCAGCACTCAGGGGATGACCCCTACACATGCAATGCATTGTGCTGGAACTAGTGGAAAGGGATAGTGATAGATATGAAAGGAAGTGAAGCTTCATTCGTTCTTTACAACTCTGCTTTTTTTTTCTGCACGTTTATTCGTAGAGCAGTGTTGCAGCGCCTCTGGTGGCGAGGAGGACATTACGAGTTTTGAAGCTGTGTTTAGTTTAGTAGCCACTTCTTTTTATTAATTTTATTTTACTTCGCCGTTGATTGTGCTACTCAGTACCAACGAAGGAGGGCGCTCTGATGTTACATTGGAATTAGTATCAGCTGAAGTTGGTACTGTTCAGTGACCAGTGACCATGCCTTCGCCACTGAAACCTTCCGCCAACAACTGACACACCAATGCACATCAGAGAAATGCGTGGTGTTTTTATTTTATGACTCTGTCTGCCACTGGGTTTGAACCCAGGTCCTTCGGTTTGTAGTCAACGTGCTTACTACCTGAGCCAACGCCACCCTCAAATTGACAAATAGTAAATAAAATGTTTTTAATTTAAAGTTATTTCTAAAACAAACCAACTTTATTGTTTGACTACGGTTATGGGTCATTGTTTTTATATTTTGAAATGGTATTTTAAACTCAATAATATTTTTATTATCAGACAATCAAATAAGAAAGCTAAGATCTTATTTGCTTACAACTGTTACCCAATTGAAATAGCAAATAACTAAAATATAGCCAAGGCAGACAATCAGGTAGTAGCACTAGAATTGATGGAAAACCTGCATACATGTCAAGAATTGTTAATATTGATGAAATACTCATAGAACTCAAGATTTTTCCGATTGAAATGTCTTTTGCAGCGTGTTTTGTTTTGAGAAAACAAACTGCCAGGATTTTAACATGTAATATACGAAGAAAAATAAAGAAATATATTTTTTATATTTACTGTAAATCCATGTTGAGAAAATTAAATGGAAAATAATACGCAGAATAAAAGAAAAAAAGTACAACAGGAACAGCCCTCGTGGCTTTTCAATTGTGTTTACTCTACTATTATATAAACTCGTTTCAATTTTACTATCGAGAACAACATAAATATATATATCTGAAATCTAGTGTGCCTTATAGAAAAGGTGAAATATATATATATATATATATATATATATACATATATACATGTTATTCTATTTGAAATTACTACAGTAAACGTAAAGTAAAAGTTTTATTTTCATTAAAAACCGAAAATAAATTAACAATAAGACAATGCAAGTTCAAAATAATTAAACCTCCCAACTCACTATCGAACCATTTCGCAATTTTTAAAAATCGCAAAGAAAACTTTAACAACCAAAAACAGAAATATGCAAAAATTAAAAATTAGCGTTAGTTTCGAATACAACGATTTAAAAATAAATAAATAAAATACAATAAAAAATTATTAAAAATAAACATTTATTAGCACAAATACTTTTTTCGCATTTAAGAGCAGGGCTTTTTTGTCGCTTATTTGTAGACAGACAGCTGCATGAAAAAAAGGAGAAGCATGTTTGAGTATGATCGGCTTTTTTTTGTATCATACTCGACTCTGTTCATTGCATTGAAGAAACGATGAGTTAACATGTATGAACTATAAACACCAACAAGCAACTGTGACCATGAACATGAACACAAACAAGCACATACGCTTATGGACATCAACACAGTTCAACACAATCATAATAACTATGAGCAAACACAAACACGATGACATGTTCGAAGAATCAACTACAAATACAGGAAAATAACTTTTTTTTAAACAAAACAAAAACATTCGCTCCACTTTTTTAATACAAAAAACGAACTAAAATAGGAATTCATAAAAACAACAATCTCTATATGCATGTACTATATGCATTGTTCGAAAACAACCATATGCCCACGAACACGGGCACGTATTCATGAACACAAAAATACATTCAGTTAATAACGAACAGAGTTCATTCGTTGCTGGTATGAACAAACTTTTGCTTACTGACGGCACAGTTAAATCAAACAAGAAGAAAGCAACATTGTGTTCAAACATATGTATACATTTCATAGTGAACAAATGAGCATGCAGCTCTCTATTATTTGTACTTGTATTATACAAGTTGTATACCTTGTATTTGTTTAGTATGTTTTTTGTCGATATTTTTTTTTTGTGAGTTACTTGAATAATAAGTAGGTAGACTAAATTGGGAAGGTTAATTGAACGTACCTTTCGTTCGGAACTTATAATTAATTTAAAATTGTACATCCTATTACTTTTTAAAAGATTGCATTATACAGCAAAGGAGCAAACACGACCACGTGAAATTTTAATATGTCTATTGCAAAAAATAAAAATTTTATTGTTTCTTAGATTTCTGAAAAACTCGATAACTTATTTCCTTATTTCTGAAATCATCCACTGAAAAAAACTTTAAAAATATAAGTGTTGCTAATGTTACCACTAAAGTATAAACCTAGGTGTGAACTCGCGTTCCTTGGATTTGAAGATAGTTTCTCTTTCCTCTAAGCTACTTCCAACTTGTATTTTTGGGTGTTGCCAAGGTTTTTATGTGTTGCTGTACCTTCTTCTTTGAAATACGCTTCCAGAAGACAAAATATATCGCACTTTTTTCATGCATCCTCGGAAAAGCTCCTCAAAACAGTGTATTTAAAAAGTGTAGAAAGTTGTACTGCTTCCAGAAACACAATATTTCTTTGCTACATAAAAAATAGCAATTTATTTTGGTATTTATACTTTTTTCTGATAACAAAGAAATATTATAAACTTTTAATTACATATGTAAAGTTTTTAAATACTATCGTATAAAGTTTTTCGTATATTATACGAAAAAAGTAACTGCGAAAGTTTAAAATGTTTTTTGCAAATATTTGTAAATTTTCAACGAATGTATGAATTTAAGACTCTGTCTTTTATAATTGTACGAAGAAAAATAAAAACTAGATCGCAGTTTAATTAAAAACACGATTGCATGAGCAGATGCATATAAATATCTGCTCATACCAGGGGTATGATGAAAATCATTTAAAGAGAATATGAACGAGTGTTGTGAGTTATCAGCTGACTAGAAAAACCACACATATGACCAGGGGTACCATGTTTTAGGTATTTACTGCTGGCTTGAGGATTTTTTTTGTAAAGAAAATTAATAGTCTACTAATTGAGATTTATTGTGGTGAATATATAAAAAATTAAAGTTGTTTTTTTTCATAGCATTAATTTTCCTGCTTATAAAGTATTATTATATTGTAAATGAGTAGCAATCGTTGGCTCTGTTTGGTGCTAACAAAGCAGTCCGCAAAGTTTACTTATATTTGCAGAATTGAAAAAGTATTTCTGTGTCAACCCTCTTTTGTTGAATAAGTTTTTGACAATATATAAAGTTGCATAATAATACCCAAAATAATACCCTGATTTAATGTGTTCTAACCAATGGAGTTGCATTTTTTAGTTAATTTTAATAACCAGGTCTTCCGAAATATTTTCCAGGTGCAAAGTTTCGTAATTTCTTTTGAATTTTATCCCGATGCATCTCGGGAAAATAACAAATAAAAAACATAAATAAATGTGCCGTAATTAGATATATATATATTTCTGCCAAATAAATTTTTTTAATTTAATATTTTGCGCAACATATAGTTATTAAATCAGTTCGTTAATCTAAAACTATTAGCATATTTACTTAAAGAAGTTACAATATAATGTTATAGTTAAGGTTTCTTATGGATGCGTTCATGTGTTTATTTTATATACTTTTCAGTGTTAGAATTTATAATATTAAATAATATTTATTGATCGAGAATACCCATTTAGTTCGAAAAGCACTTCATTTTTTTCTTTTCAGTTTTCATACATTTTTCTTGATGTGGAACATGTTTGTAAATTCATTTAGTTTTTCCTTGGTTAAAGCAAATTTATAACATATCTGGCAGCCCTGGATGTACTCTACAAAAAGCCTCTTGCTGTGGCTTTTGTTGTCGTTTTTTATATCTTTTAAATTGTGCTTAATTTGTTTTTGTATACAAACACACAATAACTGAGATCGCAGCGTAGTTTGCGAATTATTTTGTTGGCATTGAAAATTCAGTTTGTTTTGTAAAGCCGGGCAAGCAACAACTGATATTCTGATTAAAAAAAAAAGATAAATATATATAATAACCACGCTACTATACAAAACCTTTTAAAGCCAGTGTTATAGGAGTTTTAAATGCAAAACTTTTCTAATTTGCTATTACAACAACTAAATTATTAATCATTATTATTGAATTTTTTATCAATTCATATCCATAATAATTTAGTAAAACAACAAATAGGTCTACAATATGGGTGATGAACTACTTGTAAGTTTTTATAGTTATTTGTCAACAAACAACTATAATTATTATATTCTGTAAATTAACATCAATGTCATGTTAGCTTGAAATAATTATTTATTTCCTTTCATTAATTTAAATTAGATTGTCATGAAAATAGATCATTATATAATATAAAGTATGAATGTATGATTCACTTAAAATAAGAGTATGTGTGTAAATGTAGGTTGTTTAGTGATTCACTGCTTCTTTGGTGAAAGTATATTATATTTTTGTACGCATCTGTAGTTTCTTTTTGCAAATACCTGTTTATGTTACAACTATGTATGTGTATTTATTTGTAATATTTTTGTTAACTGTGTTATTTTAGCGGCTTTTTATTTTTAAGGTTTATTTTTTTTCGTTTTTTACACAAAACAAGCAACAATTAATGGCATTTCGTGTTTAACATAAAATCAGTAATTCAGTGTGAGATTTTTCTTTTTATTTATTTTCAAAAGTCATTCAACTCATTAATTTAAGAACAACCAAGAACATCACAAAAAAAAACGTATTTTTTTAATTGGTTTTTTAAGTTGAGGTAAGTTTTCGAGCGTGCGCTTCAAACGAATTACTAATAAAATATTTTCAATTAAAGTTACTAAATTAGAGTTTTTTTCATTAGTTTTGATAAATCGTTATCACAGATAACTTTAAATAATTTTTCTATGGCTTGGAAATCAAGCAACTCTAATCATATTAAGATGCAGAAGACTTCATCCCCCAAAAATTATGGTAATCCAAAGGTCCAAATTAACCTCAAAGCACTTTTGGTAAAAATTCTTTGAACACGTTCAATACGGTTTGAATGAAGAAAATAATATAGATTCCATACTACTGAACAATATTCCAAAATACTACGCACTAGTGAAACATATAAAGATTTAAGAGTATACGCATCTGTAAAATCTTTAGAATTCCTTTTTATAAAACCAAGCATACTATAAGCCATAGAATTGACACGATCGATGTGCGTAGATAAACGCAGTTTTACATCAAAAGTAACACCCAAATCATTAACTTTCACGACACGCTGGAGTAGGGTACCGGGAGTGTTGTACTTAAAAATAATCTCGTTTAAACTGTGTGTATACAAAACTGCTCGCATACAGCATTTCTATACGTTAATCGTTATATAATTTTGAGAACACCAAACGGACAATTTCGTTAAATCAGCTTAAATCAGATTCTAGCGAATAACTTTAGATCATCTGCAAACAAAGAGCATTTGGAAAACTTTTTTTCAAAATCCATCTTCAGATTAGCGCAAAATCCAAAATTAGTTGTTTAGCGATTTACACAACAGAATAACTTAACATTCTGCTGTTATAGAATTATGGTCTGAAAAAAATCTTGTTCGGTACCGTCAAAAAGAGATAAAGGCCTTTCGAACCGGATATGGTAGCGGCTGCGCCTCAATTGGCATACTCTCTCTCTAATATATTGGCAGGTATATCACAAATAAATTATATATTGGCTTGCGCTGCAAGCACGGCCTTGGCCCTATAGACATGAGCCTTAATACACTGAGCCCCAAAAAAACTAGTCTGAAGGTGCCAATCGCACGATCAAGCCGGCCAATTGACTGGCCCTAAAACGTGAAAGAAACTTTTCAGCAAACTCGCTTCTAAATTGGGCCATTGATTCGCGTGCTGTGTGGCATGAGTCACCGTCTTGTTGAAACCACATTTCCGCCAAGTCCAGTTCTTCCAATTTGGACAAAAAAGTAGTGGAGTAACAAAGGACCAAATGCTGCGAATCGAAAATTCACAGTCATCAACAATACTCGCGCATAGGATGCAGCTGCTTATTTTCCTCTTTTCGAATCGTACGTACATATGTGTGTTTGTGATTTAATATGCAATAATGTAAATTTGGTGCCAAACAAAGTTCCAAGATTCCGAATAGCCGCTTCACATGGTCGACCGAATTGACCATAAAATGGAAGAAGTGCACAATGCACTTTCTTAGGCGAGCATGCATTTTAATAATAAAATTCAATAATCTGCAGGCGTTGTTCGTTTGTAAGTCGATTCATGGTTAAATTATAGACAAAACTGAACATGTTGAAGAGTAACACACTACTCGAAAATAGCACCCTCTCTAAGTAACAATAAATATAAATACATCTTCCGATTAAATTTGCCTGTAAGTTGCAATAAGAGCACAATATTAGTCTACTTCTTAGAATATTTACAATGACGAGGCCATTTTTTCCATTTGCTTGTATTTTCTCTAGTGAATTCAAGATCAGACCAATCCCATTTTTTGCTAATTGCTGTATACATAACTGGTACTCAATTGTGGATTAGATTATTATTTTAAATGCACTCCTTACAACGTTTAAGCTTCTACAACATTTTTAATTAATTCAACTTTTATTAATACAATATTTTTTTATCACCAATAATACTTTACATAACTTCAATTTTATTTATCTTAATTTCGCCTACTAAAATAAATTTTTATTTTAAGTCACACAGATTAATTTATTAATTACACAATAAAAGTCATTCATGTTTAATGAGAAAAAGGAAGAGATAATAAATATCTTTAAAAATAAAATAATTTTGCTTTATATTGTATCCATAAATTTATGTTGGTTGATTCATTTCTTTAATGACAAATTTTGCCATAAAAATCTATTTTATCATTTATTACTTGGTGAAATGTTCTTAAGATGTGGAATTACCCATACGACTTTTATAACTTGGTTACAATGAAGTGGAAAATTTCTGTGTACTAAATTTAATCATAAATATTTTGCGTCTTTAATAACCAAATAAAAAAATTTTTAAATTAATTTATCATTCGAGATTTTTCGAACAAATTTCATTTGTAGTGGGTTGAAATAGTCTACATGGCTGCTTCGCATTGGTGCTTATGTCAAATGATCAATAGATCTTAAACCATTATCTTATAAAGTAAAGTACTTCTTAGGTTATACAAAAATTTTAAAAAATCACAAGCACAGTATCAGCTCTGAAAGTTATTAAAAACAAAAAAACCTACACCCAAAAGAAATTATAATTGATATGAATCTACCATATTTTATTTTTCTTTACGAAATTTGTACAATGAGTCTATCCCTGGGTGACATTTAAAATACATAATAAGACAAAAAGGACAATTAAATGTAAATTAATGCTTTCAGTTAATTTATATTTCGAGATATTCTCCTAATTTAGTTTGAAAAAGTTTTCTGTTATTGTGGGTTAAGGTAGTCTGTATGCGAAGAGGTTTGATAATTTTGTCAAAACTACCAATGAAACGCAGACATATAGTCTCAGTACACAACAATACATACAAATGTTTTCCCATAAATTTGTTAATTTAAGACTAAGAATAATTACCTTTAAATGAATAATTATAAAATATAGAAATACGAGAACGGTTTGATTTCAAAAATTAGATTACCATGTTGTTAAGTATTTGCTTGGCCTAGAGAAACTCTTGAATCAAACATTCTAACATTGAATCAAAGAAGACTTTTGTGTAGATTTGAGCTTTAACAACACGTCAGGGCAGTTGCACCCACTCAAAGATTTTTGCTTTGACTCCATTATTGCAACGTAGTCATACAAATATCGTTCTTATTCGCCTCTTGAGGAGAGAATATGATTTTAATTTTCCATTAAGGTGTGTGTCTGTCTTGTCTTATTTGTGTTAAGAATAAATCTATTGAGTCTAGAGAACTCTGATAGTATTGCAGCACCGTATTAAGTCTAGGTCTGCAATCCTTTAAATGATTATAGCTGTAAAACAGGCAAATATCATCAGCATACATGAATAATTGTCCATTAAAGTTTATATTAAATATTAAATATTAAAAAAAAATTAAGCAGCAACAGAGCAAGGACACTTTCCTAAAAAACACCACAAGTTACGGGCTGCATATTATTTTTGACTCTCCCACCTAAACAAACTGCTTTCTGTTAGACAAGTAATGCAAAAAAATATCCAGAGTTTTGCTTGCTAATCCAATTATTCTGAGTGTCTTCATTAAAATGTTGTGATTTTATATGTCGAATGCTTTGAAATAATCAAAAAAGACACCAGCAACACCGCGAAAACCCGCATCCAGCTCACCACATAAATATTCAACAACAATAACTTCCTTTTTTTTAGGTCCAGTTTCTTTCTTAAGTCCCAACTGATTTTAAGACAATATGTTGTTTCTTTCAAGATAATCAGAGAGGTGGTGAAAAATAAGTTTTTCAAAAATCTTATCCACAATATTTAAAACCGTTTTATGTCGAAATTTTTCAATATTTTTTTATTCAATTGTTTTAGGTATCGAGGTTATTTTATGCATTTTTAGAGCACTAGGAAAACTTCCTTCATCAATTATTAAAAGCAACAGTCATTATATCAACTATTAAATTAGTTCTCATCAACAACATTTTAGGAGGTATTCCATTATTACCTGTACTTTTAACGCTTTTTAAATTGTTTAAAACTTCTTCAATATTCATTTTGCTTACCTTTTTCAGAGCAAACGTATTTCTTTGAAGTATTTAGGTAAGGTACTTTGAACTAGTTTTCTTAAGAACAAGTTTTTTTGAAATATGACTACGTTGCAATAAAGGAGCGATATGACAAAAGATTCCATACAATGTATATGTTTTTATGGGGAACTGTTTTTAATTTCATAAGGGTCAAACTTGCATCTTAAAAGATGTTCCTTAAGGAATTTCAGTATTTGTGTAAGAAGATTGTGCACCAAAAACAACATTTAAGGACGCCAACTTTGATTGACTGAGAGAACCTAAAAAAGTCTCCTTCTGCAAAGAGTTAAATAATTATTTATTTATATTTCAAGCAATACAATTTTTAATAACTGAGTCGATCAAGAGGACATTTTTCTAAAATATCAACATATTTTTTAATAAAAACTTAAAAACATATCTTATTCCCGTCGCTCAAGTACTGCGCTTGACTTTTAGTTGGCACTGATCACAATTTATCATACATTTTTCCTAAACCCATTTAAATATCTAATATTACGGAACATAAGGAAGATTTTTTTTGTTCTTTTGTTTTACAAAATAACTAAATATTTATCTATATCGAGATATGCACGACTAATTTTGTACAATTTCTTTAATAGACTAAAAGGGGCTGGGTTGGAAAACTTTTATTGATTATAATGTTTTTACTAAGTACATGCCGTCAAACGCTACAAGCTAAATCTATAAAAGTAAGTATCAACAATACAGAAATATGTAAATAATATTTAAGGAATTGTATTTAGAAAATATAAAATAAATATATACGATGTCAAAAAGTATTTTCATCTTAAACACAATAAATAACTTGGGAAAATATCAAAAAATACTTGAACTTATTTATCGATATAAAAGTTAATAAATTACATTTATACATTTTATGCTTAATAAATTACCATTTTAATTGATTAATTTATTTATATAAAAATAAAATCATAAACTAGAGCTCTACAGTATGGATACCTTAATATACAAATTCATTGAGTTTAGCATCCCCTTTGCTCTCTGCTCACTGTATGTTGTGCATTTTATTTATTGGGAATATTAAATATTTTAATTAAAAAAACAAAGAAATTTATTTCATGCTTATACGAGCATTAAACATTCATAATATACTTTATTCTTACGCTTAATTAAAGACTTAACAAAAAGCCGCTTGTTATTAATTATTTTTATTACTTCCTTCGTTTTACAACTGTCTGTACATGTTTGTATGTACTTGTATTTATAAGTTTAACGCAGTGTCGTATGTTAACATTTTTAATACAAATAAGCAACAGTCAAATTGTGAATTTTAAACTTCAATGCGCTAATTGTTTTAACGCAATAAATATAAGTATTTAACATGATTCTTTTAACGTGCAGCGTACTTTAATTGTTGTATATTTTTATGCATCGCCAGGATTTTCAACAGCTCGAAGCAAATGCTGTGAATAAATCAATACAGGAACTTGCAGCCGGTGGCATGGATCCGATTTCAAAGTTACGAGCTCTTTGCATTTCTCGTGGTGCCAATGGGATTATTGGTTTGGGCAGGTAATTTTGAGAATGTTTATGTTTAATTAAGTATGTACGTAAAACAAATAGGGTAGTGCAAATGCAAGTATATTTTTGAAAATTAAATAGATGTACTTATCTTGATACATTGAGACTTTATCAAAAATGATAAGCAGCCAAGGCGGCTGTTTATACGATTTTTCGATGTTGAGTCAGTTTGACCCCCGAATGTATGATACCGACTGAGGGTGTTGTTGGCTGAAGTAGTAAGCGCGTTGACTACAAAGCAAATAATTTCAAAGAACGTGGATGCGAGCCCAGCTTCAGGCAAGTCATAACATCCAGCATTTTTTCAGATGTGTATTAGTATGCCATTGTATTTGTTTTTGTTTGACTGTTTAAGTGATGAAGGCATGGCACTGGTCACTGAAGAGTACCGGCAGCAATTGATACTGGAGTATGCTAGCGGACATCACAGCGCCCTCCTTCGTCGGTATTGTAGCAAAATCGCCGGCGAAGTAAAATAATTAATAAAATGGCTACACGGCTTAACACATTAAATACGCCTACTTGACAGCAAAGTCGCTGCAACACTGATCTAAAAACTTACACAACACGCAATATCAAAGTTGTAAAAATTAAGCTTTCTCACCTTTACCGTCTGTCCTCTCTCACTATCCCTTTCCTAAAGAAGGTAACACACCTACTGGTTCGTAGGCATACTAATTGCCTGAGTTTTACTTCTCTTTTAAAAGAAAAAAAAACAATAATATAACGAGCAGAAAATTCTATAGTTGTCAAAATCACATCTAATACTTAACAAATTAAAGCCATAAAAATTTTACTTCTGAACTGTAAAAATAAAGTCATCTTAATCTTAAATGACAAGACGAGTATATTTCCTTCAATATAAGACCATTTCGATTAGTAATGAAATTTCTTTACGGGTTCAATATCTAATACCTGAACACTAATTTTCTTCATGTGACCCACAATAACAGTTGAAATGCTCTATTAGTACCAATTTAACATTTATGCTTGCTTTTATACACATAATGATGCTATTCCGAGCACCACCTACACTTAATCGTTCACCAGCGCTACTGTCCATACTTTGAAGCCACTTATGCGGCTTATTAAGTCCACTGCAAAAGCTGTAACTTCATGTACATGTCTCAATTAGCCATGTACAAGGATTCTGCTGAAATGATCAAATTATACGGCAGAATCACCAATCAGCTATAAGTCTATCCCAATTGGACACTAGTACTGTACTGATCTTTCCTAATCATTAATGCCCTGCCTGGTTGATTAATGTCCAAGCAGTCATTAGCTGTAGTCAAGCGGCAACCACAGCCATCAAGAAAGAAACCATCAACAAACGGTCACAGAGTCATCTTTCACATGGAGTAGGAATGAAGTCCACCAGCAGGGCTGGTCAAATAAAAGATTCCAAAGAAAGCATAATTTCTTGAACATGCTAGCGGTCTCCGTGATACCAGTATGATAAATTACTCGTAAGGTACATCTTCGCCAAGCACAAAGACAAGCTTATACATTTATATCCTTATAGTTAGCTATTTACTATGCAAAATCATGATTTCCAAATGTAAAACTTATCTTTTGGCCTTAAGGGAAGGTAAAATAAAGCGACATGTTGAAGAACTAAACGTCCTCAATTCACAATATTTTTGTGAATCGGGACTTCATCTTGATAAATGAAAACACTATTAAAATTTTCATCTGTTTTCAATGTTTAGGCATTTTAAAATGGCAACTCTTTGATGTATTTCATGTGAAAAAAACCTTTTTACATTAATTATGTGGAAAAAAGTATTTGCAATTATCATATTCAACCTTAAAAAGTCTTAATAATTTTGTTTTCTTTTCAATACCAGAATATTCCGTAATATGGATGACGATGGCAGTAAAGCTTTAAATGAATATGAATTCACAAAAGGTATTAAAGAAATGGGCTTGGAATTAAGTAGCGGCGAGATAAAGGAAATGTTTAAAAGGTGTTTAAAAAATAATTTATTTATTTGAGTTTCTAATATTTTATTTTCTTTTTTAAATTACCGGCAAGCAGCTTCGATGAAGATGGCAGCGGATCTGTAAATATGACCGAATTTTTGCTTAAATTAAGAGTATGTATCGACTTTTCTTTATTTAACATGAAAGTTATTTTTTTTTTTAAAGTAATTCTTAAGAAAAATATTAAATTTCATTGCATGACTTTAATTTGTTTTTGTGGCTCTTAAGCTTGTTTTCATTGTTTTTTCCTTCCTTGTTTTTCGTATTAGCTGTATTAAAAAAAGAGATATATTTTTTATTACTTTTATGATTTATGATTACAATTCCAGCCCCCCATGTCAAAAGCTCGTTTAGACATAATTGATAAAGCCTTTGCCAAAATGGATAAGACTGGTGATGGTGTCATTACTCTAGAAGATTTAAAGAATGTTTATACGGCTCGCGAACATCCCAAATTTAAAAGTGGCGAAAAGACTGAAGATGAAATTTTAACTGACTTTTTACACAACTTCGAAGGTGGCCGTGGTAACTCCGATGGCAAGGTAAATAAACTCTGTGATTCAAAGTTGAAAATAATTTACATTATTTTTCATTTCGCTACCATTATTAGAAGTAAACAATATTTAAGTTATTTCTCTTTTCCTTTTTGATTTTTAGGTAACCAAAGAAGAATTTACTAATTATTATGCCACAATTAGTGCTTCCATAGATAATGATGAATATTTTCAATTAATGATGATAAGAGCTTTTGCTATGGAATAATATAAGAATTCAAATTTTTTTTTGTTACTTTGCACATTTCTCTCTTGTTTCAATATAATTAAGATCAAATATTAAAGTATTATGTTAAATGCTTCTGGTTGTGTTGTTGTGTTTTTATTTTAATATTTTTAATAATGGAAATTTGTTATTAATTTAAGGAAGAGTTATACACTTTGTGGTTTGAATATAATCTTACCCTGTATATATAATTTCTTTGGTAGTCAATATTTGCAACTTAGAATTAAATTTTAAGTGTGAAATTTTTGAAAATGTTAAGTTTAAAAAAACATTCCTGATATACGCGTACATGAGTATGTGAGTAAACATTTTTTAAAAATGTTTTTCTCAGCTGCATCTTTAAGTATGTAATAAAAACCGAAGACAATTGCTTGTATGGACTTTGAATCACTTTCCGTCTTTTAACATATTTAAAATATTGCACATACAATAATTGCACAATTTCTTTTCAGTATGCTAGTAAAAATAAACGAACTAAGCAAGAAAGAAATAAATGAAGATTGGATTCTAGTGTTGTTTAAAATTATATACAATTTATGATCAAAACTGTACAATGTAATTGTTTGTGCTCTCCTTTAGGTTCAAAAATATGCTGCTAAAAATTTGTTTATACAACAAATTCCAACAAAGATTTTCATTTTCAATTCCCCGCCCTTTTCACAGTTTTTGTGACTCATTCTGTAACTACTTAACAGATGCCAAGTAAGAATTTTGTCATTAACAAACATTATATAATATACGCTTCAACAACGCATTGAAATTATCAAAAGTCACTACAAAAATTGTGAAAATTTCGTTGTCACAGTTTGCAAAACTAAAGAAATTTTAGCTTGTCGTGAAATACTTTCTCGTCAAGCGATTTTAATACTGGTGGAAAAATTTGAGCTGTTCAGATAGGTTAGTGATATCAACAATCGAAATCGTCACTAGGGAACAACTGATAATATGATTGCTGTAGCACATAGTGTTGAGAAAAGCTCAGGCTTATCAATTTCTCGTCGATCTTCGGAATTGAGTTTTCTACAAACGATATTACACTCACTGTATTTTGTATAAAGACTACGGTATTAAAGTGAGGCTTTAAAAGTTCAGTTAACATAAAAAACATGCCGTGCAGCACAGAATTATCATATTTTCTTTTAGGTAACAGATATTAAATAGATATTAAATGTCAATAGACCATTGCCACACTTCAAAACCTCTAAGAATTCGTGAAGTTATCGAGGACAAGCAGTCGCAAATGTGCAAAAAAATTTTACTAAAGATCTCATGAAAAGAATATGGTCCTGACATTATTCATCATACGCAACAAAATAAATATGAGAAGAATTCACTAAAAAAACTGCATATTTTTCATATCAAAATAAATCCCCATTAAATACTTTGCATTGGCTTTTCATTGCTTTATGCAAGTTCTCAATAAAATCCATATACATTTTGAAGACTGGGGCAATTTACGGCATTCGATATCGAACGAAATCCCATACAAAATTTTTTGAATTCGTATGGATATTTCGTTTGTTATCGAATATCGTAATTTCTCCCCGGGTTTTCAGAGTTCTCGATTGAACTCTATACATTTTTTTAAGGTCAGGCGACTATTAGGATCAATATAATATAATTCAATTGCAATAAAGTTACCGAGACATTTCTCGTGTAATAAATTTAATAATTATTGCAACAATGTTATCGTGTATTTTGCAGCACTGGCCTAAACCATAAGAATGAAAAAACCACAAAGAGATAATAGAGTGGAACTTAAATAATAAATCGGAATTTATTTGGTATTTCCAAGTTGTGAGGATCAGGCCACTTTTATACTTAACGACTCATATACTATCGGACAATATAATTAGAATGCTTTGTGAACTTATATTTATTTTAATTACTGAGCTATTTAAATTTTATTCTTTAAAAATGTTCTATGGAAATATACGGAGTTCCACCCAGGGTGTATTAACTGTAACGCACACACACTTTATCAAATGATTAGTAATTGATCTCTCCTGAATTATAAATACTCATCACAATTGAAAAAAGTATGTGTTGTGTAAAAGTTTTTAATGTGTGAAAAAATATAATAAAAAAAATTGGAAAAAAATAATGAAACCTATTTGATTGGTGTTTGAATTAAAAATCTATTTGATGTAGAAAAAACCAAATGCCTGTTGTTTATAATGTTGTAGAGCCAAGCATATTTAAAGAAATATACAAATGCACTTTACATACTTCGTTTCATAAAATATTTGTTTTAGTAGTAAAACATCTCTATTGTTTAAGAAATGTTATCTTATCTTCAACGCAAATGTAGTTTAGTTATTGTTTTATTAAATTAATTTATTAAAACAGTAAAAATAACAAAAATTTAAATATTTATTTAAGATTTTAACGATTAACTTTTTAATAATAATCTTAACAAAATATACAGAAACGGATTTGCTTCAGGCAAGAATTTAAATTGTGATTGAACAATATTCACTATAACGATTATTTCGTATAATTAATGGCTGCATTTTCCGGCTTCCAACATAAAACAAATTTTTACTGAAGCAAGTGTATCCAGCGGCCGACTTAATCGACCGCATTGTAGAAATTAATATTCATAATAAACTTTTGCATAAATACTCGTACATACGATAGAATACAAAAGCGAAAAACATTCTAAATAAACAAAATAAAGTTCTGTCTCATTTCTATGCAAAAGCAAATTGGATAAACACACAGCTGATACTTGCATGTGTAATAAGTGTGAATGTATTAGTAGCAAGTTTTTACTGTTATAGCTCCCAAAGTATTGAACCGATTTAAATAAAATTAAGATTGTGCGCATCTATGTAGAATCCCTTTTAAATACATATAAATGGCTCCAGAAGGGGTTCCGTATTACGGCCATAAAAGAATCTAAGAAAACTGTTTTTCTATTAATAGTATAGATAGATAGTTAAAATATACACAAAAATACATACATATAGTTTATGTCTGTAAGGGAATTTTGGTTTTGTTATCTATACGAGTCAGTCTTTCACGAAATTATTGAAAATAGAATAGTTCGGGTCTTTCATGACTCTTCTGTCCGATTAAGAATAATCACAAATGACTCTTATCGAGACATCATTTATAGCACACTTTTCTGATCAGAGTCTAAACTCATTTTTAGTAGCTTTTGTAAGAGAATCCAAGCTCTTGTAATGCAACTATTTGATGTACTTATTTATGTTCTTTTTAATGTATAACATGAATATTTATTTATTTATTTATTTACTTCTGCATTTATTTATTAATTTGTATATTTTTTATTTATTTAATATTATAAATATAACTACAAGATATATTATGACTAATTTTAAACCAGAATAAAGAAACTGGGCAAATTCTTAGGTGGAAACTAAACTCGCACCCTCGACGTTGATAAAACCTCTCACTACACTTTCGAAGCAACTTCAAGCTATTGTTTTTAAACTAGTAAAGTCATAATAGTAATCATTTATTATCATCCAGATACATGAAATATGATTTCAAAACTTTTTTAAAACACACATATTTGAACCAACAGTTATTGTGATTTTAGCAAATCCCTTTTTTAAAAAAATGAATATGAGTTTTTTTGTCAACAAAAGTGTTCAAAAAAGACTCAAGGTGTTTTTTGTTAAAAATTATCTTTCAAATTTAGACTAGGATGTATCGTGAAAATATTTTAAACAAACACAATAAAATAATCGAAAGCTTTAGATCGTATTTTTTTGGGGTGAAATGGGTTAGAATTCTTTCAGCTTATAAAAGCATAAAGAACACTTACGATGATAAAAACAATACAGAACATCAATGAATAAGACCCTATGTTTTCAATTCAATCCTTAACATTCTTAGAAAAAAATATCAGAAACATTGATTGATTTATATAATTTATAATGGGCAGTAAAAACAAAGACAGAAAAACAGAAATGATTGATCACTGCAATTTTTGAATTCCATTAAGCTCCCAGATGCATGAACTGATAATACTCCAAGGAAAAATTAGCTAAATGACTACAGGAAACTTTATTTTTAAATAATTACGCAAATCAGATATCAAAACTGAACGAACAGCCCAACAACTACTCCGAAGGACATAATTCGCTTTTGAGATTAGGGTGTTAGTTTATTGTGAATTGAGTCCTCAAAATTCAAAATTATTAAAATCCTACAAAACGAGGACTTAAAATCCAAAAATCATTATTTTTGCCCTCCATATACAAATTTAGGGATCAGGTTCGTGTATGTTAGCACTTAGTGCCGTTGTACCTTATTTTTCAATGAATGGAATAAACAGGCCCTGATATTTGCCTTTTACAGGTTTTTCTCCTTCTAAGGCATCATAGAAAAGATATTACCTGAAATCCAAAGAACGTTTGCAAAACAAAAAACGTATACTGTGCAAAGTCACTATTCGTTATACATAGTGGAGAAAGCACTTAAGTCCGAGACAAAAAATCTTTACTCAGCACCCTGAGTGCCTACTGCCTAGACGAGCAGCTGGATCTAAAATTTAATCAGTTTTTTCATTTCTTCTTCGGTGAGTTAGGTTCTACCAATTAAATAATAAAATGTTCAATAAATCTGTACAAAACGTTATATTGAAACATAATAAAAAGCAGAAGAGCTGCAAAACTTCAGAATTTTTTTCAGCAACAACTTTTAAATTCAGTTGCTTTTATGACAGCGATATTGCTGACGATGCTATTTACTCAACAAAGTTAAGCTTTCTTTTAAAACATTTATACATATATATATATATATATATATATATTACACAACCCAATTTTAATTCATTTTCAGAATACTTTGTTGTTTGCTTTTATTTAATTTTAATAAATATTATTCAAACTGCATTCCTAAGATAAATAAAAAGGCTTAAAAATTGCAGATTGCAGTTTAAATTAATCTTAAATTGCAATAACTTTGTAAAAGCTTATGCTTATATATTTTATGATTATTATTTTAATAAGTCATGCATGGGTTATTTATCAAATCAAGCGATAAATTAAATTTTATATATTTATATGTATTACTTTTCTTCAAAAGTATATTTACCACAGCAAAAAACGGCAAATGATTTACAAAAAAAAAACAAGAAAATAAATAAACACTAGAGTTGCGGTTAAAAAAAGCATACAAATAAATATATAGCATGAAAAAAATATCACAGATATCGTATGTACACATTTCATTATACATACTCTAAGCACGAAAAAATTGCAGACATTTAATTAACTGCTTTTTATATTTAATTATCCACTCGTAGAGTAACAATTAAGCAATAGCCGCATATGTGTATGAGTCAAGGCTTACTCGCCCTTCACCTATTAAGACATAACTTTTATATATTGGATGCAGTGATGCCAAGATTTTCCTTTTTTGTAGAGAATTCTTTAGAAAATTTCAAGGGAAGGGTGTAATTGCGTAAAACATCCCACAAAAGTGATAATACATATAAAAATCCTAATTTAAAATTTTGTTACAGTATTACGCGATATCTTTCATACAAACAGAAATCATCTTTAATAAATAATATATAGAGAAAACAAATTTGATAATTTTAAATTTAATTTAAATTAAAACTTTTTAAAAATATATATTAAGCTATTTTAAATATTTAAATGCTCTCTTATAGTCAAAAAAAAACTTTCATTCTTTCCATTGCGGGTCACTTTTTTTAACTCGGATAAAAATTTATTAAGAATTCATAATTAAGATTTTATTATTTTAATTACCTTCTAAAATTTAAGAAATCTATATTAGAAATGAATGCGAAGAATTATAAAAAAATGGTGCACCAGTTGATTCAAAGATTTCCCTTAAAAATTAAATATTTTTTGAAGAAATGTAATCAGTACAGTCGTTTGAGAACTATCATGGCATAAAAGCAGATATTGGAGGCTGTTAAAATTAAAAACTTACGTTATTTTTATTATTATTTAATTTTTTTTTCACGCGATATAAATGTACAAAACTTTAAAACCATAAATAAAATATTTCTTGTTAATATCAGGGAATTTTTAGGATGGAGAAAAAGTGGGATTTTGTTAAGTTTCTGCTGGCATCATTGATTGAAAGTATTTAACTTCCGACGTACTTAAAAGCAACGAGTTTAGTTTTTGGATGAGTTATAAGTTAAATAGAGTCCACCCAAAAGAATATTTTAATATCAAACCTGGGTCCGAGCAGCAAAAGATTTCTCAGACAGAACCCAAACTTAAAACCGAACGTTTTTCTTATTGAACAGAAAAAAAATTTAATTTTTGAAATTTATTTAATGTCTGGGCATTTTTATGATACAAAAAACGTGTTCGGTATCCGGCGAAAATTATCGAATGCCGTAGATCAACCAAATATAACTCCAAATATAAGGGTCGGCTTAGTATATGAAAATATAATTTTTAATCCGACTTGTATTCATATTTTTTGGAAGAAATATTTTAATTTGCGAAAAATAACCTTTTTTCAACACAAAAAAGTGCTTTCGTAAATCAAGAAAAAACTCTAGAAATTGCCATCAAGAATAAAAACCAAAAAAAGAATATATATTCTGTATCTAAATAAACTTGGGAACAAGGTGAATCTAACAATATAACAACACTGCTTGTTCTAAAAATTATATTTCCTCTTTGCAGGCAACCATTAGAAATCAAACATATTTTAAGTTATTTTTATTTCAATATTTTTTTTTAATTTATTTATTTGCTTTATTTTATTTTACCAACTATTGAAGAGCTTAATACTATTTATACTTTCAAAGTTTGTTTCTACTGTTTTCTTACTTTATTTAGATTTATTTAAGCAATTAATAAAGTATTTTTTACATATTTTTTATATAACTTTTTTATTTCCGTTTTAGGTGCTGCATTATTTTATTGATTTTCTTTTTTAATGAAACAACTTTATATAAAAATGTGTGCTTAAAGTGATTTAGTATTTTTGATTTTTTATATTCAATTATAAAAAATTTGAGAGAATATTTTACAACATATTTATATACGTAAATGTATTTATAAAGAAAAATAAACAATTTATTAACAAATTAAATAAATATTACAAGAAACACGAATTTTTAAAAAAATTATTTTACATATGTGCATTTAACGAAATTATGTGCAAATTATTCGTAGTATTTAGGGCTAAAAAGTTTTTCAATCTGATATCATGAGATGTAAACATTTTCTTCTGGTTTTTTTTTCATTTCAAAAAACTCTAATCTAATGCTGCCAATAATACATACAATATTGAAATGACATTTTAATGATTCAAAATTTACGTAAAAGTGTTAAAAATATTATTGAAAAACACAAATATTCGGTACTTGTTACTGGATACAATTCTTTCGGCGATTGTTTAGCATCCCTTAAGCCTACCGAAAAGTAAGATTTAGGAAAGTCCTTAAACTAGAAAATTATTGTTTAAACTATGATAACGATCAAGCTTACAGTATGTGCTTAATCGCACAAAAAGAGTGTATGTTAAGCACCTCAAATTAAAGATCGGATAATTTTATAAAGATTTTCAAAGCATGTTGGTAATCTAACGATGACCGCTAGTGAGTCAGAGAACTGCATGATTGCGAATCAAATGGCATATTTTGCATTTTCTAAAATGAATATTGAGCTAGCACTTAACATAAAAAAAATAAATATGCTTATGCCTGATTCATATAAACGAGACTGTTTTTAACAAATGCATGTAGCTGCTTGCAATTTCTGTTTATTCACAAAAGCAATGAATCAGTATGATTGTTTTGAAAACTTCTTAAAAAAACCTTCTCACAAATATATATGGAATATTTTTAAGGAAGCCTAGCTGTTTTATTTTATAAATATTTTAATATGATACAAATTATTAATTAGCACAAAATCAGGAGATATTTTTTCATTTTATTATAATTTATATGCATTTTGGAAGAAAATATTAGTTGTATTATCTTAGTCAGCATGTTTTTGTAAGTTATTTGATTACTAAACAAAATAATCAATCAACTGTAAGAATTTTTTATATATTTTTCTGACGGCACTTAAAAAACAAGATTGAGTTTACTGACAGTCAGATGTTTGAAAGTTAACACTCCAAGCAATGTCGCTGGTACATATTCATGTTAAAAATCAAAACAAAGCCTTGTAAATGTGAGTGGAGAGCGAAAGTGAATCAACTCATGCAGTTCTCTGTAGTGAGTTGGCATTGTAAAAATAAATTTTTTTTATTATTTTTTTTTCTTCAGAAGGAAATATATGTAGGAATTGGTGCCTGACCTGAGGTACTTGCAACATAATCTATAAAAATTATAGCATATCATATTATTTTGCTAATGGAATTATTGAACAATTTGTATACTCCATTAGACACAGCTTCAAAATACATTTTAAATCATATCCAAAGCTTCCATGTTGTCTTGGGAGAAAGTAAAAACTTTTAAAAGCAGCCCTATTCAAGAGCGAAATTCACTAGATCCTAGAATTTTTAAAACATAATAAAACAAACCAAAAAGTAAGCTGAGACTACACCTATGTTACCTTTCTATTCTTTACACAAGGAGAGTGAATCTTGGCCATAAAATGCAGCAGGGACTATTTGTGGTGACTTATTTCTTTTTTGGGAAACTAAATTAATTCTTGGAGATGTGGCTTAGTTTATAATTAAATTACTGCCGGTCTTGGACTAAGCCAATTTTCACTTAATGTATTATTTAATACCATCGCAGAGTTAACTCATTTTAAAGATTGTTTTGTACTAAGTCACGAAACTTTACTCTTCGAAATATTTATTCGATATACAGAAATAATATAGGTCATTAATACTTAAGGGAAATTAGTTAATTTTTTGTTGGTCTTTGCTAAAATTTTTTTCCGATTTGGTTGATAATTGTTCGGGGTATAAGTTTATTCCATTGGAAAATTAATAATCAGTGCTGGAAATTTTGGGTGTATGTTTATCCGCAAAGTTCTGTTTTTTTAGAATTTAGTTATTTGGGACTAACTTCCTTCCAGCGCATATCTAACTTCCGTTAAAAATTTATAAAACTCCTACTTTCAGCATAACTTTTATATCAGTTCAAAGTGGATTATTTTCGAAATATTATAAAAATCGATGCGTCATAAAAGTTATAAATGTATAAGAAGTATTCAAAATGCAGAAAAGAATCTTGTTTACAAAAATAAACAAATTACATATTTTGATCTAATAACGTATGTTCTATTGTTATTGCTCAGATATTACAAACAAAAATCAATTATATAAATTTATATATAATTTATACGTTTAACGTTGTTCCCTTCGTAAATTTTTCAAATTCTATTCTAAAATTTTTTTGGGTAATATGTAGGAAAACTTTGTATATTCTTAGAAAAAAATAACTACGAAATTTTTTTAATGATGCTTGAATTATTTTCAACGTCGAGTTTTTATAATGACTCATCTAGACAGTTTTTTATATGTATGTGTGACTGTAAGCAAACTGACATGCCCTTGAAAGTGTTTCATAATTCTAATACAAACCGCTTAAATTTTTCCATTGTGAAAATTTGTTCAAAATTGCGTTAAATAAATATTAACAAGTATTAATTAACTCAAGCAAAAATATTTCTCATTTTCTACTGATTTTAATTCAAAGAACGGGAGCATTCATAAATTTATTCTGGCAGTAAAAAAATGTAGCGTCAATTGTTTGCATAGATACACTTTTGACTACAAATTGTACACAGGTACCTAAAATGTTTTCTGGGCAATACAAACTGGATGAATCACTTTGGTAAGTATTGAAGGGAAGGCTTGTTAAAAAACGCACAATTACCTCTTACATTCCACACTTCAAGCTGAAATCAAAAACCATAAAAACTGTTTAAAGCTCATAAAATCAGAGTTGGGAACTTTGCTTTAACACTTAAATATTTAATTTCATCAAATTTGTTGTGTACTGAAATGTTATTATTTATAGCATTTTTTATGTTTAGTATTTATTTATTTTTTATTTTTTCAAGTACAATCTAATACTTAATTCACAAGTACTAACAAAGTGTTCTAAGGTACTTGTTTTAGTTTTTTTTAATGCTAAAACTTTTCGAAGTATCCAAAATAGGAGTAAAATTAATAATAATAATAAAAATGTTTAAACTAAAACCATTTAGGGTAGCATTTGTGAGCTTAAACAAATTTTGTTGGAAATTCATTTTAAAAAAATAACATAATAAAAAACTTCACTGTGTGATTAAGTGGAGATATTTTGCTACGACCTAGCTAAAGGTGCAGGCCTAGTTAAGTAAATAGTTATGTAGTTTTTAATAATTTAAAGAGTTTTCAATTGAAGGAGTTAAATTTTTGGAATATAAACATTTGATATCTTTAATGATAATATTAAAAAAAATTTTTAAATTTTTAACTTGTGTTACTTTGTTAATTTTCTTTGTCCGTGAAGTCTAAACAAGTTGATTTTTTATTCTTCATTAATGATTTCGGACTGCAAATTTTTAAATATTATGAAATGATCTACTGAACTAAGCCCATAACCTGCAATAGATAATTGTAAAATAATAATCTGTTTACTGGCACACAGTGTTGTTTATGTAAAATGGCAGTTTATTTATTAACTAATTTTTAGTTTTATTTCTATTGTATAAATGTACTTGTTTTATGTTATTTGTAAAATAATATCTAGTTAAGTGTTCAAAACACAATTTTCGTTATGTTTAACTATAATTAAAAACATAAATTTTTAAGTTTCCTATATTTAGCTGGCAAAATAAGAATTAAATTCTTGTTTGAATTTTTGCTTGTTTCGTTAAACTTAAATTTCTTAGATCTTATTTTCTTTGAATTATACTTTGTCTTAAATTCATGTTTAATTAATTACATCTACTCATAATTTCAAGTAGGTTTTTATTTATATATTTTTTTTAATATTTTCTTCCTTTCATAAGGATTGAAATACCTGTTAGAATGATAATGATGATGTTATTTACACATTTAATTATTGAGAATATTACTTAAAATATAAATAAAAGAAATAAAAGACAAAAAATTTATACTTTATATTTTATAAAACTTTATACTTGTATTTATAAGTATGTAACTTTAACTTACTTGAGATTTAATTTTTTAATTTCTGTATTTTTATTCTATTTCTTTTTTTTATTTTTTGCTTTATTTCATTTAAAGACTAACTAATATGATATAGTAACTTCTTCCTTATATATTTTTGTTGTTGCTTTTTTAATACTCAGCCTTTTGCATCCGTTTCCGCTTCGTGGACCAGCTTGTTCTTCTATAGCTACTCGTGTTTGAATTAGAGTCCTGTTGCATCGCTTTCCTTTTTCTACACTAATACTACAGCATTTTTCATATTATTTTAAAAATAATTTCTTGTGTTCACAAAGATTTTTAAATTTTGAGTAGATCATAAATTATTTAAGTTTAAAATTGTTAAAAATATCACCATAACAATATTGAAAATGTTTGTGTGGTTAATAGTGGCTGCAAGTGTACTGGACGAGCTTCCTCCTTAAGTGTGATAGACAAAGTTAAAAAATAAATAAAAAATATTGTATGAGTTTTTAAAGTTTTTTTAAGAAAACTTTTTAGCAGCTGTTTTTTAGGACATTTTTTTTAAATATTTTTAGCAAAAAAAATTTTAAAAAATATTTTAAATTTAAGAAAATGTTGTCTGTCATATCTGTTTTTTTTAATTGCCAAAAATTTATTTATATACTTTATAATTTTTTTCTTATTTCATTTACTATCAAAAAAAAAACAAAATTGTTATCAATATGACAACTTTAGCGGAGAATTTTTTTAATGCAAAAAAATATCAATCATACAATTTCATGACATTATCCCTTACATGACTCACATTCGTTTACAAACACTACATTTAGATTTCAATTTAAGTTATATTTTTATTAACCTTGATCTAATGTCCTAATAAACTTGATGCAATGCATATATCTAAAAGGACAATGGTTTTTTTGTAGAACTCTAAATACTTACCATTTGAACCAGCATGGATTAACATTTGATTATTTAAATTATCATAAGGAATCAGAGCAGCATTCAATGATGTTTCTCGCGTCAATTCGGGGAAATTTTCAATTTCCGAAATGCATTTCAATTGTAAAATTTTACTGGCCTGATAAAAACGTGGACCACTTAAATAAAAATGAACTTGTAATTTTTGTCGCCTCAAAATGTAACCATGAGCGGAAATACTGGTGTCAACATTTGGTTGTAGTTCTCCCAAAGAAGCCTGTAATGTAGAAAAAAACTAAATTAAGTTAATTAAATATGTACGTATGTACTGAAAAAACTTTTAAGCCATACAATTTTAATTAAACTTTTAATCAAGGTTACACAAAGAAAAAATATTGCAAATGATTACAATTGTCTTGGAATATTTAACTCATTAACTAAGAAAACGTTTAGCACTTTATTCTTAAAAACAACTTAAACATTAAATGTAAAAATTTTATGTTAATATAATTCATTCGTTTATTCCTTGAACTTATATATATTCAATAAAGATGTGTTTCTATGAAAATTATAATGTTTTTAACTTCTCTACACTTTTGAGTGACTTCGTGAAAATAAATTTAATATCAGACCTCAAGAATGATTACAGAAATTAAATTTTCAAGAAGAATCAAAGTGGTCATAGTTTGATAAATGTTTCCTTTTATAAAAGTCTTAATTTATTTACCTGTTCACCATTGATAAACCACGTAAGTCTGGTAGGTAAACTGGAATAATCTGAGGTGCAAATGGCACTAAGATAGTCTTCCATACGATACATGGGATTAAAGCTTTCTATTAATGGATCACTTTGAGGTAGTGCTAAAACGAAGTTAAAACACCAAATTATATATAAAAATTATACAAATAAAATTAAATGCTTTTTGTTAAAATAGCAAAATAAAGACAAATGAAGCTAATACGTGCAACCCACCTGCTACAGTCATGTTGTCCTCTTTTGCAGCCAGCTGAAAATGTGGTGAATCTCCAGACACTTCGCATTTGTAAACACCTGATGATTTTGCGCTTAGCATACTCAGTTCCACTCTACATGACGACTCATTGCAATAGTATTTGCCATCTGGCAAATGCACACCAACTACCGGAAATTTTATATAAACCGGATGCATCATTGGTGAATATCTGCAAGTATTATGTTGGTTTCATCAACTTTTTTTAATTTATATTTTACATAGAAAATATTAAATGTATAAAAAACATTAACAAATGTATAACTAAATAAAGAGTTTTTCAATTAGTGCGGATCACACTTGAAACTCTGTGGCGGCACTGTTGTTTTGTTAAAACAATTTTTATTGGTTCCAAATCGAATCTGCATGCTGATTTTATAAATATTTATTACTTAATCTAAAGTTTTCTAGTGTTTGCGACCTAGGCTTTGCCTTCTATTCTATTTGTGTATTTTTCAAATTTATATGAATTTTTATTATAAATTACCTGAAAAACTCCATTTTATCTTTATACCATTTGACAGAATTTAATGTGCGTCCACTCATGGCATAACTACATGATAATGTGACATTATCACGAAAATCAACAATTTCCGGGACATTTAAATCAGTAACAAATAAACAGCATACTTTTTGTAAATCTATAATAAAATGAAAGGAATATAAGTTGATTTAAATTGAATATGAAATTTATTAAATATATAAAAGTAACATATTTGTACTGCTTACTGCAATGAATATTTCATTATCTTATTTTTTTAATATACATATATATTTATGTATTTACACAGGTATGTATTCTTTGTCCATATCCTGTGGAAATATTGGTTTTTGTGCATCTGCGTATAATACATTTTTAATTTCCTAACAAATATTTAATATTTGTGAAACACAACTATTAATAGGCATCATTAATATTATAAGTACAATTATTTTTTTTATTTTATAAAGTTTTAAAGCATCATAGATATTTTTGAAAATTCAGCATACGCAAATGTATGTTAACCGAATTTGTTTAAAAAAAAAAGTTGTATAAAACCTCTTCGGAATCAATATATTGACATTAACTCTAGAAAGATAACGTTACTTTTTTGTATGTTAAAGATAAAGATACGCCTAAGAAAAATGAGCTTTTAAATATCTATTTGAGGACAGAGTTGTCAGCTCCAGTTGTTTTTTAATATTAATTTTTAATGAGAAAAAATGAATAATGAAAGTTAATAACACAAAAATAACCACAAAACTAAGATACTACTTAAAAATCAAAATCAATTTTGAGAGAGAAGAGAACCTATATTTTTATATATAAATATTTAAATAGTACCTGAATATATGAATCAAAATTTGGTGTGTTTTGTAATAAATAGAAATTAGTTGAAATTGAAATTTTCTAATTTTTACCGAAAGCAACAAATTCTGACGACTTGCGTAATCTTTGGTGAAAAACGAAATTTCCGTATAATTAGGAACATGGAAGTGTTTCAAACTGTACTTTTTTCGTCTCCGAGCAAAGTGGGTAACATTTGACTCATCACATTTTTTAACTTTGTCGCATTTTTACTGGATATAAACAGAAATATGTTTTATTGTTATGGAATTAAAGGATCTGCACTGAAATTAATATTGGTTCTGCTGGGAATCTGCAATAATTTCCAACAATAATAGCACTTGATTTTCTTAATGAAATAACTTGCAATTTCCATGGGTAAAACAAATAAATAAATTAAATTAAATAAATCCCAACGCAAATTGAATAATTTCTAAAACAAAAGGCTCCAACAGCAATGTCATATCTTCCAATGAAATAAGACCCATTAAAAATAAAATAATTTGCAATTAAAAATATTCAAAATATCCAAACCAAATATTAAATAATTGTCAATTTCAATATCTATTTTAAAACTTAAAAAGTTCAAAAAATTAATAAACTTCAAACAATATTTCCATGGGAACTATTCCTTCTGCGACTGTTTGAATAATGGAATAAATTTCAGCATAATAAAATGTAAGTAACTTCAAATAACTTTTCATTTTCGTATGAAAAAAAAAATTGGGTTTTAATTAGTTTTAACTTTGAGTGCTATATTCCTTGAATGCTATTTCATGGTATTGTAAAGAAAAGCTGAGAATTTCGAGATTTCTGCACCCGTCTTTTCACAATTTCCAGTAAAATATATTCAACCACGAAACTGGCTCATTTTTGAGAAAACACGCACAAGTATATTAATTGATAAAAATTCACTAGCATTTTTACCTTTCCGTGTAATGCTGTAGTACATTCATTCAGTTACCTTTAAAAGTATGTTAGGAACTTTTATTACCTAGCTAAAGGTTGCAGTAGCTGAAATATCTGAAGCTTGAAGATATTATTAAATGCACTATATGCTTCAATTAGGCTTGTCAGTTTATACAGTTGCATTTTCAATATAAATTTGAACATCATCTGCAAATCTGTAAATGGCATACGTAACTAGCAAAACTACTGCTTCGCTTTAAGCAGTTTGGTAATCGAGAGCTCGGGTGCGATCTACCACTCGGGAAATCTTTTTTGACAAAAGAAATGCGCATAAGTCATGTAGTGAATCTTCTCGGATGACGCCATTGCAACAATATTAAGTTCAAATTACTTCGAATTTACCTCTACCATTCAATAAGTAACATATTAAATTATCTTGAGCTTAAAAACAAAATTATAGACATCAGCCTTTTTTAAAAAGCTCTTAAAAGTAGTGCATTCTTAAAGCGTCTATATTTTTTTTTTTGCTTCAAGAAGACAAATATTTTTTGCTGAGCATATTCATCTTTGATTGGAATTCAGTCTTCTATAAAAATACTTTGCAGTACTCCGATTTTGTTTATATGTCATTATTATATCATACTTATAGCAAAACTTTGTAAAATAGTTAATAATTCTAAAAAAAGTCCACTCCAAAAATTATAAAAAAAAAATAACTATGAAGAGCTAACGAACCGGGAGTGTTTTGACAACAACTGAAAATAGTTTGCGAAAATGTATCTATTTTTTACAATTGATCTTTAAATCAGCATATTAATGCTTCACTACAATATAGCAATTAGTCCTGGAAGGGATTCGTATGCAGTTTCTTCTAACACCGTTCTGCTCTTCGGTTCGAAAGGGATTCGCTCCGTTTCAAAAACACTGATGTTACATATTTTACTCCATATTCTTGCATTCTGTTTGCTTATGATTTAATCTTGAAGAATTCTTGCATCGCTTTATAACCTTTGGAAGTTTTGTAACAGCTGTGTTCATTATGTTTTTCCGCTGCTCAAAAACTCATTCAACTAAATTCAAGTACTTTCTACTTTGAGTACGAGGCGTACTCAAAATTTTGAGTACAAATATCAATAAAATGTACTTTAATCAAGCGAAAACGGATAACTTTAGTTAACCAATCCTGGAGTTCCTTTAAAAGAATACAAAATTCTTTAATCTCGTGAAAAATCTTGAATCAAATAAATAAAATTGAACATTTGAAACCATCCGTACTTCAATGAATCTTTCTTGATTTTAGAAAATCTCGAATTAAATCTCGACACAGCTTGGGAACAGTTTAAGTACGGATGGATTGATTTTTCTTTTGAGTAAACGAATTGAGTAAAGTATGTATTAGAAATTAAAGCAAAGAATTTATAAAAGCAAATAAAATAAATATAACAAATTTAGGAATTTAGGAGGAACTTTATTATTAACTATCCGATAAAAACAATGTTTACTTAATGCGGCGGCGCTCGTCCCATACAACAATTCTTGGAAAAATTTTACATACGTTTGTCACGCTCTTCTAAATACTTTTGTTCATTCATCGTTGAGCAAGCGAAACAGGGTAGAAACCGGTTTCAAATCCTGTACTACAATATGCTATATTTTTAAAGAATTTTTGAAACATTTGGTTATTTTTATTACTTTTACTTTTAATTTTAAAAAGCTTGTTCTTTGTTTTTAAGAATTTATGATAGCTTTAAATTATTTTCAATATGAAGATAATATTGGAACACTTTAATCATTAGACTAGCAGATTTATGTAATAGTTGGCGATATTTTTAATCAACTTTAGGAGAATTTCTTCAATATTAAACGTTTTCTTACATTTCAAATCATTTCTTCGTTTAGGCGAAGACCATTGGCTTTTAGATAAGGACGTTGAAACACTTCTTGGATGTGTGAAAAATGATATAAGTGCTAATAAGGGGATGTTCATATTTTTAAAATGCACTCTAGGCAAGAAAGCGTTACACATTTGTTACGAAATTCGTAATTTATGGCTGACTTCATAAACGCAGTTTGCAAAACAACACTAGAATGCCTTGTAAACACATGCTTCCAGTGTTGTTTTGCAAGGTGTGTTAATGAAGTCAGCCTATACTATGAAATAGAGATGAAAACCAATCATGCATGACCGTGATTAATTTTCGATTTATATCAAGTGAGTGTGCGTCCGTGACGGTAAGTGACGATTTTTTTGATTTAATATAATTTTTTCCATTTGAATTCTGAATTTATTTAAAGTTTTATTTCGTGAGCGTGAATTTTCGTGAATGTGACTTCTTTCCTCACACCACACTATGGTGAAGAGTATATAAAATTCGGTACATCCGAATATATCACTCTTGTTTTTAATGTTATATTACCATTCGCTTTTTTATTGCTTAGATTAATATTTTTCTACAACTTTTTTTTATTGCGCCAGAAATTAGTAAGAATACGAAACCACAACAAAAAATGAACAGCAAAACAATAACAATAGCATGCCGTGTCGTGTCACCTCTGTAATTTTTTTCACAAATATTTTAAGCATTGTTGTTGGCTGAAGCATAGTAAACACACG
Source organism: Gymnocheta viridis (assembly GCA_956483585.1). Lineage (NCBI taxonomy): Eukaryota > Metazoa > Arthropoda > Insecta > Diptera > Tachinidae > Gymnocheta > Gymnocheta viridis. The sequence goes on from OY101440.1 coordinate 122,854,298, forward strand.
CTTTTCAATTACAATTGAACACCAAAAAAGGAAGTAAAAAAAAATATTGAAATTTTTAAAAATTGAAGCAAATTTCTGCCGTATAATGTATATTTTTTCTTTTCATTAAAATTTAAATTACATTCACTTAATAAGTTGGTTATCTCTGACAAAAATTCTAAGTCTAAACTTTTTTCATGTTTTCTTATTTTAAATGTTTTACATCATGTGTGCTGGGTAATTCACTCAGCAATACGTCCTCATTTTTATCTTTGAACGTTACTGAGTTATTGCTAAACAGCTGTTGCCACATAAGAGTAAAAGATCAAAAACTTAATCCTCTCTCACTATTTTTCTAACACACCCATATTTTTATTACTTGCAGCTCAACTTGCAAAAGCTTTTAGAAGACACTATTTTCTCGATAATTTCATCTAAAAGATAAAGTGCTTCCAATTTTCTGGATTGTAAAAAATATTAATTATTTTATATACATTAACACAGAGAAAGAGGCGGCATTTGGAATTTCGGCGCCAATTTGGCACACCAACCGAATATTCAATTCCAATGTTTAATCCGTCCTGTTATATGGGTGCACTGCTTGGAAGGTTACAAGTGGTGCTACCTATCAATTAAATCGTTGCCTTCGACGAATTTTACGTATTTTCTGGCCTCGTGTAAGAACGAATGCAGAACGTAAATGCTAAGCGATTGGGCATGTACTACGTCGCGAGGATAATGGTATTGCGAAGTAAGCGTTGCGCTAGAAACCATTTACGAAATAAAATCTATTGGGTTAACATGGAACCAACTTAGATATTTAACTCAAAATTGAGTGAGATGGATGACGGATATTGTTGTAGTCCTATGCTTCAGTGAGAGTTAAACGAATAAATATAAAGGCAACTGATCTCATTTAAAAACATCAATCTTTTTCGAAAAGTCAATATGATAAATACTATATACTTTTTTCTCTGAAATGTGCGCAAGAAATTTTCAATTGACTGTATAAGCGTCAATTGTAAGCAACTTACAAGACATTCGAGTATTTCTTCGGTATTTTCGATTTTACCACGTACACACTTACAATAAAATAATTTTTTATTATAATAATATTTTTGGTAGTCACCGCGGAACCTTAATAACATTGATTGTGCAGATATCCCAATTAACAAGTCTTTAAATTTAAAATTCCGTTGTAGGGGCCTAAACTATTATATAATGATGTATTTCCCCGTCACTTTGTGAAAATCGATTGTATGACTGAATGTACTCGTATTTTATCTTGTTAATTTGGGTCATTTTGAGTTACGTCAAATTACACAAATAGTTCAAATCGTATATACGGAAAAACAACTTTCCTTCTTTAAGATGTTGCTTAGTCATGAGTCCAGAAAATAAATTTTTTTCACGTGTCTCTCGAATTGTAACTTTGCTGAAAGAAGGTTTTTACATAATCAGCATTCCTCTGGCTTTAAATGTATTTTTCTATGGGTATAACAAATAGTGGTACCACCATTGGCCCAGCCGATCTTAGGCCAATCGTAAAGACTTTCTTCTTTAAATGTGTTAGCAGAAAGTTTTTGCTCGCCGTTGGCTTTATTCGATGAATTCAAAGCTTAAACCCCTTAAAACCAGAAAAAGTACTTATATGATTTTTTAAGAGAATTAAAAGATAATCAGCATTATTCGCTATTTGATATACTTGGAGAATAACAAAAACTTTAACTAACAACCGATCCAATATATGTAATTGAATCTTTTGGTATGTTTAAAGGTTGGGTAATCATTTCTTATTAACAGCTACCAAAAAAAATTAATTGTATGTATTAAACAGAAAATTAAAAAGAAATCGTTTGCCGATTACTGGTGGATCGTTTTTTAAGATAAATAATATTAACTAAAATACTTAACGAATATCAGCCAAGAAAAACAAGTGGAGCTAGATTTATAATGGAAATCCCCACAAATTGTATCATGTCCAGATCTTCTTAATGAAGTTGCGAACTTAAACCATGATATTGTATTTTAACCCCCATCAAAAAGGAGAAGATTTTCAATTCAAGTGTAATTTTTGATATGCACTCCCCAAAAACTCTGCTTTTTAAGAACCGATTTGGAAAATGCTTGCTTTATTTGGAAGAGCTTATCTTCCTATCTTACACAAAAGTTTGCTGTTGTGCTGGATGGTGTTAACTTTATTTAGTCTTCACTTAATTTTTTTCTATTGTTCAACTCAACCATACGTACACTCTTACAAAACCTAAATGCATGGCGCTTTCTAATGGTGAAGAATCAGAGGGCTTCGAAATCATAGTCAACCCAGAGGGCGTTACAATGGGCACTTTTGGAGAAAATTTTGCGGTGTAAAAATTGCGAGCACTATAAATAAGGGCAATAGTTTCGATAAAAAGACTTCTATCGCAAAAAGTCGAATATTTTCAAATAATTGCATATGTTGAAGAAGCTCACAAATTAGTTCAAAATTACTCGAAGTATGAAATGATTTCGAAATTTAAAAAAAATCACGATTATCGCAAATATAACGAGAATTAAAAAAAATTGAAAACTCTAAATTACGAGTAATTCCAAAAATTTAAAAAGAACAATTATAGCGAGAACTATAAAAATGTGCTAAAACAAAATTTACAAACGTTTCTGATTTTTGCAATTTAAGACTTTTTAATGATTTAGAACCAATATGTTTGTGATTTGTAAGCAATTTGAGAATCAGTTGCTTATTTTGGGATTTTTTTTAAATAAAATTTGGCATAATTACGAATAAAATGTTTTTGCATTGAAATCTTCTAGAACTTAAGAAATTTAAACCTCATATTTCTATTTCCACAATTGCTTGCAGAAATTCGGCAATTGGAAAATATCTTACTATAACATATATAAAACTGACACTTAACAAAATTATTCTAGTCTTGCGGTGAAAGAATCTGGGTTCTAAATGTATGTATTTATGTTACTTTTATTTTTGCTTAAAATAAACATACTGCCTGTCCTACAAAATTTTAGAAATTGTTTTCGTCTTATATGTAACTTTACAAAAAACGACATCGTTAGACATCGTGGGACAGGCAGATAAAGAAGAAATAACTAATACTCATGCTTGCAAAAAAAAAAAATGAAGTTAAAAAAATATTTTCTCATAAAAAAAGGAAATTAAAAATAAGTAACAGCCTTCTTTTATATATCCCAAAAATTCTTCATGAGATCTATTTTGGTTTAAAAGTCTTACACAACGTAAAGATTTTAGTTATTGTAGAATGAACTATTGACCAGTTACATAATTGCATTCCATTGGTGCATATTAAAATCAAAAATAGACGTTTTAAGCTGAAACAACTTTCTTTTCTAGTTAACGAATGTAAATATGAATAAACACTAAATTTTTTTGGTTATTAAAAAATCACTTCACTAAGATGGTTTGAAGATCTCTTAATCCTTTACGTAGCCAGTTTCAACATATAATTTTTAAATTGATGATTTCCTGTGTTGTTGGTAGAGCTAAAACATTTTCTGGTCTACAAATAAAAATCGACTAAAACATAAAAATAAAATTTGCAATAATTGATTGGGATATTGTTGGTTGTAAAGACCTCAATACGTATATACTTTTAACATGGTTGCAAATAGAAGCGATATTTTGTCTGCAGCCAATATATTTGTTCACACAACAAAACAAAATTCAAAAAGTTCAAAAAATTTTTACCACCCAGAATTAAAATGCTTTTAGATGCTTTTGCTTACAATAATTTAAACTGAAATTAGAAATAAAAACTTATTTGAAAAGTTAATTTTTGTTTAACTGTACGGAAGAAAAATTTTCTTTCGAGATATTGTGAGACAACTCACAACAAACAAAAGTTTTTTAAAATTATTTAATTATTAATTTAATTATTGGGGAGCAGATTAGACCAATAGTTATCCATGACATACAACCCGTATTAGACAGTGACTGTATAAGATGATTTTTTTGTGCTGAATAAATTTTTATTTTTATTTTTTTGTTTGATCACAAATTTTCTATGGAGTAGAATAAAAATGTGATAATACAAAAGGGAAATTGTCTTTTAATATTCATAATTTTTTTTTTCATAATAACAACCACACACTTGTTGTTAATGTAGTTGAATTCATTCTGGTTCTGTCTTAACATGTAAAAATTTTTGTGTACTTGTTTTGAAAAATATTAAAAACATTAATGGTCGTCAATTGCCAAAATACTCATGGAAATCTGGTTATGAACTTCTATTTTAGTTTTTTTTTTGTATTTTTAATTCACTAAAAAATTGCAAATGAATATCTTGTTTTTGTAATTTTCACTTCAACTGTTGCATTTTTAAACAGTTAGTGTAAGTTCGGGTATTGTGGTGTAAGCGGATAATAGGGTGTATTAGATTTTCTCGAAAACTGAAAACTAGAGGCTGACAAAACCAAGCTTGATGGGGTCTAGTTCTCAGAATATTAATAAAGCATAATTCGATTTGCTTTTTGGAAGCTATACAAAGAGGTACTAATAAAAAAGTTGACTAGTTTTGTGATTGACTTTTTGGGGTGCACTTTAAAATAGCTGCCACCTTTAAAATAACTAATTTATGCCCCCAATAAACAATTTTAAGTTTATAAGTGAATCTTTTATTATTGAACCACATTAAAAAAAGCGTAGCTTCTTAATGTTAACATATTTATTAACATAATTATTTGAACTCATCCTGGGTTCGGCTAATTTGGTATAGGCCAAGGAAGCTAAAGTGGTACAAAATAAATAGAAAAATAAGAAGCAGAAAAATGAAATAAAACTGTATGTTTAGATAAAAATAGGTTTTAATTGTTGTGAAAATCATTGGAAATCCTTATGAAGTACTCTAAGCTGTTAAGCTTAGAGCATAATTACAGAAACAAATTGGAAAATTTGTTTAAGCTACCTGGTTTGTTGCGGTTATATTTCCATTAAAAATCACCATTCGCTACGTACGCTAATGTACCACATTAACAAAACAAAGTACACCACATTGCCCAAAAAAAATTTCAAAGGTATGTTTATGGGTTTCTCACTTTCTCTCAAGTGTCTCTGAAACTTGGGCTCCGAAGACTCTTTTACCTCTAAGATCTGTAGTAAAGAACCAGCTGATATCTGTTCTAATCGATTTAAGCTTCAAAAGATTACAGTCAAATAAAAAACAGGTAAACTACATTATCCGAACTTACTCTACTTTAATATAAATCATACCAGCTTGTGTCGTCATAGATCGTGTGTGGTGAAAATATTTTATTCAATTAAAAAAAAATAATTTTGATATCTCACTGAAGACTACACAACCAAATTGAAATTTAAAGCAGTTTTCTTTTGTTAACCCAAAATTTGATTAAAGCGAGGCCTATACGAGTCTTTTCATATGCTGCACTTTCAACAAAATTATTAGGTATTCTAGGAAGATCTACTAGCTCCATAATTTTCTGATAAATAATTCCGATAAATGTTATTTAATATTTCGAAACCATCAGTTTGGTTCTAAAATAATTAAAAGTATATTATGAAAAGATTGCGTGACCCCGGTACATACAATCTTATTCGAAAAATCAAAGGTGATTTTGTATTTATAAGAGCATTTAATATTAAAGTAAGTTTCCTAGTAATGCACGCATAGAATACAAATTTTTAAAATTTCTAGATTTCAAAGATTAAAAAAATTTTTGTTTGTTGAGGGTTTTTAGCTAAAATAATAATATTGATAATATTTTTAGTATTTTGCACAGTTGTTTTATTCAAATCAAGATAGAGTTTTTCATTTAATTAGTATTTTTAAAAATACGCTTGCTTAAAATTTAATTTTTTTCAGGGACCTCATTCTGAAGAAATTTTATCTGAAATTGAGTTCTTAAATTTATAATTTCGAGCTTATTAAAATAGTTAAAAATAATCATGACGTGATACCACATATAAAAAAATGGTCTTTCAGTTCTTCTAAAAAACATTATCTTGAGATATGATATTATTCATACTGATAATATTCAGTATGGGAACTGCCTTTTGTCGGCAAATAATGTCCAAAATTATTTTTACCATACAAGTAAATGTTGAGAAAATTCTAATATATATTCTACGAAACAGCAATGACACTTACCAATAAAAAATATTGAACATATCAAGAACAGCCAATAATCCATTTTGATAGTAAATATTCTTAAAATATGTTTGTATTTCAAAATATACAATTGTTTTTTTTACTTAGAGGTAGTTCAATATAAACAAAAATATTGCGAGATGTTTTGTAAAATATTTCTTCTGCTCTTTAACTAGTATGCCGCCATTCGAAAGGCATTAATTTTGCGTGAATTTTTATACAATTATATTTTAACTTTTTTTTTGTTTTGCATATGCTTCAATATTTAATATATATTTTTATTTTAATTATGAAATTACATCTTTCTCTGTTTATGGATGCAAGTTTTCTACGTTGCTGTACTTTGTGTTTGTATTTTTAATTGAATTTTATTATGACGGTAATTGTGTTATATATATTTTTGTTTATTATCGTTTGTTATTGTTATTATAAATTAACCAGATGTAATTTAATTGAATTTATAAATATTTATTTAAAATATTTCAAACATTTTTATCATGTTTGTTTTATTTTTTTTTTATTTCATTGTTGCTTTTGTTTACTTCATAAATATGTATTTTTTCATATCATTTGTATTTTTAATAACTTTATGGTGCACTTAAATGAAATGCATATTTGTTTGGGTATAAGCCATGTTCTAGATTTCAATTTTGTATGTTATTATATACACTTTTTTCTGTATTATTATATGTACTTCTACACAGAAACATAAATGTGTTTGTATAAATACTCGTACATACTTATGCAAACACAAAAACACTTATACACACAGATTTATTGTATGCACAATTCCTTGGGTGTAGTTGTTGCTGACTTTTATGAATGAAAGAAAAGAACCCTTTTATCATAATTTTGCTTTTTATTTAATTTTATTAAGCGACAAGTAGTACGCCATAAAAAAAGTTCATATAAACCAAGATGAAAAGAAAGCATATAATATTTGCATTTAAATGAAAATGGGAGGAAAAACGCTTGTTTTTATATTCATAATATGGAATGATTATCTTGGCTTAACTAAGTGTTGGCAATTGTGCTGCTGGTGGCTTAAGTGGCTTGTTGCTTAATATCAGGGGCAACGTTAATAGCAATTTTGATGGTGGAGTAGAAGTGTGGTGTGCCAATCTAATTAGTTATTTAACAGTTTTCTTTTCTTTTTCACTTAATAATGTGGAAGTAGCTGTTCACTATTTCAACTTTCTTACATGTCGTAATCATTTTATTTTCACTCTAATTTTATTCACATACTAACAAATACACAAATACACTCATCGCACTTTGTTTTGCGTAAAATGTAAATGGCACTGCTTTCAATACACATGCAATCGTATTATTTTTGTTACCAACTTTCAATAGGAGCCGTTGACAATTTACGACAAGGATGCTAAAGATGTTTGTTGATTTTATTAAGAAAAGAAAGAGTAAATGCTGTAAAATGACACTTTTTTGCTAAGAAAAATATGATTTTTTTGTTTGTTAACTTTGTAAAATCTTTATTGTTTGCTTGATTTTATTTTACTTTTGTAGTTTTAAGTAGAAATGAAGTTAGAATTTTTAATATATATTACACGCCTAATAGAGCAATAAACCTTAAATTTTCAGTAACTCTTTTGCTTAAAAAAATATAATTGACCTTTTTTGGCATTTTTCTTTTGAATAATATTTTTTTATTTTTTGCTTTTATTATTATTGATTTGTGAATATCTTCTTAGTATAGTTCAGGAATTATTTTGTGAATATTTGTATTCATTTAGTTTTGTTTTCTTTTTATTTTTTTGTGTATTCTCTTATTTTTTTAGTAAGTTTCCTCTTTCTGTGAAAATCAAAAATTTTCATCGAAATGTTGTGTTCGACCGAAAGTTAACGCACTGACTAAACTCTCAAATAAATCTAGTTGCTGTTTCATGTCCTGATTTTGTGCTATTTTAATGGTTTTTTTTTTCTTTTCTCCCTTTGTCTGCAAACACTGAAATTGTTTAAGGTCTCTGGAGTACCACAGCTTTACGAAATAACAACACAGCATCTTTATTATTTTATGCGCTCTTCCATACATATTACATGACACTCTCTGCAGTCTGTTAGCAAGAAACAGTTTACATTTTAGTTAAGAGATTTTATATTGTTATAACTTATTACATTCATTAACTGGTATACAACACAGATAATAATGCCAAAAGAGTAACGTAAATATTATTTTATGGAATCTCTGAAGGTATATATCCAGCATGCTTTGCAGAATACAAAAAGTTAACAGTTTACACCCCGATCTGCAGTAAAATCAGTTAACATGTGAAGGTGAAAAAATTTTGAGAAACCAAAAGCATCCTTTTTACTTTATTCAATATATCATGATATCAACAATATAACACCTTGTGCAGCCTACAAACAGCGTATATCTCTAAGCAATCCCAATTTAGATGCGGTAAATAGTAATCCATATAAATCAGGATGCACAGCTAGTACTGTAGTATTTTATTTTACTGAGTGTCTGAAATAAATTAAATTACTTTATTTGCAGACTGCAAACAGTTTTTAGCTAACACCCCATTTTGCAGTGGCTTCATATTTATATGTACACTGAGTGTTAAAGAAAACCGTAAAAGATTCAAGGGCAAGTCTTATATGTACATTGTTTCAATGGTTTATTAAATATTTTAAGAGCAAAATAGCATGACATATTTCGTAGACTGTAAACATTGAGAAGAGCAGCTGCAGCATACAATCCGCATCCGCTATATAACACTCTAAATTATGCTCTCAAAACGAAACAGTTGAGTTATAAAAGTAAAAACTGTTGATGATTGTTGAATAAGATGTTTTGAATTGATGCGCCTTTAAGAGAAATTATATTTATTGAGTTATTGTCAATCTGTGTTAAAAATAAATGTTACCTAAAACAATTTCAATAAATATATGTTAAATGATAGAAAGTATTTACAAGTTGCAACGCATCAAGTGGGAGTTTATAATTGCCTAAAATATTTTAATATTATATATTTTTCATATTCAGTTTTTCCACTCAAACACGTCCTTCCAAATCTTAGATAAAATTAGCTGATTAACTTTCACCATTAGCCAAGAGACTCTTTCTACTTACTGCATTAATTTTTCGTCTAATTAAACCTATATACGTATATTTTTAATCCTCCTTCCCAACAAATATTGGCTCATGATATACTTCTGTAAATTGCATAATTTTTATTTCCTTTTTTACAGTACCATTTATAATAAAATTCATAATATTATTCTTTCATAAAACATTATTAAAAGCGATTACAGTTTAAACTGCATTTAAGTCTCTAGCAAAGGAACATAAAAATGCATTAAACGTAATAAAACAATGCCAGGACACGCAAAGATCATAAGCTCTTAAAATTATGTTTTTCTACAAGTAACATTATCTAAACAAGATTTCAATAAAATAAGTTATAGGGATCATTGCAGAATAAAATCACACTATTTATATAATTTATAAAAGGAGATTCGAATCACAATGTGGAATTTTTTTAATAAATACTTAATTTTGTGAATTTCCCAAGGTTACTGATTAGTACTAGTTATGCCAGTTGCGTTGCTTCTACAAAATATTATTAAAATTGAAAGGGGTTAAGTTGGTTGGTTTTATTTTTTTAACCCTTAACTTGCTGGAGTGATGCCAGTTTAGCCTTTTCGATGCTAGACTTACGTTTTAGCTTGAGAACAAATGAATACTTTATTAACTATCTTTATATGTTTCAAATAGTTTAAAGTGCCACTCTAAGTTAGCTGTAAGTATTTAACGAATATAGTTAAAGAACGCTTTCGCTCAATCGGTAGCAAAGTACTAAGTTGAAAAATTATTTGCTCCTGGGGGAAAAATATCATATTTCTGCTGCGGCGGCGAGACAAATCAATTGAGTACAAGCTATCAAAATTTTTTAAAACAACTTTTTTATACTCACGAAAAAAATTCTCTGATGTAGCGAAAATTTGTATTTACAATTACAATCGCAAATTAATAAACAATGCATTTTTTAGTCTAACTACATATGTACATTTAAGAGACGTAAAAATTCAATGTATTGGGGGACGGATCGAATTTTCAAAAACGTCGACGCACGGTGGCTGAAAATCGTTTTTCATTGGCCAAAAGTCTTTTTTTTTTGTCACCGATTTTTAAAATTTTTATGCCCTTTTGCAGCTAATATATCTACATTAAGGTAGCCAAAAAATTAGGTTAAACTATTGATAATTGTGGGCGTGGTATGCTGTCAAACTCAACGGTTTTTTTAATTTCAGAAAAAGGTGTTTTTCTTTTGTTTTTTATAAAAAATAAATGGTTACTACTCGCAAGCTATCATCGATAATGGCCTGCGGTCTTTTTTATAATGTTGATAGGATTATAGTCTTTAGTTTTTGTAAGTGGTCAGAGCTCTAGCGTTTCATATTATGGGCGTTACGGAATATTTATGAAACTACTATATTTTTCTCAAATTTAAACTTTAGTGGAATAGAACTTCTAGGGAACAAAAGGGAACAAGAAATGTATACCACCCGGAGAAAGGTGAAAGTGTCCTCTTTACCGCTATATATACTTTTGCACCCGTGGCGAGCCGTGTGTAGAACACTTTTTTCATTTTAATGAAATTACTCCAAAGTACTCGTATACAATGGTGTATATAATTTTACTTTTTTGCCTAAAAGTTTATGTTTTTTACTTTAGACTACGTAAAACTAAAAAAATTAAATATAATACCTGCGAAAGGGTTTAATGGCTTTGTTTTGATCAGCCAAAAATTGGTAATAAAATTATGACAAATTATCACAAAATTCTACAGTAAACATATGATCTGTTTCTAAATTTACCTGTTATCAAATGTTAGGGTCAACCAAAGTCATAAGCAATTTTATAACAATAATCGGGACATTAAACCACTAAAAATAAAAAAACAACCCAACAACAACAACAAATATTGGCGAGATACTAATCAGTTTTACCTGATATTAAGGTCTGGATAACATGTGCAGTTTTGTGCAATTTAAGCACTACCTGCTATGAAATTAAAGATCAATGTGTGAATAACATGTATCTAAAAATGTATAAAACTACAGATTCGATAAGGGATTACTCAGTAATAAGTTAATCCTCTAGGTGTACGGGTAAAACATAACAGACGCAAATAAAAATATTCACAAAAATATGGAGAGCTTCAGTTATAAAGAACTGGCGGAAGAGTATTATAGAAACAAATGATGCCATTAACAAAGAAGTTAGTGATATTAAGGCCCAAAATTGCAACACTACAGCCATTACAATTACAGTTAGATGGGCAGCAAATTGGAGTAAGCTACCAATTAGTGCTGACAATGATAGATGGAAAAGTAGGTCAGGCTTTGACTAACACGAAGGCTGAATCCAGCTGCATTATATGCCAAGCAATATCAACAAAATTAAACCAAATCCCGATAAAATCATTAGATAATACCGATGCATATGAATTTGGATTATCACCACTACATGCAAGAATACGACTTCTGGAACATTTGGTGCCACTTGGAGATCTATCAGAGGAGGCTCAGGAAAAAAGGAACAAGGATTACAGATTTTATAGAGACCACAATACTAGAAAAATTTCACGAAATTCAACAAATGAAGATCTATTTAATATATTATTGGCAACGTCAGATCCGTTTATCTCCAGTATTAGAAATCAATGGAAAGTGGAACATCGGGATTTAGATGAAGAAGCCAAAAAACTACTAAAGAACAGAGATAGCACAGAACAAAATATGGAGTATTTGCAATCAATATTTAGGTCAAATGAATAATAATTATAATTGCCTTTCATTGTTATTTAAGTACGAAAAACATAGTATTAGTAACAAATAATAATAAACAGAACCTACCATTGTTGCAAATGCTATTAAAAGTTATTGCAGTTTTTATTTTTAAAATGTTTTTAAAATTATCAAATTTGACAGCAAAAGATAATAAATTTTTCTGTAGTAATAGCAATATTTTTAGATAATATTATTAACGTTTTTTTTAAGTGTAACTATTCTTTGAGTGTAAACAAATTTGCAAATTTGTCAGCAAAAAATTTTTAATTTTTCTGTAATAATAGCAAAATCTCCAGTTGATTTTACTATTTTTTTCAGTGTAAAATTTTTTTTAAGTGTAACATTAAAAAAATTCCATTATTACAAAAAATATTTATAATTATTATTAATTTCCAAATATTAAATTTTTTAATAAATAAAAAAATAATAAACCCGTATTTCACTCTAAAAGTAAAAAAAATTCAAAAGTTCAACTTTGACCTAGAATTCCTTAAAAAGTCCTCAATCAATTTTAATGAAATTTAAGCTGAGCCAAGCTGAACTAAATATCTATCCAATAAAATAAAAATTACTTCAATATTTTGATCGGTTCAAAAGTTACAGAATTTTGGCCAATGAAAAACGATTTTCAGCCACTGTGCGACGGTGGCTTACTTTGTTTTGTGATACCATGCTTCTTATCAATAATTTACAAGATCTGTCAAAAATTCTAATAGCCTCTAGGGCAAGTGAAATTTTATTTACCGCAGCAGTGTCGAAAATTTACCTACCAGAGTACTCTGCTACCGATTGCCACACACGCTTAATAACAAAAACTTTACAGGAAAGTGATAACGGAGTAGTTTATTGTTGTTAAAAACATTTGAGTACGTATTATTGATATAATTTGAAAATATTTCGCATACTCATTGAGCCTTCACACACGAGAGCAAATGTGTTAGCGTAAAGTTTAAACCAGCTCTAACCCCGCATTAACAGCACAAAACCAATAAATACATAAATACGAACAGAACAAATATTGTGCGTTTCAAAATTGTTCTCGTGTGTGAAGCTTCACTGAGAATAGTTCATGCTTTTTGGCGTACTTGCAGTGGCGTATGAGTAATAATTTTTTATAAAAAGTATACGTGTATCAAAGAAGCAGAAGAATATCAAGTAGAACATTTTAGTGAAAGCCAGATCCCACCAGTCGATTCGATTTAAATTAAATTATAGAAATAGAAACATAAAAAATTATAGCCTTGGCTTAGTGTATATTTCATTGAAGGAGGTTTCATTTTTAAAGGAGAAAAAACAAGTTTTATAAATTGTATGATCTCATATTATATTATCAATATGATCATATTGAAACGATTTATTATTGCATAATATGAAAACACAATCAGAGATGATATTTATTTATTTATTTAAATTTTAAAAAAACTTGTATTTGAACCACAGGGTTCATACATATGCAACAATAAATGGATAATAAATTCTTAAAATATTTGAATTCAAAAAGAGACAATAATATATTGTCTAATACTTTTTAATATTTAATTTTAGGTTTCCAAAGTATGTAAAATTTTACTTGAGTTTTGTCCTTTTAATTCTTTGAAACAGAAAAACCTAATAAGTCTTTATAAGTTTTTTTTTCAGCATTTCTAATATGGAATATGTTATTTTTAATTTAAAGGCATTTCGATATATTACGAACGTTAATGAAATGTGTAGGTTATTTAAGTGGTTTAATTTTTATTACATTTGGAATTAATAAATATAAAAATATATACGAACTATAACCTTCAAATGTGAAGTGTATAAGGAATATTGAAATACTATATGCATACATCCTTTAAACTTGTTAAGACGTTATAAGATTCGAAAAATAATATATTTTTTAACGTTTGTAAATGCAAAAATTCAGTAGGTATCTTAATCTCTGCTATATTATTTTTTACAGTCACTTTTTTTTTGTAAGAAAAATTATCATGAAAAGCATAAAAACTTTATTTTTTCAATATAGTTGAATCCAATCTTTCATTTCAAAACCAGCCATGAATACAAATCTGTTTGACGTGAAGGTTACAAAAGAAAGTCTCTGCATGTTTTTATTTTTTTATTAACTAACTCCTTCTTAACGGGTTGACGAAGGTACAGAATATTTTTCTCGTCATAAACTTCATACACGCGCTTAGTAAAGCAGCTATAACAATGAATGTACGTTTAATGTACTTCTTCACTGTACTGATTGCAGCCAGTACTAATTCTTTAATAAAAAATATAGGAATATATTTATTTATTAATAGGACTTCCGTATATAAAATATAAAACATTTAATATATAATTTCTATAATTGTAAATTTTGGAGAAAAAAAATACATGAAATTAAAAATTTTCCATTAACTATTATAAAATGATGCTGTAGCTTGAAATCAATTTTTATAGAAATCACACCATAAATATTATTTGAGCCGTATGGAACACTTTAGCTCATCAATTGTTTCAGTTACAATTGCTTCGTTGCGTAAAATATTTTATTTTATATAATATGTTTGTTTCTACAACCGTTGCATCTCCGTAATATTGTACAAAACTTCAACTGAAAGAAACCAAAAGTACTGAGAGAATAGCAATGGCTGCTCTTATTATGCTGAAAAAGTTGAACAGGTTGGTTCTTTGAGCTTACATATATATCAAGATATTTACAATAGCGATTAAAAAATGCTACTAAACACTATTAACGTAATTTACATTATTATTAAAAAAATAAAATTCGTAACAAAAGCAAAATTAAAGGAATTTTGTTTTCAGTTGCTAAAGAAAAAAATTAATTTTCTTTAAAATCAAGCCAGAATAAAATTAATACTAATATTAGTTAAAATTAGGATAAAAAATTTAATTTAAGGTTCTTATTAAAATTTTTATACTAAATTTGGTTGCAAAAAATGTCATATAGAAATGTGCATTTCTTTTTTAGATTTTTTTTTCAATCATGAACTTCAGAAAGCATTGAAATCAGCACACAATTTTCTTTCCGTTGAATGCAATATTAATAATATTTCGATCGTTGTCCTTATAAATTCGATTTATGCTAAACAGTTTTGTTAATTCCACAATTCAGACATTTAAATATACTAGAGTATCCAACGGCTGACTCAATCAACTCCATTTAAAAATTAATATTAAACGTTTACGTACATAAACACTTACGATGAAATATAAAAACAAAACAGAATCTAAATAACTCTGTATCATTTCTATGCAAAAGGAAATTGGACAAACAGACATGCACGCTTTGTTTATTTTTCAAGTTGAACCTGATACATGCATGTTTAATAAGTGTGTATGCGTTAGTAGCAACTTTAAATACTTATAGCTCTCTAAATATCGAGCAGATTTAAACAAAACTAAGATATAGCTATCTATGTAAAAACCCATTTAAAAACATTTAAAACTTTCCAAAATTGGTTCATTATTACGTCCGTAAAAAGTATCTAAAATAATATGTTTGACTGCTTATAATATAGATAAATATTTAACAAAAAATAAATATAAAAAAACTCAATTAAATAATATTTGAAATATTGGTGCAATATAAGCTACTATGCCGAAAATATAGAACGAAATGATTTGAGAAAACTATTTTTACATTTTCTGTATTTAAAGTCCGGTACTGAAAGAATAATTTTCAGGGATAAAGGACGAAAATATTGGCAAAAACTAGACTGAAAATACCAAACCAAAAGGTGCAAAGAAAAATTTTCTGCACAAATAGTATTCACACTTTTTTCTATCCAAGAGTAAAAGTGTTGTGGATTCATTTTGCATTTGCATTGTAACAGGTGATAGTCAAGTTGGCGCTTAGTTTGGGCTAACGCCCTCCATTTCGAGCAGCACCTTGCGAATCTGCCTGAAAATATAAAAAGCGAAATATTAAGAGTGGTGCTATAACTTTTATGTGAGTATCTGTCTGCGCCATTTCTGCTCTAAAGCTACTTGGAACAATGTGATTTTTTTTTTATTTTAATTTTAATTTTTTGAGAGGTAACGTCTGGAAGTCACCAATGCCTTTCTAGTTCATGAATTGATTATACCATTTCTAATCGTAATTTGGATTTATGTTACTTCAATGATGCATATAAACAAAACGTACTACAAAAGGCAAATTCCGAAAAACAGGATATTTATGGTCTAAAATGTAAGATATTAACTTGGATAAACTTTGGTTACACAGCTATTTAAACAATTGATGTTTTGCTCCTCGGATCTGCTATTGAACACCTTTTCACTCTTTCTTATGAGATGTTGTTCAAACCGATACTGTGCGAATAATCTAAAAATGTTTTACACCCTTAAGGCTCGTCAAATCCATTCGTAAGATAGAACCAAAACCCTTAAACAAAGTCTTGGAATATCGAAATGCTCGGATAAACAACTGCAGAGCCAGCCACGACAGTCACATGAATTAACTCGTGTTCCCAATATATTGGGAATATTTGTTACTTCTAATAGCGCCATAACAAAATCTATACTAGTATTTGGGCAACCGGTACAGACGTTAAAACGAACAAAATTTCATATATCGCGAAGACTTTTTAGTCTAACCTCGTAAAGCAAATATAAAAAAGAAATTATGAAATTGTTAAATGAGTGTAGCAGTGATACAACTGAATATTCTTGTAGACATAATAATACTGACCTTTTCATTCAGTCCCTTTTTACGACGCACTCACACTTTGGCACATTTACATGTTGTTAATATGAAATGCATGTATGTTATGATATGTTTAATAATATAAAAACATATACACACATATGTATGTACATATATTTTATACAAAGTTATTCTCATCTATTTATATTTTGGTTCTTCCTCTTTTTATTAACTATTTTTATAATAATAAGAAAAGACAAACAAAAACAGAAATAAACATAAACATAACAACCGTACCAAAAGATATAATCAAGGAAAAACTTATTTATTTTTTTCTGTTCTCTCTCTCTCAAATCTTAAATTACATTTTGTAAAAATAAAAAAAGCATAAATAAACAGCACAAAAACATGTATGTCAATGTATGTGTGAGCATGTTTGTTTAATGTAAAAAAAGGTTTATTTACAAAAAAGGAAAAAACATGAAATCAAGAATGTAAATGTGTAACTTTTAAACATGGACATTATAAGAAATGAACATTCATGTTTGTTTCTTCTTCTCTGCATAATTCCAAAAGTCCTGATTGCCAAGTCGAACAATTGTTTGTAATACAAAATATTGTTGTTATTGTTACTTTAACTGCTGTATTTGAAACTAAATATTTGCCAAAGTCATGTCATAATATAAGCAAATAAAATAAAATGAAATAAAACAAAGGTTTTGTATAATATATGCAGCTGCTTAATTATATCTAAACTTTATAGTCTTGAATGCATTCACATTAATTAAGCTTTCTGGATTCCTCAACATTATACTCTTGTTATAATTCTTTGGAGCGGATTTGACCAACGAATTTTAAATAGATTAAATTTAATATTAAAAAATTTTAAACAAATAAAAACATTTCCTCTTAAAGGACGAATTTGCCCAATAAATTTGGAAACTGCGGCAAATATGCTCTTAAGACTGAAATGTGCCAAAGAATACTATAAAGGTTGAAAAATGCAAAGAATATGTATTAATAAATTGATTTCAAAATTTATTTTTAAAAAATCCTGAAACGAATAATTATTTGATCTCCACCTTAACTTGTTGCACAAGAAATATGATGCAATTTCATTTTGGCGGCTTTCCTGATTGTTAATTATAATTAAATAAAAAATAATTAATTTATCCAAAAATAATTTCTTAAATTAAGAAGATATGGGTAAATTCAGATTTGAACTCAAGCCATAAAAATATACCTTAAAACAGTTCAACAATTACGTATAAATATTAATTATTAAATAAAAAACTTTTGCTGTTTTCAAGATTATTTTTAAATTACTTATTAGAGAATGAAAATGCTTCTAGTTGACTTTGAAGCCAGAATTATTGATACACAAATTCTGGCAACTCTTAAAATTTATAACAAAAAAATAAATGTTTTAGGTATTTTATTTTCATATGTAGATGTGGGTTTTGGTTGTTCTGTTGTTAGTATTGTTAGTATGTCTATCCAAAGGGGCAAATAAAAATCTGAAAGCTAATAAAACATAATGAATTTTACTATCTCTAACTGTGTTCTTCCTAAGAATGTTTTGTATACCAGAATTGGATAAGTACAAGTGTGGCCAAAATTATATATTCTACCAAAACATTTTTATGAAATGTGCTTAGTTTACATTTCAATATTTTTTTATATACATACACAAACATTTCTACGTTTTTGTGTATGCTTTTCATAAAGACTTTTGTTAGTAACGAACGTTAATAATCTTTGTAAAGCTAAAAAAAAACAAGTCAGGAAATATACCATAATTTTTCTCAATTAACACTCATTTGTATAAAATAGAGAAGTACGAATTTTACCTAGAATCAATGTAAACAAAAATGTGATTTAATCTATATTATAAATTTTGTTAAAAAACTCTTGCAATTCGTTAAGCAAGCTTTAAACAATTGTTTTAAGCAATACAAAATATTACAAAATTCATTCCAAATTACATCAAACCCCGTCGGAAGAAAAACACAACACTTATTACAAACTTAGCTTTTCAGAGTCACAAGCAGTTTTAGGATCACTAGCGAATTTTCGCTTGTAAAGGGTGCATTTTCCGCTTCATTGAATTTCTTATTATTATTTTTATTTTACACTCTCGTTAAAAGTATCAGCTATAATGTTCAACGAACACAACTAATGTGCTTCTGAAATAAATTACGGCGTTGGCTCAGGTAGTAAGCACGTTGACTACAAACCGAAGGACCTGGGTTCAAACCCAGTGTCAGACAGAGTCATGAAATAAAAACACCACGCATTTCTCTGATGTGCATTGGTGTGCCTTTGTGTCAGTTGTTGGCGGAAGATTTCAGTGGTGAAGGCATGGTCACTGGTCACTGAACAGTACCAACTTCAGCTGATACTAATCCCAATGTAACATCAGAGCGCCCTCCTTCGTTGGTACTGAGTAGCATAATCAACGGCGAAGTAAAATAAAATTAATAAAAAGAAGTGGCTACTAAACTAAACACAGCTTCAAACCTCGTAATGTCCTCCTCGCCACCAGAGGCGCTGCAACACTGCTCTACGAATAAACGTGCAAAAAAAAAAAAAAAAAAAAAAAAGCAGAGTTGTAAAGAACGAATGAAGCTTCACCTCCTTTCATATCTATCACTATCCCTTTCCACTAGTTCCAGTACAATGCATTGCATGTGTAGGGGTCATCCCCTGAGTGCTGGTCCAAGATAAAAAAAAAAAAAAAAAATCAGCCATTATTAATTTCTAGAAATGTAATATAATAAACTTAACGTATTTTACTTCTTCAGTTTTACAAATTGTGATTTAGTATAGAAAATATAATACATGTAGAAGAAAATATTATTTGGTGCATGAAGCCAAGAGCATGTTTATTAAACTTGGTAGGTCCCTTTTTAAACTTCCAGTTTTCAAACAAGCGAAAACAAAAACTTGTTTAATCGCAAGAAATCTAACAAAAAATTTGTAGTTTTTAATCCAAAGTGATTATTATTTTGGCTAATGTTCGTAACATTTTTAGTCAGAGAGAATAGGACATTGAAACAATATTCCAAAGGAACAAGAGAAAATTTTAACATCAATTAATTTCAACTTACACGGCAGAACATAAACAGCGTTATTTTTCGGGAGCCGCTACACTCCCATTATCATCAGTGTTCATGTGTGTTTCCATGTATTCGCCACTGTTTAGGTGGCTCGGTTATATGTGATTTCAAATTTGTATTTATACAAATAATGACTCGAAAAAACATACAATAGTTATCTGTTCACCACTATCAATATTAAAATTTTACCATCACTAATTAACGTTAATTTAACCCATTGTTACACGTTGGGTTTTTTCATGTACCATTTTCCTTTCAATTTTTTGTTATTACTTAAGACAAACTTTTTTTGTTTGATTAAAATACTTAAGTAATATTGCTTTTTTTTGTATTTGTCAACTAGTTGAGTTTTTGATTTTATTGATCAATTTTCCCCAGTTTTGTGACAGCAAACTTTTCAAGGCTCAAGCCAGTAGCTAATTGTTTTATAAATATATATGTTTAAAGTGATTATTTTTTCGAACAAATTTGTTGTTAATAGTTTCTAATCCAAAGTGATTACTATTTTGGCTAGTGTTCGTAACATTTTTAGTCAGAAAGAATAGGACATGAGACAATATTCCAAAGGAACAAGGGAAAATGTTAACATCAATTAATTTCAACTTACACGGAAGAACAGAAACAACGTTGTTTTTATATAAAATAAGAGATAATATCAAAAAAAATGTTATAAAGAATATATTACATATACTCATCTTATAGTACAAGTTATTCCGATAATATAATTAACCTTGAATTTTAAGTTTTTATATTTGACAGATTAAGCCTAGTACTCTATTCAAATATGCGAAAAACGTTGAGCAATATTTATTATTTCGTTTGAACATTTTGAGAATTACCCAGTGACAACACAACGATTTAGAAAAAATTTATCGGTTTTATTGTTTGGAAGTAAGCAACATTGTTTATCTTATGTAAACAAAACTATGTCTGAAAACTAATATAAAACACATGGTAGAATAATACAGGTAGTGTGGAAGCTACAACAACACTGCTTTTAGATTCAAGGCTGTCAAAAAGCACAAAAGAAAAATGGCAAAATGGTTGCATTTTCTGTTCTATAAAGAATTTTGTTTCTTTTCCTTTTCTTATTTGCATTTAAAAGAAATGTTAAAGTGTGCTTTTTTAGTTATGTGTTAGTGTGTGTTAGTAATGCATAATCAAATACTGACAGACCTGAACCCAAAAAAAAAGTCCGTTAACGCTTCGACACTACCTGTATTACTCTACCATGGGATAACAAAATAATTTTAGAAGTTTTTGCTGTAACGTATCAATTAAGGCGTATTGCTGCCGCTGCGGAGGTGAACTTTGAAGACACACGTTCTTATATATAGGTTTAAGATGGTGAGAGATAAAATAATTAGTTTCAAGACAAACATCACATTTCTCATTCGTCGTGGGAGTTCAGGTATTTTTCAGAAATTTGTCAAAAACTCTACTAATAACATTTTTTTTCAATTGACAACTAATTTTTAAACCAAACCGGAAAAAGAAATTATTGATTTGTAATATTTTAATTTTTTGTTATTCAAATTGTTTATCGATTTTTCCCCCTGAAGAACTTTACCCAAAGGGTAACGAAATATTGAGAGAGAATAAATTTGGATGTTTTTTTATGAAAAAGTAGTCTCAAGCTCAATTGGAAAAATAATATAAATATAATTATAAATAGGAATTTTTTACTGTTTCAGTTCAAAAAATTTCGATTTTTAAAAATGCCGAGTTTTTATGATCTCACTTAGGGGTTACACGATCAAGTTTTGTCTATCAAATTTCAATATACTCACACTTTTTTACTAATACATTCATACTTTTAAAATTTGTTACGAACTTGCTTTTGAAATTCTCTTTCCATCGAGTGTTTCAATTTACTGTCAAGACAAGCACTGGTTTGTTTTTTTACAAATATTCAAAACTACTAATTTAAATCAAATAATAAAATATGTTAGTGAATAAAATTAATAAGTTTAATTATTTTGTGTGATGTATAAAGCAACCTTTTGAAGCTGTTTTCTTGACGATGACATCTAGAAAAATTAAATTGCGTGCAGCCTACGTTACAGCTATCAATTTAAATGAATTTTGATAAGCAGTATGTGGGAAAAACTTGAAAGAAATACTTGAGCGTGTGGCTGCAGGGTCATGTAGTTGTTAAAATGTTAAAACACAATGAAATTTGCACTGTTAGATTTTCTAGAAAATATGGTGGGAAAAAATACTCTAACTTTGTCATCTATCAAGAGATTGTTCTGAAATTCAGACAAAAACTAGGTGCATCTGATATTCTATATATTATAACTGTCCAATAACAGTTCTTTCCTGTTTGATATCAGGAGATACGAGGTACCGAGAGTTGGATAAGGTTCGATGGCGAACTAAAAATCTGCCAGTGATAAACACAAACATATTGCCAATCTATTCACTTTGTTATGCAATTGGGCTTTAGTTAACAATGGAATGCGTAACAAACAAGAATGGCTGCAGCCATTTTTTATGTAACACAAAACGAGTATAAATTAAATTAACATTGTTTTTTTTAAACACATATTCTTTAATCGCTGTTATAGAAAGTGGCGATAAGCTAAATTGCTTTATTTGGAGTGAGAAGATGCAACAGCTCGATTATTTTTACAACAAATCACTGCGTGGTGTGGCTGAATGAACTATACTAAGCACAGACATGGCAAACATCTTCTGGGAAAAAACCAAGTCAAGAATGTTGTTTTATTATTGAAAAACTTAACCTTAAGAATCACTCAACATTATAATTATATTCTTGTAATAATTTCCTTAGATATTTCAAACATCTTTATTACAAGAATCTTATCGTTCTGCTGGCCCATATAGATAGCAAGTTTAAAACGTTTGTTTATGTTTTTTTTTAAATTTATTTAACAACTCAATCGAATAATTTTGTACACCTGTTAACAAGTTCACCAACTACCACAATTTGTTTAGTTAAAAACGAATGCACAGAAACTTATGAGTATCTGCACGCCTAATGGTACATTACCAACCAATTCGTGCTCTGCTGCATAGACGCAACTACAGAGGTAAAAACACTCTAAGAACAAATTAAATTTTATATATTTCAGCCGCTGGAATATATTTAATTCTTCATTCATTATTGAATCGGTTCGTAAAATGTAACATCTTGCTGTATGAATGGAAAAGAAAAACACATTAAATTTGAAAATGCTATTTTTTTTGGTAATAGAAGATTCATGTACAAGACGAAAGAAAAAAGGGAAAATGTATGCATGTCTGTGGACCCTTAACAATGTGCAAAATTATTTCCGAGTTCAATTTCACACATTAAGGAAGACATTTGATTTTACAACTTCCTCCGGAACTCAGTGTTAAATAATTGAAGATTTTGTTTTTATTTTCAATTTCAATTTTATTGAATACATTATTTTTATTAAGGCTACAAGATGTTGACTGCTGAAGATGTGTAACAAACTGTTTCATTTTCTTTATATTGGTGTGGCTGCACTCAAGTTAAAGGAATATTGTACTTTAACAATTTGAAGAAGTTGCTCGGGAATAATAATAGAATTTTCCAAATGATTGTGTAAAGAAATTTCAATAAAACTTTTGTTTATGTGAACATGAAGGAAATTCAATTAAATATTTGTTGTGCGGTTCATAAGGGTTTTATGTTTAATGTTACTTTTAATAGTAAATGAAATAAGATCGTGATACAAGGAAAAAATATTGAAATTTCCGCAATGACGATTTTTTATAACAGGTGGCCGATTTAAAATTTTAATCGGCTATAAAAAAAGTACTGATTATTTCTTCAAATTTCTGGTTTTATTTGCTTGGTCATTTAAGAATGGAACAGAATAGCAATCATATGACTAACTCCACTTGCTCGGCAGTATCTCATCTGATCAACCCAACTTTTCAGTATATTTTCGATCGTTTGCCCTCGAATTTCTTCAATTGCAACTTCGATTACATGTTTTAAAGCTTCAATTGTGGCTTCCCACAAAAAATAATCCAAAGGACTCAAATCACAGCTCCGAGGCGGCCAATCGACATCACAATTTCTTACAAATTAAAATTTCAAGTAAATTTCCTACAGTTTGCGTTAAGCACCCGTTACTTTGGATATAATTTTGTAATATTTCCCAATTTTGTTCGGGCATATAGCGTTCTATTTTTCAAATGTCAAACATAAACTGGAAAATAAAAATAACCATGAATGTTATTCTACCTTTCAAAGTCAAAGTAATCGGTAATTCAAATTTAAATGGCACACCCTGGAAATTAAAACAAATTAATTTTATTTGTTTACGGGTATTGTATATCTAATAAACTAGATTGACAAGTAACTTTCGCACACTTGGGAGTAGATCACATTGTGTCCTTTTATTTTAATGAACAACATTGTCTGTGTTTTTTTTAAGTATTTTTATTTTTTTTTTCATGGGCTTTTAAAAAATTTTTTATAGTGCCAATAATAAAATTCAAATCAACAGAAAAATAACCCATCTCTCAAAGCTTGGCCATATATTATGTTTGAAATAAATATCTGCACAAATAAATAATCCAAACACTTTCATCACATTTCTTCATTACATAGCTGCCGTTTTGTCAAAAATTTAATTTAATAAAAAAATTAAAAGTAAACTATTTTAGTATAGAAAGAGTACCAAACAATACCCATGAATAGTAACTTTTACTAAATAAGCACATTTATATATTCGCGCATTAGATGGCAAAAGTAGTCCAACTTAGAGAGCAATATTGGGATAAGACGGCATAGTCCTTCAAATCATTCGGTCAATCCGGTAGATTTTTGGGGTTAAGGTATTTATATAAAAGAAACTAAATTTATCTTTATATTAGATTAAAAGTTTTTATTGTCTAACGAATTTATTTCTAACAATGTACGAGTGTACATTTCAGCGAGGTTGTGAATAATGACAATTCGTGCTATACAGTGTCATCAAAAGTTAAAATAAATCAAACAGTCACAATCGAAAGGGTGTTGGTGAACGTAGGTAAATTTAAAGGGGGACTGTGTTTACACCACAGATTCTTTTCTCTATTTTATGCAAAGATTAAGTATATATTTATTGTCTCCAGTAAAAACTTTCTTATCTCTTGACTGCATATCCCACTCTTCAACCTACAGCCAATTTCCACTAACTGATTTATGCACAACGCATTTGCTTTAAGACGTTATTAATTTAGAATAGAGGGAGGGACATAACCTGAACATGAATTAACAAATATCTTGTTGTACTGAAATCAATTAAATAAATAAAATAATTAGTTAATAAATAAATAACGTAATTTTGTGCAAATTTTTAATAAAATATATTGTAAACTTTTAGAACTATTATATTACTTATAATCAGGGTTTGTAACTGTAAAAACTTTGTTTAAAAAGTACTTTTTAATGATTATATTTCAAGTTTAAATTTTTTGCTTAGAAAATAAAAGTAATTTTTCAAGTTAAAATTCTTCCTTGGAATATAATAAATTTTTTAATGTTTAAATTTTTGATTGGAAAATAATAGTTTTCTTCATATTACATATTTCATATTTTGCTTATAAAATAAAAATTATTTTAATTAAATTAAATAAATAAGAGTCTATGTAAGGACTCCGGTAATAAATAAATATCTTAAATTAGCTAATGTTAGTTTCAGGGCAGCAAATTTTGATATATGAGTTTTATTTTCTAACAAAAACTAAATAAAACACAAATAAAGTACTTCTATTTTTCAAGCAAAAAATATAATTTAAGAAATAACAATTATTTTCCAAGCAAAAAATACAAGTTGGAAAGTAACAAAACTTAGAAAACAGTTTTTTAATTGAAGTCAAAAAACAAATAAAAAGTGTGTCAGCAAAAAGTAGTCTGCCCAATAAAGATTATGTTGGCGTACTTCTTAATCTTGCAACAATTTTTTATTATGATTTTTTGTTGAAATTTGAGAGATAATTATTTTTGCGGTCTGTGGTTGCAATGCATCCACTGAACAGTGTGACAGATTCTAGATATTGTCGAAATAAATCAGATATTATTAAATGTCAATTGAAATAATTTGTAAATAGATAATTTTAGTTAATATTTTAAAAAATCTTTTAAAACTTCTCTACGATATCTCGTAAACTGACCAATTTTTCCCACAAAAAAAATTTAGAGGGAATGAAATTAAAAACAAATATGACTCAAAAGATTTTGTGTTGCTCTTAAGCATAAATTTAACATTCTGAAAAGTTTTTGATAAATGCAAAACGGTATTACATAAATAATTTTTATTTAAAAATGTCCACAATTGTGTAGTTAAATTAGAAGTACAAATTATTCAGAACTCTAGTTTCATTATAACATTTGTAGTAAAATTCACAAACTAATAAGATAATGATGCCTACGTGATAACTGCTGTCTGGTTAATTTAGAAAAGTCAAAAAGTTGGTATAATTTTATAAACACATACACACAAACATTTCCATATTGCATAGATCTAGTTATAAATGAACTCACACACACTCGTACATAAATATATGAATGCTTCTCTTTCGTTCAAATGGAATCTGACCATAATAATGCGGGCATTTAAATGATTATATTTTGCTTTGCATTTTATTTTTTATTAGTAACAAGTGCTTTAATAATTCAGCAAACCAAATTGTGGAATTTGAAAATCTGTTCATTTTTTAATGGAAATTTTTAAATTCACTTTGTATTCTGTGGGTTATTTGGCCGACTGGTTGGTTGAATATTTGGTTAATAACCAACAAGATAATCATTTATAAATGCTGACACAATTACTGATGTTTTGTGGCATATATAATTAATTGTTTTGCGAACAGACAAAAAAACAAATTTTAAATGAAGTAATTGTTAAAGTGAATAATATATGGACTTTTCTTTTTAAATTCTTCTAAAATTTTTCGCTGAAAAGAAAGAACATTATTCTTATAATTACTTGATTTCCAACGAAAAATTATAGATATTTTAAGTTTAATATATGTGTCCTGCATCTGACTGTGACATCAAGAGTCGTATACAGTTTGGCTGATGCTTTTTAGACAACTTGATACATTGAAAAAAGTTCACAAATTTGTATTTACTTAAACTGAAATATATCCAATTACAGAAATAGTAAATTTAAATTCTGCGAGTGTTAAAATCTTGCAAATGTTTTTATTAAAGCAAAATCCAAGCAAAGATATTTTTAGAATAAAGAATTAAAGAATTTTAACTTATGCCGCATATAAATATGTACTCGTATGTACATAGAAAAATAACACTTACTAACAATGAACTTTTACTAAAATATTATGAATCTAGCATATCTCTTTTTAAGAAACTGTCAAGACTTTTATTAAGAAAACAAAACAGTTTTTAAGAGTTGTAACTATTGAACATGGAATGTGCACGACATTGCTAGTCTTAGCTCTCTATCATACAGACTGCAATACATTAATTTTATTATTATTATTTAATATATGTAAATACAAAATGAAATTTAAGAATTTGTCAGTACAAACTTTTAAATCTATTTTCAGGCAAACTTGAATTTTTGAGTTCATAAATATAAAAATAAAAACATAACATAACAAATGACGTAAATCATGTGTTTTATTAACAAAGGCATATTCATACTATTTATGTTCAAACTATTTATACGTATTTATATATTTTCAATACGGAATAACATGATATTCATGATTAGATTATTTCTTTGCAAGTTGTAGCCAGTCACATAAGCCAATAGGAGTGTATTTTTATTTGTGAACAGCTATCCTTTGAAAATTCTTATAATTCCTAGAATTTTTTTTAAATAATTGAAACCATCTGTCTTGCTTTCTTTCAATCATGTTATGAAAATATATATATTTCTCATCTTCTTTTATCATTCACTTCATTTTCATGAACACACATAAAACCCAATAGTTATGAAAGAGATGAGACCCTTTACTATGTTCAATGAAAATGAAGGAGTGCCATCGTTGTGGCACATAATTTATAAACATGCACATTAGGGTGGTTTTATCTCATATGGTAAAAAAAATGTTAGAATTTTTTTGGGGGCACCCCCCTAAAATGTTTCCTTCTGTCAGATTTAAGGATTGTCAAAGTTTGAGCACGATTGAAAGACGTTAACACGTGCAACTGGGGCCTCAAAGTTTTGAAAATCTCAATTTTTTGGCAGTTTGGCAACTTTGCCGACCCATATTTCTAGAACGCTTTAATATATTTGCCCGCGTTATACATCAAATTGAAGGCGATACTGTTTATAATATTTTATATGCACTAAAAAAAACGTAAGTAGTACTGAATTCGAGATAATGATGCAAATGTCCCTAAAAACATGATTAGATACCCCCTTAGAGCGAAGATGGAACCTATTGTGAAAAAACTCATTTTTGTTCCTACATTATCAATTTTTGGAATGAAAACAATTATGTATTTAAAAAATCAAGTATAATAAATATCTTTTTCATTTTATTCTTATTTAAATTTATTCAAGAGACTGACATAATGTGGTGTTGGAGCTATCTGGATACAGCTGACGGCATCTGCTGACTACTTGTAGAACGTATTGTGTTTGTTGCTCGTCCTTTGTAAGTAATTGGCTGTAATCCGTGATGAGCTTAACTCCTCGTTCACAACTTTCAAGTTGTTTACTATCCTTTGCCCCTCCTGGTAGTTGATGTTCTGCGGCCAAGTTGCAGGATCTTTTTCCAGAAATTCGGTGTTAATGTTTAATTTCTTGAACAACAGGTAAGTCTCACTTGTAATTAGGGCTGGGAGGCCTTTTTCTAGGAATTTCGGTAGTTGTTCTTTTTTTAGTTTGGGTCGCATATTTCTGGAGCACTTCTCATTTTCTTCTGATTGATTTGTTAAGATTTTTTTCGTCATTTGGCTTTTTACGGTGTTTTGCACTGTCGGGTCAAACAATGCCAGCGCAACAAGTTCAGGACTAAGATACCACAGGTGATTTATCATTTTCATGATATTTTTTTGTCAATGCTTTTGTACTTCAATAGATTTTCAATGAGGTCTAGGTCTTGTTTTGGTGCTAAACTTGCTCTGGGGGCGTTGAACCAGGCTTTACAGTCGACTCGAACGATGAAAACACAAAGTGCTTCTAGGGCCTCTTGTTCTTGGGAAGTCATCTTAAACTGGTCACGGAAGAGTTGTATTTTCAGACAGTAAATAGCTTTTGCCATCCACCGGGCATGGTGTACTGGACCAGGAGACCTGAAGCGCACATCTTTTCCGTCAAGATGGCCAAGATATATCAATGCCAACTGCAACAGCTCTTTGTAGTCGTCTCTTGGCTGGCATTCCATTAGTTTTATTTGCAGTTCTTCTTTGATATTCTCCACTTCTTTTTTGGGCAGTAGTTTCAAAACATGCTCGCCTACATCGAACTTGGATTTATCAGTCGCCGACCATTCTTTTTGTAATCTCTTGAATATGTCTGGTTGAGGTCCCGATGTGCTTCCAAAGTTGTACAAGTTTCCTTTAGTCTATTACAAAAACGCCAAGATTTTTAACTTAAACGTTTAACACAAACAGGGGGTAACTAAAACAAAGAGTTCGTGTTAGTAGGTACCGACCTAATTAAAATAACAATTTCTTTTGTAGTTAATATTTAGTGGGTTTTTTAAACTCGATCACACGAACGTAGAACAAAATATGACTTTCACTGTTCAGCGAATACTTTTCAACTGACCAAGAAACAAAATCAAACATATTTAAATGAATATTTAAATAATAAGCAATAATAATACAAATAACGCATCTTCGTTCTCAGGGGTACCTAGTCACGTTTTTAGGGACATTGGCATCATTATCTCGAATTCAGTACTACTTACGTATTTTTTTAGTGCATATAAACATTATAAACAGTATCGCCTTCAATTTGATGTATAACGCGGGCAAATATATTAAAGCGTTCTAGAGATATGGGTCGGCAAAGTTGCCAAACTGCCAAAAAATTGAGATTTTCAAAACTTTAAGGCCCCAGTTGCACGTGTTAACATCTTTCAATCGTGCTCAAACTTTGGCAATCCTAAAATCTGACAGAAAGAAACATTTTAGGAGGGTGCCCCAAACAAAAATCCGACATCGATTTTTTAAAACCACCCTAATGCACATGCATGGGTAGTGCG
Source organism: Gymnocheta viridis (assembly GCA_956483585.1). NCBI lineage: Eukaryota > Metazoa > Arthropoda > Insecta > Diptera > Tachinidae > Gymnocheta > Gymnocheta viridis. The sequence continues at coordinate 122,884,141 of OY101440.1, forward strand.
TATGTTTTATGGAGGTGGTCAACCTTAAATTGATGCAAGTCCACGAAGAACGATTTGTTGCAAGTAAGTCGGGCTGTATTGCGGAAATGATTCGTTCAGTATTAGTTTTTGGTGCTCACTAGCTTTTGTTTAAAAGTCGAATACATGTATGTGATTTTATTCATCTTTTGAAAAATTAATATAATGGCATCAATCCGCAATATTGATTTGCTATTGATTGTAAATTAATTGGCTTAGTAAACCTGTAGAAAGCACATATTTGCAACATTTATGTCCTCCAATTGAACAAAATTATTAGTAGTTATATCTTTGTACTGCATGTGGGTTATTATAGCATTCTGAAGATCATATTCACCCTTATTCTACTCGGCAACGGAAATAGAAGACGACGCCATTTTTTATATTTTGTTGCAAATTGGTATTCTAGTTGTCAATATTGCCATTTATCGATGACTTTCAAGATATGTTTGGTATTCTGGAATCAAAATTTGCGTTCATGTTGCCTCTAATTACCTTTGATTTTGTCTTCGGTATTTTTGGTTTTGTCTTGCGTTGCTTTGTGTCGTGTTTCAACAATTTGAAAAAAAATCAACGTTAAAGATACCTTTCATTCGGTATTTTGGTATTTTTATTGTGTTTGTGGTTTAAAGAAAATAATGGAAAATATTAAAATAACAAAAAAAAAACAGAGTTCGAGAAGCTTGTGTAAGAACTTGTAAAAAACCCACCACCAGCTAATGGTTCTATTATTTGTAGCACATATTTAAAAGGCGGTTTAGTTTACCGAAAATAAGTTTCAAATCTTAAAAAGGATAAAAAATCCATTACTTGGGAAATAATTGCTTCAAATTTGTTACTTATTTCTATCGGGGAAGTTGAAAGTACAAGTTTTCTGTCTAAGCAGTCTTTTTTCCACAATAAATTTTGTGTATTTTCTTCGTAACTAGAGTGCGAATCAATAAGAAAAAATATTTTTATTTAAATTTTAATTTTTTAACAAACAACACAAAAGTTTTTTATCGAAAACAATAAAGAATACGAATTAAGTGACTCAAACATTAGAGATGTGAACTGTATTTAATTAATATTATTGATAAACAGTCAACGTCGTCAAAATACTGTTAGGGAATACCATATTAGTATTGCTGTTGTGTTGAATTGGTGTTGTCTTAATATTGCCGACGCCATGCAGAATAAGGGTGATTATTTTCAGACGTATGGACCAGTTTTATTCTTAATGACCTAAATGCCTTTCAGACCATATTTTCTTTGTCTAAATTGGCACTATACTTTGAAATTATGTGAATAATGTACACAGTAAAAAGATATACTATTTTCTTTTAATTTCTATTAAAATTATTTATTTGCCAGCTCTGTTCTTAAAGTAAATGTACACAGAAATACTTCATTGTATAATTTTTACAAAGACTAAGTTATTTGATCTGAAACCGATGCAATGGTACAGGTGAAACAACTTAAATAAGACCATACAAAATATTTTCATTTATAATAATTTTGCTTGAGGCCAATGTTAGTTTATATGAAAAAACAATTTAAATATAACTACCACTGTAAGGTTATTATATCGATTGTTAGATAGAAAAATACGTATAATGTTGTACAAATAATTTTTAATTATTATAAAATTTAAGAAAAATACAACGAGTACGCTTGTTATTATTATCTGATATTAATCAGAGATTGTGCAAATTATAAACTCTTATTTTTTTAAACAAGTACCAATAAGTACTTATGTTTGTATGTGTAATTATTTATGATTTCCTCAATATATTTCTCTACTTTGTTTTAGTTATAAAGGCCAAAATTAAATAAAAATTATAAACGCTAACATTATTTTGATGTTTCCGCTTAATTAGACAAATAAAAGTAGTGAAATTAATTAAATTATCATCAATAACCCAAACAAAATTATTTGTTACACTTCATAAATTTTTCTTAAAAACCGCAATGCATAACATCAAATTGTGAGCTGCGATTTAACTGTTTTGGAGCGAAAATGACATCAATGATATTTCAATGATACAGAAACAATCAAAATAGTCAGAAAAAATTTAATAAATTTTAATTGCAAAAGCTGCGTATTAATTTAATTTTAATAGAAATATTTTCTTGGGATGACCAATACTTTTGTTAAAATTATAGAAAATAAAAAAATCTCAGCAAAGCCAGAAATGCACTAAAAATATTGCAAAACGTATTACCAGTATGAAAAAAGGATTGTGTCAAACATATTTTTTATATAGCGGAAGGTGTTTCACAAACTTTTCACAATGACAATACTCTTTAGCAATACGGAGGTGATTTTTTTTTATGAAAAGCTGGATCTTGCTTATGACTATTTGTATATTTTTTTTATTAAATATATTTCTTGAAATTTGGCAATACCTTTTGCAACGGGGCATTTCTTAAATAATTTATTTCGCTTATATTTTTAAAGAAGATATTTCTTAAAAATTGCATAAGGACGAACATGAAAATGCTACTTGAATAATTCAGATATTTTGCAAGTATAGTGCAATTTTAGTGAATTTATAAATTTTTTGGATAAGAATATTTGTAAAGAAATATCTTAAATATAAAAACATAATTTTGGGGGATTTAAACGGTGTACTATTTTGTCATACTGTCATAATATTTATTGTACGGTCTTAAAAGCAAATGTAGTGGACTTTGACATTTTGTAGCTCACTGTATACTCCAAAAGGGTGGAAAAAAGTATTTCTTTATTGGTGCTTAAATTACTTTTCTAAATGATCATCTGTGTGAATGATAATTATTTATTACCTTTACAAACAAGTTTTATTAGTGCTCAAGGCGAATTCATATCCAAATTTGTCATTTACGTTTTGCGTAAATAAGCCACATCGAACTAAATCAAAAAGCGTGCAAAATATTTTTTAATTTGCACAAGTAGATACTTTCTGGTTGTAATAGTGTTAATATTTAAAACCTCACCCAGATTTTTTGTTAACTTATCTCATGTTTCTTCCAACATCTTTTAATTCTATGAATTATAGTTTCTCTGTATATGTTTAATGCACAATATAGGAGAAGTGAACATTTAATGGCGGCAAGAACATAAATATGACTGGAAAATTTATTTTCTCTATGGGGTGGTCGATTTATTTATATTTAGTAGTTTCCGCCTTAAATTTTTTCGTAAACATATTCAATATCTATTGCCTTATATAGTGCTAAGAATAAATGCCGCGTTACAATGAATTTACCATTTTAATACATTGCTTGTACTTTATATTGTATATATTATTCAATAGTATTTGCAAATTTTCCTTCATATTTTTACAACCAATTTGTTTTTATGACACAGTATTAATACGCTTTTGTCGCAACCAACAGGTCGCTTTATTTAAATATATTTTAAACAATTTGTTGCGCTGGTATTTATATAAATAATAAAAAAAGTTGATATTAAAAGAATCGAGAAAAGGTATGGTCCCCGTTTGTAGACCATCATAAAAGATAACATCTTTTTTAAAAAAGGATGTTAATTAAAAAAGTGTCATATCCTGCAACCAAATCATTTTTTCTGGTATAAAAAATACCTAAAGGAAACGTTTAATGGGAGATTGAATTAAAATATTTGAAGTATAAGGATTATTGATAGCATAATTAATTTGTTGTAATCATTTTCTTTGAGTTAAAACTTTGTGGATTTTAATTTAAATTTCTTTCAATTGTATTTCGATTAAAAAAAGAAATGTATAGAAAGTTTAATTTTATCACGGTTAAAGCTTTTCTTCTCCAGGACTTTTAATTGTCCCCAAAATTAGGAAGTAAATTTAAATTTCCCAGGATCTTGAAAATAAACAAAAAAAATAATACAAAGTAAATTTATTCAAACGTAAAATTGTCTGACTGTCGGTCAAAAGCCATGTATAAGAAATATTGTTTATTTTTACTTGGCATATATATTTTTAAATTTATAAATAAAAGGTGTCTCAGTAAGAATACACTTTTTAAATTTAGTAATCATTTTTTGTTGTGGAAGTGGCAATTGTGGAATTAGGCAGCTATGGCATATGTTAATCCCGATTATTGGACTGCTTGATAAAAGAACAGCGCGTTATAATTGTGAAAACCAATTGCAAAAATTTAAAAAGAATTTTAAGTCGAAAAAGTGCACCTAATGAGTCAACCATTTGAAGAGTGGTCAATAAATTAAAGAAAACTTAGTCGGTCATGGACAGTAAGACTCCTGTGCATCATTGTACCGGTATGTCTCGAAAACAGTGAAAAGCAGTAATTGTGAATGGCATTCGATACTGGAACATAGTAACGGCATTCTTGTGGACGGCATGGATCTAGATGACTTGTGGTTTCAGCAAGACTGCTCCACCTGGAACACCGCGCATAAAACAATCGATTTGTTGCAGCAACGATTTTCAGAACAAATTATCTAAAGAAATTCTTATGTCCACTGGCCAAAAATATCATGCAATTTAACAGCGTTCGATATTTTTTTTGGCGTTTGTGAAATCTCCGGCTTATGCGAATAAGCCAGAAATAATTCCTGAGCTCAAATCTGAGATCCAACGCATCATCGGTCACATCTCTGTAATAAAGTAATGGAAAATTGCATGAAATGGCCTGTCATCAGAGCCGTGGGGTCTATTTGACGGAACTTTTATTACATACTTAATAATCGGAACATGTCTTCTGTAGATTAAAAAAAAACATTACAAATATCTAAAAAATACGTGTTTATTAAAATGAAAAAGTGCATTCTTAGTGAGGCACTCCTTTATTGCAACATATTCGTTCTTCAAAAAGCGAGCTTAATGATTTTAGTTCACTCACACCAAAATAGAAAAATCTACACAAAACATTTGTCGCCATAGAATTCGAGTTGACCAAAAAACACATTTTGACAATTAAAAAATTATAAAACACAATTAGTATGCTAAGCTGTTGAGTTCAGCTTCAGGTATATGTAACTCTAATTATATGTACATATATTGTTTTTTTTATATTTTCTTTCATTTGTTTTCTTATATTTTTGATAAGACGATTTAAAAATGTGTTCGCCTTAATTATAATTAATGATATGAATCTTTGCAAAAAGCAGTTATTGATGTGTCTTGGTTGCTATGACACTTTGCTGGCTCTGCAACATTTTACACTTGCCTACTTCTGTTAAGTGCAAGTTTGTAGAATAAAAAAAAATTCAAGTTGTTTTTTGATTTCATTTAAAATTCGACAGCTTTCAAGGATATTTAATTTTTTTAGTATTTTTTTTATATTTATATAAATTTTTGTAACTGTTAAAATTATTTTGTTTATCATAAAAAGATGAGTTTTCGAGAAGATTTTTACTCAAAGGAAGCGACGCTTATAAACAGCTCTAAACGTGAGCTTGCAAATGGTGTGGAGAAAGATCCAATTTACAAGCTCAGATTGACGTGTTTTAGCAAAGGAGCTAAAGGAATATTAACCCTATCACAGTAAGAAGGGTGTTAATAGAATCAAATTTGTCTTTATTATGCTTTAAAATACATTAAAACTTATAAATTTTTAGATCTTTTCGTAAACTGAATAAAAACACTCTTAGCTGGGAAGAATTTATAGGGACGTTAAAACGATCCGGTCTGGATTGGAGTCAAGGTGAAATAAAAACTTTATTCAATAGTTTTGATGTTGACCCAAATGGTTACATAAACACCTCAGAGTTTCTCACAAAATTAAGGGTAAAGACTTCCAGCAAAATTTTTTTTTAAAACGATATAAATATTTATTCTTTACACAGCCCTCAATACCGCGTGCTCGGTTGAATATCATCAACAAGGCATTTGAAAAAATCGACAACAATAACGATGGTGTTATCACTATAGAGGATTTGAAAAATGTCTATTGTGTTCGCAATCATCCAAAATATTTAAGTGGTGATCTATCCGAAACAGAGATTCTGGAACAGTTTTTAGAAAACTTTGACGATGGTGCAGGCAGCAAAAGGCGACAGAGTAAACTAACTAAAGAAGAGTTCATAAATTACTATGCCACCATCAGTGCTTCAATTGATAATGATGCTTATTTCGATTTGGTTATGAGACGTGCTTATAAATTGTAAATTATAATTTTTTTTAATTTGTAATGGTGCTAATTAAAAATTCCATAAATTTTAACATGTAATAAAAATTCTTGTGTGAACATAATCTGAATAAATATAATATAACTTCGTTTAAGCGCAAATGTTTCATGTAAGGACTTCACTTAGTCTTTACAAGATCATATCAATGGAATGTAAGCTTGCTACCGAGCTTCATGAATATTTAATAACGCAAAAAAAGCGCCTCTAATATTTTTTGATTGCAGCAGCATCATAAAGCTCGATTACTTTATAATATTCTATAGTAACACAATCATGCGTGGTCTGTAAATCACAAGATGTCAAATCACGTGATTTCCAAAAATTATTGAGATTCATTCCCTCATTTTTTTAGTCCATTTTTAAAAGCTCTGTAAAAAGGAGAAAAAAAAATAAAAGCCAAAAAATAGTTATTCTTATTATATTTAGATTTTGCGTTTTCCCTAAAAAAATTTCTCAGAAAACAGAAGGGAGTTCGAATTAATTGCAGATATTTTTTCTCGAGAAAAGACTTTTCTTCATGAAACAAATTCCTTGCGAATATTTATAATTGGGCTGTATTTAAATATAAATACTATCGCATTTATGCTTTTACTTTATTCGCAACTAGCAATTCTATTGTGTTCTAAATTCAAACAAAATATTTTATTTTAAATTAAAAAAAAAACAAAAACAGCAGATGACTTAAAAAAAACAGGTCCGAATATCATATATTTTCATATAAATATATTTCTCATATTATGAGATTAATAAACATCTCAAATTAAATAAATCATGAATTTAACACTTTTACACTGTAAGCCGCTTGGCCTTTAAGTGTGAGTGTTGCGTATGTTTATCAGTGCAATCACTTTTTTTAACTTTATTTTATTAAGCTTAAAGTCTTTAAATAGTGCAAGCAGAAATCTGTATTTAGCTTGTATGCTTTTATTTTAAAGCCTTCACTAACTTCAAGGATTAATACAAAAAAAGCTCTTATTGCCATATTGTGCTACACTTACGTAAAGTATAATGCAAAAGGCACATCAAAATAACGTGTATACTACATGGAGAATTTGCAGAAATGTTGAAATGGTAAAAGTAACACGACAAAGCAGCACGATCATCCAATATTCAGCTTCGCAAGTTGTATGCATTTATTATTCCACTAATAGTGATGTTAAAAAAAAACTCCTATAGAAAATTTCAAAAATATTCTAAAAAAAATTGCAAACAAGAACTTTTATAAAATATTTCAGTCATGCATTCACAAAAATATATAAAAAACTAAAAATAACATGATGTAAAAAAAAGGTTTTTGAAGTTGTTCATTATTCATGAATGAGATAAGATGACTTTGTTTATGTTTATGGGTGGGAGTTGTTGTTTGTGTATACCGGTGTTATGAATATTTTGTTCATTTTGTTGTTTATTGTAGTCTTAGTACACATAATATTGTATGCATGAGTGAATGCAGTTAAGCATATTTTATTTATATTTTAAAACGTAAATACTAAAGATGTTTTTCTATATTTTTATTTTATATATTGTAGTTTTAATACTGGAAAATAATGGATTTTTATAACAGGAATTTTTTAAATTGTTATTATCGAAAATTTTAAATCGAAAACTTAAAATGAATCAAGTTATCCGCAGGTTAGCAGCAAGATTTTAGTATTTTTAATTTCCCTGATGCTTTCTTACGGAGCGCACTATACAAACTGGGAAAATAAATGTTAACTATTTCGGGAAAAATTTTCATAATAATCTCCTTATATTTCAGTGTAAATGTGCACATTAAAAGCTAATATACGCATTAGCAGGTTTTTCAAAATTATCTGCTCTTTTGAAGTTATCGTTTATCACAATTCGAAATACAAAATTAAAACGACTTCGGAAACAATAAAATATACATCACTAATTTACTTGGTCATATTTTTTAATCTCGCTGAAACCTACTTTAAATTTTGGATATGAAGAGTATTATCAACATGAACGCAATTTTAACTAATATGGCATTTACACCAGACCAAAATCTAGTACTTACGAGATTTCGAGCAAATCTTGTTGATTTTTACCAGATTTCCCATATAAAACAAAATCTGGTAGTACTCAGCGATACAACTGTGTTTCTTGTCAAATTATACTGCTCAATAATGATTGTTTGAAAGGTGTGCTTTCCAGCTGTTGAAAATGAAAATGCCAATCAACTTTTTTTGGGATGGATCGAAATCTTGAAAAATGTCACGAAAAACCCGATGTAAAAGGTATAGATTTTGATAGAGGTATCAAATGAAATCTACTAGATTTCGTAGAGCTATAAATACACTATAACTAAATTCAATATGAATAATTTTAATAGATAGAAATTAGTTTTAATTTTAAATTTATGCAATATTTTTAACACAAACCGAATATTATAAAATTCTATATGAGAGAGATACGCTTTCATATGACTTATTAGGTCTTCAAATCGGATTGTAGGTTCTAAAGTCATTATATATTAAACAAGAAAAATTTCAACAAATTTTCCTAAAACTAATAACAATAATTTTGCTGTTAATGCAAGAAGTATTTGATTCCAAAACTTCAACGATCTCCGTTGACTTGTTTGCGCTTCTCTACTCAGATTTTTTGTAATAAGCCAATTCTTACAAAATTTCCAACTCATTTTTCCTCTTTCTTACATTTCTAAATGACTTTCTAAGCCAAACTTTTTATTCTGCGTACTATTTTCCAGATGACAGATGCATTTGTTATTCGTTATCCCATAGTAAGGGGCAATTTCGGGCAGAAGCTAGTGGTACGAAAAATTAGAATGATTAGTACAATTGCGCTGCTACAATACGGTATTGCATGAATGCTAGCATGACCCACGAGTAATAATAGCATCATCTGTGTTGCTTCATTTTTCATTTTGGCTCATATGAATTGTGGTAACTAGAGTATCCATTTATTTGATTTTTGGCTTTTTTTTAAAATTAATCGATTTTGGAATTTTCAAATTGCATGATTAATCAAAAAAGGGTTTTAAATTATTCGAATAGCTCGAGCAATGCAAATAATTAAAAAAAAACCAAATAAAATTGTATTCAATGGAAGAAATATATATGTATGTGTTTTTGATTTGATACTTTTATTATATTAATAAGCAAACAATAAAACAAAAATGTGGTTAATAATTAACAATAAAATAACTATTCACTTGTACATACGAATAAAGTTTTAAAAGTTAAAAAAAAATTTAGTACATCAAAAACTACGTTTAATGAAAAATTGTACTGGTGACGAGATTTGAATCAAATCTATTAAAATATTCTTCTCTAAATAGTTACATCTTAGATGTTTGCTTCTTAAGCAGTTTTCCTTTTTGTTTTTTGTAGTAAAACTTGACGTTGAAAACACTATTTCACTTAAAGTAGATGTTGGTGATAGTTATAGGATTGCATTTTCTGATATATTCTTTGCCTTATTTAAATAAATTAAATCTTCTATTATACGAGTACCAATACAGTTTGTGCTAGATTTTTTAATTTGTAAGACTTTGAATAGTTTTGACAAGTTCACACAAGCAATTTTATTCATTTAGATCCACATTTTCTTCTTCCAAAATGTCATAGTCTCATACCATTTCCTGAGATTTAATCTAAAACAACCGATCATGCAATTTGTCTGTAACCTTTCGACTTATATTTTAAAAAGTTATCACTATTGTGGAATCTTGCGGAATTATGATTAAAAGTAAGTATACTAAGTACTTTAATTTGACTCTCCTTTATTCCCACCTGCAGGCAAGCAGGTAAATCTTTTGCCTTTTCGAAATTATTGATTAAGAACTTTATGATTCCATCCAACTCAAATAGTGTTGCGGAATCTTTGCTGAGCTCTTTAATGGCGACGTCACTTTACTCCATTAATTGACATCAATTGTTCGAGTTATTCTTTAATCGAAATTGACTATTTTCATTATTCGATAAAATAATGGAAAAACTTTAATTTATTATTCAAACAAATATTAATAAAGTGGGTACTCTACTGGTATCCACTTCATGAAATACCATACGCTTTTTCTAAGATTTTTAAATGTATACACAAAATTCTTTAAACAGCATACTAAATTATTTCCAAGTATATGCACGAAATGCAACTTTATTGCCCCACTTATGTTATATAAGTTTTATTTTTTGTATGCTAATCGGGCTTCAACACAAGGTAGTTTCTTATAAATTAAGGAATTTGTTGATAATTTCATTTTATTTTTTATTAAGAAAATAATATTGGAACATTTATTCGTTAAGCTAAGTTAAGACGATATGTTGAATCAGAATATTTTTGCTGAAAATTTTGTTGCAAGTGCTTCCATATCGTATAAACGCAAAATTTGTTCAGCCATTTTTTTTTTGACAAACAATTTTTTAAAACAAAACTGAAAAAGAAATTGTTAATTAATAATTTGTTAATTTTAGTTATTTAAATTTTTTATTGATTCTTTCCCTCTGAAGAAGTTATTCAAAGGGTAACGAAATATCTAGATAAAATAAATTTGGATGATTTTTATAAAAAAGTGACCTCAAGTTTAGTTTAAAGATTAATATAAATATTTAAAAAAATGACGGAAAATTATATATTAAAATAATTTAGTTTATTTTATATAAATTTATTAAAAATGTGTGATAAGCGCTGCAGAATATCTGTCCAGACATATACATGCGAAAGTGTGTTTATAATATGCTATGATTTATGATTTATAAGGAAAATTATAAAATTTGCATGGCTATACTGGAATCTGAGCACCCTTTTGATTATTTGAAATTCTGAATCCGATTTGTTCGATTATATGTACGTTTTTGAGACTACCTAATCACAGCAAATCTGCAGAAAATCGAGTAGAAATAAATATATCTTACGAAATCGTTTTCGCAGCTGCAATGATTTTGAAACAAAAAATAAAAATAAAGTAGTAGGTGATGGGGATGTAACGTTCACCCAAAACCACGTACTTTCTGTTCTACCGTGTAGTTTGCGAATATTTTAATTCCTCCCTTGTTTTATTGGAATATGGTCTCATGTCTAATTCTTTCTGGCTAAAAAACTTTGCGAACTTGTGCAATAGTAATCACTTTAGACTAATAACCGATTTAAAGTGAAAAAAAATTTGCTAAGCAAAGTTGTTTTTTTTTCTTCACGTTATTTTTTGTAAAATTTAGAGATTTGTTTATTCTTAAGTAGAGTGTTTATAAAAATTTATTTATCAACATTTAATTTTCAACTCTTTCACTTTGATATAAAATGATTTATTATCTAAAGTAAGTGTAATTGTAACTGACAGTTTGAAAAATATTTTTGACATATTAATATTACAAAACAATTTGCAACGAATATAAATTTTACTAAACTAAATTTAATGCATACATATACATACATACGTGTGTATTTATGTTTGTACATGGCGGCAGAAATAAAACGAAGGAATTGGAAGCGTCTATATCATCAATATGTTTCTCTTGTAGTTTTTTTGGGTGGTTCCAAAAAAGTCTTGGGAGATTGAAAATGAAAGGATATTCTACAGAGCACTGAAATGACCTTGAAATGAACAAATTAAGGACTCTTTAAACCATTTGTTTTCTTTCGTGCCACCCTTTACATACATACATGCATACTTATGTATATCCATATATTTGTACATCTTTTAATTAATTGACTTAAATTTTCGAAACGTTTGAGTGCATGACCATTTATTAATTTTTTAAAAAGACGAACAGTAACAGCCCAATTATGAATATTCGCCAGGAATTTATTTCATGAGAAAGGTTTTTCTCGAGAAAAAAATTCTCCAATTAATTCATACTCCCTTCTTATTTATAAAGGATTTTTTTTTAGGGAAACCCCAAAACTTAAATATATTTAAAATAACGATAGAACATTTAAGAAGTCTCTCTTATTTGGTTTTGTTTTGCATATACAATCCAAAAATTTTTAGAGACAAACAACAGTCAGAGTTTTTATGTGTTATAATTTGTATGAAAGATGATAAAATACACATTTCTAAATTTTTTTAAATTTACAACATTAAAAATTTTCCGGTTAAGATGCTTGAGAGGTTAACAACAATTTTGATACATTGACAATTTTTACCACTAAGAATGTCACTTACGGTAAGCGGCCGCAATAACTCTATTATATTTGGAATTTCGAATCCGAAATAAATCAATCCAAAAATAAAATAAAAATGTAATTTTTTGCAAAATATAAAATAACTTTTTGCAGTCTATGAATCTTCATGCAAATATGTATATATGTATGTATGTAGATATGTTTAAGGTGCATAGATATTAAAAATTTACCATATTTATTGCCTTTCATATTTACATACATCTGTCCATTACAGACATGAAAAGTGTGCAAATGATTGTAATTTACATGTGGTTTTTAGTCATAAAAGTCATATAAAATATTAATTTTTCCATTAGAATAACCAAAAAAAACATTTTAGCTTATGTTAAATTTGTAGCAACAATAAAATATTCAAATGTGTGTTTAAATGAAATTATTATAATTATTGCAACAACTGAGTGGCATACAGTTAGTACATATTCGGTTGGATTGAACTCCTAGGAACAAGCATTTAAATATATTAAATTTTGAAAATAATAACTCTTACAAGTACCCTACACTAACTTGAAATGACAGAGAAATTATATTCTTTCTGTATTTAAACTGATATTTTTAAAGGTCAGAAAAACTAAAAAGCGCAAATTTTTCATTATAGTTTCTATGGACGTCCAATGAAAAGTTGAAACGAAAATGTTAAATTATTATAGTTTGAAATTGCTTTAAGTGATGATGTAAAATTTTTACTCATTCATTTGTTTGTGATATTAAGTCTGAAATTTCTCCTTTTTACATGTCAATCTGCACAACATCCGTGTCTCCCCGCGATCACAGCCACGATCATCGTGATTACTTTCTTGTAAAGTGAATAAGTTGTATTGCTTTAATTCTAACAAATCAAGAAGAAAGTCACAGCCTAATTTAAACTACCTATAGCTTCGGTTAAGCAATATATCTACTACAGAAGAAATATTTTTATTTTTATTAAGTAAATTTATATTTGGAGGATTGCGGTTCAAAATTACCCGTCACTTTTCGAATTGATTGTGGTGTTAAAACTGCTAATTTTTGTGTATGCTCTTCTCCGGAGCTGCAGATATTGATTTTTTTTTTATATTTTTTTTTATAAAGAGAAGTAACAATCAGGCAATTGGTATGCCTACCAACCCGTAGGTGTGTTACCTTCTTTGGGAAAGGGATAGTGAGAGAGGACAGATGGTGAAAGAGAGAAAGCTTAATTTTTGCAACTCTGATATTGCGCGCTGTGTAAGTTTTTAGATCAGTGTTGCAGCGCCTTTGATGTCAAGTAGGCGCATTAAATGTGTTTCAAAGCTGTTGTAGCCATTTTATTCATTATTTTACTTCGACCGCGCTTGTATTTCGAGTTGTACATAAGTGCTAGAAGTAACAAAAAAAGGTAAATATGAACGATCTCCGCAGTCCACGTGACTATTTCGCACCATTTGTATTTTATGTGCATATCAAATAGCGTTTTTAGTTGGAAAACTTTACATTATTGTTAAATATGTACATATTCATATATTTTGTGCAATAAAGTAATTTTTTTATTCTCTATAAATTTGTTTGAATTAAAATGGACAAAGAAGAAAAACAGAATGTTACAGGTCTACATCGGAATACTTACTTGGGAGCATGGTTGCTATAAAAAGACAGATTAAATGTGTTATATTGTCAAAATGCTAGAATGTCCTACGCCTCAAAAAGTTTTTGTAACATTGCTTTTTATCAATATAGTTTAAAAAATCTTGCATTTTTAAAAAATTTGTATCATTTGTATGAGGTATCATATTAAATTTCTTTAATTTACTTTGATATTTTAGTTATGTAAATATATTTTAATGGTATACATATGAGATCAAATTTTTGTAGTCAAAAATTTAATATATTTTAATCCAAGTTAAGACTATTCAAAATATCAACCATATTATTTGCATCTTCCTCACAGAATAACTCATTTTTGTATATTTCAGATGAACCGATTTTTCTACACTATCCTCCTGATAAATCTAAGGCAGGGACATAACTTTTATGCCCAATACTTATTTATAAAAATCTTCAAAGAATTATTATTCAAGGCTTTCTAAAATAAAAATCTCTTAACAGTTAAAAATGAGGAATATTTTTTTGGTCTTCTTATAACTATTATAAAAGATTTTAATTTATTTGGGTCTTTCATAACGATTATATAAGACCATTATTTTATCAGTCTTCTCATAACCATTACAGAAGATTTTTGTTTTTCTAGGTCTTCTCGCGACGTTTATTTTTATTGATCATCTATATCAACACTTACTTAGTGTGTGCAAGCTCTAAAAAGAATTTTTCATAACAATTATAGAGGACTAAAATATTTTTAGCTTTTTAGAATTTATTCTTAACTTGATATATTATTTAAGTGATTATTCAAGCTTAAGCTCAGTTTATATAAAAAACGTATATTCTTTAGTTTTAAAATCGATATTTCATCAATATCATTGATTGGCTTCGTCAGGAAATAAAAATTTTTTCGATTTAAATAATTTTTTAAAAAAAAAGGTCGAAAAATAAGAGAATATTATTAACTTGATATATTGTATAAGATTTTTAAAGTAATTCTGCGATGTAAAAAAGTGATAAAAATGCGAAATAATTATAAAAATATGCTAAACTAGGATTTAGAATTTTTTTAAATGATGCTACATGTAGCACTAAAAGTGCTAAGATGGCAAGCCTGCTTGGCAGTCATCAGGAGAGCCACCAATACAGAAACCCAACGTTCGTAAAAGATGTCAGGGGTGTCGCTCCAATAGAGACCGAAAAGACAAGTATATTTATTTGTCCAGAACTTATCATACGCCGACTGCATTAATCATGATTCTTCCAACTGATTTTTTCTTGTTGTTTTATAAATATTAATTAGTCACATTCATATAAATATCTATTGAATAGCTTGAATAATGAGAATTTATTAAATTTAAGCTGGAAGAAGTCTCCTTTGTAATCTTATTTAATGTGAAATGTTATTTTTTAAAAAAATAAATAAATATATATATATTTATATATACATCAATTCATGCTTTATTTTCTTTATAAAGTCAGATTCTATCTAAACTGTACATATTTTTGCATAAATATACCAAATTAGTTCGATGTATACATGGTTCAATCAACCCCCATGTCCCTGTATCTAAAATTCATCGCCCCGACACTCGGTTAGATTAATTTAAAGTCACTTACCTGGAAATCGTTTGTTCGATATTTTTGAAATACAAATAACTATTGGTAGAAGAATGGTACTGCCTTTCACAAGCTTAAAGTGCATTTTCTTTCCAAGCTTCCCGATATAGGCACTTCCATTGCGCTTTTTCCCCTATTACCGCTTTTAGTGAAACTCACTACTGATTTTACACTATCAAAGCTCTACAAGATAGATATTTAAACACAATTTGTTCCATTAACTTTCGAAATCTGTAGACTTTTCTTATAATTCTTTATTTGATTGAAGGATCTGAACCAAATATGTTAAGACTTAAAATAAGATTGTTAAGAAAAGGCTGGCAGGAGTTTAACTTAACAGATAGAAAGTTTTCTTAATAAATGGTTTAAGTATTTTTAGGAACAATAATAAAAAAAATAATACATAAAAATTAGGCGTAGAATGATTTACGAGTTCGTACTTGCTTTTTTTAGCACATACGAGTATCTGTTGTATTTGAAATTGAGATTTAAAAAATATAGATACCTATATACATCTATATATTATTTGCTGAAATTTTTTTATCACAATATTCTTTCATATCTGTTAATATATCCAGAATCAATTTATACAACAAATATGTTCATATGTACAAATAAATGCATCTGCAAATATGTACATGTAAAATGGAATTTGTATGTATAACTATCCTGTTTATTTTTAATGTTTCTGTTTAAGCATGTAAGTTTGTGTGTATTGGGAAATGCTAGCATGAGCATGTGTAGTTTTGAGAATATTTTGTTAAAAGTTATGCTCCAAATACGTTTGCTAAGTAACGGATATTCTTTAAAATGCTTTTAAAATTGAACATGCAACGGAAGTTAACCATAATATGAAACTTGCTTGAAATTCATTTCAACATACACTCGTATCTTCTCAACTATGCCAAACAAAATATATTCAAAAGAAAATGAAAACACACAAACAGACAAAGCACAGTGTTATGTTTGGCAATATTTAGCAATTTTCTAAGTCCGTGTTATTGAAATACCATCACATCAAATTCTTTAAGGAAAAGGTTCAGCAAGTGCAAAATCTTCTCTTTTTTTATAAGAAAAAAATATTTTGCAAAAATTTTAAAAATTGGTTTTAATTTGCTGTTGTACAGTACATATTATAAAAATTTTTTTTGATGCAGAGGAAAATTAGCAAATAAACTATGTATGTATCCCCCCTTTATTGCAACGTAGTCATATCTCAAAAAACGTTATTTTCGAGTTAAGAATGCAGAATTATTCATCGTATCGTTCTTCAGCTTTTTGTGATATAACTATCTTGTTTACTCACCTCTTGATGGGTCAATTTTTTTTATTTTTTCATTGAGGTGTCGGTAAACTAGAAACTTTAAACGCGTTGCAATAAAGGAGCGATATGTATAATGTGAAGCACAAATTTCTTTATCGTGCAGTTGCTTAATTGAATTGAATTGAATAAGGGCTCAGAACCGCATTCGAAAGCAGCAAGAGCTTTCGATTTTGTGGTACTTTTGTTTGACATATAAAGTCGGGGCCGGGTTAAAATATAAAAATTTTTACGTTGAGCTTTGTTTGGAAACACTTCGCACGGCATAGAGTCTACAAGTAGGATAAATGCAACGTCTGTAATGGAAATCAGCGGCAGAGAATCATAAGTTTTCAGCATCAGCTTTGATAATTCTTTTTTTTAAGTTTGCTCATACGTGAATCTATAGTTTAGCATAAAGAGCTTAAAGTTTTTATATGATTTTTCAGATGAAAAAATAAAATAAAAAATTTAATTAAAACGTTTATTATTTACAACACTGTGCCATATGAAGCATCGTTTTACAATATCTGCATTATGAAAAAAGTAATAAAAAGACTAAAAACGAACATGTTAGAACAATAATACTAACAATAACAACAACGATAGCGACAATATGTATTGCTGCAAATTGAAAAGAATGCACTAAGGAAAAACGCACGGAAAGATAAACAGATACAGAAATCCAAATAATGCAAAAGGATATTTTACTAAAATTTACCATAAATTCACATAACTGAAATTTTTGTTAGGAACCGTTTAAATAACCCAAAACAACACTTACCACATCCGCTTTTTATAATGCAAGTAGTTTTGCTTTTAAACGCAACATTCTACTTTTGCTGCATGTTCATTTACACAATGAACAGCAATAACAACATCTGCACACGATTCTGAACACTTCTGCACAATTTTAATATGGACAAGAATTTGAACATTAAGAATGAATTTCTGTATGTAAGAATTTGAAGTGCATGAGTATGCGGTTAACACGCTAGAGGAAGGAAATTAAATAAAAAAAGCAAATATTTTTTTTTTTTTTTTGAAGTTGAAAATATCTGTTCAAAATTTTTAAAAAGAAACTAGTTAAATCATGCTGTTTTCTATTTATATATGTAATGTGTGAAGAGCTTCTAGTATAAACGAGGATAGATTAACGAATGTCAAATCGTATTATAAAGGCGTAGGCATTGTCTTTTAATCACCCAAAAAATGATTTTATTGTAATGAATTCTGCCTACAAAGTCCGTATTAACGGGCCGTGAGTTGTACAAAATAAAATTTAAATTATATTTTAGAGAAAATATTGACAATTGCAAGATATTCACTGCTGTCATATTCGCATATTAGAGGCTTCTAAATTACACAGCATGAACCCTTAACATTAACAGAGTTTTTAAACAGGCTTTTTCCATATATTGTAATTAGTTTAGTTTAGAGTACGAATGAATGTTATGAAGGTAATCATATAGTGTTGCTGCTAAAGTGCTGCTTAATGAATTCATTTCTACCTCTTGTGAATCTCAGTGTAATGCATGCAATGAAAGTCCGTGTAGGGGTTGGAGAACATCATTGTTATCAGGATATATATCAGAACTAAGAGCCAGTAATTTGACCCTTCATCAATTAATGCTCTGTAACAATAACGGGAGATTCTTCTTCACAAGTTATTTGCTATCTTCTGAATAGTTTTTCTAATTTTCTGTTATATATTCGGGTATGAAAAAATCAGTTCATTCGATGAGATTATTGTTGTCCACAAGACTGTGCAACATCTAAAAAGATATCGGAATGCAATTTATTTAATATGATTTTCTGTTCTGCAGTGTAAGTTAAAATTAATTGGTGTTAAAATTTTCCCTTGTTGCTTTGGAATATTGTCTCATGTCCAATTCTTTCTGACTAAAAATGTTACGGACTTTAGCCAAATTAATATTCACTTTGGATTAAAAAACCACTGGCAATTTATGAAGTTTGAAAGAGCTTTATGTGCATCCAACAAACCGATTGATTGCCTCGGTAATACCCATATGGTACACAGTATCCAAACTACTAAACGGAAATGATACTTTCTGAAGTGCCAATGATATTTTCTATTAAATCACTTAAAAACTTCATTTTAGAAATTTATCTAATACACTTTTAACAATCATGATAATATCTTTTATATTTATTCAGCTGATATTTACAGAAAAATATTAATATAGAATACAAAGTAGTAAGACTTGAATCCCATATAACCTTCGTATATTTAAAGCCTTTACTTGTGTAGCATTTAAGGCCCAATCATCATGTTGTAGAAGCAATGAAAATATTTGCACATAAAATTTATTACCAAGTCTTGAAAGCCATAAAAAGGAAATTGTATACAATATCCTTATTTGCTCTTTTCTAAATTATTCTCCCCAAAAATTGTGTTTCTTTATTTTTTATTTAGTTACAATTTCGAATAGTTGTTACATGCGCGTGTTTATGTTAGTGTTTACTATGTTTAAATATCTATTTTTGTTTTGTAGTATGAGGCTGTTGCTTTTTTTATTCTTTTATTGTAGACTTCAGCACAAACATAAATGACAACTAGTTCAGGAATTAATGGCAACAACAATTCTGTTCAATGAATGAACACAGTGTATTTCGTAATTTTATTTTTTTCGTTTCATTATTTGTAGTTTGATATGATGCCATATCATGTTGTACAAGTATTTGATGTGGCTGTATTTTACGTTATATGATGCGTGTGCACATGAAGAATTTTAGATGTTACAATAAAGGACAACAATATTTTTAGCGAAGCCCTCTGAAATAAATTTCAGTGGCATCATCTAGATGATGCGCTTTTTGAGAAAGTGGCAATTATAAAGGATGTAGGCCAAGATCCATAACAATTGACTCCATTGAATTGCATATCGCTGAGATGTTTTTTGTACCGTTTCATTAACGCCGCAGCGTTCAAGAGGAAGTAGTTTGACTATGTTTTATTATTAATTATTATTTTAACATTAGCACCAATGAAATGCATGTATATAGACTAGCTAAAAAATCCTCAACAAACATAATATTTTCAAATTTAATTGTTATTTATTTATTGGTTCAATATGAAAGTATTATTCTTCCTTCCTTCAGGCAATTCTAGATAACTAAACGCTTGAGAAAAAGTTGTTTTATAAGGAGTCCATTTTTCCCCTAAGCTCACCGATTTCAAGTTTGAAGCCCTCTTAAGTAAAACAATTCTAGTAAACCTCAGATGCTAACACTTAAAACTTTTGAAAAAATTCTAAAGATATTAAAAGAATGTTGAAAAGGATTTAATAAGATCTACATATGTATGTAAGAGGGGAACTGTTAATATTTCGGGAACTAGCAACACTTTTGTCAATAGCTAAAATCTGGCAACACCATATTAAATTTAGAAATTTTTTAGCATAAACGTACTCAAAACGTTTTGATTTTTGACAAAAAAATGGAAATTTCAAGAGATGGTTTTCGTTGGATTCGACGTGAACTATCTAAACAAGAATGCGTCGATGAACTCAGTTCTTTGTATGGCGATAAATCACCATCAAAAATCACGGTATAACGCAGGTAGAGTGAATCCAATCGAGGTCGCAGTTCCATCGTCCAAGATCGTTTGTTGTGCCACAAAAAATCAATGCAGTGCATGAACTAATAATGCAACATCGTCATGTAACATATTGTGAGATAGAGGCATCCTTGCACATTGGTTCCACTTCAAATTGTGACAGGTGACGAATCATGGATATATGCTTATGAGCCGGAAATAAAACAGCAATCGAACGTGTGGGTATTCCAAGGCTAAAATCAACAAAAGTTGTTCGTGGCAGAAGCACAGCGAAGCAAATACTCGCCTGTTTCTTCGGCCGAATGGGTCATGATGCCAGTGTTCCGCTTGAGCAACGTAGAACTATCAATTCTGAGTGTTACACGACTATTTGTTTGTCAGACGAATCATTCTTCATCATGACAGTGCAAGCTCTCACACATCTCGTGAAACAAGTGAATTTTTAAGCAGTCATTGTTTAATTTACAAAACCTTTTAAAAAGTCGACCAAAAATCAACGAAACGTTGGGTAAAATTATAATTAAATTTGTTTTAATTACTTTAAACTATAGGCCATACTAGTTCGATAGAGGAAGTCGACATTAATTAATTATTTAGTTATATTTTTCGTGGAACACCGATTTTTAGATTTCAAAGCGATATTCTTTGAAAATACCAAACTTGTCGTTTAATATTATTTTGAATTTGAAATTACGTTAACATTTGAAGGGACGCCACTTAAAATCTATCAAAAGCTACACGCAATGTGGCCTAATGATTTAATAGAAACGCAAATAATTAGAAGGAAAGAGTATGAGATGATGAGAGTGGAAGAGAGGGGGGAAAACCGTAAGACTTTCACTTTTATAATTTTTCTTTCAAATATTCAAAAAAAAAGAACACATAAATATACGCCCAATTTTTAAGTGACTTGATTAATGAAAAACAAAATAAATAAATAGCCACTTATATGGCCTTTTTGATGTTTATTTTTCCAATGAGGGTTCAGCCTTTCTTTTCGTTTTTCTTTTCTTTCTTCTTAAAACAATCTTAACATTAACCTTTTCTTTTTCTACATAAACATAATTACTGCCGCAAGTAAATGAAAAATTTTTAAAAGCTTTTTTTTATATCTTCCCGCAAGAGCACATCAATATAGAATGTGTTTTCAAGTTTCTTTTTTTTTTTAATTTTACATGTACAAATGAGTTATTGTATAATTCATATAAGAATAAAAAAAACTTTCCCAAGTTGACCCCCATTAATTATCTTTCAATTTGTAAAACTCGTTCATTGAATAAAGCAAACTTTCTATCCATTTGCCAGTCGGTTTTCTTTAGACATAAAATATAAAACAAGCAAAAATAATGTATTAAGCTTGCTCGAATATTAAATATCCTTAAAAAGTTTTAAATAGTTGGTTGTATACTAAAAAATAAAAATACAAACGACAAAAACCTAAATGGAAAATTATTTTTATCTCAGCAGCCAACGGCTGTGGAAAAAGCAAGAGATTAATTTAATTATTTCATAAAAGGAACGTTGAAAATTATCAGATACAGAAATTTCGTACTATGTGAATATTAGTCCATTTGTAAAAATTCATAAAAGAAATTTGCGTATTCTAATTTGGTAATTAATTTAGTAACTATCCACCGTGATAACCGGTCAAAACGAATAAAGAACGCTGATTAGATGGTGTAGCGATCTCAAAGTTAGTGCTGATCCTTTCTGCTAGTCTGATCATTTAAGATCTTCTAGTATTACTTTCTGGATAAAAATAATTTGGAGATATCAAAAATTTCTTAATAAATTTCTTATTAAATTGATAATTTAAGATTTAATCTTGAGGAAAACAATACAATTTTCACTTTGTTTTCTTAATACTGTTCTATTAAAACACACTTGTGTTTTTGAGTTTTGAAACCAATCTGAAGAACACAGTTTATTTAAAAGAGATGCTTACTTGACAAAATAATTAAGAAAGGAATTTAAAACTATTGGCAATCTTATTGTCTCCTAATAAATAATTTTAATTTCATAATTTACAAGTGCTTCCAAAAGTCAGACGCTGGCGAGGAATCAAGTAAACTCTAAAGTGTCACAAGCGCAATGACAAACTTATACTCCCGTTGATAATATATAACGCAGAAGGTCGTGAAAGGATGGAAAATGATAAATTTTAAATATGGAAAAAACTGATATTTTGGAATTTTTAATTTTCCTTTCCAAAGAATCCTAGAAAAACATTTAACTACAAATAATGTTGATTATGTTTTTTTGATTTTCTCCATTTATCCACCGTTGTCGGAAATGATAAATGTGTTTAAATTTGAATCTTTTTATTCTATTGTCTACAATCCGAAGCGAAAAATTAATGATGCATGCTGTTTGTTTTGCTATGCCTTTTTAACTTTTCACTTTTTTAATTAGCCTTAATTTATTTCCCATCAAAGTATTTTGTAAGTAATAAGTATTGTACTGGATCTAGCACGAAAAGAGTGTTAGTTTTTTATTGAATACGGGGCATATGAAAAGTAAGAACATTTGCACATTAATAACTAATTCTATTTTTTTAATTAATAAAAATATTTTTAAATATATTTTTTTTAAATTCAGTTCGGAAAACCTAGACAAATTACACTGTGCAACAAATTTCGGATATTCGCCGCCAGCCGAAACAACTATAATGGCAAATGAAAGTTTACCATTAACATAACAAAGCTGCCAAAGGGTTTTGAAAAGTTAGCTCGAATTTAATTTTTATGGCCTCTTGAAGTTGGGCCATTTTGAAAATTTTTTGCACTATGAGTGAAAATTTAAAAAAACGTATACATACATATATAAAAATATTTAATGAAATATAATTGTGAGTACTTATTGTTGCATTAAATCTAATCAAAAAGACTTCGAACCATATACAGTTTAAAATATTTATATCGGTTCCAGTGAACAAAATGGAACTCTGAGTTTGTTATTGCAATGAAACTTTCTCAACACATTTTTGAATAAAACAAAAAAATTTTAAGTCATTTTTTTTCAGATCACATTCTATATTTGAATTGTACTATTCAATAGAAATTCAGATGTATTTGATCCAGAATAGTTTTAAATTCTTCTGAAAAAGACAATGAATCCAATGTAATCCAAAATTAATAATTTCTTATCGTTCGATTCTTTTTTTCCACATTGGATTCAATGCAAAAATAAGTACGCACAATTCTTCAAGAGGCCATAAAAATTAAATTCGAGCTAACTTTTCAAAACCCTTTGGCAGCTCTGTTTACTTAATGGTCTATTTGGTGGTCATTGGACTTGTTGAAGCTGGTTTTTCATATTGCACTGTGATATAAGAAATGTATGCGAATAAAAAATACATGAATTTAGTTTTTAAGCTAATTTAAAAATGTAAAAGAAGGCTAAAAAACATATTAATAAGCCTTGAAAAGGTCAAGCTGGCAACGCTCTTCAAAATATCAAAACTTTCTGTAACTAAAGTTTCGTAGTTAAATAAGAATTATAAAAAAATGCGATAAAGAAACTGCGATCCGAATTATCAATCACTGTAGTTTGATATTGAGACATATTGTAATTGTAGAACAAAATGTGGCTTAACAAGAATGGCGGAAACTCCCTGGCTTGGTGAATGACTTTTCTACAGCTTCAAGGTCAAGATACATAAGTCCAGCAAAAACAATCTCTGGTTGTCCAAATTAATGCATTTATATTTTCTCTCAAACCTACATTAATAATGGCTTCCTCTTTAAAAACCCCCTTCAAGAAAAACAATAAAAATTAAGACAGACTATAAAAGGTGACTATAATATGTCAACCTTGAATGTCAAGTATTTCATCTTGACATTTGTGACACTTTGAAATTCCTATTGTTATTGCGGTTGTAGTTGGTTTTTTATTAAAACTGAGAGATTCCAAAATGTACAGTTTATTTTCTTATCTGCTTTATACGTTTGCAGGCTGTTTATTTTTTCCCTGCCTGCTTGATGCACATCTTTTGTTTTGTAAGCGATAGGAAAATATATTTTGCATACAAAACATTATACCCTGCTCCTGTAATACAACATAATTATTTATCATAACGTCAAAATGTTTTAGATACTGATTAAAATGTCTCCCATAATATGTTGACTGCTACCATATAAAAAAATTCTACGATATAAAGTTTTATAGTGATTGTTAAAACTCTTCACTGTTTGAGAAAAAAATTCCTGTGCACCAGAAAAAATACCAAATTTAAATTAATGCCCACTTCCACTTGATCTCATGTAAAATCAAAAGTGTGAGCCACAGTTTTCAAACATAGACGCCAATACGTAACGCCATTTATATCTAAAAAAATAAACTTTGAACAACATAAAGTGAACATCTTGAAAACTTAAATCGCATATTCCCAACTATAATATATTTTTCAGATAGGACCATTTTGCACTAAATGTGCAATGTGTACTCGTAAAAGGGGAATGATAACTAGCGGAGTGAATTATTTTCAATAAGGAAAATGACAAAAATACTCAAAAAACTTTCGATGTTTTTCGTTTTTTAAAGAAAACACATTCAAATTTATTATAATATAAATTATTTAAAATAAAAAAGCAGATCTTAGCTTTATTATATCTTCAAAATTTATGATTTAGATTAATTCTTTAAAGTCCATATTCTCAGCTTTTAGTAAACTAACGACAGTGGTTAAATAACGACTTTTCATATAAATGTCATTGGTTAAAAGGCTTCATTAGTTAATTAAAGGTTGTAAATTTCTTTTGATGTGAATATAAAAACTTCAGCAATTTGAAAACTAGATTTAAATGAAAAGAGCTAACAATGCAATTGCCTTACCATTTAATAAACGCTCCTGAAAGATTAGTTATTTGGAACTACCTTCTTGATATTTCAAATTATAAATCTCATACATGAAAAAAAATCATACAACTTTGTCAATACGGATGAATTATAATATCCCAACTACATTCTTTTGGGCATACCTTCTTTGCTAACTATTGCATTTCTGGCTTACAAAAACGTGTAAGCTTTTGTACAATTGTTTATGTATACAAGAGCATACGAGGTTTCTTTGTTCTATACTTGTTGGCTTTTTGTCTTAAGGATGCTTCGTAAAAGAGGTTCTTCATAAACAGAAAAAATGTAACACCCAAGTGCAAGTGTACATATGCAAATTGACACATCAGGGTAAAGGACACACTTCTACTTGAAATTTTTTTTCTTAAAACCTGATACATATTTATGGCAGTTAGTAATAGGAATGTAAGAAAAATCTTAAATTTAATTACAAGACTTTTTTAAACATATTACTTGTTTAAGCAGACGAATTCATTAAAACATTTTATAGTCTTTTATATGAATCATATAAAAATGATAAGCAACAATTTGCGGTCGAACAAGCTTTAAATAATAAGTCCAGAATTAGAGATGGGATCATGAGTAACTTTTGACTCACGATCATTCACGCTCAATAACAATAACTTTGTTTATTTCTCTCACTAATGTTAGTGTAAATCAAAGCTTGTCACGATTACGAAATCAAACACTCAAGTTACGATGCAACCACACGTTTAAATTTTTCAAACATGCTGCTTATCAAAATTTATTTGAATGGAATGCTGTAACGTAGGCTTCACGCAGTTTTAATTTTCAAGATGTCATCATCAAGAACAAAATGTATAATGGTTGCTCCATGAATAACAACACATTATTACACTGTTTAATTTTATTCATAAACATAATTAATTATTCGATTTTATTCAGTGGTTTTAACTTGCAGCAGAATATTAAAAATCAAAGTATACATTATGACGACAGAATATTTGTAAAAAAATCTCCAAAATTTTCTTGACTGAAAGAAACGACTCGAAAGAGAATTTTAAAACCAATTTCGGATCAATTTTAAAAATTATTAGTGCATTAGTAAAAAATTGTAAGTGTAATGAAACTTGAAAGGTAAAACTTTATCGTGTAACCGCCAATTGAATAAACGGCAAAGACATTGAAATTCCTTATTAATTTATAAAACTTTATCAAAAATATTTATGAAATGACTTGCAGTCAATGTGTGTACATATTTGTTCGAAATAATATCCCTTTAATATGACCACCACAATTTAATTCATTGAAAAAGCAAAATACATATATTTAATACAAACTCTCAAAGTTTGAACGAAATCACATTGAGTATTGAAAGATTGAATGAGTAAGCAAATCATTTGGGAACATGTGTCACTAACAGCCTTTTTTCCTTCCCCTGTATCCGATCAGACCAACAGCAGTATTTTCTTTGCGTCAGTCAGATATATTATTATTTTTATTATTATTTGCCATAAACTTGACCTCAATTATTAGTGGTCATGAAATCAAATTATAACATTATTATGACTCTTATTTTTTTCGCATTTCTGTAAGTGTTAAAGCGTGACATTTGGCATTCAACTGACTAAAGAACAACAAAATAAGCAACCATTAATGCAAAAGCATTCCAAAGTACTAAAAGATATGAAATTGTATGGTATCAACGCTTGAAACAAAATATTTTTTTAAATAAAAATTTATGATATTTATGAAGTTATAAAGTGTCAGCTGTACGCTTTTAGTTTGTATTTGTTTCGTATTTTGCGGCCAATAAAAATGAAAAGAAAGATTCTTCAATTTTATATTTTTGTTGCGTACTTTATTTAAATCAAAATTGTGGTGGCTTCAGTATTTTTGTATTCAATTTGTGATTTATTTATACATATATTTTAACATAAATAAATATTTTTATGGGAATAACAGAGCAAATGCAATTTTCCACACGAATGGCAATCACTGGGTTACGACAAAAAAAAAATAAGAAAAAAAAAACAATTTTCCAGCGCATTTCATTACACAAAATTACTTTTTCGCACAGTCATCAATATACCCTGTTCAAAATCAAAGTAAGTGTAGAATGTAGATATAAAAAATATAAAAAAAGTCCAACATTGGTTACCAAACAATTTTCAATTGGTTTTGCTTTAGAATATGTAGGAAGTAGAGTTTTTATGCATCTACTTGGAAACAGTTCGCAAAGATATTTGTTATTTTAGTTTAAGTGATGTTTAGAATAACAAATAAAATGTTAAATCTGAGCTATAATTCGGTTATCTTCATCATACAAACTAAAAATGTAGAATATATGAATTTGTCGACATGATTTGTAAGACGCTTTAACGTTTCTTTTTTGCTGATTATTAACTACTGAATGTTAAACTCAATGAGCGCTGTAACTAATAGAATTTTTCGTACGGTCTTAATAACTACTGCTACTGATTTGTACAGTATTTGATTCCAATCTCTACAATAATAACTTGAATCTCAGTGGCCACATTTGAAAACAATTATCTTATTCTATTGATTCTACTGATCTTAAATTGTTAACAGTAGATAACTCTTAGCTTAGGTACACATTTTGCAAGACGAGCCGATCACTTTTTGTCTATGTTCTCTTTCAGATTTGAAATATTTCCGCTTTAGTCACATGAAGTTAATAATTCCACGCTGCACTATCGGCTATTAATTAAAGAAAAAAACTATCACAAAATTTTATTGTTATCTTCTACATTATTAATAGGCGAACACGTTTTTTTAGGTACTTTTTACGGCCGTAATACTTAACCGATTTTGGAAAGATTCACATGTTTTTAAACGGGGTTTTATATAGAACTGCACAATCTTAGCTGTATTTAAATCGGTTTGATATTTAAGGAGCTATAAGCATTTAACGTTGCTATTAACACATGCACTCTTATTACACTTGCATGCATCAGCTTCCACTTGAAAAATAAACAAATTGTGCATGTGTGTTTGCCCAATTTGCTTTTTCATCGAAATGACACCGAGTTTTAAGTTGTATATTTAAAATGTCTTTTGTTTTTGTATTTTTTCGTATGTATTTTGAAAATATTTAACATTAATTTCTAGAATACGGTCGATTGAGTGCACCGCTGGCTACACTAGTATATAATAATTGTATGTGCAGCAAGTGCCTATATTTTTCATTGCGATTTCATATTTTTCTGTAATAAACTTAAAATTTTATGTACATATATTCTGTTTTTGCTCTGAAAAGACCACTGTACTGAGTGGAAAAAGAAAAGGTACAGGGGCCTTTCTGTAGGACTAGATTTTGTCGGAAATGCCTAAAAATATATTCGATTTTATAAAAATAGCAAATACTTCTTAAGAGCTCTAAAAACCTCAAAATGGGGAACTTAAAAATATTTCCAGAGGGCGATCCTATAAAAGTAAAATGGTATTGAAAATATAATTTAACAGTTTGAAAAGTTTATGAAAACTAGTATATCTTGCGATAGACTCAATCGACCACATTCCAGAAATTTACACCAAACATTTGCATAAATACATACATCAACTTCAAAAACAAAAACATTCTGGCTCATTTCGATGCAAAAACAAATTGAACAAACACACATGCACACTTTGTTTATCTTTTAATTTGAAGCTGATACATGCATGTGTTAGAAGCAGCCTTAAACGCTTATAGCTCCCTAAGTATCGAACCGATTTTTACAAAATTAAGAATGTGCACATCTATTTAAAATCATATAAATCGTTCCAAAATCGGTTCAGTATTGATTGAACAAGATGGTGTTACAGCTTGAAAATTTAAATGTCATAAAGATATTCGTTTGAGCGAGATGGTATTCGCCGTTTTTCTTTGACTAGAAAACCTTATTTTTCCGAGTTCTTCACACTATTTATCCAGAACATTTTGCGGGTAATTTTAGAAGAAAATTTTAAGAGTCATCGATTTCACAAGTTTTCCACGGCATTGTAGGGGAGATCCATAAGAAGGTATTTAAACGAAGGAAAAGATATAGTTTCTATAAACTTTTGATAGTAAAAAGTAATTTAAAAAGCCTTTTCAATCAGTGAGCGAGAACAACGAATGCTTAGTGGAAGTTATTATTTTTAGTACTCCGAAATACTCTTATTAAACTACACTACTTGAATGCAGGCACAAATATTGGCAACTTATTGCGATTTAAAAGTATCTCGCTCTTGTTTATTCGTACATATTGTGTTTGTTCATATTACGTTAGTGTTACAGAATGTTAAATTTTGTTTTATATGAAAAACTTCATATACGAGTACATACAGACATACATATGTACGTGAATAATGTAGCAAAACGTATTGATTGTGAATTAATGCAATACGAAATAAAGTGGTTTATTCATTGAAATGTAAAACTAGACAGAACTATGCTCATCACATTCATATACATAATTGTATTTATGCAGTAATGCATTCATACATAGTTCTCCATATCAATATCTACATTTATTTCAACCTAAATACTTGTTAAACATAAAGATGCCGATAATAACGCTGATGCCGATGATCAAAATATGTTCATTATACGCATGAATATGTATGCACAAATACAATCACAAATAAAACTATTAAGAAATACATATACAATCGTTTTAAATATTTGCAATCAGTATGCCATACATTCATACATACATAATCACAGGAATATTTGTACATTAATGCCGACACGCACACAAAAACTTATTCTGTAATATTTACGAACATTTCCAAAAATATGCAGTCAAAGTGTTACGAGAAAATGAAAATATAATGCTTCTCTTAAATATTCTAGGACTACACAAATATTCAAATTTGATTCAATTAAGATTTTAAAAAATCGGAGCCAGTGAATTTGATAATTAATTCTCCCTTTTCATGTTTTTATCAGCGTTCGTAAATACATAGTAATTGATTTATAAGACAAAATCATTGTGCTCTAGTTCCGTTCTTAAGCTCGAAAATGATTCATCTGTTAAATGTGCTTATGGTGTTACATAAAAAAGAAACCAAGTTTTAACAGCAAACTAGTGTGTCGCTTTAAAATTCTGAAAGCGAACTCTTTATTAATTCATTTCTTTTTATTTATATTTTAATTAAATTTGTTTTTAGTTTACCTTAGTTTTCAATTATTAGTTTACAATTTTTATGTTGTAGGTATTTTAATTATGCCTCGCAATATCAGCTTACAAAACGTGATTTTAAAATTATGTATCTATTAAACCATTTATATGTATATACATATACTTATTCTTACAGTGTTAATAAATGCAGTATATTTTCACAGTTGCAATTAGGGTTATCTTTATATTAACATTCTTTCTAAAGTGCATATTTAAACTGACATAACATTTGCAATTTTGCCGGTAACATTTCTCCCCCCAGTAAATCGCTTAGATTGCGGTTTTACTCCATTCTGTTAACGACATCTAGTACGGCCAATTTTATTGCAGGCCTCTCGACTATTCCATTTACTGTTTGCACTTTTGCCCTTCGTACTTGGCCGTCTCTTGCTTTATTCACTTCAATTATCTTTCCTTTAGTCCAGGTGTTTCTTTTTGCTTTTTCATCAACGATGAGCACAATATCATCTACCTCAATTGGCTTAACAGTCTGCGACCACTTACTGCGTCTGGTAAGGGTTGGTAGCATTTCCTTCACCCAGCGGCGCCAAAAACTATTAGCGAATATCTCGCTTTGACGTAGGCACATTCTGTAATCTATGTTGTCCAATTCACAAAACGGCTTAGCTCCATTTGAACTTCCCAAAATAAAATGGTTTGGGGTAATTGCTTCCTGATCTGCACTTTCAATAGACACGTAGGTAAGTGGCCTTGAATTGACGATCATTTCAACTTCCATTAGTGAGCTCCTCAAACTCTCATCGGTGAATTTCTGAGTAGGGCAAATTTTGTATAAAATAGTTTTTGTTGATCTTATTAGCCTCTCCCATGCTCCCCCCATGTGAGGAGCTGCTGGAGGATTAAACCTCCAAGATATTCCTTTATACGCCAAAGTAGTTTGTACTTCATTAAAATTAATGTTCTCAAGCTCGTCTTTTAAAAACCGTTCAGCGCCGCGAAAGTTGGTTCCATTGTCGCTAAATATTTCGGCTGGCGATCCACGTCTAGCTATAAAATTTCTTAGGCACATAAGAAAGGAATCTGTTGAAAGACTATGAGCTATCTCAATATGTATTGCTCTGATGGTCAGGCAAGTAAATATCACACCCCATCGTTTTAGAGACTTTCTGCCGAAACTGACTGCGATCGGGCCAAAATAGTCTGTTCCAACGTACGTAAAGGGTCGCTGAAAGGCACCAAGGCGTGCTTGAGGTACTGGTGCCATCTGAGGTGGAATTGCTTTTGCTGATTCATTTTTGCACCACTGGCAACCTTTTCGTACAGCTTTGTAGGCTACTCTCAGTTTTACGATAAAGTAAACTTGGCGAATTTCATTCAAAACAGTTTCGTGATTCGAGTGATGGAATGCAAGATGGTAATTTGTAATTATTAATTTTGTAATATGATGGTTACCTGGCAGTATGATCAGATCTTGTTGCAGGCCGCAGGCTGATGTTGCATATTGAGCACGATTTTTAACTTTTATAACCCCATCGTTCATATATACATTTAGTTTATCGCAAATGCCACCCTTTGGAATTTCTTTACCATACTCAATAGCGGCATACTCGTCAGGGAAGGCCGATATTTGTACCGTTTTATAAATTATATTCTTGGCTCGATTAAGATGAGATAAAAGCAAAGACTTTTTTGTCTGTAGCTTTTTAGCTTTCTGATAGCAGCGATCGAGATACAGTAACCAATTGCCAACAGCTCGATAAAGTCTGAACCAACTAGAAAAGTATAGAGCATTAATTGAAATTATACTCGAGTTACGAGTGTGAATATTTAAATGACGTGGACGAATTTCCGATATGTATTTTTCAACAACATCTTTTTCAACTGGATCTTCATTTTTGGGCCATTCATCTTCAGGCTCCTCTAACCAGGATGGTCCATTAAACCAGTCATTGTAAGTATCATTAGGTGGTCTAAATTTAGTGGCATAGTCTGCAACATTCAAAGCACTGGGAACCCACCTCCAATCGGTAGCGTTTGTATATTTCAAAATCTCGGCAACCCGGAACATGACGAACTGTTTGTATTTTCGAGGATCGCCAACAAACCAGTTTAAAACAGTTTTTGAGTCAGTCCACATAACTTTTCTCTTCAATTTTATATTGTGGCAGCTGACTGTTCTCGAAAGCCTTGTACCAATAACTGCGGCTTGCAGTTCGAGCCTTGGTATTGAAATTGGTCGCAGCGGGGATACCTTTGATTTTGCAGCGACAAATTTAATTTCGACTTTACCATCATACTCAATTCTAAAGTAGGATACCGCTGCGTAAGCGTCTTCACTGGCATCAACGAAGGTGTGTAGTTCCGCAATAATGTTTTGCTGTAATGCTAGAGAGTAACAACGGGGTATTGATACAGCAGTAATTGTTGGTAGATATTTGAGCCAATTTCTCCACTTCCGATAAAGTTCATCGTTCAGATGTTCATCCCAGGTAATTCCCGATCGCCATATTTCTTGCAGGATAACTTTGAGATATGACATAAAACATGCTACAAACCCTAGTGGATCAAAAACGGACATTAAAACTTGCAATACTTCTCTTTTAGTAGGTATTATTTCAGAGTTAAGTATTGGTCGCTTAAGTCTGACAAATTTTAAGTTCATTTTGAATACGTCATTTTTTGGGTCCCAGTACAGGCCAAGAATCTTTTCCCACTGAGAAGAATTTTCGTTGCGTTCAAATGTTCTATTTTCAAAGTCTTTACTTTCACCTAACGCATTTAACACCTCGACAGAATTCGACGACCAATTACGCATAAAAAAGCCACCTTTAGAGTGAACTTCACGAACATTCAATGCTAAATCAATTGCTTCCTCAACTGTATTTGCTGAATCAATAAAATCATCGACGTAGTGTTGCTTTGTTATTGCATCGATAACCTTTTGATTTCCACCAAATTTCTCTGCATTTATGTTCCGCACGTAATGTGAGATACATGGTGAACAGGATGCACCAAAGGTTAGAACATTTAATTGATAGACAAGTGTAGATCCGTTTTCATCCCACCATAAAAAACGTTGTGAACAAGCATCCTCTTTCCGAACCTTTATTCTATGAAACATTTCGGCAATGTCTCCGCATATTGCTATAGCACCCATTCGAAATTTAAATAAAATGTTCATAAGTGGTATAAGAAAATCAGGTCCTTTCATCAAAAAATCATTTAGCGCATATTTTCCTGATTTTGCTGCTGCATCCCATACAAGACGTATTTTGTTGGGTTTTTGAGGATTTTTAACAATAAAGGTCGGTAAGTACCAGATTTTACCTCCACTTTCTTTTAAGGAAGTAATTGGTAATCTTACTGCGTAATCTTTTTGTTCTAGGTTTAAAATTTGTTTTTTAAGATTTTCAGCTAGCCCTGGATCTCTTTCAGCCTTTTTTTGAATACACTTCAGACGATTTATAGCAGTTTGCAAACTATTTGGTAAATCTGGCTGGTTACAATTCCACAAAAGACCCACTTCGTACCGACCATCTTCGAACTTGCAGGTTTTCATCAAAATGTCAATAGCTTGTTGATCATTTTCCGAGAAAAGAAATTTTTCTGGTGGTGAAATACCCACGTTTTCATCAGAAAAGAATTGTTTAACGATATCATGAATCTCATCGTCCTTTCGGCAAATACATTTGTGATAATTGAGCTTGCTACTTATTTTATAGTCGCCACCAAATAGTGTCCAACCCAATCTAGTTTTACAGGCCACAGGCTGTTGCCAGCCACCTTCACATATCTGTGTTGGTGTTATCAAATTTGGGTTATTTACACCAATAATCATTGACGGAACAATATTAAGGTAACCTTCAAATGGAATATTTTTGAGGTAGGGATATTTCCTTATAATTTTTGCTACAGCCATATTTTCGGCAGATAAATTTAACTTTTTCACAGTATAAATATTGTTGATTGGATATATTTTTGAATTTGGTTTTGTTGATGAAATCTTTAAATTTATTCTCTGAGAATTATTTTCATATCGCGATATATCGCCAGTCCACCTGATACAGAGTGGATCTCTTATACCGCACACCCCTAAAAGGTCAGCAACTTCTTCTTCTAATAGCGTTAAAGATGAGCCGTCATCCATTAGGGCATATATATTTACAGATTTTTTATCATTATACAAAGTTACTGGGACTATGCGAAAAAATGATTCATCAAAAGATTTGTGGCTATTAAGTGTACTTTCAGTACTACCAGATATGTACTCGTTATCGTGCAGTAGTGAATTATGATTTACGACACACCCATCCACACCACAAGGCTTTTGGAACCAACACCTACGTCGGTGCTTACTTAAACACATACGACATAAATTTTTTGATTTAACGAAGTCCCACCTTTCCGATACAGTCATATTTGTGAATTTAGAACATAGAGCAATTTTGTGATCTTCGTTGCATACTAAGCACTGATGTGGTTGTTTCTGGGGCGCTGATTTAGTATGCGTATTAAGACGTACTTGCTTAGACGATTTATTGCTGCTGTCAACTACTGGCATGGTGACTCTGCATGTAGCCTCCGCTATGTTGTACAGCCAGTCTGAAAGATCCAGCAAATTTGGGCGCGCAATGTCTTTAGAAAATAGTGCCCACTGCAACAAAGTATCAGTTGGTAATTTTTCTACTAGTTCCTGTAAGAGGGTGGGATTAGTTAAATAATCTTCTAATTTTGATGCGCGTATAGTGGCGCACATGTTTTTTACAGCAAAGGCGAATTCTACTAAAGATTCAAGTTTACCCTTTTGCAGTGAAATTTTTCGCACTTCATCTATTAAATTTTTTAGTACACACTCAGGCCTACCAAAATACATTTTTAATGTTCTGATGATGTCCGGAACCATATCGGGTAAAATTAAACAATTTCGGACAGCTTCCCGGGCCTTACCATGCAAACATTTCTGTAATCTAATGAGGTTTTCTTCATTATTATAACCAGCAACCCGGGTGCTCTGCTCAAAGGCACTGATAAATATTGCCCACTCTTTAGGATCTCCATTAAACGCTGGCAAGTCTCTAGAGATACACTGTCGAGCTACAAGTTGTGTTGTGGTAATATTGTTAAAATCATTATTTGTATTATTTGCATTTCTAAATACATTTGTATTTTGGCAATCAACTGTAATGTTGTTTTGATTGTTAACGTGAGGTATGTTCAGTGGACGATTATTTACAAATGTTGCGTTAGAGTGATTAATATTTGTACTCTGGCATTGAGGTGCAGAATCATTAGCAATGGTTCGTGATACATCATTAGCTGGTTGAATTAAGTTTGTATGTTGACAATTATTACGTGCTTGTGAATTTATCCCAGCTGTCTGATTTGCGCTTATACTTTGAGAATTATTTTGTATTCTATTTATACTCACAGTTTGATAACAATTTTGCATACTCGGTGAATTGCTATAATTATTATTGTTTCGTGCCACTGGCCATGCATTTGTTACTTGCCTACGGTCAAGAATTGAATAACTCTCATTACTAGTGGAACGGAGCAAATCATATTTCCGCTGCAGATATTCTTTTCTCAATTGCATCTCCTCTTCTAGCTGCTGCAACTGAAGTTGTTTTTCAGCGCTTATATTTAGACGCAAGGAAGATAATTGTGTTGCATTGGTATTGGTAATATCTCGACGTGACATTGTTGGATCGGCTTCTTGCGTTGTTGTAGAAATCATCTCTTGTGTTGGACCCAGCTGAATGAGGTTAGGTTCAGAAATTTCTTGTTGTTGCTCAATGCATTTTTGGCAGACCCAACTAAAAATTTCAACACTGTCATGTATGTCTCCACAAGTATGATGATAACTACCAAGGCATTTAGAGCATGTAACCATATTTCCGTCATCGGGAACCGTGCATAATATGCAGCTTGTATCTAAATTCTCGTATTGCAGCATAATCTTATCTTGGGTAAGAATTTTAAAGAATTGTTACATAAAAAAGAAACCAAGTTTTAACAGCAAACTAGTGTGTCGCTTTAAAATTCTGAAAGCGAACTCTTTATTAATTCATTTCTTTTTATTTATATTTTAATTAAATTTGTTTTTAGTTTACCTTAGTTTTCAATTATTAGTTTACAATTTTTATGTTGTAGGTATTTTAATTATGCCTCGCAATATCAGCTTACAAAACGTGATTTTAAAATTATGTATCTATTAAACCATTTATATGTATATACATATACTTATTCTTACAGTGTTAATAAATGCAGTATATTTTCACAGTTGCAATTAGGGTTATCTTTATATTAACATTCTTTCTAAAGTGCATATTTAAACTGACATAACATTTGCAATTTTGCCGGTAACATATGGTATTTTGTAAAATTTGTGTAGTAATATTTCTTTAACAATTTTAAACTTCTGTGCTGTATGATGTAAAAGTATATGAAGATGTATGAGAAACACGTGTTGTCGTAGTGCTACTTATTATAAACCTTTTAGAATATAACAAAAACGGGTCAGAAAAAACCGAAGTAATCTATATTAATGTAAAGAAAGTCATATTGAAAGTTCCGAAGAAAACACCAAACAGTAAAGAATTATTTAATTCGTTTGGTTCATATGCAGCCATACAACAAAATGCATATAACGCATATTGGGTTTTGTATATTCGAGAAAATTAAGACAAAATTGCATCCAAGTAAATATTTTTGGTCCTTACTTTTTATATTAAAATAGTGACAGAAATGACGCTATGATTTCGATCTGAATTAATCTGGTTTAATAACCTTAGAAAATAGTGAATTTAAATTGTCTGATTTTTCTTATCCTGTTTTGAAATTAAAATAAATTTGCTCCAATAACTTTTAAATAAAACTTCCTCTACTAGATTAACTGTTTGTGCAACACTGTACTCATATTAAAAATAACACAGGGTGCAGCAGAATGAGCTATTTGGTTTTAATACTTTATAACTGCTTTACTTAAACGATTCTTATGAAATTTTTTTTAATGCAGTATATTATTGGCGAATTTTTCTATTTGATTAGCTGTGAAAAATTATAATCTGGTGGTGGCCATTTTTAGCTACGCACATGCGTGCTGTTTTAAACATATTTTCCAAAATGTTCCCCAAAAAATCCGAAGGTAATGGCCATAATTTCATTTCGACTGTTGTTTGTTAATTGGAAAACTGTTGCTAAGCTTGCTAACATGCAGCCTTTCTTTTATATATCCCCAAAGCAAACTATCAGGAGCTACTAAATTTGCTGAACGAAGATGGCAGTTCAAATCGCTAATTCGCAAAATAATGCATTCGCCAAATACGTCCCTTACCAAAGCCATTGAGGCACCTGCAGTATGTACTCTAGATTCACCTCATTATTTCGTTATCCAGAGCTGACCTAACAGAATTTATGAACATCGTCCAATATACAGCAACGTTGACAGAGATTGAAACTAAAATGTAATTTTCCAAAAAAATTTATTAGCCAGTTATTCTTTCGGACGATACACCGCAGTAAACAATATACTTAAGTCAGTGCAATTATCGCTGCGAAGCCTAAATCCCGCAGATTTGTTTGTTGACATAGCCATTTAGTTGGAAGTGGGCTTCATCGCTCATTATTAAATTGTGAATAAAGACTGGGTTTTCCTCTGCTTTTTCACTGAAATGAATGGCATAGGCAAGTCGTTGCTGGTACGCTCAAAAGAAAAATCAACCCATTTGTACTTAAATCAATCCCAAGCGATGTTAAAAGTGCGATAATCTTAGATTTACTGAAGTCAAGTACAGAAAGATTGATTTAAGTACGGACTATAAAGTCCTCAATTTAATTTTTTAGTTGATTCAAGATTTTCCACGTGATTGAAGAATTTTTACTCATTTTCAGAAACTCCAGGATTGGTTTTTTAAATGAATCATGTTTTCGAGTTGATTTAAGTACATTTTATTGTTATTTGTACATAAAATTTTGTGTACGACTCTTACTCAAAGTAAGTAGAAAATAATTGAATTTAGTACGGCGTTTTTCTTTCTGGCTAGTCTGTCGGTTTCAATTATTGCAAAACTTAGACTTTATATGGGAACAATTCTAGTGTATTAAAAATTATCTGCAGCAACCGCCACGATAACCCTAATTACATCAAACGTCTTCTTGTTGATATTGCGTGACTATGCTTTATGCTCTCCCGCACATGTTTAATATTTGAGTAGTGTTCACTACAGGTGACCTTGCGCTATGAGGAAAGGTTTTTACAGGCACATCCTGATGCAACATTTCTAGCAAAATGGTATATTATTGACGACGTGGATGCAATCCGCACATTAAAATGACGAATACCTGTCAACACATTCTATTCTTGGTTTGAAAAATAAAATTGAATTGTGTAGTATTTTGCAACCGAAATTATTTACGGTCCCCAGCATAGATACCAGTATTACATTTAAATGGTATTTACGGTATCGGTATTACTTACGGTATCTGTTGCCAAACTTGCTATTTTTTTTTTGTTTTAGCCTTATTTCGATTTACAAAAAAAAACTATTGGAATGAAAGCATAAAACCCGCAAAACAACATTTTTACAATTTATAGTGAATAATATTTTTTTTCTGCAAACACTGAAAGAAAGAAACCCAAACAATAACACACCAAATAACCACTTAACCTACAAATGAAAAAAATTGCACAAAAAAAGGATAAAATAATGTTGAAATGAAAATTGTTTAATGTATTTTTTGAAAAGAAATGAAACCCAGAAGGCAGGGCGAAAAGAAAAAAAGAGATAAAACAACAAATGGTAAATGTTTGTCATTTGGCACCACAATAACAAACAAACAAAACTACGGCAAATAAAAAACATAAACAAGCAGCAACACATATAATGCAATTAAAAAAACAATTTTTTTGATGTAAAATAAAACTTGCAAAGCTTAAAAAATTTTATTTCGTAGGCATAACAATTGAAAAATCTATTATCTAAGTCAACATTATGACGCAGGCTGATGGACGGTAGTGTAACTTATAAAATTTTGAAGAAGTTTTTATTTATTGTGGGTTGAGGTAAGTCTACAAATATTCTCCATATACAAGAATCGGATTTTGAATATCTCTAATAATAAATTTGATAAGTTATAAGTTATGTATGATTTACAGAAACAATTACTCCAACGAAAAAAATTTTGTGTTATAAAAAATAAAACTTTACCAAAACTGAAATGTGTAGGGATCCTACTTGAGGACGTGTGGTGTCATTGTCTTGAATAATATAAAATATATAACAAAAAACTCGTTAGTAACGGCAGCTGTGTGTCTAAGTTTTTTTATTAATGACCCACTGTGCGCGCTGACTTTTGGCTTATTATTTATATTTATTCGTTGAAAATATTAAAACACTAGCTTTTGAAATAAACTTGAAAGCAAGTGAAGTTTGAGAAAAATTATGTTTTATTTGTTTTGCTTTTTTCAACAGTAATAAGTAATAATCAGAGATAGAAGCTTCGCAATAAATAAAATTTATTTAACTTGTAAAAATTATTATAAGAAATTGCTACTAATATATGGAAAAATGGAACAAAGAACTCTAATAAGATGGTGTAGTGACCTCAAAAACAGTGCTGATCCGTTCTGCTAGTCTGATGATCAAATATTACGAAATTACTTTCATATTTAAAAAACCTAATAAGAAAAGTAATTTTAAGTATTACGCTCAAGCCAAAGTAAAAACAATTAAACATAAAAATGTTAATTTTTTTGTTTCTCATTAATCCATGTTGAATAAGTTAAGAAAAATTAGGCTAAATTATTTATGAAAAAAACAACCGGCTCCAAAACAATGGACTGATAGTAAGTACGAAAGAGAAACCGGAACCAATCTGGAATTAATTCAAACTAGATGAAAGTTAAGAAATAATAAAAAAAAACAATACAATTGATAACTCTTTTTTTAAGTCGCTTAATGCTAAAATTTGCTAATGCTTGAATTTATGTTGAAGCAAATCAAGTGTTAAGGTTTTTTTTTCGTAAATCAATCTTTTCGCATCCAAATGTCAAGCTGATTCGTGCAGACATACTGAAAGTTTTGATTTTCTAATAGCTTTTATAAATTAGAACACAAGTGTAATAATACCACTGTACTTACTTGTGCTCACTATACAACTAAGGATGTACTATTAATGTAATACGCACTCACAAATTCTCAAACCAACATTAAGAGAAATTTTAAAAAGGATGTTACTTGCAACAAAGAAAATGACTTGCCAAAAAATTTTATAAAAACAAATAAAAAAAAAACAAATTGAAAAACGAACATGGTCAACCATTTACCAAAGAGTTAGAAAAATATACACAAATTGTTCTAGTCTGTTTTTTATACAAAATAAAATTTTTAAAGTCAAGATAAACTATTAAAAGGGATGTTCGGTATGTTTTTCATACAAAAGATATAAAAAAATTAAACGACTGACACACTTTATTTTGAAATAAAAATTAATGATACTAAACTAAATAATTTTAAATTTGTGGCTAAAATCCTAAAAGCTTTTAAGTTTTCAAAGAGAAACTATAAATCATTTTATACTAGATATATGGAACTGGCTTTCTTATTACGAGTCACGTAAGGTACAAGTGGAAGGAAGTCATTTAAAAATGTTTTAAAAAGCTAAAGTTTTTTTAATAAGATAATTAACTGCATAAATTTTAACACAAAAAAGCTTCGAAGGTTATTAACTACTAAGAATAATAACTTTATAATATTCAATGAAGTAATTTATTGAAGGGATAAAGTAGTTTATACGGGAGCAATGTGAAATTTTTTTGACTCGTTTTTTTTTCAAACTTACCGCGTAGTTAATTACGACCCAACGCATTTTGATTAACAATATCGAGATTTTCAACGGATATGAAAACTAAAGAATTTGGTCTTCTAATGAAGCATATAGTCCATCATATAATTCACACCTTATTAATACTATTTACACTCTTCACCATCAATTCCAATGGTAAAAAAGTAGGCCAAATCCATGACGAATATTTTTAAAAGTTTTTGGATATATTCTTCACTTTAAAAGATATGTTAAAAATACCGTAAAAAAATGAATCTTCGCCCAAAGCAGGCTTTTAAGCAAAAGTTGTTTGTTTTTGTTGGACCTCCTGCTATCAAATATGGTAAAAGAAAGAATGATTTTTGTTTTCAATGTCCCACTTTCTCTTCATCATTTAGATAAAAACAGCCTTTTATTCAAAGCCTCAAAAATTATTAAAATCTTAGCTAACAGAGGATCCCAACGTAGGTTTATAATTCCGGAACCCTTCATTGGCATCTCAAGAGGAGATGTCAAGGAACAGAATAATTCTTGTGCTCAAATAGAATTAATCTGCTACTAGGAAGCCGTGCAAGGTCTTAGACAAGCAAAACGTTTCATTACGTTATCTTAAAACAAATTCCAAAAATTACTGCTGATTGACAGAACTGACCTTAAACTACTAACGGGATGGTTTACCGGGCACTGCAATCTCAGACGACACCAGTTTATCGTTGGTAATTCTCAGACTAAACTGTGCAAACTCTGCGAAACACAAGAAGAAACGCTGGACCACATTCTCTGTAACTGTTCAGCGGTGGCGGCGCGCAGAATGAAGTTCCTTGGAGGCATCTTTATGGCTTCACGTGAAATATACAATATCTCACCGAGTAGGGTAATTGGCGTTATTCGTAGCCTTAATCTACTTAGGTGAAGACTCGGGCTGCACAAGAGATCCTTTTGCTCCCGGTGCTTATGGCCTTAGCAAAATAATAATAATAATAATCGTTTAGATTCAATGTTGCTTATATGAAATTGTTAAACATCAAAAAATTAAATCCTGTGCATTATCTTGTATCACACTCTCCCTCTCTCTGTCTCACTCTCTTTCTTATTTAAAGATAATTTGGGGATCTGTTGGCTTCTTTTTGCGTTTGAAAAGCGCGTAAAACCTGATTTATTTTTTTATTTTGAGTATTAAATAGCATAATGATTGTCATGAAAGAGCCATCCTGGAAGTGTAATGACATTAATTATTTCTAGATTTTTTTCTACCGAACTGGTAATGACAAAAAGAACTTTATGCATCCAAAAAAATGCACTATCTACGCAAATAAACGTTGTCATAAATTTAAAAATTTAAGCAATTTCTCTATAGTCTCATAAATTTTTGCCTCTAACAATTGTAAAACTGTTTATTTTTTGTATATACTTTGCATTGTTATTAACTGCTAATACAACGATTTTTCTCCTTGTATGAGTACAAATAAATTATGAACATGTTTTAGAAATAAATAAAATATTTGAATTTTAAACTGAAGATATATTCAAACATCCAGCAACGTTTATTTAAAAAAAGATTTATTTTTTTTATGTTACAGTTTCACATTATCGTTTATTTAAGTACATTTAATTTTTTTATGTTTTCTTATTAAGTAATGTCACCATTTATAAATCAGCAATACCACAAAACCAGCAGCAGGAAAAGAAACCATCTTGGCAGTAACAATATGCCTCAGTGAGCAGAATGGACATTTTTAATTACACTCTCTACCATCGAAGAAAAAAGCATATCGAAGAAAAAAGCAGTTGAAAGGATTGTAGTCAGCATGCAGAAACACTGTTTTTCTACTGATGTCTTTCTTTTTTCTCTAATTCCGTCCTCTTTCTTCTATTGGAATATAATTCTAACAACCCTTTTTTATTTAAACTTTACATACACAATCACATTGCTCTTCAATGTGTGTATGTGTTTGTGTTTTCTGTTAAATATCTATTCTTAAATACAGTAAAGTAAAGTAAAAAATAAAAAATAAAACTTTGATTAAATCTAAACGAGCTGTTTCAAGGAAATAAAAAGAAAACAGAATTACACCGGAAGAGATGTTTATTCTTCACTTAGGGCAAAAAGTTACTCAATTTAAATACTGAATAATTTCTTTTAATAAATATTTAATGAGTAAACGCTAAAGTAAATATAGCAGTT
Source organism: Gymnocheta viridis (assembly GCA_956483585.1). Lineage (NCBI taxonomy): Eukaryota > Metazoa > Arthropoda > Insecta > Diptera > Tachinidae > Gymnocheta > Gymnocheta viridis. The sequence continues at coordinate 122,927,425 of OY101440.1, forward strand.
ATTTGAAAATAAATTAAATTTTATTTATTTTCATTTTTGAATTTGCCGCAAGTTACTAAATAAATTGTATACATTATACAAACATTTAGTGGGGACATGAATTTTAATGTACCTTTTAAAACTTATTGTTTACTTTTGAAAGTTACTGCTGTGGCTTACAAAATTCTAAATATTCTTTCTCAAGAGTTTAATACACAAATACAAGTGATAAAAAATTAAGTTGTTAAAGGCCAACCTCTATTTAACCTTCATTAGTTTCGGTTTTATAATTATTAATGGTTGAATATATCCTGTTGTTTTAAGCTTTTTTGTGGACAATTATGTTTTTAGTAGTCAAAGAAATCGCGAAACAATTCTTGAAAAATATAAACCATAAGTTACCTTGGCAAACATTGCCCTGCAATAAACTAAAGTGATTGTAAAAATTAATATTCATATGAGAACAGCGCCACCTATTAAATTTAAAAGTATCCTACCGCTCGAGCTCAAATCAACTCTATTAATACACAAGATTTCATTTCCATCGGTTGGGCAATAAGACGATAATTCAATGAAGTATCAGTTCACATATTACAAAACACTATTGGGTGGGATGTGTAGGCGTTTAAGACTTGTTGTGGAAATTAAAATTTATCCTGAAAATCTTGTAGTAAGCGTTAAGTTATCTAAAAAATCAAATATAGATTAATTGATGATAACCAGCAGGGTGCAAAATATGGAACCATATTACATACAATTTTTTTTTATTTTGGACATAAATTTCATTCGATATCTAATGTCGTAATCTGTCCCAGCTGTTTCACTGAATGTAAATTAGTACGTAAACGAATTTTAGTATTCGACTTCTCCAGAAACATTCAATAATTCAGAGCTTCCTTTCCAGTATAACACAGAAGCGATGAAACAATTTTTGGAAATTTTAAAACAAATAAATATTTTAAGAATATCCTTTAGCTTACGTATGTACTCGTATACTAAGTTGGAAGTTAAAAATTTTATATTTATAAAAGTATCGATTAATAACACCAAAAGAGACAAATCAATTTTGAAAAATCAATTTTGAACAATCAAATGCAATTTGAAATCGATCTCCAATGAAATTTTAAATATTTTTGAGCGATTTCTTGAGCTAGGTTAGGTTAGGTTCCATTGGCAGCCGTGATCAAGCACAGCTCACGTGGGTCCATCAATTAGTTCCCGTTGTGCTACCATGTTGTCCCGTCTTCCAAGGGTCCTATGTTATCTAGCTGCTGATATTCTCACGCAGCCACCCGGTTGATTCAATGAAGGAGTGGATCTTTTTTGAATCAATATTAGAGAGACAAGTTTTGTCCCCAAGGGTTCTTTGACCGAAAAGTTTAAGTCTTAGATCATCGAATGCCGGACAATGACAGAGAAGATGTTCCGTCGATTCTTCCTCTTCTTCATCATTTCTTGAGCTATTCAATGGCATAAAAAAAATACTTTAATGCTGGCAGGATAAACAACACTGCATTGCATATAGTGAAGATATTTTCTGATTTTTTAATGATTTTCTTTTAAGAAAAGTATTCGGAATAAAATTGCATAATATGATTAATATTCAATAATATTAATATTTAATCATGTTATTCATTATAATATTTGTACAATATGTATTATTTTATATAGAAAGCGAGATAAACTCATACAAAATTCTGAGTTTTTTTAAGCTTATTTAAAATTCCAGCATTTTTTTATAAATATCCCTTTGACGCGTAGAGTTCATTATAATGTACGTCGATTTTATCAACCCGTCACTAATTTAAATTTTTGCATTCATGCAATTAATTTAAAATTATCGGTTCGTTGTTTTGTGGTTATTTAAATTCTTAAAGGTGGATTCACCCATTTGTTTCGGACAAAATTTCTGTCCGGACAACATTTTGTTGAATGAGAGTTTTCTGCAACCCAATTCACTCATTTGAAAAAAAATATTCCGGAACATCAAGGCTACCATATAAAATATATAAATAAAAAATATAAATCACTTACAAATTGCGTATAAAAATTTATAAAAACCCAGTGCTTTTGTTAACATAGATAACGAACTAAATAAAGAGAAATAATTTTCAACACATTTGTAGAAAAAAAAAATTTAAGAAAAGAATTGGAATTTCAAACAACTCAGATCAATTTTTATCAGACAAAATTAATTATTGAACCAATTCAAGTTGAGAGTTGTCAAAACAAAATCATATCTCTCTCTTAAGACGGGAGACCACAAACTACGTATGAAAAAAAAATTTGTCCGGACAAAAATTTTGTCGGTGAATCCAGCTTAGAGGCTCTAAAATTTCAGAACAACGTGAGATCAGTTTCGCATATTTTGTCTTGTCATCATCAGCGCAGCACAGAATGTGTTAAAGTTTATTATCAAATTAAAAAAAAAAATATTTTTAATTCAATGTATTTAATAACAAAGGTGAGTTATTTTTTTTTTTTTGCTTATTTTTTCGATACCTTTTTAATGTAAACGTACGTTTTACAAAAATACATTAAAATGTAAATCTTCAAACCCCACTTTAGAATAAAAATTTGTCCCAATAATTTTTTTGCACATGTTTTTTGAAGCCTTTTTAAGCTATAAAAACCATATATACAATTTTGCAATCGCAAGAATTAATTGCCGTGCCAAAGGGATATACAAATTGAATTTATTCCAGAAATTGGAAGGATGAATTTCACATATGTCATTTTTCATGGGAGGAAAGTTAAAAATTTTTTATATTAATTTTAACTTTTTGTTGCCAACTTCAAATATTAACTCGAATTTCTGAAAAGCAGTCTCCTATTTCAAAACTATAGACAAGAATGTGTTTAATTATCTGTAAATTGCTTAATAAAAGGTTTTAATATTTAGTAAATTTATTATTAGAGATTCTCTAAATATCTTATTTCAAAAAGTTTTTTAAAAATTTAATTGACATGGCCAAAAATTCATTTTGAAGTTTAGGATCTGGAATCGCAGTATAGACCGGGACAGCTACTTCTTAGCAAGTTAAAAAGGTAGTAGCAGAACTCTTCAAAACGCTGCAAAAACGATACTTATATTGAATTGCTAATGAAAAAGTAACTCATAAAAATTTACCTTTTACAATTCTATTTCCATTATTATGTTGTCCTCCTACTTAAGCGTTTTGTGTACTTGTGTTGATATTTCCATTTCTACTCATTCAAAATTTCAAGTAGTAAGTGCAAAACAATTATTATTTTAACTGTTTTACTTAAAATAACAACAAATGTAATAACAATCATTAAACTTTATTATCATTTCATTGTAAAGATGTTGAATAAAAGAGCACAACTTTTGTATAAAGTCTTCATAATACTTATAAAGGATTAAATCGAATTCGAAGAATTTTATGTAACGCCAAAATATTGAACGTACCATTCATGAACGACGCTACCAAACTATTTTTCCATTACATTGTACAAAAGCAACATTTGAAGAGATTCCGTATATTTTGAAAAACAAGAAGAGTATTATTATTGTTATTGTTTAAAGGAAATAAAACGAAAAAGATACAAATAAAAATATACTTACTTTATAATATTATTGTTATTATTTTAAAGGTATTAATTTATTTTAATCGTCGAATAATTAAATTTAATTGCACACAGAATTTGTAAGCCAATTGCCAGAAAAGCAACAAAACAAATTTTAGCATAAATACAAATTAGTGAAAATGTCCGTATAATAAATGTAATTGATATAAAGGAGTGAGAAGGGAAGGAACTGTTATATGAAGACAACATATATAATCATCCTTTATTCTTGTAGTTACACAAATATCATTACTTGTACAAAATATACAATCAATTATTTACAACTCGCATTTATTAAGGTCCCATTGAAATTTCAAAGACACAACTGTCTGAAAAAAAAATTTCTCATGGTGTTTTAATTCTCTTATGATTTTAAAGATAAAACAAGTGTTCCTTGTACTTCCAACTCTACCTTAGTTGAAGGTTTATTTTAACTTTATCATCTAATGAGCTGTAGTGTTGTCACTCTCGAGGGAAAATCTTTTATTTTCACCAACCACAAAAACTAACCACATTAAATACATGCGCCAACTAACGTATAACATTATTTACTTATCATCTTATTGATACGAATAGTTTAACGTTGGTATCTACATTTAGGCATATGCATACGTATTTCAGTGCTTGCAGCTGCCGTTAAGATTTTGCAAGCTGACAATTTTCGGGCCCTTTTAAATTTTTTACTACAACCATGTTTAGACTCTTTTTTTTTTAGTTTATCACTATATGTACTACTTGCTTTCCATATAAACTATTTTCTTATATAAAAAAAATTGAATTAAAATGTTTAAGGTATATTAATCGATATATTGTGGGCTGGATTCCATATAGAGATTTACTAGAATGTCTGAAGCATAAAAAAAAATAAAAGCATATCCAGTTAAAAATAAGCTTCCAATGAAGTCCTTAAGATCCTGAACTAGTGATCTGGAGTTATTGCAAACAAATTTTGAATAGCCTTCTCATTGCAGAAAGCTTTTTTTTGTTTTCCTATTCGGTGGATCCAAAGCAATGTTCCAGATGTTAGAAACAGTTTTTTTAATCAATCCAAAAAGCAGTTTTTTATTACTTTTATGGAGTTGAGAAAAGTAGCTTTTTGAGAATATATGACAAAATGGTTTATGGAAGTGGTTTTAATACTCTTATGGAGGAACACTATCAAGTCAATTTAAATTAAATAAAAATTTAATCCTCCTTATTCTGTTAAGATTTGTGAATGTCAACACAACTCAACACCTTAAGTCAGGCATATGCCTACCCACAGTCGGTCAAAAATTTACTACTATTAACAGCCTATTACAATTTTTTAGAACCTATTGAATCGTAAAAGCGTATCAATAGTAACCAATTCTTATTGACAACGTGAAGAAAATTCTTGTAGTGAAAGGGGAAATTTTTTTTTAACATTTGCTTCAAAAAACTAAACACATTGCAAGTAATTGCAAAAATTAAAAATAAATTACAATTTTCTAATAAACAGTAAAATTAGTTTGTTATTAATGATTTAAATGTTGTTAAAAATAACTTCCTGAGAAGTCAAAATGCAAACTTATTGATTGTTTGAAAGCAGTAAAAATATAATTCTTTGCATAGAAATTAAATACAAAGTCGTGGCCGTTGAATATAAATTGAGTTTGAATATTGAAGATTTTTTTAACTCAATTTTTGTTGAAATATTACATATTGAGCTTTATATCGTTACTACAGCATTTAAATCACTTTAAAACCATATTTTAATCTATTCACAAAAACTGATTTTTTAAAATAACTTACAACGATTTATAAATAAATAAATCTGTCGCTAGAGAAATTATCTGAAATGACGCTACGTTCGTATCACAAGTTCAGGATGTCACTGATTAATTTTGATCTTTAAAAAAAAAAAAACGTTTTTAAGGCTTCCACTAAGTTAATAATAAAATTATTATATTAAACGAGTGTTGTATAAAATTAAACCATTTGTGGGTCGATTTTTTTTTTTTTGTGTTTGACATCAAACAAAAAAACTTTACTTAAATTGTGACGTTATAATTTATGTACGAGCATTTGCTTTACTGTTCTTTTGAATAAATTAATAACTAAAAATTAAATACAATAAATTAAAATAAAAAAATAAAGGCCCCGCAGTTCAGTACATATATTGTTCATTTAACTTCAATATCTTATTATTTCTCAGCTAATTTTTACCAATATTATAAAAAAGGGTAATTACGAATCACGTCTGGTTGTGCAACTTTTGCTACATTATTTTATCACGTCGTTTGATTAATTTGAACACACTCCAACGCAACACACGTACAGATATCCGGAATGCTTTTGAAGAAACTGCTGAATTTTCCCAATAAAAGAAGAAAACATTGACAGACAAAAGGAGTAGTTTAATTTTCTTGTTCATAATGTAAAATTTATCTAACTGGGAAAAATTTTTATATATGTTTATAAAATATATATTTAAATTATCTTACGACTTTTTCTAAAGATACAAGTTCAAGTTTTTTGTGGATTTTATCTAAGTAGTTTGAAGCGTTATTAAAAAAACCCATAACCGATTTAAAAGTTTTGCTTCCTACTGTTATTAAATTAAAGTTTTTTTTTCAGTTTGCTCCCATTAGTCGACAGAATAATATATATAAATTGTAAACAGATAGTAAAGGGTTGCTGTAGATTTTACTGCTGGAATAATTGTTCAAGCCAAAAAGCAAGAAATAAAACAAATTTAACTCTCTGCACTCCCTGAGGGAATGTACAAAATGTTGTGAAACAAAAGACTAAAAAGACAATAACAGAATGCATTTACGAACTTGTGTAAATAAATGTGAGTATCTAGAAATTATATAAATGGTTGTGTAAGTATGTGTCTGTGTTTGGAAGGACATTGAATAAAACGTGATGAATAGATAGTCCCAAGTTAATTATTTTTGTCAGTTACAAAAGTGCGCATTGTAAAGTATTGTTATTAACTAATGTGCTGCACTTAAGACCCAAAAGCATTTATTTCTGCAAACCAAAAATAATTGAAATAAATGCATGTAATCTTTTTAAATAAATTATAATACTCATCACATAGTAGTAATATATACAATTATATGGCCAAAAGTATTTTTTAAATGCATAAAAACCTAATTAAATAATATATTTTATGACTTTATTAGTTAAAAATTCCAAAGCAAAATGTTTTATGCTAAAGTTAATCTTTTTGAAAATTTTCTTACCAGCAATTTTCTGCTTCTAAGACCCATCCAAAACTACTGACTAAATTTATCAAGTTGTAGTTACATGAAATATTATTTAATAAAATGCTTTATTAATTATCTTAGCATTCACAAAGCAGTTACAGAGAAATTGTTGAACTAATTATTCTTGACAGCTTCTACAGGACTCCGCCACTCATTCAGTTAACACGTATTGTTTGGCTTAAGTTCAAATATCATGTTACCAATTTATTTTTATGTTAAAAATTTTTTATAACTTCAAATTATACTTATTGAGAAAATAATATTGATCATTAGTTTACACCGTAATAAGTGGTGAATTTGAAAAATAATGCTGATAAGATGGTGCACCGGTCTCCAAATTAGTACTGATTGGATCTTATGCCATCTTGATGATTTAAATGGTTCCAATACTTAAAGTTATCAAAAATAAATAAATTAATATAAAGAAAAACTGCTAAAGTCAGATTTGAACTTGACCCAAACAATATCTTTCAACTGAAAGCGATGACTCTTTAATAAAAAGGTTATCAGAGGGAAATTCGATAAATGCACTACTTTTGGTGCCAATGTTCTGCACTTGAAAACAACATTTTTGGATGGTCTTTTTATCGGGTCTATTATTAAATTTTTAGTCCTCTATTCCTAAATTTCTATATGCTAGTGTGCATTTTTTAAGGTCAGAAGACGATATGTTAAGTTATATTGATTTTTTAATTAAATTAACTGGCATTTTATTTTAGGTACATACAAATTTATATAACAGATATACATATCTAAATTATAGATTTCTAACTTCATACATATATTTGTTGTAATAATTCTTCCAAAAATTTTATTAAATTTTATTTGCGCATCAATTTTGCTTTAATCATTTCAACGAATTTTTTGTTGAAATAACTTCAATTAAACTTCAGCATAAACTGTTTCACATTTCTTTCTGTTTTAAGATTATCACTTCATACGTGGTGTTAAAAATATCTTTTTTACATGCACAGAAAAATTATAATAAAAGAAATGAAGTTGTTTTATTTTATAATACAAAACACTTTTACTTTTTGTACTTTTACATTAGATACTTTTTTCTTACACATTTAGAACAGATTTTTTTGTTTCACAGCACGTCATGAGCATTTGCCTGCGGCCTACTTGGTGGTACATAACTTGTTTATACTGTTGACAATGTTTACTGCTAATGGGCGACATAAATGACGACAACAAAATAACTAAAACGACGTGTTACTTGAAGTTCTAAACAGCACTTGGTGATGAATGCAGTTATGAGTGTATATTATTAACACATTTTCTGCATTCTTGGTTGGGCTGACACGTGTTGGTATTTAGCACTGAATGGAACTAAGCACCACCTTCTGCATCATAATCATCAAAGTAAACATAATTATCAACAACATTAACATTAAACGAGAATAGAACGTGATGGTGCCGTAGCGGACGTTAAGTAATGTTTGCATTTATACTTCAATTAAAGGTGTAGCAAGCATCCATTTCCGCTGAAAATGAGCAGTTTAAAAAACAAATAGGGGCTTAAATAGAAGAAAGAAGTTCAGAGAATATTGCAGTAAATAAAACTTTGAGATATAATGATTGATTCGTTAAGCAATATATCGTTACTGCAAATGCAAATTGCACTTTCAAAGAAAAATTTCCAAAAGAAAATTATTGAACATCGTCTATTGAGTTAAAATACTTCTTTACATTAAAATGAATACTCTTCTAACCATATATATAATGAGTTAGTTATCATAAGAGTGATTATGTTTTAAATCCAAAATGCTTTAATTGAATAGTTATTCATTAAAATAAAAATTCATTTAGTCTGCAGAATTGCCAAAACTTTTGAAAACGAAATTCTTCATGTGCAGAAACAGTAATATTAAAATGTTTTAAGATCGTGTGTTAACGATGAGAAAGTCTAAGCCAGCTTGACTTTTGGCTTTCATTTTAAAATTTTGTTGTGTGTTGCTATGGGAACAGAGTAAAATCTATTTTCCTTGAAAAAGAAAAAAAATACATAAACAACAGTTTTTATAAGTGGAGTTCGTTTGACAATCACACGATTTTAAGGTTTTGTTGTAGTGATACATTTACTTTGAGAAAGTACATTTTCACAAAATTTTCATGAGCACATGCTCACGCTACCTCATGGCTGTAAGGAAATCAGATTTTCGCCCAAAACCCATATTGAAGTAGGATTTGCAGCGCTCGGGACTGTCCCAGTTCTAATTAATAAAATATATTGTCAGAACCACTTAATTTTTGTACAAAGTTTCAAAAGCATCAATTAAGAAGGAGTAGATAAAAATTATTTTTACATTTTAGAAAAATGGTACCGGTGACAAATGAAATCGTAAAATTACATGATCACAGAAAGTCAATATCTATTCAAAGATTCATAAAAATTACCTCACTAAATTTGGTTTAAAAAATTTTTCTTTTAAATGGGCATGGCGCTTCCTACTTTTTTAATTACAATTTTATATTGTGCAGCAAAATCATTGTGCATTCAAATTTGCATAAAAATCGGTTCAGATCAGATCAGTTCAAACAACTTTTATTTTATATCATAATTCTGTATTACCACCGGTACTTAATGCTTATTAAAAATTGCATAACAGTCGGTATTGTATCCAACATAGTGTTAGTTTCAAGAGAAAATTTACTCTATTTGTCTTCACAGCAAAATAAACATCAACATTCCAAAGAGGCAACTTACTCGTAGATCATATGAACCCCTTAGTCTACGGTTTCATAAAACAAATTTCATTAATTTCGACCCATTTTGTGGAGTTTGTTCAGATAATAACAAATTTTGTAATAGCGTTGATTTATCGGCCAACGTTAATGTTTCTAAGAGAAGATTTATATCTTATTTAAACTCCATTGATTATATATAAAATTTTGTATAACCATTGTACGAGGGCGGATCAATAATTCCGTGACTTTTTGAACTTCCCTCGTAGTTATATGAAATGCAACACTGTTTCCATCAAGTACCAGCTCTTAATAGACTACTGTCAAATTTTGCGCCAGTATCGTCATTTATTTTGCATTTAATTAACAGCTGTTCAAAACATACAACTTTGTGTATTTTTCTAAAAATGGAAAAAAGTTAATTTCGGGTGCTCATTAAACGTTATTTTTTGCGAAAAAAAACGTCAATCAAACCAAGGGAAAGCTCGATAAATAGTATTGGGACTCTGCACCACCGATTTCAATGGTAAAAACGTGGTTTACTGACTTTCGTTGTGGTCGCGCAAGTACAAATGTCGCTGAAAAAATTAGAAAATTAGAAAAAATCCACGATATGGTATTGGCCGATCGAAGCCTAAAAGTACGTGAGATTGTTGATACCATTGGCGTTTCATATGGCAGTGCAGTTTCAATTTGAAGTGATCAGCTGGGTTTAAGAAAGTTGTATGCAAGATGGATGCCGCGTTTGGTTGACCATAAACGAAAACGTGTGACAACTTCAAAGGGTTGTTTGGGGTATTTTAACTGCATTCGGAATTTTCACCTCATCTCCCATATTCTCCGGACTTAGCCCCTGGTAACTACTTCATATTTCCAAACCTAAAAAATGGCCCGGTGGAATGAGATTAAGCTCCAACTATGAAATTATTGACCAAAGAAATGCCTATTTTAAGGACCTCGAAAAATCCTATTTTTTGGAAAGAATACAAAAACTGGATAAACGTTAGAAACAGTTTCACACAGATTTATTGATCCGCTCTCGTATTTAATGTGTTATGTTTGTATAGCACATCTGTAGTAATCATAGTTGTAAAGAAATAAATAAATAAAATAAAAACAAACTTGTAAAACTCGCCAAACCCATTTTTAATACCACTATTTCATATTTAATTAAAAAAAAAATTTGGAATATTATAAAACAATTTAGATACCTGCAAAATATATTTATAACTGCACTCTGAAGACATGTGTGAACATATATGCATACAAACATTTTTTTTATAAAAAAAATGTTGAGTCAATAATAAATAAAAGCATTAATTTTTTTATAAATATCACATGGCATTTTTTAGTACATATGAAGATGTCGATGTGTGAAAATATTGGGAGTTTTTAAGCTTTAGGGATTCTTGTGTAAACAAAGCATCTACTAAAGATTTAGTTTACAACGATATCGAACATTTGTTGCATTCAAGTTCTTCTAAATAAAAATTCTTTCACCATTAAACCATTAAAGTTTCAAGAAACATTCGAAATAAGCGCGTCATATTTCAGATATTCTTTTCCAGAAGTTAACCAAGGATACAACTTCTTTTTTTTCCCCGTTCTTAACATTGCTTGATAAATTTCTGTGTGCAAAAATATTTTTTTGTAATAAAAATTCGATAATAATTAAAAATATTTATATTATTTGGTATTTGCGTTCTCTCATAAGTGACACAATATATGGAGAAAAAATTATATACATTTTATTAGAGTTTAAAAAATCGTTGTTTTTAGGCCAAAAATCTTTGAATCTGCCTTTTTAAGGGGCTATTATCTACAACATCCAGATAAATCTACGTTTCCGGCAACTGTGCGTGATGGCGAAATAGAAATTTGGGAAAAGCGTTTAAAAACCTACAAAATCTATAATTTTTAAAACTTTCGGAAAACCAAATGATTGTTCTATAAACAAAAACTTTTAAATTTTCTGTGATGATAAATTTTGTAAAATTGGTAAAATAAATTATACATGGGATTTTTGAAAATGTTTTTATTTTTTTCTATGGGTTCTTTAAAAATATATATTATTGAAAAAAAGCACCGAGCTTATTCGACTTTTATTTCAGATTTTTATATTTTCAGAAAATTTGGTTGCTAAAAAGGCACTTTTTATCAGTATACATAAATAAATATATTTGTATGTATATTAATTTTTGATGACCTTTTCCTTTCCTTGTTCTGATACATAAATATGTAATATAAAATAAAATAAAAAAATTTAATTGCCGAGAGACAACTTTTAGAAATCTTTTATAAGCCAGGATTAAAGAATAATTAAAAAGCCAAATTTTCAGCAGCCCATGAACTTTAACTTTTTACGTGCAATAAGTTTTCATAGTATCACAAAACTTATAATAATTACATTAATATGTATGCATGCATATTAGGGATATAACTAAATGTGCTTTTGACGAATACGAAATATATGCTGCGATTGTGGTGAAGATTTAATTCAGTACATTTTGACATATGTCCTACTTCGCAAATAACAAGAATTATTGTAGAGTTTTTGTATTCTCCCATTTGAAACACGATTTAAGATACTATTCATCGGTCACTGTTTTCCAGCGAATGACAAAATATTTATCATCATATGAAATATATTTAAACCTAACCATAGCCAGTCGAAGTAGAACCTTAACTAATTTCTTTCATTCGGATCTATCCATTACAAGGTTTTTGTTGTTAGATCAGGCTTTCCGAATTTTAATTGCTGCGGCTTGGACTTGTCTGCAACATGTATAAGCAATATCTGATGATGCCTTACGCTGCATCCAATTGGTGTTTGTCGGTTTGCGAACTTCAAGATTTTACTACAATTGAACTGTGATAGTGTTCTACGACCATATTAACTTCATATTTATTTTAACTCGATAAAAAATTAATGTCATTTTCCACACCCTGGTAGGCTGGCCAAGCGATTGGGTGGCCGTTTTAATTTGCCTTGAGATTTCTGCATTTTCTGATGGAATTTTCATAACCGTTTTCTTGTGAAAAAGCCCTGCTTTCGTTGTTATTTCCGATCATTTCTGCAGTTTCATGGATATATATGTCTCATAACAATATCAATCTCAATATTGAAGAGTAGTGTTGACATTACACACCTTCGGCGAACTCCTGTCCAGAACTCAATATTACGAGAAGCAAGCAGTTATATAGACTAAGGCAGTAAGCCCTTTATACAGACTTCTAAATACTTGGATCATTATCCGTTCATCGCCTTTATATTTAAGGCCTTTTCAGATAAAGCCTCCTCAAAGTCAGTGAATATAAATTGTAATGGGGATCTCAATTTCACTAATTGTTTCCTTAGTGAATTAAACCTCTTTGATTTGGCTTAATTATCCCCGTAGTCTAATAGATAGTTTACAAGATTATTAGTCTGGGTGTCGTTAGATCGATTCCTACCTATTCGCTGGGTGTTTTTGTTCATAACCCGAAAATACATTGTAGTTTGTGTTTGTTAAAAAAAAATATTCCATTTATAAACTCTAATTTAAGTCAAATATTCGCTGGATCAAGATATAATGCAATTCCTTTTACACGTTATATTTTATAGCTGATCAAATTTTGTTATCTTGAACATGTAAAAAATTAGTAGAATTAAGGACTGAATAACTTTGAATCGCAAATTAAAATTTTAATAAAGAAGTATTTTTTAAAAGTATCGGTATTCTTAGATACTTCCAAAAAAACAGACAGTTTAGCCGCAATAACCTGAAAAATTAAAACTATTCGTTGTTTTTAAGCTCCACATTGAAAATCAGGAAATTACAAAATTTAATTATAAGAAAAATTTAATACAGGGGAAGCTTTGAAATTTGCCATATCAGTTTCCGTAGATATAAAGGTGTTAAAATTGAATCAATATTTGAGTAGCTACTCACAAACTCCCTGACGCATTAATCAATAATATGAGGCACACCCACCAAAGCTGGAGTGCTGAAACTTGGTATACAGTTAGATGGCTTGATGAGGAAACCTGAGTTATAAAATGGCTCTTTAAAAGTTGTTTGTTAGTAATCATATTTTTAATCATAATCTTAGTAACTGTCTGATAAATTGTTTGCGAGATCTCAGATAAATTTATAAATTATATTGAACTGATAAAAATAAAGTACAAAATTTATCTTTTCCTACTCATATACTCATTATGATCATATACTACTTTAAGCTAAAAAAGTTATAGCCCTTATGTTTATTGGATATGGTAAACAAAATTTATGCTTTTTTTGGTATCAAAACACTACATAAAATTGCCTTAAACCATGTTACACTACAATACGGCTTTCCATTTTAAGTTTTGCCGCCTATGAATACCTAAATTGTAATATTTCTGTTAAAGTGTACATGTAATACATTTTTGTTAGTTTATGAATGTAAAAGTATGTGCAAATGTAGTTTGTGCATATAGGAGTTTTACTGGTTAAAACTTATGCTATATTACTTTTGAAAATTGCTCCAGGTATTTCGCAATAAATTCAAGCATACACTGCTACCACATACAGTCATGGTTGAAAGTATTTACTAACAGATATTTTTGTGAAATTGTGCAAAACCTACAGAAGTTTAAGCACAACATGACCAGTCGTTTTTCATAAAAAAAATCCTAGAGATAAAATCTTGTTTACGAAAATTCTTAGAGGTAAGAAAATTTTTCTCTTGAACTATTTACGATTCACACAGTTTCCTTTAAATGTTTTCACCAAAAATAAAAAAAAATTAACTTTCATAAATTTTTTATGATAATTGCTTTCAACACACTATTCCAAAACATAATTTTTAAGGCATGTTTATTGGTTTATGGTTGTGGCTTTCAAAAATTGTAGGAGAATAGAATTATTACTATTATGCCAGGTATTTTGTTCAGTATGTTGGTTAAAAACTCAAAAATTCAAATGCGAAATAAAGTTTGAAATTAAAACAAAAGTGAACAAATATAGTGACTTTAATTTACCAGAAAACTATTTAACGAAACGGATACCATTCAAATTGAGTAATTTTTTTTATTATCTAAGCTAGCAAATGAAAACAAAACTATCAGCCTGTTCATGTAACACATCAAAAATAAAACCAAACTGGGCGACACGTTAACGACTACGTAACAAATAGGGTTTGTGTAACACGTTTTCAATTGCTCGTTGTATGACAATTAAATTAATATTTTGAACAATTTTTTATATATTTTTTTAATTTTTATTTAGTATGTCTAATTATATTTTTCCACAACGAACAATTTATTGTATTCGTTTTGCTTTCAGCTGTTTGACATTTAAAAACGCGATACACAGACCAAAAAACTGTGCCAGTTGTTACCAGTTTTGTTTAAAAACTTGACATTCGTGTTACACGAACTTTTACAGGAAAAACGTTGATATTTTTACACGTTGTCTTAGTTAATTTTGTTCGATGAAAAGGCTGTATATGTACGTGGATCTTTTTATAGCCAATATTACGCAATATTTAGTTGTTATTTGCACATCACATATTTGTAGCTCAAAGGTCTTAAAAACGTTTTCAAAATTTCATTGAAAACATCACTGTTTAATATTCAAGCCTTCAGTTGTATTGCAATTCAGTAGAAAAAGTTTTAAATCTCTTAAATTATTTCACACGTCACAATAAATTGACGAAAAAAGAAAAATGTTTTTTATGCTCTTTTTTAATATAAATATGAAGAAAGTTTATTTAAATTGCAAATATTATTATTAGTAAGGACGAAAGCACGGCCCTGTAGTTAGTTCCTCATCTTTGTATTATCAATTTGTTAAATTAATTTACCACTAATAAATAATAATAAATAAATAAATATTTAAAATGAAATGCAATTAGGCAACATTCGTATATATAATTATAAAGAATATTCACAGAATCAGTAGTTGCGCTTATTTGATAAAATATTTGCCACATTCATTTTATATTTAATCTTTCACCTATCCAAATTAACACAGTTAGCCGCCTCTTTCAGACATCCTCAATGACGGATGCACAACAATGTAAATTCCTTGACGACTTAAACGGAACAAGTCGACAACGAAAAAAAATTGCAAAAATCGTGTACGAGTCATAAAAGCCAACGACGTTCAGCTTGTTTCCAACGACTACATAGAATATAAGGTCGTGTAGTTAGTTGTCAACGAAAAAGGAAAAATTAAGTTATTCTACTAAAGATTTTTCGAACGTAAAATTCATATCAAAAATGTCTTTTTTATACAAACCTGGACCAATTCGTCGTATGCTTATAGGCCAACGATTTTACCTCCTTCATTTGTTTGTTATCGCTAAGCGATTTTGCTGAAAAAATGTAACAGAAGACCATGTCGTAGACAAAGTTTTATAAAAGATAAACGTTAAGACACAGCAGCTTGCATTGCCGTCATATGTGTTTTTAAGAGGACAACATTAAAGACTTTGTCCCCCATACTGTAGTGAACCGCGACTTCCTCTAAATTGACGTTTAGTAGACGTAGTGGACAAGTGCCAAGTTGTGCATGAATCGGCAAAGACAATGTCATGAAAATGCGGCCAACTGGGATCTTGTCATGTTGCGTTTAGTCTATAATAAGTTCAATAAAATAATACTTAACAGTTTCAAATTCTTTTGCAATTTATTTCATCTATATAATTCTCTACCTTTTTCGTAATCAGTATTTTGAAAGCAGTATCAATAAAATTGATAAAATTGAATTTTGTATTTATATATATTGCTAAATGTTTATTTTTAATTAATTACATTTCAGAACAATGAACGTGAGCAGTAATTGATAACGTGTATTTTAATGCTTAGTTTCTTGTTTCTTCATATTAATTAACTTTCTTGAATGAGAAAAAAACGCTAACAATATATATGAGATTTTCGTAAAATTATATTATACCGAGTTAGATTGCGTCTTTCATTCATTTAATCCCACCTTAATTGGAATTTTTCTTGGCTAGTTTTCATTAAAAGCAATCAACGAAAAACAAAAACACATTAAAGAACACAAAAAATCTATATCCCCAAAAGTCTATATATAACAACACTCATTCAATAATATCTAAGTACTCTAATACGACAACAATACAAACAATTACTCCGCCATTTATCAATCCCAAGCGAATTTATACTCAATTTTTATGTGTCGGATTTGGGTTTGTTGTTTTGTTAAAATAAGTTCGAAATCATAGTTGTTCTTTGGCTAGTACATTCTACATTTTTATCTTTAATATCCTTTTAGAACGCCATAAGCTACATGACAAAGTAAAAAGGATAAAACACATACAAGCGCAAGACTTAACACTAAATAGCCATCACAACAATATAGCTGTACAAATGAACGAACGAATGAATGAATGAGTGGGCATCGTAGAGAGCGCATAGAACGATAAGTAACAAATTGAACGTTAAACAGGTCAAAAGTGAAAATACCAACCAATGTTATCTTAAATTGATGATACAACCATACTCGTTTGAGCCACAAACATTTAGTGATAACCAGACAATTGCTCTTCACTGGCCGATTGTATTTTATAAAAGTAGGATTTTTGGTTTGTTTTTCCTTCTTTTTTTCTCTCTAAGATTTCTTTCCGTTTAGTGCCTTGTGGCACAAAAATTGATGGCCATTAATCCTTCATGCCAGAGAATGAAAAGCAAAGAAAAAATAATTTAATTTCTACTGAAATTTGTTGATTTTGGTTAAATTTTGGGGAGTTGGGTTATGATATAGAATAGTAGCAGCTTAATTTACATTCACATAGATATATGAAATAAATAGAAGAACGACTATTTTTTCGTACCCATAACTATTCAACACCTTCAGGATTGTTCTCTTATAAATAAAGTGACTAAAATACAACTCTATCTAAATATAGAGAGAAATTTAAGGAATTTAACTTTTTTGCCCTTGGAAAATAAAACTCACTGAAAAATTAAAGTACATAAAAATGTTCAAATCATTTCTTATTTAAAATTTAGACATTTTGACTGTTCCATATTTTTATGAATCAGAGTGTTGTAGTACTATTAAACCGGAAAAATGTTTTTTTTTTATTATACTGGGCCAATGCGTATTAACTAGGTGGCACCATTCCGGCAGCTGACTTTTTTTTGCCTTGCTTATGTTTTACATAGTGAATGTCAAAAAGATGTTTAAATTTTTTTAACGTTCTTTGAAATTTTTTCGTATGTTACAAATTATAAATTTTAATTTTAAAAAGTGGTTTTTTAAACAAAAATTATTTAAATTTGCGATTGAATTTAGAGGTACTTTTGGCTTTTTAAAAACATTATTTTTGTGTAAAGTCTTCCCGACTGTGAATAATTTACGCATGCGTTTCGTTCATTAATAAATTGTTAACTTTTTTTTTAGGAAAACGCGTTATTGAATGTTATGCAGTCAAAAAGGCAGAACTGGAGATGGTGTATTCTTCACTATTCCTTAAGATACAAGAAGAGGAAAGTTTAGTAAAGTAAGCTGGAAGGAGTTTACTCCAGGCAGCCGGATATGCATTTACCACACTTTTCTAAGGCCGACATTATTTTATAACTGCAGGACGTCGTCGTTTGCTAATGGCCAACGCGATGGATATGTTTTTGACAGCAACGGTAGAATTACAAAAATTAAAATGTCTGTTGTTCTTGTGTTGTTGTAATTGTTTAACTAATGCTGCCACCTAGTTAAATACATCTTGTACAGGGCAATAAAAGTTTTTTAATCTCAACATAAAAATTACATGTTTTGAAATTAATCTGGTCCATATTTCAAATTGTTATATATAAACTTATGGAGCTAGCTTCATATACGTTAGCCTATATAGAAAAGTACTAACTCAATTTGAATTAAAAAAAATATATGTTTTTGCTATTAGTTTTTTATTTAAATCGCAAAAGTACTTTACGATTTGTTACACTAGAAGTCATTCACAAAGCACTTGATGAACATATAAATAATGTGTTTTCTTATCCGCAAATATTATTTTTAATTCTTCTTATGTGTGATCTGCCACACACTGGACGAGTCCACTGTACATGTAGCAAATAAACAATCGCTTGTGTAAATACTCTATTGAAATCAAAGTATACTATCAATTCAAATGCTGTTGTATTGTATTTTGTATTAATTTTATATCATTTTTGGCATTTATCACAAATCCTAGTTTAATAGTTGCGCATTACAATGTTGTAGTAAACAATTTTCTTTATATTTTAGATTCATTTGAAAGGCAAAAGAAGAAGTGTTGATGTATAAAATCATTTAAGGCAAATCAACAGTTTTGACAGGAAAAGAAAACAATATGGGTTTGAATGGTCAAGGAAAAATCCTACTCAAAAAGAAAATGCTTTATGTTGGAGATGAATGATAAAGTCAGTATATGTGCCGACATGTTAAAACAAATTAGAAATTTGTATTGCTTAAAAGTGACCAACTAAAAACAGCAACAAAGACAAGAATTACCGCCTACTTAATGGGGATAATGCAGATGGTTGGTTGATAGCGGTTTAAAGTAGTCAAACAAGTGGAAAGACAGGCAGTGTTAGATAAAATGATTTGTAAATTTAGTTTTTTCTTGCAAAATTTATCTATTCCTTTTACTTTGTTCAGGAAGTGACTGAAATTATTTGTGATTTTTGTTATTAGAGTAACTTCGGGTAATGTGGACTAGTCGCTTATTTTAGAAAATGTGTGAAATATAACACTACCGCCTTGATGTACGTTTTACCAATTAATAAAAATAAACATTAAATTTAATTATGTATACTTAACTGCAATGTTTACATTTCAGTGAAGTGCTGATTGTTGATGCGTGACGTCAAATTTTTTTTCAGCGCAAGAGTCGACCAGTGTGCATTTCACATATATAAGGGATTTAACTGGTCCGTTCCTTTCTACAACAAAAATATGCATTCAGTCGTAATTTCAATTGGTGAGTTTGTATTTTCAGTTAGTTTTGAAAATTAAAATAATGTCTTCAATAAAAAAACTGAAAGTCGTCTAATGTGGACCAGCAAAGGTCGTATATTGTGGACTAGTAGTCCACATTACCAGACAGATAACTGAAAGAAATGAGAAATTCGTAAATACATCCATGAAGACATGAAAAAAGCTGTAGAAGACGTCCAAGCGAAAACAATAGGATTGCTATTGGCATCAATAACTTTTTGTATTCTGAAAAGAACAATTATTAAAATTTGCAAGAGTTCCGCCTTTTGGGCGGAAGCCTGCCGTGAAAAAAGAGATGGAAAAGATTGCGTAAAGTATACCAAAGATATGAAGGCACGATATTGTGGCCTTACTAGAAGAATTATTAGATTTCTTGCTTTTCAACAGGCAAAATTAAACAACGCCCGAAATAAATTTTCTATTCTTGAGGAAAATGCTGGCAAAGATTTGTTATAAGGTTTAAGTTTTAATTAAGTTTTAGGGAACCGGTATTTGCAAAAAAAACTTTAAAAAAGACTTTACTAAAGGAAATGCAGAATGGAACGTGTCCAGAATGTTTGCAATGCGATTTAAGTTGGGCTCACGACAAATGTCTTCCCAAAAACAATGTCATTTTCGTTTGTAAATCAAGTACTATCTAATAGTAATTTGTTGCTGTTTGAAAAAAAAGAGATATATTTTATTTTTAATTTATGTTTTTATTGTTATCCACAGTTAATCCATTACTTTTGTTTAATAATTTGCTTGCGGGTAATTTGGAACAGTATTCCACATTATGATTGCTTTTACATGATTTCACAACGAAAAATTTTACCATATGATAATGAATTTTTAACACAAACGCTTACCTAGTGCGTATCCGCTTTAAAAACCTGAAGAACTGTTCGCAGTAGCATGCGAAAAGAAATTAACAGTAAAGTAGGAAATTATAAGGCGTGGCACTCAATGTGCTACGTATTTGTTTTAGACACCGTGTGCAATCTGCTTCAATGTGCGGCACAAATTTAAATTTTAGGTCTAAAGTTTTTAATTCAAAATGTCATAAAATATACATATTAAATAGTTTTTCATTTTATTAAGATATTGGTGCGACAAAAATACATATTTACATTTGAAGTTGGAACACATACAGAAACGCTAAATCTTATAATCACAGATGTTGAACTAAGATAGCTTCCCTGGAAAGCTGTCCATAATAGTACATGTTCCCCGCATTCGTTTCCGTATTTATAGACTACTCTAATTTACTAAATCGTATACTATTTCATGTACGTTTATTTTATATGTATGTAAGTGTATATACATATATGTATATATTTATGTATATAAGAATTTAACATCACATCGAATGACAAGTGAAGTTGAAGTAAACGAGGCGCTTGGGATTTACGACCAATTAAGATTAAAGATTAGCTATTCAATGCTTCTGCAATAAAAGTAGTAACTCGACAAATGTACTAATACTTTTACAAATTTACACACATACACACACACATATGCCATAATTCATCAAGCTTTTTACATCAAGATTTACTTAAATGTACGTGTCTTCATTTTACGTTTCCTCTCCATATTTTTCTTTTTGCTCGCATCAAGAAATGGAACCAACAGAAAGTTAAACAAAATGTAACGTGTATAAATTTATTTATTTATGTTTGTTCTGTCAGCCAGTGTATATTTTAAGCTTAATGTACAATATTTAATTTCATTGTTTTATTCTCATACACACACGACATACGAGAACACGTATTTAGATTTTTATTTATACAAAGAAACTCTTCATGTTAATTGTTTAACTACGTGATTTCTTTCAAATGCAAAAAAGCAGAAAACAACTCGAGAAATTATAAATGGAAAACATGTATTATTTTCATTTTTCCCTGCAAAGTACAGAGTAAACCGAAATAGAAATAGAAATATAAAAAAATAGAATGGGAACCGTTTAATTAGGCAGCAGAACATGAACGATACATTCAACGCAATTATACTTTTTTCGGTACAATTTTAATTCTAAAAGTATAACAGCATTAAAATAGTTTATTTATTATGGCGCAGTTTTTATATGTGTATAAATTTTAATTAATTATAAAATGAGATATAATTAAATTTTTAAGATAGTCAAGACAGTAAGCGTCTTGCCAAACTGATTATATTACTTAATGTGTTATTAGGATAATGTAAATTATTTGTCTGATTAAAAAGCTTCAATTTAATTTATTAAACAAAGTTCATTTAGCACACTTTTTAAGCGATATAGCATGATCTTATGGCATGATCTTTAAAAATTTAGTATTAAAACTTGATATTTGATTTAAACTTTGTAGAAAATCTTTGTTTTTCAAGCCTTTAATAGAAAAATTTTAGTTTATTTATTATATATTGTTTATTCTCAATAAGCACAAAAAGAATTAAATAACTACAATTTGGACAAACGAATATATCTTCACTGTTTCAAGGTCTTGTTAAAAATTCATTTTATTGTGTTTTATTTATGTCATTCTTTTCTTACCTTCATTGCGTTTTTTTAATTAATTCAATTAAAGCACTAAAATAAATTTGTGTCAGTCTGAAAATTAAATTTAAGTATAAGAGAGGTCAGCACATAGAACTTTTATAGATTTTATTAATAAAACATTTGAAAATTTTTTCCTTAAAAATCTACAACAAATGTTTAAAAAAATTTTATTTTGATAAATATGTTGAAATTTATCAGGTCTCCCTTCATTGAAAGTTATTGAGACTTAAATCATTGGGCGTTATTTAAATTAGCCAAAAAGGAAATATCAAATGATTCATCAGAGTGTTTTTTTAACATCAGAGCCAAATAAATCTCCGATCGAATCAGCTTTTTCATTTTAACCTCTTCTAAAGAGAAATATTAATTTTGTATAATTACCAATTGTCAAAATGCATGTAAATTACAGTGTATTTTCAATTAAAATGTTTATTGAAAACATTTGTTTTGTAAAAAAATTGATTTTTATTTCTATTGCCAAGAAAAAAAATAGTTTTATTTTAAATTTCCCCTTCCTTATTCTAAAGCTGTACCCGCATCCTGCCTTGATACTTTTTTAAAAATAGTAAATAACTGACCAAAAAACAAACTTTCCAGCTTTCAAATATAAACATTTAAGAAAAATTAAAATAATATTAAAAACAAAAAGATATCATAAAGTTAACTCAAACAATTCAAGATTCATTTTCATGCAATCACATTGTGGTTCACTATTCAATTTCAGTTTTATGGCTTTTCATCTATATGCGTTCTTTTACGCACCACAAATATTTATCTTGGTTGATTTTCATAGAATTTGGAACTCAAAAACGAAAAAAAGAAATAAAGTGAAAAAAGAAGTGAAAGAAAAACTTGGATTTTATCTTTCGTGCTCATCAAATGCAATGTTTGTCTTTATTATTTGATTTTAAGCCAAAAACTTTTATACAAATTTCCTTAAATACATTGGCAGCAGCAGTTTCTCATTTCATATTTAGTCGCTTTTTGGCTTTCAAACTAATAAAATTTTCAGCTGATTTCAGCAGAGGCTTTAAAGTATATGTAGGACATTTCATATGATTTTTAAGGCATAATTTATTAGTTATTATTTATATGTAGGGCAAGTTTTTTATGCTTTTTGCATACAAAATATTCATTTGCATATTTTTAAAAATTTTCCCAAGAAAAGCATTTTTGCATAAATTTGCATGTTACGCTGATTGATAATTCTTTTTAATAAAAATTGCTTGTGGTAACTGACGCAGCTCCATATAGCATCCTCCATGCGATCATTAAAACTTCTTTACTGTTGCATGTTACATGTCTGGCTCATGAGTTGTATAGAATTGCAGATTTTGTTGGCTTAGATTTTGCAATGTTAACTCACTTGTTGCAAACTGCATTATTCTTATGGTAGAACAACATACATGCAAAATAAACTTATTGTCTTAATAAATTTCCTGACGCCGGCTTGTACCACCAGGCAGCTATATATTATTGCGACAACTTTGTAGAAATAAGCATCATTTTAAAGATGCTTTCTGATGATCAGGCAGAGTCGAAATGTAATGCAAAGGTTTTATTCAATCGGTAAAAACAGATTAAGCATACATCAAAGATAATTTTGAATACATTTTCCATAGTAAAATAAAATAAGAAACCAAAGGACTTTCTTAACATGAAAGTTTATCCGTCATACAAGACGTAGAAGAAAAATATTTAAATATTAAAAATGAAATATATATTGAAAAATTTAACAAAGTTTTTAATCGAAATGTTGGCTTTCAAACGTTGACCAAAATTAAAAACAACCTATACAGTAACATCCACTGATGTTGAACGTATATTTTCAATATATTCGACGGGTTTGTGCGACAATCGAAGTTCCTTTCAATTTCAAAACTTGAAAAAACATATGATTTTACTTTCTAATAAACATTTGCTTAAACAAAACTGATTAAAATGACTAGTCAATATTTTTTTTAGGTGCATATTTTAAAGATTTTTTAGAATATTTGCATGCATATTTTAATAATTTTTGTGCATATTTAAACTTGTCCTGTTTATATATAAATAGCATAAGTTTTGTGTTAAATTTTCTTAAAGTAGATCACATTGCATTTATTGAATTCACTTATAGTGTGATATTTCCAGGCGTATGCTACAATAATTCTTTAACTATTTTTGCATTGAAATTAAATTTAAGAAATACATGTTATGTTATAAAATACAAAGCGTTTATGATGCCAATAACAAAATATGACACATTTTGGCTGAAAAAAAAACGAGAATATAATTTTGAAAATTTGAGAATATAATATAAATATTTCATTACATTTTTATCAAAAGTTCTAGTGATCAAAAACCTTTCAATTTAAATTGACAAACACATCTGCTAGAATGAGATCTTGGCATAGTCCAAAAAAATTAAATTGAAAATTTGTACACAAGTGTCATTAGACTCATGCCTGCAATGACAAATATCATCAATAAGGCGAAAACTGACATAAATCGGTTGACAAAAGTCAGCAGCGAGTTTTGTTATATTTTAAGTGACATCTGCTATGACTGCAATGTCTTCAAGTCGATGCCGCTTTTGAATAATTTGTATCAAATTAAAAAAGAAAATTTCGTTCTAATATTTATTATTTACATTTAAATACATCGAGAAAAATCGCTTCGCCATAAGCATTTTTTTAAAGGAGAATTTTGTTAGAGTGTCTTACAAACCTCCTCATGCATGCCATGGAATTTGCTCGCAATGTCCCACTTCGGAACATTTCTCATTAAACATTTGTTTCTGCACAGTGAGGATATGATAAAATCATTTTATTATTGAATCGTATTTAGTTCGTAACTCATCGTTTAAAATTTAATTAAATGCTTTTAAATTTAATTATTGTATTTCCCCGCTTTCCATATCCTTGAGGGTTAGCGATGACTGTATTCGTCTTCCTGAGAGCATGTACGAGCGATCTACATATATCCAATTTCTTCTCCAAATTTCTTATTTTATAGGAGTCATGTTGCGTAGCTGTGACAAATTATAGTAGCTTATGCGTAGTGGCCAAATTATTTTCATAATCTTCCTTTAACATCTTTTCATAAACAAATGTAACTTTTGTGAGATTGCATTCGCACCCTTCCAGATTTTGCTTTCGCAAAGTAGAACCGACTTAAAACTTGTACTGAATATTTTGATCTTGAGCTTCTTGGATATCTGATGTGCTTTATTAATTCTGTTTTTAAAATCTGGAACCGCAATCACTATTCGTACTTATTACGCTACCCAGGTAGAAGATTCTGTCACATCCTGATTGGGTTTACTATTTCAATTATTTGGGTATTATTGCCGGTTGATATTATCATAATCCTACTTTTGCGAAAACTGATTTTTAGTTCAACATCAACCCGTTTTTCATATGTCTGGGATATTTGATTGTTTTGTTTATGAGTTTTGTTTTTAAAAGCATTTTAAAAAAGTAGAAAGAATTACATTGCACTAAGGTATACTCAACATTACTATATCGATTTATGTATTTCTTCATATTTATGACGCTTAGTCATCATATCTATCGTCGACATCAAAAATGATGAGAGCAAAGAGAGTAAAGTATCAAACAAACCACACAAATATGGTGTTACATAAGAAATATATTAATTTAGGTCAATTGTTTTCATTAAGGGCATCGCAACATTAAAGTTTTACTTTATTTGTTATATTTATGAATAAAAATATTATTTCTATTTTATGAGAAACATTGTTGTCTTTATCTATTTTACTAATATATCAATGACAGTTTATGGTTACATGGTGATAATCTGTGGCCAATTTCATATTTCAATATTAATTTATTGATGACATCTTGTCATTATAAACAAAATTTGGTCACTGCATCGATAAAATTATACAGCAAATTTGATACAGACGTCATGAGACAAAAAACGTAGACGCGTGTCATAGTATTTATGTGAAATTACATCAGCACTAAGAAGATTTTTCTGTCAATGTAATGCCACCAAAAGTACTACTGTTAGCAAAAGTTAACAATTAAAAACCAGATTAAAAAAGCCAAAATTTTATCGCAAGAATTTCTTAGTCTCTATAAATCTATCTGAAGACGGAAGGACAAATGTCATAGACTTTAATTATTAAAGACGTTGCGGTACAAAAAAAGAGCACTATAATTTGAATTTATTGAAGTTATACATTTTAAATTATAGCATAAACGTTCGTACCGAATATCGCCGAATTCAGTGCAAAGACAGATAAGTTTTTAAATAAATAAATGTTGTCATGTTCAGATTCAAGGATGAAAGGATGTGTTTAATAAATAAGACTTCGTGGTGCGGTATGATAATATTTTTGACAACAAAACCATACTACATTTGATATATTAAAAACTTTTTGAAACTGTACATGCATACAAAAATTACATTTCTTTACATTGTACTTTTGTGTCTTAAAAACAAATCTTAAGCAGATAACATGTGCAAACAATCTTGTATAACTTAAATAGATGTTTAACAATCGTATGAACCTTAAATTCAAATTAAGGGTTTTACAATTTCATGCAAGAATGATTTTAGAAAATTCTACATATTGCAAATTGTCTTTATTCAATTTACTTTTTGACTTAAATTATTTGACACTTGCAAATATAATTTAACTACTAAAAATACATAAAAATTTTATACAGTAATCTGAGTAGCTTCACAATGATTTTAGTTTATTGTGGCTACACAATACCCTAATTTATTAAGTGGTCATTATTGATTAAAAGCAAAATTACTGAAGAGTTTTCTTTGATTTTTTTGTTTCTGCCGATCAAAATACCGTGAGTCGTTTTGCCTTGGGCGCACCTCTATTCTATTGTCTGGCCAAAAACTACCCGCATCAATAAACCTGCTGTTTTGCACATGTCCGTAAGCGCTCTCAGAATGATTTGTGACCTATAGAATCTTTTTACAATTGGATTGATCCTTTGACATAACCAATATGCCCCAGCATGACACTTCGTCCATAATTAGTCTACTTATGCCGATTGCTGATGACTCAACTAAAGAACAGCGAAAGCAACAGATGATATTTTTATTTTAAAAATGAACATTGATTGACATATACAAAAAAAAAATTAAGTCTGTTTTATCACCGCAGCCATAATGATTTTCACGTGGTTAACTAAAGACTTAAGAGCAAATTGCATAATTTGACCATAAGCCAAAATAATTTAATTCACGAGACCACAAAAACATTAAGTTTATTAATTTAAATATTAAATTAAAAGTATAGGGTGCTTCTGTATTTCCGATTGTTGTCAAGGATATGCTTGTTCCTTATTTTGTTTTTATTTTTCAATTTATCTAGCAAATGTAACGAACCGTAACTATGACTATATAAATTATTTTGAATACATTTTATGGTCAATCTCTTGGCATGTTGGTGTACGTGGACTACCAACAGTTTGTGTAATTGTGGTCAAAAGTGAGCCATAACCAGTGTATACGAGCTTGTTTGAATTTACAGTACACATAAATGTACATAATTGTATGTACATATGTACATGTGTATATATATATTTTTTAATTTAAAAGCAACAAAAGAATTAAGTTTTCAGAGTTTTTTTTGGCCTTAAATTGTTGCAATAAATAAAACATAAAATGTAATGCAGATTTTCTAGGCCTTAAGAAAACCAAACATTTATAAGTTTCCTCAAGACTCATAGCATCAATACAAATTAAATTTAAAAATTCAGAGCAAAAAAATGTTTCTTTTTATTAAATGACGTATTTTATAAAATAAAATGACGATGAATAAATTTTTGATCCAGGCAATAATTTCAAATAAAAACTAAGATTTTTTTTAATAAAAACTTATCTTTCCTCCCGCTTCGCATACATTACAAACTATAATTTTCTTCAGTAACAAAAATCCAAAACAATTTCATGAAAACACCAGCAAGCAATAAGCACCTAAACCTAAAACAAGTGTTTTACAAGTAAGATGAGTGGAGCAACAAAATTGTTTCCATAGGATTTGCATTCCATCTAATGAGATTTACAAAACAAATTCAGTCTAAGTACTAGTAATATTACAATCAACAACATCAGCGATAGCGGCAACTTTGTCTGCAATATAAATAAATGCATATAAATAAGTTTTATACGGAAGTAAGTAAAGGTCGACTTTAAAATATGCAACACAATAAAAAAAATATATAAAAAATCAGTTATTCTTAAAATGAATGTTCAAAAATTATTCTTTTTGGCTTATAGGAGTCTTGTTAGGAATCGAGCGTAAGAGCCCAGCTAGTCTAATAATTAACCGCACTGACAACTACCCTTCGAGGCACCCGTGTAAATATTTAGACGATCAATAGCGCTTCATAAGCTCAGAACCATTGAATTATTTATTCATTAATTAATTAGCATTAATGATCGCTAGGAGTTAATTAAAATCCAAATCTAATGATTTCTGATTTCATCCTTCTAAAAAATATTACTTCTGAATTCACATAGAATAAAATATGTGAAGTGAAAATTTAAATAGCGTAAATTCGTCCAATAAAAATAAATATCTGAATTGAACTAATTTTCACTGTGTGTCTTGGACCTTTATTTCGAAACTCGTAACACTAAAGCTTGATGAAATTTGTAAGTGTTTTGTTATTCTATTTCATGCATTGCGTTTTTCAAAATAAAGTCCTTAATATTAATTTTTATCGATTTTATAAAACCAATTATATATATCAGTAGTGATCATACCTAATTGTCAAATCATGCTTTTGCTATCATAATTTAAAGCTGTTTATTTGCAACTGAGTTCAAAAGGTTTCGAATGCGTAAACTTATGATGTTTCCCTAAGATCTTTTTGGCGCCTTACGTATAATTGGTTAGTTTTCATAATTAAAAATTTCAAATACAAGTTGCAGGACTACTAGTTATTTGGATAAATTAGCTTTTCGGTGCGAACGAGTAATTTTTTTATTACTTTGTTTGTAATTTTAAAGTCAAATCTCGATATAATCGCGTAAAAAGAACAAGTTCGCATTAAAAACTATTTTTTTTTAAAAACCCGATAGTAAGATTTTTATGCGAAGAAACGTAAATAGCGCAACTTGTAAAAAACCGACAAAAAAGCGAACAGAAGCTCAAAATTTAAAATTGGCTTAAAATCTAAAACCCATAGAGCTAATTTAGAGATACAAATGTCCAATTTTTTTTATTCAGAGAGACTTCAGTGGAAATGGATTAAAAATAAAAAATGTATATAAAAAAGCGGAAGCTACCTGGAAGCCTAACCTTTATAATCCAAAGATTTTATATAAATATCAGTGTTTTGATGTAACAAACATACAATAGAAGTGATCTGAAGTCTTTTCAAAAAGAACAGTTTAATTTTAACGCTTCGGAAAACTCTTACATACGTTTTAAAATATTAATGGGAAGGTTTACCCCAGATTGGCTACATTTTGGGTATAATTATGCTCATTTTAATGCCAAAAACAGCATCCATACCCCGCACAATTCTTTGAAGTTCTGAGCAAATCAGCGTTTGACAGTCACCCAGAACTTTTTACGCAGCCTAAAATGACAGTAAGTGGTGCATCTCTTTACCAGTATAGGTCCTGTAGGAAATAATTGCAAAGAATTCTAAGCTTGTATTACCGCAGAGCCGAACTGTCACAGAGGAGAAGTTAAACTGACTTTTCCAATACGTGCCTGATCGCACAGTGTCCCACGATGATTTCAACCAGGAGTTCAAGTGAACTTCAGTCAAATGGTTGAAGATGCTTAGCTCCATCCCTGCCTTATCAGGGACAAAGACTTGAATGATGGATAATATTCTTAAGTTGTATTCCTTTTTGCAAGGTGTTGGCTTTTTATATTTTTTTGTCAATTTTCATAATATACGAATTAAAAATCATTCTTTGTTTAAAGTATCAAAATTCATAACATCAAGTGAAGTCTAACTGAAAATAATGCAATTTTTTTTATTGCCAGAAGATCCAGACAAACATTTTGATTCCATGAATCAAGATAATTACTGCATGACCCACGATGTTGAACAATATCTTTCCTTCATACATTTAGATTGAAAACAAAAACGATTTCTAAAGTAATTGGATGGCGAACGAATTCTTTCTTTCATACAGTTACATTTATAATAAAAACTAAATTTAAGAACTTGTTTTTATTTTAAATGTACTTTTTTGAAAGAAAGAATTCGTATGACATCGTAGGCCAGGCAGTAAATGAAATTGGATACTCAAGGTAGATTAATAACAGGTAAACACATATCTACAATAAGACGTAATCAACAATACTTTTTTCACAAAATATCATTCTGCTGTCAAGCAAATGCCTTTTATAAATGTGCCTTGAAGGGTTTTTTTAGTTCTTCCCATATTTTTGATCTAAAAAATAATGTGTTTGAATTTGTAAATTTAGTAATGTATTTATTATTATAACTGGTCGTATAATGGAATTAATAAAATCAAATACTGCAGTTAATAAGAAAAAATAAATAAATACATATGAAAAGTATAAATTTCTGGTTTAGGAATTTAATTAATCAACGAATTTTTAAAAGCAACTGAGTGTTTGAAGAAATAGATGTTTGTAATCTTGCAACTTTTAAAAAATGTGTCAAGACATTTCTAAATTTTTTATTGATATAAGTCCAACTTGCATGAACGCATTACATTGCGTATAAAAAACAAAAACAAACTATGTGTATGGAATTTCATCTTGGATCCAAAATGTTTTTCACAAAGTTTTCTTGGTCAAAGTAAGCAAAGACTTTTAAAATAAAGTAACCTAAAAAGTTGTTGCCTATACAATTGAATACAAGTTGAAATCGCCTTTACTTAAACTATCCGCCATCTATTTAGAGTCTAATAAAGGATATTGGGTATAAAAATGAAAATGCTAACATGCTAGTTTCTTGAATGTTGATTGAAGTTCATTGTGCTTTCTCGTTATTTGTTATTCTTGTTTGAGGTTCTTATGTTTTTTTATCTGCACATGCGCCTTCAAGTAGTTTCACTAAATTTAGCTCATCACATTTTCTCCATCCATTATCATCACTAACTCACAAACAAAGATTTCATGCTACAAATGATCATTGCATACAAATTCAATAACGAATGTTCTAACAACATGTATGTACATTAGGCTGGTGTATGAGAAAAAATAAAAGTTCTCAAATCATATTCTAACAGCAATATTTTTGTGTCTCACATTAATTTGCTATAAAAAAGTTTAAAAACATCCTAGTTTGAGCCCGCGCTGGAGCTCATAAGAATTAAGTATTTAAAAAAAAAATTATATTCTTAAATTTGAATTTTTTATTTACTATCAATTGTTATTAAATAAAACTGAAAATATTTTTAATTAAACATAAAAAAATAGAACATTGATTTTTATACAACATGAAAACAGTGAAATCAAGAAATTATATTAGTACTTTTTTGTCACAAAATATTGTTTACTGTCAAACCTGGGCATCTCTCGTCTTGAATCAAGATTCTTCAGTTTTAAACCTTCTTCTAACACTGTTTTCACAGTTCCTTCCACCACATGAGTATGACATGACAGCTTGTCGAAAATTAAATTGTCCCTTTCTTGGCACTCAACAACCGCATTTATTTCTTCAGTAGTGATGCTTAGAAGAAATGGTGGATAGTCAGGACCTCAAACACGTGAGCTTGCTTTCCAGTATGAGGTGAGCTTCGTGCTTCTTGAATTCGTCTGGCTGCCAGTTGTCTTACTGTTTTATTTTCATCTAACAACATCGACAGAAGCAAGTTTTCTGGCTGAGCAAGGCAGGCTTTTCGTTGAATTACGGGATCTATTACTAACTTTAACTTTGCAGAAAGGTATCGTGAGCTTGTTACCAATTTCAAAAAAAATTTTAGACCAATGTTTGCAAGTTGGATTTGTTTTTATTTCAATACTTTTAGCTGATACTCGTATGTCGGGTTTGATGTAGAAATATATAAACGTATTTGATTTTGTTAGCCATCAAGCATATAATATTTTTGACCCACCCTAATGTACATGCATACCATCCTCATCATCATCATTATCACTACTGCAACTACCAGTCATAACCGTCAACTACTGAAAGACCGTAGTTGAGAAATACATTTTATGTAAATGTCTTCTTTTCTTTTAAACATTCAGAAAAACGCGTTCTACTATTGGATTTGAAATGCACAAGAGCCATCAGCAACTGAAAAAATGCTATTTTGGTTTTCGTTTTTTCAGATGCTCTGAACTCAAATATGTTTGATGTTGTCTAGAATTCATGCAGTAACAATTTGCGTTGCGGTACTTTTAAAATCTTTCTTTCGTATCCTTTTATTTTTTATTATTTCTCTTATTTATTCGTTTGCAGAAATTAAGCCCAAATTAAGTATTCAGTTGAAATTGTAATATGACTTTGGTTTTTTCTTTTATTTTGGATTATGGTTTTATGTTTACATAAATATCTTAATAATATACAATTTAACTAATTCAATTTGTAGACTTAAAATAGAGATACGAAAGATCTAAGATATAAAACGAATGTTAGTTGAACGGATTTGTTTGGTTAAGGATTAACCTTTTATAATTAATATTTCATAACTAAAAATATAAAATTATTTGTTTTCAATAACTGAGAGTTTTTCTAAAATTGCGACATCAAATAAGTTGTTAAAAGTATGTTATGAAAATAAAAACATTTTTTTTAATCTATGTCTAAAATTTTATAATGTGAAGGCTTCTTTCTCATTTGTTTAAATTAAAGTTTAGTAAAATATTTTTAGTTTCTCAAATGATCTACATTAGCAATAGTTAAATGGAACTTGCTAATACCTTTCAATGTTCAATCAATAAATTTTAAGGAATTCCCAATCGGAAAAGGAACTTTACAATCAAAAAAATACTTTTGATAAGAAACTATTGTTTTTTAATAATTTTTGTTTAATACTAATCATTTAAATGTTTATTGTTTCGCACATGATGATTAATTTATCTTTAAAAAAGTGGTTACTTTATTGGCCACAGCTTTACATTGAATATATTATTTTTGTGTCCATGGTGATATTTCAACATCAGCCAATTCAGAAATACCAGTCATCGTTGAAATCACCATACAAAACAAAATACTAAAAAATAATCCTTTCCAGAATTGAAAGAGTTGTAAGTATCTTTATGAAAAATACTTCGTAATCTCCCCGTTTTGTTATTTCAATAGAGGATTACGAATTTTATTCACGTTTTTATTACATCATTCATACAAGAATATGATTTAATTTACAACTAGAATGGAAAGTAAATAAAGAGATAAATAAATTATTTTAAGTTAAATAAATCTAAGCAAAAAATACACAAATTAATTTAAAAAAATTCTTAATGAATTGCGATCATAAATAAACATTTTATGGCAGGATGCCCTCTAACATAGAAACATTGGCAGAGTAAAATAATTGTTTTTTCCTCTTGCGGTCTGTACTATTCGTACAAGAATATGTTTAAATACACTTCTCCCGTAGCAGAACCCTTAATATTTGTATACCTCTAAGTAAACATCATTTACAGGATTATTAAGAAGAGCTCATGTGATACATTTTATTTCTGAAAATGTCGTGTAAAAAATTTTTCGATTTGGAATGTTTTTATAAACGAATTGCTATTTTGACGAATAAAAAAAATATTAGTTTCAAATAATTTAAAGCACAAAATGAGGCGTATTTATAAATGGAAATGGGTTTTCTCAACTACCAAAAGTTCTTAAATGAACTTATAATTTGAAGTATTTATATGAAGTCAATGTCGAAACTCCTTTACATCCAGAAAAAATGCCATTTGATGCGCTTAATGGAATGGGCTGCTTAAATCGGTGATATGCAATATCAATAGTGGAAATAATGTTAATTAAAAATTAATTTAATTTATTTTAAGCTCTAGGTAAACTTTTTAAAAAACGTTAACAAAAATTTATAATCAAAACTCCGATATTTTGCCACTTCTTTGTATGGCTTCCTCAGCGATATATAAAATTGTGGACATGAAAAATTATTTAATTATTATTTACTACTTATTATTCATTTATGTACGCAATATTATGCATCTCTGAGGAAACCACACAAAGAAGTGGCGAAATATCGGAGTTTTAAAAATAAAAAAATTTTGTTAACGTTTTTTAAAAAATTGAGCTTAAATAAATTAGATTAATAAAAAAAAAGGTCGAATGATATATAAGAATAGTTTATGAAAAATTAAAAATAACGTTCATAGGCTTTATTTCTACTTTAAAATTAAAATTTTTTTTATTAAGGTTTTTTTGTCTTATCACTGGACACTACTTCCGAGGGCGCAATTATTATAAATACGACTGTAACAAACTGCGCATTCCACGATGTCGAATGTTTTTGATTTGCATTCCTATTAAATTTATTTAGTTATTTAGTAATTAAATGTATAAATAAATGATTAAATACAATAAGTTGTATGCATTCAAGTCGATCGATGTAGATCAATAATGTGGAACAGGATGTAAAACTCCACATAAACTAAAATTGTTTTTATTTTTGAATTTAATAGTAATAATTGAAAAGGGCCATGTTGCAGAAACAATAAAAAAAACTTTTTCTTAGACAATAACTACTCGTAACAAGCGTACAGCCGATACAATGAGAATTCCCTCATTCTTATAACACTATGACACTGTCTCTTTCTATTTTATTTTTTTAAATATTGGATTACTCAGTATATTAGTTTTAAAGGACATTTATCAGCGGTTTAGTGTTTCAACATTATTTTACTTTCACCTCAGACCATTAGCCAGCTGCCTTTTTTGTTAAAAATGGAGAGAATTTCATTACAAATTGCTTCTAAAAAAGCTTTACAAGCATAACAAAGCTTAATGGTTTTAGGTTTCCAATAAACGTTGATTCATTTATTTATGTACAAACGTGTTCTTGCATATTTTTACAACTATATTTTTTAAAATTCTGTTAAGTTCTTTTATGGCGCTGCATTTAACACTGGAAAATATGTTAATTAATGTCGTGATAAAATTTGTAATGTTGGGTTTTACTGCATCTGCTCGTACAATTGCTTCTTAAAAGCATTCATAGTTATGTGTGTGTGTGTGTATGCATGTTTAAGTAAGTAACGGTCAATATAAAGCATTTGCAATTCCATCACATAATAATTGTATAAGCTGAAGTGTAATTGACATGAATGTCTCCATCAAATGTGGCTAAATATTGTACTGTGGGACACTAAATGTTACCCGAGTACTCAAACCATCTTCCAACTGGAATTCAACTGTATCTGTCTATAGCGTTTCAATTTGTGTTAATGTTTCCTTTTCAAAGGACCTCGCAGTTTAAAAAGATCAAATTAAAATACAAAATATTGGTGAAATATTTCTGGTCTCCCCTCCTTTGGAATTTCTTATCAAGGAGTTAGAAATATCAGATTGTTAAGTAAACAAACATAAGAGTTTCATATATTTACTTTAACTAAAGTATTCAGTTGCGATGTCATAAGAAACACATATTTTCTTTTTGTTACAAATAAAATTATTTAGAAACTCAGTGTGCAAAGTTCTCTAAAAACCGATTTTTAGAAACCTGAAAATTTGTTAAGTAGTGTCTCCAGGTAACTTTCTTTGCTGCCAGTGTTTTTTAAAGTACAAACTAAAGGGTTTAAGCATTTTGTACTATTTCAATAATTAAACATTGATTTGATTAAAAAAAAACACATTCTTGTGCAGCTGAATAAATATTTCATGAAATAATTTGCATCACATATTTATACTACACGAGCCTTAAGCCCAACATATGAAAATACGGATTTAAAAAATATATGTTTTTCCAATAATTCGAATACCACGTTTTTGGTTTTGGGATTTTCTATTATTGCTCAAAATTGACGGATGCTTTTTATATATTAATTTTCTTCATATATTTTTTGGGAAAATTAGTTTTACGCTCTGAAAAAATGATAATAAATTTTGAATTAAGTGAGAAAATCATAAAATACTTAAAAGAATTTTTGATGAAAACGTTCGAAGATGTATATAATTATGAATATGAAATAAAATAAGTTTTGTTCAAAGGGAATATTTTAATGAAATTCTACATAGCCTTCCGTTTTAATGGGTTTCACATTTAAGCATGGAAAAGCTTTTTTAAATAAGGCAACTTGAAAAAACTGGATTCCTTTAAAAAGAACATCAAATAAGAAAATTATAAATCTCTATTTTTTCCCCAGATAAATAAGCATAAACAAGTGATAGCCTTTCTGCTAAAAAATACACTCATTAATAACTATTTTATTTGTATAAATGGTTTAGTAATATAAATTTTAATTTTTATTAAAATTTTTTGCAAAAATTTTTATTTTTTATTTAATATCAAGTAACAATTAATCATTTTCAGATTGATTTAATAAGAATTCCTAATAAAACTGAAAAACAAAACCGGAAAGAAATGCTATTCAAAATCTTCTAATTTTGCTTAATAAAAAAAGAAAACATGTATTTTTCTTAAGAATAATATAAATTTTATATTTGTCTAGAATATTATCAAATGTTAGTTATAAACTTCGAAAGTATATATTTAAGATATAAAAAATACTTGGTATTCAAGCATCTAGTCTTTGAGCAGGGATATTTATACACAGCATTAAGATTTCTTGCACAATGTCTAACTTAAGGAAAGCAGTTGAACTACTGAGAAAAATACGCTAAAACTATTCGAATTTCAGATTGTCAGTAAACAAATCGGATTTAATAGTTCCAATCAAAATGTTTGCCAAAATAGTTTTAAAAAAATCTGATTCTTTTCTTGCCACGAAATCGGTTTTGTGGCAAGGACACTTACTTAACATTCGCTTTGGCATATTAAGTGGTTGAAGACTTAGCAAATATTTGTTTAAACAACAAAACAATGCTACCTAGGATAACTCTTAACTCAGCTAACGAAATTTTCATACAAGTCTCCTCTAAAATATTCTTAAAATAATAAATTAAAAAAACTAATATTTAACAAATAACCAAATAACTCTAACAAATAATGATTAAGTGGTGGCCAAAGGACATGTCTAACAAACTACTTTTCTCCACAAATATTAATTAACTTTGTACCTTAATGCTAGGTAATTACCTATTTAAGTAACTACACTCCTCCCTTTATACTATTTGATTTTCCAACTTATTTAAATTTCTAAAGGAACATCTATTATTTCGTGTTTGAGATTGCAAACAAGTTTATTTAAAAAAAACAACCTATTCCACATTTATATAATTTTAAAACTAAACATTAAATGTCTTTTCCTTAGAGTTAGTGATAGCAGACAAATGAGAACTCAGACGGAAGAAAATTTAGCTTAACAGATTTTTGTTCTTTATTATATGCATTTTTTTGATTTTATCTGATTAAACTGAAATAAACCAGTACTTTTCAAACATCCCTCGTACCTCAACGAAAACATTTGTATAAATTGTTCGTAATTTAAACTCAAAATCTCACATGCAGTAAAAGCCTTAAGCTTTATGGATTTACGCGATAAAACATTGCAGTTATTTTCATAGCAGGCATTGTAAAACGACAACTCGTATGCAAAATAGGCTGACATACATTCCTGCTCACATACATATCTACATATGGACGGCTCAGAGCTGAAGTTAACCAAGTCACAAAAAGGCAATTCGAAGATATTTGGAGATTCAGTAAATGAACTACCATAAATAAAATATAAAATGAGAGCCAAAAAAATTGGGTTTTTAGGAACGAAACACCTTTTTACTTAATCGATTACAGAACTAAATATAGTTAAACTTTGCGGAGAATTTCGCACTAGTTCTAAAATTTTTCATATTTTATGACTTGGTTCACTTTAGCTCTGTTCCCTCCATATGTATATTGTTTCAATCAGACACATATATTTGTAATGTCTTTAGCTTGTACAACAAAGGCAGAGATGTAAAAAGAACAATATTTACAACAGTATGAATTTTATTTAAAAAAAGAGAGAAGATGCCTTGAAGTATTGTGCTTGAGGCTTAAACTCTACATTTGCCACATTTGTTGCCGTTTGCGTACAAAACTACAAGTTGTGATGATGATGCCAATAACGGTGTTTGTCTTGTCCTGAAAAATGTTTAGAGATTGTAGTGAGTAATTTGCTTTAGAAAATCGTATTGATGATACAGCAGATTCTAGCTGTCGTTTCTTATTTTTATGTTTTTACTATTTAAACTGTGTGCCATGTGTGAATAATATACGACTAGTGTGAATTGTAACAATTACAAGAAGTAATCTTGTATATTTCAGCAATTCAAGGTACAAAAAACAAAACACAAACATTTGCTGCCACCAATGATGCCAATTTAGCCTTTTTTAGGGTAAATTTACCCTCTATTTTGTCTTCTAGCGTCGAAATTTACGTTTTAGCTTCGTAGCTTTTTTTACAATGTTTCTTTTTTAAATTTAGCTTCAAAAAGGCTAAATTTTTTTTCTGCTAAACCCATGAAATCATCTTGAAACATTAAATAATTAATCCAATCTACAACCGTAATTACACTGAAGACAGCAGAATTTTGTTGATTAAAGCCAATGGCGAAAGCTTTTAAGTTAGAAATGGACAAAGGGTAGGTCACCAATTTATTGGTGGGTGGAGGTGTGACAATTTAAATATGCGCTGCAAAACAAATCATTTCTTGATTTAGTGAATGTTGTATTAGGCTTTCTATCCAGGTTCTTTCAATAAGAGGTTTCATTTTGATATCCGAAAAATAGTATTTTGAAGCGAAATAATGGGATGTTTGTTTAATTGTAAAGAACAAAGCATTGCATTTACAATGAATGCTTTTTCCAGAACTCACACGGTCAGGACACTTTTCACGTGTCGTTGATAGAATGCCCGATTCCAACCAGTTTCCCAATTGCTCAGAAGTTGCTCCACGATGACGCAAAAATGCATTAGCTTTGCGAACTGTAACCGCGAAATTTTCACCATATTCTTAGAGAATTTTAATAATTTCAATGTATTTACAGGTTGAATGATGACAACCGTAAAAATAGTGGGCTAGTGAGAATAAAATATCATGTTGGACAATCCCGTAGTATTACCTTTCAGTAACGCTGTGGTTGAGAAACTTTTTACAATGGAAATAATTAAAACTATAGAAACAAATCGTACTATTATTTAAATGTTCTTTCAAAAGTTAATAGAAATGTTACCATGATTTAGTAATTTCAGGTGATTTAATAAAATTAGTAGACCCGTGATTCTACTGGCGAAGAGGAAATTATAATGCCTGTTATATGCATAAATAATAAATGTACATAAAAGTACATAATATATTAAATGTATATTTATATATAGTATATATTTTTTTGTTTGCTTGAGACAGATATACCACTTGAATATATTTAAATAATGATGCAATTATTGTCATATCATGCTTAAATACAAATATATTTGATACAATACTGAATTGAAGTTAATAGAAATACTTGTTATTTATGTTATGTATTTGCATATATGAATTAAAAATTATGTAGACTTTTATTCGTTTTTTTGTTATTCTTTATATTTAAAAAACTTTTTAGCCTCTTTCTACCATTTATTTTTGGGTGATTTAGCTCTGTTTGGCCTTTTTAAAAAGGTGATTAAGCCTCTCCTCCAGCTATTGGCAACACTGGGTGCCAATGTAAGTACTACCATTAACCATTGCGTGCAAGTAGTACAGCATATATACAGAT
Organism: Gymnocheta viridis; assembly: GCA_956483585.1. Lineage (NCBI taxonomy): Eukaryota > Metazoa > Arthropoda > Insecta > Diptera > Tachinidae > Gymnocheta > Gymnocheta viridis. The sequence goes on from OY101440.1 coordinate 122,967,147, forward strand.
TATATACAATCACATTAGTATGCATGTGTGTAAGATATGTAGCGTCGAATAGTAAATAATCTTACATTCTTAAAAACCATGTCTTACATATTTCAAAATATCTAGTGCTTGCACCTTTAATTATATCGCGGTTTGTTAAGAAAAAACTTTAAAAATACTTCAATACAAAATATGTATATGGAAAAATTAACTCGAGGCCCTCTATGTAATTCTGTTTTACATTTGCATTTTAATTTCTGTTTTATTTATATATTTTTTAAATTTTGTTTAAATAAATCATTACAATCGTTTCAGAATTGCTAAAGTTAAAAGTTGCGAAATACTTTTCATATACGAGGTAATAAATTTTAGGTCTCTGTAGTGCAGACCTTGATTAAATTTCACAATTTCACAGACAATATTCTGAAAGCCTCACTTATTTTTATAAAAAAATCTGCTGCTGCGGCGTATAATTGATTTTCTAAATATATAATAATCAAAATAAAGTATACGCTATGATAATTAGGTTTTCTCGTGATTAATGGGCATTTCCTCCGAGTGGTCAACCAGGAGCGAAACATAAAATGTTGATAATCATCGTGTTTTATTGTTTATAATTATAAAAAAAAGTCTATGATTTTATAATATAATGTTTTCTTAGCATATCTCAGCTGTTTTACTTGAAGAAATTGGTCTAGAATGACCTAAATAAAACATTGTTTTAAATGATGCATGGTCTTTTTACAACTGTGTCCATCACCACATTACTGGAATTAATATTATATACATTGGAGCTGATACAATTGATAATATGCCCCCCAACTTTAATTGAAAAATTGAATGATATACCGAATATTCAAGGTATCAGAGTGATGCCTTCGATTTTCTGTGATGACAACTTTAAACTAAGCACAGCTCTAGCGGCCTATTCAATATTTCATTATTTCATATTGGGCCTTCTTACAGCTGTCGTATTTTCGCCTTCGACAAGTTGTACTAGTCTTAGATTTAAGAAGCACACAAAGTATTGATTTAATCTAGTACAAGCTGTGAAAGTCAAAGGCGAAAACACGACAATCGTAAGGCCCATTAAATAAAATAGTCAATTTCTTGTTATAAGTGTTACTTACTACACACTGTAAATTGACTATTAAGTTTTTTGTTAAGGATATTTGAAGATATTTATGGGAAAATGTATGGTGATAATTATAAAAAAACATATGGTAAAATCTTACGTTGGCGATCAGTACTTAAGCCAATTAAACAAAAACTAATAAAGATATTTGATTTTGAAAAAACTGGATAAAAACCTACATTAATACACATTTATAATAAATTAATCGCTTTTAAATATTCCGTCCTATTTCGCAGATTTTTATGTTTCACTACTGTCAGCCAAAGTTGACTTATATTGTGCGTACGTTTGTAACCACATGTTTATAACTATCATTATGAAAAGTTAAACTCGAAGAAATCCATCTTTTGCATTAAACATAGAACAGCTATATAATCGCAAAAAAAGCTAGCAATAGTTTTGTTTTATATATTCTTTTTACATAAAAAGCGTACGATCGTACATTCTTCTTGACGCCAGGAAATGCCCATATTTTCAAATATTTTTGGAAACACATATTTGTTCGTTGCCGCAACACATTGCGGTTATCATGAGGTACTGCTGAAGTATTTTTCTGTACTGAAAACGTACCACCAAGCAACCAATCAAATTTTCTTTTTTCGGCTTTTCGAAACATAAAAAACAATAAAAATTATCTTCACCTGAAATTGTGCACTTTTATTGCACGCTAACGTCAAAGCCATGACACTAATGATCATTTGAAATAATATATGAAAAATTTTTTTTAATATAGCTTTTTTGCTATTTACTGATTTCTCTAAAAATGATAATTAAATAAAAATATACATAAAGGCAGACAAATACGTACAAACATACATCCATATATATATAATTTCAGATTCAATGATATGAGAATAATACGAAAACATTCGGCCATCGGAGTTAAATGGAAGTCTAAATAGAAAAAGATATTCCACTTAAACCACGTATACTGCAAAAACTTCCTTCGAGTGAGTTGGATTTATATTTATCTCTTTTTTTTGCGTATCACCTGTGCCTTAAAGTAAGTTTACTGTAACAGCCGCATTAGTGGCAAACTTACAATGGCAGCTCTAACAGCATTAACTGCTTGCTGTTGCCATTTTGGACATTACAAAAATAATTGGCTTGAGACCAAGCATTCATCACGTTGGTCATGTGCAAGTACGGATTTATATATGTACGTATTGTTCGTCTAATAAAACAAACAGAACTCTGCATTTGCCCTGAATAAAAAAATAACAAGCAATGAAAAAAGAAACACACACAAACGAAGCTAACTTAAATTGTCGAACAAAAACGCAAACAAAAAATGTTGCATATTTGTTTATATGAGTTTGTATGTTGTTTGGAGTTGGTGAATAAGTGCAGTTTTCCAGAACACTTTGTACACTGCCCAAGGGAGTGCAGTGAACAAAACTGTGTACACCAACAAATACAAGTGCAATGGCGTAAAGAATAAAAACACAACTGCCAGACCAGCACCGGTTTCTTTAAAGTACAGTAGCTGATAAAAAATAATAATTTCGCAGTTGGTCAAATGATTTTTAATAGAGGACTTTTAATCACAATTAAGGTTTCATACATTTCAATAACAAAATTTTACAACATTTTTTAAAAATAATTAAATAAAAATTGAAATTTTACTCCTAAAATTGTTAATATTTTTCAAAGATATTTTTTTGCCTTGTGCAGGAGACGTTTCCAAAGTTATCCTACACTATTTCAATAGGTTTTCAGATTTGCTTATAAATTTTAAGCTTAAGTTGATCTTTCAATAAATTCTAATATTTTTGGATATTTAATTAATAAATAAGATTTTAACATGTTTTAAAACCCAAAAGAAAAAAAACGCTGTCTGCTTTTTCATGGGTATTTTTTAATAAACAATAATTTAGTAACCAACATTTGTAGAAGTAGTGAATATTAAATAAACCATGACAACCAAAAAAATTCCAAACAAAAATTTTGTAAAAAGTTTTACGCACCACTGTAGCCTAATTTAAAAAATGCTGTTAGCAACTTGATCAAGTTCCCTCATTGTTTGTGTGTGTGTTATTTGCAATGGCATCTAAGAGTCATTGTTAAAATGCTCAGTGCAACAATAGAACAAAGGCTGGTTACTCGTATAGGTCTCAGTACAGGCCATTCACCAAATTGTATGTGTTAGAGAGAAGGGATGCCAATATAGATTGGTTATCGTAAATCACTGCACTCAAATTTTTGAATTATCAAATATCATGATCACTGGCTTATAGTCGAATAAGCTATTTAAAAAAGCTTATGAGTTGCAGTGAACGCAATGGTCCAGCAATTCCCCTCCGAAGATAAAAATTTCTAAAAATTTTAAATAAATTTACCAAATAATTATTTTTGTGAAAAATTTATTTAAAAAAATTTTAATTTTTTAAAATATAACAACAGCGGATGTTATATTTTGACTAAGCTGGAAATAATTTGTTAATTTGTGGTCATACTAATTTTCATTCACGTGAATATATAAACTAAATTCATATATTTTTGTTTTCCACCAATTCAAAAATTATACGAATTTCTCCAACTAGAAAACGTAAAAAAACAGTTGAAGTTAATTCAATAAGAAAATGGGCCAGGAAATTAATAATGAAATCGATTTGACAGATAACCTATAAAATAACAAAGTAATCCATATCATCCGAGTAATGTTGGTAATGTTGACGCGTATTATTGCCATTTCTAAAGGGTTATTGAATGGAGTAATGCGAAGCCGGATGCCGTTTGCATCAAATTTGACGATGTCACAATTTTTTTTATACTATATGTATATGGCGACTCTTACATACTTGTAACTCCATTAAAAACAACATTTTAAGTGACAAGGGGTTACAGGAATGTGTTACGTCATATGTTTTTTTATAATATTATGCTGAGCAGTCACGGCTCATGAACTTCAAGGTACCACCTCAGTAAAGCTTTGCAAAAGGACAAATATACCTCGTCGTCATCAAATATACTGAGCCGTGTTAGGAAGGAAAGAATAGAACAGTCCGAAATTTTTTAAAAGTTTATATATAAAAAATATACTAAACTAACAAATATACTAAACTAATATATAAAAAAAGTCAACTTATTTTAACTATTTTAGTTATTTTTCTAATTGATTTTGATTTTAATAAAATTTTAGGTTCAATCAAGGCGTATTAACCTTGACAATATTACGGCAGCTGATTTCTTTGTCTTGCTTCTGCTTTCTATTTTGAATGTCAAAAAAGGGTGCCTATATATTTTTCTGTATTTGTTTTCTGTAGATTTTTTTGTCAGAACCGATATAAAAAATGCCTGTTGTTTTTGTATTGTTGTACTAATAATTTTACCTGTTTAACACACCTTGGGTTCATTAAATAATATTTATTAATAAGTAATAACAAATACATATTTGAAAATATACAGAAATGGCTATCTTGTCTAAGCAAATTAAATGATTATTGCATAAAATTATTGGCAAATTCTCTTAATAAATATTTTTAACTGGATTCTCGAATGATGGAGTTTTGTGTTAAGTAGTACTTTACTCGACAAAGATGCAAAAAAATTTATGGAAACCCACCTTTCAAATTTCGAAATGATAACTTGTACGTTCAATTCCCTTTTAAATTACAACCAAATTGTGAGCATACACTTTCAAATAAAAAAGTAGAGTTTCAAAATCGATCCATAAATGGAAAAGTTTTACGATAATAAATATTTTGGATCGGCCTTAAAATTAAATATCGACAAGTTGATAACCTTCACCCTCCTTTTTATTTAAAACCCTGTTTTAAAAGTTACCCAAAAATTTTGTTTTTGGAAAAATTGCAATTCCAATAAGTTTTCATTGATATCAATTAATTGGGTGAATTTTGTAGTAAAAAATATTAAAAGAGTTTTAAGAATCGTGGGATTAAGTCCCCTTAATTTTTTCAAATAAAAAATCCTAAATTTTCGATACCCCGATTTCAGTACCGGTCAACCTTTTTGTAACTAAGAGTAGCATGAAATCACAATGGCATGCATATACTCCTACACTTGAGTGCGCGTCTTCCAACTTTATTTCATCGTATATGTGACACCATTTAAAAAAGAGTTAACACATAAGCATGAATTATATGTGTGGGTTTTTTTTACTTTCTTCCTGTCTTTATATATAATGTTCTTGTTTGATTGTACTATTGTTCATTTTTTCGTTCATTCAGTTGGTAGAGAACTTTTTTATGTATTCCAGGAAAACGTTATTAATGTATGAGGTGACGATTAGTTTATATGTGAAAGTTTAAATGTTAATATAGAAGTATGTTTGCATATGGTTTTTCATATGTAACTGTTGACTTTTACCTGAAATTCTCAAGGGATTTGAAAACATTAAAACTCATTAAATAAAGTTTGGTATTTTCATTTTGTACGTCTGTTAATTTTTTAATCATTAAAAATGTTCAAGCAGAAAACGTAAAAAAATGTTAATTGAGTTTATGTGTAACAATAAGAATTTGTGGCTTTTGTTTTAATTTTTAGTCACAACTAATATCGCGTTAATTATGGTGCCTTTTGTCACTGCGAGAGGGATTAACATTTATAATCTTATTTTTCATCCCTTAAACACTATATCAGGTCTTTTTTGTGCATTTAAATTAATTTAACATGTTTCTATTGTATCGCAGATAAATCAAATAAATCATTATTTACAAACATAAGTATATAGTTTTAATAAACTTGCTTTTTAAAATTGTAGACTCATTTATAAAATCTTGTTTAAACGTTCTAAGTACTTTGAAACAAAATAAAATAAGATTCCAGTACGGTTTGTTATTACAAAGCAAAAAAATATATATCATTAAGAAGTGTTAAAATTTGTTAAGGTGTAACGACTAAAAGCGAATATTTTAGTTAATAAAATATAAACTGAATAGATTTAAATAAAAAATTATAAGCTGATCCGTATTCGGAATATAGCAATATCGATAAAAGCGAACATATACGTTTATTTCTAATATCATCCATGTATTTCTATGAATGTTTGAAATCATGTTGTAGTGGTATTTATAAATGTTCACTTTCGACTAAATAATTTGCGCACAGATTTTGTAATACATACTAGAAGAACTTAAACAAAAATTAAACTGTGTATTCTAAACGTTCTCATAAAGTGTTATTCTAAGAAATTTCGAATATATAAACTCATATCATGCATAGAAATGATTATTATAGCAAAAAGTATTGGATAAAGTTTAAATATATGTGAAGAAAATAGTTTGAATTTCCCTTTACTGGACATAAATCAATTTTAGTTATAAGCTTATCTATAATAATATTTTAATGAACTGATATTAACTTAAGAAAATATGTAAATACCTTTTTTAAAGAGAAATAATAACGAATGCAACCATTGTGTATCAATCATTCTGATATACAACCTTCTTTGGAAAAGGGATAGGATAGATAGACGGATTTTGTATTGCAGTGTTGCAACGCACTCTTTTCGAATTAATTTTGGTTCAGCTGTAGTGAAGCATTATTTTATTTGACAATTTAATTTTTCTCTTTCATGTAGTTCCTTATGTTTTTATAATACCACTGGCGATTTTTCTAATGAGCGATGGTGTGCAATGGATAGTTTTATATAATTTCATATTATGAATTTTTAAAGTTTAGCTAAATAGTTTTAAAGTTCGTCGTTTTGATTAAAAAAAACACAACTTATAAAAAACATATCCACATATAACTTTTTAATGTTCTTTAGGCTGTACATAAAAGCAAAAGAAAAAAACTCACCAAAACTAGAGCTAATTTTTCAAAGTTTTTACAGATCTTTCAAAGTATTTTATTTTCTTTGCTAATTATAAATAAAACTGTGGAAATAGATCCCGAAAGTAAGTTCTCAGGCTGCTTTAGTTCGATAGATTTTTAACCTTTCAACATTTCATTTTGTGCTGAGAAACAAATCTGGATCACAAAATAATAAATTGAAATGTGCTCGCTATCTCAGAGCACGTTAACACTTTGAAGATAACAAAGCTAATCATTTATTTAATGCTTATTATTAATAAAGAGCTGAAGTTAGTTCTAAAATAGCATGCATATGCATTATTGAAACTTCATAAAGAAATTTTTTTCACAATTTAAAATTGGAGAACAATTTGCAGATCTTATCCATTCGACTCAAAAAAAAAATAAAATTTAAAAAACTTTATATATAAAAAACATTTAAAAAAATAATTTCACTAAAATATATAAAACTAAAAATAAATTAAACCAATAGTGTGTAATAACTTCTGATGTAAACTTGGTTTGGAATTATGTCTTTAAAGTTTGAATAAATCGTTTTGTGTTATATTGTGTAGCACAGTACCACAAAATAGCTCCCAAATTAAATAATTACCAAATAAAATCATTCCAAAAAAAATTAAATTAGGCCCAACGAAAAAATTTAAATAACACCTAAAGTACAAACTATAATAACCCCCAATTTTTGTGTATACTAAGAAAGTAAAATAACATTATCAAAAAACCTAAAATAAACAAATTAACTGCCAATGGTATAAGTTTCAATATAAAAATCTCCGTCAGCAATGAAATCACTTCACTATAAATATTCTTTCCTGGTCTAAAGCAGTGTTTGACAACTGGCTTTATTTACATAAAGTTTTCTGCATTGCCGGCCGATTGCTTAAAAATATTTTTTTTAATTAATTGTATCACCAAGTGGAGTATGTTAAATGGCTGGCAAAGTTGCAATTACTACCCCTCACATTTCAATACTCTAAAACTCGAAATTAGTCATTGCATTGATATAGAAATGATTCATTTTAGTTTGGCCCGGTTTTTTTTCTATTGAATGACAATAAAATTATTTACTTTTGGTATTTTTTATAACGATGTTGATAAAGATTTAAAAATGTAGAATTGAATTTATTAACAACAAAAAAATACAAATTTAAAAAGTGGAATAATTGTATATTTTCAGAAACCTCATCATATTGTTTGAGTAAAAAATAATATAAATATTCTGTTGTATACACATTGGAACGTCTCAGTTTTTATACTTTTTTCGAAATTCCTTCATGAACATCAAGAGATTTACTAACTTCATTGGACAAAATTACATCCGCTTTAAATAGTCCAAGAGATCAGCAACATTTGCTTCGTTATAAGTGTTTATTCAAAGAATCTAACCTCAAAATCTTTGACCTGGTGTCAGAGACCACAAAAATGCTTTTCGATATTATTGGAATCAATTATGATTTTATTCAAAGTCCATCTTCCTGTTGGCGCGAAAATGAAAATTTAAAAAAAAATTTAATACTTTGCAATAAACTTAACAGTAGTTAACGAAACATCAACAACACATTACTGATGGAAAACAGTGAACATTTTCATAAAACGCATTTAAAGTCCAATAAAAGTACAATTTTAGCAATATTGAAAAAATAAAAAACCAACATCAATGTCTTCTAACTTTATACTAATGTATTTTTGAAATTGAAGCAAATTTACAATTTAGTCATTTCGCCTGCCTGCAGATTTAGTTTTTCTTAACATAATGCTACTATTAGTTACTGTAATTAATTAAAATCTTTATCTTGAAATTTCCTACCAAACTGCATTTCCAGAATATAAACATTTTGCCTCGTTCTATTTTTATATAAGAAAAGATAAGCAAAAAAGGAAAAAAATTGTAAGTTCGTACTGTAAGAAACCTGAATTTGTAATTCTATGAATAAAAAATCATCGAACAAAAGGGCAGTGTTACTTTAAGAAACATTTAGGAAATTTAATAAGCTTTAATTGCATATAATTAAGCTCAAATCCACTTAGAACTGATTGAGTTAAAGGCAAATTACTAAAGCAAGCTTTTTTAATTATTTGGAAAAAAGGAATTTTTCTTAAAAAAACTAAAAAGGATTTGGGAGACCATATACACCAAAATTCTTGGTTTTTAGAGTAAATTAAGAAAATTGATGTTCATGAAGGAATTTTGAAAAGAAATGGAAAGTGGGGCGGTCTAACACACATGTTACATAAAATTTTGAATAATTCTTTATAACGTATACGCACATGCGCACTAATACAAAGTGACTTAAGTAATATGTTTAATTCATTTTTTTTTGCCAGCTTTTCATTAATATTTAATGATTCTATTGGAAATAAAACACATTGTGGAATAAAGTTTTAACACTTGCTCACCCCTTTTGTGTACTAGTTTACAAAAACAGGGGTATGTGTAAGTCATTTTGATAAAACTTCCATTCTGTTACAACACTTTTTTCTTCCTATTCTTCAAAAAACTTTTTCTTACTTCGTTAATGTTGATTAGCTTTTAAGCCTTAATGAAATACGTGATCATTTCATTTTTAATTTTACACATTGTCAGCTATGAGACTACTCATACGTATATCCGCATATCCACAAGCACATAGATGACTTCACTTGTACACATACTTTTTTAATTTTATCTTATAAAAAAATGCTTCTGATTATTGAGTTTTTTTTTCTTCATATTTTTGCCATAAATCCATGGGTTTATTGGATTCCAGTTGAGTTTTCTTATTATTGAAATATTTTAACAAAGTTTTGTAATAATTATAAAAATTCTTGACACATAAATACATAGAGGTTTAAGTACAAGAACGGAAAATTTTATAAAAGTTTTAAGACACATACTGCGAGCAGTTTATGAAACCATAACAAGATGAAGTTAAAGAAAATATAAATTCTTAATAATACGAGTAATTATAAATACGAATGTGTTTTAATATATTGAAAATTTTAAACAAACTAATGTCATGTTTCCACATAACAAGTTTCTCAAAAATGTTGACCAATTGGGTGCGAAAATGAAATTTTCATTGTTGTTGCGTGAAAACATAAGAGTAACACTTTTTGCGGTTTCTACAACTGCGATTTCAATCGTCAATAGTGTCGAAAGCAGACAAGCAAAAAAAGTACTTGTGAGCATTTTTATCAAAGGAAGAATTTGTTTTTTAAGTCATACCGGATATTTCTGCGGCATAAACAAATGACCACATTATCACTCTCACTTGAATCAAAGTGTATTTCTAGATGGAAACATTTTTCCTTTAATTGTTTAAAAAATAAAAAATTTTATTGAGATTCAATTCTTAATATAAATTAACTTTGTTTTGTACAATATAAACAGCTGTCGCTTAGATTTGCACTAGAGTTGCCATTGTGTAGTAAAAAAATTGTATCTTAGCATGAAAAAAATTAAACAAAATACCAAACTATATACTATGGCAATAATGTAATTTGACAATACAAAAAGAGCAACGTAACAAAACGTAAACAAGATCAAGGTGTATTTAACTAGGTGACAGCATTAGGAAAACAATTACAACAATACAAGAACAACAGGAATTTTCGTTTGAGTAGTTTCATTGCGTATGTCAAAAACCTAACACATAAAACAAAGAAAACCGATACAGAAAAAAAGCTGCTGTAATACTGTCGCCTGGTTAAATACGCCTTGAGTAAGAAAAGTGTATTATAAAAACTCATTCGTTTTTATAACACCGTTCAACAAATAAAAACAATCGATGCACTTAAGTCATATGATAGACATCTAAAAAAAAATTTACTGTATTTATATATATTTATATATTTTTTTGGGATCCCGATTTTCTTTTTTTGTAGATCTTTAAAATTTCTAAGTACATAATTTTTTTTATTAATTTTTTAGATCCAATTTTTATTCTTAATTATGAACAAGAACATTTTTATATGTGCTTCCCAACATTCACGTTTTTAATATATGTATATATTTCTTTTCCTTATGTTTTTATTAAAAATTTTAGAGGATAATGAAGGATAAAATTTTGTGAATGAATTACCAGTACATATTTGTGCTCAGAAATATGCCACGAATTGTATAAAATAATCCTAATTGTTTTGTTTCATTTAACATGTATACTAAAAGCTAAGGATAGGAAATAGTATCTTAGAAAAAATTTTATTTAATACTTAGAAACTTTGTTGTTATCTGAAAACGGACCCGGAAGCCCGAATCACAAACTTAAATTACTATTTTACTGTAATTCATTTCAGTTTTGTGTCATCCAGCTGAAGTGTAATATGAACTATAGCAGAGTATAATGCAGAGCACCAATGCAAAGAAAAATAAGTGAAACATTGGCTCAATTGTGTCAATGTGTAATATATTCTTTTTATTAAAGTGACTACGTATATTTCTATTAATATTCTCCAGTCCCAACTTGTTGGTTAGTATATTTTAAACAACATTTTAAAAATATTCAGGAGCAGAGAGTAAGGGCATGTAGGTAACACAAAAAACTCCAGCATTCTCTATTTGCATTTTATTTTTTATGAAACAAAATTTTTCATCATAAAATGTTTTATATATATATATATATTACTTTTTTATTTTTAGTTTCAATTCCTATTAAGATTGTGAAAATTTTGTTAGTATATGTGAAAACGAACAATGCTAGATGAAAACCCCAAAATTTTCGATACGTGGCTCGCTTGACAACAAGTTCGTGTAATTTTTAATTTTGACAAGGTAATTGCGCTTTATCGTGGTTTACCTGCTTTGTAGTGACCAACACTCAAACTAAAGTATATTTACAAACTAACCATTATACTAATAAAAAAACATGCAATTGGTAATTTCTACCTATAGAAATGTACAAAGCAGTTCGTTGATAATATACACACATAATTTTCTTTATTTAGAAATATCCGATTGCAGTACCCTATTTTATGAAATTAAATATGACAGAAGATATAAAACATAGGAAATCTTTTTCTAATTATAAGAACTAAAAACAAATTAAAAACGATAAAAAACTAACCAAAAACCAGAAACAAATTTTAAATCTGTAAAAACAGTACATATATATTTCAAATACAGTATGAATCTCGAAAATCAGAAGTTGGTGCTAAAAGACAGCATTGTTTATGTATGGCAGCTGTCATCGCCAGATTAGTTGGCAAACACCACACCAAAACGGAGCATACATTCTGTTCGCCACGGCATTCATTCACTGTGGTAATTTTGTCAGCGTACAGCTAATAATAATCATAGAAATATTTTTATAACAGCTCGGACACATAACAATCTAGATGAGGGTGCAGTTCGTGCAGTTAAAAAAGCAACCGCAGACAAGTTAAGGCAAATAATGGCCGGCTTCGCCTTACACTCTAAACATTCCTCACATGTTGCTTAAAATATATCCCCTGTTGCCAGGAAAAAAAAGACCAAAACATTTGTGTATTTTTTTTTCCTTTTTCATTATAACTAACTACAAAGGTTGATGTTTCCTCTGACAGCTTCAAGGTTTTCAAGTCATTACAAAAGTTCGTTCATATATCAGAATTGTAAAGGTATAATTTTGATATGTTTAAAAGTTTGCCATTAAAGGTGGATTAACCTATTTGTTTCAGACAAAATTTTGTTGGCTGAGAGTTTTCTTCAACACGATTCACTTATTTAAAAAAAATGATGTTCTGGAATATCAAGGCTGCCATATAAAAACCTCTTATATGTATAAAGATTATAAAAAACCAGTGCTTTTGGTAAAAGTTAATGAACTAAATAAAGAAAACTTATCTTCAACACATTTATAAAAAAAAAATTAAAAAAAATAAAAGAATTGCTGGAAAAATGCTTTCAAAACAGTATAATGTGGCAACTCAGACTAGTTTTGCCTGGACAAAAATTAAAGTATCGCCGGAGGAGGTTGACGCAATGAGTACTTCGTTGACAGACATTAAATCAGCTTCATTTGATTAAAGTACACATTTTCAATAGAATTAGCGGATATTCTGTTATTTTTTTAATTTAATTTTTATTCAATTTAATTTTGTTACCACACAACACAAAAAGGTTAATAAAAACAAAGCAAAAAATGATATTTTTCAAAGTACTCAACGTACGTTAAAAGTTAAAAGTACCGAGTGTGACAAAGCTCATAAGAAACCCTGTATTTTAACTTAGTTGACAGTTGAAATAAGCAACGTATAACGTATGTGCCTCGGCTTTCTGATGTACAGAAATACAAAAAAATATTAAATAAATAACAATCTACGTTCTCTATTTCTCTTGCCTTTTCTTTTACATCATATTTTATATTGAATCATACGGTGCCTAATAACACAAATAATATTAATAATAACGTATTATTTAATTAATTCTTTGAAAACTCTGTCTTATTATAATGTTATGCGTAGTCAGAATTATTTTTCGGCATGAGCATGCGGAAAAAAACCTTCTCAATAAATATCGTTAAATGAAGTCATTTCATTCGAACATTTTCATTGATTTCGATGGAGTTGTTTTATTTTTACTCCCACAAAAGTCTATAGGTCTCTTCAGACGCACTTTACGTTACTTTTTGTCTCAGTCTTAATTATAATTAATAACATTTCAGACCACGTTATGTTCTTTCTTCGGTCAACCGGCACAAGTATGTCAAATTATCGTAAACTTTCAAAACGGAAACAGGTAGAAAATATTTAACCGGATTTTTATTTTAATTTTAAATGAAATGCGTATAAAACCGAAAAGTTTTTCGGTAGGCTAGTGAAAATATTTATTTTAAGATGTTTTCAACACATCTTTTTATTTATATGAAGATATTAGTTGAGTGAAAAATTAAAGACAAATATTTTTTAAACAAATACAAAAACTTAAGAGTTCCTTCCAGAGTTTTTATTTATTTAAGTGAAAAATAACTATAAAAAATTGTGTCTTTTTTTGATTGTTTGTCAACATATTTTTATGCACATGTGTATATTTTTTTTAGTTAAACTGTTTCGCTATTAAGGCAATCAGCTTAAAAGCAGTCCATTTTGAAATATAAATGAATATTTTTTACCAGTTCACCAGTTTACCAGTTTATATCATTAAACTCGCTACTCCTTCTTAATTATATTATTTGCATGACCAGTGAAAGAAAAAAATTAAAAAAGAAATACATTGTGCTAAAAAGCGTTTAAAAATTAAATTTGTTTTTCCACATGCCATGTGGACTTGTATTGTAAATAACTATAAAATTAAGGACATGCGTACACTGTAATATATTTCTGTCTAGGAGAACCACACACTACACCATTACTAAAGAAGTAAAAGTAATAACGACATTGTGTCACATAGTTTGTAAGGGCTTAAAAATTTAAATTCTTAGAAGTCACGAAATACACAAAGTACAATGAAAATGCAAGATCTTGATCAGTGTTGAACTGGCATTTTGACAATTATTTTTGTACTGTATGTCAATTATTTTAGTCACTTTGCTTCACCAGAGATTGAACTAATGAGCATCTGTATGATAAGCGTACGCTCTTCTAATGTGTTAGTTTCTAGTTTTCTTACTGCTTTAGACTAATGAGGACAGTATGTAATAAAAAAAAACGTAGTTCTTAATGGAAATTTATTAGCACCTCTGTACCCTTTTCAAATTCCTTAATATTTTTCAAATTTCTTAATTTTTAATACATAAATAAGTGATAATATAATTAAAAAGTTTTCTTTTCGATTTGTCAATAGCATTTGCACAACAATACATTATCTATGGTGTAGTGCAAATATATTTCACCACAAAATCATTAAGTACCATATTATTAAATGTAGACTACACAGGTCTTGGTTGCATTAAAGCACTTTTTTATTTTATTAAAAACCCCTTTTTATTCGAAATAATCATGAGTCATTGCTGTTAGACACAAGGCTGACTCATCATAAAATTATTGTCCTGCTTTTACTATTCAAACATGAATTTCATTTTAAGGGTGTATTACAGTTTGGAATAAAAAAAAAACAGTCAACATTTCAAAGGGTGTATTACAGTTTCGAATCCAAAAAATCTACAGTTAATATTTTGGAGTTGTCAGAGATACAACAACGTCCGGTGCAGTAAAAAAAATATATACACATACATACATACATAGTTAATTGAGAAGCACACAAAAGAATATTTAATTAAAATGTCAGATGAAGAACACGTAAGTTTGTGTGTTTTGAAAATAATAAAAATTATATGTAATCATAAAATCTATAACAAAAAATATAGCAAATCGATTTCAAAAGACGTTTTAATATTTAACTTTAATTTAAAATTATTTAATTTCGATAAAGTTTTTTCTGCTATGCGTCTGGCACATTTCAAAGGAGACAGTCAAACCCAAAAAATTTACATTCAAATAAAGCAGACTTAGTCGAGTTTTTATTTTATAAAAGACTTATGAGAAAAAAGAGGAAACAAAGAGCTTTTAGAAACATACATTAGCGCTATGTGAAAAAAAGTAATCTATGATTGTATTTATGTATGTATATTATCATGCAGACATAGATATTTACATGTGTACATACATTATTTCAATTATACCTTTACTCAAATACCAAAAGGTTTTAATACTTTAATAGCGAGAATCGTTACCCTCGTGATGTTGGGCCATCATGTTAAATCAATATATTCCAATAGCGGTATTCAGTGTTTAGTGCGTTTTGCGTTGCAAGTGCAACTATTTTACCACTGATAGTGTACTTTGACAAAGTCTTTTTAATTTGGTTTTAAACTCTGTTTCGCTTTTACACACGCAAAGTTTGCTTTAAAAAATATTTGGTGATTGGTTGGATAAACATGCAAACCAAACACACACATGCAACCAAATGTGTAAACAACGACGAACGAAGAAGAAAGCAACTTTGCGAGTACAGCAAAATGTGTACTCATCTCCTTTCTTCTTTCCCTTATCATCATCAAATGCAAGACTTTGCAAAGAAAATTTTGACCGTGGAAAAGCTGTCATAGCTTTACAATTTTCAACCATTAAAAAACACAACGATAAAAAAATCAGCTGGATTATTGAACAGACCTGTAATATTGGATCATGTTCACCACCAACAAATTAACAATTTTTTAAATTCACTGTGCAGTCTTTCAAATAATTTAAGATTAAAGATATTTCATTTGTGGTCCACTCTTTATCTGATTTTTCTGTTTTTGTTTGTTTCATTGCATCAGTCGATTCGATTGCTTTTAATTTTTTTTTAGTAAATAAATGTTGTTCTATACAAATGACAGCTTTAAAAGTGAGTGATGACAACGCAATTCACATAGCAAAAAAAAGCTATACCATTTTCGGTGTTGCTAATATTTTGTTGTTGGATTGCAAAGAAAAGCTACGATATTTTGCATTTGTACTTATACAAAATCATTCCCATCAAACACTGAATAACGCTAATATTTAGCAACCGTTTAGATAAATATAAAAGAAACTTCAGGAACTTCTGTGAAGTTGCACTTAATAGTAAAAGTAATTGTTTTATTATTTTATTATATGATTTTAATTCTATTGCTATTTCATTTTTGACCTAAATAATTTTTTTAATTTAAGCAGAAATTGGTAAACTCAGATTTGAACTCAAGCCAACAATTTTATTACAATATAAAAGTTTTTTCAGTATAAAATTAGGTATTTAAAATTAAGAAAATTAAGCCATTCATTACAACTTGTGCCTTAACAGACCGCGATCTGACAACTTTCGTTTAGTCGACGCCGCAAATGTATTTGGCCACCGGCAATCGGTTTCATAATTACCGGCTTCAACTTCTTTTTGTAGAAAATAAAAACAAAACAACAGTTGATTTTCGATTACCATTACATACGAGTACCTGAATATTATCAACTTCAAAATAGAATAAATATTTTTTAATTTTTATTTTTTAACATGGTTGGAGTAAATTAAAGCCTTTAAATGCATTTTCCGTAAAATCCAAATTTTTTTCAACTGTAAAGTTTCTCTCGTAAATGAACATCACTCCTATAAAACTGCTTATATATATTAATAATAAAAAGATTTTTTTAGTAAATTATCAGTGGGAATAATAACATCTGCCGCTGCACGCAGGTTCATGTTATATCTTGGCATAAAACGATTACCCATTTTTTGTTAATACTCGAACGATATGTAAACGGCAAAATAAAAAATTAATAAAAAATATGTAATTACCTGCAACAAAATATGGAATGATGAGAAAGAAAACATTAAAAACAGTATTTTTAAGATCTACAACATTTTAAAAGAACATGAAAATATTAATATTAGAAAATGTTGGTTTTTTTCCTAGACTCAAAGTACTTAAGTATTTATTTAATAAAATATGAACTCCAATTATAGAAAATCAATATTTATTGTTCGTTATAGCATCTGCTTTATGAAGCTAAAGGTTTCAATTCTATATGAAATGCATAAAATATGTAGAATGAAAAGTTCGTAGTAACTAAAAAAATAAATTAAATTTTTTTGCGGATTCCTTGGTCATTTTTATTTCTCAAATAGTAATGTATTTATGTATGTATACTTGCATCTCAGCTCATGGTTTATATTTTCATCTGTCTGGGGACAGCATTGACAATTCTAGAATCCTGTTTACCACTTCCAAAACTTTTAAAATCTCACTCTATAGTTTTATTTTAGGTTGCAAAAGCTCCCACTTGGTTCGCTAAATGTTCTTTTTCCTCCTACAAGAAAAAAAAAATTGGCTAAGCCAGTAACTTTCTTTTCTAATTTAAATTATTTAAACGTACTTGACAAGTACTACTTGTATTTACCTATAATTATCTAAAAATTATGACTTTATTTCATGCTTTGATGTCATGACCCATCGATAAACGAGTAAATATTAATTTTTATTCTTGCAGAAAATAAAAAACTTGTATTCAAGCGAAGCTAAATTAGCTCAACAATCGCAACGTGAACTGACAGATGGTACCGAAAAAGATGTAATAACAAAATTGCGTTTATTATGTTTAAGTCGTGGAGCAACTGGAATATCAGGATTAGGCAGGTAATTAAAAAATACATTCAATCTAAATTTTATTTATTTACTTCCATTATGAATTATAAATAACAAAATTAATACATACGTAGATACATTATAGTTGCTTATAATTAAGACAAATTTGAAAAGATTTATTATCTTTCATATTCTCACTACTTGATGAAAAAATTTATTATAGAGCTTTCCGCAGTATGGACGATGATGGCAGTAAAGCATTAAATGAGGAGGAGTTTTTTAAAGGAATACGTGAGTTTGGTTTGGACTTAACTGATGATGAACTCAAAGAATTGTTTGAAACGTAAGCTCAGTGAACTGAATTTTTGCAAAATCATAATTGTGTCTTGTAATAAATTATTGCAGTTAATTTTTATTATTTCTCTAATTTTCTTTTCCATAAAGTTTTGATGAAGATGGCAGTGGTTCTATTAATATGACTGAATTTTTATTAAAATTACGTGTAAGATATACTTACTACCTTTATTTATTTTAATTTTTTGCTTTATCAAATTTATTATGGCTTTCATTTTGTTCTTTTATCAATTAGCCACCAATGCCACAGAGCCGTCTAGACATCATTGATCAAGCATTTCACAAAATGGATAGAAATGGTGATGGTATTATTACAGTAGAAGACTTGAGAGATGTTTATTGTGTTAAAGAACATCCAAAATATGAAACTGGAGAAATGACTAAAGAAGAATTGCTAAGAGATTATTTAAATAATTTTGAAGGAGGCCGTGGCAATAATGATGGAACTGTAAGTTAATAAAAATTAACGTTATTTTACCAGAAAGTATTTTGTTATGTACTAAAATATTTAGTATATAATTTCTTTTTTTTAAAAAGTGCAAATAAATGCTGTTGTAACATTCTTCTGGGAAGAAAAACATAAACACATATCGATGATCATGCATCTATTGACTACACTACACGGATTTTTTATTTTCTTCAGACATTTCTAAGAAATGAAATTATCCAACAGTGTTCATTCAATAATTTTCCATTTAAAATTTTCAAATATAATTTAACTTAAACGTGCATATGAAAGCTGGATCAGACTCGAAGACGTTAAGGCAAAAATTTCTGTCAAAAAATGATACTTTAGAAAGCTGCGGTTCTGCAGATTTCCAATTCTGCATGCTTATCGATCTAGGTAGTCCGATGGAAGGTGTGGTATTATTTTTTCCTCTCCACCATCGAAGAAAATCCATTTGTGATAATAATGGGGAACCTAAGATTTTGGAGGTGTATCCCATGGCGCACTAATCCATAATGATGTTGCCTAGGAGGACGAGACGAGCGAGTTGCTGCCAAACGCTATATAATATTTGGTCCTATCTATTCTTAGTGACAAACAAATATCCTACACTTATTAATCGTTTACCAACCAGTTTCTTCATTCAACCAAGAGAATATAAATGAAACTTTGTAAGTTTCCTGTATCTAAGGCCGATATGTCTTGTAGGCATTCATCGGCGATTGCCGTTTTTGGCATGCCCTTATATTTAAGAATGCAGGCAGGCTATCGAGAGCATTGTCAGAGATAGTTTTCATGCTGTAGCACGTTAGAACTGGCTTATAGTTTGAACCTCCGAGTTCAGCTCAGTTATGAGGAAAATCTCCAAACGTTGAATGTAGGACTACATCTTCAGAGAATATCACCTTTCTAGTATCATTGCCGAAATGTATTCATCTATTCCCATTGAGTCATTTGTATTTCTGCTTCTACATTTCTTAGAATTGCAGTATATTTCGTGTAAGATATTTGGTCGGGCATTATAAAAAATTTTCTAATATTAGAAAAAAATAAGATTTCTCAAGAATGATCAATGATCGACGTATGTTGCTTCTATCTAAAAAACTACTTTTTAAAGCACTCCTTCTGTTCACACTGTAAGAATAAACTTTGAAGTGTAAATAATATTTTAAATAGTTTTTTAATCAACTGCCTTAGAAAATTTATTGCATTTCAAATAATCTCTAATTTTTAATTCGACAGGCCCTTATAAAGAACTAATCTTGGTATCTAAACTAAGATTTAATACAACTTTAGAAACACTTTTTAAATTATCCACGATAAAAATTAGAAGATAACATAATAACAAATAATAAAAACGTAGCACATGCGACCATTAGAAACAACATTTGCCATTAGAACGGCCTTCTGAGTTCCATTATTCTAATTTTCCTTCCTTTTTTGCAATTTATGTGTGTATGTATATATATACGCACGTAATTTTATTACATTCAAAATTGAAGAATTTCAAACCTTCTAAATTTCTCTATACATTTTATTCTTTTCAGATTACTAAAGAAGAATTCACAAACTATTATGCAGCGATAAGTGCATCTATTGATAATAATATGTACTTTGATTTAATGATGAGACGTTCCTTTACTCTCTAAAAATAATTTTAAATTAACATCACTTCATAATTCAAGCAAATAATTTTCTACGGCTTACAAAAGAAACGGGAAAAAACTCGCATAATTTATTTTATATACATATTTAATAAAAATAAAAAACTATTTTGGCTTAAATTGTTCAAAATATATGAGTTTTCTTTTATTGAAATTAATATGTTTTTTTGATAATCGTGCCGTGCTATCCAGAGTACACAATTAAAAGTGAACTCGTGGCTACGCGACTTTTTTTAAAAAAAGCGCGCTGTCAAAAAAGAATAGGAAAAAACAAAGCGAAAACTTAATTTTAATATAATAAAATCAATTTGAAAGCACATTTACCGATCAGCTGGGTTGCTGCATGGACTTTATTAGTCGACATTGATAAAAATTACACAAACTGTTGTTTATATTACTCCAAACACCAATTGGTTGGCAATAAACATGACTTCTTTTTAAATATGTTTTAAACGAATAAGATCACAATCCACATACCACAAACAAAAATATATCTTTCTTTATGGGCGTTTTGCACTTGAGCACAGCTTAGAGGATTGCATGGAAGATGCTAAAAATGCAAAGCGCTTGTTTTTCAGATTAATTATTGCTCTTAAAGACCAAAAGTAATTATTAATTCAATACGTAGATAAAACAAAATCCATTTTTGTATATTACAACTATTTCAATAAAATTTGTTAATGTAAATTGGATTGTTCCTCTCATTGTACCATTTTTCTTCTTTTGATGTTTACTGGCTGTCCCATGATGTCGAACGATATCGTTTTTTGTAAAATTACATTTAAAACAAAAACAATTTCTAATATTTTGTTTTTGTTTTAAATATAATTTCACAAAAGAAGGATATCGTTCGACATCGTGGACCAGGCTGTTAAATTTTTTTATAATAAAATAACAATTTTCTAGTGATGGTACTAAAATGATCGAAATTTGGTGGAGAAAAATGTTGTGCACTCAAACCTGTACAATTTTTATCATTAAAAATAGCCGAAAACACAAACAAACAATTCTGAAATATCCAGCCACCACAGAAAAATAGGCAACTACTGTACTTCCAGTTAAATAATTTGCCTTGATGTCTAGATGAGTCTAAATGCCACAAAAAGTTTTTATTATTAAAAATTAAAAAAATTTTCTTGTGCAATTTATTTGGATTACAGTAGATTTTGCTTGAGTTTTGCCTCTTTGTTACAGGAAGCGGTGCTTTCAAGAGGAAACTTTTCATATACGAATTAAGATTTTTGCTAGCAATTTTGTAAGCTGAATTATTGCTTACAAAGTTTGCATAAGAATATTATACCAAAAGAATATTTTGTCATGAATCTAAAAAGTCTTGATATATTGGGCAACCAGAAGACCAAATTCTGGCGCACATAAAAGCAATAGGGATTAAACTTAAGCAACAAAAGCTGGATTGATCAGTGTATTATATAAGTCTAGAGCACATTTTAAACAAACAACATATTTAAACTTCTAGTAAAAAAATATATATGTTATGTTATTTTCTGTTCAGCAAAAACAATTTTATGATTTTGATCTCCTTGCACTTTTTATAAAATATCAAATTCAACTTGGCCTTCCTGCTAAGTTACTTACCTTTTATTTAACCGTTTGACAACTATCTGTTAATATTGTTGCTCTCGTAACTTAAAACAAGTTCAAACTTTTTCTTTAAAAAAGAAAAAACTCTGAAAATTATCAAGTTTTCTCACAGTTCAACTCTCATTAATAAAACATTTAACAGTTGCTGTTAACATCAACTAACAACTTCGACTACGACTAGGACTACGCAAACTTTTAATTGACTATATTTATGCGAAGCTTAAAAATAAACATGAAAAATATTCCAAAAAAAAATGATACAAAATTGTTTGTTGCAAAATAAAATTGCTGAGTTTTTAAACATTTTTAATTTTTATTTTTTTTTGTTTTTGCCATGCAGTCAGTCAGTCTCTTTCCATAGATTCTCTTTACTGTTTCCCACTCTTTCTGAGCGAATAAAAATGAAATGAATATTTTTCATTTTATCAAAAAGTTTTATTTATACAAACAGTTTCAGTTTTGTTAATTTTAAAGGAGAAGTTTTTTTTATATATTTTGTTATCTTCTTAATTAGTGAAGTTTATTATTTTGTTTGGATTGTCTTTTTCATATTTAATGAATTTAAATATAGTTTGACAATTCGTTAGCATTTGTTTAATGTTCTTTGGTCTGTTTTTTTTTTCCTTTAATTTAAGAAAATGTATGTGTAGACGTGAGAGTAAATAATATTTGTTCTAACAATATGGAATATTTATATGTTTAAGTTGACTAAACTAAAAAGATAAGTTAATAATATTGTTATTTTCAGAAATAAAATAGAAGTGGTAAGAAAATCTTAGTTGATGAAGTTCGAACTCATAACGATCTACAATATGAGCAGAGAAATATTTTATCGTACTATTTGCGTAAAAAAATAAATCAAAAGAATAAATCAAAGAATCAAATAAAATAATTACTTGCACCTTTTTAAGAATTTCAGTAAAAGAATTCCTAACTTTAAATAACATTTTACGAGTAAGTAAATACAGGCCTATGAAGGAATTTTATACAACATGGCAAGTTTTTGTTTAAGTTCTTAGTGAAAAATTTTCTGAATCAAATAAACATTTATTTTTTAATTGAAGGCGCATATCAAACAAATGCTTGTTTGTTTTCTTAACAATACTCAGTTCAATGCGAATAATAAATATTTATATTTACACATATGGAAAGTTGTACACCAAGTGCGCTAAAAAGCAAACAGGCAGCACATTTTTTTTTATTTGCGCAAACCCAATCCATCTACTTTCGACAATCAAAATAAAATCTACTCGATAATTGAACTTTCAGGAGGACTAGTGAGACTCTCGATTTTTCCCGCGTTCCAAATTTCAACGAGACCCTTTAACAGTTTGTGATATACGAGTAAAGACTTCCAAAAGTAATGTAAAGCCTGGTACTCTTTTCAAAATTTCACGCAAAATGTTGACATAATCCATATAAAAAAAAAATTACTTGAAAAGTTGTACTCTGTTCAAAGCGTCAAAAATTTACGAAATGTATCTGGCAACATATGTGAAATAATGTCCCATTTGGGATTTGGCATTTATTTCGCGCGAAATATTGCAGTTGATAAAATTTTTTCTGTAGCTTTTTTACTTTTAATTTTCTGTGTCCAAAATTTCTTTGAAATAAAATGTATAAAATCATTATAAATACAAAAGATGGGTAAGATAAGATAAAGAATCTTGGTGGAAAATCGTTGATGAAGTAGGGAAACCTGGTAAGATTTTTAGTTTATATGTATGTACATATTTACTATATGCACTTTCCATAGATGAAGAATGTAGACAAAACGGAAAGAGCATTCTCGAAAACAAGCGCTATTATAAGCAAAGTGTTCCAGAAGTCTGGAAGTGGGTGTGAATTATAATTAAACATATGTTTTTGTTTACAAAAGTCGATCAATGTTGCATACTTCTAACCAATAAAGACGAGCAATTTTACCGAAAAAGTAATAAGGGCATCACTTGTTACTTGTGAAATTTTTCACGCGAAATAATGTTGCTGAAAATTTTTCTGAACTTCAAACAGAGTACCAGGCTTTAGGGAACACATCAAAGAGATTTTCGTACGGTTGTCCTATAAAACTCAAATTAAGTGGAGAAATAAGTTATCGGTCTTATTTTTGTACAGAAAAGAATTAAACATTAAAAAAAGAAGAAAAAGAGGCGAGACACCAGACGATCTTTTAAATTACACGAATCAATATGGGCCAAAATTTTTTACTAACTGAAAAGTAATTATATCCATACAAAAATATGTTTGTAAAAGAAACAAAGTTCACAACAAAAGAATTCGCAAAATGTAATAAAATAACTTGGGTCCAACCGGATTCCGAATTCTTTTAAAGTATCTTCAATCATAGCCACTAGAGCGATTTGGGGGATGAAGAGTTGTACTGGGTGCACATGCACCATGAGCTCAAAAATGGTTATGTGGATCTATACAATGATCGATAGGCCAATCATTACGTAAGGAGCCATTATTTGGTGGCAAAAGACACGGCAGGTTGCGGCGACAACTAAACTCTGCAAAGTTCAGAGATTGGCGAGTATTCTTGCAATAGGCGCAACGAGGTCCAATCTTAGCCATTGAGGATTTGATTGGACTACCACCCATACAAATCTTTATAAGATCTTTTATGGGATGGATCTCGAGAGATTTGCTCGCTGTGTTGGCAACGGGCAGTCGTCAGTCCTGAGCAAAATGCCTAGCTTAGGGTTGCTAGGAATGGCTACTGACATGATAAACTGTGAACTGAGGTTCGACAGAAGATTTTGTGCCACAATTCCGCCAAGGGTAGTGTGGGACGTAAACGGTCCCGCTGTGGAGGCATTAGAGGCAGCTTTCAAGTCCCTCCTTTTATGGGAATTCAGATTTAGAAAGGTTTTGGAGTGCTTTGACTTATTACAAAAGCTATCCATGCGGAAAGAGAATTTCATTTACTGCATACCTGGCCACAGCGGTCATCCGGAGAACGAGGAAGCAGATGAACTGGCCAGAAAGGCCTCGCTGCTCCTTTCATGGGCCCAGAGCCACTTTGTGTCGTAAGTCGGACGACTGTAACATTCCTGATCAAAAGAGATGACACTCCGTTCGCTAAGGAAATGTCGCTGAATTCTTTTGGCTTAAGGCAGCCAAAAGCATTGATGCAGCCATTTTCATATAATGACATCCTGAACCTCAACAGGAACAATTTACGGCTTGTTACTGATTTTATTTCTGGCCACGTTGGACTGACCTATCCTCTGTGGAAAAGTAACCAAATTTGTTCTTCCTTGTGACGTTTATGCTTAGAAGATGATGAAACAACATCACACACATTCTTTGAAAGTGTATCGTTTTATGTAGCAGTAGAGGGCGTGTTTTTCAGTCAGAGTTTCTGTGAGCGGATGATATTGTGGGGACTTCTCCAATATCTGTGCTGACTTTCATAAGGAGAGTCATACAGATATTGATATAATTTAACTTACAGATCTATGGCACAAAAGATCCATCAGGTGTCGCAGTGCCGGTCTTTGGACCAGATCTTCCCCCATATCTATTCTATCATCAATTATAGATCTTTCTATGCATAAAAGTGAGTATATCTATGAGCTTACTTTTAATTACAAAATATTTCGCACTGCCTTCAATTAGAAAACAAAATGCACAAATTTAAATATATTTTGAAAGTAAACTTGTCCTTAATGCTGTTGAAATCCCCTATCGTTTCTCTGTTGCTTTAACAAATACTTTGGCCAATCAAGGCAAAAATTATCGTTGCATGAAGAGAATAAAATTCTTTTAATTTGCATTTAAAAGATAAACATTAAAACAAACAAAAATATTAAACAAAAAAATTTAACAAAAATTTCTTTTAAAAACAATATAAGAAAAAGAAAGGAAACAAAAAGATTTTGTTGTTCTTTTTTAAATATTCAAATACTTGTACAAATATTTGCACACATAAAGTCATATGAATATGTTGTCTGTGTAAAACGAAATCATCTACATAACGGTCGTTTACTTTAAAATTGCCTTAACTATAAATGAACTGGAACTTTTCATTTTACGTTTTAAAGGAAAAATATATAAAACTTCTCCAATCGAGAAGTGAGTAAAAAAGGTATTTGGATCATTTTCTCTATATAGTTATGACTTAGTAAATCAAAAATCTCACATATTGATTTATGACATGTTTGTTGCAATTCTATGATATTATTTTTCTGTTGAATAATACTGTACAGTGATTACTACTCAAGCATATTGAATAAAACTAAAACTGATGCCTGAGTATTATCAAAAAGCTGTAGGATAGTTTTATTTTGCTAAAAATGTTACATATTTTTTAAGTTTTATATACAACCGACTTTGGACCTATAAAAATTAGAAAGAAAATAATAAGAAATATTTTAATTTAATTCGAAATCAATTAATTATGTCAACGCTTTTGTTACTCACTGTAAATTCAAAATATGTTTGATTTAATCACATACGAGTAGTTCTCTAGCTCTGCATTCACTGTATGTAGAAGAATTGTACACATGTAAGTGTTAGCAATGTTGTTTGTTAAGGACATGAGGATATTTTGTATTCATTAAGCATTTAAAAAGATTACACTTTTACTTTAATTGCAATCATACTTTGACAAATTTACTTTAAAAAACAGTTTTAAATTTTGCTTTTGCCTTGCGCAACATTTAGCTCATTATTTGTTTCTAACTGATTTATAAATTTAGATATCCAATTATTATTTTTTGTTGTTGGACCTGAACGTTGTACTGTTTGTAATTTAATATAAAGAAAAACGCCCTACTAAATTCAAGTATTTTTTATTTACTTTAAGTACGAGTCGTACTCAAAAATTTGAGTATAAACAGCAATAAAAAGTATTTTAATCAAGCCAAAAACGTGATTACCTTAGATAGCCAATTCTGGACTTTATTAAAATTAATACAAAATGCTTTAATCACGTGAAAAATCTTGCATCAACTAAAAGATTCTTAAATGAAATTGAGCATTTGAATCCGTCTGTACTCAAATCAATCTTTCTGTACTGCGTTTAAGTAAATCTGGGATTACCGTACTTTTAGCACCGCTTGCGATTGATTTAAGTATGGATGGACAGAATTTTAATTTTTTTTGAGTGTAAGGTTTAATTTTTGCTCGTCTTTAATGATATACAAACAAGTACAACAATTGGGTTGATATGTTCCGCTTTACCAAATAAATAAAGTCTTATGGTTAACCCTAAATTTTAATGTAAGTGTGAGGTCTTTCAACAAGTGGTTTCATTTCTATTTTTAAGCGAAATCATTGGATGTTTATTTAATTGTAAATAGAATTGTATTCCATAAATAATGGTATACATTTTTAGCCATGGCTACGTTTCCTGGACCGTATTCTCTTCATAAAATTTTCCATCACCAATTCCCGCATTTTCAGTGAAAAGTATATGTCCTCGATAACTTAACGAATTCGATATCTGAGGTCTTAAATCGATTGTGGGTCATTGACATATACCTTATCTCTCACGCAACCAAAATAATAAAACCTAAAAAAGTTAAATCGCAAGCTGTCGGTGTAGAATTGATATCGCATCTTCAAACGGTCAGGCAAATTTTCACGCGAAATAACGATGGTAACGTGGTTTTTGTGTTAGCTGAACTTTATGAAAAACACGGTGTAATATCGTTTGCTAAATGTCCAAATCCAAGGTTCGACGAAAAATAGCCCAAACCTGGATTTTCTTCAATATTTTGGGCTACAACAGTAATATTCTCGATTATTCTTGATTGATGTGCACAAGTTGAGTTTTACATATCACTAACTTTTCAAAATAGCTCGAATTTGTCATGATGGCTTAAAAATGTTTTATTTTAACGAGTTGTGAGCGCGAAGTTTTTACAATTTTTGTAGTGAATTTTATTAATTTCAGTGCGTCGTCGTAGCGTATACCTTTGTCATCTGTCAATTAATTACAGTTTGAATCATGAAAACTGCTAAAATGGCGGGCTGCTGAAAATGAAACGTCTTATTGGATCACTCTATAAAATAGGAAATGTTTTTTTCTCACCCAAATGAAACGTGCAAATTTCGTGGAAAAAGCCATGGTAATGCTTCTTTTTATAAAAATAGCGATTTTCTATAATTGTATTATGTACCTACCCCAAGTTCTGCTTAGCGATTTGCAACAATTTATATTAATTAGTCAGAATTTTCTTTTTTAAATTAAAATTTCCTGTTTGAAACAAGAGGGGAGAAATATGTCTTTATTTCAAAGTACTTAACGCCGGCAAACTGTCACACATTTTTTGCTTTGCAACAATATTTGAGCTCTGACTTTTACAAATTATTTTCATTGTTATATAACATGTACACATTTTGTAAAATATTATTTATTTTCCAGTTATTTATATTAATATGTAGTTATTTGTTAAATGTTTAAATAACGTATTCCCAATCACAACCTTTGTTCAGACGTGGCCTTACATAATTTGCTGCCAACCCAGAAAGCATTTTTTTGAAGAAATAAAATTCTAGCCAATGTGACTTTTATTATTTATCTTTGAAAGTTGTGTTACATGAAATGGTTTTTATGGTTATGATTTCATGATTTTAAAAATTTTTAAATTCTTTAAGAGATTTTTGAATTATAGAAGTAGACAGGAAAAATTCATTAAAAAAACAAATAAAGAGTTGA
This sequence comes from Gymnocheta viridis, assembly GCA_956483585.1. Classification (NCBI taxonomy): domain Eukaryota; kingdom Metazoa; phylum Arthropoda; class Insecta; order Diptera; family Tachinidae; genus Gymnocheta; species Gymnocheta viridis. The sequence continues at coordinate 122,995,765 of OY101440.1, forward strand.
AGAAAAAACAAGCAGATATATTGATCTCCTTCAGAGCCATACAATTTAAGTTTTTCATGAGAAATGTTAACTGTTTCTTAAAATCTGTATTTTAAGATTTTGAAAATTTCCACAATTTATTGGCCGGTACATAAAATAATTTCGTTTACGATTATTTGGCGGCGGTAGGGGTCAATATCAAATATATTTCATATATTATTCAGAAATTCAAAAATATATTCCCGCTGTGTATGTTTAGTAAAACGCATGTAATAATATTTGATTCAAAATAACATATCATTATTATTACATAAATTATTTTTTATAATTATTTTTTGTTTAATTTAATTTGATTTATTTTATATATAATATTCATAATATAATCTGGTTTTTAGTTATATATAATTAAACTGTAATAGTCTCAACAATGTTATATGTAACAAATTTAAGTTTATATATTATTATAGACAATATGATTGAAGATAACTAAAATATACCGATAAGTTCTAAATTCCACTTTGAAATGGAATTCAATTGAAATCTTTTCAGTTCAAATTTTGTATGTTCTGCATTCTGATTTTTATATTTGAATTTCAATATTCAATGCAAATATACTAAATTTTTTCAGAACATCTCAAAATGAAAAGTTTACTATTCATATTTCACTTTCACTACTTTTGTAGAACATGCCTGATAATTAAAAATATGTTGCTTTCGTGACAAAGTATTGCTTTTAAGAAAGACATTATAATATTTTGAATAACTTTTTTGTAACTATATATATGACTTGACTACAGCCAAATAATACGATTTTATATTAAGATTGCCTTCGCCATGTTTCTTCTCTGCAAATATGAGCCGAATATTTAGATATACCTAAATTACAATATTATAGCACCCGTCACTATTAGTTGCGATCGTTAAAAAAGCCATATTCTCATTAAGCTGAAACACACCACGACTTTCTCTCTCAAAAAAAGTCGACTTTTAATCGGGTACAGGTCAGACTGTATCATACTTCAGCTGAAAAAATAACTACTGAATATTTGCCATCTTGATTTTTGTTAAGGAAAAAGAAATTGGAGACTTAATATGAATTGTCAATTGGGTTATATGCAGTAATATGTTGTGTATCGAAAAGTTGCTCAGTAATAGATGTGTTCATAATTATAGAAATCTTTTCAATTAAATGACTTATGAATTAAAAGAAGTTAGTCCTCTTTGGCGCTACAATAACAATATAATTTCGTTAATGTTTTATGAGCATATAAGTCCTGCATGTGTTATATATATATGTGATATATAGAATTAAATTCAGCAATCGCCACTTTATCAAATTTGTTATAAATAACAAAAATAGACCAACATACTTAAAGGAGTGGCATTCGTTATAATACAATTAATTTATATATATGTTTTTGTATAAATCGTGGCTTCCCCTGCCTAAGAAGTAGCCTTCTAATCGCATTTCATAACAGTTTTGTAGCGCTGGCGAATTTTTTTTATAAAGTGGTGAGATAAGTACATATAAATCTTCTTATTATTTCATCATCTTTTCTTCACGTCCACTGATCCTTTTTCTTGCTTGACTCGCTGATCTTCAGCTCTTTTTTTTAACAATATGGTATGAAATCTTACTTAAAAAGATAAAAACATATAAAGTTTTGCTATATTCACTGATCACCAAATGCAACTATTTAGAAACTGGTGATTGCTTCCATCGATCTTACACATCTCATATTGCCGATGTCTTCAAATCAAAAAGCCACATTTATTTATTGATCGCAGAATATGTAATTTTTGTTTTTCAACATTAATTGAACAAAATGCTTGAATTGGTTTATAGTTTTTTGCTCAATTTATGCCTGACATAGAATGAAACTTTTCTTATTTATGATAATGAATCATGATGGAGTTCCAGGAATATATTTCTTAAATTTATTCAGTTCTCTAAACGTAATAAATACATTTTTAGAGATTCATTAAAATTCCATGCAAACTATCTATAAAAATGACCACATCTATCCAGTTGCAGCAAATTTATATATTTTAATAATATTACTGCTAAATGTGAGTTTGCATTAATGTGTACAAACAATATTCATGTGAACGTTTATGTTTATATGAGTTGAATTTTACACTGTACTCGTATGTATTTTCGCTGTTACGTCCAATTGAACATTATGTTTATGTTGGTAATTTATTTTAAAATAATTTTTAATGCACCACTAATTGGCAGCTAATGTTTGTTAATGGTACATGACAATACTGAGCCTTTTGGCATTTGGCATTTTAATTTTTGTTTTTTTTTTTTATTTTTGCGATTCTACTCGTACAATTTTGTCTGTGTACTCGTATAATGTTGGCAGCTTGTTGAAGGTGAATTCCAGTTTAATTGTTCAGAAGCATTTGCATGTATGTACATGTGAAATTTATTTGCACATAAATTTATTCTCATAAACAATTATCGTCCATGCAGTATGCTATTGGTATAGATAAAGCCGTTTATGCTTTGAAATATTGTTGCTTAAATGATAGTATATGCCACATACAGGCGTATCTTCAAAGGTGGCACTCACTTCCTCTGACAATAATTTTTATTATATACTCAAGTTTTAAAAATACGCCCAAAGGTTTTTGGAATTTTTCATTGCACTTGCATCAACAATCAGCCAAGCTGCAGGCTGTATATCCTGCAGCTTGTTTTAATTTCATTAAATTGTAATATTTTATAAGTTTTATCATTTATTTTATTTGTTCTAGCCCAACAATTGTAGTTGTTCTAATTTATTATTTATAAATTTTGTTTAATTAAATTAATGCACTTAATAGTTTAAACAAACATTAGGATTTCAATTTATATACTATAAAATTAGCAGCAAAATAAGAAATAACTTGAATGATGCTATTTATATTAAGTTTATATTAATTCAACGAAATAACATTATTACCTAGGCTGACTTTTTGTCAACTTTACTTTTAGTTTTAAGAGTTTTGTAAAAAAATTTAAAAACAGCAACAGCTATACATTTAGTATACAGTGACGCATACAGGAGTATTTGACCGGGTGTTGTCAAGTTAATAACTGGTGTTTTTCTTTGGAAATTGCAAAAATTATTTGGTATTTTTAAATTTTTAATTACACTTATTCTTAAAATTATATTTTATATATACATATATAGTAAAATATTAGTAGCTTTATTAAGAACAAATTGAAATTTGTTATTGAGAGGTATAGCTTGTTTGGGTAAAGTTCCCTGATGATTTGCATTAGCAACAGTAAAACGCGCATATGAACAAGCTATACATACTTCTTAATTATCAATTTCAATTTGTTTTTAGTAAAACTATTAATAGTTTACTACATACATAAATTATTCATTTTGGGAAATAGTGCAACTAAAAATTTAAAAATACCAAAAAATAACGTTATTTAGGGCTCAAGTTAGATTTTAGTTCTCCTTCTAGACTAAAAATGTATTCAATTAATGTAATAATTAAAAAAATGGAGCAGTACAACTAGACCAGCTAAAGAATAGTAAATAGGTCATATGAGCAATGGTTAAAATATATGACAACGCCATGATAATTTGACACATTCATGTTGGGACTACAGACAGTCCCTAGCACGTACAAATAAGTTCCGTAGATATATTGAGACTTGATTTTGTTGTAAGCGGCATTTCCGATTTGCAAATATAAGTGTGCCTGTAGTTAAGTTGGAAGTGTAATATCGTGTCATTCCGATGGTCGCTGGTTCCAAAAAAAACAGTTGGGAGTCGGAGTAATATTTATGTTTGTTTCTTTTAAATATTTCTATGAAAAGTGCAAAAGAAGTAGCCATGTTAAATTGACTTGTCCTTTTCATATAGTTACGTTTCGACCTTTTCGATAACGCTTACTTGTTTGAGCTCTTTTAATTAGTCAAAAATAAAATAAAAACACAACGGAAATTGATTTTGAACTTAATGATGTTTTATTTCCTTTTTTTTAATTTATTAATCGAGGTTGACTCGATATCTTCTTTCAAAGATTTTCCAAAACTTTTGTTTGTTTGCATTTTATTGGTGTTAATGCCAAATCATCAGTAGACCTTAAACCATATTTTTGAAATGTTTCAAACCTCTTATCTTATACACAAACTTTTAAAAAACCAATGAGAATTTCAAAAATTACAAAAGTATAAATAAGTATAGTAGGTCTTGAAACTTATTCAAAAATCCCAACAAACAATTTATATTATTCGATAGGAATCTATTTTATTTTAAAGATGTTTTATTTCCTTTAATACCACTGCTTAATAAAATACACGAAGTAATTTGTTCAGTTAACACTGCAAAAGCTTTATGACAACTGATCTATGCACGATGTTCACCATATCGTAGCTTGGACAATACCGACTTCTCTGTGCCTGGCAGTATCGGGTTATATACCAGTTGACTGCTACGGTTCTCGAACGTAGCAGAAAAATCTTCACCATGACAATTAGCTTGCTTGTGTAAGCCTGTGTTGTTATTCAGCTATATTATGGTTGCGGCTTGTAGATGGCAGTAGCAAATTCATAATGTGGAAGGCTAATCAACTAACCAATTGTATGTCAATTTTGGCCGTAATCCAATCCAGGTCATTAGTCTTTATTTACAATTGCTATGAAGATTTTTCATACAGATTTCTTGAACAATCCAGTAGATTCTCGTTGCTGTTTCTAGAATTTTCTTGAATATTCTGTTACCGTTAGTTTAAATTTGAGTGCTCAAATTTGCATACACACTGTTGATTATACTGTGCTTAATCACCGGTGTATTTTTATGTTCGTTAAATTTGAATCTTAATTTTGTAACAATATCTATTGTTGGAACAAGGGTTGGTCACTACCACTTAGGAATCAGTGAGATAACTCATTTTGTGTCAGTCCCCTTTCCATAAAAGTGCTTACATAAATTAAAAAAGCTTGAGTGTGGCGCAGTTGTTTACATACAGCATGGAACTATGAAACAAAAGATTGCCAACGCAACCACAGCTGAATTTGTGTAAATACGTGTAAGTTTGTGTATATTTTCTTCGATTGAATTTGTTAATGGAAATGAGGTTTTATTGCGTAATATATAACATGGACATTTATTCCAAGATTTTATGTATTTTATTTATTGTTATGTTTACACTTTTTTAACGCTTGCCTATAATTCTTCAGGTTCGTTGACTTGCTGAAAAATTAAACCCACTTAGGTTTTATTATTCATACAACCAACTGGTAGCACTATTACAGCTGAATAAAATGAGTACATGCCGATTACGTGAAATTTTGTTGTTGTATACATATTCCGTGTTAAATAGTGTTTGAAATTTTCTTCAAGCTTTATCTTCGGCATTCATGCTGAAAGTGCTACCCGGTATTTTCTACAAGAAATTATTGTGTAAAATGCTAATTGGTTAAACTTAATTGAGATGTGTGGACATTTAATTATTCAATTAAAATTAAATTGTCTCAATTAAGAAGGCATGTCTGAACATAGTACATACAATACATTAATTTAATTTATACTTCATATATATATATAAAGTGAGACTGTACAAATTTCTTAATATAAAATTACAAAATTCTCTTCTAGAAACATTTATTTTTTGAGCTAAAAATACAAAAATAAAAGAAATAAAGAAATAAGAATTAAAGAATTGCTAAATCGTTTCATACTATTTATTCTCAGACTTTTTTATTATAGGGATGTATAATATTTACAGGGCAAACATATAATTATAATAGTGTCTCCATTGCAAAGTTGATGTTGAGTTTTTATTAAATAGAGAATCTATATTATTAATAGGCAAACGCGTTATTTTAGATCCCTTTTACGGCCGTAATACTGAACCGATTTTGGAAAGATTTATACGTTTTAAACGGGTTTTTACATAGACGTGTACAATCTTAACTTTATTTAAATCAATTCGTTATTTAGAGAACTATAAGCGATTGCTACTTACTGATACACACTTATTATTAATTACGCATGTATCAGCTTCAACTTAAAAAAAGCAAAGTGTGCATATGTGTTTGTCGAATTTGCTTTTGCATAGAAATGAGACAGAGTTTTAAGTTGTTTTTGTATTTTATCGTATGTATTTATGTAAATGGGTAATATTAATTTCTAGATTGCGGTCGATTGAGTTGACCGCTGGATACACTAGTACACCTTTATCGATTGATGGCGCAAAATATACAGCTGCCATCTATACTTCTCGTTCAGTGTTCTTGAACAATTTTGTAAGATCTGGGCACTACCTGTTGATCGTTCCCAAGCATACTTTATTTGTTATTTTGAATTTCAGATCTACTGGTTAAATAATTTAATTGTGACATTAATTTTACGAAACATAAGCAGAGCAGTTTTTTCGTTCGTTAAGTCTTAATCTACATTTGAATTCTTTAACAATATATTAATTCTTTTATCAACATTGGTTTTTAACAAAAAGCATCACTATTGTCTCAAACAAACCTTTGACGACCGGTTTAATGATCCGGACCTTGTTTTGGTCATGTTTCTCTATTACAAACAAATAAATAGTTTATTTCTTTATGTATAAAATCTAATACTCTCTTATTTATCTCACTGAAATATGTGTGTATATCGCAAGCACAATAAAATATGTATATTCGAAGTAGAAATAACAGATGTCCTGAAACTACATTTTAGTTAGTGAGTCCTCCTCATTATATGATACCTATATACTTAGTCGTATATGTGGATTTATTGAAATATTTCCTTGCCTTACACAATATTGAAAACGATGATTTTTATCTTTAGTACAAGAAAACAAAACAGTACCTGTTTACATTTGCTTAAATAAATATTGATGAGAAACCAAAAACTTTTTGCTAATTGGGAAACAAATTAACTAAAACAAATGGGAACATTTTATACACATACGAGTACATCACAACCACCAGTGTTATCATTTTTTTATTTTATTTTATAGGAAACATTTTTATATACAAATCCTTATGATCTTAAACGTGTTATAATATATTTTGATACTTTATATGCACATATAAGAATCTCTGTCTGCTTGTTTTCGTTATAAAATGTAAAAAGTGAACTACGCTAGGAAACTTTTAATTTTTGGAATTTGCTGAAATAGTTTATATTGAAAAATATTAAACATGAAAAATATACATATCGTCGGCTTGGATTCTAAAACTGCAAAATTTAATTTTTATTTATTTTTACGTCTTTTAAATATTTAGTTTATCCCAAAATATAACATATTATGTTAGTATAGAATATTGTAAAGTAAAGCAAATTTATATTGGATAATTACCTAGGATGTTAATAAAACATATTAAAAGTTCTTTGTCTGCATCGTTAAATATTATTGGAGTTAGTTGGCGGGCTTACACTATAAGCCGACGATATATGAAATTGCAGCGACGAATTGTTTCCAAACAAATACACGCGTACTTTTCATAATCTGTGGTTGACTAATTAAATGCAAGTTTTTTGTTTCGCATTATTTTTTAAAAAGGTATTGCGTTCACACCTTTAACATAAATTTTCTGAGAACATAAAATCATTATAAGTTTTATAATTGCATTAAATTTGTAAGAGCATAAAAATAAAAGTTATTATGAAAATTAATCTTTTTTTATTACATTTTTTTCATTAAACACTGCGAAATGGAGTAAATATACATATTGAAAATACTATTTTGTCACGAAATGTTAGAAATATTGTTTAATTTAAATACTAAAAACGTAATGTGTTCAAGCCAAAAGCCATGATTTTTACTTCAAAATGTGCTCTTCCTAAGTTGTGGCTTTTCTTCTCAAAGCATTAATAATTAATGCATAGCTTCGTTCCTCTCTTGTTACTCTATGATAAATATAATCGGATTTTAAGAAATACTTGGAATGTCATAATTAAAAAATTATTAGCTTAATTGGCTCCATGGGCCATTTATTCTTTTTAACGACGAATTTATACAATTTACTTGTTGTGAAAGCTATAGTTATTATTTACCCTGACCTTAGAATTCGGATTAACAATGTAACAAGATCAATAAATGTTTCAGTTCGTGTTAATCGTAAGTTGAAATATGACGTTAAAAAATTTGGGCTTAGTTCGAACTTCAAGTTATATTTTTTATTGTTAACGGGTCTAAAAAAAGTTTACAAAATAAAAACTGCTAGACAAAATGTTTTCAAATTAATAGCATGTTCACACGGAGAGCAATTATCGAGGTTCGCTCTCTCCTTCACGGTTCGTGCTCGAATCTTGATTGAATCTACATGGTTCGCCATATAAATTTTTGAAAGCGAACCTAGACGGTTCATTTTGAAACTAGCTGCGAACCATGAAGAAATCGCTAGTTTTGATAACAAATTATCGCTAATTTATCTGAACTAGCTATCAAAACAAATAAGTACACACATGTACATATGTATGTATGTATGTATGGATGTGTAAACAAAAAACAAACCAAAAAAATAGAAGTGTGTATGAATTAAAAACATTATAACAGATTTTATTAATAATTATTACATAATATTTTTATCTATTGTAAAAAACCAAATAACACACGTGCCAACTATTCACGTATTTATGTGTGCAAGTTTGTATGTATGTATGTACATCAAAAAGGTTTGTCAAAAGGAACCACCAATGTGTCGTATGAACGACATGATTCGCAATCCAAATTCAGAGAGCGAACCAAGTGGTTCATGTTGCCGTCTGAATATAGTATAAGATATCAAAACAACAAAAAGTAAGTAGATTTGTTTAATTGCCAGACAATCTACAACAACACATTTGCGATATAACTCTTAAAAAAAAGTAAACAAAATCTGTTTTATAAGGAATTTGTTGACAGACGATTATAAGTTTTTGTTGTAGAGATGTGTAAACTTGAATAAAAAATTCACTTTGATTAGATCATAAGACACGATTTCCCATTTCAACATGATTTTTAATTTCATATTTTTATATGGTGAGTACGTACAATGTTAATGTTATGTTTAGTAATAGAATTTTTGTTGTGTAATAAAAAGTGGAAATTGCTTTGCATTTCCGACATTTTGTTCCTCGCTATTTTATGTTAGACTCTTAACAACCCTGTTACGTCATGAAGAAATCAATAACAGAAGTAGTCTACACTTAACATTAATTATGTCAGTGAATCAATGTCTAATGTAGACGGCATGTTAAATAAAACTGTAATAGGAGCAAACTGACGCACAACCAAGCAGTGCCGCCAGTGTGAAAATACAAATCAAGATATATTAAAAACAGTTATCCTCGATAGTACAACAACAAGAACATTACAAAAACCACACGCAGTTTTTTTGGGAAAACCCGTCTGGGGATGTCAAAAAGAGCAGTCAGGACGAAGAAATTATGTAAAATAATGCACAAAAAATATTGTTCATATTGAATTCAATAACTAAAATCAAAACGTTTTTAATTAGGTTAAATAAAAAATAGCAATTATTTGCTCATTTTTTTTTTTTTTTTTTTTATCTTGGACCAGCACTCAGGGGATGACCCCTACACATGCAATGCATTGTGCTGGAACTAGAGGAAAGGGATAGTGATAGATATGAAAGGAGGTGAAGCTTCATTCGTTCTTTACAACTCTGCTTTTTTTTTCTGCACGTTTATTCGTAGAGCAGTGTTGCAGCGCCTCTGGTGGCGAGGAGGACATTACGAGTTTTTTTGAAGCTGTGTTTAGTTTTAGTAGCCACTTCTTTTATTAATTTATTTTACTTCGCCGTTGATTGTGCTACTCAGTACCAACGAAGGAGGGCGCTCTGATGTTACATTGGAATTAGTATCAGCTGAAGTTGGTAACTGTTCAGTGACCAGTGACCATGCCTTCGCCACTGAAACCTTCCGCCAACAACTGACACAAAGGCACACCAATGCACATCAGAGAAATGCGTGGTGTTTTTATTTTTTTATTTCATGACTCTGTCTGACACTGGGTTTGAACCCAGGTCCTTCGGTTTGTAGTCAACGTGCTTACTACCTGAGCCAACGCCACCCTCAAAGTAAATGAATAAAAATAACTTAATTGGGGAATGCAAACGGTGTCCTATTAAGTCATATTGTCTTAACATTTTTAAAAAATTGTTGTTGTGCTTCAAACAAAAAAGTCATCAAATAATAAGTTTTTTTAAGGTATGTTTATTGTTTTGTCATATCCAAACAGTAGAAATTTGACAGAGAATGTGAGAGAAATTACATATTGCTCGTCATATTTTTTCATTTTATTATTTTAAAACATATAATTTTATGACCACTATTTGAATACCCCAAATATATATATTAATAAATCAAACTAAACGGCATCATAAATTTTTGTAGAAAATTCAACATTAAGAAACCGCAAATAGAATCGATACTAAAAAAATATAAATAAAAGGAAAATAAAAAAGAATGATACCAATTATTTTCAAATAAAATGGAAACAACCAGATCATTTATTGCAGACAAATATCAAAACTGGCACGTCAGGCTTAATGTTTTTAGTAGCCCATGACAAGCGTAACCCGCCCTATTTGATACATCCCTATAAAAAACAGTCCCACATACCATATCACCTAATCAATGAACGTGTCGTGCATATTGGACTTGTTAAGGATGTGCAACAAAACGGTGGTGTTAGACATATTCGAAACTCTGATGAAGTTGCGGTTTGCCCATTTTGCTGAAAACATCAAAGACAGCGTTAAGAAAAATGCTAAATACTTTAAGCAAAACGAAAATTATTTAAACAATTTTTTTTTTAATTTTTAACATTCTTCTTTTTAGGAAGCACAATTCAGTTAAGTAAACACAAAACGAAAATTATTTTAACAATTTTGTATTATGGCGCGCAAATTTATGTAAACAAATAACAAAACGTAAACAAATTTCAACATTCTGGGAGATAATTAAATAAAATCATCTGTTTTTATTATGCCTTGATACAAACGAAGAACAATAATTAATAAAGAAAATAATTTTTTTTATTAATGGTGGTTTGGGTTTTTTGTTTAATTTTCTTTACTTTAAAACAGAACGTCAAAGCAGAATTAGTTTATACGTTCTGTTTTGTTACGAACCAGCAGTTTTGTTTCGGTTCAATTAAAAATCGGTATGTGCAGTTTGTTTGTTACTTTTTCGTTCTGTTCTGTTCTGTTGCGGACTATTCTGAAGAAAATAGAATACAACGGTAAGTGACAGCCAAGAGTGGGCGTGTATTAGTATTTTGTGGTGCGAAATATATATTTCAATAATAATATTAAAAATTTTTTTTAAAGTCAGAAAATACTATTTTAATTCAAATTTTTAAAAATGTATATATTTTTCTCAAATAAAAAAAATTTTGCCAACATTTAATATATGCATTCCTATAATTACATCGTCCACATTCACAAGTTCTGACACAGAACAAGTAAGTAAGAAATATTTTATACAGAAAGGAATGGCACAGAACGGCAACGAGAGGTAAAAACTAATGAAGCCTTTAAAAAAATGAAAACAAAATTGTGAGTGAGAATTTATATTGAAAACAAAAACCATTTTTCGTATTTTACTGTTGTTTTCAATAATAATTCTCACTCACAATTTTGTTTTCATTTTATAAAAACTATTGGAAAAAAACTTTTCAAATGATATACTACTTTCTTTGTTCCATGAAATTTCGTGAACGTTTTTACATTGGTATCAAAGTTGCACTGAAATAACATACTTGGAAGCGCTTTCCATTAATTAAGTTTAACTTAAAGAGTGCCTTGGGCACCTCTTAATTAACTACAAAAACAAAAATTAGAAACTGTAGGAAAAATGAATTACATATATCGCTAATGTATATATTTTTTTAAGAGCAAACACAAAATGCAAAACCATTTTATCTTGTCTGCAAAACACCCAGGGTCTAGGCAGGAATCAAACCAGCGACACCCAAACTAATAGTCTAGTACACTATCTACTACTCTACGGGGGCTCTCATATAGGACAGGCAGTACAAAAAAAATAGTATAAACTTTCCAATTTTATCACTAGATATTTGCATGAAATTTTTCCACATTATAAAGAACGATATGATAATTGATTATATACTTAAAATGTGGCACTTTGAACTTCTCAAAATATACAATTAAAAAATAGACCACTTGACTCTAGTTCCGAAACAAAATTTACAAAGCCAATGAAGAACTAATACTATTCAAAATGAAGTCATAGCATTTAAAAAATTTGTAAATGCCAATAAATGAACGAAAGAAATATCTAGTATGAAAATATTCAAAAGTTAGTAAGACTTATTGCAAATAAAATAAATAAGCAAAAATGGCAAAAAGTTAAATGCGAGTTTTAAAAAAACTTTTATAACAACGATCACGATGACGATGATTGTTTATTTTCTAAAGTTATAAAAATAGTAAGTACGGGAGTGTTGCAATGTTTTAGTACATTAAGTGTGTAAAAATTATATATTTGTTGCTCTTTTTGTAATGAATTCTTTACAATTTTACACAAGATTATTAAAGAATCTGTATGATTGTGTGTAAATGTTTGCCAACTACTTGAAAGATGTCTAAGAACTCTTGAAGTTTGCTAATGAAAAAAGTTTGCATCAAAAACGTTTCCGAACGATTCCGGTCTCTTGCATGTTTTTTTTTTAACTTTGCTCATTTTTCAAAGGCAAGGCCACACGGAGCAAATCTTCGATGCAAATATTCATTTATAAAATTTTTCTACTAAAATATATTTTCTTACGACTTTGCTTTCTCCTTAAAAAAACTATATATCATATATTAATGAAGGAAAATTTATCTAAAATAATGGCAACGGCCCATCTGACAATGTGCTCACAAATAAGCCAATAGGAAATTTAAAATAAATATATGTTACCCTCACTCGACTAAGAGTTGCTTAATTAACCGAAAAGCTCAAATCGATTAAGGAAAATTTATTCCAGTAATTATCGTAGAATAATCGAATAGTTCGAATAAATATTGTAGTTTTCCTACTATCGAATACGTGCAGCCTAGGTCACAACTATCAATTTAAGTGAATTTTGATAAGCAGTATGTGGGAAAAACTTGACAGAAAAACTTGACAGAAAAACTTGACAGAAAAACTTGACAGAAAAACTTGAATGTGTGGCTGCATGAACAGCAACCTGCAGTCCTGTAGCCGTGTAGTCGTGAATATAATTAATTTCATATAAACACATGTTTTCTATTTCTGACAGGTTGTAGTCGGTAGCCTGCTGTCGTGAATGTGTTTATAGCTTTAGATTACAAGATTATGTTTCAAAAATGTTTAAATTTAAATTTCGTTCTCGATCTTTTAACATAATTTTAAAATTATTTTTAAAGAAATATTTCACGTAAAATCTAAAAAACAAACAAAACTAGTATGGTTGCACAGTTTTAAAGAAAACTGTCAAAATCCGTAGATATTGTAAATGTCAAGAAAAAATTAGAGAATGGCACAAACATCTTCCTATTGTGACTCAGATGTTGTTTTAAGCGAAACTATGTACCTACAACTGAGGTAAGTAAGAATATTGAAGTACATAATTGCATTTGAATTACGGACTGGATTACAAATATGAGAATTAATCACGAATAAATCTGCAATGGAAACATACTATTATGTCTTTTCTATTTCTATATATTTTTAACAACCAAAGGCAGCAGTTGTTATTTCTAAAATTATTTCATGTTCCTATTGGGTCTCAATTACAATCCATATTTTAGCAAAACTTAAGACTTTGTAAGACTGTTCGCAACGTTAATTGTTTTCACTATGTACGAAGAAGGATTTTGCAAATTCTTGCTTCTTATTATTTTTTCTATTAGTTTTCAATAAAAAAAAATCTATATAAAACAATAAAAATAATAAAAACAAATAACTTGAAAAGGAATTAAAGTCTTGCTGATTTGCCCGGAAATGGTTGAGTGAATATATTCTTAAAATACACAAAAGTTAGCTAGTGAAGATGTGTATGCTTCTTAAATATGTAGTTCATATAAGAGAGTGTGCTTGTTCAAGTAGTTAAATGAATGAATGAATGAATGTGCACAATGGGATTAGATAGATGTGTATGTAAAATATCCTTTGTACATATGTATGTGTTTACTTATGCTTACATAAGCTTTACGAGTTAAGTAATGTGTGTGTTTGGCGCCAATACCAAATCGAAAATGAACTTCCGTCTAGTGTTTTAGTTTAGAAATATTTTGAAATGAATAACGTGCTTAATCACTAAATGATATGAGAAAATAAATTTATATGTTTTATTAGCTTCAAATGTAGAAAAAACAACGCAAAAGCGAGCAAATAATTCTTGGTAAAACTTTAATAGTTCTTGACAGTCAATGTTCAACTTGTTAACGAGAACTAAGAAAAAAAAAATAACAAACTGATTGTAAGCGAAAAAGAAGAAAACGAAAATAATGGTAATTAACTTTAATGTGTTTGTAAGTAATGGAATTTTTAATTTCACTATAAAGATATTTTCGAATAGATTTGTTTTTTTTTTCATTTATTTTTTCAACTAAGACTATCGTGAAATCATTGAAATGGATTAGCAAAATTTTAAAAATATTTGGCCTGTCCTGTAATTTTATGCCATGATTCTTTGCTTATTTTTTATTTTTTTTTTGTATTTTTTTAAATGTATAATAGGGTCTTCCAATAAAAGGTTTGATTTTGAACACTTTTAAGCAAAATCATCAGATATTTATTAATTTGTGAAAAGGAGGGTATGCCATTGATAAAAAAACTTATGGAGTTATTTTTGACACAAAATTAAGTTTTTCTAGTCATATTGATTATATTGTCTCTAAAGCTTATAGTATGCTTGGTTTTATAAGAAGAAATTCAAGAGAGTTTAAAGACGCTTATACTCTAAAATCTTTGTATGTATCTCTGGTCAGAAGTGTCTTAGAATACTGCTCAATTGTGTGGAATCCATATTACACATTTTATTCGAATCGTATTGAGCGTGTTCAAAAGCTATTCACCAGAACTGCTTTAAAGTTAATATGGCCTTATGACCTACCATCATATGATATCAGGAGAAAGTTTATTGGTCTTCAAGCGTTGAGCGATCGTAGATCCTACTTATCGATAATGTTTACCTATAATGTTTTATCACGGCATATAAATTGTCCTGAAATTTTAAATTTATTCTCTTTATATAGCCCCCCAAGAATTTTGCGAAATAATCGTATGTTTGAGGAAGATATTCACAGAACAAACTACTCATTAAATGAGCCTATTGCAAGATGCTTACATCTATGTAATATCTTTACTCCAATCTTTATTTAAATATTATAATTAGTTAATAGTAATCTGTAAGAATTTAATTCTGTAGATGAAATGAAATAAATAAATAAATAAATAAATAGAAGATAATACCAGTAGCGCATACGTTCACAGGACATATTTTCCATCAATATTACGCAAATTTGTCTCAGTATGTGCTGAATATATTCACAAATTCCATCTTTGAGAATTTATTGAATCGATTGAGGTCCATTGGCATAGACCTCGTTTTCTACGTAGCCCCAAAAAAATAAGTCTAAAAGTATTAAATCACAAGACCTCGGTGGTCAGTTGTGATCGCTTCTTCGAGAAGTCAATGACACGGTTTGGAAAACTCTCACGCAAAAGAGCGGTGCTTGTGCCGCACTTAGTGCTGTATTGTTGAAAATAAACGAAATCTAATATATTTCAATTCCGGCCGTAAAAATTTTCCTAATTATAAATATCGACGAGAAATCGATGGCACAAAGAAGAGCAGAGGTGACACGAAAGCTGCAGAAAAATATTAATTTAAGCAATAACAATGTTAATGGTAATATAACATTAAAACTAAAATAAAATAAGAATTATTTCATGATCTATAGAAGAAGTAAATTCCATTAAAATTCATCATATCTTACTTACAATATACTTTAATTTTGTTTTCTTTATTTTTCTTATTCCTACATTATCTTACTATCTCTTTTTAACAGAAAGTAAAGGGGGGAAAAAGCTGATTTGCACCAAAACATAACCTCAAAGTTTCATCTCTGGTCGAACCTGTGACTATGAGCTACAACAGCAATTCTAATTTCTCAGCTGCTCTTGAGCAACGTGCACGAGTTCGGCTCTTAACACATCTTTAAATTGTCTCAACAGCTCAAATTTGTCCACTAGTTTCACAATTACTGGCCGAGAAAGTGCTTCACGACGACCTGTCAATTCTTTGGTTTTGCGAAATGAGACCGCGAAATTTTCACACTTTTTTGTAGTAAATTTTAACACCTTTAATGTGTTTTTGAAGCATATATCATTCTATTTTGATTAACAGTGTAGTTTAAAATACTAAAAAGTGTAGTTTCTAGTTGCCATGTGTCAAATAGTTGCAGATTGAGAGTCACAGCAAATGCTAAAATAGCGGTCTATTGAAAATTAATCGTCGTATTGGAATTTAATTTTTTTATGATTTTATGACATTCTGTGCGATCATACATAATAGCAAAAATAATGAAACTTACAACTTTTGTCAATATTTTTCCCGGTAATTCGATAAAATAAATGGGTTCAATCGTGCTTACTTACTTTACATGTATTTGTTAATCTTCTCAACAGCTTCAAATATACTTACGGAGTTGTGGCAAACAAAAACATTTTATACAAAATTAAAAACTTTTTTTATTTATAATTTATGTTCAACGCAATTACAATTGAATAAACTTTTATTTTATTTATTTAAGAAATTTTTAGTTTAAACACAACTCACTTATATATTTTTTATTGGAGACATTTAAATTTTAATAACACGAGTGAGTTTTCTTTAAATGTTTTTCAGTTTTTCCACATCATCCATCAATATCATAAAAATCTGCATTAATATAGTCATGGTCGTGGTCATTATGAAGTGTTTTCATTTATATTTTTCCATGCAGTGAAAATAACAGGAAAAACTAAAACAAAGCGAAGGATATAATCCGTACAATAAATTAAAAACGGAAAAACGGAAAAATGGATTTTTTTTCTATAAAACTTAAAAAGTAAAGTAAACAAACTAATTAGTGCAACTACTTACTTAGTTACTTACTTACTTACAGTAGCGCGCACCAGTCAACAACCTAAAACAAAATAATTTTAGTCGCTATAACGAAACCTTGTTACGTTTTCATTTGAACAACTAATATTTTGTTTAGAAATTTTAAAGCTTCTCAACGTTTAATGAAAGTTGTACCATTTTCATCACTAATACTTAATGCAAACTAATGTAATACTAATACTAAAAGTTTGACACTTTTCAAAAACATGCTTTAATTACCAACGAAGTGCAGGCTTATAGAAGAATCTTATTGAAACTAAATAATATTTTCTATCCTAAATTATCAATATTGGTGTCGCAAAAAAAGGGCAAACCAGTCTTTGTCATCATATCATGCTAAGCCCAAAAGTATGACGATAATTTAGTTCGCAGCAACTCATCCTTCAATATCTTCAAAATGTTTAACAAAAATTCCTTTTTAGCAAAATATATACTAAAGATTAGAAAATTTATCCTGTTCAATTGTATTATAAACTATCGGACAGCGTAATAAATAGTTTTTGTGGTACATACTATGTGTCCCTTTTTGGCAAAATTTGTGTTGTTATCATAAAGCGAGAGACTGCAAATTCAACGATATTGCACAAAATTGAGAGACACTGTGGGTTGAAAAAAGAGTTGGGATACCCAGCTCCTAGAAAGACAAATACATCAATGACGGTTCTGAAAAGAACAAAAAAAAAGAGCCTCTAATAGTAAAGGCTGACTGTTTAAACTGTTTTGTCTACGAACGAAGTGATCTAAAGGACATCTCCCAACTAGGGTACACCACAATAACGGATAAACTCATTATAGTAGCCCAGAAAATTGTTTAAATATAAACCACTGTTAAAGAGTCAACTTATCAAAAAATGTCTAAATTTTTTCTTCTTTTTTTTCATTGCGTTTGTCCACGATTTTTTATTGTAATTACGAGTTAAATGAGGCCAACGGCTGAAAGTCTTCTAGCTCTATACAAATATACTTAAATATATTTAGCACAGCGTGTATATATTTTTTTAGTAGCTTCATTATTTTTCTTCCTTGGCATCTTTATTTTCGTCTCTCTTTGTTAGAATATTAAACCACATCAAAAATGAATTTGCAACATTTACCACAATAGATTTTTACTGTTTTTCTTTTTTTAATTTGCTTGTTGCAAGTAAAACTCTCTACTGTCGTTGCATATCTACCGAGCCAAACGACAAACAGAAAAGGAGTAGAAGGAAGTGGTAAAGAAACAGCAGAACGGTTCAGTGGAAAACATCCACTGCAGACTAAATTATGATGTTGCATATTAAAGGAGTATTTTTTATGTAAATGTTGTGTATCCTTTTTTACACAGATAACTGCACGACATTTATTTTGAAGAAGACGAGCATAAAACACTAAAGGTTTTTTCTTTTAAAAGTAAAATGTGTACTTTGATTGTATTCATTTTAATTGTTAAAAGTTAATTGCGCTTAAAAATTTTGGTGTTTTCTTAATAGTCTAAAGTGCACGCAAAGAAAAACATGTTTGGAGCAACCATAATCAGAGATCAACATAAACTAATTGCGTTATATGTTGGCACTAGAATTATAATATGATTGAATTATATGCTGAAATCTGATGTTGTAATTTTAAAACAAATGGGGACCATATTGTTGTTTAAAGTTCTTAGTAATGATATAGTATAATATTATTATAATGATATACAAGCATACTATGGCAAAAAATCATTAAAATATGGTTAAATGTTGATATTAAATATAATTAACATATTATATATTCGAGCAGCCAGTATAGCAAGTTTTAGTCTAACAAAAATATTTGCTCGACTATGGTTAAATCTTAAAAAAAAAAATGAGAATTGTAGCGTTCTTTACTACATAAAACCGATATGCTTAGTGCTACGTATTCAGTCTCTATGAGTGTATATGAGCTGAATAAATATATAAATGTTTTTGATCATAATTTGATAACAAATAACATTATTTTTTTGTGCAGCCCAGCCACAGCGCAGTTGTTTGGTTGTTATGGTACTCATATTTATTAAATGACAAATTCAAACTTATCTATCATGACTATGGTGATGTTTAATATACAGAAAGCAACAATAGATGGCATGCTTTAACAGCACGATGCTTACTCCAACCATAATTTTTTTGTCTCAATCATGTCTAGCATATATTTTTCTGTGTGTAAAGCTAATGACATAATAATTGCTTATATAGATAGAAGTTTATTGATTGAAAACATTTATAAGAATGTCGTTTTTTGCCTTCACAAACTCGTGACGATTTTTTTAGGATGTTAATTTTGATTTTTGTGATATCTTCCAACTTCATTAAAAAACTCTAAATATAGACAATACTCGTAACTGATGCTTTGGAAATAGTCATCAGATCACTAATTTAAAAGTCAAGTTTTTTAATAAAATTCCTAAAAGTCTCGAACAGTGCAGATAGTCTAGGTAATTGCACAACTACAACAATATGAAAACAAAATGTATTTTTTTATTTTTTTTTCATACAAAAAATTCTGGACAACAGCAGTACTGTTTCCAGTTTTAGCTAATGCGATTACCTGGTATCAATGTGCTTTGTATCGCTTTGTATGGAATATAAAAATTATATTAAATTGTGAGCCTTAATTTCTATTATTAAAACTATATAACATTTTCAGATGAACATAAATTCCGATTTTTTGCCACAACTTGAAACAATTCTTCATTTTTAGAGCCAACATATTAAATTATCGGAGCATATCTGTTGCTAATAGGATATATGGACCTTAACCGGATCCTTGTAGTGCTGTGATGCTAAAATCAGTTGTTAACTCTTATCGTTATTGTAGTCAAAATTTAATTTCAAATAATTATGACATATTGGAATGAGAAGTAAGTGTCCTCACACTAATTGAGGTAGACATCAACTTCCACCAATTGTTCTCAAACATAAAAATTTCTATAACTTTACTGCTTTTTTATCTACTTTTGAAACATTTTTCATAAATATCATAAATACGTAAACATTTTCCTCCATATAAAAGTAATAAAATATTATTTAAAAATATATAAAACATTTAAGTATTTTATCCGCAGAGTCATTATTGGCGCTGCACGTTTTCATCCTCTTGTTATGTATGAAATACTAATTTAATGCATAAAATGTGTAACTTAAAATGCACAGTAATTTCGATAAATCGTGACATTTTTACTAATAAGGTGATTAACTTTAAAAAAAATATATATAAATTTATAATATTTTTATTAAACATTGAACGTAACAAAAAGACAATTTTTCAAAACACATTAACTTTTCATTAATTCACAAATATTTTGAAAGAGATTTTGTAGAATTTTATTCACATTTAACATGAAATGATTTTTAATTTGTCATAATATATATTTTTAATAACCTTACAGTTAAATTATGTGGCGAAGCCTAAAAGTACGGCTCCAAATAGTTTTCCAATAATTTCGAATTAACACAACTTTTTTATGGAATTTTTTTATTTCTTTATGAAAACATGTTTTATTAAAAAACATGCAACAATATTTGGTCAATTTTGAGAGGAAAGATATAACAGATGAATAGAGAGAACTGAAACTTTATGTAATATTTCGAACATAACAATATCTCCGTCATCAAAGCAACATCATATCTATATCCTTTCTTATATTAAATAAAAGATTGAACGACACAAAAATACCTCCGCTATGCCACAAAATCACCTCAAAAAACGTTTTGTTCTACTGAGTTAACAGAATTCAACTTCTTGTAAAATAAATTGTGACATCTCTAAAAGTTGTGCATCTAAAATATTTTTTCGAGTAAATTTTATTTATTTTTAAGTTTTAGTAGTTTGGTTAAAATCGTTGCTTTTACCAAAAAGCTCTATATTTTTTAAGAGATGCTGTAAACGATCTTTTAATATAAAATATAGTTTTATTTAAATTTATAAAAACTAGCTTTTCATCTACATCCACATAAGAAGACACATGGTACAAATTAGTGTCACTTATATAAATATTCCCAGAAGAAAATACATTTAAAGAATTATTTCCATTTCGATATCATATTATTCTGTAAAAAGCAATAAAAAAGGAAAAACTCTTGCAATAACAAGCCATTGCAAAAATCATTAGAAATGACTTCAATTTGCACTTTTTGCGAACTCAAAATTCTGCATTTTCTTAACTTACTGGGTAGTTTCTAATGGCCTTATTCACAAACGATTAATAAAGTTAATGTGTGCATTAAAACTGGTTTCCACATATAAAAATCCAACATTGAACTTACTATAACTCTATTAATCGTTTGTGAATATGGCCATTAATAATCAAAAATCGAGCTCATATTTAACTATCAAAGTCCCACAATCAGGTCAAGGTTAGATCTTGTAGAATGCTTAGATGCCTAAAATAAAAATACGTAAAAATAAGATTAACATTTTAACACTGAAATTTGAATACAAAAAAAAATTTGAATTAGAAAATTGTATGTGAAAGAAGGAAGTTGCAGGTTGGACAAATATTGAAGAAGCTATTACTAAAAACCTAATGATATGGATTTTTGGACAACTCTGAACTTTGAAACGATTAATCAATAAAATATCAAAAAATTTCGATCGAGTTATCAACAAAATTTAAAAAATTTATTAGAAAGTTTTTCGATGGGTGCGATGAAAAATAATTTTTTATTCAAACTGACCGATTTGGCGTGTAGTGCCCCAAATTTATCGCAATAGAAATACATATATATAAATATGTATCTCTATTCAACTTCTTTTACAACCAACACTAAAAAAAATTAAATATTTTGTCTTCATATCATATTAAATTAATATTCAGAACACAGTAGAGTAAAGTTGGACTTCTAAAACAAAAGTCTCTTAGACTTTTCCTTTTAAAAGCTATTACGATGCTTTGAGATAATATTAATAAGTTAATTTTGGGCGGGCGGAATTAAAGAATTTGTGTTCAAGCCGTAATATTCAAGGAGCATTATCCAAACTTTTCATTACATAGCATCTTTGAATTATAATTGTAAGTTTTCTATGTGCTGGAAAGTTACTAATACAACGAAAAAACCAAAAATATGAGATTAATTACTACCCCCTTGCTCTCCAACAAATTACTAAGCGAACGCGTTTCACTCCATTCACAATCTTGACGAAACAAAAACTGTGGCTCTAGATATTTCCTTGGCTTTTGGTAGAGTGTGTCATGGCCACTTATGTCAAAACTTGTTGTGTTGATGATGATTCCACACGATTTACATCTACCTCTCTTAGGGATCGCACCACCCGAGTTGCTGGATATGAAGTTTAATAAAACGAGTTCAAGATTGTATCAGGGACAACACAAGTCGTTTCTCCTAACCAATTCGATATTTTTTTAAATGACCTTCCATGTCAAACTTTTAGCAGCATTTTTTATTCGTTCATTTAGTATCGCCTTAAATCGCTGATGTAAAAGAAAGTCAACGTTCAATAAAATGGTATAATCAACTAACCCAAATCAAGCTTTATATTTTTAATAAATATTTCTGAAAATATTCTAAATTACGAAACTTTCAATTGATAATTAGCATCGTAAGCAGAAAGTGAGACAAATAAATTAAATAAATTAAAATATTTAGTTCTCGAAAAATTTAAAATGTTGTGTAGAGTAATCCAAATGAAAAGATAATGGTTTCAAATTCAGTTCCAAAAAACAGCCAAATTTTTTTTAATTTATTTTTATTTATTTTGTCTATATAATATAATATTATAATATAATATCCTTACATAGAGTTAAATAATGTAATTATATATAGTAAATACAAATAAAATTCAAAATTATTGAACATTTAACAGGACGATAATTTTAATTTTAATAACTTTTACATTTAAAGAAAATTCTATAGTTTTATAAAATTTATTAAATTGACTGCACATTCTTGTAAATGGATCAGCATTTGCGTAATTTGATCTGAGGAATTTAATTGCTAGCAATTCAAAGTGTCGAGCAGGAAGATAGAACAAATATCACCATCAATTAAATTTAATGTAAACGACAGATATTGATTATGATAGTGATTTATTGTTGTATAAATGTAAAATACCATTTGTAGTGTAATAATTTGTAAAACTTAACGTTTATGGTGCGAAAAAGAGGTTTTGTTTTCAATTTAATTTAATATACATATACATTTTTTTCAGACGTTAAAGTGGAGTGAGCCACAGAATATTGCCGCACATACTCGTATACGCTTGCGTAGTTGCGAACAAATTTTAGTATGGGATGATAAAAAT
Source organism: Gymnocheta viridis (assembly GCA_956483585.1). Taxonomy (NCBI): domain Eukaryota; kingdom Metazoa; phylum Arthropoda; class Insecta; order Diptera; family Tachinidae; genus Gymnocheta; species Gymnocheta viridis. The sequence continues at coordinate 123,019,108 of OY101440.1, forward strand.
GTGGTTTGGTCACTCTATAGAATGATATCTGTCATCGACGAATTCTCTAAATTCCTGATATTGAAGCGATTGGACATTCACAAAAAAAAAATATTCACAACGTTCTGCCGTCTATGTTGGATTTACTTATAATTTTCCCTACTCTTTTGAATAGAATATCCTGTTCAAAACATTTTTAATAAATTAATACGAGTTTAAGCTTTATAAAAAATGTTTGGGTTAAAATCCAATAAACTTTATTACAATGTCCTTAAACTTTTACTGAGATTAATTGTCAACAGCGCATTTAAAATTTTTACAAATTGGTCTTTATAAATGAAATTTTTGTACTTATGCATATGGATACTCATACCACCACGTTGCTAACCTTTCTTAATAGCGATTCGTTATATGATTTTAGAAAACATTTAAATTGCCACATCAGTTGTAATAATCGTATCTGTATTTCTATCAGGCATATCCACACACAACAAACAAAATGCACCGAAAACAACACATGAGAATGGAAGTGCTTGAAACTATACATCCATGCATACATATGTACATATAGCACATGTGTGAATGTGCACTTTTTTATGACACAGCTGTCGCCGCTGTTCGTGCATTCGTTCCAATTCACCAATAATACCATAAAAACCTCATACAATTACTAAGTTAAAAAATGCATATTTTTCATATTATAGAAATAGAATTTGATTCTTTAACCACAAACTGCAAAATACAAAAACCCATATGCTCGCTCACACGAACACAACAGTACACTGATGAACACACGCATACACAAAGAAAGTAAGTGTGAGCATGTGGAAGGAAACTGAATAAAAACTGCATTCACATCCAACGGAAATAGCATCGCACGAAATTTATTACCACTCTTGAGAGCCATAAAAAGGAAATTGTATACAATATACGTTTATTTGTGCTTTTTTTCGTCGCTCCTTATTTTTATTTTAAAATATGTTAGAGTTTTTTGCGATGCAAGGATACAGACGTGTAACTACAAATAAGTAGTTTTACATTTTCAAAGACTGAGAGCGGTAAAAATAATGAGGAGCGAAACCTTATGCAAGGCCTTTTCTTTAATAGAGACAAGTTTTACAGAAAATGAATGTCATTACTTTTTCAAGATGACTTTTTGTGTCTAAGTTTCTGCAAATTGGATTCAATTAAATAAATCTTTGGTTTTGTTTCTGTACACACAGAATTCGTTTCCTTTATTTAGGAAGAGCAATCAAAATGTTGTTGGCTTAAAAAAAATATCAATATTACATAAAATAACCCTGCTATTAGCTTAGGTCGATAGTCCTGTACGTACTCGAACCACAATTTGTAAAAATAGATCTACTAAAAAAGCTTCAGTTGTATTCCTTGCATGAGCATAACAAAAATAAACAACATTTTTTTTAGTATCATTCTAGCTTTCAACAAACCGTAGTTATACTGCATAATTGAAATAACAGCCAGTATATTTAAAAGTCTAAGGCACATAAATTATGATTTCTCAAGACAAACCCGGTTTTGCCAATACATCAAGAGAGTAAAATATTTTATTCTCTTTGTGTTTAATGTAGAAACAATATCAATACACTCGAACAGTAACTTTTCGTTAGGAAACATCTTGCATTTGTCACCAACTAAACCCTTCGAAGGACAACACTATGCAAAAGTAATAGATTTTGTTGATGTAAAGTTTCAGAAATAGAACAGGTATTGATTACAAACAGTTCACGTACCTTATTTTTTGGCAGGTTTTGTTCCTTCTAGAGAAGTTAAGGTTTTCCTTTATGAGTCAGGTTGATAATAACAGTCTGTGGTAATCAATGGTCTTTGACAGTTTCTGCCAAATCGTATAATACACATTCAGTGATAAATTATCATTATCAGAAAGAGTGCACGTCAACGTAAACATAATACATTGAGCATGATTATAGGACTCATTAGTTTTTACTTTTTGTTGCCGTTCTGTGTCGTTATTTCCTGTAGGAAATATTTTTGAATTATTTGTTCTGTAAAAGGAATCAGCTGTTTTGAAAAACAAAAAAATGCGTTGGAATTTTTCGTAAAGTTTTTTTTAATACACAAAAAGAAACAAATTAATAAATAAAAAATTAGTATTTTGTTAGATTCTGACTCTGAACTTTCGGATGTGACCGATGTAGTTGCTTTACAGAATTTTTTAAAAGTTTGTACTGCTTCCACAAACATTTTGTCAGTATCATCAATTGCTTTTTGTTTTTCTGCCCTTTTGTTGCTTCAGAAACGGGGTATAATTTGCTTAGATGTGTTGATGTGGTCAGCAGTAACCACTCATGAATTTCTAATTGTTCTGCTTCTGTATCCAAGAAACTTGTGTTTGGTATTGGCGTCTCAGGAGTCAAGGGTTGAACTATTTTGAAACTCTTATCATTGGATGTGCATTCATTTTCTTCAACAATATTTGCCGTATAACGTTTTTACATATACATATGTATGTATGCATATGTAAATGAAATCGAATTAAAAAAAATTATATGGGGTGTCAAAAACTCTTACTGGATTATCAAATGCCAAAGTTGTACCACTATCGACTCTAAGACTAAAATAATTAGCATTTCATATTCCATTGTTTTTTATTTTAAAAAATATATAAATATTTTCAAAATCTTAAATTGAAACAAAATTTTCTGACTTTTAACAAAAAAAATTTTAATATTTTCACCACAACAAACTGTCACTTAACGTTCTAATCTCTTTTCTACAGAATAGTCCGCAACAGAACAGAACGAAATAGTAACAACGAACCACGCATACAGATTTTCAATTGAACAGAAACAAAACAGCTGATTCGGAACAGAACAGAACGTACAAACTAATTCTGCCTTAGAATTGAATGTCCAAGGCACAAGCTCACGGTCTTTAGTGAACTAATGATGGTGGTGTAACCAATGACACTTATATGATAAGTCATTAGTTAATTATAGGCTGTAAATATTGGCCTAAATAAGCCTTCGAGAAGGCCTGCTTATTTAATATTTCGTAATCTTTTATATCTGTACACACGGTGGGCTAAGAAGTGCAATTGAGATTTGAAGTTTCATGAAACCAAAAGTCCAATTGCAGCATTTCCAAATAGGAACAAGTAATTTCAACAAAATTTCGAAGGAACACCCAAAATCTATAAATCGCAAAATTAACCAATATATAAAAAAATAAAAGTCGCAATTTTTCCCAAAAACTTATATTGGAAATATTCAGAAAAATATTATTTTATATTAGTTGGATACAGACACATTGAAATTGAATATTGTGGGATACAACTACATTCCTATGCGCACTTCCTAGTTGCTAAAGCGGATTATTAGGTTTTACCCAAATATTTATTAAGACAACTAGAAATATTTTATTAAATCTTCAGTAAAACAATTGAAAAGTTTAAATAATATCAAAGCAAGAACTGAATAATCTCAATCAATGATTTTTACCTTCTTAATTTATATTTATTACGTAGGCTGACTTTCTTTTAAGTCAATATGTTCCTAATAAAATAATTAATATTTTACTGAATATGTGAAATATTAATTTTTGGGAAAAAGCACGATTACAAATTTAAAAATTAAAATTTTTAACAATTCCCATAAAAAACACAAATTAATATTGTTAAACAAATTGCAAAACATTATGGTCAGCAGTGGTGAAACATATAGGAGTTAGAATATTTTACAACAATATTTTAAGGTCTGCAAGAATATATTACAGAAGATTTACATACAGTTAACGAAGCGATGGAAGTAGGAGTAGCCTAACCCACTGATCTTGAAAATGACACCATATATCGATAGAGTGCAGCTGAAATTCTGAATCGAAATTTATTTGTATTTCGATGTTTTTTACATTAATGCATTCATCGCTTCAAATATCGTTGATATGATAAAAGAGTTTGTCGTTTTCTAATAAAACTTACGCAATTTACAGCCAAAGTATTTATTTAAAATTGAAGTTCTTAAGTTCGAAGCCTAATTCATATCAAAACACAGTAAAAACATTCAACAGGACCAAAACACAACAATCCTAAAATTTTCTAACTAAATAATTCTAAAATTAACTGCCATGTTTTCTTATTTATTTATGATTTTTACTTTTCCTAAAAAAATATATATATTTTTTCTGCTAACTTTTTTTAAATCTGTTCTATCGTTTTGCCAAAAAAATTTTTTGTAGAATTACGGCATTTCGTGACGGAGCTCTTTCTTACACTAGTCTGATTTATTGTTAGCCTGGCCCTTTCTACATATTCTATTTTTTTCCTTTTAACCTGGAGATATAAAACTTCCTTTAAATTAATTTTTAGGCTCATTCGTATAAAATTTAGCCTTAAAAATAAAAATAAGGATACATTTATTTTCATTTATCTCTGTTTGTATTTCCACTCATTTTGGAATTTTCACCATAATTTAAAATCAGAAAAAGGAAAAAAGTGTTTTCCATAAAGTGTTGCGGTGTATTTTTTAAGATTAACTGCCAGTAGTGGGATTGGACTTTATCCTTTTCATTTTCTATTGAATATCTATTTAATTAAGATGTTGGAATGAAAAAATTTTTGAGCACAAATCGAATATAAAAGAAAAATAATCTGGATAACAAATTGAAAACGTCATAATTGTATTCAATAGACAAAAAATTTTGCAAAGTCTTAAATTTTCTAAAAGCGTTCATGAAATCATGTTAAAACTTTGTATTAAGATATAAGAATTTTTTTTGCAAGATTTCGTAAAAACAACGACTGGTTTACAGAAAGTTTAAAATTGTAGAAAATTTAAACTAAAACTTTTTATACTTTTTCAACTTTAATTTCGAGCGATCTTGCTTGTTGAGACTTTTTTAATGCCGATCTTGAAACTTTATCACTGCCGCACCTGAAAACTCTACTTAAAACATTTTTCCTCTCCACTGTCACTGTAGTGCAGTGGAATGGAGGGACTTGGAATTGGTGTTAGCAATTGTAAATATAATATCATTTTGTGTATTTCTAACCTCAGTTGTATTTAAATGTAAGTAGATGAGTGTGTATTTTCTGTTACGTATAAAATAATTGTCGCTTCTTTTAGTCTTAACATTAATACTAATATATTTCCTCCGTTTTGGCAAAAGATATTACATCAAGTTTCTTTGAATCATTTGGATTTATGCTTTAGCATAAATTTAGTGAAAAGTTGTTTTATGAAACTGTTTATCACAATTACGATATTTAATTTACTAAACTGTTACTTCTCAAAGAAAATTTTTAAGAAATACAAAGTTTTCTTTACGATTCATTGAGAAATTTTCTATACTTTACTTAAGTAGTTCATTTTTGTAGTTTAATAAAATGCGGTTTTCAAAGGGATATAACGAATTATATTGTAGTGGGAAATTACAACGAATTAATTTTTATCATACAGTCTAGTTAATTTTCACATTTTTATCATGATAAAAGCAAGAACTGGTCATATTTCGAAATTTTAAAAAAGTACTATTTGTAGTTGTTGGACTGTTTAAGAGATGAAGGCACTGGTCACTGAAGAGTACCAACACCAATTGATACTGGTGTATACTCTGCTTAAAACCCATTTAATGTGCCTACTTTTTAGCAAAGGCGCCACAACACTGATCTAAAAACTAACACAACGCGCAATATCAGAGTTGTAAAAATTAAGCTTTCTCACTTTCACAATCTGTCCTCTCTTACTATCTCTTTCCCAAAGAAGGTAGCACACCTACTGGTTATTAGACATACTAATTGACTGAGTGTTACTTCTCTTTAAAAAAAATATAAAAACGGCGAAAATTTTCCCATTGGACTTTGACAATATAATATGTGCTTAATATGACAACTTTTGAAAATACATGGTAAACTGTGCGGAAGTATGTTGACAAAGTGAAATACTCGTACTTGGATTTCTACATTAATTCAACCTTAACATGTAAAGATCATATAAATATTGTTGTTCGGAATGTTTTTCTTACACTTCGTAATTTGAGAATATCTTCTGAATTTGTGCCAACAGCAGTAAAGAAGAATCTATCGGTTCAACTTATATCGGTATAATTTATTCCTCAGAAGCTTAGAATAATAACGCTATTTTTATGGCATAAGTCGATATAGTAGTATTTCTTCTTGGTGTAAGATGATCCTTGGTTGTGATTTTTTTGAATATTTACACATAAGAAACTTGTAATTTTTTGCATGGATTTTTATATAGAAAAACTCTATCGTATTAGTATTAAGAACGTGGTATTGGAACTTCCACCCGTAGTATAACTCTTTTTACACCAAGATATTTACATGTTAATACATCCAGATTTTTTTCATTAATGCCATTAAATTATGAAACACTTTATCCTTAAACTTAAATTGTATCCAGCGAAAAAAACAGTTTTGCTAAAGCTTTCTTTGACTATTTTTCAAGAAACAATTAACGTAACATTTCTTTCTTTTTTTAATGATATTGTATTATGATATCATATTATGAGAATGAGAGTAAGTTAGGATTGCGTTTAAGATGGAACCGCAAGTGGCAGGATCAGTTAGCCAGCGTTGAATAGCTAGGTAACACGAAAAATAAATTTACTTTCTTTTCATTCATTCCAATATAACTTCTAATACAAAATTTAAAAAAAAAAAAATTTATAGCGACACGCCTTTTAAGGTTTGCTTCTTCAAAAAGAAAAAATAAACAACTATATCGTCTGATTCTTACCAATAGAATAAAAATACAACTACATAAAAACAAAAACATCGAACTCATATAAAGATGTGTATCCTAAAATGTAATAAAGCAGCGCCTATCAATTACAAGAAAATTCTTAAGGATTTGGCGCAACTCGACAACTTAAATCCAGGTATGGGGCACCCGTTCGAACCTGAACAGATATTTTTAAAAATTATTGTATTAGGTAAATAGAAATTGTTAACAAAATTATCTCCTTATATAATAAAGCTTCGATATAAGTTTAAATTAAATTAAAATAAATAAATCAATAAAATAAAAAATAAAAATAAAAATAAAAATAATAAAAATTATACCCTCTATTCTGTGAGCCGCGTCGGCTTTAGGATAGGTGACTTCTCAAAAGCGCGTATTTTTTAACATGGTGTTCCGTAAATCGAACGATTTACTTCAGTCGAAGTTGAGTACAAACAAGAATGTCAAAAATACTTGAAAAACTTGCAAAAGCTAAAAGTTTATGTATGTAGAAGAAAATTTATCAAAAAATGGTAATTAAAAATAAATATTGCTTTATACTCATATAATTTTTTATTAATCTTTATTTATTTTTGATCATGATTATGTTTGTGATATACATAAAAACTTTTGAGAGCTTTTTGAAAGGTTTTTTTAAACAAATTAATTTACAAATATATTTTTTTTTCAAATAAATAAAACATATTGAATACGCTATTTTATTATTTAATAAGAATTCCCTGGAACAAACTCCAAATGACTTGCTTTCCATCAGTTTTGTATGCACAATTTTAAAATGAGTAAATTTATGGGATTTCATTTCAGAAAACACCAATAATTGTAGACTCTTTTGAAAATGAAAATTTTAGTTCAATCCAGATCACAGAATAGAAAAAATGTGTTTTGCCAATAACACTTATATTTCTTTCATATATTTTTGCAATTGCTTGAATTTCTTAAGAAGTTAAACTATTTGTCAATCTGGTAACGAATTATTATAATTAAAAAAAATTGTTTATTTATAATAGTTGTTCTTATTACTATTAATTTTATAATTTATACATACAACATTTCAAAGAATGCAAAAATATTGCTTATCAAGACGCGTAGGCCCTCAGCAATAACTTTTTTTATTGAAAAAATTTAATAAATTTTATATCTATTTGTCCGCTTTGTGTCAAATTGCACATTGTGGTGTATTAAAAGCGTATGATGATAAATATGCAGAATAAACAACTTTTTATTGCCAATCTGCCCCTTGCGAACATTTTATTTTCCTCGGTTTTCAGGCAATTTGTTCCCGACACCCGTTCATTTTCGCGAACAACACATTCTGCGTTAGCGCATCGATTTGTGGTTGATATGCCAGTGAATCGCACTACGTAGTACAGAGAAAACTCGTTCTTTATGTTGAATCAACACCCTGCAGTGGCCCTTCCTGTCACTTTAAATTTGGGAATGTTAAAAATTAATGTCCGAAGACACTACTTCCTCTGTCGTCCTTCCCACAACCAATTTTCCTAGCTCCGGCACAATCATTGCATGTTAGACCTGCAAAACTATCGATGGTACTATCGATAGTAGAGATAGTTTGTTTTTAAGTGGACTATCGATGGTTTTTATCCGATAGCGATACTATCGAGAAAAATCAGCAAGGCCAATAAAAAGGCTCTGATGGCTTTTTAATATAAAAATAACGACTAAAATAAATTAAATAAAAATACAAATATTTTTTACTAACAAACAGCTTTGGTACATAAATGAATTTTGTGGCTTGTAGAAACCGACGACTACTCAATGGTCTCCGCTTTCTGCTTACAGACCACTTGTAACGCTAAATTGCTTGTAAGTAGAATATATAGTTCATAAATTTAAAAAAAAAGTTATATTATTAATTTGTATTTTCTTAGTTAAAAAAAATGTAAGGGAAAAAATCAAAACTTCTGAAAAATTAACGGTAGAAGAATTATATGATAACTGAAAATTATCAACTAAATTATTACCAAAAATACAAAATTTTTAATTTGAAAATAAATCAAGATATAAATGTTTATAAGCCAACTTACATAGCGTCTATACTAGCCATTTTTTTGTTATGACAAAAGTCAAAGTTGATATATAAAATTAAACTGCTTTTGTCAGCTCATTTTTGTATATGAAGTTTGACATTCGGTATGACAAAAAATTAGTCTTGTCTAGACGCTAGGTTAAGGCCGGTTAACTACAATAGCTTAGACAATTAATAACGTATCTATAACATGATTTTCTAAATGATAAAATAAATATTGTAGCTAAGTCCCTGTCCAAACTTGCAATTTTTGTTGCAGCAACTCTTGAATATGTGGGAGAGTGTTGAAATAGAAATATATAAATTTCGTTTTCCTTTCTTGCTCTTTCTCATTAAAAAATAAAAAGTTGCTGCAACAAAAATTTGCAAGTATGGACCGGGACTAACAAACGGTAAATTAATGGCAATATAAAAATTTCTTTAGCTTTTTATTTATTTTTAATTTAATTTTTGTAGAATTATATACGTTTTGTTTACTTTTTCGTTTTTTTATAGTTATTTGCAACAAAACTCAAGTTTCTAAAAAACTCCACTTGTTTACTTTAAGGAAAATAAAAAAAAATTTAAATTTTATTTTCATAAATTTTTTTCTATAGACAATATTGCAAAAATTCGAGACTATCGATAGTATCGATAGCAAATCAATAAAAAAAAGAGAAGAATTGACTCTTACTTCACGTCACTATAAATCATATGTATAGGAGAAATCAAAAATAAAAATATTAATTTTTTTTATAAAATAAAAAATTTTATTCTAATTTCAAAAAAAATTATAATAATAAAAATTAAATAAATCAATTAGATCACTACAAACTTACTTAATTTAAGTCTCTTCATAATTCTAATAAACTTTTTAGTCACGTTAACTTCCATTATTTCAGACATTTTTGGTATTATTATAATTATTCACATACTTTCAACCTTCCAAACAATCTTAATAAATAAGAAAGTTAGCTAGCGAAAATCCTTTACTAATCTCATATATTTTATATGAAAAAAGTTTTCTGTTTAACCAAAAGAAAGCCATTAAACCAAACCTGTAATTAAGATGTTAAACTAATTAAAAGTCATACGAATCAATGATAATTATCATGTGATGATAAAGAAAACATATCATAGCAAAAAAATGCTTGTGACAAGAAACTTATAAGCGTAGGAGTAGAAAAGAGCTTAAAATGAAAAAAAAAACAATTCGTTGACAAGATGATGAAACAACAAGACACGTCATCGTTGTTTGTTCTGACATTCATTAGGCTGGATGGCATGTCGCAAAAACAAACTTACAAAAGAAATGATGGAACTTATTAACTTAAACTTTCGGTTCAATTGAGTTGGTTACATGAACTGAATACTAAGAAGTAAAACAAAAAGGCATAAAAGATCAAGAACCAACGCTGAAAAAACAATTACATGTCGTAATAAAAAGAACGCAAAACAACAAAACTGCTTGCAAATATAAAAGAAAGCTGAATATTTTACACTTAAAAATAAGATATTTTTGACAAAATATTTTTAAGATCAACACAGGAAGATTGGCATTGAAAACGAATTCCACAAATTCAAAAAGTTCTTTATATACTTTTATTAGTGTAGAGGTTCTTCAGATAAAAACCACAAAAGAAAATGTTAAATCTACAATAATTATCATAGAACCACCCATTCCTGCAGCAGATAAAATACCAAATGTCTCAATTGTAATTTTATTAAATATTGCAACAGATTCAGAGATAAAAACCAAATCCCTTGAGTTTTTTTTTCAGTGTATAGAATATATTTATCAGGCACTGCACGCCCTACTCACCAACAAAATAAACCAAGAAATATTGTAGTGTATGTATTTAACTTTTTGTTGCCACATTTTCGTTAGTTTAGCCATTGAACCATTTGATACCTGTAAATATGTGTCGTAATTTACATTTGTATGCATACATACATACCACACATATATGTTTGTGTATGTGTACATGTTTCATGCATATACACATATATGTATGCTTGCATATTTATGTTCATTAATGAACAGAACAAAAAAAAGAGAAAAATAAACTAATGAAAACCCATTTTAATTAGCTGGGTATAACATCACACAAAAAAAAGGAGAAAAAGTTATATCTGAGGTAGAGGTTTGAATAGCGCTCGTAGTGATGATTAGCAGCAAACAAGAGTAGATAAATGTACCATAAAGGTAGAGAGATGGCAAAAGGTAACTTCTTGTTAATTCATATGGGAAAATTAAAAAAAAAAAACAAATACGTGAGTTCATTTGACACATGTACGTATGTATTGGAAATAGTGTGTAAGTATACATGAAGTTGCAAAACATAGAACGAAACTTTATACTCCAGAAAATGTTTGCGTTTCTGTTACAAAAGATTCCTAATCAAATAATGACTATAATATAAATCCTTATAACTTTTTTAGTCGAGGCACACTCTGTATCGCTTAAAGAAGGTAAAAGTTCTATAAAAAAATTATGTAAAATATTGTATTGCTTTATCTTTTCCTAAAACTCCCATTTCTCTAACCTACTTTTTGTTCAAGGTATTAGAAAAAAAAACATATTGACTTAAGTCGCTTTGAACTCTCTCAACATTATCAATGAGCAACAATATATATTTAATTATTTATTTTCACAATATTTTATTTTATTTTAAAACACTCGTATTACCCATTCCTCAGCTACTTTTAATTTTCAATAATCGTTTAAGTCCATATAAATCCAACAACAATATATTATTCAATATTAAATAAAAACATAAGTTGTTTTAAACTTTTAGAATTAAGATTTTTATTTTGCAATAAAGAATTAAATTTTATTTTATTAAATATATCATTAACTACTTGGTGAAAATATTGCACTGTAATGTGTGCTTAGTTAAATATATACTCTGTTATTTAAAAACCTTTTCGGATATTAAAAATAACGTATCTCAAAAGTATGTTCTTCGACTTAGTTTTCATTGCTTGTGACCACAGATTTTTGTTTGCGAAAAATTGTAGTTCTAGTAGTTGCTAATTTACTTAAAATACATGAGGTATTTTTTGTCGAACTAGTGGTCAAAAGTATATTTTTTATCATTACTGATTTTAATACATCGCCTTCCAAAAAAATTATTCATTTTTATATGTGAAAAAACCAATATTTTTAATTAAGATCATCTGTCTTACATTTGCACTGATTCCAAAGTACCAATAGGTATTTATTTGTAACTTCTCATTAACTTATTTTTTAAGAATTTTTAAGCTATTTATTTTACTTTGACAAAATTGTAATTAATTTCAAATTTGTTTTCAAATATATGGTCGTCTAAAGTGATTTCAATATGATATTTAAAAAAATGTGTATTTTAAGCGAAATCACCGGATGCTTATTTAGTTGTAAATACGAGAGCATGTCATCAATAATGAAAAGCAGTATTAGCCAATTGGCAGAAATTTTCCATCACCAATTCGAACATTTGCGGCTAAATGCCCACGGTAACTTCACGAATTCCACCATTGCGGTCTTGAATTGCCTGTAGGCCGAAGCAGATAGAATCCGTCGTACATTATACGTTGCTTCTTTCAACTGAAATTAAAGTATCGACGAAGGAGGTTGACACAATGAGTACTTTGTTGACGGACATTAAATCAGCTTGATTTGATTAAAGTACATAATTTGAATGGAATTCGAGGATATTCTGGAGTTTCTTTTAATTTTAATATTTATTTAATTCTGTTTAATTTAGTTTTGCCACCACACAACACAAAAAGCTAAATAAAAGCGAAGCAAAAAAAAATATAGTTGTCAAAGTACTCAACGTTAAAAGTTGCCCAACTTTAGTACTTTACGTTTACGAAGACGTACGGAATGTGACAAACCTCGGCCTTTATGAAACAGTTTTTTCAATTTAAAATTACTGTTTGTTTTGAACATTAAACCGATAGCATTGAAATTCCTCACACAAAAGTATTTTTCGTCGTCTTTTCAAATCCAATTCCGACTACATTGGATTCTGCGTCAACCCTCATTAAGGATATTTATTTAAAAATCCCCACCCAACTCTTTTTTATACATAAATTTTTAATGTTATTATCAAAAATTGAAGCCTGAAATATCATCTATCTAACAACAAAGTGGCACGAATAAAATTCTATTCAATCGAAATGGCGTAGACTTTTTAACCGCCATCTCGGAAAATGCTCACATATGGAATGCAAACTTAATAATCGAATTCCTCATACGCCTTCGGTATCTCAAGAATATCATATGGAGTATAGTACAGCAGACAATGTATTGAGTGCTCAGTACCAAGTATAGCATATATAATTTTTGTTTTGGCTTCTCATTAGTCAAACGTGGCTAATCGATACTTTCCTAGTCGAACAGAAAATTTATCTGTCAAAAAAGTAACACTTTGCCTAAAAACACATCATTTGAAAGTATAAGCAAAAAGTATCAAATACTATTTAGTACCCAAATAAAAATTGTAACTAAATATTATAACAAACTTATATAATCACTAATATTTTGTATTTAGTATTTATAACCATTAGTTTGTAATTGTTTTTGTAACTCATTGCCTGTAAGGATTTTTTTGTCCATAGACTGAAACAATTAAATAAATAAATAAACAATCTTCCATTTAAAATACAATGTAGCGTATGAGTTATTTGAAATTTTACATAAATTTGGATTTTCTTTCTAAAAATACACTAGTTCCGACCAATGCTAGAATTGGCATACATATATTAATCGATCTAAAATATATTTAATACTTAAACATTTCTGAATTCTACTTTCTTCAATTGGAAAATTGTTTTTTTCTTTAAGAAAAAGGTAAAACAATTCATCTTTATTTTAATTAAAATGCGCAGGTACATATGTGATGGAAATCGGTCGATTTCAAAACGATTGTTTTAGATTTAATTAAAAAATTTTGACAATACTGTTATTTTTTTATACAACGATATAATATTCTCTCTTTCGTTGTAGGGTATTTTTTGTGGGGGTGAAGTACAAGTCCAACACTCCAACCATTTTTCATGTCCTTTGTTGAACGCGCGGCACTATTAGCTCACTAATTCAAGCAGTTATTTAAAGAAGCTACCCGAGGTGACATCGCGGAAAGTCTGCATCCACTTGAGATGAAGGAGGGACCAAGAAAGGTATTGGGTTTAGCCAAATTGAAGCCGATCAGACCGTATCCCACATCCCCTACGTCACATGTTATATAATATTCACATAATTTTAAAATAAATTGAAAATAAATAAGTCATAATCTAAAATATTGCAGCATATGAACATTTTTGTTTGCTTTTTTTATAAGATTTACACATTGTAAATATTAGAGTATCCACTTATTTGACTTTTGGTTTTGTTCGAGTGTGGAATGAATCGATTTTACTCGATTAATCGAGTAAGAGCTTTAAACTTTTCGAATAACTCAAATAATTCAAATAATTAAAAAAAATTCAAATAATTGCATCCAATGGAAGAAATATACATGTGTATTTGATTTGATAATTTTAAAAAATGAACAATAAAATACGAGGGCGGATTGATATTGAAGCTACCTAGCGATAGATGGCAGCACAAACACAAGAACTTTTTTTAGAAATTGCGATCTGCCAAACGTCAGCTGTTAAAATTTCACCCAAATTCATCGATTAGTTTATTTGTTGTAGTCGTTTGAAGTAATCAACTTTTGTGTTTCTTGAAAAATGGAAAAAAATGAAATTCGTGCAGTGATTAAACACTATTATTTGAAAGCGAAAACGGCGAAAGAGACAAAAGAAAAGCTCGATAAACATTATGATGAGTCTGCTCCGTCAGATTACATCGTAAAATATTGTATTGCTGAATTTAAACGCGGCCGAACAAGCACTCCAACAATACCATCAACAGGAGGGCCTAAAGAGGTGGTTACTGAAGAAAATATCAAGAAAATCCTCGATATTTTTATGAATGATCGCCGAGTTAAGTTACGTGATATTGTTGAAATGGTAAACAAAAATCATGTGAGCGTGTGTTCAACATTTTGCATGAACATTTGCATATGAAAAAGCTATCGGCAAGATGGGTGCCGCGTTTACTCTCAATTAACCATAAACGTAAACGTGTGACGTGTGCATTCTCAATGGCAAAGCTCTTTGAATTGGGCTACGAATTGGTACCTCATCCGCCATATTCTCCGGATTAAACCCCTAGTGACTACTACCTATTTCCAAACCTAAAGAAATGGCTCGGTGGAAAGAGATTTAGCTCCAACGATGAAATTATTGACAAAACTAATGCCTGTTTTAAGGACCTCGAAAAATCCTATTTTTTGGAAGGGATACAAAAACTGAAGAAACGTTGTACTAAGTGTATTGAGCCAAAAGGAGACTATGTTGAGAAATAAGTGGTTTTTGAAAAAAAATGTTTTTTCACGTTTAAAACTCAGTTTCACTTAAAGTAGGTGTTGGAGATTGCGATAATATCGCATTAAAAAGATTGTCTATCTTATCTTATTGTCTATATATTCTTATCTTTTCTTTGTCTTATCTAAATACATGAAATCATCTATTATACTAATACATTTTGTACCAGATTTTTTTTAAATTTGTAATCCTTTGTTTAGTTTTGTTAAGTTCAACAATAGATTGTTCTCATTTAGATCCACATTTTCGTCTTCCAATATATTATCGTCTGATACATTTTGATTGCAAACTCTTTCAAATTTCGAGCTGTATTTGAAAAAGTTATCATTATTGGGGAACCTTGCGGAGTTAACATAAAGTGTAAGTATACTAAATACTTTAATTCGCCTCTCGTCTATTTTGGCCTTAAGACAAGCAATTAATCTTTTGAAAAGCGATTATTCGCCTGTTCTAAATTGATAATTTTCTATTAAAAAAAGATATATTTATTAAGAAATTCATTTTACTCGATTAATTGACATCAATTGTTCGAGTTACTCGTAAATCGAAATTAACTATTTTTCATTATTCGATTAATCGAACAAAGATTAGTCGAGTGGATACTCTAGTAAATATGATGCATGCGTATGATAATCCAGCAAACACGTAGGCTTAATGTTATATTGAGAGCACTTTTAAAGAAAAATTAATAAAATGTGATTCTTGTTTAACAGAAATATATAGTTTTTATTTAGCAAAATAAAAAAATTTAATATGAATTTAATTAAATGTTTGTCACTGATTACAAAACAGCACTCAACATCGAACTGATAAAGTATTACATACAAGACATTCATTTTAATTTCACTTTAGTCGTTCGAAAAGTAATATAACCGAACTATCGTATTTCAAAAATTTCTCTTTGTGTTTGTTGGGCAACTATAAACATTAGATACGCATACGTTCACTTGAATCGCTGGCTGGCAGAAGAATATAATAGTAAAACATGCTCAGTTGTTTACAAAACTTTGAACAGGTGGATGTGATGTTGGTAACGATGCTGATAATATGGACAGTCTTAATAAGCAGGAAAGTCAAAATGTTCCTGACATAACAAACTCTAAAAATTATAATGTGTATTTGAGCCTATTGTATTAGGAGATATAAAAACGAACAATGGCAGTTGGAAATAAAATAAAAGAATTACCTAATTAAATTCACTCATTGAAAAATAGACAATTCGCCATAGAATATGTGTAAATTTATATGAGTATATTTGCAAATGTTGAATTAAAACTTCTACATGCTGTTAGCTAAATGTGTCTAACAAAGCTAATGAACAGAGCTCAAGTTTCAATATTCAGTAGGATCAAAATAATATTTTTATGTGTATGAAATTAAAACAATGCTTGTAAACCAAAGTGTTTATTTACATCAAATGGAAAATGTACGTTTAAGACTTTTATTATTCGAAAATTTCGTTGCAAAACGAATTTTCAATCGAAAACAAATTTGCTTTCGATGCCTTATCGCAACTTGTAAAATTTATTAAAAATGTAGGTCAATTTGTCAATTCTTTTTTTATTTTTTTGCAAATAAAAGCTGGAAATTATTTCAACTTAATGCAGGTCTAAGGTTGAAAATACAAAATAACCCTTGTTGATAGTTTTAACATGCTTGGGATAGATCTGCCATGTGTGCATTGCTGCATCAGTTCATCCGTAGTAGACAGCAATTCCATAAATCCTCCTTGCACAGCCGAAAGTTTGAAACAAATCTGCAAACAAACTTTCTAAATGGAATCTACTTCCAAAACGTTGGGAGCACCTCTCAACCGCCTTCTACGTCTGGCCAGTTCCTGCAATCATTTATCTTTATCAGACGAATCATTGAACTATAATTCCGTCCTTGTCATGTTAATTAATAATAAATTCATTTTTTTTTTAATAAAGCTGATTAATATGTACTATTGTGAACAATCCAATAGAGTAAAATTCAAAATCGAAAATCGAAAGTTGCTCATAATAGACACATACGAGTAAATATTTCCTGATAATTCAGAATATTTGAAATTCTTCTCTTTTTTTTAATTATTAAATTAGAAAAATATAATAACAATTTAGAGATAAGTTGGTGAGTTTTTTTACTTACGACCCTTCAAGTTTCCAAATAAACGCGTTCGTGCATGGGATTATAAAGAAAATAAAACACGATTATGAAAACTCACGCTCACAAAATATTTACGAAAAAATCAGTCCTTCTGGAGAAATAATTTATTATTTTTAATTTTAAAATTTATCAAAGAGTTTTTTAACTCCCTGCATTACTTCTACTAGTCTATTAGTAATCCGATTTCTATTTGAAAACCCTGACAGAATTCTTTCTTTTCTCATTATTATAATCTTTTTTCTTGGAATTGGATTGAATTCGATGATATCGTTCCGCCCGCTAAATGGAGCTTTTTAGACTAATTATTTTAAATTATATATACGAGTATAACAAAAGTATAATACCTTTTATTTTAAGTGTTTGTTGCTAAAACGGCCGTATTTCAAGTGGGTATCTATTGGGGTTCACAAGATAGACGCCGGTAACACGCGGACAGATAAACAGACGCAAAAAGCTCGAGACGGACGGACATTTTAGGTAAAAGTTAATTTAACATTGTGTACGGAGCCCTAAAAACCTTATGTATAAATGTAATGGCAATAGCCCTAATTCTAATGGTACTTGTGTTTATAATTTAATCGTCGGGTTATCTGTCTTCGGCAATAAATAATTAAATAGAATACAGCAGACCCATCATATTTTGCAAGCTCATATTATTCGTTGATCCCTCGTCCTTTTTGAAGACACAGCTATTATGGGACGTACACAAATCGAAAATTGGAAACTGTAGACTGTAAGCCACATTTCAATGAAATTGTTTCTTTATTATCGATCCAATCAGATCAAAATTGTAAACATTTTGCAAACGGCATTTGCCATGTAGATTTTTTACAAACGTAATTAATATATTTATGCAACCCATCCCGATGAGGTTCACAGCTCTAATCGCTTCCCCTAAAACACCCAGTACATTCTTTGCTTTCTTCACATCAAATTTCACAAATTGTGCTTAGAAAGAAAATTTTATAAAAACATAAAAAACAAGGAGCTCGGATTATATTATGGAATACTACACAAGCCTCTGCAGGTCTCTGTAGCTAAACTGAACACTTTTATATTTCTAAGATATTAGCGAGTGATTTATTAAAAACATATTAAGGGACGATGAGGGGGATACACTAAAAAGCTTAACTAAATAAATTTAGATTCCAATAATTTTTCTCACTATTTGAATTACATTAAGGTATTTCATGCTGCTCTCGTTGAACAAATACGCAAAACACTCACAATTTCGACTTTAATTTTAGAATAAAAATAAATCATATAAGACAATGACAAGTCTGGAAAAAACTTATTGAAAATCCTGTTTTGGTTAGATAATTTTTTTTTAGAAATTCGTAAACCTTAACTATAATTTCTGTTTGTGTTTCGTTTTTCAAAGTAGCATCTAATTCTTCTAGCCAATATGAGTATCAGAGAAAATATTATTTTAATTTTCTATATTTATAAAAAAAATAAATTTACTTATTAAACATACGAGTAGATGGGATATAATAAACAAATTTCTAATACATGTCACATTTTAAAGTTATACATGTAAACTCTGTTTTATTTGATATAAATAAAAATTAAAAATGGAATCAAAGTTAAAACACATACACTTTTGAGTATTTACATACTTACATTTACAAGTTCAATTTTAATACAAAAGTAAAACAAAAACTTTAAATGTGATATATAATATATAGTGGATTGAAAGGAAGAAGGGAAGAAAATTTAAGACAACAAGTTTTTATTGAATAGAATTCTGCATGAATACAAATAATTTACGGAAAGAACCATTTGCCAAACAATTAATTTTGCGCCATAATCTTACATTTAAATCGCTATTTGCAATTTTACCACATTTATGTCATAAAACGCTCCTTCAAATAAAACCAATTGAGGTTGATTTCAAATTGAAGATATCCTCTTCTTAAGAAATCAGACAACATAATACTAAGGTACAAGTGTATACCTTTAATATATAATAAGATTTAATAATATTTTATAACAGAAGACAAATTGACGAGTAGTTTGTTAAAAATTAAGTATGATATCACAATCCCTGATGATGGTCAACAAAATATCGGCAAAGAAAAATAAATTAGTTTACAAAAACATTTATACAATACATACGTGTGTTTTAATTAATTTTACATGACCTTAAGCCGAAACAAAATTACCCTACAAATTTTATAATATTTTCATTATTTATTAAAAATTATTTTTAAAACCAATATTTGGAACCTGATCAACAATCTTATGCTCATCTTGTGAATTTGGCCAATCGAAGCATCACAAATATGCAGCCGAGTTTTTGCTTGACCTTTTTGCATAATTTGTCCAATCATGATGTTCAATATTTCTAAGTAGTCAAGAGTAGATAGTTCCATGCACATCCTGCATCCAGTCAAATTTATTGTTGATTGCCGGTAACTTTTTGATACCCAGATTTCTTTGTTTTATATTAATCATTAGAAAATAATTATAAATCAATTGCTAATGTATTTAGCAATTTTTAGTGAACAATTTAAATCGGTTGAGAATCTGTTGTGATTTCTCCTCAGCTAGTTCAAACTTTTTAACTCATAGTGATCTATGAGTTAAAAAGTTTTGTTTATGAACTAATATCTTGAATTTCCGATAGAAAATACTGCAAGAAAATGTGAAAAAAAAACTTTTCCAAGTGTTATGAGTTAAAGAGGAATAATGGACCAAACATTTTGAGGTAAGTTTGCTTATTCTTGAATTAAATGAAGTTTTAGTCAACATATTCATTTCGCCCTAAAATCCAAACATCTGCTAGAACTAGCAAAATCTGAATGCAGTGCTATTAGATTCGTTAAGTACTTCGAAAAACTCAACAGGATAGGGAATTCGCGGTCAATGATTTCAATAATGTTGCACTGTGTTATTTATAATTCTTGCTACATATTCCTATTAATTTCGCCATTTATTAAATATATAATTACAACGCGTATGAAAAAATTCACTTGATTTACAAATCCGTGAAATTTTTCTAAAAGTTTTAAAACTTGATTTCAAAATAAATTTGTCTTTCCCCATTTATTCTTACGCTATGAAAATTTATGCAAACATGCATATTGTACACGTTTTAAACAGGATGAGATTATGCGAAACTTTTGTTTATTACACAAGTTCATACAGTGCAACCATTGGGATTTTTTATGCATTTAAGTTTTTTATGCTCTACAATTTGTCCGTCTCATATAAATTATTTGCAGTAATAACTTTTGTTCGAACATGTTAAATAAAATAACCATAAAAAGATTATGGAAAATTAAGATTGCAGAACACTTTCAAAGGCAAAACTTAGAAATTTTATTCAACTCTTGAATTATATTTTATATGTTTGTTGTTTCTGATTTAAACATAAGTTTTTTCTTCTTTTTAATATTTAAAAATTTTTAACTTGAAAACATTTAGCATATAACTTGATTACAACCATTCCAAGTTATCAAGTGAATCCTTAAAAAAATAGTACCACTTCTATGTAATATTTTATGAAATACAACGTTTCCAAAGTGTAATCAGGCATAATAAATGCACTCATAAGTATCATAAAAGCCGATAAGCGCATCTTTACAGCAATAAGAAAACCAACAAAACAAATAATGTGCAATTGCATATATTAAGGTGGTAGCTATTTACGAGTACCTCAAAATGAATAAAAAATTTAGTGAAATCATCATGCCCAAAGTAATATACTGGCTTTTAGCACGGTAAAAAGGAACTTTCAAGGAATTCAATCAGATGCTGAATTTTTAAACGGAAGTGATGATGGATAATATTCAATTGTTTTTACTAAAGCTTGTAATTGCGAGAATTTTTCTTTTAGGTACTTGTTCACTGGATTTGAATAAACACAGTATGATGAAAAACCGATATTATTGAAGTGCTACAAATTTTAGTTATGCCGGAGTTTATTGAACATAGTAATTCATATAAAACATCGCTCAAGTAGTCATCGAACTAGTGATTCTTATGTATGTATTTCATTGCATGTTCAAAAGTCAACGTGTCAGCTGCCTGAGAAACGTCATCATCTAAAAAATCAAGAACACAAAATTGCTTTCAGTACACCTGATTTTGTAAATATTTTTGCTGAACGAGAATTACTTCAAGTAACCAAGTTCTGTAACCTTCGCGTCGAGAAACTTTTCGATTGAAATGTGTGAAATGAAACCAAAAATGCCAAAAAATGGTACAAACAGTTGTTTTTCTCACTAAATTGTATCTGTAAGTTTTTTGACGAGTAATAGCTGTCACGTAATCAAATTACTCGCTAATTTACAGAAAAAGTGTGTCTGTAAAATTTTTGCGAGAAAATCTACCGCTTTCAACTGTCAAATATACTCGCAAATAAAAACGCGGTGAAATAAAATTGTAAAAATACAAAACCAAAGCTTCACTATACATTTTATTTATATTCAATAATATCTTTTAAAAACAACAACTTCCTTATTTTATTTTTAAACGCACAAATATTTTTTTATTTTAATACATTAAAAATTTAGTTGTTATTTACTTGCAGATATTTTGCAAACAACAAACATTAAAGTCGCACCATACATTATTTTGTACAGCCGCCGTCGTTGTAATTTTTCCACTGTTAGTAGATTTTGGTGGCGGTTAACGATATTTTTTACTGGCGTTCTCAACGTATAAAATTTCACTTCAGTTTGGAGTTGTATATAATGAAATTTCTAACGTAACGACGACGTCAGCTCTTTTGATAATTTTCGACATGAGTTACAGACACACTTTTTTCACTTTTCGAGAATCGATAGAATATTTCACATCTTTTGATCATAGGAAATTCTCGCCAGAGTTACAGAACATGGGTACAGTTTCTTTCACTGGCCTCTTAAAGTGAAATATAGAAAGAGTATCAATCCACACGAATTATAGTGAATGCACTGAGCAAGTTTGTTGTGGTAAAATCTGAAACCTTTCCTTGAGTAATTAAATTATGTCAATTAACCTCCTTCAACCTCAAAGCCATGTCAAAGTGAAAGTTCCTAGAAACAAATCAAGAAGATCTCTCGCTTTATTTACAATAAATTTTCATATAAATACACACAAATTGCAAATACCAATAACCAGATCAGCAGCCATATTCTATGGCTCTCTATGAATCATCGCCAAAACTACAAAAAGTCGACTTAGCGATTTTTGACTCCGAATGAATTTTCGTAACGTGGATTTCTAAAATTTAATACGCATTCGTTTTAGTATTTTACCTCGTCGCTCAGTTTTCAACTACCATTTTTAAGATTGATATTTATCTTAAGCTACAAGATCTACAGAATATGACAATAGGAAAAATTTCTGTGGACTTATCACATTGAACACTTATCATCTGGAAGAAGAAAACTTATCCAATTTCGGACCCCGTGCAGCCTGATATATTAGCAACAAATCTTCACTTCGGGTTTCAATAACAAAAACATGTTTTAAAACACCAAGATAAAATGCCACCAGATGTTTGTAATATATAACCTTAATGAGCACATGTGTTCTCCTGTGCTTTATGTTCTTATTTGGATTATTTGGATTCTTTTTTATGTCAAAGCATCTTTAAATATTCATGTTGCAGATATAAAGTCACTCATACTGAACAAAACCAAACGATTCGAACTTTACCTCTAATGTAAGTTATATTGGTTTTAAATTACATTCTTTTTAGAAAAATTAAATTACAAATAAAAAGAATAGAAAAAGCAAAAGTAGCAAGAGGGAAGTTTAAGGGAAAAATATTCTTTAACAAGTCGTAGCAAAAATAAAAAAATAATCAAATAAATAAAATCAATAAAAAATGTGCATTTACCCTTCTTAATCTCAGTCCAAGATTGGTTTTTATAATGATACAATTTGTTGCAAACACATGAACATTTTGCGATATAACAAAAAGACGAAAACACTGAAATAGCCATTATCTGAAAAGCTTAAAACTTTGCCCGTAAAAACACTTTGTATACTTGTTCTAGATGCGGTCTTCTTTTTAACATCTTTTTATTTTATAAAACAAAACGTTATAACAACTATGATGTGGCTTAGGATGACCATAAGTTTTTTCGTTAAATAAAAGTTTAAAAAATAAATAAAATAGAAATAGAAATACAAATTTTAACGTTATTTCAATGTGGCTAAAGGAAAATTAATAAATATAAACCATCAATTAAACAACTTAAGGAGTTTTCTTATGACTTCAAACTCTAAACTAATTTTATTCAAGTTTTTGCACTAAAACCTTAAATTTTTTTTTTTTTGGAAAACTTAAGCAAGTTTTCCTGATATACGAGTACATATGGTCAGCCTTGTGGACATTGCACGATTCCGACAACTGTGTATAAGTAGTGGTATTAAGTCATGTTCTGTCTACAAAAATTGATGCAATTACGTTGCTATATTTGGTCTATGGCGATTAAATGCATTGAAGTGTATAATTAAAAATTAATTTTACTTTTTATCACATTACATTTATTTTCTGAGAAAAAAAAGAAATAACTTTTTGTTAGGAAATAAGCTGAAAAACTTTTAGCACAGGAAAGCTGTATTTAAACTTTATATTTGCTATAAATTGTAAAGTTTTTAATGTTTAATAATTAGAAAAACATAACTCATTGCAATCATCGTCATCAGCAAACATTTTTGTCTTCTATTTTTGTTTTGATATATTATTTTTATTATTTTTTAATGACTCATTTTTAGAATGACATAATTTCATAAACTTTCCATACTTATCTTAAGCTATAGGCTTTGTGAATGCTTGAGGTTAACCAGTCACGCGTTGTGGTTTCTCTCAGCTGCATTTTTTTGCAAACAACTTTTTAAAACAGAAAAAACACTACAAATGCCTGATCAGTAAATAGTAATTATTTTATACGTTTAATGAAATGACTATGAAATAATGATAATTTAATAAATAAAATTATACAGACAGCTAACAAATGCTCAAATTGTCAAAAATAAATAAATAATATTCAAAAAAAATCAGTAATCTACACAGCTCCTATTTTTCATCCCAGTCCTTTTGTCCATTTTTATTCACCCTCCCAAACAACAGTTCTTATAACAAAAATATATGAACTTTGCTGAAGTACTCTTGCTGGCAGAGAAATAGGATTTTATGTTTAATTTAAAAAAATTGATTACTAATACATCTCAATTTATCATCTCTTTCTTACTTTTTATTATATAATTACACTATAAATTGTAAAAAAATGAAGTGAAAGTCCCTTGCTATTTTTTAATTATTTAATTAATGTTGTATCCTTTTTATAATTTTTCGAAACCAATTACTCGTGTGCTTTTCCATGTTTTTATGTGTATTTGTTTTCACATCATCTGTAAAACCTTTTATTATATCTGAGTCCTTCCTTGTGCGAGTATATTTCTGTTTATGTAGTTGTTATCGTTTTTGTTGATGTTTGGTCTTTTCATTATGAACAATGTTCTTTTTGGCCTTTATAAACAGTTTGCTGTAATAAATTTTTTAGTAGTACAACATATATACATTATTTATTTTTTTTTGTTTGTTCGAATATTATTTTTGTTTTCCTTTTTTGTATTTTTTGGACAACATTTTACTTTAAAACATCTGCAACATCATAAATCATTTGTTGTTGCTCAAATTTGGGTTGTTTGTTGTTTCCTCTAGTTGTATGTATTTATTCTTCACATCGCTTTTGTGCCAGGGAATATCACAATAAGTTGGAAATATAATTTTTCGACTTTAATAAGCTACTAAAATTAAATTCATTTCATAGTAATTTCCATGAGTTATGATGAACTTTAAAGTACCTTACGAGCATTGATAATTATAAAAAAAGTCAGTTACAAACTTAAAACAGATTGCAGCAAAGAGCCGATCTTGTCAGCAAAAAAACATCTCTGCTACATTTCCTTATCAATAAGGGAAAAGTACATGAATCATACTTTAACGTTTTGTGGGAGAGCAGTTTTAAACTTTCAAGTAGATTTTAAGGAAGTGACTCCTATTTGACAAATTTATGAATATTCCGTTCTGCGCTCTATAACTAATATAATCACTTAAAAATATAGTCTAAAGCTATGGTCACATCTGACAAACATTTGCCAAAAAAACGTAGCCAACAGATAAGCTAAATTTGCATTTTCTTTAATTCCAATATTTTTTTTTAATATGGGTTCGCATTTATTAAAAATAATAAAAGTTATAAAAAAATTATAATAAAAATAGCATTTTGCGGCACAATTGACTTCATTTTGCGATGTAAAAACCAAGTTAAATCACACTAACCCTAAGCAAAAGTAGTGGTTAAGTTTTTATAAGCAAATGTTTGCCAAGTGTGACCGTACCTTAACTTAATTATAAAATAAATAAAAATATATTTCCATATGAGATTATAAGTCCAAAAAAGAAGTCATTGCGCCATAAATTCCTAAACAGTTGTTTAAAATAATTGAAAATTTTTCGAGGGGAATTTAACTTTAAAAGAAGTCGCTATTAACTTTAATTTACCTTTTATTGGCTGAAAGATTTATTATTCCTTTTATTAAGAACTTGTGTAAAAAAAACTAATAATGCATTTACTTCTGAAATCTCAAAATCTAGTAGATTTCAATAAAAAATTTTATTAAATAGGGTTTTTGACATTTTTGAAGAAATTTTCAAATAATTTGATGTTCAAATAAATATTTTATAATTTTTGAAAATGGCGTCGTACGTCTATTACATTTGACGTTTGTGAACTAGTGTCGATTGAACTGGAACGATTGTGTCGATTGTTCGGTGGTGGTAGCGAAACGCCAACTAGGTAAACATTCAGCCGCTTAGCTGCTCCAAGAAAATATCGCTACTGTGGCTGCCGAAGTTGCTGAGAACGAACAAACATCAACCAAACTGCGTGCCAGGTACTTGCACATCACACGACGGGTGCTACAGTGAATTTCGGTGAAAGATTTGCACGTGTGCCCATACAAAATGCAAACAGTGCATCACTTAATGCCTGCTCAGCGTCACTTCCATGTAAAATACAGTATAAAAACTTCTTTTACCAATATTTTTCCCGAATTATGATTTGTCAAGTGAAAAAAAGTTTTAAAAAAATAAAAAAATTGCAATATCTAAAAAACTGTTCCATAAAAAAATTTAGCCTTGATTTTCGATTTTAGCAGGAGAAAATACATAAGAAAAATCACCTCTAATCATATGTACATTTTCGGTGTAAAGTAATGAAATTAAGTAGGTGTCAGTCAAAATATCGTAAGATCTAGATTTCGGTTTGATGTAAATATAATAATAAATTATCATAATTTCGTTATGCCCCGTATTGATTGGCTTGAACTAAAGTTTCCAACACATACGCCGATATTGCCAGGTTCTAAGTTCGTTTGCTTCCAATACCCAATCCATAAAATGCACCAAGAATTAGAAAAATTTATAAATCTTCAAAATTAGTTATTTAAAATGGTTTTATTACTTTTTAAAGCATTCTTTACAACAGTCAATTTAGTTTTTGTTTTGATTATCTAACTAGATTTTTCATTTAAGTTTCGGTTATGTCTACTGTGAAATCCTTTCTAATTAAAAATGATTTTTATGTTTGAAAGCCAGGTACCAGGTGCTCAAACTGAGTGCATGTGACAGGCTGAAGTCCTGGGCGTATACATAGCAAGTTTTGTAATGATTTCTCTTTATACTCATCCAAATAGCTGCTACAGTAATCTTCACAGATGCCCATATTGGCAGACATTACTTCTATAAGGCAGAGCCTCTTTAGAATTCTCGCTCAATGACTTTTTTGCCAAAGATGAGTTGGTATTTTGCTCTCTTTTGACTTTAAGCTGACTTCCACAGCGTATCAATACAAAATATTCAAACTATGTACATGTACAAAGTTCCTAAACAATGCAACTATGTTCTTAGTTTATGTTGACGTCATGAAATATAGTTGATACAATAAATTTTATTTATTGTTTACAAAAGTAACATTTTTTCGCTTGAAAATTTATGTTTTAGCTGTCACTTTTTAGTACTTCACTATAAATAAATTAACTTACGGTTGTGAGTCGTCCATTTTCTTATCGTTTTGTTGTAAGTTATACGGCTTCAATAATCAGATATAAAAGCATCAACTTTAAAACCGATGCCCTGATTGCTTTTTCAATGCGTTACTAATACTTGTCAACGGCGTTTTGAAAGGGCATACATTACCAATGTTTCGAACTACGGCGCACTGTGGCTGAAAATCGTTTTTCATTGGCCAAAACTCAAATTTTTTTTTGTCACCGATTTTTAAAATTTTTACGCCCTTTTGCAGCTAATATATCCAGATTAAGGTAGCCAAAAAATTAGGTTAAACTATTGATAATTGTGAGCGTGGCATGCTGTCAAACTCAACGGTTTTTTTAATTTCAGAAAAAGGTGTTTTTCTTTTGTTTTTTATAAAAAATAAATGGTTACTACTCGCAAGTTATCATCGATAATGGCCTGCGGTCTTTTTTATAATGTTGGTAGGATTATAGTCTTTAGTTTTTGTAAGTGGTCAGAGCTCTAGCGTTTAATATTAAGGGCGTTACGGAATATTTATGAAACTACTATATTTTTCTCAAATTTAAACTTTAGTGGAATAGAACTTCTAGGGAACAAAAGGGAACAAGAAATGTATACCACCCGGAGAAAGGTGAAAGTGTCCTCTTTAACGCTATATATACTTTTGCACCCGCCACGAGCCGCCTGTAGAACACTTTTTTCATTTTAATGAAATTACTCCAAAGTACTCGTATACAATGGTGTATATAATTTTCACTTTTTTGCCTAAAAGTTTATGTTTTTTACTTTAGACTACGTAAAACTAAAAAAATTAAATATAATACCTGCGAAAGGGTTTAATGGCTTTGTTTTGATCAGCCAAAAATTGGTAATAAAATTATCACAAATTATCACAAAATTCTACAGTAAACATATGATCTGTTACTAAATTTACCTGTTATCAAATGTTAGGGTCAACCAAAGTCATAAGCAATTTTATAACAATAATCGCGACATTAAAGCACTAAAGAAAAAAAAATAACCCAACAACAACAACAAATATTGGCGAGATACTAATCAGTTTTACCTGATATTAAGGTCTGGACAACATGTGCAGTTTTGTTCAATTTAAGCACTACCTGCTATGAAATTAAAGATCAATGTGTGAATAACATGTATCTAAAAATGTATAAAACTACGGATTCGATAAGGGATTACTCAGTAATAAGTTAATCCTCTAAGTGTACGGGTAAAACATAACGGACGCAAATAAAAATATTCACAAAAATTGGAGAGCTTCAGTTATAAAGAACTGGCCGAAGAGTATTTTAGAAACAAAAACCAGGAAGATGTTCTTAGCTACGTTAAAATAAAATTAAACTTAAATTCGTGGAACACATACTAAAAATCAATTATGATTTGGATTTCGGGTCTTCAGGATCAATAAGAAACAACGAAACCAACAAAGAGTTAAGAAGTTCAAAAAAGAAACATGTTCAAGATGAATATCGCAAATTAGGATTGATTATAGATCAGCCAAAACAAGGGTCAGGCAATACAAATGATGGCAATACCGCAAGAAGATTCTTTTCAGATCCAGAAACAGCATCTGAAATAACAGGAGTGGATTTAAACCTCATTTTCAGATTTAAAATAATCCTAGAAGTACTTGCGTGCAATGAAGAAATTGACTCTAGAAAATTTAGAGATTATGCAAAGGAAACTGAAAAAATATATACAACCAACTACCAATGGAGAAATATGTCTGCAACAGTTCACAAAATCCTTTATCATGGAGAAGATGTCATTAAATATCATTTGGTGCCACTTGCAGATCTATCAGAGGAGCCTCAGGAAAAAAGAATCAAGGATTACAGATTTTATAGAGAGCACAATACTAGAAAAAGTTCACGAAATTCAACAAATGAAGATCCATTTAATATACTATTGGCAACGTCAGATCCGTTTATCTCCAGTATTCGAAATCAATGGAAAGTGGAACATCGGGATTTAGATGAAGAAGCCAAAAAACTACTAAAGAACAGAGATAGCACAGAACAAAATATGGAATATTTGCAATCAATATTTGAGTCAAATGAATAATAATTATAATTGCCTTTCATTGTTATTTAAGTACGAAAAACATAGTATTAGTAAAAAATAATAATAAACGAACCTACCATTGTTACAAATGCTATTAAAATTTATTGCAGTTTTTATTTTAAAATGTTTTTAAAATTATCAAATTTGACAGCAAAAAATAATAAATTTTTCTGTAGTAATAGCAATATTTTTAGATAATATTATTAACGTTTTTTTTAAGTGTAACTATTCTTTGAGTGTAAACAAATTTGCAAATTTGTCAGCAAAAAATTTTAAATTTTTCAGTAATAGCAAAATCTCCAGTTGATTTTACTATTTTTTTCAGTGTACAATTTTTTTAAGTGTAACATAAAAAAAATTCAATTATTACAAAAATTATTTATAATTATTATTAATTTCCAAATATTCAAATTTTTTAATAAATAAAAAAATAATAATTCCATATTTCACTCTAAAAGTTAAAAAAAATTCAAAAGTTCAACTTTGACCTAGAATTCCTTAAAAAGTCCTCAATCAATTTTAATAAAATTTAAACTGAGTCAAGCTGAACTAAATATCTATCCAATAAAAAAAAAATTACTTCAATATTTTGATCGGTTCAAAAGTTACAGAGTTTTGGCCAATGAAAAACGATTTTCAGCCACTGTGCGGCGTTATGAAACACTATACTTTGTTCGAAGCAATTGACGTTTTGGAAGTCTGCCATATTTCCAGTTGCGTATTGGCTCCCATATTGACCTCGATGCAATTCAGTTGGTCGGTAAATGGCGCACACTGAATATCCTTGAATTCATCAGCCGCTTACTCAAGCTTCAAAAAGTGTTGAAAAAACAATTTCAGTTTTTATGGGGGAAAAATAAAGACAATAGATGTTTTCACTTACAAACGGAGGCGGTTGCTTCGACAATGGAATGCTTAAAACTTTCTTCAAAAAATATTTATATTCTGATTTCCAATAAACTTTGCTATTTTGCAAGATTTTGCAATAACTTTAAAATATGTCTAAATCTTGTGAAAATGTCTTACATTTTTCTCTAAATTTTCTTAAAAAGCATATGTGCATATATTTTTGCAAAGAGATCGCTTAAGACTGGAAAGAATGCAAATCAATTACAGACCAATTATAAATATTCGCAAGGAAGTTGTTTCATGAGGAAAAGTCTTTTCTAGAAAAAAATTTCTCCAATTAATGCAAACTTCCTTCTGTTTTGTGAGGGATTTTTTTGGGAAAACACAGACTTAAAACCTATTTAGAATAACTACTTTAGGGCTTTTTATTTTTTTCTCCCTTTTACACAGTAGATCAGAACGGTCTAAGAAGTAAAATGAGGGAATTTTTAATCATAGTAGGAGAAAAGGAAAAAGTGCAAAATTTCATGAGGAATTTCTGTTTATAATGAAAGTACGTCATGTACGAAAATATCAAAATTTTCAGAGGATTTTATTTAATTGCATAAAAATTATAATAAAATTAATTTTTTTGATATATTGTTTCTTAATATTTATTGAAAAACGATATATCAAGCTGGTAATTAATTATGAGTTTTAGATTATAAACTACAGTATTCTTCAGCAAAAACATTTCAAAAACCAACAGATAAGCATTTGTGATTGATAATAAGATATTTTCACATGATATTTTCTAAGGCTTTCAACTATTTCAGATTACACTTATGAAATAACGAACTAAACTTACCTGTATTCGACTATAACAATAAAACCAGCGCAACAATAAAACCATTTATGAAGTGTAAACAATGAAAAATGTTAAACATTCTCCATGGTGGCATGTAAACTATTAAACAATAAATTATATTTAAACATAAAAACAATAAAATATATATTATACCAAATACAATTTTATAAATTCATACGAAATACATACCATAATGACAACACAGTGTATTTTTACGTATTTTTTATAAGGTGTTTTTTTATGTACACATAATTGAATTGACAATATAAATATTTCTTGTGATTTATATTTTCTTCGGTTTTTGATTCAAAAATGAATACACTGGTTCCTTAATAATACTCGGTGCATGAGCATTACTGCTACAGCAATTTCAAAACACGTGTAAGAAAAGTATGTTAACTAACAAAGCTGATTGCTTTATTTAATTGACAGACCAATAAACTAAACTGCCCACATCATTTGTGGCAAAACTTATTACTAAACCTCTTTAGTAACTTCGAATTCTTATAATCATAAAATTCGTATATGTATACTTGTTCGAATGGTTAAGCTGATTACTATAAGAAAAAAATCACCCTTTATGATAGATACATGTATGTATTTATGGTATGACCAGGTGGTATATGTGTATGCACGTTGATTATTTTTACAGAATTTTCCATGATGGTCAAACTCGTATATCAATTTCTGATAAAAATGTTTGATTATTGAAACAAATATGCTTTTAAAAATATTGAAATATTAAATAAAATAAATAAATAAATATGGAAAAAGTTAATAAATAACAAAATATCACAATGCACCACATCTACATACTCGTACATTGAAATGAAAACTGCATGCATCTGTGTGGCCCCTTCCTCCAATATTTGCTTAAAAACTTATAAAGTTTTTATATCAATAGCTTCAATTTAATATCCATATCGAAAGCTTATATTAAATTTGTAACATTTACAAATGTGCAATTTTTAGAAGTGCTCACATGTCACTGTCTTATTTTATGATAAAAGTTTTGAAGGATCTTTAGTTTAATTAGAAATATATTTCATTTGACTGGTTTTCAAATCAAATTATATACACACATGCATTAGCAATTGAACGTATTTAAGCTCGCGAAACGAAATTTTTTAATCGTGTTAATTGGATCACAAATTTTTGTTTTGGGATTTTGGCATTCGATATCAAACAAAAACAAGTAAAACTTAAGATTGTGGCTTTCGATAGCGAGTCCTCTGTCGAGTGTTATCTTTGCAAACATTGTACGTTGCCGGAAACAAATGGCTTTTTTAATTTTAATGGGAAACAATAAATTGTGAAAAATGTAAGTTTTATTTACTTTTTGAGTTGCAACAATAATAAAAATTTTAAAAATATATGTTCAAAGCAAAAAAAAAAGAATAGAAATAAAATTTATGTCCGATCACCCGAATTTAGCAAAAAACATATTTCCTTGACCACCTTGGTCAATATGTTGTTAATCCTACAAATTCCAATGGCGTAATCTTTGCCAACCACATATTGAAAGCAGCCAGTAGCCAGAAGGGAAAGCGTTGCGGCTAACTGCAGCTTTGGTGGCACTACCGTTGACATGCGTTTAAACATAATTGAATACTTTTTCGACAATCTGAACCGCTGTTCAAATCTAAAAAATATGCAGTCAAAAATTTGTTTAACCCAAAATACAAAATTGTTTCCTAATACGCACCAAACCATGTTCATCTTTTGATTTCGATGAAGATAAACATGAAAGCATGAATATTTGTTAATCCATTTTCTATAAAATTTAAACTTCTATTTAAAATAATCAAATTGTATTTCCTACTTATATTACTTGTTTTTGGTTTTGTTTATATTTCATTTCATGTAAACATGTACAAATTACAATAATCTGTTACAAATTTAATAAAATCTTTTTAATTACTATGAACTCTCTTTTCGACAGCGATCGAATGCCATCATGAGGCAACTCGTTAGGCATCGAGTTTTATTCTTGCTTGATAGCTCATTCGATATCGGAAGCGGTAATTAGATACCTGTTTTGCGTCCCTTTCCAACTTTCCTTCCACTCAGATGGTATGACGAAATATTTTTAGATTACCAGACACTTAAATATGTCGGATGTGTTTCTGAGGCTAATATAAATAATGGTTGGACATACACATTAAGATGAGCTTCATATTTAAAATTTCTGTGACATCCCAAAGTACTTTTTTGTATCCTACAAGGAAGCTATTATAGCAACATTCCAGCAACATTGAACGAATGGTTTTCAGCTGTTTACTTTATGAAGTATAGCAATTTGGTTCGGTACATGGATCATTTTTCGGTACAAAAGTATCACATCAGATCCATCTTCTGAGTGGGCAACTACCGACATCCTTACGACTCCTAACTAGTTCCCGTTGTCGTCTCACTTCCTCACATTTATGCATAAACTGCGTTAACTCTAACTCACTGTCGCAAGACTCATATGCTCAGGAGTTAGGTTATAGATTAGCTTCTTCGACACATTATAATGTCACGCCCCAAAATTACGTAGCTAAACGTATCGGTGATTAAATTTTTGCGCGTACGAGATTAGATTTCACCCCGTTAGACTTTTTCTTGTAGATAGAACTAGAAACCGTCAGAAAAGTTTTGAAAAATTAGGCTGACGGAAAGAAGCAGTATGAAGACAACCGTGATAGTTACATGAGTGAAACCATGTTCCATAAATAATATTTGGTATTTCTAGTGAAAAGCCATAAGATATAAAAATAAATTAAAATAAAAAAAAATACCCTCAACAAAATCTTTAAATTAATTTTAGTTCGTTAATATCATTTTTTTAAATATACTTGTATATGGACCACCTGTTATATGCTAATAATTTTTTTATTATTTTACCTTTATAAGTTCTGGAGGAACGTAGTTTTGTATATTTAATTTTTTTTTCTTTTTTTTAATATAATTTAGTTATTGTTGCATCCCAAATCTGCCTCCAATTAAGCTGAGGAGTCCTTATTCCACGATGTTTTTCGCGTCATATCCCCCAAACCATTAGATATTAGATAGCGTTTCAAAACAATGATGTTTATGTCTAAGCAATTTTACTCACTGAAATATTAAATTCACTTTCTAGTTACTTTTGATATATTGAAAACTGGAGTATTTTTAAGCGAAATCATCTGGGGTAATTTAATTGTAAAGAGGAGGGTATGCCAATAATATGCGAAGCAATATAATTCATATAACAGCGATGGCAAGGATTATAAGACCATATCCTTTTTATGAAATTTTTCATGACCAATTTGCGCGTTTTCAGTTCGATATCTTCACGAAATCTACCTTTGAGGTATTTAATCGATTGTGGCCCATTGTCGTAGATCTCGGTGGTCAATTGCGATCGAGAAATTAAAATTTTAAAGTGTGACGTGAAATGGACAAACCAGGCTTTCCTCGACAGCAATTTTCTCACTTGTTCTTGAAATCCGGTTCTTCACATCACTGACTCAAATTTATCCACTAGTTTCCTTACTTTTGGCCGAGAAGTTTCATGATCCCAAAAATGCTTTAGTTCGTTAAACTGTGACCGAAAAATTTTCACAATTTTCTGAAGCGAATTTTTAACATTTCAATGCACCGTTCAAGAGCATACGAGTATCATCCCATTGTTATTAATTGCGTATTTTTTACTTGTAATCTGTCAAATAGTTACAGTTTGTGACATGGCAACTTTTTCTGTAATTCAATTAAATATTTTCAATTATACATGAACATAAAATCAGATATGAAGAGTGTCTTCAAGTATCTTAATGTTTGTACGTGTCTTTCTTTTTATTTTATTTACTTCGTGTTAATGATTTTAGATGAATATATTTGCATAGAAGGAGTATGTATTTTGGTTGTTAACAGTTACATACATTTAACTTTTCTTTTTCGTATCGAATTAAAATACTTACCATGCAACCTCCTTCAGTTTGGCAAAACACATTACATCACACAACATTATTATACTTTCTAATTGAGTACATTTTCAATTTGTGCCACCCACTGTTTGGCTTTGGCTTAACTGTGTATTGGCTCTGTTTGAGTAAAAGAAAAAAATATTTGATTGTTTTTTATGTGTTGCAATTCAAGTTGCTATTGAACGAGTTTCTACATACTTAAGTTAAGGTTAAAATGAAACAATTACCTTAACTTTTCTTCTCATGATATACAACAGCTACTCGAACTTGTGTCGAATTTGTGTAATCCAATACACCAAACACTACTTACAAGTACTCGCAATATTCCTTTATTACCTTACACAGTGATAAAATCTAATTGCTCTTCTTTATTGTGTTAAATTGATACTTGGAGAATTAAATTACTAATATTGTAATGGAATCACGAATTAGAATTAGATACACTCTTACCATAGACGTTTTACAAAACCGTGTATGTTAATTTAGATTGGAAAGTTCAAATGTAAATATACGAGTATGTATGTATGTACAAATAAATAACTTTAAACGAATTTAGGCTGCTTGTGGAAGTATCCCAATGAAAATTTGAATACATACATAATCTGTAATATCTTGAAAATCAATTAAAGTTTTTGTTAATACATTTTATTATTGAATGAATGGCCCATTCATTGCTTTGCATAGTTACTCACTCTTTTTCTTGCACATTTCCTATGACTTTTATCAAGATTTTACGATCTTTAATTTCTTCTCGAATTATATTTTTAGTGAAATGTGCTCTAGATCTTATTATCGTACATGTGATCTTTCAAATACGTACAAAAAAAAAACTTCACGAAGCCATTTAATTAAAATGACACTCAATATCAGATTTTGTTTAAAACTATAATGTTCTTTGGCTATTTGCCTTAAAGAAATCGATAACTAATATAAACATTAAAAAACGAAATACTTCATACTTAGGACACCTATAAAGAAACAATAACTACAAAATTTTACAACGAATCCTTAACGGAAATTAAGTTGAAGAAAATGTGGTAGAGGCAGAAAATAAACCTCATGGTCGAAAAAAATCCAGGACTTGACAGGGTATAGCAATGAAAATACCCTTCCAGACGCCTATCGAGAGTTGACCATGTAATCATAACATCAAACTATAAAGTATACACATATATTTATGAACATAAAATTGTACGATCACTAATATCCGAATAACGGTTGGGTAAATAAAGAAGAAGAATAAGACGACACATTTAATCGCTGATGTTAATGGGTGGACTTTAGCTTTTGAGCAAACTTCATTTTCAATTACCCAAGTCTTCTTTACCACAATCTGAAAACCAAAAGAAAATTATATTAAAAGAATGAACTTGTAGACCACTTGAACCAAATCATTTCTTTGGGACGTTTATGGAACGATTCCATTAGAGTTTTTTTAATTATAAAGATTTTTAAAAGTCGTTATCTATGACATTCCTTTACGTCATACAGTTGGTTGCCCAATTATTACGGACAGTCAATTGTGTAACGAAAGTTTAGGTGCACTTAACTGTAGCTTTAAGTTCTATTTGTAATTAGAATTTTTTTATTTATGCCCGACGTTTTTCTAATATATTGTAAAATTGTTAAATGTGTCTTGAAAGTTAAATGATATATTTAATTTCTATAACGTTTAAAGTAGTGCGGGTGCCACAGAGTCCTGAAGACACGATGCAAAGAAACACAAATTGAAATATTTAAAGCAAACTTTCAGTTAATACTAATAAAATGTAAGTATTGCAAATTCTTTTAGCAAATTTTTTGAAATAATAATTAAGTTTTAAAACTTTATTAGCGTATCTAGCGGTCGACTCAATAGACCGCAATCTAGAAATTATAATTAAGCATTTATATAAATACATACGATAAAATACAAAAATAAAAAACATTCTAAATAAGCAACTCAAATCTCTGTCTCATTTCTATGCAAAACCAACTTGGATAAACACAAATGCACACTTTGTTTATTTTTCAAGTTGAAGCTAATCCATGCATATTTAATAATAAGTGTGCAGTTGCTACTAAAACTTTAAATGCTTATAGCTCTCTAAATATCGAACCGATTTAAATAAAATTAAGATCATGTATATTTATGTAAAAAACCGTTTAAAAACAAATAAATCTTTCCAAAATCAGTTCAGTATTACGGCTGTAAAATTAACGAAGGGCTTTGAATTGCTTATAACTTTTTTATTATAATTTTTTTTTCTTTTCTTTTCAGTATTTTGTAAAGAAGACTTGGGGAATTCAAAATGTAGCAGTACTCAATTGAACAACGTGCCCAAATTGTTGAGCTTTATTTTTCAAATCAACGATCCATTGTTTTAATAATTTAATTATGAGCGACGAAGCCCATTCCCAATTAAGTGGGTTCGTTAATAAGCAAAACTGCAGGATATGGTCTACGGAAAATCCGAGAGCAGTTCAACAGCGAGAATTACACCCACCTAAGTGTACGGTTTGGTGCGGTGTTTCATCGGAAAGGATAATTGGTCCTTATATTTTTGAAAATGAACACGGGATCGCCGTTTCCGTTAATGGTGTCAGATATCGGACAATGATGGAAAATTTTTAAAGGCCAGCCGTGGAAAACCATCCGCAAGTATGGTTCCAACGAGATGGAGCCACAGCGTATACTGCAAGGGACACGATGGCTCTTTTACGAAACATCTTTGGTGAAAGATTTATTTCGCGCACAAATGATTTTAATTGGCCTCCGCGTTCACCGGACTTAATCGCTCCAGACTGTTTTCTTTGGGGTTATTTGAAAGGAAAAGTCTACATTAATAAGCCCACAACCGTCCAGCAATTAAAAAGCAATATACGCGACGAAATAAACAACATAACACCTGATGTTTTGCGAAAGGTGATGGAAAATGTGTTGGAAAGAGCACGAATATGCGAAGCAGCAAATAGCCACCACTTGCGAGATATTAGTTTTCATAACTAAGCTTAAAATATTCCCCATTTATATTCTGTATAAAAAAATTTTTTATAATTATGTTTTAAATAAAAAAGTTATAAGCAATTCAAACCCCTTCGTTCATTTTGGGCCACCCTGTAAAAGAACTTCTTTGCCTATTAATAATACAGAAGATGTCTTCTAGTATGGCTTAACGATGAGATTTATCTCCCAGAACAAAATTTGAAATCTAAACTCTTCACCAACAACATCACAGTCAGTTTAAGTTGAATATAACTGAAATTGCACTCCTTCTAAGCTAGTATAATAATATTTAATGTGGCCAAAGAGAAAATACAGTTTTTTCGTTACTGTCCCTAAGAATTTGACATTTTTCGCTGGGTTATATAGTTGCATAGCAGAAAAATTGTTTGTTTGTATTTAGTAGGCATTTGTGTGTGTTGAAAAGGATGTGTGCATTTGAAAATTGAGCCCATAGTCATTTAATTTCTTATAGTATTAACTAAATATACACAAATAATCTTACGAATCTTAATTAAATTATTTATACGAGTATATGACATGAGATTTTATTTTTAATTTGTTCATTGTGAAAAAATTCGAATAAAGTGAAACATATCGTATCGCCCAAAAATGGAGTACAACAGTACGATCCAGCTCAAAAGACCACAAAACCCCTATTAATTAGTTCATCTTCTTTCAGCACATATCTTTAACATGTACAGCCCAAAATATCAATCTTTCTGTGATGACGATTTTGGCATACAGTTCTGTGTAAATGTTCATCTATGAATACGAAAGTCTTTATTTTGTATATTTGAGATAAATTGTTTTTTCCTAATGATTTTTTTTAATTTATATTCAAGTGTAATTTAATGTTTGTTGTTCCTACTTAATTTTTAGACATTATTTCTTCTAAAAGAGAAATATAAAAACTTTAATTTAGAATGCATTTACTTTCTGATATAATAAGTTTCATTTAAATTAAATGAAAAATATAATGCCTTTGTTTTGATTTAATAAAAAATACGAAATAAAATAATTAAAAAAAACAATTTAATCTATAAAAACATTTGTTCAATTATTTTAGAACTTTACATTGCGAATTATAAGATTTTATGAACAATTTATAAGGAATGATGAGGGGTGACGCAGACCTTTTTCAACCAACGATTTCTATTTACCAAAGTCCACACAGAACTTTTATTGCAAAAATGACATTTTTACGATTTAAAGCGATTTTTTCAAGGGACCAACAGTTTATTATGAATTATGGAGATTTTCTATAAACGGGCTACGAATTAAAGCAGTTCTACTGCAGTTTTAAAATTTCTTGCAAAAAAGAATGCATGTTTTTTGTCATTGTATCAATTTCTTTAATGCATCTCTTTCCAATTTTTATATTTATTCAAACTAATCAATTGATTTTTTTTAAGTAGAACCATTTTGTTTGATGAAAAACAAACTTTGAAGTATATGTATATGTATTAATGTTTGTAAATGTGGTTATTGCAACTATGACACGGCATTACCACCAAATGCAGCACCTTTGAAGTCTACCTACAAATTAGAGCACCAATCCATTTTGTTTCGTTGAGCTGCCAAGTAAAAAAATAAACTGGAATCTTTCTGAGTCTGTTTGAATTTTTTTCTTTAATTCCACAGTACGTAGAGACAAAACTTGACAACATTTGACATTTGTCTGTCAATTTATTACAAAAAAGTTGTGTAAAATATAAAAAAAAGCACAGCAAAATGCATTTGTAAAGCAGAACTCGTACTGAAATACGAAACTGTATTTTTACATAAAACTTTGTACTCGTATGCATGGAATTTGTATTTTTCTTTGTTTGAATGTACTTTTTTGTAAGTGAACTCTTCTTTTCAATTGCGTAATCCTTTTCTAAAACAGAGTAGAGTACTAGTAGATTGAGAAAAAAAATGTATTATGAAACATCTGACAAACTGACAGCCATTCAAACTGTATCTGTGATATGTGATTGAAATTCAAAGAACACACACATAAAGCTACGTGCAAATAATTAGGGACACCTCGTTAATAGGGAAATCCTTTGAAAAAATTCTAAATAAATATATTTTTTTAAGTAAAATACAATTTTTCCGATTACTTTCAATAAAATCTGTGTATAAAATAAATTAAGGCTAAAAGCCATCGAAAATAAGTAATTTTGCCTTAATTAATATATTTATTTTCAAATTAATTCCATATCCAGTAAGCTTCCCTAATTGCTTGATTTCATAAATAATTGTACCCCAGCTGGCCACAACTACAACACATCTTTAACGAAATCATAGTAAGTGGCAGAAGGCCTAACAGAAACAAATTGATGATGATTTTTTCATACAAATGGCCCCAATATCACACAAGATCAAAAAGCTTGTCGTATTCAACTACATAACAATAATGTCGTTTATGTTGTTTGTCGTGAAAGGAAGAGGAATAATAATTCATATTTTATTAGTATGCCTACAAACCAGTAGGTGTGTTACCTTCTTTGGGAAAGGGATAGTGAGAGAGGACAAATGGTGAAAGTAAGAAAGCTTAATTTTTACAACTCTGATATTGCGCGTTGTGTTAGTTTTTAGATCAGTGTTGTGGCGCATCTGATGACAAGTAGGCGTATTAAATGTGTTTTAAGCTGTATAGCATTTTATTAATTATTTCGCCGGCGATTTTTCGACGAAGAAGGACGCTGTGATGCCCGCTAGTATACACCAGTATCAATTGCTGAGGGTACTGTTCAGTGACCAGTGCTGTGCCTTCGTCACTAAAACAGTCCAACAACAACAAATACAATGGCATACTAATGTACATCTTAAAAATGCTGGATGCTAGACTTGCCTGAAACTGGGCTGGAAGCCACGTTCTTAGACATTATTTGCTTAATAGTAAACACGCCAACTACTTCAGTCAACAGCACCCTGATTTGTGAAATTCCATGCTCTTAATCTAAATAAATTTGTTATTGTTGTGCGAACTTGCAGCGTCCTATACCTCGTATATCTATAATCCAACACGTTTGCGACCTAAGCTCTTGAACAGACTTAAATATCACTAGTATATTCGTTTGATTTATCCTAGATAAAATTTATTGCGTTATCACTCATCTTGCCGTATAAAAAATTTGATCACTATTTACATCACACAACTTTGTTGCATGTAAATTTAAATTTTATGTGGAAGTGTTGATACAGAAATTTATACATTTTTACTTCTTTTTAGGTCTTTCCCAATTAAAGCTACAATCAACATAGTTTCATAGTGTTAATAAAGAAACAGTCACAAGCATTGAAAACAAAAACAAAATTGTTCAAAAGAATAAAACATGCATGTCTTTGGCGCTAATGTTGTCATGAACGACGTATTAGCCATCTGGGATATACTTATTTGATCGGTGTATTTGTCGATTTTTAATTATTGATTAAATGCGCTCATCAAAAAATATCTTCACCGACATAAAAAACAATTGGTTTCATAAAAAGGTCGAGCTTTCGCAAAAATATAAATGAATAAAAATCACTAAAATTATAAAATTTTCTCAAAAATTTTTATATTCTCATTAAAAACAATGAAACAAAAATACTTCCAAATTTCCAAAAGTTTCATAAAAATTCAATAACACACAAGGTAATGTTTAAATTTTCTGTAATGATGATTTTTTTGTATTCTTTAAATTATATGTTGGTATTTCAATACAAAAAGTACGTAATTTTCACCATAAATCAAAATTACACCAAATATGGAAATTTTGTAAAAAAAAATTTAATATTGAAAGCTCACCAAAATTGGAAAATAGGTCTAGCAGAGTCAAAGAGAAGATTAAGAACTAAATCTTCATTCGTATAAGAATCTCCTTCAATACATATCTGACGAAATTGCCAAAGTTACGAAATTGTGTATTTTCTAAGGAGTTGCGGGCAAATAATACTGGATGCTCTGTAGGTATTGGTCTACCTTGGCATGTCCTTCAAGGTTTATCGCTCTTTATCTAATACTTCAAAGATTTATAAACATATTGCATTAGAATTATGGATCTTAGTTTTCCAGAAATCGAGATGTAGCTAACAGAATTCAACAATTTCATTACATTTTTGCTCAAGTCAAGTACACGACTTTAAATTCGTTGTTTGTGATTTTTTTCAACATGTTGATTTTATTTCTTGTTTATGATTTTCATTTTTTATTTGTGCTTTTTTTATAAAAATTTTAGTTTATTTTGAAACTAATTTTAATAATAAAATATCTATTTTTATATTTAAATTAATTATAAAAATCATTCTTTAACTTCAAAAATTAACGAAATAGAACAAGTGTTTATAATTATTGCTAGAAAATTACTTTAACTAACTAAAAAGTTTTTAGGTATCGAAACGTTCTATAATTTTAATTCACTCATCCGTTTTCAAAAAATGCCTCAGACGTGCAATTTGTAATGATAAAAATATGTATGTACATTGGAAAGTTTGAAATAAAAAGTTGTTCCAATTTCTTTAGAAACATCATACAAATAAATAAAATGAGAAAATAACGCGTCTGAAATCAAACTTTTAACTGCTTTGGAAAACCAATTTTTGTTCAATCTTAATGCAAAATATTATGGTACGTAAAACTAAAATTATATGTAATGAAAATTAAAAAAAAAAACTCTGGTTTTTCAGAAGAATTTGTAGTGATTCGAGTTACTGCTTCTGGCGCTTGTTTTGCTTCGTTTACCTCAGCTTTTCGCAGGGTTTCTATTCATATTTCATAATTTTTTATTTATTTCAATCTCAATTTTACTTTTCTCATGCACTCCATGCAAAGTTTTTTACCTTGAAAAGTGTAATTGGAATAAAAATTATCAAAAACTTGTAGATTACTTCAAATTATTGATTTATGAATCCTTTAAATTTTCATTTTAAAGCCAAATTAAAAACAATGTTCAAAATATTAAAAAGTTTTCCTTTAGCATTTATCCACTTAAATGAAAAAAATTAACTAAAAATATGTATAAAAATGTATTCATGTTTCATACATGTAGTTCAATAAACTCAGAGTCATCGATAAGCAGAATGCAAGTGGGTTTGTAGTACTTGTTTTTATTATTTTTATGTTTGAATACTTTTTGTTTTCATAGAAATTCACAAACCGTTAAAGTTTAATTAGTTTTAAAGTTGCGAAAAAAATAACCATACGATTCATTGTTAAATTTAAATTAACACAATTTGTGGAAAAACACAACATTTTTTGTATTAATATCTTTAAGCAATTTAATAAAATTTAACATAATAAATTAAAAAAATTTAAACGCAGTAAAAAGTGTTATTTTTTAGATCTGCGTTTTTCAGTTTGCGTTTTCAAATAAAAAAGAAATTAAAACAAATACCGCAAACAATAATAATTATTTTCTTTAGTGTAAAATCCCTAGAGGGAAAAGAATGTGTCACAGGATACGTCACGTGACTGGTTCATACGGACCAGCAACCGGTTCGAGTTCCGAAACTTCATA
Organism: Gymnocheta viridis; assembly: GCA_956483585.1. Lineage (NCBI taxonomy): Eukaryota > Metazoa > Arthropoda > Insecta > Diptera > Tachinidae > Gymnocheta > Gymnocheta viridis. The sequence continues at coordinate 123,062,666 of OY101440.1, forward strand.
TGAGAGGTGCCGGTATCTTTTGCATGACTAAGATACTCGGTGACAGGTTCTAGACCTAACCTTTACGTACTTTTCCTGTGGTAGTATCCTTAGTGCATGTTGTCATTTCTTAAAAATCGATAATAGAACTATCTTGGAGCAGAATATACTCCATATGGCTGGTAATAAGTGGGAATAACTTCGGTTTTGATTAAATTAATTTATTAAAAATTTGTTTGGTCCAAATCAACAAATGCATTATAATTTTAATCTGATTATAATATCCTTAATTAATGTAGATTATATTAATCACCATAAATAATAAAAGAAAATAAAAAAAATACGTACAATTTTTTTGAGTGAGGGAATTTTGTAAGCACTTTTGTTCTAGTTTTGCGAAACGTCCTCTTTTCACCAGTCATGACTCAGGAACTTTTTGTACCATTCTCATTTTCACTAGTCATAGGACAGGTATGTTAAGGACAATTGGTACAATATTTCCCGTAGGGATATTACGGTCAACAGCAGGGTTGCCCAAGAGTTTCTTATGGAAGAGCAAACACCAATACATTTAAAGAAAAACTAATTTTTATTCAATATATTTTTTTTGTTGTAAAAACCAATACATATAGAGAAAAGAGAAAAATATATTTCATATACTCGTATTTAATTCATATTCATACGTTAAACAAAAACATAAACTAAAGGGTGTTTTTTTAAGCTAGATAGAACTTTAAATTGTAAAAAGTAACACAAAAAATTAAATTTTGATGAAACATTTTTTTTATTTGTTTCAGTATACTCTGACAAATCATCATGAATAGACTCACGCTTGAACAACGCTACGAAATTATCCAAATTTACTTTGAAAATCAGTCGTCGATTCGTTGGCAACTGACCCGTTGTTTTATCGCAAAATTGTGTTCAGCGATGAGGCGCATTTTTGGCTTAACGGGTTTGTTAATAAGCAAAATTGCCGCATATGGAGTGAGACCAATCCACAAGAGACCCTACAGACTCCATTACATCCAGAAAAATGCACCGTTTGGTGCGGTTTTCACGCTGGTGGCATCATCGGACCTTATTTCTTCAAAAATGAGGCCGGAGCTCGCGTTACGGTCAATGGAGATCGTTACCGCACCATGATCAATGATTTTTTGTTTGAAAATATGGATGACATTGATCCGGAGGAGATGTGGTTTCAACAGGATGGCGCTACGTGCCATACGGCGAACGCAACCATCGACTTATTGAAATCAAAATTTGGCGATAAGTTGATTTAGAGAAATGGACCTGTCAATTGGCCTCCAAGGTCGTGCGATTTGACACCTCTCGATTATTTCCTGTGGGGCTACGTGAAGTCACTGGTTTATGCTGATAAACCAGCAACAATTGACGCCTTGGAGGCCAGCATTGTTCGTGTTATTCGTGACATACGGCCAGCAGTGCTCGAAAAAGTGGCCCAAAATTGGACGTCCAGAATGCGCTTCGTCAAGAACAGCCGCGGTGCCCATATGCCCGAAATCATTTTCAAATGTTAATGTCACGTATTGATCTTTCGAATAAAAAAAAAAATTTTGATTACAATTTAATTTTTTGTGTTATTTTTTACAATTTCAAGCTCTATCGGGCTTAAAAAAACACCCTTTAGTACTCTCTTAATAAAAATAATGAATTTATCCAAAAAAATTTTCTAATAAAAATTAAAAATAAAAAAATTAGAATAAATAAATGGGTAAATTCGGGTTTGAACTTGAGCCAAAATTAATCGTTTCAATATATAAAAAAAATATTTTTTTTTAACTTTTCGTTATTTTCTGCATAAATCTGAACTTGTTAATACTTTGAATAAGTAAACACATAAAATATCTATTAGTTTAAATAGTTGAGGTGGAAACAAGTTTTTAATATATATTGATTTATATATTATATTTTTATAGATATTTATTCGTAATTCTTAAAAATTAAAAAGAAATGGTAAACTCAGATTTCAGCTCAAACCAAAAATTCATTTCAATATAAAGTTTTTAATTGGTGCTGTTTATGGGAATCGCAAAAATTTTAGTATTTTGAATTTTTATTCGCACTATTTTTCCCAATATTAATATTTTACTTATTTAGTAAAACGTTAACAATTTTGTTAAAAAACTAATTGCAATTGATTATTGAGGGGTATAGCTTGTTCCTATGCGCATTTCACTGTTGCTAATGCAGATCATCAGGGAACTTTACCCAAATATTTCTTAGAACAACTGGAGATATTATATTAAACTTTCATTAAATTGATTATTGAGTTCTTGTTACAACTTTGATATTGTTTAAACTTTTCATTTGTTTTAATGAAAGTTTAATATAATATCTCCAGTTGTTCTAAGAAATATTTGGGTAAAGTTCCCTGATGATCTGCATTAGCAACAGTGAAATGCGCATAGGAACAAGCTATACCCCTCAATAATCAATTGCAATTAGTTTTTTAACAAAATTGTTAACGTTTTACTAAATAAGTAAAATATTAATATTGGGAAAAATAGTGCGAATAAAAATTCAAAATACTAAAGTTTTTAATATATTTAAAATATACTTGGATATTTTTTTTTGACAAATTTGCTTTGTAGAAACTCGTCAAATTGTAAAACGATATTTATCTTGTCATGACTTAAAAAATAGTTATTATAGTGTATTTTCTATGAATAAAATCAAAGCTTCAATAAGAAAATTATCTATTGTAACAACAAGTAACTTTTAATATTTAATTTTTCAGCTTAAAGTCTGATTACAAAAATAGTAACAATAGAATTTTTATTTATATTTTCGTTTAAATAACTTGAGACTAAAAACTAAACAATAAAATTAATTAAAAAATCAAATATAGGCCGCCTTCCTAAACGTGTGTATGCAACGTCAAAACAGTGTTAAAATCAATAAATTATACTTTATAACATTGCAAATCGAATGCATTGTCTATAAAAAGCATTGCCAATTTAAACAATGCGATAGTTGCGTTGATTTGGTTATCAGCTGCGAAACAGTTGACTTTAGGAATCCTATACTTTGTCAAAGTTTGCGCGGTTGCGTTTGGGAATACGTGACATTGTCGCACTGCAAAGCAACATGCGCTTAGGAAGGCAGCCATTTTTTTGCATTTTAAGAGCATATATAAATTTTTTTAGAGCATATTTTATGCACATACAATATTTTGTATTGCAACTTCCTGGCAAGTATTTTATAGACAGCAGTAAACATATTGACATATTTTCTATACAAAGTTTAAACTGTATTATTTAGATTGTTTAACAGCGTAGAAAGATCACTGCTGCGTTCGCAAATATATTTTTTTTTATTATTAAAATGTTTTATTCACGAATCTTGTAAGCTAACTAAGAGCCACCATTCAAATGGTGGAACACTTGGGTACGTCAGTTCGGTCCCGTTGTGATACCCTAGAGCGAGTGAGACAAGAAATTACATCTGCTCCGCCGCCTCTTCAAACCACCCGTTTTCTTTTACAAACTCGGATACCTGCCAGATTATCTAGATCTGACGAAGTATCAGAGCCGATTATCTTACTCCTTACGCTTATTAGCGCAGGGCATTGACATAGAAGATGAAACACAGTCTCCTCTTCCTCTTCATCGTTACAACTCCTGCAATAGTCGTTGTAACTAAGACCCATTTTACTAGCTTGTGTACCTATGTTCCAGTGCCCAGTTAGCACTGCTACTAATAGTCGCATTCGACCTTCCTTGAACCTGAGTAGATCACATATCCTGCTCAGGTCGTAGTGGGGCCACTGGCAGGTACCTTCGTGTTCCCACCTGTGTTGAGCAAGTCGATACGATTCGCGCTGAATCAACAACTTACGTTATGATAGAGGAATGTCAGTGAAGGGGCATGTAGTTGAGTTGTCCAATACCATCTTTCCAGGACAGGCAGCGTGTCCAGGAGTCCAGATTAGTGTAACTCTTGAGTGTCTCGCTATCGCATTAAGAGATATCCGGCATTCAGCAACAGCGAGTGATGTAGAGACACCATTTATGGCCGGTGGCCGCCTTACTATCAGTAAATATATTCAGACATATCCTCAGATATACCTAAGCCATCTTGCCGCCCGCGTGATAGCAGATATTTCAGCTTGCAGGACGATACAGCCATCCTGAGGTCTAAATGGAACTTTTGCATTGAAGTTTTCCACATAGAAACCCCCGTCGACCCTGTCCCCCTTCTTAGAGCCGTCAGTAAAAACCTTACTATTTTACTTTCGTACTACAACAGTTGAATCTAATAATTGAATAAGGAAACTATTAATAATACCGTCTTGGGGAAAATTTGTCACAAAAACCTCTAACAAATTTTCAAAATGTTATAATAAAATTTGGTAAAAGAAATACGTTTCCCCGACTGTATAACATTTTTAAAGCAAGCGTTCGAAAAATTTTCATCCTGCCCCACTGTGGAATTTTGCAAAAAACTATTTAGCACGCTTTGGCTCATAGTGATTAATATTCAAAGATAATTGTTGTATTGTATAACTTTTTAGAAAACAACTGAAACTTAACTTTGTTGCAAAACAATTTTGTTGATGTAGTTGGTGGGGCATACGCAATAAATAAGCAATAAAGACTGAAAAAGAAGAGTAAAGTATAAAAAACTTACATATAATTCATGCATAAATTGCAATGTTCTAATTTTCTTGTGTGCAACTTTTAAGCAATTTTTATATCCAAAGATATAAAACGAAAACTTATTTTACAGCAAGTCGCTTACAGCAGAGATCGAAATAAATGATGATGCAAAATTTATAATTTATTTATAAAAAAGCGTAATCGTTTCAAACCAACTACTTATGACTTTCACACTGGCAGGGTATATATAGTTTTGAACCGAGTTGTCTATGTATGGCATTCTGTTGTGATCTGTTGTGGGCACACCTTAAAACTTTTGTATTTCTCATGTGCATACTTTTACGCCAATTACCGGAAACTTAACTTCAACAAATCGTTTTCACAACTCACAATAGATTTAATTCCCTGATTTCGAGAATTGAACATTTCTGGCTAAAATATTTAAATAGCACAAAAAAAGAATTTTTTAACAAAATGCATGCCAACTATAAATTTGTTCTTTCCATAAATTACTCATTGTTGCAGCACAATAAGACAACACAATAACAACACACCGAATGTTGCACTGGAACTGCAAGCAAAGAACAAATTATTCGCCCAGTTATCATTTGAATCATTGAAATCACAAAAGAAATAAAAAACAAAAACTTACGAATGATTATAATAATGAGCTTAAAAATTCCAACTTCAAAAAAAAAAGTTCATTACTTTTCTAAAAATACTCACACAAAGATAAACAACTTCTCAAAACAATTCGCAGATTCATTTATTTATTTTATCTTTTGAGTTGAGCACAAGTGTCGAAAGTTTTACAATATCATCTTTTTTTTTTTGCACAATAAGTTGCCACACCAGCCAGATGATTAAAACTGAAGCACTGAGTTGAAGGCAGCACACAAGTTGAAATGTGGAGGAAAATTTTAACAAAATCCATGGCTCCATGAATGGATAAGTTGCTTAGTATCTGTGTAAATAATTAACTTAGTTTGAGCAAACAAAAATTTTAAATGAAAATTCAAGTATTTACGCAGTTACGGACACACACAGATACAAATTCTTAAACACTTGCAAAGTGCAACTGCGAGAATATTTACCCAAGTGTCGGAAGTAGTTGGAAGAGTCACCATTTTGCACTTTATAAGAATAAACGTTTCATAGAATATTAAATACCATTGCAATCGTTTATTCAGAAATTCTTAGTTTTTAGTTTTTTTTTTTTGTTTCTTTCGGAATTTAATGCGTAAATGCATTTTTAACACTTGACTGCTGTTATTGCAAGTTTTGCTTCTTTTGTTATTGATATAAATTCGCCTTAATATTATGCAACTACTGCTACTGCTTGCATTGCGCATAAAATGCTTGCTGAAGTAAAAGATGCTGGTTTCCTCGTTAAATCCCCAACCACCTGTATATATGAGTCTATTAAGAACAACAAAATACTGAATTACAAATGTGTGCATGAAAATATATTCGGTACTTAACCCAGCAAATTATATTGTATTTTTATCTGTTTTTGAGTGAAAAATTATTCCGTTTAAGTTTCGAGTACGATCACTCTCCATTGAAGAAGGAAGATTTTGTTAATGTATATATAATGTAAATATGTATATTTAGATTTTTATATTTAAGAGATGTGTCCTTTTGGAAGTTTATGAAAATAATTTTAAAAAAATACCCCTTTGCGAAACTTTAATTTTATATATATTTAATTATATTTTTTTGTAGAATTAAATACTAGTATTATGAAGGGTATCCCAAAATTAACGCAAGGCAAGCTTTGAATTAAATAGAAAACAATGTTTTTAGGTTAGATTAGTTTGACAGGTCGCCGGTGAAATGCTTAAAATTGAAAAAGAGTGGATCCAAAGAATAATTATGATCGCTCTGTGTTAACTTGAGCAAAAGAAGGAAAAGTAAAAGAAGACGAAGAAGAGAGATTGGAATGGAGGAAAATAGAGCTGGGCGGTCAAAAATGAAGGTGGTGAGAGATAGATAAATAGAGGGTGAGAAAGGTTTATACGTTCAGATACGTTCAGATGGGGAGCCAGTGAGAGAACCATCCACCGCCGCCGATGAAGGAACTAATACTTTTGAGATTCATGCTCGACAGTTCCGAAAGGTGTTGATGCTCCAGTGCCGGGCATAGGCAGAGAAGATGAGTTACGCTCTTCTCCTCTTTCTCATCCTGACAGCTGAAGCAATAGTCATTGTAGGGCATACCCATTCTTCTGGCATGGGTTTCAAAGGTGCAGTTCCCCGTGAGTGCAGCCACAATCCACCGCACTTGTTTCCTTTAAAACATGAAAAGTTGCATTGTTCTAACGGTGTTGATGCTACATCAAAGGGTTCTCGCTATACCACCGATTTTCAAGATGAATGGGAGTGGGATGCCGCAGAAATTGTCAATATTGACATCCCAGATCGTCTGCAATGATATTGCCTGAAATGGTAAACAATATATTAAGTTATTTCATTATTTTTGAGATCCTTCAATGAAATAAAAGCACTTTGTTCTGCCATGTAAAGTTTCGGTTTTACAAGCCCGAAACTGTCATCTGTCAAATTGTTCTTTTTATATATATACTAACACTTTACTGCACAAATGTCGGAAAATACAAATCTTGCGGTTATTTTGGGGCACTCTCTATTTCAATATTAATTTTCGTTTTCTGAATTTATATTTAAAGAAGTGAATCCTTTTTTTCATCAACAAATGATATCACATCTCCAGAAGAGATCTTCTCTTTTCTAAATTATTTCGAACGTACCATGTTGTGGAATGTGAAATCAACAACAAAGTTGTACATGTGTTTAGATTATATGTATATGTGCAAAAAAGGAAACTTGTCAAAATATACGACATGTGTCCTTTTCAAAAGGTTGTCAGTTGACATGAAACCAATTATGATTCGCTGCATAGATCCTAGACTATCCGATTACAATATTTAGAGTATAACCTGCTTTATTGATCCACAGGATTTAATGCACAAAATTGTTTTTTTTTCACAAATAACTAAATAGTGAAAATAGAAAATTTTTCACTCACACTAATGTTTAACGACAAATTGATAAATATCAGACCACTAACCAATATTTAATTTATTGAATGATATTGAAGAATTTCTCCCCAAAACTAAATAGTGGTAGAGAAAAGAAAAATTGTTATCATCCTAATGCAAAATTTTTTTTTCATTAAATGTTAATGGAACTCAAAAATAGTTCACTGAATTTAAAAATTTATCAAAAATGTGGTCAAAATACAATCGAACTCCAATTACTCGAATCACCATTATCCCAAAAAATCTTCGACTTACGGAGACTTCGAGTTACAGAATTTATTTGTTGAAAAAAAAAAAACAATTGCAATTATGTCCGTATTTTATATGATGAATAAGTTTTTTATTTAAAACTGGCACTTACTGAAAACAACATTTAAAAAGTAAGCTATAGTGAAAGAAAACATTTTGAAATTTGTTGGAAAAAGATATCACGAATGATAAATTTACGAAATTAGTGACTTGAAAATCTCCTTTTTTTATTTTCAACAAAATACTTACTCTACATTGTTCAAAGCCTTATAGTGATCAAAAATTGTAGTTTGCAAATATAAATTCAATGTTCGATAAGAATTTTCTACATCATTTCTCGAAGTCTACTGAAAAGTTTCTTCCACCGAACTCTTACAATCATTCGCCGTTCCGCCTAAGATGGGATCCCCCGAATAAAAAATAATTTAATTATTCAAAACAATGCACTTCAATAATGTGTAGATATGCAATAGACCAGCTGATAAGTTCGCAAATCACTACTTAGAGTTATAGAATTCATATCCATGTAATTTCGTTCGACTTATGGAGAACTTCTAGTTATAGAAGTTCGAGATACGGAAGCAGAATTGCAAGTTATATTCTCTCTTAACGCTACTGGCAATCGAATTTGATCGAGTAAGAGAAAATTCGAGTTATAAAAGTTCGACTGTATTTGTAATTACAATTTTATGTAGTGAGTGTTTAAATTTGGCACTATTTGAGTGAAGTGAAGATTTGTTCACTACCACTCAATTGAATAATAATGAAACGAATAGAAATATCAGTGGAAGTTGTTACTGGTAGTGATGCAATTTTTTACTATCAGTAAGCTGCTCATAAATAGTGAAAATCAAAAACTTTTTACTTATATTTAGTTTTAGTAAAGTAATTTATAGATCATACAAGTTGATAAGCTCATACTCAAGTTCATAAACTAACCACTTCTAAATGTAAAACGCTTGTCAAAAATATTTTTTCAATTCAATTAATTTTTAACTTTTTGCCCCAAATTCTGTAGCATATTTTATTAGCAACAAATTTTGCTGGTATAGCACATTTATCTCTATGTAAGTCCTTAAGAAACAATTTTAAACGAGAAACAAAATTTTACTTTTATATTATGCTCAGCAATTTTTGCGTATTTTAACATTCTTATTTTGGCAAACGCACATCTCCTCACATTTTAATCATTGAAATTTTGCCAAAAAATCGAGAGTATAAGCAGCAACTAAAAAATAATCAAACTTGAAATGAAAAATTATAATGTGTTTGATAAATGTTTGTGAAATTCCTTCAACATGAAACATGAAATGTCATTTCAGATTTAGATTTCTTGAGTTTTTCGTCATTTTTATTTATGCTCTTGTTAGCGATTGATGCTGTAACAAATATGTGACTTTGAAGATTGGCAAACATTTTTGAAAAAACAACTAATTCAATGATTTTGTAAACAGTGATTTGAAATTGCCCAAAAGTTTTTTTTTAAGAAAAAAATATAATTTAATTTTTTTCAGCATAAGTATGGCTTCAACAATTTGATATTTGAAATAAAAATGCCAGCAGATTAAATAGAAATGAGATGTTATTGTACCTATCAAGAACTTAATCCTCACTTTGATCTCAACAAGTTTAATAGCCGAATCTTTTGAATAGGAAATTGGTCTTATTTTCACATTTGTTTTTTTGTGCTTCTTTTGAAAAGGGCACCCACAAAAACTGCAATTAATGCGTCAAAACTGCTAAAATGTTGAAAAATTGAATTTTTTATATAATTTTTTCACAATTTTTGGCCCATAACCAAATATAATACGAGTATAACAAGATAATTCGTAATTTGTCAGAATATTTTAATTCTGGAAATAACTAATAAGTCTCGAATTTTGAAAGTATTATGTGTCGTTGAGAATACTTTGCACTGCAAAAAAGATATTTCTGGGTCGAGGGCATTTACAATTGTAAAAAGTAAAATATTTCCAAAATAGAAAACTGATGAATAAATTGTTTCAAATAAAAAGTACTCTCTTAATAAAATAATGAATTTGTCCAAAAATAATTTCTTAATTTAAGAAGATATGGGTAATTTCAGATTTCAACTCAAGCCATAAAAATCTCATTTCAATATATACCTTATAACAGTTCAACAATTACGTATAAATATTAATTCAAAATAGAAAACAGCAAAATTGTTTACTTGTCCCATTGATGAATTTTGACCTACATTATATTTTATTTTGAAAGGGCACTCCTTGTAGATTTTTTCTAAAATCTTCAATGTTTATAAAACAAAAACTAGTTTTCTAAGTTTCTACATGTTACTCCAAATGTTTTCTATTGTGTTAAGATATTTGCTAAATGTAACGCAAAAATAAATGTTAATGGCAAATAACAATTAAATAAAGAAATTAAAACACAAATACAGCTACAACATAAAAATACCACACATACGTATTTGTATGTATGTGTTTTGTATTTAAACAAAGAAATAATGTTACGTGTCCTAGTTACACGAAACATGATGGTGAAAAGAAAAGAGTTGTTAAAGAAGATCATGAAAAAAGTTGTAACAATACTTATGCATTTAAGTATGCTTACACTGGCTTAGAAAGAGCGCTATAGCAAAATATTAAACTGCTCATAACCAAAAAAAAGGGAAAGGAAATTTTCTTGAGGAACAATTTTTTTCTAAATTCCAAGGCATTACTATACTTTGCAATGATGCAGTTTGAATGAATGTAGTAAAACAAAACAATCAAAACGTTTATTAAACTTTGTAAAATAATAGTTTGCTTATTCTTTCGGTTTTGCAAAAAAAATTTTACATTCGTGTAGTTTAAAAACAATAATAATTTAACTTGAAACAATTTTAAATTTATTTCTAATTCTGTCAATTTCCAAAAAAAAATTAATTCTCTTTTTAACTAATTTTATCGACTTTTTTAATTTTTAGCTTTTGCTATTGAAAAAATGTTAAACTCTCTTCTGATTTTGGAATGCTTCGGTATTTTCGCAATAAAATGTTTTCTATAAAATCTTACACAATAAAAAAAGTTTTCTAATATATTTTTAAAGAAAACGTAATAACTTTTACATGTCATACCGAATTGTGTGTGTAACACATACATAATGTGTTGCAGAGTGTCAAGAATTGCACCACAAACGCAACATGTATGGTTGCAATTAAAACTATAATTAACTCCTTTTGTTTTGCAACAAAACACAAAGGAGTGTGAAAATGAAAGTAGCTACTTGGCCAATTACACAGCTCATCTAATTAAGTCATTTGAACAATTTTATTATTGTTATTTGTGTTACAATGCAGTAATTGCGGGGTTTGTTTTTTCATTATTACATTTAAAATACAATAGCATTATTGTACTCATAATATGAAATTAATTCATGCAGTAGGATGCAAAAATTTAAAAAATTTTTATGATTTCTCATTATCTTATTGGTTTGTAAAATGGAAACACACATGAACACTAATGATGGGAGTGTAGCGGCTCCTGAAAAACAACGTTGTTTCTGTTCTGCCACGTAAGTTGAATTTAATTGATATTAAAAATTGTTCCTTATTCCTTTGGAATATTGTCTCATGTCCAATTCTTTCTGACTAAAAATGTTACGAACTTTAGCCAAAATAATAATCACTTTAGATTAAAAACAACTAACAACCAATTTTTTCGAAAAATAATCAATTTAAAATGAAATCATTAATACTATCAATGTAATAAAAATTTCCAACGCAAATTTTATTAATCAAAGTTTCATTTATTTCAGAGTTTAAACTGTTCAATTAGAAAGGAATAGAAACTTAAATAGTGTAAGTTTTTCTAATCAAGGAGAAAAAGTTTTAATTTTTTTTAATACAAGAATAGAATATATCTTTAAAAGTTCTTTAAAAAGTATTAATGTTATGTTAAATCTCATGTCATTATTCTATTTATAAGCCATATAGTAGCGTTAAAATAAATAAGAATTAGCAGAAATAGTTGTTATCTACTTATTTATGAATAATAAAAAACAATGCCAATTATTCTATTGACAGTATAAAATTACTATTTTGGTCAACAGAAATTAATTGAAGTTAGATATTTATTGATTATTTTATACCCAACAAAAAATTTTCACGTAATTTGGATTTACACTCGTTATTTTTTTGTGTATCCTTCCACTACAATTACTTCATGAATTACATCATATTATCCTGTTTCCAATACATATTTTTTATTTACATGAGCATTCATTCATTCTCCTCTTTTTTCTTGCTCACGTTATTATTTTCTTATCTGAATTATTCACCTTTATTCTAATTGTCGTAATCGTTACATGACGACGACGTTTTCCATAGACGGCTTTCAATTATTATTCCAGTTGTCGTAATCGTCATTTATCGATAAGTATTTGCTAATATTTAGCATTCTATAAGAAATTGGGATGGCGTTATTGTATTGAAACGACTCCGATTTTGTCGTAACAATTTTTATTAACGACTAAAAAGTGATTTGAGCGAGTTATAGAGCAAAATGGAAAAAGTTGAAAAAAAAATAAAGTCATCGATATAAACCAGTTCCAGAAACTTGTGGAAGAGTTAAAAAAATCCGTCTCTTGCAGTAGGATTTCGTAGAAGCACAATTCCCTGCAATTTCATAGCAAATTGGGAAAAATTGCAACGGAGTTAAATGCGGTTGCTCCACCAAGAATTCAGATCATTATCCGGACTTTGTTAATGTATTTATTTAGAACTCAAAAAATAAATATAAACGTCGATATATTTTAGAGATGTTACAGATAATCAATGTACCGTCAGATTAATTAATCAATTTTAGAGCTGATACTGATAGTGCAGCACAGAACTATAGGCATTTAATATACAAGGCTAAAAGAGTAAATATAGAAAAATAAAATTATGCAATATTAATGTTTTCAAGTTTTCAGAATTAGTTCATTTGCAAATTTAAAAAGAAATTCAAACTAATTTTTCAATTGACAACCAATTTTTAAGCCCAAACGGAAAAAGGAATTGGTGATTTGAAGAAGTAACGAAATATCGAGAAAGAATAAATTTGGATGTTTCTTATAAAAAAGTGACCTCAAGCTCAATTGAAAGAATAACATAAATATAATGCATTATATTTCGATACATAAATATTAGATATATTTATAATGGATTCGATTTTGGACTCAACCAACAGAAATAAGTACAAAATAATTGTTCATATACTGTAACTAAATTTTTGCTGGGATTGTAACTATTTTTCTTATTCTTTTCTTAATTAGTTTTTTGACAAACAAAAATAAAAATATTAAGAATTCGCTTTTTTCTATTTTCATACGAAAAATTGAAGAAGTTGTTATTTATGGAAGTGGGCACTCAAACATATTAATATTCAAGTTTGTGTACAAGGTGTAAAATAACTGAAAAATATATTAAGAAAATCTCAGTTATACTTAAGATATAAGTATAATTAATTAAATCAAAAAAGTTAAAGGAATTTGAGACAAAAAAAAATAAAAAAAAATAATACAATTAATTAAACATTTTAGTAAAACTTGAAGTGTGTGAACTGGGCCTAAGATCCGAAACTTGTGCTCTGAAAGTTGTGCGAATTCGGATCATATAATATTTTTTTTTGTATGTAATGTTGAAACTTCAAACTCAACTTCCCAAAGAAAAATTGGAGATACGTGAAGATAACTTTACTCAACATCTGTCCATTTCTAACTTAAATGCTTTCGCCATTTGATTTCAATCAATATAATATTGTCTTCAGTGTACTTACGTTTGTACACTGGATTAATTTTTTTAATATGTTTTTAGATGATTTCACGATATTCAACTATTTTATTACTGTTTTAAGGATTTTTTAGATCTTTAAAAAATTCCGCTAATTCAGAGGTTTAATTCCCACTGTACATAAATATATATATACAATAATTATTTTGTTTTTCTCTATCTACTTTAACTAAATAAAAACTAACCAAAAACTTTAATACTTCCAAGCCAGCAATATCAAATTTCTCTAAAAAAAATATACATTAAAATTTAATATTATTTTGTATCTAAAAGAGGATTTGAGCAGCACATATTACATTTGATACATATGAAGTATAATTTAAAAAATCCACTAGATGAAGTGGAATTGCTTCATTAGATTTCATTTGGGATTTAAATTAAAAAAAAATACATATACTATTTTTCATGCTAACCTGTTGAATGAATTATTTTAAGTCTTTTTAAGAAAAATATATTGTTCATAATATCCTTTCAACTGTCATAATTTTTATAAAATTTTTTTCGCAAATATCTAATAGCACGTATAAAACTTATCTCCTTAAAACTTTATTAGTAAATGTACGCAAACAAAGTTTCAACTGGTGCTTTTTATGGGAATTGGTAAAATTTTAGTATTTTAAATTTTCAATCTCACTTTTTCCCAGAATTAATATATTACATATTTAGTAAAATATTAATAGTTTAATTAAAATCGAATTAAAGTATAATTTTGGGAAATTTTATTAAAATAATTAATTTAGTATGGATTAAATTATAAACCAAAATATTTTTTAATACCATAATTTATCCTAAACTGTTAATATTATGGTTGAACGAAAGAAAACTCTGTGAACTATTTTTTTTAATTATTTCTCCCTCTGAACAAAACAAATAGTACGCAGATAGTTCACGTACCAAAACGTAACCTTTATTATCTTGTAAAAACAATCAACATTTTTGCAAAAAACTATATATTGAAGACTTGATTATTTAATAACAATTAAGTGTATTTTTTTAAACTAAGCTTTTAATATTATAAAATTTTTTAACAATTGAGCTGGATAGATTACAATTACAGGATTATATGTAGAAAATTATCATTGACATCGGTTTTTTCTTAGCGGGATGTGAAAACGTTGTCCTGATTGTCTTTTTTTATGTAAAATCTATATTAATAATTTAGAATAAAATATAGCATTGAACAAACACATTTTTTTATTTTCTCCTTAGAAATTTTTAATTTTTAAAAGAAACCCCGGATGAAGTACATACTTTTCATTACTTCTACTTCTTAACATGGTGATGTCATTGGAGACAAGTACTTCGAATTACAAATAAGCACTACAATTTGTCAAAACCTTCAAAACATTGCATACACAACACACGATAAAAATTATGTATCTGCAGTCGGTATTGTACTCTTGCTTTAGAAGGAATCATTATGTTTCATGGTTTACTCACTGGTCTAATGCATAACTATTTTATTACACTTTAGGAACTTCTTTTCATGAACACGCAAAAAATTAAAAAATATATGGCTTCCGCAGGAGATGAACACCCGACCATTGTTTATTTACTAGAAACTAGTTATTTAACTATTTTAAACTAATGCGGATGATATGTGATTTGTGTAGAAAAGTTTATTGTTCCTAATAGAATTCATTAACAAAAATATTATCCTGAGAAATTTACAAATTTCTGTTGTAAAAATAAATTTTTGTAAAAGTTCAAAATTACTAAAAAAATTTATTTATTTTATTTTAGTCCAATTTACAGCGCATGTTCATGGTTCGACCATTTTTTATTTAACGGTAAACAGAATTACACACTCGACGTCAGCGCATTATTTTCTTATTCTACATTCAGTAACCACCTAATGGAAGTTGTCGTGGGAAATTTATATCCAATCATACAGGGAATATATAAATTATTATAATACATGAAATTTATATTAATCGAGATTGCCTCGATATCTTTTTTCAAAGATTTAAAAACTTTTGTTTGTTGAGGGTTTTTAGCTAGTCTATATACATGCATTTCATTGGTGCTTAAGCCAAATCATCAGTAGACCTTAAACCTAATTTTTAAATGTTTCAAACCTCTTTACTTATACAAAAACCTTTAAAAACTCAATGAGAGTTATAAAAATTACAATAGTATAAGCACAGTATGCTTTGAAACTTATTCAAAAATCCCAACAAACAAATTATTATATTCGATATGAAAATAAAAAATAAATAAAGAAAATAAAATAGATTCATATCGAATATAATAATTTGTTTGTTGGGATTTTTGAATAAGTTTCAAAGCATACTGTGCTTATACTATTGTAATTTTTATAACTCTCATTGAGTTTTTAAAGGTTTTTGTATAAGTAAAGAGGTTTGAAACATTTAAAAATTAGGTTTAAGGTCTACTGATGATTTGGCTTAAGCACCAATGAAATGCATGTATATAGACTAGCTAAAAACCCTCAACAAACAAAAGTTTTTATTATAATACAAATGAAAATAAACCTAATAAGTATTGGTCCGAAAGGAAAGCACTAAAAGTGCAATAAAATAAAAAAAAAATTAAATATTATATTCCAGAATTCAAGAAATGAACTTGTTCATGCATAAATTTATAATTTTTCACTCTTGTTTCCATGTCATTTACACACCAAATTTTATAGTTTTTTATTTATTTTTAATAATTTCAAAAACACAAATTTCAACACCATAATATTTATTTCATTCGCTAAATAAGACATGGAAAATAAATCATTGTGCTTTGGCGACTTTATTTAATTCAACATATAAATCAACTTACAAAAAAATATATAGTATATAAACAGAATGCTTAAAACGAAAATTTGCATTAAGTATTTCTATATTTTGTATATGCTTACAGAAATAATAAATAAGAGAAATATGTATGTTGTTATTATTTTTTAGTTTTACTCTTTTTTTTTAATTTTAAATAGAATAGAAAAAAGACAAAATAAAAAATGTCCATTAAAACTACCATGTATTGGCCATTGCGATAACAAACAGCAGACGGTATGAATGATGAATGAAAATGAAAATCAGTCATACGTCATAAATTTCATGAGAATACAGTGGTTTGAATAGTCTGCTTGGGATTGAATTCTATAACTCGCGCAGTACCAAAGGTAACTGAACAAAGATGCAAAAAGTTAGAGAATTGTACGGTTTCTCATAAGGATATGTGAATAGTGCGCAAACCCCTCAAAGTTTATGTTAAAAAAATACTACATTTAATTTATAGTTTGAAACTTGGAATTTCCCTCGTTAATTTAATTGTAAACAAAGCTGTTTCAAAAACATGTTTTCCAGGTCAATATTATCTAGTCCACCAAATCAAAAACTATCATCTGAAGGAGAAAAATATTCAAATAAATAATAATTGAATACGACGCAAAAATCGTGCGGGAGTCGGTTGAGGAACACGCCTGCCTCCTTCTTTCCTTAATTTTAAATTTTTAAAACTACGTGACTAACTCTCATACATTATTTTTTCATTTTGAAAATTTAATTTTAGCTCAGAATATGTAAAAAAATTAAACGGGAAGCGCAATGTTAAGCTTTGTAACAAATTACATTCAAGTCCTCTTGTTTGTTGAGGTTTCTTACCTAGTCTAGTTTCTGTAAAATATTAAATTAATGTCTGCTAGTATAAAACTCGCCACGAAATTCAGTAAATTTGTTCTATAAAATTTATTATTATAAAATTTTTTAATATATTAATAAGTTTTGCATCATCGATTCTGTGTTTTCTTCTTAATCAGGATTATAAGAGAACATCAGGGTTGTAAGATAATATAAGCCAGGCCACTTATCCTAGATTTTCTTTTCATATTTTGACGACACTTTTTAAGCTGCCTCAATGCACAAACCTTTTTTCGAAACAATTTTTGCAAACAAATTAACATCTAAATATCACGATTTTTATCTTTTTTATTTTTGTTATTGGAACCATTTATTCATGAGACTAGCATAACCGATCAATACTAATTTTCAGGTCACTACAACATCTCATTAACGTTCTTTGTTGGTGACTATCAATGATTTAAGCGTATTATTTAACAGATTTGAATAAGAATATGGCTTCTATTCATTTCAATATCTATTAGTACGACAAAAACATAAATTTCCATTTACAAAATCATATACACACAGAAGCCGGAATATCCTTTTCAGAACATTCGCACAGTTCATATAAAAGTGCAATTTCTATGCCAAACCTATTCCTGCAAGAAAGGAATCTACAAAAAATCCAAAACTCTGCTAATATAAAATTTTTTTAATACATATTTGATAGGCCATGAGCTACTGACTCATTACAAAATTAACAAATTTAAAACCACTGTTTGAAGTTCACATGTATTTTCTATTCAGTAGAATTTCATAGAAAAGCTCATTACACAACATTTATTTAAAAGAATCTTAAATAAATGCAAAAACAAAAATCCTTATAATACGTATTCATTGTAAAGAGAAAAATTCGTATATTTTTGTATGTAATTTCTAATTTAAGTTTGTAATAATTTTTTATGCTTTAGTAGTTTTACCATGTTTAACAGCATCATTATCGTTAGAAAAAAACAAACATGTAGTAATTAAATCTAAAGGATTATAGTAAAAAAATATTTTCGCAAGCATTGAAAATATAGTCTAAACTAAATGCATTCATTACATTGTTTTATTTTGCCTCTGAATTATAAGCAGCGAAACTCGAAACTGAAATTGAGGTAGTGGAAGAGTGGTAAATAGAAGAAACTTTTTTAATAATGAATTGTAGAAAAACTTTAACGTATTTTTACTTTTTTCTCTTTTTATTGGCAGGATTTTTATTTATTTTTGATTAATTATAACATACAAAAAATTAAAGTCTCTAATGCAAAAGAACAATAATAATTCAATGTTAACAAGGCGAACGAATGAAAGTGCTAAGGAAACAAATCCAACAAAGTCATATTAAAAATGAACAGTTTATGGATTTTTATTTCTTTAATATAGCGAGCAGCTCGTTAAAAAAAAGTTTCCTTGTTGTAGAAAAAAAACAAGGTTTTCTTAGAATATTTAAAATCAAATGAAGGGTTCTTTTTTGTTTTTGTTTTGCTCATATGCAGCTAAACTTGCTGGAAATTACTGAAGTTCATGGGTAATTGTTACTTTATCATGACATTTTTTTAAGGATTAGTACAAAATAAAAATAAATCTAAATGCATTTCAATATGGGTTTCCCAATAACTTATTTCCCATAATGAAAATAACATTTGCTTAAAATAGAATTTAAGGAAATCCATGGAAAAGCTCAGTGTGAAAGTAAAAATACGAGTATACAAGTATTTTAAATGTTTCCGTTGAAAAGTTTTAAAATCGTTGCTTTATTTTATATATAAAGGACCGAGTGAAGTAAATCGGTTAGCCATGTACTCTTTTTGAAATTTATGTTACATTTACATTTGAGATATAAGTTGACTGGCAATATTTTAAGTAAATTATAAAAAGTGCCCTGCGGCTGTGCTTGCTTATTAAAATTCAGTGAAAAATCACATAAAACTTTGTTATTATAAAATTCTTAATATTCGCTATTCAGCGGTATCGCACCAAACGCTCTTTTTGTGTTCCTGCAATTTTTTCTTTTGAAAAAATATATTTTCTCAAGGTAAAATTTATTCAAAGGTAAACTGAGATAAAACTTCATGTAAATCCAATTAGTAGTTTTTGCGTGATGCGTATACAGGTATTTTCAAATAGACAGACAGACGGACAACTCCAAAATGTGGTACTTTCGCATTCTAAATCGATTAGTTAATGAAATAAAAAATAATATAAGCTGCTAATTCACAGTTTTCTTACCAGAGATGTAATATGTACTTTTTTATTTTTTTTTCAAATATTTTCTTGCAAATCTATTTTAAAAGTTATTTAAAACATTTAAATACAACGCAAAATACTTTTGTTCCATAATCGTACATACATATCTACATACATATATTTATAAATTACGAAATCTCCAAAAATCGATATCAAGCCCTGAAATTTATTAAAAATCTCTCGAATAATAAACAATTTCAAAAATTTGAAAAATTACAATTATTCGCGAATGAATACAATATAAAAAAATAAGACGCAAGATTTCTTAAAAATTCGTAAAGTTGCACAAAATGATAAAAAAAAAACTTTGAGAAATCGCTAAAATTGCGAAAATTTTAAAAACATGCGATGATCAGAGGAATTTCAAAGTTCAATATTGATTAAAAGATCTAAAAAACTATAAAGAGTCCAAAAAAATTAAAAATAATAATTTCATCGCAAAAATGTCTAGAATTCGAAAAAAAAAATTAAAAGAAATAGTGATTTTTAATTCTTGACATCATTAACTTATCCGAACGGTTAAAATTATTCCATCAGTTTCATAATTGCTGGCCGAGAAAGTGCTTCTTGACGTCTCAAAAATGCTTTAGTTTTACGAACTGCCACTACGATACTTTCATTATTGTTTTTGCGAATCTTAATAACATCAATACCATGTAGAAACATGTAACCAATTTTTTCTTAATAGCTTAGTTCCAGTTGTCATCTCGCAAGCAGCTACAGGTTGCTTTATGACAACTATTAAAATCGCGGGCTATTGAAAATGAAATGTCTAATTGGAACAATCTATATGTCCAATTTTTGCTGTTTTTCGGTATTAACAAATTTTAAAAATTTTTGTTGTTTCACTTTTCGTGATTATATGTTTTTAGTGTTCTTTATAGTTTAAGCAATTTGTATAAATTGTTGGTGCTTTTTTGCGGTTTTAAAAGCTGTTCGGCTCTAGAAATTATTTTCTCAAGTTATTTAAGCTTTTCTGCCACTTTTAATCAATGTTGTGGTCTGTTTCCCAATTCATCAATTCAAATTATTTTAAAATTTGCAGATAATTTAATTAATGTCAGCTAAATAACAAGGAGGTATTCAATGCATAGTTCGCATTTTTTAATAACACTAATTAATCAAGTTCCTTTTTTTAGGTATTTTATTTTTTGAAATATTTTCACATATTAATATTACAAATTAGACATAATTAAATAATATTTTATGCTTTTTCCAGATCTGGCAGGCAAGGCTCTTCAAAATGTTTAGATATAAAATAAATTTCATAAATCTCCATTCTTGTCAAACAATTTCAAGTGATAATACTTTGTATTTTTAAACCAATATATTGATACTCGAAACTTAAAATATTGTTAATTAATTTTCTTATTATGCAACTGGGTTGACGAAATTCAAAAAACAAAGGAAAAAAAGTTGTTGTATTGTAAAAATTGTTCATATAGAATTTACCAACATTTCAAAACTATAGTAAAATTGATTGCCATACGACTCCAACAATACAATAACTGTGTAAATATTGGATGCTTAAAGTTTGTTTTTTATATAAAAATATTTTGTAGTTTCTCTAGAAGACAAGAAAAAAGGAACAAAATAAATTAATCTTTAAAAATAAAAGTATACAAAAATTTTATTTATATCAAAATATTTAACAGGCATTACAAAAGAAATCAAGAAATGAAGTGTCCTGAATTATGATTTCAGTAAACAAAAATGCTGGATTACCTGGGAAGAACCTAAGGTATTAAATCTTAGTTATTTAATTTTTTTATTATGCAATTATGCTTTATGCTTTTACTTAGAGGAGATATTAAAGTAATCTAAACTAGGACTATCTGAAATTCAAATAATTCTTCCCATTTGCCATTGGACTAAGCAAAAAAAAGGTTTGAAAATTCATGTTTTTTGAAAATTTGCTAATTTTTACTGCCCTAGACTTCGTTCTTAACGTTTACTAAGAATTATACGCATGTCTAGAACGGTGAAGCGATTCCAGTTAAGCTGCGGTTACAGGTTTGTTGCCGTTATTTCGTTTCCTTTAAAAGGCGCTCTTCAGACAAAATTTTTCGTGAAAGACGGTACTCATACAATTATTTTTATTACTTTCTATGCATGAAAAATGTACAGATAAACTTCTTTCGGGAACTCATCCAGCAATATCTATTGAAATTTTCGACAAATATTTTTTAGAAAATTATATATTGATGAGTTGAATAATAAATAAATAATACATTCAATATATTATCATCAAAACTGTTTAATACAGACGCATACATATCAATGTAAATAACAACATTGGACTTTTTATTGGGAGCAAATAGTCATAAAATATATTTTTTAAATATGTTAATGCATCTAAGATTTTCTTTAATTTTACTCATAAAACTCAGAGCTCGGTTCATAAACGACAGTGTGTTAAAAAGTTATGACAATCTTTAAGCTCAAATATTTTCTCTTTATTTTCTTCACTCCCATTCACTACCATCTTCACTCGACATTTTCAATGAAAACTGAGGCAATATGATAGACAAGCAGGGTAAACGGCTGCATTTCGGGATGGCGACGTGAAGACCTGTTTCTTTAACAAATTCCAATCGACAAAGCTCGATAGCTATTCATTTGTAAATATCACGTTTTACTAAATAATGATCTGCATATGACCCAGTAAAATTTGTTTTAAAATTACCCCTTAATTTCTAAGTTTTTTTAAAGAAAACATTTAATATTTTACTACAAAAGTTAAAAAAATATGCTAAAATGCACACCACAAATTCAAACTAAATTTTAATTCAATAGTTTCAAAAAAAACTTTTGAAATGTCCATTAAATCCGACTAATTTTGTTCAATAACTCGAAAACTAAAATCAATCTTAAAAAATGGAATGAAAGCTTTAATTCAACGCTTCTAATATTCTAACAAAAAGAATAACCTTGCATACTTTCGTTATTATGGAAATCTATAGAATATTTTGCTTGCCATTGATAGCACTGATAAAAGCAACCACCGCTCAAAATCTAGGCTGCACTAACAATGAATGACCGACGAGCCATGATCGCACTTAAATGACGAATTGTCAGTATACAGATTAATGACGATACCATCAGAGTCGAAACGGGACAGTTTCATTATTACTTTGAGCAACAATACCTCTTTCCTTAGTTATTTATTTATGTAGCTATGTTTCTATGTAACTAAGAAATGTACACCGCTTGCATTGCTGTACGTTTATTTTCCTCCTAGTGTTCAATCATATTCGTAGAAATAACAGTTTGTAAAATATCTTAGATAAAACTAGAGATACAAACTTTATTTAGTTTCATTTGTGCATTCCTGTGATGCTGTTAATTTTTCTTTTTGTTATAACAAACCATTATTTTTATCTTTTTAAATATTATCTATCAGCATTATGCTACAAAACTACAACATCCATTTTATTTTGTTATACTTAATCTCTTAAAAAGGATTCTTTATTTTGCAGACACAATATTGTTGCCGCTCTCTGCAGCTCCTTGTTGTTATTACTCTTTTCTGTCTGTATACATCTCAGAAAGAAAGAGAGAGAGAGTTTGTTGAAATAGCTGTGTATTGTAATAGCTAACATTTGTATGTCTTCAGTTAATCGTTGATGCTGGATAGAGCATTTTACAAAATTTTTAAAACTCCCCAGAATCTAAAATAAAAAAACTGGCAACAACAACGAGACATTAAAGAGATATTAGAGCATTCAAAAGCGCTTAAAGACCGACTATGCCAAAAATATTCTGACGTACAGACAATATTTCAAAATCTGTTTAAATGAGCTTGGTTTTGCTTTTTGTTGTTTTTTAAACTTCGAAGAATATTCAAAATAGCATCGCACGAGCAAAATTAAACTGCTCAAAAATAAACAGGAACATTAACAAAACAAAAACTGAGAAAAGTAAGCAGGAGCAGCTGTGGCAGAACTTGCCAGCCAGCAAACAGAAATTCAAGTAACAAAAAATGTATGCTTGTGTATGAGTAGATGTGCTTGTGTGTTTGTTTGTGAACGAAAAATGGCAAAAGAATTCCAGCACATAACCGTGTCGCATGTCGGGACAGAGTCAAATGCCGTCAGTCCTTAAATTACTTCAGTACGAAGTGAAGCTGTCAACGGTATCGTGTATGAACATGTTTAATACAATGATGTTACTAAATTAAATTTTATTCAGTAAATACGTACACTTTCACACAATCGCCTACGCAGTCAGTCATTTAGTCACTCCATAACTCACTCACAAACACTCACATACAAGTAAAAACCGAAAATCCGTTAAATCGTGCGTTCGCTTTCATTTTCGCTTGTTCGCTCGTTGTATCGCTTTTACGTTTCGTTTGACCGATTCAAAGAAGAAATAAAAAAAATAAATAACTAAAAAAATATGATGCTACGGATGGATGGCTGACAGTTATAATGTTTGTTTTATTTGAATGCATTTCATGGTGTTTGTAATCGTATCAACTTAGGTTGAAAATTAATATCTGTGTGTTTGTGTATGCGAATAAATAGTTTTAGTTTTATTTCCGGTTTTAAGTTACATTTTGTATGCGAATGTCAGTCCCTCATTCATTTATGTAAATAATAACCAGTAATTGATAAGTTCATGGTTTTAAAAAAGTTATAATTTATTAAACTATTTAATAATTATGAAAATTTAATAACCAGTGTTTGTTTGGTAAACATATAATTATTTATTTGAAAACGTGTTCGTGTCTTATAAACTTAATTAAAAATCAATTATTAAAGAAAACTAATGTAACAAATGTTACTGTCTTCTAAAACAAAATCATTAACAGCTCTGCAAACAAAGAACGACAATTTCTCATATATTATTTAAATAACTATGTATCACTAAACCAAAGTTCAAAATTACATGTGACTCTTTGTAAACAAAAACAAAAACAATTTAATCAACTTATCAAATATTTAACATGTGAAGAATGGAATCTTATTTATTATAAAGGTTTGTAAATTGAATTTGCAAGTGACTTACTATAATAAGATTATTGTGAAAACACAAATGACTTTTGAGGTTTATTAGAAAGTGCCTTAAAATATTTGATATCATTATCCACCCCATGTTTCAGCTAAAATTTTATAGTATTCAGACTTTTATTTAATATAAACATTTTTCAAGTAAACAAATAAACGAAGGATTAATTTTTTTGTAGTAAATGACAAGAAATTATTAACATTTTATGCATGACCTGTAGAATTTATAATTGTTGAAAGATTTTTTTTAATTCAGTTAATTAAATTTGTTAATTAAATGTTTGTGCTAAATTAAATTATTTTATGAAGAAACGTATTATTGGAAATATATAATAACTTTATGAAAATTTGTAAGGCCAAATATAATTTTTGAATCCAACATGCCAACATGTAGAACTGGAACATGCCAATTTTGGGAAACACCGTGATTCCTCATCAGAGTGCATGTACTTTCAACGCTTTCCTCTGTTTCACGAGGGACCCTTTTTTGTCAAAAAAAATTATTAAATTAAAAAAAAATAAAAATTTTTTAATAAATTTTTGTTTGTTGGGGTTTTTTTCTCATAAATTTAAAAAAAAATTAAAACTTTTAATGAATTTTTCCCTTTTTCACCCTCAAATATTACACCAAAGTGAAAAGTGTGTACAAAAAATCAAGCTAATATACATTAGTTTTGATTTAGCTGCCTTTTGGTGAGCGCTTTTGACTTATCTGTAGAAAAATAGTTATTTCCGTCACTATTCTCTAAAATCCCTAACAAATTTCTTTTCTAAATGGCTTTTTTATACCTGCACATATATAATAAATGCCCAAAATTTTTGACATTTTAAAACTATTTTGATAAAAAAATCTAAGTTAGCTGCATTTTGTGTTAACTGTCCAAAAATATATATTTTCTGTAATTATTCTTCTTAAATCTTGTTTAACTGCATTTTGTTTACCTGCGTATTTGCCATATTTTTAGGCAGTTTTAAAACATTTTCTTAAAAAATTTTCATACAAACATATTAAAAAATAATAAACATTATCATTAAAATTCATATATTTTTACTGCATGCACATATAAAAATACAGTTAAACTAACAGCATTCTTGACTTATCTGCACAGAAAGTTGTGTAAAGCTAATTGTGCGGCTAATTCAAAATTAGTGTACTACTTTTGTCAAATAATAAACACTGGCGGCGTATGACTTATATTAAGTTAATTAAATATTACTTATACGCAGCCACTTTAGGGCACTTTAGACGTGTGCGGTTTTTTATGTCAGCTAAGCAAAAAAAATCCATTTCTAAATCTAATTTTGTTGGAAAAACTTTTTTAGTTTCAAGTAAATAAAAATTTTATTTTCTGAAACAAATTATAAAACTTCAATATAAAATGTATTAAGTCTCCTAATTATTAAATTTATTATTCGGGAGAAGTCTCGATATCTTACTAAATTCTTTAAAACGTATTAAATTATCACATATCGTTAGCAAAAATGCAAAGAGGCGTAAATAACAAAAAATTCAAAATCGAATTTTTGATTAGTTGTTATGAATGCGATTAAACTTCAAGTCTTAACAAAATTTTACACTTCTGCGATCAAAAATTACGCTTTAATTAACAAAAAATAAAGGGACGTAATACATATTTTTTCTAACAAAATATAGATAATAAAATAGCTAATATCCCTTCGACACCCAATAGACTGGCAAAACGTGCATACTTTTTAAACCGTTCTGCTAATATGATGAATAATAAAAATTGTTCTATATATAGTACTCTCTTAATAAAAATAATGAATTTATC
This sequence comes from Gymnocheta viridis, assembly GCA_956483585.1. Taxonomy (NCBI): domain Eukaryota; kingdom Metazoa; phylum Arthropoda; class Insecta; order Diptera; family Tachinidae; genus Gymnocheta; species Gymnocheta viridis. The sequence goes on from OY101440.1 coordinate 123,089,038, forward strand.
CAAAAAATTTTCTAATAAAAATAAAAAATAAAAAAATTATAATAAATAAATGGGTAAATTCGGGTTTGAACTTGAGCCAAAATTAATCGTTTCAATATATAAAAAAAAAATATTAATAAAAGTTCGACTAATTACTTATTAACATTAATTACTTTTTAAACTTTAAAGAATAATAATGGGCATAATAATGAGTGTCGTTGTCGAAAATAGCGTTTTCATACAAACTGAGTTTCAAGATTTCACAAATAACAAAAAACGTTTGCATTGTTTATAATTATATTGTGTAAACAGCAAATCTTGTAAATAAATATTGCACAATATAAAAATATAAAAATATAAAAATTATAATAATAATAATATATTACATACCAACTTAAATATAAAATAAAAAATCTTCAATTTCAAATTGCTTTATACTCAATTATTAATTCGTATACTATCTTACGCCTTCTTGGATTTTAGGTAATGATATAGACCACAAAAAAATAAAATTTTAATAAAATGTTTACAGAAAATTTTAATACTTTTAATTTAAAAAATAGTAACAATAAAGTAGTGTTGATAAATTAGAAGCTATTTGATTACTAAGAATTTAACAAGCCCGACTAGAAACGTCCGATTTGTAAGTTGTTAGTGGTTGTGGCAAACACAATAGTCTTATCCCATTCGGGACCTAGCGGGGATAATCCAAAAAAAGGACTGATATAACATGAGACATTTCCAAGTGGACCCTAGTTCGTGAGAATAGCACTCAATACATGCGTAAAATTATTTGATGATATTTTATAATAGTTTTTATAGCCAGGGACCATTTGCCACCATTTTGGGACAAATGTAAATTGAAACTACTTAAAACCATTTAACAAAAACTAGTTTAAAAACTAAAACTACTCTAATGATAGCAAATCTTCCAGTATTACTCTTTTAATAAAAATAACTTTAAGTTATCAAAAATTTTCTAATGACAAAGAAAATGAAAATTCCGATTTGAACTTGACTCAAGCAACACATTTCTTTTAGAGCTTTTAGATTCCCAAATAAACTGTATTATACAACTTTTAAAGTAAATATTTTTTCAGTATTTTAAAACTTGTAAGTAGTAATATTTTGTAAACCGACTAGCTCGGTTTTCACATTGAAATTTATAGAAAAAACAAAGAATAAAAAAAGAAGCCTTAAGGTACGGTCACACTAGGCAAACATTTGGCCAAAAAAACGTAACCGACAGACCAGCTAAATTTGCATTTTCTTTCATTCCAATATTTTTTATATATGGGTTCGCATTTTTGGCGTAATTGACTTCATTTTGTGATATAAAAACCAAGTTAAATCACACTAGCCCTAAGCAAAAGTAGTGGTTACGTTTTTTGGGCAACGATCACACTAAACAAAAACAAAAACTTAAAAAAGTGAGTTTTTATTTAATATAAGAAAACAATTTTTTTAGAAAAAACATTTTAAATAAAAAATACTTTTTCATTTTTATCTTTATAAAAAAACACATACTGCCCTGGACCATGATATCGAATGATATCGTTCTTTTGTGAAATTACATTTCAAACAAAAATATTTTCTAAAATTTGGATTTTGTTGCGGCAATACTGCCGCATACAAAAGTCGAAAATATTTGTTGCTAATTTGTCCCTTTTTTGTCTGTAATGTTGTCTCATGTCTAACAACCACTTGGAAAAAATAAGTATTGCTATAGTTCTAAAACTGAAATCGGACCAGGATGGAATAAGGAATGACCAAAGGCTCAGTTATTAGACACTAAGAAGTAAGCATATATATATATATAGGCAATTACTTACTTTTCAAAAAGACACATTAAAGCTGCAGCTGATGATGATAATAGTATGTCAACCATTAAAACCTGACTGTTCATTCTGCTAGTGTTATTTGGTTCTCCTCGTTCATTTATTAATAATAATAACTAAAACAAAATTGCTATTAATTAAATTTTTCGAATTCGGTCTTCTAACTTGAGCCAGATTAATAATAACTTTCAATTAAAAAAGAGTTTTAAAAAAAGTAATGAAATTATTTAGAACTTTAATCATTTTCAAAACTTTAAATAAAGGAAATGTTTAAACTAATGCGAAGTTTTGTAAAAAAATTAAACATCCTGTAAACATGCTGTAACATTTCTGTGCGACAGCACGAAAAGTTATTAAGTCTGCGACAGATTATTAATTAAAAACAATTCATTTCAAAAAGATCGTTCAAATTATCAGCGGCTTTCATTGTTACGCTGAAAAATGACAACAACAAAAATTTAAAAAGCACAAATCCCTAAAAAGGCTAAAAATTTTTTAGTGTCATATACCAAAAATAGAAAAGCGAAATGGGGGTAAAGTATAATAAAAATTACAACCCTCAAAAAAGTGTTTTACACAAACATCATAATTAACATACTTGTAGGCTGGGAGCTTAAGAAAGCCCAACGCACGCAACCATTTTTTTTGACATGGAAAATAATGAATAAACGAAATACAGACAGGTTGACGAAGCGACCGAGCAGGAATGTAAGTGTGAATCAAAAATTATAAACAAGAATCGGGGAAATGTAGATACAAGAAAAAAATAAAAAAACTGTGATTTCCACCTTCGTCATTGTCACGATGATTAATTAGAAATCTAACAAACTTCGTACCTTGTTTAGTGGTTGTTGTTTTAATATACATACTTATAAGATAAAAGTTCTATGATTTCTAACTCAAGCGAGACCGAAACACCAATATGTTTGAGTAAAATCTTCACGATATCATGAATATATAGCATGAATCTGCAGTTTATTTTGAGTGTCGAAACATGTATATGTATTTATATACATAAGTAGAATTATGAATATGAGAAATGTGTTAAATCAATTGCCAGGACTTTTTTAGTAGTTAAGTTAGTAAGCATTTCTAGAAAATATATAGAAATTTGTAGCTATATTGGAAGCTATTAATATGTGCACAAATATACCGTCATATAAAGTCCTGAATGCTATAAACGACAGGAAATTAAAATCGGCCTTATGATTCCTTATCGTACATTCACGCTAAAAGTTTTACTTCTTTGCATCCAAAACAAATACCAATTTGACATAAAAATCAAAAGGCAAAAATATTTGCAATTTCAATAAATTCATAAGCAAAAAGTGCAACAGTTTTCAATTATTTACCTGCAATTAATATCGTTTTTCGAGTGTTTTCCCTAAAACTGTTAATAAGCGGTATAAAGAAAATTTTTAAGTTTTGCTAAGTTTTACGCTCAAAGCAGTAATTTTGCGAGGCTAAGGTGATTTTAAATTACATTCGAATGTGAACATATAAATGTTCATATAAATACGGCTTCTTGGTTTAAAAAAAAATGCGGCACATTTTTTCTAATTTTTTATTAAAACAAACTTTGCTTTCCTTTTTTAAGCGGGATTCCTAAATTTTGCTACTAAGAATTAAATATTATAAAAGTGTATGTTTTCGCTCCTCCTATAAAAACAAAATAGTGAAGTTACTGTCTTTGAGATTTAACCAATCGTTTGTCTCAAAAGGACAATGTATATTTAACTTAATATAAAAATAGTCCCATGAAGTATTCGAAAATCGTTTCAAATTATGAACTAAGAGAATATTATGGTAGAATACAAAAAATGGAAACGATTTTAAAAATAATTATTTTCAGAACGGTCATCAAGAAATCCCTAAAATATGTTCCATAAAGCCATAAAGAAAATCTATAATTTTTTGAAGCTAATAAAAATTTTATAATTCCTTTTGGGAGCCGGTCTCAAAATATATAAATAAAGCAATTTATCTTCAGTAGAACAAAACCAAAAAAAAAAAATACTACAAAGTGTTGGCTTGAAAAAATATCTTGCAAGAGTATCATATTTTGCTTAAAAAATATTGTGGAACAAAATTGAATTTTTGCTTAGAAGCTGATGAGTGAAAATACTTTAAGTTCTTCCGAAAAAAGTTTTTATTACTACTTCCAGTGTATCAAAGAGTCTTCAACTTTAACTTCTGAGAAAATTATTATAAACAACATCCAAAAATTAAATTAAAAATTCTAAATCATTTTTGATTTTTGCAAAAAAGCAAACATCGTTGATTTATTATCTATAAAAAAATTTTCTGATTAAAATTTACTATAAGTGATCCTCAATAATAGCATCAGAATCACTTTTAAAAACTATATTGTCATCTAATCACAAAGAGCAGCATTTTGTAAATCCTTTTGCGATCATATCTTATAGAAACGAAAACTTTATTAACATTTTTCATATAGCTTCGTATACAGTGAATAGAAAGGAACGAGAGAAGTTTGTGCAATGACAAGTCATTGTAGAAATCATTAAATGTGATCCAAACTAGCACTTCTTTTGGCTTACAAGCATATTATTTTAACGACTTCGAAAGTTTTTTTTTAATAAAGAATATTGTCTTTTACCAAACAACTATTGCATGTCAAATTAGAAGTTATAATTAGTTTTAATATTTTAAGATATATTTACACTGTCTAAGCTTTTATCTAATTATAATTATATAAAGTAAGATATAATTATATAATAGATAATTATATATATAATAAGATAATGTGATCCAAACTAGCACTTCTTTTGGCTTATAAGCATATTATTTTAATGACTTCGAAAGTTTTTTTAATAAAGAATATTGTCTTTTACCAAACAACTATTGCATGTCAAATTAGAAGTTATAATTAGTTTTAATATTTTAAGATATATTTACACTGTCTAAGCATTTATCTAATTATAATTATATAAGGTAAGATAACGCATGTGGTATACACTTTTCCTTCGATATCAATTAAAACTAAAAACTATTCCTCATTGAATGAAATTTGAAATTTTGACCTTCACCGCAATTTGTTACGATTTAGAAATTGAAATCATACGAATACTTAGATTGAAATAAGTCCTGAACTAGCAACTCTAATATTACATTATATTAGAGTATCCATTTATTTGATTTTTGATTTTGTTCGAATAAGGACTTCACTGATTTTGGCATTTTAAAATTGCTCGATTAATCGAATAATGGTTTTAAACTATTCGAATATCTCGAAGAGTTCAAATAATTAAAAAAAAATTTAAATAGTTGTATCCAATGGAAGAAATATACATGAGTGTTTGGTTTAATACTTTTATTATATTAATAAACAAAAAAGTATAAACAATAAAATCACAATTCATTTTTACTTCCTATCATGTTCTAAAACTTTTCAAAACTAATAGTATAAAAACTGATAAGTTTTGTATGATAAACGTCAAACTAAATATAAAAAAATCATCATTATTTACATCAGTTGTCACAGCCACACACATGTAAAAAACATGCCGCACTTTTATTGCAACGTAGTCATATCTCAAAAAACTCGTTCGTCAGAAAACGAGTTTAAAATTTTTAATTTACACACACATCAATGCAAAGATAAAAAAAATATTGTTCTCTCAAGAGGTAAACAAGATATTTATATAAACTTTTTACACAAAATAAAAAGCGATACGAGAAATATATCTGCATTCTTAACTCAAAAATCACGATTTTTGAGATATGACTACGTTGCAATAAAGGTGTTATGTTATTTAGTTTTAAGGAATTTAATCAGTTAGATATTAAATAAAATATATATAATTTACTAATAAACTCTTTTTACTCGATTAACTGACATCAATTGTTGGAGTAATTCGTTAATCGAAATTAACTATTTTCATTATTTCATCAAATAAAGGATAAACTTTACTCGATTATCGAATAAAAATTAATCGTAACAACAACTCTATTATATATTTAAAAGAAATTGTCAAATAAAAACTGTACTTTATGTATATTAAAAACACATTTTTTATAGCTTTTGGGATTTATATTACCAGTATGGTGACCTTTACCATGATTCTTCTCATTTAGTATGTATTAAAATTGACAACAAAAAATACCTTTTTCAAGAACTCTGATGCAATTTTCTTTTCTAAAAAATATGTAACATTTCTTTCACTTTAAAAAAAAGTTTTCTTACACAATAATTTTGCCTCATAATACAATAATTTCTAATAAACTCACAAGTTTCAAAAAATCATTTTATTGCAAACTTTCAATCAGAATGTTTAAACAAAAAAATCAGAATCAAAGAATTGTCACAAAACAACATTTTAGCACTGCATTAAGTTTATTGTAACAACAGTTTATGTGATCATAGAATAATTAGTAATACCAAAAATTTAATTCACTCCATCTACAGCTAAAGTTTTCATTTGCTGAAATTAAAACTTTTTGAAATTAAATTGAATAAATATTTCGAATAATAGTTTTAATAATTACTTTTTAGCATACTTACCAATAGCAGTAATAAAATGCTAAAAATACATCGACATGACAATAATCAAATCAAATTATCCGTAAAGAATTTAATGGTTCGCTAATAATACAAGAAGTACTGTAAATACATTATATATTTAAAACAAGAGCGGTTAGAAAAAAAATTGTAATATTTTCGTAAATAGCATTCTTAATTTAACCAAGAACAAATTAGAAAAGTTTGATAATTTGTTTTGTGTTAGCCTTTCTTATCAACCCCTTCTAATATCAAAAACAACCCAAATAAACTTTAAAAGATCTAACAAAAAAATCCTTGTTTTTCTCAATCAAGGGTTGCACGCAACATATCTCTTCTTTTCTACACAATTGCTGTAATACTTGCGATATAACTTAGAAACATACAAAAATTATTGGCATCTAATTTGAAAGGGTTTAAAAACTTTTTGTTTTCAATTTCATGTTTGGTTTGGGTAACATGAATCGTTCAAACAGCAAGTGTCATATTTAGATTTCGATATACTCAAATAGTCACCTGTAACCCACATAATATGCTGACAATGTGAAAGTGTATAGAAATTTATACAATCTCCTGCTTAATTTTATGCTTTTTGTCTGCACTAAATAACCTTTATTTAGCAGAATATCTTATGAATATATAAAACAGATTGTGCTTACATTTGTATTTGATTTTCGGCATTAAAGATGAACTACGAGTTTCGCATTTTCTAAAACTTAATGCAAAGGCAGTATTTATATGAAAAACAATCAAAAAAATCTATTGAAAAAGTTGTATTTTTTTTGCAAATGCTAGAATTTACAACCACTCCGGAACATACCAACAATTAGCATTTTTTATATTCGCGAAAATTCCAGAAAGTATGTGCTGCACATAAATAAATTGTCTGCCCATTCATATATTTTTATACAAGTTTGTAAGTTAGTAAAACTAGAGTTTTATATGGATTATCTGTACACTTCAATGGGATTGTGATCTGTTAAGTGAGTCAATTTTATCTCGTTATTTTACTTTTCCTCATATTTTCTCTAGCAACATTTTTTATTTAGTCTGATTATAAAAATATTGTATTTTGTGCAAAAAAAACCTATTTATTTTTTATTTCGTTCAGGTCCTTTATGTATTTTTGCTGGTTTATTAGGTTTTTGTTATTGAAATTAAAAACAAACTTTGTTGGCTCGCACACTTGCTAGCTAAATGCGGTTATGATGAATGCTTCTTTGAAAACCATAACAATTGATTTCCAATTTAATTTTCTTTTTTACAACAACATTTAAAATAACAATAACCATAGTTGCAAACATAACAGAAATTCAATATTCTTTGGGCATTTTATGAGTAATTCTTTCACTATTAAAAATGACAATAATTTTTTAGGGAGTTGCAGTAGAAGAGTATTTTTTGTATGCTCGTATAAAAAACTTGTCAACCAAATAAAATACTTAAAGTTTTTTTTTATTTATTATCATTATAGATTATATTTTTATTTATTTGTGCTAAAAATTGGATAAGAAAATAAAACGGCCACAGCAGCTTAATCTCATATAACACGGTGGAAAACGATACCTTTGTACTGCCATACGCAAAAAGTAGACCGTAAAATTCATTAACGGTGTTCCATTATTTTTAAAGCCAATAAATTTAACAAAATTAACAAAAAAATGAATAATTGAAAATACTATTTCGCCGAGATCGGCCGTTTTTAATATACCGAATCGCTTAAATTTTTACAATTTAAAATTCAGTTTACTCTAATTTTACTTTTATACTTTACTACTTTTGACCTAAGCACTGCAATATAGATAAATATGTTCATTATCTGAAAAAGTCAACGAATCCACAACAAAAATTTTGTGAACCATAAAACTAAAATTTTTATAATTTTATTGAAAAAGGAAATAATTTTAAAAAATCATACACATAGAAGTTGTTTGGCGGTGTTTATTTTTCTTTATAACATTGTTGGAATAATAAGTTTTGATATGACGTACAGCGATCGCAAAGAACTAATAACTTTCAAAATGCAAACAAAAACAAAAATTTTACAAAACTAAGAAGAACACCAACATTATCCTTGTTATGCAGACCATTTGCTGCAAGAATCTTTATTTATTAACTTTAAAATTAATATGTAAATAAATCTGAAAATATTTAAATAAAAAAAAATACTGTAAACAAAAAAATCTAAGTTCTTCATGAAAATATTTGCTATTTTTCAAGCTTTGATGTGTTTTACTTGGAAAATAAAACTTCTTTGGTTTTATTTTGTTTAGTCAGAAAATAAAACTTATTTGTCAGAATTCTATGCAAAATATTAGTTTAAGGTAAAATGTATATTCAGACTCCATACAGAAACTCTTATTTATTTAATTTAATTCAACATAATATTATTATTTTCTAAGCAGAAAATGATACTAATTAATTAACTTTTATTTTCCAATAAAAAGAAAACTCAAGAAAAAACTGTATTTTTTAAGCAAAAAAACTTTAAAAAACATTATAAAAAATTTTCGAAAAAAAACCCGTTTTAACATTTTTAACAATGAAATGGAGTCTCATTTTATACGACGATATGAAGAAAAACGTAAACAAAATTTTTTTATATATCTGTAGTAATTTGTCTGCAAATCACACAGGGTGCATGAAGAAATATACTTTGTTATTTCGTAAAAACTAATTTACTCTGCATTCTTTAAAACTTAGTGTAATAGTAATATAAAGGAAACCCCAAGCAGAGGTAGGAAAAAACTCTCGAACTTTTATATAAAGGCAAACACAAATACTCACTTTTAGTAAAATAATTCATTTTTAAATTTCTGGGCAAACCAAAATATTTGTTGTGGAGTTCCTTAATTTGTTCATTCAGTTCTTGGTCATTGTTCATTTTTGTTTGGTGTTATACTGGGTATCTCTAAGTATCGTTTTGATATGTAAAAAGAGGAATATTGAAGCGAAATCAGTGGAAGTTTATTTAATTATAAATTGTACAGGGTGTGCTAGTAATAATGAAAAAAAAACCAAATGGCCACCAAATTATTTATGCTTGAAGGACCATATTATTTTCATGAAATTTTCATCAAAAATTCTTATGTTTACGGCTGCATGTCCAGGATAACTTCGCAAATTCCATTTCTGAGTACCATTGTCACAGGCTGTATCTTTTACGTAGCCTCAAAAAATTCAAAAGGTATTAAATTCGCAAGATCTTGGCTCTTCCAGAAATCAATCGGTCAGAAAACTTTTCAGCGTAGCATCCGCCTCCTTACTGAAAATAAACGTCACTCACAGCAATATCTTAAAATGACTGCATACTAAATCATTCCATCCAAAGATCTATGGGAAATGGACAAACCTGGCCTTTCCTCAATACTATGGGTTACAACATCAATATTCTCAGTAGTTCTTGAGCGACGGGCATGATTTTAATTCTTCACATTATTTGCTTCTCCAACTCAAATTGTTTTACCAGTTCCAGAATTGCTGGCCCACAAAGGGCTTTACGATATCCCCAAAAAATTGTTTAGTTTGGCAAAATGACACCATGAAATATTCATGACTTCCCAATAATCACGTAGTTACAGGTTGACCCATGACAATTGTGTAAATGACGAGCTATTAAAAATGAAACGTCTTATTGGAACACCTTGTACTTTCTTCTGTTGTGGACTCAGTTTATTTTCGAAAATGGGAAGCTAGTTCACGATGAAGTAAGCCCCTAAACTTGGGAGAACGAATTCATTAGAGACTAAATTCCTACCGCCAGTCCAAGCTAACTTTGAAATCACCTTTTTTATCAGAAATGTATATCAACCAAAAACTTTCAATTAAAATCAAAAACTATAATTGATAGTTGTAAAAGTAAGAATGTAATTTCCATTTGTTTCAAAGAATTATAAATCTTCTATACATTTTTTGCGATAAAACTATATGTATAATAATAAATATGTTTTAAAACTTTATCCTTAGAAATTTATTTTGTTTAACAAAATAATAATTTTATTTTTTGTACAAAAACGAAAAGAAATTCTAAAATTCAAAAGTGCATCTTGATACGAGCATAAAACTTTTCATATATACGAATAATATATTCTTTTTATCTGTGTCTGTGTCTGTCTGTAGGCATTTATGTGGTTTTTTTTCAATGCATTTCATTTTCTATGCCAAATACTTAATTTTATACATTTTATGATATGGGCGAAACAAGAACTTGAATAAAATAAAGAATGAGGAAAAAGTTACCATGCTGCATGTAGCAGTAGAAAACTATGAAGAAAGAAAGACTTAACCATGAATCATTCTCTTGGTAAAATATTTCTTTTTTTTTACAACTCCTTCGTGCACTTTTACAGCTTGTTGTGAGTTGCGGAAGATTACATGGCATTTCCTCTGTATTAGAGTACTTTAAATCCAATTTGAATTACACACCATTACCACCAACTATCATTATTCAGATATGTACACGTAGTAAAGCTCACGCAAACTTTTTTAAAGGAAAGTTTTTATTGCAAAAGAGGTCAGAATTTACACATAAGTTTTAGCATTATTTATGTTTTTATAATTTTACTAGTTAAGCAATTTTTTTATATACAAACATTAGTTAGAATTTTTTTTATTTAAAACATGAATTTTTATTCTTTCTTTAGTGATGCATGTATCGACAAATTATAATTTAATAAATGTTAAAGGCACTTAATACTTGCTATGGGTCCCAGAGTATCAACGCCAATTGTGCTGTTTTTCTCAAAATTTCAAAAACCTTTAAAAGAATTTCTATTTGATTTACAAAAAAGTGTTCATTGCAAAGTCTGTTTTGTTTAAACTCACTTTTGATATGTAAAATTAAAATTTATAAGTGGAAAAAAATAAAAATAAAATCTCCAAACTGACTCGTATTAAGCAAAAGATCGTAATTTATGTAGAAAGAATTGAACAAGAAGCAATATTTCAAAGATCGAGGAAAAATTTAATATTCATTGATCCGATTAAACACCAGCAGAAAAATAAAACATTGTTAATGGTTCTTAGTAATGTAATTCTTTATTCATGTGCAGAAATAGAATACTAGAATTGTGGTCAGTACACAACGTAAGTCCTTGCAATTCCAAAGGAATATTAAAAAAACGTTCACACAAATGCGGCAAGTGACAAAAAAAATCTGCAATATCAAAAAGAATGTATCAGCTCAAAATATCTTTATTTTAAAACAAAGTAAGCTGCACATTTAAAATTACAGTCTCTTAATTTTTATTCGCACTAAATAAGTCTACTTACACACGTATTAATCTTTAAGCAAATATAAGCTAATTTTATTTGTTTCTTATTCTCATTTTTAGCTACCAGTGACTGCAATAACAACGTTGGTTTTGTAATATATTTCAGAAAATAATATAGCGGAAACGAAAATGAAAAGTGCCAGAGAAAATAAAGTGGCTATTTTATGTAAATGGAATAAAATTCAACTGCAGCAGCTTAAATATGATTGTATACCAAAACATTTATCATAGAAACGCGTACGTATATTATCTTCAAGATTTGCAACGTTCCAAGGTTTTTCACACCTCATATCTTAAGACTGTTTCCTAGTCTGTAAGCCAAACAGATTTCACAGCCAAGAAAAAAACTTGTTTAACTGGTTTCTTGTAAAAAAAAATAATAAATAAATCTTGCTATCACCGTTAAGTGTATTTTACGCATTTCCGGTTAGTTTTCATTCTACGTCAAAAGTCCTCCCTTCCTCTCTCTCTTACTCACTCTCTCGGCAACCTCTTGCACATTCACCTACATTTGAGTATAATCGCACAATTTTTTCCAATGTTAAATAAATAAAAGTATTCTGTTGTTATAAAAAAAGTAAAATATTTTTGGAAACACTAGTTTAATCCCGCGAAAATATTCAAGCTCATGTATATGTGAAAATATTTTCATGTGTGTACATTTCAGTCTGCGGTTGTGTGTATTTTTAATATATCGCATTGAAAAAATTAAAGCACAAAAACTTACACGTTACAGTTGCAAATTTATTTAACAAAAATATTTTAGTACATAAAAACCAAAATACCGGAAAAAAAATTCAAAGAAAAAATCACTGTTGTTATGGATATTTATCTTTACTACGAAGGATTATTGCATCTGCGAACAGCATTAACAAAAACTGACAGCCAATAATTTTCACCAAAATATTTGCAAACAAAAAACATACAAAAATCTCAACAACTTTAATAAACCCACAGACAACAGAATCCACAAATGTGGCTACAACCAGCCAATATACGTTCATATTATGATTGATAACATGAAAGCCAAGAATCACATACATGTACTCCTGCTAACTCTTTTAGCAATTGGTAAGTGGAAATGTTTTTATATTTTTTATGGAATTATAATTTTTTCACTTCATTTTTAACTGGATTATTAAATAGTTTATTTTTTACTTTTTATTATAATAAATACTTGTTGCATAAAAACTATGTTTGTGGAAACTTTATTTATAAGAAAAAAAATCAAAATAGAAATATCAGATAATATTAATATATTAATAAAATTGTTATGTGTTGTGAGTAATAAGTCAGTCTATCATTTTACCAGATCATCAGTGTGTGTCTTCAACCATTTAAAACAAAAACAATATTTCAAAACCATAATAACAAAATTTTGTAGTCTTTGTAATATTTGAAAGTTTTTTTTTTAAATATTTTTAATTGAATCTGTTAAAAATAAAGAAACTGGCAATTATAAGTGCTAAGAACTTGATTATATTAAAACAGAATTTAAATTTCATAATGGATGGTTTTACGTGTTTGGGGGAACCAGAGGAATTACTGAGAAACTGAATATTCTTTACTATAAACTGCTTTTGAATTCTCCAACATCTTCGGTAAGTGAAAAGATTTTTACTATGTAAAGTTTGGTTGAAACTTAAGCAGGAAATCCTTTAGGCATATAAAAAAAATAATAAATATTTATGTATTTTTAATTTTTATTCGCACTTTTTCCCAAAATTAATATTTTAATTATTCAGTAAAACATTAACAATTTTGTTAAAAACAGATTGCAATTGATTATTGAGGGGTATAGCTTTAAACTTTTCATTCGGTTTAATGAAGGTTTAATATTATATCTCCAGTTGATCTAAGAAATATTTGGGTAAAGTTCCCCGATGATCTGCATTAGCAACAGTGAAATGCGCATAGGAACAAGCTATACCCCTTAATAATCAATTGCAATCTGTTTTAAACAAAATTGTTAATGTTTTACTGAATAAGTAAAATATTAATTTTTTGGAAAAAGTGCGAATAAAAATTAAAAATACTTAAATTTGAGAGATCCCCATAAAAAGCACCAATTAATAAATATTTATTATTATTAAAATTTATGTTGTGTGCTTTGTTGATATTAAACAATTTGTGGAATCTATATTATTAATAGGCAAACAAGTTTTTTTAGCTCCCTTTTACGGTCGTAATAATGAATCGATTTTGGAAAGATTTATAAGTTTTTAAACGGGTTTTACATACAATCTTAATTTTATTTAAATCGGTTAGATATTTAGGGAGCCATAAGCGCTTGAATTTGATACTAACACATGCACACTTATTGCACATGCTTGTATCAGCATTCATCTTCAAAAATAAACAAAGTGTGCATGTGTGGTTGTCCAATTTGCATTTGCATAGAAATGAGACAGAGCATTTCTATACCCAGAAAGAAAAACGCCGTACTAAATTTAGGTATTTTTACTTACTTTGTGTACAAGTCGTACTAAAAATTTTGAGTACAAATAATTAAGTAAAAATGGAGATTACTTTAGATAACCAATCCTGGAGTTTCTTAATATCAGTAAAAAATTCTTTAATCGCGTGAAAAATATTGAATTAACAAAAAAATTCTTAAATTCAAAAAAGGACCTATTTGAGTCCGTACTTAAATCAATCTTTCTGTACTTGATTTAAATAACCTGGGATTACCGTACTTTTAACACCGCTTGGGATTGATTTAAGTACGGATGGATTGGTTTTTGAGAAAGAGAGAGAGAGCTAAGTAAGAGATCTAATAAGTTTCAAATTTTGTATTTAGAATCTAAGTTATAGAATGTTTTTGTTTTTCATTTTATCGTATATATTTATGTAAATGTTTAATATTTATTTCTAGAATGCGGTCGATTGAGTCGATCGCTGGATACGCTAGTAACTGTATTAATCGGTTAATCCGAAATCTCTATTAATATGACCGATCCAAGCAGAAGGCCGGTTAATTGAATGCCCTATTAGCTGCGCTAACGCTTAATGTACAAATATTAGTTATAAGTAAAACTCACGTTGTTGTTGTTGTTTTTATTATATATCGCCAATTACAACACAGTATCTGGTGTAGTGCATTGTTATTGTAAATTTTTAGACTCTTCTGTCTTACTCATTTCACTTGTTTTACTTTAATAAAAATTTTATTTGCAGTTGATTGGATAGATGTATTAAAATTAGCTGGATTTGATTTTAAGCTCACTATATTACTTTTTGATATAACACATTTTGTACCTCGTTGAGAAATATCTGTAAGCAGAGGCTACATTTTCTTAAGGTCCAAACTTTTAACAAATTAGTATTATATTCACAGTCTTTAGTTAACTTATATATTTAGTTAACTTTAGTTAACATATAAATGATATTGGTTAAACCAACTTCATAAGCTTTAAGTAGCTTTAAGGACAGTGTTTTAGAATTCAAAGTTTTTTAAAACTTCGAGAGTGTATAATAATAATAAATAGAAGACAAAAAACTACATATATTTTAATCAGTAAGATTTTTAATATTCAAGGAGAGAAATTAATTATTTATTTCTAGACTTTTATCTGATCAGACAGTGTTAAAATATGCAAATATCTATATTTATTATAAAAATAGGAGAAAAAAATTGTATTCCTTTTTTCTTCTCTGTTTGCCAAATGATTTTCTTCACTCTTTTACCATGTTTTACATTGTTGAGATTTAGTGACCCGATTTTATTTATTTAAATCGGGCTTAGTATCAAAGGAATAAAAGTATCCTAAAGTTGGCACCATTACAAATGCTAAAAATATACGAGAACATTCAGTTATATAAGTACTGGTTCAAGTGCAAACATAAACAAAACAATGAGAGGATTTAAGAGTACCTACATACATTTGTACATATATGAGTAATAAGCCTTTTCTCTTCAAATGAATGAAGTTAAATAAGAAAAAAAGAGATCAGAATTAAAAAAGATGAGAGCTAAATATGGATGTAAATGTTCATTACAGTTTCGTTTTATCCGGGGAGAAATTTGTTTTTGTAAATGCTACATATTTAATTAATTATAGCTTGAATATATTCGATTACGTCGGCCATAGGAAATACGAATCTTCATAATTTGCCGAAAATGCAAAATGCTGAAGAATTTTCAACTTTTAGAATTATTAAAGGCATTATGCTTATTGAAACTCTAAAGACTGATTTAAGCCACCCACACTTGAAATAAAGCTTAATAATATATGTGTTTAGTTTTTCTTTAGACTGAGTCTTTTTTACAAAAGTAAATTTTTTATTCTCCCATGCATTTTGAAGATTTTGTTAAAGCAACTTAAATGGTATTGCGTATCTGTTAAATATAAACAAAAAATCCTTGCAAGTATGTGCGTGTGTATTTATTACTTTTTTTTCTTGATGGTATCTTTGGAAACATAAAAACGATATTTTCATGTTGTAACATATTTCATAATAAAATTATAGCTAAACTACGTGATTTTTAAGAAACTAGCGAGAAAGTGTGCGAAAATATTTTACTACCATATGGCAGCCAGAACACACTTTATAAGCATTTGTACATGAATTGAGATGTACTCAAACACGTCCTTTTGCAAACTAATCCTAAACGATGCGTAAATACTTAAGAAATATAAATGTTATTTGCATTAACCCTAATAGGTTACTTTATGGAAAACTAAATGGCAAATAAAGATGGGTTTGCATGATACGTACATTATCTACGAGTGTATCTTTATTTTCAAAATACATAATAAAAAAGGGAATAAATACATGGAAGACTTTGCCAGTTTGCTTGCTACTATTTAAAGTATTGATGGTTATCATATTTGATTTGTTTTATTAAACTCAATTTTAAAAATGATTTTTTCCTTAAGCACCGCTTATGCAAAACATTACTTTAAGATTAAATCGTACATAAATCTAAGTTTAAAATATAAATACAGCAAATAAACAATATCAAAATTTTGTACACAGTAAATTAGTATTTTGGAACAATATTAAAAATAAATAATATAAATTTATTCTTTAGCTAAATTTCGGCAAACTAAACATAAAAATACGTTTTGTTTCTTTATTGTGCATTCCCTACCACATCCTTTAAGTTATTGCAAAAATATATCCTTAAAGCATTTCTGAAATGATATGCTTGGAAAAAGTTTAGTATGTTTAAAGTTAACAAGCACACTTTCACATATACACGCACACAAGCGCATTTTCATATTCCCACAACTATTTAAACAAACCGAATACAGTATGTTGTGGTGAAGAATCTACAAGCCATACACAACTCCATACTCCTACAACTTACTGCTCTCCTAAAAATATGCTACATATAAATGCAGCATTTCTCTGTCTGTCTAGCTCCTGGTTTTAAGCAAGTGTTCATGCTTTTGATGAGCAAGTTTGCAAGTCTAGGTTGGTGTGTATGTTGGTAGTTTGGGAAGAAAAAAAATTAAAAATAAAGAAAATATTTGTTTTATACTGCAACTTTGAAATAAAACAGAAACAAGTAAGACTGAGATTAATTCCGCATCTATAACATATTTTCTTTTCTATTTTATATAAATTGTTTTAAGCAGAAAAAAACTTAAATTATAGCGGAAATATTCAGTGTGTAGCAATGTTTTCTACTACGAAAATAAACTACAAACGTTTAAAAAAAACACGAAGCTGTTTAGTTCGACAAAACCCAAATGCACAATAGAACACTGAATTTTCAATTCCTCAATCATCATCAAAGTCATATTAAATGCATACAAACGGAGAAGTACTGAAAGAAAACTCCACTGACATGCAGAGATTTCAGA
This sequence comes from Gymnocheta viridis, assembly GCA_956483585.1. NCBI lineage: Eukaryota > Metazoa > Arthropoda > Insecta > Diptera > Tachinidae > Gymnocheta > Gymnocheta viridis. The sequence goes on from OY101440.1 coordinate 123,106,463, forward strand.
TCAGAGTTTCAAAGGACTTAATACATAAATGGCAAAAAAAATTATTTGAGTTTTACGAACAATTTTTAAAGTGCCTAACATAACAATCATAACATGGGATACATTTGAAGCATGAAGTCAAATTAGACCGATAACTGCTGGAAGCAAAATTCTTGCAAAACAATGAATGTAATTGCTAGACAACCCATATATAAAAGAATACAATCTAGAAACTCTTGTTTAAAAAAATTAAAATCGTGGTTAATTGCTGTTTTTTACAGGAATTGCTAAAATTTTAGTATTTCAAATTTTTAATCCCAAAATTAATATTTTACATATTTAGTAAAACATTAACAATTTTGTTAAAAACAAATTGAAATTGATTATTGTGGGGTATAGCTTGTTCCTATGCGCATTTCACTGTTGCTAATGCAGATCATCAGGGAACTTTACCCGTGGCTTATCGTGGTTGCTAGAATAGTCCATCTTTTTAATAAAGAAAAACAAGTAAATAAGATTATTTTACTCAATTGATTTACCACTTCAAATTGAGAGTATTCCTTAAGAAGGAATATCCAGTTCTATGTCCTTTTTCTGCTATTCTCTCCAAATTTAAAATCTTCTGTTATGCAATTTTATTCCTATTTAGATTTTTTCAAGTCCATAAAACTTTTAATATGTTCTAATACTACAAAAAACATATACAATTTGGTTTAATCGTTTAATTAGACTAAATTTTACCGATTTAATCATTGATGGAATTTAGACAATTTTAAATTAACCCTTGAGTTAATGTTTAACCAATTCAATACTTTACGTTGGACTTGGCAAGAGATTTTTATCCCATCCGTGTAATAATTTGCGAATTTCGGAATATAAATTATTGTTAATTGATATAAGAATCGACACAAATTCCTTTGGCTATTCCTAATACTGATAATTAAGGCTGCAAAGTCCAAAATTAAATTTTCGGTGTTGATATCAACAAATTCAATTCATTTTTAACAAATACAAAAAATTTCATAGAATTGTTAGAATTATCCAAACTTTTACTTTTTACCGCTAAAACTTCAAAACATTAGTACGCTTTTTAAAGTTGGATAAAATATAATTAAAAATTCAAGTGTCTCTCTAAAACTAAAATTCCACTCTAGGTAGTAAACTTACGTTATTTCTCAAACTCTTTGCAATTACACTTCATTAAAACATCTCCAGATAAGAAGATCTCCACAGAATAAAATGAAAACAACATTGATTATAATTGGGCCACATCCTGGTAGTATTTTGTATTGCAAATAAAAAGTAAATGAAATCGGAGCAAGGGCAGACATAGTGTTAATATGTTGGCTAAAGAGTGTAGATAAATGTTTTGAAATTCCTTGAAAAAAGATATCGAATAATAAATTTAATAATTATTTAGTTATTTTTCGAACTAAATTTGTTGTCAGTAGTTTTTAATCCAAAGTGATTATTATTTAGGCTAAAGTTCGTAACATTTTTAGGCATTTTTAGTCAGAAAAAATTGGACATGAGACAATATTAAAAAGGTACAATGGATAAAATACACATAAAATCAATTAATTTCAACTTACACGGCAGAAAAGAAACAACGTTGTTTTCTGGGATATATATGACTTTTCTAAACCCTCCTTGGCTATCCCCTTACAATCGGTGTAATTTAATTCAGCAGCATATCAATATCTCTTGTTTATTGTAACGTAGTCATATCTAAAAAAAAAAATACTTGCAAAATCCTGTTAAAGTTTTCAAAATGCTGGTATTATCTGATTAAAGTCTATAATTTTGTTTTAGATTGTGACGTCATCTAGAAAATATATTTATATATAAAGAAAGATTTAAGAAACACTTCTGATACAGAAACTAAAAAAAATGTAATTTTTAAGATATGACTATGCTGCATTGAAGTGTTTAAGTGATATGTTTAACATCTAAGGGGTGCAAAATAATTTACATTTTTATATAAAGTTGCAGTAATGAGTATTTTTGAAATTTTAGAATTTTAAAAAGGTTTAGAAATGTTATTTTGGTTCCGCAAACAAACGTATGTGTTGTGTTTTTTTGTAAATTAATTTATTTTTCTTTTGCAATGTTTTGGTCAACTTTGCTGACCATCATCAGGGATATTTTATAAATTATTTTATTGTCATATCACACTAAATTTCTAACAAGCTATTCGTAGAGTACAAACCAACTTTGTATCCTGTTTCCTGATAATGTTAAACAAGCCGGATTATTTGGTGCAAACAGAACCAGTAACTTGCAATCGAATTTTGATTAATTTATGATATGAGAAAAATATATATAGTTACATATAAAATGGAAGAAATAACTTTACATCACACTAAAAAAACTTAAGTTGTTCCAAAAGCACAACGTTTTTATATTTTAAGCAAACACAATCTGTTTATACCCGCAGTCTTGTCAGCAATCGAACCTGTGAACGCCTTGCTAAGTGTCCAGCATTCTGCTTACTATTCCAATTAGCTCGTTTTCGTTGAATACCAATAAGTAAAAGTACTGAATTTAATATTGTAAAATTTTCTTTACCGCTAGCACCTAATACAGAGAACCAAATACCATTTGTTCCATGACAATCACATACTAAATTCACTTATGCTAAGCCAGAAATGATATTATCTACTGCTACTGCTACTGCTCCTTATCGTTAACAAATATATTGTTGCTGAAATATTTGTTGATACTTGTTGTCGAATTATATATTGAAATTCGTATACAATGAGACTTCATTGAAGAATGCACAATTTTGCAGAACGCTGTTTTGATTAGACTCAATCGACCGCATTCTAGAAATTAAAATTGAACCTTTACATAAATGATATGGTATGAATTGTTTTAATTTTTTTAAATAAAATACAAATTCATCAGCCACTTATTTTAAAGTTCTGTCTTGTTGGATAAAACTTTGCTCTTGTCCATAGTCAAAATATTTTTGTATATCCAGATACCAATATTTTCACATACATTTACATTCAAATGCAAAACCATGTACATTTTCTACATCCATGTATCAAAAAGATACATGTGGGTAAATTCTTTGTGTTTTTATTTTGTGGCCAAGTCAGCATTAATTCCATCTTATGCAAAAATGTATTTATGTGTGTAAAAAAACTTTTTATTGTTGTTGTTATTTTTTTTTTCTTTTTTTCTTTTTAGATCTTGGCAGGTTTTTATACGATAAGTAGCCATAGTCTACCCGCAAGTATGAGTATGGCAATATAAATCATGCATTAAAAAAAACTTTTTCAATTCGTAAAAGAAATGCGAAATAATATCAATTGTTGCTGGAATTACTGAACACACACAAATGTTTGTACTTTTACACATTCACATACTTTACGTCGGCTAATATGATAAAGCATTGAACAGAATATTTGAAATATTTTCAATTATTAATATGGTTATTCTCCGAACCACATTTGCTTTGTTATTAAATCAATTCACTTCACTTCGGCGAGTCGGTTTTAATTAATAAAATTTTTAAATTAATAAAGTCAGTTTATTAATCGAATAATACCGTCAGAATGACGGGATTTGTTCTGTTCGCAATCATAAAATATATATTGAATTTGTATATCTTTAATAACTCTCATATTTAATTTAAAAAATTCTTTCTAAATGAATCAGCTGATACAAGTCTGTAACAGTATGTCGGAGATATTCAGCTATCCTTACAAATACCCTTTTTGCGGATACGCTTTTTTGCCGTAAACTATTATTATTGGTGATCCATTAAAGACACAAGCAGGACTGTTCAATGCAATTTAATGCAATTCAGTTTCATGAACTTATCTCACATTATTCTGTACATTTTGTTTACAGAAAATTTTAGAAAAATATATACATATATTAAAAGCTTCATATGAAGCAGCACAGAATAGAATTTTATCCTTCTAGATTTTTAATATGAAATCATTGTAGATTCAGTTTAAAAAAATTTGTTATTTCATAAAAAACAAAGTATTTTTCACTCGGTCATATTCTTTTCATTTGACTAATAAAATGAAAAAGATGTATCTTTCTCCTACTCTATATTCAAGTTTTCAATATATATTTTTCTCATAAGTTTTTGTTGAGAATTTCACAGGGTAATAATGCATAAGTTCTTAAAAAGAATTGTCAATCTCCTCTTTGGCTTAGAGGAACATAAAGATGTACAAATTATTAACTTTTTTAAATAATCTTCCTTCTTTTTTTATCTTTAACATACATTGAAGGCACAGAACACAACTTTAAATAGCAGTTTTTGTTTCAAGAACAAATCCTTTTCAAATATTTTATTTCAGGCGGCGATATTTTATTATATGCATAAATAGTTTAAAAGCTATAAATATTCCACAAGTCTTTTGCTGAAACTACTTTCGCCATAAGACGCATGTGTTCAAGCGTTGCTGAAATTATAATACCAACCAGCGTGCTTTGCCACCAAGTGTGAATGTCTGACAATTAATTTATCAAAGATTTATTGCATGAAATTGTAAGAATATAAAAAATAAAATTAGAAAAAAATATAGAGGAAAATTCAATTTGCAATTTGCTTGAAATCATTATGTCTGAAATTATACTAGTACTTGTTTAAATGTTCAACGCTCAGAGACGTTTTTATAAATTTAAGTTTAAAGTTAATATAAATGAAATAATTATGCAGCTTCTTTTTTATTGTTTTATTTATATTTTAAAAATCTGAACAGTGTACTTATTGGCATTTGAAAAGTTTGTCTAATTATTCAATAACTTTCTTTTTATAAGAAACTACTTACCTTATAAATGCAAAATTTATTAAGTAACTTTTTCTTTTGTATATAAAATAATGATTGTAAAAATCTTTTTTCCTCCAATTTTCAAAATCCAATGCAAGTAGTTTGCTGCTCTGCAGTCCGTCCAGTGGCTTATGGTTCATTTCCACTTTAAGTTCTTGCTTCAAGAAAGGATAAAAAATGCATAAAAATACAAAAGAATATACTGAAAAAAGTCTTAAATTTTATGGTTTTATATTGTCATATTGTTAGTATTTTCTATAAAAAAAACTACTTAAAAAGTGCATTAACTGTTTATGATGTGTAAAACAATAAGAATTGGCACAGATATTTTTATATCAATGTTAAAATGTATCTGAGCTTAAAGATGATTTATTATACGGATTTTTTTAAAAGCAATTTATTGACAAGGAAAGAGAAACTAATCGTTAATCAAATGTTTTATGGAGTAAATTAATTGTATCGTGTACTCGGTTGCATGTCCCGAGGCACAATGAATAGGAGTTATCGTAGACAGATTAAATTTTGTAGGCTGATGCTTGATAGCAAAATTAAGAAATTTTAGATGGCTCGATAACTATTTCGTTGGCAAATAAATCTTTGTTAGTGGTTTTCTATATCATGTAATAATAAATTTAAATTAAAAGTTTAAAAAACCCCTGACAGGTGATACCTCAACATCAGCTTGAATCAGCTTGAGCAAATGGGTTGTAAGTCCATTAATTCCTCTGCTTACAAAATGTTATAGCTATAAATATAACAAGTATGGAGATAACACAATTCACATTTCATCGTATGAAATAGTTTTATACAATAAAAATAGTAATAAAATCGCTCTCCTGTAAAATTTAGTTTTTATAGCATACGATAATATCGCGCACAGCGGTCGATATGGTATCATACCTTTCAAACAAATATAAAAAACAGCAATTCAAAGTCAGTTCTCCGGTTTGATTAAGAAAATTTCTGCGAGGATATAGCATTTTTCGATACATTCCTTATTTAAAGAAATCAAACTTCAGCTTCAGTTATAATGCATTCAAAATTACACTTTTGTGTTTTACATGCCACATTTTAGCTAATTTTAGTGCATAACTTTTTTTATGATATTGTTAAGCTTGAAAAATTACAATTCCATAAAAGCAAGGCCAGCCCATCTACGACTCAACTGTAATCATAATACAGAAAACACTTGAAAGTATTTCTAGAATTCATGAAAAATTTCATTTCACTACAATTCAATAGGCAACAATTTTAGTTGATTTTTTTTAAATATTGCGACATGAAAATAAATTAGTAAAAGCAATTTTATTAAAATTCCTTAAAAAATATTAAAATAAAGTATTTGGCATAAAAAAAGTTGATTAAGCTCTTTCAGCTGCAGAAAAAATTTATTAAATAAAACTTTAGTAAATGAATTTTCTTTGTTTACATAATCGAAATATCTTTTCTTGCAGCTTTGGAAAATATTAAAGAAGTAGTAGAATATATTTCATAATATGAGTCCTTTACACTTTCTATTTTTTGACTTACTCTGCAGCCACACGTTCAAGTTTTTCTGTCAAGTTTTTCCCACATACACTTATTACTTATTACTTTTATTCACAAATATATCTTATTATTTAATTTTAATCAGAAATTTTTAATTGCGGCAGAATATTTCGTCATATAAAATGCAAACTAACGTAACATCACTTTTCATAAGTTTACAGGAGAATCAAAAAATGGAAACTGTTTGAGATATTGAAATCATATTTTCACGATCTTTAGGCGTATTTTTTATGTAAATAGTTGACAACACTGATGATGATACTTTTTTTTTTTTTTTTGTTTAATAAAATCATTCACTTGATGATACGTTATTTTGAATTTGGGTCATAACTTTTTTGCTTTTGATAACAGAAGCTTGAAGCTTTGCACACATATGTAATATGATGTAGTAAATCGTAATCAATAAAAAACTCAAATTTTAATTTTTTGATGTTACGTTGTTTTACATTTTAGGTGACGATTTGTAGAAAACAATCCAAAAAATTATAAAAAACAAAAGATATTTTTTTAAAACACAATTTTTGTACACTTTCGAAAGAAAGCATAAAAATTAATTTAAAATTGAACATAAAATTGTCAGATAAATGGATAGGTGAAATTGATAGCAATATAGTTTTCAATTTAAGAACTTTGACTCTGTTAGCAAAAAAGTGTGAGTGTAGTACGTATTGAAAGTAATTGACCGTGTGGCCCCCAAGTACGACAAAATACTAGTTTCTGATTTTAACTTTTATTCATTATTGATTTGTATTCGGTTATCAACAAAAAGAGAACACATTTTATTTTCTTATGTATTTTTGTACTAGTGATGTACGAAAAATAAATCTTTTTCGTATTCGCGAATATTTCCCATATTTTCAATATTCGTATTCGCAAATTCTTCAGGAATATGGATGCAAAATTTCCCGTAACATGCTGACGCAAGGCGAGACTTAAAATAAATATTCTTATGTTTGTTACATCACTAGTATGTACATGCAATTTAAAAAAACACAATTTTTAATTAATCCCAATTGTTTTGTTGCTTTACAAATTTACTGATTAAGTATTTACTACTCCTCTAAACAGATTACAAAAATAATCAAGACTAAATTAATTTCTTTAAATATTTTTTTTGGTCTTACAAACTTTAACACAAACCAGTCACAGACTCCGTTTCCTTCAAATACCGCCAAGCAGGACATTAAAATCATTCCACCATTTTAAACAACGCATCAAGAAAAGTTTAACAACTTTTAGCTTTTGAAAAGGAAATTTTGTGGAATGAAAAAAAAAACGAAAGAAAAGTTTAAAAACAAACTTTAATTGTTAATGTTCATGAAATTAAACTGCGTTTTCGTTCTTAATTTCAATGTTGTTTTTTAATTCTTTCGCATAAATGAGAACGAATTAAAAAACAGCCAGAAACTCATTTCAAGTTCTTAAACCACAAAAAACATGATTTTGTTTGTAAAGACGAAGGAGATGAAAATAATGCGTTGGCAGTGTGGTCTGTATTTATTTAGTTTATTATTATATTTATTTTTATTTTTATTTTAAATCGCATTAAAAACTTCAATTTCTGTTTTTGATTACTTCTCAGAGAATAAGTGAATGAGCGGATGATATTGCCAGACTTTTTGTATTGTACAAAATTGAAAAGAATATTTTGAGTTGTTATTTGTCTGCCACTATCTCGCTTTTAATTTGTTTTTCTTTTTTTTAATATTAAGAGACTCAGTGACTGAAGTAAGTAAATTTTAAATGTAAATGTAAATGATGTTAATACTAAAGAAATTTAAAATGCTGGACGACAAACATTTAATGAAATTATTGATTAGATTAATAAGGCTTAAGGATGTTTCTTTTTTTTCTGTTTATTTTTTTCTTTTTTTATTTAGAAAGAACGATTGAGTACTTGCAAGAAAGAAAAGTAAACTATTATTAGTGCCACAATAAGAAAAAATATTTCAAGAACATATTGAATTACTATAACGATAATTACCATAATGATTTTAAGATCGGAATCAGGAGCGACAGACAGTACTTTGCCTTTTGCATGTATAGTGGACTAGAATAAATGGAGGAGTTATCGCTAGATAGACAAATAAAAGTTAGTATGATTTTGCTTAATATCAAAATCAGTGATGCAAAATGGTGGTTTTGTCAAAGAAATTCCGAAATCACTCTAATTCTGTGTATATTAAAATGCGCATTGATCAAAAAAATACAAAATCGGTTAAAGATTAATGTTCTCCACGTCAGTGTTAATGGCTTCCAAGAATCTTGTAATTTGTCTGCAATTTCTATCCGCCATTTTCTTCGCTAAGCATCAGCTTTCTTTATTTCGCTTGAATTTTCATAATATACACACATATAAACTGGATATCCTGATACCTTTCCTTTAGTCTTGGTTCAGACTATTTAATTTTTTTTTTAATTTTCTCTACTCTTCTTTTAAACTTTCATTAATGTCAACACATTCAAATTTTTTTATTAATGAAATTCAGTATATTTTTATTTTTTTTTTTTCCATGAAAAAAACAAAAATATAAGAAAAACTAAAATACAGCTGCAGCCATTTTCAGGTTGACAGTTACGAATTACAAGTCATTACTTCGCAAGTCATTACCTGCAGTATCATTTTTTCTTATTGCAGCTATCGAGGTTAAGAATACATCAGTAGCAATAAAATGTAAAAATTTCGTTCCTTCTCTAGACTCAGCTCTTTGAAATTAAAAATCATCCTTTCCATAAGACTATAACTTGTTGCTAAATTAATGTAGAAGTGCTAAAAATTACACATTTCTTCAACACTTTCCACCACTAATCGAACATGCTTAACAGTTTGAAGCTTGAAGAAAGTCAGTGCAAAAATCTGACTACCTCCTAAACATCCTTGATTTGAAAAATTGTATTTTGGCTGCAATAATGTCCCGAACACAATTCGAATTACTAACTGTATACAAAATTATGCTTTTAAGCTTTCTAGTAAACTTCATAACTTCAAATACATGCCTCTCTGTCGCATATTTGTGGTTTTAACCAACAACGATGTGTTTTAAAATAAATTTTTCAAGTTCTTTTTCAAATTTTGAAATAGTATGAAATTTTTAGAAATTGTCACTGAAAGTGTGTGCAGATAAAAAACGAAATTTCACAATTCTAGAGACAACAGGGTGCACCTTATAATTAATATACCTTGATCAGTTTATTGTAGTTTAATTTTTTTTTTTTTTGTACACTGTAAAGAAAATTAAAAAATTATTTAACAGACGTATAAAAATACTTAATCAGATAAGAAACAAAAAATGGAAAATTATTGGGAAATTTTCAAAAAAATTGTTACTCATAATGCCGAATTCAAGGAAAACCATTAATATTCTTGATATTTCTCTGAGAAATTATTAAGCATCCATCACTAAAATTATGCACAAGAGACTATTAATAAAAAAAATTATAATTTTATAAAATATTTTTAATTTACCAAAATCGAAACCAAAGTAAGAAATATGAAATAAAGATAAATTAAAAATATCATCGATATACGTATATCGATTGTTGTCAAAGAAAATGTAAATATATCAATACTTTTGCGCATTATTAGTTTAAAAATAACGACGTTCCTTCCTTTTTGCCCGTTTGCATAAAAAGAAATGTAGGATGTACATAATTCGTTATTGCTGAAAATTGTTAGAATAAAAGCAGCAATATCTGTCGCATTCTCACTACATGGTGCACTGTACTTTTATTCAAAGCGCTTGTAATCATATAAAATATACAAATTATTTTGGAAGAATTAAAACGATAATGGCAAAAAGTTTAGAAGATAAGCAAGAAAAAAACATCCAAACCGAACAAAAACAAACCAAAAATTTACATAGTAATTTAACTTGACAATTAAATTCCAAATGTACCACAAATAACAATTACAAACTAATTAACTCCCTGCCACTTCACAACTTCAACTCGTGACAAATGAATACAAAAACGAAGTAGATTTTTATATAATTATAAAAGAAACAAAAGCCATCGCTTAGATATTGTAAGAGATATAAACAAATTCACGAAGAAAGCGGAAAATAAACTTTATCTTTGTTTAAATTCTAGAACATCAATTAAGCGCTAATAAAAGAAAGGGAGTTTTATCAGAAGCGCATAGCAAAAAAGGATTAATTTGGGATAATGCTTAAGAACTTAGGATCTATGGAACACATAAAAATACTTATTATATAAACAAAATAATCAAAAAATTGCAGTATTTATTTACTCTGTTTCACTAAAACTTCCAAGTACTTAAACGCTCTTAAATTTTCACGCCTTCTTTAAGAAACTTAAATTTTTTTCTTTCTTTTTGAGTGAATTGATAGATCAACAGCAAGATTTGGTAACACTTAAAACAGACATCGTTCATATAAAGCAACATCACCAACAAAACTGCAAAATATTCCAAGTCAAATTAAAATAGTATAATTTAGTAGCGTCATTATGATTTTAAAATGATTTTCATCCAGCTTGGCTCTGAAAGAAAGGGATCGCTCTTTTCCACGAGGAAAGAAGAAAGCTGTGAATTGTAAACTATTCTCGAAAATTCTGATCCATTTTTTTATTTACTGTTTTTTCTTCTTGCATCTATTCCACCTTTTCTGAAAGCAGATAACCTTTTGCGTTAAGGAAATAATATATAAATAAAATTATCGAACTTGCTGTCTTTCGCTTTAATCTAATCAACTCGAATGAATTTCAACACCAATTATCGCGAATTTATTGGATCAACGTATTTTCTATTTGTGATAACGATTGAAATTTGTATCTTAATAAATTTGACCACCTCCTTTATGAATGTTTTCCAAGAACTGCGCCCAAAGTAGCATCTATTAAATATATTGAACCTCGTGGAATCAGAAAATATCTCACACAAGAATGAAACTAGCAAAATATTTCAACTATATAACAGACATAAATCGCATTTAATTACAAATCATTTAATAAAAAGTTCACTATTTGAGGGTGCTGTCGCCCGAATTAGTTAGCATGTGGACTACAAAGCAAATGTTGACTGAGAATGTAAATTAGCTGCCGATGCTTCTTTCAATTATTAAGTATGTTGACTCCAAATCTCCAGTTAATAAATTTTGAAGTAATTTTTTTGCAGATTGTTTTGCTTGAACTTATTCTTCATAATTTAATATAAATAGCCGAAACCAATACAATATTCTAGTACCAGCTAATATTAAGACCTCACATATTGATTGACAATCCGTTTCTATATGAATAAGTTGAATTTCTCGTGTGCTCCTGATAATGATAGTGTTCGCAGGTGCGCTTTGATGAGGTGTTTCCATTTGTTGTATGTTCCAGTAGTGTTTCGCAAAAAAATTGCAGCATAGATGTTTCATAAAAAAGAGGTTTTAAGATAAGAATGAACAATTATTTGTAGTATAATTTTTTTATTTTTAGCAAAAAATTCACACAAATATCTGCTTTACTCACATCATGAGGGAAGAATATTTCTTTAACTTTTCCATTTAGGTATGACAAAATTAAAAACCTTAAATTCGTTTTAAGAAGGATGAGTTTTTGTTTAGATATCGCTCAAAATGACACATCACGGCTGTACTAGAATAGGACAATAGTGACAGATCAGAGTATCCAGTCTAACAGACATTATCCTTTTTGTCAAAGAGAAAACAAAGTGTTCCTAATTAATGTGTCCATCTCTAATATCCAGACTTTATAAGAAAAGTATGCGGGAAAAATATTAAAGTTTGCCTCTGGAAGGCAATGGAAATGAATGGCACAACAAACATTCGAGGTGTGTGGTACATATGTTGGAAGGACAACAAGAAGTGAAACTAAGCCCCGACCTCTATAAAAATATTCAAAAATCAACAGCCATAGATTCGTGCAGTTTTTGGACGCTTGATGGAAGGTGAAAACCCATAACAATCATCAATAAAAACATTCAAAGGAATTCGTACCGAGCTTAATCCTTTTGATAGAAATCTCTGGTATTGGTGAATTTATAGAGTAACTAAAATTACAATTTATTCTCAAAGTAAAGAAATTCAGCTGTGATATGAGTTTATTTAACATAAATGCATGATGATTTGAATAAGAATATAATCAATTCATTTTTCTAACAACTTAGTATAAAAGTTAATGGCTAACAATTTAATTGTCGAAGTAAATAATATACTAAAATAAAAGAAACATTTTTATTGTGTTTTCTTTTGTGAACTTTTTTATTTTGACATTAAGTTTTGTAGCTTTAAACATTTTTTATTTTATTATATTTTAATTTTTTTGCCATGAATTAAAGTTTGTGAAGAGGTTAGTGAGTTAATTAGTTTGTTATTTATATTTATGATAGTCTAAGTATTTTATTGCCAAATCCAATTTCTATGCAAATTTAGATTTTTTGTATTATTTTAATTTTTATCTTCTTAAATGTTTATTGTTTTGGCTTTAATTTCGTAAGACTTTTGTTTTATGACATTTTTGGAATAGAAAAATTAACTTCAAGGTTACAATGAATTTATAATAGGAAACAATTTTATTATTTATTTCCTGATTTATATTAGTGATAATAAAAAAGAGTTTTTAGTCTTTCCAATGCAAAACAATAATATTTCAGAAGTTATATTTTTTATTAAACCATTGCAAGTTTGCAAAACTACTATCAAAATTAATAACTCATCTTAATAAAAAAATTTTTTTCTCTTCAACAAGCTTTTATATGCCACATTTTTCATAAGAATAATTGTTCAGGTCGGTGAACTTTGTCACTATCCTCCCCTTGTAGGATATGAGAAATAATGAAAAAAATTTTTGTGGGCCAAAAAAACCAAGTTTTACGGATTTTAAGAAATTTAACTAAAGTTGTTTTAATGATGGTTGAAAAGCCAGTTTGAAAAGAATTTTTTGTAATTTTTAAAGAAATAAATTTAAAATTTAATAGAAACCGAAACTAACATATAATTTAGGATTCACACATTCAGAGGTTGTAGTCAAAAAGACATTTATTAATTTTTTATTAATAAAGTTGTAATAATTAATTTATGTGACTGTAAATATTGGATCAAAAAGCGGTTTATAATTTTATAAATACATTTATAAAAAGAACGATAAAAATATTTTATTTCTTAATAAATAATATAATATTATTTATATACACTTAACATCTCGCAGACTACTGTCATTCTTTCCTTATCTAGGAAGTTGTTTTTTGTTTAATAAAATTACCAATTTCAATAGAAATTTAATCAAGATTTACGAAAGTTGTATGTTTAAATTAAGTTGTGTGTTTTTGCTATCTATAAAAAAAACTAACAATGATTTTTGCGTCATTTTAAATGGTTTATGTGATTATTTGTAAAAAAAAAATACTTTATGCCACAAACACAATTGCAATACGTATTAAATAAGTGTGAAAATATTCAAAATAAGTTACACATGTCAAGGAAAGTAAGTAACCGTATTCTTGAGAATAAAAACCTATCGAATGGATTGTATTTTTATTTTGTTTTTTTTTATTTTTTCCCTCAAAACTTTGTAATTTAGGAACTGATCTGTTTTGTTTAAAACTATTTACTTGCTTCCAGTTTGGTTCTCTTGTTTTGCTTTTTACTTTCGAATTATAAAGAGGGATTTTTTAGCAACTTTCTTTTTGACAGAACTGTTTTTGGAACTTCAGTTGTTTTCGTGTAACATATTACTCCTAAACATATTCAATTTGGTCTATAATTTAATCATGAATCGACTTACAAACGAACAACTCTTGCAAATTATTCAATTTTATTATCAAAATTCATGCTCGGTTAAAAAGTGCATCGTGCTCTTCTTCCAGCCTATCCGACCTTCTGAGGCGGAATTCGATACCTTGGGACTAAATTTCGCACCAAATTGACATTACTGGACATTATACCAATAACACGCATACGTACGGACAGAGGAAAATACATAGCTGTAACCTCCAGTGTTGTTGAACGTTACTGTGAATGCGAGCAGTACCATGCGATGATTAAAAACTTTTTTGCCCAAATAGAAGAGCTGGACTTGGGTGACGTGTGGTTTTAACAAGAGGGTGCGTCATGACATACAGCACGCGAAACAGTCGCCTAATTTAGAGGTGAATTCGATGAACATTTTATTTTCTGGTTGGTGCTTTTTATGGGAATTGCTAAAATTTTAGTATTTTAAATTTTTATTCGCATTTTTTCCCAAAATTAATATTTTACTTATTGAGTAAAATATGAACCATTTTGTTAAAACCAAATTGTAATTGATTATTGAGGGGTATAGCTTGTTCCTTTGTGCATTTCACTGTTGCTAATGCAGATCATCAAGGAACTTTACCCAAATATTTCTTAGAACAACTGGAGATATTATATTAAAATTTTATTAAAACAATTGAAAAATTTAAACAATATCAAAGTTGAAGCCAATTGTTCATTTGTTCGCCTAGATCGTGCGCTTGAACGCTTTCAGTCTTTTTTGTGGTTCTGTGTTAAGGATCATGCCCGCAACGGTTGCCGCAATGGAAGCCAATATTGAAGAATTTATTCGGCGATATGCTGGAAAGAGAGAATGCAAAAACTGGACCCTGCCGCGGTCAAAATTTACACAAAATCATCTCTATCGACTCAAATAAAGATTTCATACGTTGCTCTAAATTGTATTTTATATTTTTTATTTATTTTCATCAGAAGAACATTAAGAATATAATTCTTTTATAGTTCAATAACATATCCAAAAAACGGCAAGAAAAAAATTTACAATTATATCGCAACATTATAATATATGGAGATTTTTCGTAGATAATATGGTCAATTTCAATTTAGCTTACACACTCATTTAAAAAAAAATCAGAAAGAATAATAATAAATAAAGAAGAAGGAAAGGTAACGTTAATTGTTCCTTGAAAAATAGTCAAAGAGAAAACTATTTTTTCGCTGGTTACATTTTAAGTTTAAGGGTTTAGTGTTTCATAATTTAATGGGATTAATGAAAAAAAATCTGCATGTATTAATTTATAAACATCTTGGAGTCAAAAGAGTCATACTACGGGTGGAAGTTCCAATAGCAAATTTTCCATACAAATACAAAATACAATTACAATAAATCATGCAATAATTACAATCAAAATGTTTTTTTTAATCAAATCTGTCTGCCTGTCTGTCTGTTGGCCCGTTCCTCTCTTTTTAAATGCAAAGTGCTTGTTAACTTTGGGGAAAAGTAATGGAATGTGTGCTTAAGCCACATATTTGTACTTTATGTCAATATTATGAGAGATTAACTTCATTTATTTAAATATATCAGGCCTCAAAAAAATTAAAGAAGTAGCTCAGAATTTCGGTATACCAGTTACAGTAGTTTTCCGATTTAACGAACCTCATTGTAATCAGGCCTGTTCGTTAAAGAGAATTGTTCGCTATATCCAGTACTACATTAAAAATTAACAGCGTCGTCTATTTTGTTCATAACTATCAATATGTTTACTGTTTTTTTTATATTTTATTAAAATTATAGTAATTTATTATAAATACTTCTTTCAAAATATTTATAAGGAGAGGAAAAATTCATAATTCATAAAACACCGTAATACAAAAATAATTTATTTCAATTCCTTAACCACAGTCTGCTTATTGGAATGAATATCTCTTTTTAATGGCATCTTCTTGAAGCTCTCTCAAAAGCATTAAATTTGTGTTACTAACATTGTTTTGTTGAGCCCATTTAATACAAATTCCGAAGTGATTAATGACGTCTGCGTGTTTTATTTTTGCCTCTAGAATTTCGCTTTCACCAAAGTCTTCATCATTATCGTTTTGTTTTACATTACATTTACATTACGTTAAACTGAGTACAAAATAAAATTTTTATTCGTAATATAAGGTACTTAGTAGATATAAAAATTTCGGTGTTCGTTAAATGTGATTGATGTTCATTAAATCGAATGTTCTTTAAATCAGAATTTCCTGTATACTGCATAGGCGTATGACCAATATTCTGCCCGAATATTCTAAATATCACTAATACGTCACAATGTCCATTGCATATTTTTTAAATTTCAATTGGGGTTTTGTAACTCAGTACGAATGAGTAATATGTAAATAAATTCAATAATCATACGCACTTAATCAATTATGCAAAAACCATTGCATACTTTAGGGTTTTTAAGAAGGTGAATAATTCACTGGAGCGTATTAGCAATATATGTATCGTTTATTGTAAAAGTGGTGTAACTCCATATATTTAATATATATATATTTTTTTTTGTGGAATAGTATTACGTTTAGTCATATCTTTCGTAGTAACAATGAAGCAACTCCAATATTTGCACCAAAACCCCATAGATGACGTTAATTGCTTACTCGTGAAAGTAAAACTACAGAATATTCACACACACACACTGATTTTCAAAAGGCTCGTTTTCTCGAAATTGCAAAGAGATAATTCACTGTTACAATGAACGACACATACATATAAAAGTGCTTAATAACAAAGAAGAGACAAATGGCTTACCGATCATTTTCTCAAGATTACCAACATCCGAAAAATGCGAAGCTTATGTTAATAATGCATAATTAATCGGCGTATTGGTATATACCTTTTTGAGAAAATCACTGCAATATCTTGTGGCCTCAAGATATGGAGAAAAAAAAATTATTTTAAAATATTTAAATAACCAGAATTTTACTTTTATCCAAGCAGACATCTTATATACATACATATGTATATTTTTTTATAGATACATACATATTAGTAACAACCATGCAAACATTTTTGCAAACCAGTACGTATGCATATTTCATTTCATTTGAAGTAGTAAAAAGTATTTATATCAACATTTGCTCTTGAAACTGTATAAAAAATTACTGAAATGTTGATCATTAGTAATAATGATAATAAAAGGATTTCATAATGCTCCCAGTCTATTTATTAATATTTTTTTTAATCCAAAAATGTATATAAATACTTTGTTGTTTCCCTTTCTAGTGTTGTGTATGTCTGCAAAAAAAATGAATGTGAGTATGAATGTCTGTAGGTATAAGTGCAGCAAGCACTTAGTTGGTTTTTAGATAATTTCAAAGGGCAATGGAAATGTCAACGGAAGCAAGCAGCGTAATAATTGTCAACTCATATAAATTGCTCTGTACTGTAAATAAAGAAATGGAAAATAATAACAACAAAAAATGCAATGCATAAAAATACACATTATAAAAATAAAAATAAAATGGAACTCACAAGAGCATAAAATATTTTCTGCATTTACTTAAATATTTACATCTGATTAAAAAGAAACCAGATGATAATAAACATTATTTTTTTCATTAAATGGAAAATAAATAAGAAAAAGAACAATTAGCCAAAAATGTTTGCAATTAAAATGTATGATTAAATTACAATGACCCACTTGTAACTAAAAGTAAAATTTGTCAAAATAGGTAACATATAAATTATATAGCAAAAAATAATAACTAAAATGTTCCAATAGAGATTGACTTTTTTTAGTATATGATATTGCATAATTTAAAACTCATCAAAATATAATATTCAAAGCAGCCTTTTTAATCATTTTTATTTATGGTTTTTAAGCTCGATGTCTGTTTTTATAAAATCAAAAAGAATTGTATTTGATTACTTAATATTTTGCTACTTCTTTTGTAGCTTCCTCAGAAATAAAAAATGTGTCCTTGAAGGAATTCAAAAGAGTTATAACAATAATTTGTAATTTAAAAATTTTGTGCAAAATCAATCGTTTTAAATTCCCATGTAAATAATATATACTTGCAACAATTTCCAACCCTTAAAGCTAAAAACGTTTTAGTTCATTGATCTGAACGTAGTCATCTCATGTTGTGCGAAAAAAATTCTGGGGAAAAAGTATACAAAAGTATAATTCATTTAAAGTAAATGTTATCCTTTAATATTCATCATTTTCCGTAATTTCCTAAAAATTTTAAATGCTTAAGAATAGCACTTCTGTGAAACGATGTTATCGTATTTTTTGTTCTTAATCTTATGGGCAACAAAATTATTACTTGATAAATGAACGCACATTGGGGAAGGGAAATTGTTTCTTCACACATCGTACAGCAAAAGTGTAAATTCTAAGAAAATGTTCGCTTAGATCTAAAGGTAAATAAACATATTCCACGAAAACCGACGTAAAAGTTTACTTATTTATTAATAGCCAGCCACTACAACTATCAGAGTATAAGGAAATTTCTTGTCATAGCTAATTAGATTAATTATCTACTCCTTGATTTATTTTGCAATCAAGAATATTTTTTGCAAAACCAATAGTAAACGTTCAGAAATATCCCGGAAGAAATACATAATTTTTTTGAGTTTTCCTTCGATTATATTTTTTTGATGTAAAATTACATATGTATTTATGTATGTATTTATTTTTTTATTCCATAAAATTTTAACGGCACTAATACTTACAGATTCAAACAATAATAGGTTATAAATGAGAAATCAAAACCTCTTGATGTTCATGACCTGAAAATCCAGTGTGAAGTACTGTTTCTAAAAAAGAAAAATTACAATTCGTATAAAGCCAGTAAGAAAATGTTTAGGTTTTTCCTGCTTCGAAAAATGTATGCAATCACTTTTTTAAGCCTTTATTTTCTAATTGTTTTTACAGTTCTTGCTTACAAGAAGCGCATTATATTGATAAGACAGTCAAATAAAATCAAATCAGTAACAAACAATTGATTTTTATGATTGTACTGCTCCAAAATAAAAGTTCACCATATAAACACACCTAAATTTATTACTGGGTTCATCAAGGGGTCAACATACTTTTCCACAATTACCCACATTAAAATAATAAATTTTCACCGACATACAATTAATTCCGGTAGTCTAAAAAAAATTTATTTTCTTTGTGAAAAAGAAAAGATTTTATTCTGCCATTTAATGGGATTTTCTTTACACTGAAAAAAATCCATGCAACATTAAATGAAACTTAACTTACATTCTACAAAGTATATCGTTATTTTGCTTAATAAAATACTTTTGTAAAATATATGAAATTTACGAAATTATTTTCTACGAAATATAAAAATCTTAAAATCTGTCACATATGAAGAAGGAATTATTATTATTAGGAATTATATACAAGCGTCCCACACCCTGATTTAAGACTAAAGGATTATTTTAATGTTCTCACTCCTCAAATATATATCAACTCAGAAAAAAAAGTATTTTTCTACTAAAAATCTTTTGGCTATTTTCTCCATATTTTACAATCCTAGCTAAAATTTTTGGGCAAAAGTTTTTTAACTTTCCGCAGTAGGCAAATACAAATATTATCTTAATTTTTTAAAATCGCGCTTCAATCATATCTGCACGTTTTATTTTTCTGGCAGTCAAATATATGTATGGGCACGTATGGGTGTATGTGTGTGTCGTGTATGTATCTAATCATCTCACAATGATCCGAATTAATTTGATAGATTTCAAAAATTTTCGAAAAAAGAGTTTTTTACAAATAACTTTTAGCTTCTCAACCAATCAAGCCCAAGATCTTCCCAGCTCTTAATCCTTTCAACCCGGTCGGTACAATATATTCCAAAAAAACACCTTTTGCTGGTATTTGATGAAAAATATGAATGAAAATTTATTTTTCCGTTATATATGACCTTCAATACATCTTTAGTACACAATATCGACGCTTGTTAAAGATTTTACAGCTGCAGTTGCTGTTAATCAGTAAATAAGTTATAGAGCTATATGAAACCCGACTTTTATAAAGAGAGTAGTCATAGCGTTGGCGGAAACTATCAAGCGAAAAAACCGAGCACCTTCTTTACATGCAAGACATGCGAAGATCCATCATGTTTTATGCGCTTTATGCCACATAATATGTAATATTTTTTTTTATAAATCAATAAAATTTATAAACCTTTACAAGTGTATATTTTTAATTAAATGGACAGCAGGGAATTTCATATCAGATATACCGATTGGGATTATATGCACTAGCCCCAACCCCACTTGGAGCGAAATCTGAAATTCTGGAGTGGTAAAAATTTTAACTTTCTCCTATTCTTTAAGGTTCAGCTAGTGCCAATATTGTATATCCAGCAGTTTCTTTTTGGTTTGAAAAGGTTAAGAAAAACCAAAGTTAATCATTGACAAAAATCGGTTGGTTCATTCGGAAGTTATTGTTGACGAAAAATTTTGAAAAAAGTGTTTTGTTTTAACAAGATAAATATGCTTCGTCAAACAGATTTTTTATAATTTACGGATTCTTTTCGACCGCTTTCAGGTTTGTTTACCGGAAATTTTTCGGAATGGCCTATAAGATCAACCGAATCCCATATTTTTTGCTGTGTAATAAGACATGTATTTTATTTAAAAGTTTTAAAGAATAATTTTTATTGTCTATTGAAAACTTGCAATAAGTTCCTAATATCTACGAAAGTTTGGTATATTCTATGGAAAACTTAAATACGCAGCTAAAAAAGTTTTAAGCTTATATGAATCATATAATTTCGGATGAAACAGCATGAGGATATATTGTACCAAATATATATATATATATATATATTTCATATGTATTTTATATATTTATATTCATATATAATTGCAGATACAAATATATTCATATGTATACATGCACTAAATATATACGGAACATAACTGGAGCATGATAAAAGCTAACTACGAAAGAGATCTTTCCGTTAAATATTGCACGAATTACTTTCAGTGTTCTTCAGTTTCTGCTCGTATTGCTGTGCAAAATGGGTCTAAATCATGCTAAAATATGAAAATGAAATATGACAGAAAGATGTTGTTGCTGTAACTACTCACTCGTACTATTGTATTTTTAGTCGTAAATAATTGTTTGCTAAAAATAAGCTTTTTTACTATTTTTGTTCTCTTTTGCTTAAACTTACACTTATAGAATTTTATTATCTTTTCAAATATTTACTGCCTGCTGTCAACCGGATATTAGTATTTGCTTTTATGTTAAACAAATCTTACATTATTCAAAACTTTATATTTTCATCATACTTTCCGCCTGTTTTCTCTTTGCTTTCTCCTGTTCTCGCTTTGCGTTATTTAAATTTTATTTATTTTTAAAAGGAGAAACGAATTGTTTTATCGCTTGTCAAATAAAGTACGTTAACAGCAGTATTGGTATCCTAAAGGCATCCTCATACTAAAGAGGAATGAGGAAAGAGAAGACGTCATATTTCTAGCCACTTGACTTTTATTTAAATGCAAAATAGATTAAAGGATAAAGTTTTTATGTAGTTTATGTAATTGAATTTATCATTGGACCAAAAATTATTGAATTATTGAAAGTTTTTGCGAACTTTTCTTTGATTGTAAAACTAACAATAATAATAGATAACCAAAGTGAACTATGGCAATTAATTTGAGAGATTCTTCAAAAAAGTTATTTTTTCTGTACTATTTTCAATATAAAATAATATTTTATTCAAGCCTTAAGCATAATAAAAAATAACAAAAATAACAACAATTTTTGGCAGCCAAGTCATCAAATCACATATTAAAATTTTCATCGAAAATCATTATATGTGACAATAGTGGTGAAAACCAAGGCTTACGTGAAAAATGATTCCAATTCACTATATTTAATACAAACTTATAAGTCCATTTATATGCCATACGATTTAAATAATTCAATAAACTTTAAACGGAGTTTGAATTGCCAATAAACCATTATAAATAAAATATAAAAAAAACACTTCCCGCACAACACCATAATTTGATTTTAATCGGAAAAAATAATCGCAAAAAAGTTAGAAAGTATACAAATAAATTTTCTAAAACGGAAATTGAAATGTCACTGCATTTAACACTAAACCACAAAA
Organism: Gymnocheta viridis; assembly: GCA_956483585.1. NCBI lineage: Eukaryota > Metazoa > Arthropoda > Insecta > Diptera > Tachinidae > Gymnocheta > Gymnocheta viridis. The sequence continues at coordinate 123,128,631 of OY101440.1, forward strand.
CAGTATTTAATGCTATTTTATTTATTTTCATATTATTCACAATTTTCTTTCAAATACTATGAATATATGTATGTATATTTAATGGTTTCTAAGCGAACAATATGCCAAAATTGACTAAAAAAATAATAATCATAAATAAATGACAGTAAAATAAAAATTGAATTGGTTTTATTTAACAAAGAATAATTGCTGAGGAAAAAGGCCAAAACCAATAAATTACAATGCAAGCAAAATACTTTTTTAAGCGTATTTTTGCATACTTATAATAAGCCGAAGACCAAAAGAAAAAAATTACATATCCAAATTTAATGCAAATCTGTTTAATTTTTCGTTTCTATAGAAATTTAAGCTAAAAGTTAAAAAAATTTTTTTTTAATTGATCTTAATCGGACAGCAAGTGCTGTCGTACAGTCTGCTCTAGCTGAACGAATTTAAAATTTGGAAATATGCTGTTTATTACCAATTGCCACATATCGTCATATGAAACGTAAAACCATGTACATTTTTTATTATTGTACGAGTATATTGTATACCATGTGAATATGCACGTTATTATTATTGTAATATTTTGTCAAAATATAGGTGAGTCCGTCAATTTTATTAAGCTTCTTCCCTCTCCTGTAAAATCTAAAAAAAAGCGTAGTTACATGATTTTAGGTTTTATATGACGATATGTATGTCTTGGCTAAATTGTTTGTCTGAAATTTTAAATCCCTTTGTGAAGAAAAATATTTCTTCACTCCCATCGCTGGACGTGTCCACCTTTTTTCTGTAAAATACCTCCAGTAGATGAACAAAAATTTTAACAAATAACAAAAACATTATTATACGCATATAAAATACACATATTATTTTCACTTAAGATACAGCAACAATATACAATATATGTACATAGATATCATTCTGATATCATTGAAAGTCTCTTGTGTACTTTTTTCATGACTCGAAGGCCCGCTTACTACCGTGAAGTAGATGGGCTCAAATAGTTTAGAAAAGTAAAATGCATTACTTTCTATTCTTTGTTTCGTGGTTGTTTTTTGATAACTTTTCAGGCTGTTCATTTAAGAGTAAGTGTTGTTTGAGTAAGGAAGGTGTTACAATAATTTATTGAAGAATTTTATTGTCGGATATTTTAGAAGTATTGGTGTGTTTTGGTCTTGAAAAAACATTTTCTTGATCTTGGCGAGTTTAGTTTTTTTTTCTAATATTAGGTGAGCGCGCATGTGATAATGGTATTTCCATAAAAAGTAGCTGTTGGATTTTCCACACTTTTTCCGACACTAACTTAAAAGCTATATCATTCGAAGGAGTATAAAATTCAAATTGTTTGTCTTTTTATTCTCATATCACTGAAGGATTATAACAAGCTTTTGAGTTTATCTTCCTTTCAGTTTTTTTATATCACAAGTCCGCTTAACACTATTTCCCCCATATTGAGAGATTCTCAAAAATTTGGCTGATATGAAAAGCACTAGACGTCAAAATATTTTGGATATAAATTCATTGTAATACTTCTTAACGAAAAAAAATTTAATAACGTTCATTTCAAGTCCTTCAAAGATTTAAAAATAAATTTAAGTTTGCTTTGAATATTTTAAATGTTCGAAAGACTTAGCGGTTTCACTAATCGAAAAAGACACAACGAACGCTGTTTTGCCTCCAAAACAGTTATGAGCACTCTTCAACATATTGCAAACATTCTCTAAGTATATCAACTCTACTGGGTGCAGGGTTCTCCTACATAAATTCCAACAAAAATATCTACTTGTATAATTTTTAATGAGTTATAAGAAAAATATTAGGGGCTCTTAACAAATTAAATTTTAATTTTCTTGCGAATTTTCAAAATAAACTTTTTTATTTTTATTTTCGTAAATCCTCCAATTTCGTTTGCAATAAATTGTTTATAACACCCACTTAAATAAATTGGAAATTTTTCCGGGTACACCATATATTTGAAAAGCCTTATATATTTAGGTTTTCCGTGTTGTTTATAAGTGAAAAGATACACAGTGTGGACCCCACAAAACATATAATTTTGTTACTTAGCTAAGTTCCACTGATGCCTTACATTAATTAGTTAAGTATTTAAATAGGCCAACCAGAGCTTCAAAGATATTTGTGTGTATGCAAATAAGTGCTTTTGTCATTTAAAGATTTTTAACATAATTTTTTCCCTCAAGATTATCTTTTTTTTAGCTATTAAATAAATAGCGCAATTTTCCGCTTTTGAAAATAAAAGGAAGCTGTCTACTGCATGTGCACTTTTGTAACTTTCCTTACAAACCTAAAAATACTAAGGCATATCTAATTCCATTAACTTCGAACAATTATCTCTAACAGAGAGTCTTAATTAACATGCACTCAGCCAAACAGTCAATTAAATTATTTTAATACAGAGATTTTGACTCAAAACCGTTGAATGTCTACAAACGCAAATGAAATGATTTTCTTTTTTTCTCTCCTTTCATCCGTTTTAAGTGTTATCCATAAACAATATGAATGCATTCCCGTCATTGTTCTCAATATACGTCATGTGGTGGCCGGAGAACATTAAAGGATTCAAACAGAAACGAAGATAAAAAAATATAGAAAACAAAACACAAAAATTAATGGTAGAATTACAAGTGTGTGCAGCCAAGGGAAAACCATGTACAACGGAAACCGGATAAGATAAAACAGCAGCAGATTGTAATGAACTTTCCACAGCGTTGGACACACGCTAATACACCTCTGGATTTTTATGATTTTCATTTTTTTTTTTTTTGTTTTATATCAGATACTCGTAAATAATCACAAGCGGTGGAACAAACAATAAAGACAATAAAGTAACAATAACAGCAGCAATAAGTGTCATTGTTGTAAATTATTTAGAATTGTTGCTTGTTTTTATATTGTCTTTGATAAACAAGATTTGTGTAGATAATGAAAAGTGCAAAAGGCACAAGAACAAAGAGAAAATTTCTTTATAAAAAAAGAGGATGTGTAAAGTGATAATTATATCAGCATGGATGGTAACAGAAACAACAGAACAATGATTGCTTCAAAAACTTGCTTTCAAGATAATTTACAGCATTTGTGTTGTAAAAGAAGTATACAGAAGATTTTGGTAAAACACATTGTTAAGGATATTATTTCAGTTCTTGAATATTGTGTCCGTTGTTCCTTGTTCTTTTGCAAGCTACTTAAATTATAAAAGAAAATGTTGAGCATATTGTAGCCATGGACGTCAGGCAATCTCTCAATCAAATTGGTCTATAGCAAAATGACATTGTTGTATATCTAATGGTCATACAAAAGAGAATATCAGCCCAGTAGAAAAATTGTTGGCCAATTAATGGCATTTCACAACACACATTATAAAAATTCAATGTGTGCTGTCAGCATTGATCTCGTGCTTTTAAAGAATCTCTGATCTAATGAACAACTATTTTGTTACAGCTAAAAATTATTTTCACGTACAAGCACAATAAATACTTTCCATCGGCAGGAGTTGAACATTCGATCATCTACTACTGCGCCAATCAGACAATAATTTAATTGTTTATTTACTAGTAAGTAGTTATATAATTACTGTAAACTAATGCAGACGGTATGTGATATGTGTAGAAAAGTTTGTTGTTCTTTATAGATGACATTACCAGTTTTTTGTGAACTTGTGAAAGTCTCGCCATGTAGACTCGTACGGCCAATTTGGTAAATCTCTGAACAGATTTATTACAGTACTTCGTAGCCGAAAATTTGAGCAGAAGACTCTATGATACACAAAATCGTATGTTATAATTATGATAAAATTTTTCTTTCTGCGTAGTTTTAAAATACAGATTAATGGTAAAATGTATGCTTTGTAAACAACAAATAGAACCTACGACTACTCCTGTTGAGAAAAGGTTCTTAATACAGGAAATGATTTCGCTTAAAAGCTTAAGTAGCTTTTTTCTCTTGAATTTAATACAACTTAAGTTCAAGAAGCTAAAATTGCTATTTCGTCTTGAAAATTTAATACCCCAAACTAAAAAACAAATAAAAAAATCTTACCGAAAAAAACTAAAGATTTCGTTAGCAAAAGACTTTAAGTTTCGTCAAAGAGGCAAGAAAACTTTGAAACATGATGCTCACATCAAACAGTCATCGCAGCCACCATTTTCACTATTAGAAATCTAACTGGTGTTTGTGTCGTTCTGGCTCTGGCTAACCAATAATTTTTTTTTACAATTCTAACATCCTCGCACCACAAATACCATCAAAGTTGACTTTTTCTTTTTTTTTTGGTTTTGCTTCTCGAGCCCTTCTTTTGTTTCCCTTAACTTATTGTTTAGACTTTTATTTTTCATAAGTTTTGGTGAAACGCTTTAGGAGATGTTAGCAGATATTTCTTATATGTTTTCTTGTATGTTCACAGTAAATATATATTTATATTGCTTTGGGCGTATAAAAGTTAATGTATCAAGAAAAGCAAACATTTGTTAAGCCAGGCATTGGAATTGGAATTTAAATTTTAGACACAAACACTCTACAATGTACTGCTTAAACTAAATGTTAAACATTTATTTGTCCGTATTGAAAGTTTTCTTGAGGCCTGGTCAATTTGGTAAAAAAAAACAGGAAGCTCACTAAAATGTGTAAGTGAAATGGATTTCAAATCAGATTGCTTGAAAAGAAAACATAACAACTACCTTAAAATAACAACTACAAATAAAATAGATTTTATTTGTTTAACATTTAGAATTTTCAACAGATTTAATCACTGAAAATTTAAAAATTCACCTCGTATGGCTTTTAATTTAGCGACTTATACGAATAAGGATTCGCGTGTTTCGGTTAATTAAATATTAATTTTTGATTTCAAGACAGTATCAATTAAGTAAGTAATACACTGCCAGTAGGAAGTTGAGGTTATCACGGAAAAATTAAACGATTGAAATAAAAAGGTAATTATATTAGAGCGTGATCGGGCGTTACTCACACCAATCCCATGAGTCGTCTCTAGCTTCCATGATAAATACGGCAAATTTTTATCCCTTTTGCATACTTAATAAAATAAGTGTTTGAGTATTTGTTATAACTTTTCTAAAAGACCATAATTTATGCAAATATGTTCAAACAAATCGATTTTTATGGTTCTAAAAAGTTGTGGCAGCAGCTCAAGAAAAATAATAAAAACAAAATGCGGCCTGCAAGTAAAAAACTCTTAAAGAAAATATTCTCACTTAAGTAAAAACTTTTAAACTTTTTCTTTATTCATTTTATATGTATGTTAACATTTCATTGTGTTTCCACAACTTTTTTTTTGTTCAATAACCGAACGTATATGCTTGAAAGAAAACTGGAGAAAATTTAATATTTACTTTATTAGTTCGCTGAAGTGCAAGTTGTTTTTAATGATGCCAATTGCCAGAATTTTTTTTGTTGCTTTTATTTTCCTTTCCGTTATAACAGAACAACGTCAAAATGAAACCCTTTAAACTTATAATTGCAGAAAATGAGAAAAGTTTTAAAAATGCTTCTATCTCCATATAACATCAATTACAACCATACACATTACAACTTTTATATAAAGGATTTTTTTGTTTATAAAGTAAGACACATATGTAACACACACACACAGATGCCTAATTAATGTTTGGTGTAACCATCTGCATTGGCATTACAAACTATGAAATTTCCAATATGTAACTGAGACGGATTCGTCACGGACTTAGGAATGATATTTAAGTAGAGCTGTTAAATTATTACATTTTTAAGAGAAAGTATAAAGAAAGAATCAGTACTAATATAGAATATGATTAATATTTTGGTAGTACATGTAATGCTAGGAACACAACTGAGACGAACATCGAATTTCGCCCAACGCGACGAATTCGTCGGTGAAAATTCCTCCATCCTCCGTGGCGTTAGTAGACGAAAAATATTGGGCAATACCAAATTGAGCACACTTTCTTGAAATTCTTATACGGAGTCGCTTGGGAGGTTCTGTACATAATATACATATTTATATAAAATCGATAAGCTTTTTCAAGAAATGAAACTAAGCTAATAATTCTTTTATATTTTCACGAACAATTTTTCTTAGTTTTATTTCGTTTGCTTGTTTTGTATAAAGCTGATAGTGTGACCGTTCTAAAGAAAAAAATGAAACGTTAACAAAACACAACTAAAACCAATTTTTTTAATTAACTATTTTATATATTTATTGTAACTACTACAAAATAACGATGAAACAATTATTAGAGCAATAAGAAACTTTATTTGTCAAAACACTTGAAAACTATAAACGGAAATGGTTACAATGTATTGATTTGTTCGTGGTTCGCAGGCGTAAGAAATAGAAATAAATCTATTACAGAGTTCGCCGCGTATAACGAATTTCGCCGTCGCCATGATTGTATGTATTTTCATATATACTAGTGTATTTTCATTTTGTCGACGAATATTCGCGACCAAAAATTCGTCGTTCGTCTCAGTTGTATTCCTAGCATTATTCTCATTTCGGCCCAAATACATATTCTTTGGACCATAATGTTGGTCACGTTAATGATACCTGAAAATATGTACAAATGTATACGCGGGCGTTTTGTTTATGAGTATCTTAATATCATTATATTATTTCTATGCATACAGATTCAGTAGTTGCATGTTTTTTAAGCATCTCGACAAAGGTTCTGTGTTCTACTGCAATTGATGAAAAAAAGAGTTTTTGAAAAGTTGTTGTTGTTGTTTTTAACACATATGTGTATGTGTATATGTATTTATAGCCGTTAAAAAAGTAAGTTTAATATAAACATATGTACGTACTATGTATTATTTTCTGAAGTACTTGTGAGCTGAAGAGTTGGGTGTAAATTAATACTTTAACGTTCTATCTAGAGTAGATTTTGTGCTTCAACTATGCCATGGTGCATACTTTGCTCTAGTACTCTTACTTTGTTCTTTTCCCATAAAACATTTACCTTGAAAGTATTTGTTTAGTTATTGCTGCAGTTATATTGTTGTTTTATTTTTTTCTATGTTTTAACTAGCTTAGCTATTTTATGTAGTAGCAGTAGTGGTGGTGGTGGTGGTGATGATGATGATGATGATATTATTATTGCTCCTGTTGTTGCTACATGTTTTGCTGTTGTTGCTATTATTTTTGTTGGGGTTATTAGAGTATGAAAAATAGATTACGCTGATAGAAAACAAAAGTATATCAAGAAGAAAAAAAGCACAGAAGAAAACTGGAGGAAAACTATATTAAAAACACAACTAAAGTGATTAACATTTAATGCTTATGGCGTAAAAATAACGAACTAACTAGTTTATGTGTTACCGCTTAAATTGAAAATTTAGTAATATTAGGAAAAATCTTAGACTTTAAATACCGAATGTTTGTAAGACAAGACAAATATTTTAGAAACGGTCATACATGCAATCAACGAATTTATGAGCAGCGACCCACTTAATATTCTGAAAATGTTACTTTTCAAAACAAAAACCTAAATAAAATTGCAAAAATTTTCTAAAAATAAACCAAACAGAATGAAGGGTGTTAAATCCTGTAGAGTATAAAATTCAGCAGCTCTTTCATATTTACAAGTTATGATATAGAATGGGGGAAGAAATTAAAACAAACAAAATTGAACAGTGACAAAGCACAATATAAAATAAAACAAAATCATGAAAACCTAATTTCACTTCAACATCTGTTGCCAAATGCAACGAAACGAACAGGCTAAAATAATTGTGATAAATTAAAATTGGGAAGCAGGAAAAACCTGAGTAGAGAGGTAATTTGAAGAGTCATCTTTAGAAATCGAAATGAGCTGTAACTCCCTAAAAAGTACCATAACGGATTTTTCACTAAGCAAAACTCTGCAATACGATGTAATGAGCTGAAATGCTAATACACATGTGAAGTCTATAATTTTAGCTCTTTGTTTTTTTAATTTTTTCTCATTATTTTAAAAAGGCAATAACATTTAAGTCGGATATTTACCACGCACTTTTACAAAGTAACTAAATGTGCCAATTCGAAAGAAATTTAAGCGACTGTTGAGTACCATTCAACGAGAGCTTTACAAGTCATGTGTTTTACTTACCGCCGTGCTGCAGAAATAATATATTACTCACTTAAAAATTGTGTTCATAAACAAACACAATTTAAAAAATCCACGGTGCTTGATTTTGATAATCCCTTTCACTGCGACGCAAAGCAAATAAATTACTTGTTTACTTACTAGTAAGCAGTTTTACAATGACTTTTACATCATTCAGTTTGCGATAGAAAACAATGATGTTATTATTATTGGCAAGTCACTAATAAGTTTGTGGTTGATGGACTATTTAAGGTTTTTGTAACACTTCAATATGTATATATTAAGAACAATGTTTTATTAAAACATTAAATTTATATGTTTCAAATAATTTTCATGCAATACTCTCTCACCTCTCTCTCTTTCTTTCTCTCCGCCATCATCAGAAATACAGAACCAGCAGAAATTCAAACAAAACTATCATGAAACGTACGAAAACATGATTATTAATTCATTATGAATATATTTGTAAGCATCTAATGTAATGCAATCTCAACATTAAATCGATATTCATGTTTTTCTTTCATTTAACATGCAAAATAGAAATTATGCTTTAAGCAACAAAAATAAGATTAGAAGTGTAAAATTAATATGTTAAATTTGTCTCAACTCATTGCCAAATAATGAAAAAGCGTATTTCAAACGACCAAGGAATTAATAGCATTGCGCAATAAAATTAATTTTTTAATGCTGTGGTAGCTAACGTTACAAACCGTGGCAATTTTAAACTCCAGATCATCGAAAGTTTAAAAGTAGAGAAACAAAAACATTCCAATAAATGCTACGAGTGCATACAAAACAGAAATTGGCCGAAATATTCATTGTGAAAACGCATTTCTTAATTCCGAAGTATTTTTTAACTTATAATCTTATAAATTATAATAGTTCAATTTAACTTATAATTTTGTATATTTCAAGTTGAATTATATTTTTTGAAGATTGAAAGAAGAAAGAAATTTTGTATTGCTGTAGCAGGATAGTTATATATTAATTTGCTTTGTTAATAAAAATAATACTTTGAGGCCATCAAAAATGTCTTGATAAGCAAAATAAATAGCTAAAGTCGGACTTAAGCTCGTACCAAACAATATTTTACAACTTCAAACAAATTATAGTTGTTTATAAATATATTTAAGTATAGTATGTTCCCGTCATTTCTAAGTGAAGCATAGGAGCACATAATTTACTTTTTTATACTGAACAATGGTGCCAGGCAGTGTATTTATTTACAAAGTTTTAACACCGTAGGATACAGTTTCCTTTCGATTGAATATCGATTGAAATATTTCATGGATAGCTAAAATTATGTGCTCCTATTTGGTAAAAAAAATTTGTTTTTTCTGTTTTTTAATAATTCCTGATCTTTCTTATATCCCTTCAATATATTCTCTATCATTTCTCTAATCAAATAAAATGCTTATACCTCGAAGTGTTTACGATAAAAAGAAATTCAAGGTATAAAAAGGCGTTTATCCTTATTTCTTTATTAGTTTTTTCTTTCCTCTTTTGTTTAAGGGATTTCTCTAAACGTTTTAATAAAAAATTTTAAGTTATAAAAAATATAAAAGAAATAACAGCGTGAGAATCGCTAAAAAAAACTAAAAAATGAGGCCAGAAACTAAAGGAACATAGAAACACAATCTGCCAATATATGAAAACCATAAAAGTGCCACATAAATAAATTTTGGCCTAAATGATTCTCAAAAGTCGTAAATACACACGAAAAACTAACGAATTGCAAACCAACTCAAGGAGGAGAAAAAAAAATCATATGTATATGGGAAATAAAATATGAAAAAAGCAACAGCACTACACACATTTTCTGAAGGAAGCTACGCGGTCGGATAGAGCAAATATTTGATTAAATAAAGTCAACAACTACTTATTAAGGCTTTTGTTGAAATTACATTAAATTTTAAGAGGCAATTGGCCAACGTGGTAAGGTAACTAACTTCACTTTTTTTAATATTTCTCCCGTTTGATTGTACCTCTAGACTCTAAACATTTGTGCCAATGTGGATGCAGAAGAGTAGCAAGTTATTTGCTTGTGCTTTTTTTTGTTTAAGTGTTTGAATTTATATGGTGGACGTTTTATACACGGACGAAAGCTTCAGCAGAGTGTGAAGTATTTACATGGTTATCGGTTTTCTATATCGATATTTTTTTAATTCTTTTTTATTTTTCTATATAGCTTAGCTTTCTTTCCTCCAAATTCTTTTCATACGACTTCGCTGGCATTAAAACCATTTCGTACTGAAGTGCAAGTGTGTGCAGAAGCCAACATGACTAATGGCTTTTTAAATTGATGCTTTAGGAGAGATTTGTGTAAATTTGGTAAAATAAGCTCAAATTAGCAATCTATTGGTCATTACAAACATACAAGCAAACAAATCTGAATATAAATTAACACTCTCACATAAACTCTTGGCTATTAAGTATATTATCGGTTGATTCATGTATAAAAGCTATTTGCATTATCTGCATACATTAACATTTCACTCGCTAAGGGTCTGCCTGGGTGTGAGTGCGGAAATTGAAACAGAGTAAAGTTAAAAAAGCAACCGAATAGAAAAAGGGATTTTGTGGCCACATTAATAGAAGACAATACCAAATGCTATATTATGTGGATGTTATATTCACATATTTTTTTTGTAATAGTTTCTGTTTTGTTTGATTTTTCTCACTCGATAACAGACATAAACGTAATAGGGTACATTTAAGAAATGGGATGATTTATAAGGGGTTTAGTTATTTAAAACATTTTTAAGTGCTGGCTATTTGTACAAATACTAAATTTCTTTACTTCATTTCCTTTTGCTATCGATTTATGATAATTCCATTTGATAGTATTTACGCCACAGGCACACCAAACTGGAAAAAGGAAGAGCGCATGTGACCCGCAATCCAACAAACAATGTATTTAAGATGTTTCTTTCAACATGTTTCTTTTTTATCGTATTTTTTTTTTTTGTTGGTAATTTTCAATCTCAATTGTTAGGCTTAACAATGTACATTTAAGGACATCCCTAGCACAAAATGAGCCTATCAATCATTTGTAAAACTAAATTTTAAGTAGCTATGTTTTTAATGAAACATCAGTGAACTTAACGCGGTAGTTGTCATAAGACGTAATTGATGTAAAGAGCTAAATGGTACTTTATTCAATGAAATTTGGCGTACAAACAACATTTCTAGAATACTTGTATTTGTACTTCCTTCCCAGCTTTTTTTGCTGGGATATTATATTTCTTAACGATTTCCTAAATAAGTCAATTTAATTTTGTCGATTCGATGACATTTAATGCCAGGCACTATAGAACCACCTTAAACGGTGGTTAAGAAACTATTTCTGGTGTACTGGAAGATCTACGATACACACAATTATACAACAATACGCACTCACTGACCCAAACACGCCATACAGGTATGAAAAAGAAAAGTTTGTGGGGTATAAAAAATACATTTTTCAGAGCTAATTTTGTTTTCAACCTGGTCTACTTGGAAATGTTTCGTTATCAATCAACTACTCTCGGAATTTTTTAAAGTAAGACTTAGAAAGGTCCTCGAAAAAGGCTTCTGTTTCAGAGATGACCTCTTTATAGTTCTCGCATATATTGCCAACATGCCGTTTCTGTAAACAGAAAACAGTAATAAAATATGGAAGCTTATTTAGGTGACTAATTGAAACAAATCAAACCTGAAGCCGTGCTCAAAAGCTTCCTAGCATTGTCTGAATGAAAAATCACTTAGTAGCCCAATTTTTCCTGTTTTTTTCCTAATTAGTTTAATCATCAGCGTTCTTTGTTCGATTTTACCACTTTTGACGGTGGATACGGTGATGACGATGACCCTGAGATGTTGTGGCGTCCTCGAAATCAGTACTGATCTGTTCTACTAGTCTGATGAATAAGTTGTTAAAAAAAATTCTCTCTTAATAAAATAATGAATTTATACAAAAACAATTTCTTAAAAATTAAGAAGAAATGGATAAACTCAGATTTGAGCTCAAGCCAAAAGGTAATTTCAATATAAAGATTTTATTTTCCGTGGGACTATCTTTAACAAAATCATGCAATTTTTAAGGTTCGGAAGGCTAAACTAATATTATTCAGATTCTAAGCGATAGGTTGCAGAGCAAGATCCATCGAAATTATCATAGTTAAGTTGACAGAAGATTGTAAAAACGCAAATGCTTGAAATTTCTCAGTAATAAGTCCTCTTTTCACGATTCTCGACGTCTAAGTTTTGGTTCCACTCCAAGTCATTTGGTAAGGGATAAATCACGAAAATTTAAATTTTATTTAAAAACCCCCTGAATTTTCTTTTAACATAAAATAAGCTCATGTATTCAGTAAAATTTATGCAACTGGCGGTTTGACTAAATTACGTTTTACTAACTTTAAAATTATAGAAAAAGTTTGTTTCGTTTCTTAATGCTTTTCTCCTATTATAAATAAGTAAGAGCTCAGTGTTGCTTAGAGCAAACACTTGATATTTTACTTTGTGTAAAAACGATAATAGAAAAAATAAATGTATTAAATAGAGAAGTAGTCATGAGTGAGTACATCACTCACATTCAAACATGCACAATAGCAACAACGTGGGCTTAAAGAAAATTGTCATGTCACGCTCATGAAGAACTCACACAAAAAATATCTAAATGATTTATTTAAAAGTATATTAATAAAAAAAAATAATTTAATTTATTTAAGCATTTCCATTTTCATTTAACTATTGCGTACTTTTTTACTCTGTTTAGTAATTGTGAATTAAACAGGTTAACGATCACGCTAAACTCACGTTAATTTATTTATGCCCAAACTATAAAAAGAAAAAAACTCCCCATTAACATGTGTCATCACGTTAAATACGTGAGCTCATCTCTATCATTTGATAGTATGCAGCTTCATAATGCTTTTATCTATTTAGATATTTGTAGGTAAGTATGTTTATATAAACAGGTATATACAACATACATATTTACATATTAAAAGTTTAATAAATTTATGGCGCCATATTTGACATGAGGAGGATAAAGCTTATTATTCTCTCTTTTTATATTCCTAATATGATTATTTGAATACAAAGAACAGATTGGAGGGATGTTGTGACTATTAAAATTTATAGCTAGAGAAAATGCCAGAAGATACAGAAAATTAAAAATTAGTTTGATAAGTAATATTTCTAAAGGAAAAAAAATCTGTCAAAAAAATAGTGACGTGATTAATTTCCAAGCGTCAGCGACCGTGTTTTTGTTCCAACAATTTTTTCGAAGGGGATCTAATAGTTTTACATCAGGAAGTTAATTGAAATAATTAAGATACTCCGTGAAAGGAATAACCTTCTATTTACATTTAGAAATGCAAAAAATGGGAAAAGTATATTTTGAAGTTTTTTATTTTTCATTTTAATTGCTAATTTATATATAAACATATTCCTTTAATTTATTTATACTGTGGATAATATTTATGTATTATCAATATAGAAAACTCACCCAAATTTGGTATAAATCATGATAAACACATTTATGGATTTACGTTTATTTGTGGTATTTTTTGTTTCATAAAGCAAGCGAATTTTGTGATAAAAAAAGGGAATTTCTATTTTATTTAAGTATTTAATTAACAATTTAAGTATTTATTTCACAACGCTTTCATGATAATATTTTTTTAGCTTTCAGAAGCATTATTTTGTAATTCTCTAAGCTATATCTCCATTGCCAAAAATATATTACGTCGTTTAAACGATAAATGCAATTTTGTAACCGTATTCATTCAGCATTTTAGCAAACAAGATTTACTACCTGGCCCACGATATCGAACGATATCGTTCTTCTGCAAAATTACATTTAAAACAAAAACAATTTCTAAAATATTGTTTTTGTTTTAAATGTAATTTCACAAAAGATCGATATCATTCGAGATCGTGGGCCAGGCGATTAGGTTTACTTATGAGAATTGCAGAATATGGCTGGACCCAGTGTTGTCAGATATGACGATTCATGGCCAAACGTGGCGATAAAAATTTGTTTACGGCGATGAAAATTTTGAAATGGCAACTGGCGATTTACTTAAAAATATTTTTGGTTTCAATAATATTAAAAATAATTAATTTTTTATGTAAGGAATTTTTTCTGCAACATAAACTAGTTCGTGCAACGGTGCTAAGTCTGGTATTACCATATTCTCCTGATAAAATCGACTTTCGGGCATCTTTTTTACATCTAAGTTTGATTAATAACGTATTTGATATGCACACTTTGTTTATTTTTGAAGTTGAAGCTGATACATGCATCTGTAACAAGTGCGCATGTGTTAGTAGCAACTTTAAATGCTTATAGCTCCCTAAATAACGACTCGATTTAAATAAAATTAAAATTGGGCACATCTATGTAAAGACATATAAATCCTTAGAAAACCGGTTCAGTTCTACAACCGTAAAAGGGATCTAAAAAAACGAGTTTGCCTATCGTACGTATGAGTGATATTATTTTTCTATATTTGAAAATTTTCTATTTTCATAAACTTTTATATATCAGCACCAAATTTACTAGAACTTGTTGTCGATATGAAGGATATTAACGCAAACTTATCCCTAAAATTATTTCAACATTTAGTACGTTTTTGCACTATTATACCATTCTTAATAAAAAAAGGACACACCTTTGCTAAAAGTATCCTTGCTACGATTGAAGAAAAAACTACAGACTTAATTTTTGGCACTATGTAAGGTGTTGTAAGAAAGTTTAAAAATTTTCGTACAATATTTGTATAAAATATTTTATTTTTTTAATTTCAGGATATATGGAAGGTATACGAATCCTTATTCCGATATTTTTCAAAATTGTATTTTAAAATTGTGCTCCGAATTTTATTACTCTGGGAATGCTCTTCTAATTCTTTCCAATCTTTTAAATCGGACTGCAGCACTGCTTTGTATGTGACGGCTAAAGTAATTATAAAAATAAAAAAGTTAATCAAAATTTAAAATTTTCAGTTTAAAAATTAACTACCAATCTTCTGAAAGAAAATTTTAAAAATAAACACATTTTATATAAAAAAAATAAGTAATTTCTCTGCCGTAAAGAAAATATATGTTTCCAAATATTTTAAATAAATTTTACACGTCTTTTCAAGAAATGCCTTCTGAAAAAAGCTTCTACCGCAAAGACATTTTTCAGCTAAACAAACAAAGACACTAGTGGCAATATTTTACAAACAAAAACATGGGGGATTGTTAAAAAAAAGAATCAGTAAATAAAGGGCACTTACACAGGGATTAGTATCTATGAGCATTTAGTCAAATAGTTAAATAAAATAAATAGAATAAAAACCCCAAATAAAACCAAAAAAAAATATATATAAAATTACTAAGAAATAAACACAAAATAAAAACATTAATTTCAAGTTGAAAATAGTGCCTAATCCTTTAATGAGTTTTGGCACAAAATAGCGAAAACAAAAAGGAGTGCCGGCTAAGAAACAGAAAGGAAACCTATTTCTATTTATAATAAACAAATTGTCGGCTTGTAATGATTTCTATAGACTCATTTAATGGGTCTATTTGTGTGGCTGTAATCTTAAGAAAATAAAATAATTTTCGTCAAATAAAAAGAAAACCTAAATAAGCAATTAGCTCATAACGAGTTTGAAAACTTGTACAAAAGAAATATTAATATAGTTGCAAAGCCAAACATGAACAATAATAAAGCTAGAAGGGTAAAATTTTAGTATTTGTTACTCAAGATTTAAGTCCTTAGTATATAATATTCTCAATAATTTAGGTTGAAAATTTCAAAGAATTTGGTGAGATGACATAATAATGAATGAATAATGAAACTTTGATCCCAAAAGCGGTATGTACTGCTCCTCGTGGCATGAGATAGGCTAAATCGTTGTTGGAACCAATTTTACAAAGTGGTATCCTTGAACAAAAAAAATATACTACTGGTCACTACTGGCTTCTTCCATTTTTGTATAATGGTATCCTGGAAGAAAAATAATACATGAATGCTTAAATGCTTCTTATATGTTAATTTCAGTCTAAACTATCCTTTGTGTAAAAGTATTTTAATTTTTTCATCTTTGTATCGCTTGTATATAACAAATGATGAAACAAGAGCACATAATCTCTGTGTATGTACTCCTTTGTATGATTAAAGAAAGCTGATTTTTCACTCTGAACTTCTGTGCTCATATATTAGGTGGGTTTCTCCAGCATCACTTTCATTGCGCGTCATACGGAGCTTGTAATAATTTAGTGATTGAATAATTTATTCAATTCTATTCAAATAATAAGTTTTGAAACGCATTATAGGCATATGTTTTGCTTAGAGTGATATAAAGATAATTGCATAAAATACTCCTAATTGTCTTCTTGTATATTCTAATAATATTAGAAATTTTGAAAAGAAAATGAAATATTTGGACTTAACTACCTTCGAATTTGCGGAAAAACACATCTGACGACAATATTAATCGTACTTGCAAATTTTTGTTTGAAAATAATTTAAGAATCTAACTTGATCCAAAATCGGACTTGAAAGCCAACGCAGCTATTACTCCTCTTTCGTTTTTAGTTCCCATAATTATATTATGTAACTAAAGTTAAATAAATAAATAATAAAATTTTTTTTCTTTTTAGTCAAATCCTTAGGACCTTGAAAGTTCTTTCCAAATGAATGGTTTCCAAATGTAACTAGATCGCTAATAAAAGATCTGTAAGTGCAATGTACTTCTACTGGGTTTACCTTTGCATGCAATTGTTATTTGTTGTAACACACCCAACCATCCAGATGATTAGATTCGATTTCGGTTTTTAGTATGCGATATCTTTTGCAAACTCTTTCTTTCTTCCTTTCTACCATCACATAAAGCTTTTAGTGGAGATGACAAAAATATCAAGAACAATAAAGAAGAGGCCTAAGAGTCTAAATTTTTTTCGTTCATTTGATCAAAACCATTTGACAGCCCTAAAGGAAAGAGTGCATATCACAAAGTCTGACATTTCTCATACAGTTTAAGAACTGAACTATGACCTTTGCAATACATTCCCTTCTAAGTGCATAATTACAACGAAAAAGTGAAGGATAATAAAGGATGATATAAATATTTTTCTTGACGGCGCAAAAATTTATATAGTTGATACGAGAAAAAACCTCGGTGTAACGTTTAACAGAAATTTAACCCGGTGAAATTATATTAACCAGTCTTGCGGGAGAATATACGATATGTGTCGAAGTCTGTGGGTCACACAATATTTCACTCCACCAAGAGTAAGATTACTTCTGGTAAAAACTTATCTATTACCGACTCTATTATACGCATCTGAGCTCTTCAGTAGATGTAACACGAAGGATAACAGTAAACTGTGCACGACTTTCAATAACATTATCCGTTACATTTTTAGTCTTAGAAAGTTTGATCAGCTGTCCTAGTTCTCTTGTCGGGTACTGAGAAATCTCCTTTTTAAATTACCTTAATTTCAAAAGCCTTAATTTGTTCACAATATTATTATGAACGTCTACAGTTTGCTCGATCGTCTAGAGGAAATTACATTTTACTAATCACCGTTATAGGCTTTTTACACTGAACAACATCTTTGTGAAACGCATGGAAGTTGTTGAAAACGTGAAACATGAATTAACATTGGTGACATCTTTCAACTTTCATTTATTCAGCTGTCAAAAAAATAAAAGAAAGAGAACCATAATTTTTGTTAAAAAATGGATTTAGAAGAAGCATTAATCATTAGAGTAGTTCTTGCTTTGCAAGAACAAACCCAACTTTTAATGCAGTACTATGAAATATTGAAGGACATTCTGGAATAAGACGACGATGAAGATGAATTTTTGGTGGACATAAGTTTTTACCATGCTTCTGAGTGTAAATTTTTACATAGAGATACTCAACGCACAAGCAACGCAGTACATTTTAGGAAAGTATTGTTTAAACATTTAATTAATTATTATGTTGATCATAATCTTAATTCAATGCTAAAAACAAAGCTAATATTAAATGCTATTTTCTTTAATTATTTTATATTCTCAATATTGTTAAAAAAACTTTTAGATCCTGCAATTCGTAATTTAATTTTAGTAGAATTAAATTATCAATATCCAATGTTTTGTTTAACTTGTCTGATTCTATCATGTGGTATCTGATTGTATCTTGTTGCATTAGAAATTAACATTAATAAATACAAAATAAAATACGTGACCAATTTGGAAATGGTAGCGACCGATTAAGATTTTCGAACTTCACTTGGAAGGAACCTGTTACTTTTACACAACGCTATCATTGGAGGGTTTCCATTGGCATAATCATATTATAATAATTAATTATAATTATAATAATCGGTGACAAGTCCAAGATCTAATCTTAATGTGCTTAATCCCGTCTCGGGATTTCTCGGGAACTTCAATCTAGAAATTTCCCGCTTTCCCGGGATTTTTCATTCGGGATCACGGGAAATAATAAAAAAAATAATTGGCAACTTAACGGTAAAAAGGGAGCGTTCGTTTTCGGTAGCAGGGCAATTTGTTAATAAAATTAGAAATAGGCTTTCTGACGAGTCCATAAACGCTTTAAGCGTTTTAAAGAATTATTTTCTAAACCAAAAAATTTAAATTATATTATTAAAGTATTTTCTTATTTAAAAAATTTAATATTTTTGTTTTGGAATTTTTGTATTATTTTTTCTATATTTTTTATATTTGTTTTTATTAACTGGGTCGATATGTTTTTGTTTATGTTCACCTATATTTATAAGTTTACTTTGATCTCATATAACAATATAACAATGTCGGAAATAACCTTTAAGGAATTTAAAAACGAAAAGTTAAAAAAATAAAGTTCCTGTGGTAATACTTAATTTAAATTAACATATTAATATATTATTAAAATATAAGGTATGTTTTAGTAAAGGCCGTGATACACTATCCTACTTGGTCATGCGATCTGCCAAAAAAGTCGGGTGTGTTCAAAAAGTGTGGCCATAAATTGCACTTGTGACACTTGCATATAATTATGAAAATTTCCATCAGAGATTTCGATCAGAGATGCATCTTTTTAAGAAATTTAGTTGCAACGAAAGCAAAATTGAACTAAAACTATTTATTTTATAAATCTGCAACTATTTAGGCGAAAAAAAATCAATAAAATCTAAAAGTACTTGAGTGAATAATACACATGTGTGTATGTGTTTGCATCTTTTTTGTGTGATAGTGTGGCAAATTCATTGCGATTTTTAAAAGTGGGACAGAATTCTGTTAGATTTTCCAGTGAATGAATCGTACGACTGTGTATAATAGTGTATTTCAAACTTTCTAACTTTAGTGGAGCGGGCTCCCGGGATCCCTGTAAGTTTAAAAAAATTTCCAACCCAAATTATTTTTTTATGAATACAGAAATTAGAGTTTATTATTTAAATTATTTAATTTATTAATATCAATTTCGATTAATTTTTTGAATGGGTTGCATTGCCTTTGCTATACAAAAAATAAATCAATACTTATAATTATAATCTACGGTTTTCAGAAATCTCTTTTGCTAATATATATTGAAACGACTTGTTTGGCTCAAGTTCCGAGTTTAATCATTTCTTTTTTCTAATTCTTACAAAAATTTTTTTTGGATAAATTCTTTATTTTTTTTATTAAAAAAGTACTATTTGGAACAATTTATTGTTGCTATTGTTTTCAAGAAATAGAGACCTACAATATTGCATAGCAAGTTCATTTAGTAACAAAAGCTTTTTATAAAGCTTTACTCCTTGTTAAAGTAAATACCCTACAAAAACTAAGAAAACTTACTAAAGTTTTCGTAACACGGCTTTTTTTATCGGTTATAGAACGGTTACGTTCAGGATAATTTACACAAAATTTTCCACAAAGTTATTCTAATTAAAAATATTGTATTTAACTTTGTAAATATGTACCATTAAGATATATAAAAATTTATCTTATTTAATTACTATAATTTAAGAAAATTATTCTTAGAAAAGCAGTACACAATTTTTGTTTGTGTTTTTCAGAAAAGATAATGTTAAATATTCAAGATATTTTTCGCTTTATGAAAATAACAAAAAAAAGAAAACTTAAAATAAAAATTTCTAAATCTTCTTTAGTATAAAAGTTTTTAATTCATATTTTTTACATAACGTGCTTGTTGATTTCTGTCTGCAGCAGCTTCATCATCGTTATTCATCTGAACATGGAGTGTACCATTAAATTTGGCTGTCATATTCTTACGAGCACAAGGAAAAGGAGGAGGTGGAGGAGGAGGTGGAGAAAACACTGTATGAACTTACTGGCAAGCACACAACACATTGTGCTTGACAAGTCTGTAAAATGGAAAATGTAGTTTATTTCATTTTTCTCAAATTATGCTTACACCATGTGTGCCGTTGAAATTTGAAGCAGTTATGAAACATTTTACATACTTATTTTAAGACTTGGACTCATACAATCCAACATTTCAGATTGCATGGAACAAAAATATACTCGCACTCGTGCATGCAAACTCGTATAAAAGTACATAGTATCTAGATATATTGAAAGTTATGGTGTACATTTGTTTAACAAATATTCTAAGAAAACAGCGTATGTTTAGTTTAAACGTAAAGGATTGTTTAAAATTTCGTGGTACATAACGGATTTGAACATGAAGTAGACAATTTGTGATTTCATTTGCATATGTGTATGTAGCAACGATATGCACACACATTCGCGCTGTAACAAACACGATTTCTTAGTTATTTATTTATTTTTTTAATACATGAAATAAAGTTTGTTGAAAAGAGTAAATTTTTAATTCATCTTGTATCTTGCACGATTACGTGCACTGTTATCGAAGATATTTATAATGTAAAGATATACAGATATTGGCCACAATAAAAATTCTAAGCCTTAAATGAATAATAACAGTTGTTTACCTTTTAGCATGTAGTTTTCATGAAGCTAAATAATCACTCAAATTATAGAAACAATTTCAAATTCGAAACAATACAACTTTAGCGATATCGTTTGACAATATTGGGCATTCAAGGAAAAATTAAGAGATATGAGATTACGCTATGAGATAGTTTTCTCAAAGACGATTTTTTAGTGTATAAAAGTAAGTCGTGTTACTCTTCCACTCTAATTTCATTAAAAATTTCTGCTCAGTAGATCGCCTGCAAAATGATTGAGTCAATTAATGCTGTTTACAAAATTAAAAGTTTTAGTCTTAATAACTTTTGGTTTTAATTTAAGATGGCAAAATGAGTTTTAGAAACAAAACTCGACATAATATTTATTAATTGAAATGCAAAGCAGCAGCCACTTTAAAGTACAATCAAATGAATGCATTCCATAATATTCATGGTCTTTATAACAAAAGAATCACAATGCCCGTTGACAATACGTCACTTTTGAGAATATCTTAATGGCCATGAACACTATAATTTGAAAAATTGCATGAAAAATACCTGCACCGGAACTCGCTCAAAACATGCAATCTTGCACAAACTTCTGCCTGGACTATCGTCGCCCATTGTTATTTATTATTTGAAATAATAGCTTCACTGAGTAAGATTTTAAGGTTTCTTCCTTTAGTATGCTTTGCTGACTAAAAATTTCCCGCATAGGCAGCCTTCTGCTGTGCTTAAGATGTGTCCATCAAATACTGGTTTTATCAAATATTGTTTTGCTCTATCATTACTTAGTCCTTGGCAGATCTTTTTCCTGGATTTGTCGAACGCACGCTTCGCCAAGCAAAGAAAAATACCCTCTTGGTGTACTTCTAAAAACGGGCATGGCCGGAAATCTTCAGAGGAGAAATTGGATAACGAGTGGACGGCTAGGCCAATAATCTTTCTTCAGTAAAGTCGCTATTTGAAATAACCAAACCAGAAAATCCATAAACCCATCCGTAACTATCAGCTAAAGTACACAGAGAAAAAAACGACCAGCTTAATATTTCACCATATTAAAACATAACCAAAAAATAAAACGTTGCAACTTTGTAATTTATGTCATTCTGAAATTTTCAAAAGTTACACAAACTTCACTCACATTATTACACATTTTTGTTTCCCATAATGTTCATGGACATTATGATATTGGAAGCGCTACCTAATGAAACACAAATAAATTATATTTTTAAACATCTGACACTTTATTTTGTTTTTTTGCTTTGGACTTTTCAAAGCCTAAAAGAAAACATTGGCCATCGCCTGTATTGTAACTTCAACTCACATAGTGTTCATATATGTACATACATACATATGTGTTGAGAATATACCGAACCGAGCCACTGCTCTTTTGAATCCTTTTCCCACAAACTTTTTACATTTGTGAATAGACATATAAATATAGTATTAAAACATGAATACACTTACATTTAAGTTTTCTTTTATTTTCTTAGCATTTAATTTGTATAACATATATTTTAATCAAAGAGTCTACATCCTGTAAGAACTACAACCAGAAGATGAAAATTACTTTTTTTTTATTTTGCGGCTTCTAAGTTTTTGTTTAGTTTAAGTTTTTCATTCATTTGTTGTACATCTTCATCTCGTCGCTGCGGTGCATGCTCGTTTGGGGAGGAATTATTTCAAATTGTCTTAATTCATATCTGCAAAGTCTTTAGTTAAGACTTGTAAACTGAGTTGAATATTTATTTAAACGTAAAACGTATAACTAATTAATTGTTCTACTAAGCTGGAATTTTTGAATCCGTATGTGATTGATGGACTACTTCACTTAAGACGTACAATTTTCACAAGTTGTATTTCAATGCAGTGTTTTATGGAAATAGAGAACAAGTATATTGTTATTAACTAATTTCAATAATTTTAAAACAATTTTTTTTAGTTTTAGTTTGAACTTCTGAAATTCTGGCATATTTAGAGCTTCTAAGGATTGGAGATTGTTTTAAATGTACATAAAACTTAGCCTTTTTATAGTAATGCACCACAAACTATAATTATTTTTAAATATTCTTTAGTAAGGTAATGTCAATTCCTCCGCTTGGATGACCACCAGCTTGAAGAAACATGCTCTGTAAAATGAAACGTGTCTGAAGGCTACAATTCACTATCAAATGTGCTGGCAACCTTTTAGAAATATAATATATTTGTATTATTCTTCCAATTGAGCTTGAGGTCACTTTTCCATTAAAAAAAACATCCAAATTTATTTTTTTCGTACGAATTTAAAAAGTTTATCTGCAGCTTAGGCGGTCCCCCAATGACTACATTGTTTTTGTCGTTATCATAACTTACTTAAGCCAATTTCAATACTGCTTTTTTTTACAAGACTCTTTTACCAGAGAATTGAAAAAAAAAACAAAATTCAGAATGATAAAAATATTCAATGCGAAATATTTATGTACATATACATAAGTATTTATTTTATTTTTATATTGAAAGATATTACATCCGGTAAACTACATAAATGCGTGTACCGACAGCCTTCGAGAAGTACATATGGTTCAATTAATTCTAAATGGCCAATATACACATTTTAGAGTCCAGTTGAACTGATAGATATCAATTTATTGAATCAGATGTGTCAAAATCATCTTCTTCTAATGTTTTCGCTACATGTTAAAGATTTGCCAAGCAAACTTGCACATTGCAAAATTAGATTGTACGCCGACGACGAAGCGCAGCTTTATATACATACATAAGTTATAACATTGGATCACTCGACCGATGTGTGAGAATTTTAAACGAAGAATACCATTGTATCTTTGAATGGGTTACTGCTAATGACCTCTCGATAAATTTCACTAAATCAAAATGTGTGATCATTAAGAAGAATTTATTGAAACTTGGTTGCTAAAAATCTGGGAATTTATTTTAACAGCATCCTCTCACTTGGTCTAACCATATTAGTTTTGCATGTGGTCGGGTTTTCTCTATGTTAACAAATCTTTGGCAAAGTCATCATTGTACTTCTATTAATATTCGCATACTTCTTGCTAAAATATATTTAATGCCAATTTTACTGTACGGGTGTGAACTTTTTGCCAGTTGTGATAATAAAATAATAATAATAATAATAAAAAAAACTTATAATAACTTTTAATAATATACTTCGTTAGGTATATAGTTTAAGAAGATTTGATCATTTTTCTTTGTACGTAAACAAATTTTATGGAATGTGTCTTGATGAGTAGGATTTCAATCCTAATGCAAAAAATAATATACATATGTCAACCCGAACTTTTCAACACTTAATAGAGGTAAACGATTACTTTATTTTAGATACAGCAATCATATATCTAAATACCAATTATTTATTCTTGCTATAAGTCTCTGGAACAATATTTCCTACAGCTCTCAAGTAATTAGTAAAGCACATCAATTTAGGAGATATATTATTTGTCATTTTTTAAGAGATTAATTTTGTTTTAATATATATGTTTTTATTATTTTGTTTTATTTTGCATAGTCCTTGATAATTATTTATTATCCTATTTAACTGTGTCCTAACCAATTGTACTTGTACTGAGTTCCATACTGCAATATGTAACTTTAGTCTTGAGTATGCGACATCGAAAATAAATAAATAAGCCCAATAAGTTTATCGCATTCGGGATCTGGCTAAGAATTTGTTGGTACAAAACATACACATACACTCGTACCCGGTTTGCGTCGTTTCGAAGTTTCGTCTTTTTAAAATTTCCGCGATTTCGATGTTGCGACGTGATTGCTTCAGTTTGCGTCGCATTGCTTCGATTTGCGTCGCATTGCTTCGATTTGCGTCGTTAATAAATAGGGGATTTCCCGTCGAAGTCTAATGTAAATTTGTATGTGAAAATTGTCTACAACTTTGTCTTCGTTGGTAGTTTCAAATTACATTTGGTAAAGTGAAGTTTTTTATTTTAATAAAAACTATTATTACACAAATAATAATAAAATGTTGGTATTTTCTATTGAAAAATAATTTTTTTTACTAAAATTGAATGGAAAACTGTGATTCGGTTAGCGTCGTTTCCGTTTGCGTCTCGTTTTTTCGGTGCCAATTAGCGGCGCTAATCGGGGTGTGAGTGTATATATTAGTACATATTTTTTACTCTGCTGTTTTCTTAGAAAGTGTTTATAAAATTATGATAGATATTTTATTGAAATATGCTGGAAACGAGCTCATTGTATTTATCAACATATCTATTTTCGTCAATATTTTTTTTATTTCTGTGCAGACCATAAAGCCTCTGTTTTATATGAGCGATTGTATAAATAACAAAATACGAGTGAAGCAATATTTTCTCAAATTTGTGACCATTAAAATTGCTGCTTTTATCTTAATTCAATTTGCAACCATAAAAAAATCCACTTTAAAATAAAGGATTATGTATACTTAGTTATCCATGAAACCAAACATGAAAACATGTTAAAATTATTAAATTTATAATCATTGCAAGTAAGCCGACAACATTGGCAATAAAAAACCATTTCAGCGACACATTTCAACTGCATGGCAAGGTGAATCTGCAACGGCATCGTGCACATATAAAAAAACACATACATGTATACTGTGTGTGCATATGTATATATTTATAAGCGACAACTGTATGAATCAGAAGGTTGTATGGCACATCAACACCACCGTATCAAAGTGTTTTGCAACATTAGCCTTTGATATGAACGTGTATAAATATGACTATAAAATAAAATTTAAAAAAATTGAATTTTGTATTTATTCTTTTTTTAATTCATTGTACATGTATTTGTCTCTATCAAGGATATTTACCTCACTATCAAGTTTTTCCCATTATTATACGTTCACACATACATACATACCCGTAGTAAATAGTCGATTTTCTATTTTAAAGTTAATCTGTATTATTTGTTTCTGTATTTTGCAGATATACACCTGAATCATGCATTGTACCTTACGAATCTTTCCGTCCCGCGCATAATTGATGCCTCACAAAAAGCAAAACTTTTTTGCAGCTATGAAATGGCTAACCAAACACTCAACTCGGTGAAATGGTACAAAGATGGGCAAGAGTTTTTTAGGTAAGTTTTAATTTCAATAGGGTGTTCGTATCTTTTAAGTTTCATTTTAGAATTTTTGCATTAAAAGCTGTATTTTGGTTCATAAAATTTAATGGAAAATAAATTATTATTTTGCTTAGTGTTGTTGTCAGTTTTATGTAATCGAAAAACATTGCAAAAAATAATTAATTGTACAATGAACATTTATTGTTGCGCTCGAGCTCCAAGACTTCAGTAAACAAAATTTGTTTCTAATTAAGTCTAAAGGATTCGAACTCGAGCACAACTACAAATGTTCATTGAAGTTAGCGATGTGACTGTAATTGATTGAACACACTAAACAAGTTGATTATTGAATCATTGACAAGCGGAGACTTAAAAAAATTTAAATTTAAATTAAATTAAATTAAATTAAATTTAAAAATATAATTAATTAATATACATAAATTGTTGAACTGTTTAGGTTTATATTGAAAGAAATTTTTGGCTTAAGTTCAATTCTAAGTTTATCAATTTCTTTGGAACAGTTTATTCAACAGAGTAGCAGAACGGATCAGTGCTGACTTCGACGCAAGCCAAAAATTCATTTCAATTTGAAAATATATTTAAAAAAATAAACATAATTAAAAAAACAAATTAAATTCATCGAAAAATATAAAAATTCTAAAAAAAAATCTTAAAAACCAAAAAAACTACACTCAATTAGAATAAATTCATATAACAATTCTTAAAAAAAATATGTTGTTTCCAAGAGTTTATTATGATGCCATTGAAGTGGAAGATATATTAGATTCCACCGAAAAAGTTTCAATATCTTATAAATATTCTTAGAATATTGTCGCAAAATCGTAAAACAAAATCTTCAACACTACGCAACTGAGACCCTGTCAAATTGAATAGTTTTTTTAAAGCAAAAAAATGCAATTTTTAATAATCCAAAATAAAAGGAATTCAAAAAATTTACTATTATAAGTCGGACAAGGTTTGAACAACAAAAAGTTTATATACGTCGCTTTTTTATTAATTTTAACATTAAAATTGTCATGTATTTTCAAAACATGTCATTTTTAATTTGGAAATGATGAAAAATATGTGAATGTTCTCGACACTTTTATGCGGCTGACAGAAGATTAAAGCCCCAACCCCCAAATAAAGAAACATTTCCAGCTCAAATATGCAATGAAATGCATGCAAATTTATGTGCAACTATTTAATGGCATTTAATTGCCACATTTTATTAGTCTCTTTTATAAGTTTAAATGTTTTTTTCAGCTCATGTTCAGTATCCATTAAATTTATTTCATTAATGAATACTATGTATTTTTGTGATGATATATAATTAAATTACTCTGATGTCGGTGACGTTGATGATGACAAAGTTTTTTGTGTTTTTTTTTTATTTAAATAAAATGAACACATTGAAATGCAGCTGGATGTCATTAATAATAATAAAACTATAATAATCGAAATAAATTGCATATAAAATGTCAAAAAAATTCAGGTGGAAATACTCAAATAATGAAAAATTAATTACTAATTGAATATAATCACATGTGATAGAAATATTTTTTAAAACTAAATTAATTTACTTTGCATTAGCAACTCTGCGATGAAGCCAATTGCCAAAGAGGATAATAATTTGTTATTAACAGTCCAAACATTTTATTTTGTAAAACGAAACTCAGAAAATAATGCAGAATAAGAGTCTGGAAAGAAGAGAGAAACTCCAGCCAATTAAATATTTAAAATATAAACTGCACAAATACGATTATTACATATTTGTTTGTGCTCTGAAAAGTTGTCCTTATGAAAATTGAATCCTTAGCTATGAAAAGGGCATCCCGTAGTGTTTAAATTTTTTTATAATTTTTTAATTAATAACATTGAAACAAAATGTTCTAAAACAAAATGAACAAATTTTCGGCTATCGTTTGAAAATATTTACACAATTGTGAAACCACAAAAGAATTTGAGATATTTTCACAATTCCTCATGCTGTTCGAATATGGAATTGCAAAGTGCCTTGCGTTATACATACGTCAAATAGAAATAAATAATTCTATTTTTATTTTCCCTGCAATACAAAAACAAAAAGACTTTATGCCACAATTGATTAAAACAAGTAATTGCTGGAATATTTTTTTTTGTGTTCTTTTGTAAAGACATATAAAATTTGCTTAATTCAACCAACAACAACAGCAAAAAAACTAAATAATGCAATAGATAAATAAAAATCCTCTCACACAAAAAAAGGAATAATAAATAGTTAAATAAAAGGAAAAAATTAGCAATTAAAATATTTTATGGTATTGCCAACAATTGGATTTTATGTGGAATATTGCATGAAATTGTTGCAGCAACTTACCAACAACAATGTATGTTATAAATTGCACAAGAAATAAAATGAAGGCAAAATAGAATGCAAAAGCGAAATTCATGGAAAAGGACAATTTAGCTTTAGAGGCAAATTAACAAACAGACAGACGGAAAAGAAAAATTGAATTGCTAAAATAAAAATGGTTTTCAGATGTTCCTGCTACTGTGAGCATCAGGGCCATGCAAATATAGCAAATATTGAATTTATTATTTCTTTTTTATGTAAGTACAAAGAAAAGAAATTAAACTTTGAAATATCAAATAGAAATTAAAAAATACAGTGAAGCAATTTAATATTATTAAAATTTGTTTTTAGAATTTGGGTTATTTGATAGTGTACATTAGTAACACAAATGACCGCTTATATGTTAAACCGTTGTAATACATAAAGGACTCCAATGAAGGCTCACTAAGGACTTGAAACAGCACTTTTCTCAAGCGACACCTATGCCATGCCGGCGGAATTATACAAGGTATCAAACCTCATAGTAACATAGAAGTATATTCTAGTTATTGTTTAATAACAGAAGAGATGTTGTACGAATGTTATTTTTATGTTGAAGCAAAACAAAATCTCTAGTAATGCCCCGAAGGATCTAATAACAATATGTATATGATACATTTTTTAAAGGCTGGAGAAATAGTAAACTACTGGCCTTGTGGAATTATTTTGCAAAAGCTGTTTTTACTCGCCAATATGTGTGCAACAAATTTTTCTTTCCACCAGCTTGTAATTATAATGGAGAGATAATGGTGATTCGAGTTATAGAAGTTCGATTGTATTTTATAAAATATTTTTCATCGAATAGGGAATAAGAATATTTCTTCCAAGAAAACTTTGTAACGCAATCAAGGTAAAAAGGTAAATTTTATTGTGGCCAATTATGTTTTCTTGCGTTTTATTTTTTCATTAAATATAACGTGGGTCATTTAACCACGTTTTCTTTTCTAGTTACATATACGCTGCCTACCGATTGCCTACACTGAAAAAAAAATCAATCTATCCGTACTTATATCAATCCCAAGCAATGTTAAAAGTACGGTAATCCCAGATTTACTAAAATCAATTACAGAAAGACTGATTTAAGTACTGACTATTAAGTGCTAAAATAAATTTTTTTTTAATTAATTCAAAATTTTTCACGTGTTTAAAAAAGAATTTTTCACTCATTTTAAGAAATTCCAGGATTGGTTATCTAAAGTAATCCCGTTTTCGATTTGTTTAAAGTACATTTTATTGTTATTTGTACAATAAAATTAAGTAGAAAATATTTGAATTTAGTACGGCGTTTTTCTTTCTGAGTATTGATATATTAACAAAAGGATTAAGAATAATCCAACGAAGTGCACAACATTTCATTATGAGTTCGACCGTTTTGCGTTTTTTGGTTATTGTTGCAACTGCTTAAAACAAAATTCGAAATCCTGGTTTCCAAAGGTTAACAACTTATTTTGCCAAATTTAGAACAAAATTAAGTTGACTGTTTTTTTTTTTAAGTTGATTGTAAATTTTTTTAGCTATGCAAACAATTTTTTAGAACATTCATATATAATTAATTGTATAAAAACATGACTATGTCGTGCTAATTTAAAGAAAAATTTTAATTATTACCAAATAAAACAGAACACACTCATAAACAATTTATGATTCATCATCAAACTTATTACCATTTATTTGAGATTAATTTTCAAAACTGTCTGCAATATAAAAATCATTAAAAAAGTTTTTGCAATGCCAATTGATTTCTCTCATTACTTTATGTAAATGTTTCGCTTTACTTAAGTAATACGTGCAGACACAACAAAAAGTTAAAAAGTAATAATAGGCTAAATTGTAAATGTACGTGAATGTATACAGAATATATGTATCTTACAGACTTAGTCTCTAAGTTATTTTGTCTGTTTGTCAGTTTTATTTATTTTTTATTGCAGCATCTATGTAGAGTGTAGTATTACAGTGAAAAAATTCAAAGATATTTGCAAGAAATTTCTTTTTCACTACATCAATAAGGACTTCTCAGGAAGGAAGGAAAAATGTATTCCTCATCTAACAAATTCCAATTCGTTTCCAATTTTCACAAATATCTACGATGTTCCTTAAATTAAAGTTAATAATTTTTTTTTAAATTTATTGATTTGATTCTCAATAATGCCATTAACCTTATAAGACCTCAACATGAACCGATTGAAATATTAGATATTTTTTGTGGCTTCCGATATAAAAATTATACATTCTTTTTATTCGTTTTTAATCCAAAATATTTATTATTTTGGCTAAAGTTCGTAACATTTTTGTAAAAAGAATTGGATATGAGATAAAATTCTTATGCTTTTTTTTAAATTTGTGTAGTCTAAGGATTAGAAAAATTTGGAAGACAATATTGATGTTGAGCATAAAATCTCAATAGTATATTATAATATAGTATATATATATGACTGGTCTTTTTTAGAAATCGTAATTAGCAATTACCTTCTCTTCAATCTGATGCATTTTATTTTAAGCAAGCCGTTGACTAACATAGACAAAAACGTTCACTTCGCAGGCCTAAGAGAATAGCAGTTGACCGTAATCGACAACGACTACACGTCGTTATTTCTGTGGCGTTAATTTGACATGGAATTGAAAATGATTTTAATACTCCATGGTATCAGTATCAGCCACCGCTTTTTTGTAATTTAGGAATTATATAGTCTTCCAATAAAAAACTAATATTTTTACACGAAATCATCAGATTTAAATGTAAAAAAGAGGATAAGCTTTTAATATGGAAAACGATAGCTGCAACACGGCCGGCGCGGCTACGCTCGCACTACCATTTTATTTTCATGAAATTTTCATCGTACATTTACGGCTGTCTGTCCTCGAGTTCCATTTTTTGAGGTCGTATATCGGTTGTGGGCCATTGGCATAGATCTTATATTTCACGTATCCCCAAAGAATAAAGTCTAAAGGTGTTAAATCACAAAATCGTCGAGAAATCACACGGTCATTAAACTTTTCAAACAAAAATGCGATGATATCGTTACCTCTGTGCCGTCTTGTTAAAAATAAAAATTATTCATATCAAGTCCTATGCAATTCCAAAGATCGATAAGTAATGGATCTGGGTTTCGTTAAGTAACAATATTCTCAGTTGTTCTTGAGCGATGTGCAAAAGTTCGATTCTTCACATTACTAACTTGTCCCAACAGCTCATTTTGCTGTCCGAGAAGTTGTGGATCCAACGCCATAAAAATTTTGCAAACTGCCTCCACGAATTCTTTACCAGTTTTATAGTGATTTTTAATAATTTCAATGCAAGCATTTCGTTGCACTTTTTGTTAATGGCGCAATTTTTAATTGTCATCTTGCAAGTAGTTGCAGGATTTGTCATGAAAAAAACGTCTTATTGGAACGCACTGTACTATCAATTTTGGATTTCTTTGTGTCATTTGTTAGCCAACGTTTTTCTTGATCAATTTTCTTGATTTAAGCTATTTTTTTAAATTCGCTAATTTTATTTAACAGCAACATCTGCAGAGCATGCTATTGTATACGCTATTCGTTTAATTAAATTTGTTTAAATTTAGTTTTTTAGTTTCCATTCCAAACTTACTACTATCCTCTATTCCATGGCAATTTAATATTTAAATTGAATGTCTACTCACGAGCTTAAAAATGGAATAAAACAGTTTTAAAAAAATCTCTTTATGTACAATGCAAATTGAAAATATGTTCAAACTTAAAAACCCTAAAAAAATTTAAAAAAAGAAAATCTGTCAATATACGACCAGTGAAAAAATTCAAATCAATTTCAGTTTTTACGACTTTCAATATAGGATTTAGTATTTTTATGGTTAAATTTACATATATATGTCCGTCAGGATATAAAGAGCATAGAATTTAAGTATTTTAATTCGGGTTATTCTTTTTAATATGAAAATGCTTCGTCATACTGAGGACACATGCACAAATTTTTTTTATATAAAATTACTATTTAAACAATAAAGCTTTTTTATTTCGCTTAAGAAAAATGTGTTTATATTTTAATCTAATGAAACTAGAATTTTCGTTATAAATTTTTGAGTTTTGTTTTTTTTTCTATCACTTTTATTTTGTAAAGCATGCAGTTTTCATTCACAGCGGTCAATATCGACTTCCTTGACGACCGATATTGCATATTATATAAAATTTTACCGGTTAGGAATGACAAAGGAGCAGTAGATTTTAATAAAACTATTCAGTATTTCACCAGC
Organism: Gymnocheta viridis; assembly: GCA_956483585.1. Taxonomy (NCBI): domain Eukaryota; kingdom Metazoa; phylum Arthropoda; class Insecta; order Diptera; family Tachinidae; genus Gymnocheta; species Gymnocheta viridis. Next base: position 123,161,303 of record OY101440.1, read on the forward strand.
ATGTTATTTATATATGTGTATGTGTGTAAATGTATAGGACATATTAGTGATATACCAAACACGAATATTCGTATATTTTTCATGTTTTCATATAGTATTTGCGTTCGCCACATTTTTGCGAGTATTCAGTGAAGACTGATGTTCCAAAAAGTGAATAAAGTGTTAATTAGTAGCAGGTAAATGCAACAACAGAAAAATATTAATTTGTAATGCCGATTATTCAATATTCAATACAAATATACTCTATTTATTCGTATTTTTGCTTATTTACTTTCCGTCATGTCAGGGAGATGTTGACACTTGCCATCCGCATTATCGTCAATTATCCCACGATAGTTTTTCAAATCAGAATATGAACGGGATTTTGGAAACTGAGTTGATTAACGTCATCCTAACCGTCTCTTTCATTCCAACTCAAGAGTAAAGTCATCTTGTCCCGCAAAGTCAAACGCTTATTGCTTACGGAATCTTCCGTTACATCTAATCTGCTATCTTTTTAATTTTGAAAAAAATTTCTTGAAAATCTTTATTCTTTTAAAGAAATTTTGTAGAAATGTTAACAAATTCAATTTTTCTTTTAAATTTTACTTTATATCTCGGATGAATAAAGGTTGCACTGATAATCAATATCTCATATCTCCTAAAATTGAAAATTGACTAATGAACTAGGCTGTTTAAAAATGACTTCAATGTAATCAATCAATTTTTCGGATGAATTAAAGGCATTAAGAATACTTTGTGGTCGAGCCAAACACTTATTGCGAAACATTAAGACAAAATTTTATTTAATAATGAGCTTCAGGCACACACAAAGAAAAACGCCATACTATATTCAAGTATTTTCTACTTAATTTGAGTACGAGTCGTACTCAAAATTTTGAGTGCAAATAGCAATAAAATTTACTTTAATCAAGCGAAAACGGATAACTTTAGATAACCAATCCTGGAGTTTCTTGAAATGAGTACATAATTCATTAATCACGTGAGTAATCTTGGATCAACTAAAAAATTCTTAAATCAAATTGAGCATTTCAATCCCTCTGTACTTAAATCAATCTCTCTTGATTACGGGATTACCGTACTTTTAACACCGCTTGGGATTGATTTAAGTACGGATGGATAGATTTTTCTTTGGAGTGATATCTTTTTCGATATGAAAAACTTTATAAAAGTCTTTGCCCACATTTGGCAAATACTCTCTGTAGCTTCATTAATTAATTTTCTTCAAGCTCAAGGCCACCAGATGCCAGATGAAAGGGGTGTTAAATATAGAATAACAAAAACATTTATTTTTCTTTTAAATCATTGACCTTGAACTTTAAGAAATAGTAAATGATTGCAATTAAAAATATTACAAAGTTATGTGCTGTTCACCCGAATTGAGTGAACAATTTATATGAAAACCACTCAGTTATTCAAGTGGATTCCATACATATTTTCTAATAAGATCGATTGCCTGGGTTTTTTTTCATAATTAGTATAAATATTGTAAAATACGAATGAAAAAAATTAATTTTTATATATAAAAATGTTTCAAATCAGATTTTCCTTTCCCATCTTTATTGAAAATCAGTGTGCAAATTGAAAAAGCTAAGCTAAGGAAACTGAAAACAATTAACCTAAATTAAAAATGTAAGAGCTCCCGAAATAGATGATGCTATAGCATCTGTTCAAGGTTTTTATGTCTTTTTAATAACGCTGCAGTTAAAGAATGGCGATTTTCGACAAAATGGTTTTTTCCATTCATCAACTACTACACGTCTGAAACAAACAAACAGAAACTAAGAGAAACAAAATATGAAAAAATATGAATGCTTCAAAAAAATTAAAATGTCCTGTAGATTTAAGTTCAGTCTCCAAAAAAAAGCAATCATACTGGGTATTGATCATGAGAGACCTGAAAGCAATTTATTGTTGTCAAAATCTAAACACCGGCAATAGTGTGATTTCTTTAAATAAAATATCAAAAAACTATTTGAATTTTGTAGGCTAATTAGGGTCAGTTTTTTTCTTTTACATAACTTGCAAATGATCTAAGTTTAACTCTAATATTTTCCGTTTACTATTATTATTATTAAAATTATTCATTTAAATGTTTCGTGCTGTCCACCTTCTTTATAATTTAATTAGTGTTTCAATTCAGAAAATATATCAAATTAATAATAATAAAATTTGATAAAATTTGTTTAACTTGCATCTTACGTAAAAGAAAAAATTATCCCAAATAACACAAACGAAAAAAGAGCAAACAAAAAGTTTTTTACTTTGCAAACCTCAAAGTCGAGCCACGGTCAACTGGGGGTAAAAATTTCAAATTGAATATTCGTATTCACGAATATTGGTGCAGATATTGGTATTCGCATTCGCTAATACGTAAAAATTAATATTCGCTACATCACTAGCATCCATGTGCATTCGTGCACAGACGTGGAATTTCATGTATAAACTTTAATATTTTCTTTTCCATTCTATACAATTCAACTTCTTGCTCTTAAATATGAATTTTTTTGTTTGTTTTTTTGTTTTCAATTGCAGATATTCCCCGCTCACACCACCTACTACAAATTGGTTTCCTGTCCGGGGTGTTACCATAGCTGAGGGCTCGTCACACTGCAATCAATTCATCTGCAATGTTGAGTTAAAAGACCTGAATGTACATTCATCTGGCTCATATCGTTGTGAAGTTTCCGGTGATGCACCTGAATTCAAACTAATCGATAAAACAGCAAATATGACAGTTGGCGGTAGGTGCAAGCTTTTATATTTATTTATTTTTTCGTTAGCGAATTTTTGTTATTGTAAAATTTTTCAGTTTGTTGGAAAACGAACACCCTAAAATGCGTACTATGCTTAGCAGATATTTACAATAAATTAATTAAAATTTTTACACTTATTTTGGTTTCAGGCTTTAATTACACATAACAGATGCATGTTTAGCCAATGGATATTCGAAATATATTGGCCGGGGGATCGCGCACCCAATACATAATTAAGTGGAATGAAATTCATCATTACTTGAAATGACTTTTCTCGATTTTACCTGATACATTTTGGGTGAATTTTAATTTTGTTTATACAGAGTAGGGCGTATAGTTTAAAATTAATTGGCGTTTATTTTTCCCATAGTCCTCTGAAATATTTACCCTGATTGTGTAAGGCGTTGGCTTATCAAAATCTTACCGTTTTATCCTATAGGTAGCGTCTGTGTCGATAACGATAAAAATGCAACTCTTTATATATATCCACTACAATTTTCTATAGCGTGTGTGGCGTAACCGCCATTGAAATTTTACAATAACTGACGGTAGCATTTTCGATTACGACAAAACTAAAACGTAAATTTGAAAAATGGAAAACAAGAAGTAAGCCCACGAACTGTATATTTTTTCTTTAAAATGGTGTTCTAATCTGTTTTAAACAATTTAGAGTAAAAATTACTACTCCTAAACAGGTTGAGAGACTTGTTTAATTGATAGAAAAAAATCCACAGGATTTAATAAATCCTTACATAAATTTAACCTTAAGGACGAGTGGAACAAACTCGCAGACCAAACTAACTGCTTGGGCCTACCTGCTCGAACAGGCGAAGGGTGGAAAAAGGTATGTGAGGGTTATAAATTCAAATTAAAAAAAGCTTATCCATCACAAAGCAGAATTTAGAGCCACGGGTTTTAGGAGCTTTTAATCAATTTGTTTTATCGGCATGTGATGATTACATTCTTTAATAAGCCCTGGAGAATCTATTGGAGCGAAGAGAACAGCAAACGTTACCCCGGAAATCGAAAAAAAATGTATTTGTTAGAAAATGATGAAAGTTCCAAAGAAACTGATGTTCCATCTACTTCGAAATATCTGCAGAACATAAAGGAAAGACAAAAGTCATTATGTAAAAACAATGAAGGTACCATGGAAAGCGAAATGTCATCTTCAAAACAAGGACAATATCCACAGAAAGCGCAGAAATCAAAATCTGATCTTCTCTCCGAACAGTAGAGGTACAAACTGCCTTATATACAGAAGTAAATCAGTCGTTAAAAGAAATAGAACGATATAGCAAAAGATTTAAGTTCTTTAATTTGAAATAAATATGAATTAATAACAAAAAAATTAATTTCTAAATGTTTCCATTATTTTTTTTTTATTGCTGCGCATTTTGTTTGTAATTTATAACAGAGTGTTGAATAATTTTTAATATTTTTGAAATACTCTGTGATAATTGTGCTATTACAAAAATATACTCGGGCGTTTTTTTTACGCGGTACCGTGAAAATATAAAAACGCCATCGACTATGCATACTGCAGTGTTACGCCAACGCCTTACACAAGCAGGGTGATTATCATACATCCAACTCCTTCTGACTAAAAACGTTACGAACTTTAAACTAATAATAAAATAAATTGAGACGAAATCTTAGGCAGAAAAATTTTTTAAATTTTCATCGTTAAGAATTTATTTTAAAGTTTTAACAAAATAAAATCATAAATTTGTATTTAATTTCATCTACATATATGTATGTACATATATTAATTTTCTTTCTTGCCCGTTTATTATTTATTTATTTGCTAACAGATTTGAATGAATTACTTTGCCGAACGGAATAACCTAGACCTCTTTAGTCGACCATAGAAATCCTAAATGTATCGTAAATGTAAATGTACCGTAAATGTAAACCTTTGTGTACTTATAGAATACCTAAAATCGTGTCATATGTTTTTCACATATATAAAAAAATTCATTAATACATATGAGAAATCGAAACAGTGATGGGGAGTTTAATATGTCCAAAGTATTTCTAATTGTGTAGAAAAAGTACGAAAAGTATTTAAATGGTGCCAAAACATTATTTTATACTTATTAGATTAAATTTTAGCTTTATTTTTATTATTATTGTTGTAGATATTTTTAGGGCCGTATCCATAAAAAAATAATTTAGGTTTGAAATTGATTTTATAGAAAATTTTTATGAAAAATATATCTTAAAATACATTTCAAATACAAATTATTTTTTATGAATACGGCACATATTACCTGCAAATAATTTTTTGTACCCTTGCTTGGCATTATTATTATCTAAAAATCATTTTTTGTACCCCTTGTTTGTATGTATGTATACACGTATATAAAATTTATTATTGATGATAAAAATCCAACTCAAACTTTCTATTTCAAAGCTTTATTCAGACATAATTTAAACTCTAATAACAATATGGTTATATTCTATTTGAAATAATCATTAGTTGCAGTTACTGCAGTCAATGATCATTCCCGATTCGGAATAGTATTACTCTTTAATTAACAGAATCTAATTCTTTCTATTAAATAAAAAGAGTTCGAAATTTAATAGAATTATATTCTTTCTCCTAAACAAAACAAATGTATATGAAAGGTTCATATTACATAAAGTCAATAAGTAAGTCAAATATTTTTTAAATTTATTAATCGAGATTGCCTCGATATCTTCTTTCAAAGATTTTCGAAAACTTTTGTTTGTTGGGGTTTTTTAGCTAATCTATCTACAAGCATTTCATTGGTGCTAATGCCAAATCATCAGTAGACCTCAAACCATATTTTTAAAAATTTTCAAACCTCTTATCTTATACACAAACCTTTAAAAAACCAATGAGAATTTCAAAAATTACAAAAGTATAAATAAGCATAGTAGGTTTTGAAACTTATTCAAAAATCCCAACAAACAACTTATATTATTTGATATGAATCTATTTTATTTTCTTTACAACCTTTATACAATTAGGCCCCCTTTGGCTGACAATAAAAGTATTTAATAAGGCAAAACAGAAAATAAAATCTTTAGATCTAGACTAGATTTAGACTAGCTAAAAAACCCTCAACAAACAAAACTTTTTTTAAGTAAAATATTTTTATATTATTTGTGAATAATTGTTTTTGTTTATAAATAATTATACAAGATTCAAATTACAAGAAATGTTCATATTACAACTGCATAATTATGGCCTTATTCACAAACGATTAGTAAAGTTATTGTAGGTTTAATGTTGGATTTTTATATGAGAAATCCGGTTTAATGTACACATTAACATTATTAAGCGTTTGTGAATAAGGTCTTTGGGTAAAAGTCATACATATATAACTACATAAGTTCAATATTGACACTTCAATTCTACAAAAAAATAAGTACAAGAAAAATAAATAAATTAATTAATTATACTAAATTTATGAACTAAACATGAATGTATACAAATTTAACAACTAAAATGGTTCAAATATCAAAAGAGAAAAAAGTACCGCATTCATATACAACATACATGCATCCCCTCACTGTTTAAATTTTTCTCGTAAAATCGTAATGAAATTTTATTTTCTACAGGTTGGTACGCTACGGCCAAGTGACATTTCGGTCAGGTAAACATTTTCATTGCTTTTTCATGTAACAGATACGGTCAGCTGGCGCGACTACATTTACGATTCTACATTTACGGTCGGCTAAAGAGGCCTTAAGTCTCAGACAATATTTCAACTTGAACGCCGCCAATAATATTTTCACGCAAAGCAAGCATCCTGTTTTTGTATAAATTTTCTAAAATGTTATAAAAGTTTTGTTTGACATTGAATTTTTATTATTTTAGCAATATTTCTTTCAGCAGTTTTAACTTCAATTTAATTTCTGGAAAGGCAGTTTTTGTGGCGGCTTCGCTGCCGTAAATTTTTTTAAGCGCAGGAGTCTGCTTGTTTTGATTATAAAAATAAAATGAAAAACACAGCTGTTACAGTATTTCTAACCTTTGCAATTACCAATCTCTGCAATGGTTTTTGGTTATGCATATTGGTTCAGGTGAGGCAAATCTCAGTTTCATGTATTTTGTTGTTGTGGTCTTGCAGAATATAGCACATATGCTAGATTTGCAATATCTGCAGGATTTGCAAGAGCCGTTTGCAGCGAAGAATAATTTCCGCTAATGTTTGTGTCTTTATAAAGTCTTGAGAAGCGGAAATTCAGGAGTACAATTTTTGGAAAATATAGAACGTACTAGCAGAAATACCAGGCGAGCGTGCAATCTTTGTCAGCCGAGGTGTCGGCATGAGTTCACAACACAATGCAAAAACAACCAAGTGCCTATTATCTATTCTACATCTAATTTAAAACACTTTAATAAAATTATGTAAGCATACAAAAGCATTTACGTTTTCACTTATAGTCAATTACATGTATTATTTTTCACATTATTGCGATTATGTTGGCATTTTTTTACATGCCTATTAAAATTATAAATGAATTAAATAAAATGTTTAATATTAGATTCATGTTGTGTGCTAGTCCCGGAGTATACTTTCTGCAATTTATCAGTATTACTTATACGTTCCAGCTCTCTCAAATAGCAATAATCTAGCAAAAATAGCATGTTGTATTAATTGTAAAATTAATTTATTGTTATAGTGACTGCAAAAAAACATATAATTAGATTAATTAGTTATCTTGTGAATCGAAACGAGATTTCATTTTTACTTGCGAATAATAAATATTCTGAAATCGGTACAAATAATTGATCAAATACAAGAAGACATAATTGAGGTACTTCTAAATTTGAAGAGCAATTTCATTCACCGAGTGTTGCCTGTGAAGAGACTTAAGCAAAAAATTGAAATAATGAAGACGACGATATGCAAGAAGAGGCGTCTTCCTTCAGAAAATCCTATTGAATTAGCAGGGGCGGCACAAATATTAACAAGAACTACGATAGATATCAACCTGTTTAATATACGATAATTTAGTCATTTTAAGAAACTTCCATACAATCTAAAAATCTTAAAATATCGATAAAAAGGGAGTTTCAAGGAAAATAATTTTTTTAACTACATGATTTTTTCAAGGACTTTTAATTTTTCAACAATCTTCCATATAATCTTTCTATATATGTATATGTACATATATAAACAATTCTACGTCGCCTAATATTTTACGGAATTAACAGAGTTTTATTTTTTGGTGTTTCAGTTTATATATGAAACGTAAATTCTTTTTTAGTTTTTTTAAAAAGTACATTGTGTCTTCCATTTTCTGTTTAACATGAAGTAATTGAATATAAACAGAACTAGATTCAACAATATTAAACTGTTTTCTTTTTAATCTCAAACATAATTTCTATGACAATTGAATTTTTCTAGCAGTATACTTCTTTTTTTTGTTCTTTCTTTTCAAAATTTTTTTCCAAATTTGTTTTCCTCAACGATTTAGATATTTCTGCATTCTAAAGAAATGACAATACATATTTTTATGTGGCTCTGGCTGGGCTTTACTTTTTAATCTTTCTACTTTAGATTTGAATACTTATTGTTAGTTCATATAATATTGAAGACACAATAAATAAATTAATGGAGAAAGAAATGTTTAATGAACACTTTAACTCTTTTCAAAATTATGTCACCATCGAGCTTTTGTTATGGGCTTATACAAAGCAACACAAGTCAAGGGATTTGAAATTTAAAATAAATGCTGATTATGACAGCATTTTAATAGCTGAAACAAAGACAAAAAACCATAACAAAGGAGCCTGTACAATAACGTCTTGTTCATGCTCTAGATGGCCATAGAATATAAATAAATAAATAAATAAGGGAAGTTCTATATAGTAGATGATTATATGAATTTGTGCAATCAATGATGAAAATTATTAGAAAAGTTTTTCATGTACCGAAAAATGAGAAAAGTTGATTAACACCAAGACAAATAATTTGGAAAAGAACAATGACAACAACCAACAACCAACAACAATCAAAAACAATCAAAAACAATACACAACTAATAAAATGGAAATGTGAATAATAAATAATCGAAAAAGTTATGCTTCATAAGCGCTAGTATTTGCACACACAAACACACACGCACACACAAATTTACACAATAGTTGACTAATAATAACACCCTTTTATTATATACACGTTTATAGCCAGAAAAGGAGGTGGGAAAAGAAATAAAATGAAATACAAAAATAATAAATGAACCCTTGTCAGAAAGTTTATACGACATCTACTTGCCACGGGTTAAATAAATATTAAGTCACCAAGACAGTTGGCAGTTAAATAAATATTGACATTCATGCAATTAAAAAAAAACACATACACATACATACAAACAAAATTTTAATTTAAAAAGTATTCATTCAATTCTTGCATAAATTATTAAGAATTTAAACAAAAATAGTTCATAATTATAAATTAAAATTAAAATTTGTGTAAATAGAATTACGAATCCATGAGCGAATTTAAAAGAAATTCTGATTCGAATTGAACTTATTAAATATTGTCATTCATGTAAATAGAACACTGTACATCCTTTTCGGTGGGGCAATTTATACGTTTGGAAATGAAATATATATCTTAAAAACTAAACATAAAAGCTGTAAATTATTTTAAGCAAATTGTTTAATTGATCATTGGATGAAAAAAAATCACCAAACTTTCTCCCCCGCTCAAAAACGTGGAGTTTTCTAAACTTTCTCAAATTTTTATTTAATCGTATAAAAAGTTTTGCAAAGTTTATTTCTGAAATATTCTAAAATTTATTCAAATAACCCCAATCTGTTGCTGTTGACTGAAGTAGTTACCGCGTTCAATACAAAGCAAGTGATGACTGAGAACGTGCGTTCAAGCCCAATTTCAGGCAATTCATAACATCCACCATTATTGTGTCATTGTATATGTTTTTGTTGAGCTGTTTAAGTGACGAAAGCTGCACACTGGTCACTGAATAGTGGCAGCAGCAATTGGTACTGGTGTATGCTAGTGTATATCACAGCACCCTCCTTCGTCAGTATTGTAGCAAAATCGTCGGCGAAGTAAAATAAATAATAAAAATAGCCTACACACAGTGACACCAATTCAGTTGTTTTGCCACTAAATTTAGTGGTTTTTATTTTTGATTACTGGGAAAAATTTATTTTTAGCAGTTAGTAGTTTCTGTTAGCTGTGCGGTTGAAAATTATTTGTATATAAACGTATAATCAATTTCTTATTATTTATGCTAATCGAAACGTAGATGTCATTTAGTCGCAATTTATGCGATGAATTAGATTCATGTATTAAATTCATGTTGTTTTTTTTATGGTGAACGGGGTAGAGAAGAAAAGCGGGAATAAAAACCATTTTCTACCGCAAAAAAGTTTTAACTCTAATTTCTTAAAAACTTTGTTTATTATTATTTTATTTACAGGGAAATTAAAATTGTTCATGTCACATATTTTTCTTGGCTTCAGCATTTTCCTACAGCAAGATTCGATAAGTACACTATAAAATATTTCATCTAGGCTTTTAATATTAATTACACAAACACCTACTAGCACTTGCACGACACATTTCTCCCTGCACACATTTCAGTAAGAGAACAAATTAATAATTCCTCTATTTTATATTAATTATTTTATATATTAAATTGTAAAAAGTTTTATAATTTGTTATATTTTTCTCCTTTGTGACTTAGTTTATGCTTTAATTTTGTTTTGTTTATTTTCCCTTATTCTTACATGATATTACTATCTCTTTTCTTCGAAAAAATCGTGGCCAAAAAAGCTGATTTGCACCAAAACATAACTTCAAAGTTTCATCTCTGGTCTACCCTGTGGTTGTGGTGTCAAAGAAAGTTTTAGCGTTTTTTTTTTTGTGGTATTTGATGGTTGATTTGGTAGAATGAAATTCTGCGTGTTGGTAACATTGGATTCACAGCTTAAACTGACTACTCCTACTTGACGCCAGTGGCGCTGCAACACTGCTATAAAAATATATAAAAAACGTGCAGTAGCAGAGTTGTAAAATAATTAATTAAACTATCTCACTTTCACCATCTGTCATTTACACACTCTCCACTTCCCAAAGCAGGAACACGTCTAAATTGGTAATAGGCATTATTTGCCTGAATTGTTACTTCTCTTTAAAAGAAATTTAATCCGCTAAAGATATCTCAAGCGGAAAATCTTTAATAAATAACAAATTGTTAAGATTTTTAAATAAGATTCCTTCTTGAATTATTTTTCATGAGGTTTTAAAAACTATAAATTGAAATAAAAAATCAATGCTTTGCCTATCCAAAAGTGATTGGAAGGCAAAAATTAAAAATGCCAGCAAACTGTTTTTGAGGCAATTTTTCATTTAATATATTTGTGATTTTTCTTTTTTATTTTACCATATTTTATTTATATTTTGCGATCAGTTTTAATTTTTAGAAATACAATCATGCTTGAGAAAACTTTGCAAACAGTAAAACATTTTTTGGGGCACTTTTTAATTTTTCAATTTGGAGTAATTTTTTGAGGGGCCGACTTCAAGAATGCCCGTATAATTTTTTTAAAACAATAAATAAAAAGCCTCAAATCCGATATCTTGTCGTCTTCAGTCAGTTTAACTCAATTAAGCTGATTTCGCAATTCGTTTTTAAGTTTAAAAGCAAAATAAATATTTCCATTAAATAACTCTTAATATTATTACACATAATAATATTAACGCAGTTCGTTCACAACAAAGATTAAGTGTGTCTAAAAAAAATAACAAACAATGTATTTACTTTTACATAAATATTTAAGATATTTTTAAAATGTCCTTTTATTGCAAAGAAAACAGAAGGAAATGGAAAATATTAAAATGTTTACTTTGCTCTGTGCCATACTGGTTCTTGACATTTATTTCTATTAAGTGCTCCAGTGAGTTTATCTGGAGTACTTTTAATTTATTTTTAAGATCAAAAGTGGACAAAACAAGCTGTTGTTTTCATTGGTAATGTTGTTGGTGTTGTTTTTATTTAAAAAATGTGTGTATTTTACTGTTCAGACAATGATTACTGACAACATCTTGAGAGTTGCTTTAATCTTTGTGTTGTTGTTGCTGTTTCAGGTTCCGCTCCTACTATTTTTAATTGCTCAAACGTAAGTATTTTGTTAAGATAACACGAGGACTGGGTTGAAAATTTTTTTTAATTGTTAAAGGTTTATCAAAAACTTTTGCAGCTACAATTGGGATGTAAAAAATAAAAATAAAAAATATATATTAATTTATTATAGTTCTTTGTTGAAGAAAAGAGCCTGAAAATTTTTTGTTTTGGCAACATTTTCTCAACACAGTGTCTATTATGTGTAAGCGATTTATTTTGAAAGTAACTTCAACAAAAATTGTTTAAAAATATTAAAAGATTATAACAATATGACTTAATGGATACCGTTTGAATCCCCCAAATATATAAATAAATTTTGTGTTATATTATTTATTTCACAAAGAGGAGGATGCCTAAATATTTAAGAATTAAAATGACTGGCACGATTTTATTGTGACACTTTAAAAATAAATGGCTCCTACATTATTTTGGCTATTAGTTCTATTCCATTACTTTTCTAATCACTTGTAAGACTGCCTTCGTATATACATATAGAGCTGTATATTGATGGTCATAAACATGGTCCTTTTAAAAATGTTTTACATCTTTTGTTTATCGTATATGGTGCTGTTTGTTCACTATTCAATGTAAGGACATGCTTGAAAACGGAATTAACAGCAAAAACATCAAAAAGGACAACAAACTAATTAACATTTTTACGACTCCCACGATTACGGACCTGTACATATATTCAATGAACTACGCACATATTCCATGTCGTTTCTTTATTCGACTTTATGTATGTATATGTGCATATTAAACATTTTTATTAAGTGCTTTTTTAATGTCACAGTGAATTTTTTATCTATTTTGCTTTTCCTTAAATTAAACTATACGGTAAGAGATTAAATTTTTTTATGCTCTAGCAAAAAAACATATTTTAACATACGAAAAATGCTGCTCGAATAGGTACTTCATTTCCGTGTATTGTAAGCATTTCGTAAGCTGCTATTCTGCGTAATAAAGTAAAGTACTCAAAACATTATGATATTTTATTTAATGTGATATTCCAATCACTTTATTATATCCTTCATTCATTTCTTAATAAAATTATGTAACATACGCCAGAAAGTTATATGAGACTGCTTTGATAAGAAACTATAGCATAAATAATAAACATTATTTTTATTAATATTCAGAGTAAAAAGTGTTTTAATTATTAGTCATATATTAATTTTAATTTTCTTGATTCTTTTATTGTTCTGAGCAAACAAAGAAACAATAAAAAATTGGAAAAATAAATAAAAGAATTTAGTGATTTTGTTATTTGATATTTAATTTCAAAAATAGTTTTTATTTGTTGTGGATTGTGCTAGTCTGTTCCCATACATGCATTTCATTGATGCTTATGCCAAATCATCAGCACACCTTAAGTCATATTCTTAGTTTGAAACTGATCAACCATATGATTTCCAAATATTAATAAGAGCAAAGTTAATCTTTATAATCTTTATAAATTTAAAAAGCTATCGTCTTTCTTCAGGTGCGGTCACATCTGACAAACATTTGCCGAAAAAAACGTGGCGAACAGACAAGCACTTAGCACACTCTTTAATTCCAATATTTTTTAATTATGGGTTCGCATTTATTTTAAATAATATAAAAATAGCATTTTGCAGCATAATTGACTTCATTTTGTGATATAAAAACCAAGTTAAATCACACTAACCCCAAGCGAAAGTAGTGGTTACATTTTTTTGGGCAAATGTTTGTCAGATGTGACCGTACCTTTAGACTTTTTATGATTTCTCAATTCCCCTAAAAAAAATTTTTTGAAAAACCAACAGCAAATTTTGTAAACGTTTTTCGTTATACCGCTTATTTATTTACAAGTAGGTCTTTAATATATATAAAAAATTATTTATTTTAAATTAATTCGACGTTTTTATTTAAGGTACGAGCTAAAAATCAAGATTATAATAAAATAAAAAATAGAAAAAAGTTTGAAGTTGTTTCTTTCAACGTTTCGCCCCAAATTTTGTGAAGTATCTTCAATAAATAAATTAATATTTATGTTAGAAAAATTATTTGTAAACACAAAAATAATTACGTTTCTAATTTTTAAATATATTTTATTTTTACTTTAGTCAACTTGTCGCTCTCTTGAATATTTTTAAATTTTATAATTTATGGAGTTTATGATTGAAGTGAATTTCGCATTTTTCTGGAAAGCGTCTTATATAATTCAGCAATTTTTAATTTTTTATAAAACTGAAATTCGTTCAATTTAATTTTGCATGTCCAAGTACTTCTGGAACTTTTGAGAAAAGTTCCACAGTGCAGTATAACGACTTTTGTTCTCTTGTCCATCAATAGACATAATAAAAATCACGTTTACCTTTAACATTTTGCTCCTATTTTATCAAACCAAACAAAACATTTTTTTAAACCTTTTCTCTTTTGTTTTATTGTGTGTATATCTTTTTATTTCATTACAGTTTTACCCAAATTTGATCCATTTATCAGTGGTCTACAGCACACCTACAGATACGGTGATTCCATTATCTTAAATTGTAGTTCAGAGTGGTCAAATCCTCCGGCGACACTTTCATGGTACATCAACAATAAAACGGTACGTTTGGTAACCTGCTTTTTTATCTTTTTATAAATACAAAATATACTTTGCATTTGGTATAATAAATTAGTTGCTTTCACCTTTTCATAATAGAAATACTCTATTGTTATTGCATGCATACATTCAAATTTAGAATCATTAGAATGCAGTACCTTAAAAGTATTTTTTGTTTGTTGGTTGGTAAAACGGGAAATCCAGAGAAAAGACGCATATTCATGGGAATATGATAAATGAGAAATTATAGCGATACATTATTACATAAACATATGCAAATAAACTTTAAAGAAAGTGAAAATTTCCATCATAGCGAAATCGATTTTGATGCATACAAAATTATTTGAGATCAATAGAATTTTCAATAATTTTTATGTTATTTTTTTATGTTGTAGCATTTCATTGAACACGAAAAACTGGAAATCTTTTAAGGAAAAAAGTCTCCAAAAATTTGTTTTTATTGAAAAATGGATGACAGATATCGTTTAATTCACATTATCAGAACGAGATGCAACGCAATAGTACAGTTAAAGTATTTTCATCCATTTTTATTGCATTATGTACTCACTTAACTCTTTCGTGCATTTTAACAGTGTTTCACTTAAAAAAGCATACAAAATACTACACATTGACTTAGTTGCAAAAAAGCGTGCAGCCCAATTAAAAATACAAGTAGTTGGTTTTTTGGCAGAAAAATTAAATTTATCCAATAATCGAGCTTCGGAAAAATATCGAATAATTGCTTATTGAAATAAATCCCACTGTTAAAAAACCTTTGGAAATTTTTTAGAAGCCTTAAGCCTGCTTTATCAAAAATTAGATCTACAGACAGACGCAGGTTTATTATATACACGTCAAAATAATAATAATAATAATAATAATAATAATAATAATAATAATAAATAAATATATTTCAAGCTTCTGATACGACTATAGACTGATCCAAACAAGAGCACCTAAACTTTACAAAAAATCTTTTGTTCAGCGTGCACAACTCCAATTTTGTTTTCTTTCTTCTTAAGTTTACACTATGTACTCGTATTTCACAAAAAAATTACACTTTTATAGTATCCCAGCAGAAAGGAATAAAATAGATTGTTTCAAATTTAAGTAAAAAAACGCATGAGGAAACCTGCTGAACAGGGCCAATAGCTAAATTATTGCTAATAAACCTGGAAAATAACCTTAAAAATTCTTTATGCTTTCAATAAATTTTATAACATATTTTTAGTTTTGTTCTCATGAATACATATAAATAAATATACATATAATTACGTATATTTACCGCTCCAGTACGATGGCTTTATAATTAAATTCAAATTTCAATTATATGGCCAAAAAAAATTATTATTTGCAAAAATACGTTCCATAATGTTATGTGGAATCATCCAGTAAAAAAGAGTATCAAAAGAACTTTATAAAACACAGAGCTTTGGCAAGAAGTTCTTTTTTATTGTTATTCGCCAAAAAGGAAGCAAAATTACTATGTTAAAGAAAAATCTGTAACTGTGTTTTCCTCTTGAAAAATATTTATTAAAGAGAACCGTATTCAATTAAATAAATATATTTTTAATTAAAAAATTGCTTGTAATTCTGTAAAAAGCGTAGAGTTTTTAGTATCTCACGATGTATATTTGCAAAAACTATAATCGAATCATAAAGTTCTGTAAAATTAGAAAGAAATTTTAATGCACTTAATAGAAAATTTTTAAATACAAGTAGTAACTTCTTAAGAGGTTGAAAATATGCACTTATTGATAATTTAGAAGCAATAAAAATTACTGCCAGTGTTTTTTTTTCTGTGTACAGTATTTTGCAAATGTTCAAAACTAATGTGTGCGTGCAATTTTATTGTTCTTGAGCTTAAAAGATTCGTACAAAAATCTGCTTGAAATAAATTAACATTTAAAAACTTACAACTTAAAAGTTTTAGACCCTTGGTTGTCGAAAAGCAAAGAACATAATCGAAAATCACAAAGCCTCTGCTATGAAATTTGTTTTGTGAAAGTTTGATAAGTAGCTTAGAAGCTTTATAAATATTCACTATACCATCCCATCTTTTATCACGTATTTACATGATGTTATGCTTTTAAATTATGATTAACCTGACTAGAAAAGTATAATTGAAAATTTTTAAAGTAAAATAATAATATTCCTCAAAAGCATGTACTGCACCTTAACTATTTTGTGTTGCAAGGATCTTTATAAGATTTTATAGTTTTATAGCCCATGACAAATGAAAAATCATCGGAGTCAGTAGTTGTGCATTTTTTTTTTCGTTGCAAAATTTAAAAAATGACAATTTTTTTTGTTGGTGTAATAATGTTGTACATTTGCCCATTTGACTAGTTGGTGTTTGTGTAGAAAACCAATTTAAGCAATCATTGCGTGATTTTCGAAAGTTTAGTATCTCTGTTTTATAGTTTTTCTAACCAGCTGGCATCTGTGATTTATTGCACCATGTGCATTTTATATTTTGTTGGCTGCAGGGACACTTTCTATAAAATGCGTGTTGTTGCCATTTATATGGTTATGTTTTGGTGTTTAAAATTGACATTTTTGTTTGATTAAAACTGCAATTGGGAAATGACTTTTCTTCTACGCATTTATATATATATATATATATATATATATTCCTTTTATAGGTAAAAAACAGATAAAAATCACAACATTCAGTTTAAAAATCAATTTGACTGCTAACCACAAGGAACTGTTAATAAAAATTTAATTTTTACTAAATGTTCATTAAAAAAATAAATGAAAGGAAAGCAACAAAAAAAACAATCATAAATCTTAACGGGAATATAAATCGTACAAAAAACATTTTAAGATGGAAAATAAATTATATACTTTTTTTACAAAAACCAAATATTTTCGGGTAATTTCCAGAGAACTAAAACTGTCACGGTCTTAATAAATATTGTTACATTTTTTTAATTTCTTAAGTCATTTGTAATTCAAATTATTTTGGTACGAATTTGACCCGATGCATTTTAAACACAAGACCACATACTTTTTTATCTCTAAAGATATTTGGAAAATTTTCTTTTTTTACTTAACAAGTATTATCACACAATTTTAGTATACTTTTAGTTATGTAAGCCTGCATCCTTTTCTAAAAGGAATTTAGCCAAAAAAAAATCCAACAATGACAATGACTTGCTGTTCAAAAATAAAAACTGTAAATAATTTCCATACGGTGTCCACAATTGTAAATTAAAAAGTTTTAGGTTCTATTAAAAAAAAAGTCATGAAAACCAAATATATTTCAATACCATATTTTTTGCTGACTTTACGTTTGAGCGAATATTAATTTCATCACACACTCTAGTAATATACATATAAATTTATATCTATATCTCTAATAGGCTTCCATGACAACGGTGCAACCGCAATTCAATGAAATTTCACGCAGCTCAGATGGTTTCGTTTTGTCGGCCAGCAATTTGCAATTACGCATCTACGTGGATGATCAGCGTTTCATTAGTAAGAGTGAGGTTTTGGAATTGAAATGTGTAGCCGACATAATGAGTATTAGTAGTGTGCGTCGCGAGACAAGGGTACGTGCAACAATACTATCACTGGCGGATACCAGCAATAAACAACGACTACTGGGGGGTAGTAGTAGTGCAAGCACTATTAACAGAATCCAACGACCACAATTCGTTATTAAATGTAAGTGTTCCATATATTCTACTTTAGCTTACAACACAAATTTATATTATTATTAACCCATGTTCTTCTTTCTCTCTTAATGTTGTTGCTGAAATGCTGCGCTCATTAACACATACCTGAAATGCAATAAAATCAGTGAGTTGTAATGTGTGGCGTTTAATTTATTTTCTAATGGTGACGACTCTGACGTACTTGTGGCATAAAGTTTGCTGTTACTCGTGTTACATGTTTGTGGAAAATAACAACAACACAAGAAGCCGAAGTTAGCTATTTATCTAATTTTTCACATTTTTCTTGATTCGAGTTAATTAAAGTTTAATTTAGGTTGGGTTTCATTGAGTTCCAATGATTTATTAAAGTTAGAATACATATTTAAGTTATCACTTAAGAAGGGATTAGTTGTGTAAGTAAATATGTTTGATTTATATTTGTTATATGCATACAAATACACGCTCATACAAACTATATAAATATGAATTTATTTCTTTATAAATATCTACCACTAGCAGTATTTGTGTGCTGAAGGGAATGGATGATTATAATGATTGTATCCATATTGATACATCAACAGTTGATATGTATGTCTGTTTAAGTTAAGGGGAATTAGTTAACGAAAGTCAACGTCATTGAAATAATAATACTAATAATAATAAACGATTAAGGAGAAAAAGTTCTAAGTTTATAAGTCAAATGCTTTTATTTTTTATTCCTTTTGGCAGTTCTTCCATTTGGTAAGTACTCGTATATGTATTAACTATTCGTTTAATGTATTTTGTATAAAAAAACTATCGCATAAGAAACTAGTAAAAGTTTAATAATATTTTAATATACATCTATGGGCTTATACAGCATACGTCTATGGTTTTCATAAATAAACACGTATGTCCATTTTCAAAGTGTAGTGAATATGTTCAGGGGTATACTTCCCCGTATATAAGACTACATATTATTAAAGTAAACGGTATTTATTGCAATCTGAATATTTCTACATATGTATATAACTACTGTAAATAAGCAATGTAAGATTAAGAAATTTGAACAGATCGATAAAGAGAAAACATCTTATCACAAATTTTCAAAGATCGCTAGCTCTCAAAAGCGTTTGGCAGACTACTCGAAATTGTCTTTTACCAATAAAGTAACCTAACATAACAACAAACACGAATATTTTTACTACATAAAAAAGGGTGTATAGACAATAAATGTTATTTTCGACGTAGAGCAATATTTTATGTACTGTAATAGACAGTCCCTCTTATTTAGTGTTTGGAAATTCCCCGACTTTTTCATTTCCCAAGAACCGGGAAAAAATTTATTTGCCGTGAAATTTTTATTATCAATATTAATCATTAAAAAACATTCAAATTTAACAAAAATCCTTGTTTAAAACAATTTTATTAAAAAATAAACAAAATGTGTATTCCGAATTCAGCTTGTGTTATAAATATATAAAACACAAAAAAAAAACAATTAAAAATTAAAACAAAAATAGATATCTTCATTACAAAACTTAAACAAAAAAAATAACATATTGTTTTTAAAACCACTAAAGCGTTGAGTAAGTCACTGGACATTCCATTTCTCCACTTCGTTTTAAAGTGACCAGCAATCGAAAAACCCCTTTCACTTTCCACTGAAGTTGGTTTTATAGTTAAAAGAGCATTATACAGGTTTTCAATATTCCTTGTTCTATTATTGATTACTTCATACCTATTTAACTCTTTTTTAAAGTATTGTATATTATAAATTTTCTGATAATTTGGCTTTGCCTTCGTATTAGTATCATCAGCTTGAATTTTTGTGATATCACCATCACTACTAAATTCTTCATTATCTGAAGAACAGCTCATAAAATGTCGTTTATATTTATATGCTGCATATATTTTTATATAACTTTTTGATATAGTCGAATAAAAATATAATTCTTTGTTTTCAAATTATTTATTAAACAAGTCTTTTTTTTTTGTTACGTCTTTCTTGTACTTTTGCTATTATAGTTTCTTTAACTTTTCTGGACAATTAATCAAAAATCTAAAAAGTTTTAAACAAATACTTACTTCCAAAATTTTTAATTTGATTTGAAGTCGCTTTATTTTATGTTTTTCGTCAATTTTATTCAGAATTTGGATTGTTTGGAAAAATAAAAAAAAAATCCCGGGATATCCCGCACCCCAAACACTATTCTTATTCCATAACTTTTGGCCAACGTCATATCAAGAATAGTAAGAGGATGTTATTAGCAATAAAAAGTTTCCGACAGACGGTAGGCAGGAGTTCCCTTGATGTGACGTCGAAAAATAGTTACAGAATAAGGGTGAGTGTAAGTTCTCAGGGATTGTGTATTAATGTTGCCGCTTTAACAAAAACCTATACTGAACTAAAAATTAAAAAATAAGTAGACAAAAAGTATTAATTATATAGATTAATATTTTATGAACCATAATAGACACCAAATCTGCTCGGAAGTTGCATATTAATATTGCCGCTTTAACAAAAAATTAATAAAAAATTAAAGTGTGTTTAGACTAATAGTGATATTTTTATAGAGCTGCATCTTGTAAACCATAAAGGAGGTTCGAAACTGTCAGAGGATGTGCAATGACGCTTTATTAACAAATAATAAGCTTAGAGTTCAGTCAAAAACTAAAGCGTGCCATACCCAAATATGAGCAGAGTCCTGCGAGCACGAGTTACACTCACTTTTAGGAACATGTGATAATTTTAAGAAATCAAATAAAACGAAGAAACCCCCAACTGAAAAATATCCAACTTATTATTTATCTTTTTCTTAAGGAATATGAGACTAGATATATAATTTTATAAATAAAATAAATATATTTCGAAATCATTAATGCACAAATTATTATCAAATCCTACATTTCCTCAGATATTTTAATTTCATACCAGGAATTAAAAATTTTTAGGATTAATGAAGATGGCCCGATCGAAAACCGTGTTTTTATACATTGAATTCACTTCAATTTTAGTAAGAAAATGTTGTATTTACTATTTTGGAAATACCGAAATTAGATATGATATTTCAGAATAGAAAAAATTCAACGTGCGTCTCGTAGCGTGCGTCACAAAGGGTTCACGTCTTTTGATAAAAAAATACAAAATTTTTTTGGCTGCAAATAAGTTATTTTAGAATTCTCGTTTATTCATCTTTCTTTCAGGAACTAAATTTTTTCGTGCTTTATTATGCAAAATTCGCTAAAAATTACGAAAGCACACTTTAACTTTCAAAGTTGCTTCTTTTTTTTTGTAGCGCGCATCGCAAAATTGTGATCAATTATTTCGCAACAAGTACCTGGTAAAAAGTATTTTTTATGCTATTCGAAAGAGCACTTATACCGCACTAAGCACCATGATGTATAAGTTGAATGTACCTCTTTTGAAAGACTAACAAATTTTTATATATTTATGTGAAAACGAGTACGAATGTAGCGTTCATCACCCTTCACCCATTTGCGGTTCTTCATGAAAACAGCTCACGATAGATAATGAGACGAGAACTATGTTTGCTTTGCTTTAATAAATTGCTTGTTATTTCCGTAATTAAAATTTGACCATTTAATAAAGCACAAAATGAACGCAGAAATATGTAAAATATTTAAACTTATACGAAAACTATACCATCAAAACCAGGTTGCAGTTTCCTGTTATACATATCAGTGGCAGTAAATTAAAAAAGAATGTGTTTTATAAAACTTTTATAAAATTCTAGGTCACTCTGTTGCATACACGATGACCTACAGAATGTCACGGGAATGAGCAACTCTTCCGCTTCAAACAAATATTTACTGAGCCATCCACATTTGTAAATAATTTATCTTCATTTTATATATTGATACAGGGAGGCGCAAAATTAACGTTCTGGTGTAAATATTTTATAACTTATTTGTTTAAAATTAGTTTGCTTGTTTTTTATTCTTTTTTGATTTATGCAAAAAAGACTTAAGAGATTTGTGTATTGTACACAATAAACCAAATTCATAAAATTTCTTTTTTATATAATTTTATTTAATTTTTCCTGATGCAGAGTTCTAATCATCGACATTTTAATGTGCATTGTGGATCGTTAGTTTCCAAAAAAAATCTGCTGGCTGCCACTTTTCGTCAACATGGTTCTCTAAGGAGTCTCCCTGTCGCCGAAAGACTATGTGCGATGCAAAACACCGTAAATATTTAACGTTTAAGCGAGACTGTAAAAATCAATGAATCAAGAAATCAAAGTACATTTGTGTATGGAAAGCAAGCTGAAATGTAAAACTTTGTTAGCCCGAGGAAGCTCTTCTTCAAATAATTTCAATCCCAAACTCAAAAACTCTACTTGTCTGAATATCTTTACAGTCCATTTAAAATATTGGTCAAATCGATGCAACCGTTTAGAAGTTATTTAGTTAATTTCAGTTTTGTGCCAAAAATCTCTTACACTTTTTACAACAAACATTAATTTGTATTCTATGATGACGTAGATGGGCAGCAGAAATTTCTTTGTACGGCTGAGTGCGCAATCCTATTTTCTTGCTTAATGTTGGAAATAAAGAACTATAAATCAGAAGACTAACTGCACAACTTATTCACTGCTCCATCTTCAATTTCTGTACTGTTGCATTTCACATATTCCAAATATTCTTTTTGCAAATCTTAAACAAATGAAAAAAAATTAAATAAAAAAGCTATAAAGCATTTACATTATGCCTTTAATTTTCCACCATCATGTACAAAATGTTATTTGTTAGATGATTGCATAAGAATTTTGCAAAAGTAGTGGCTATTTTGGCAAATATGTTTAAATATTATTTTCATTAACAACGATTTTGCATAAATTTAATTCAAATCCAAGCCACTTCCTATTTAAGTTTTCAACTCAATAAAACTTTTAAAGAGACAAGCATATAAAAACATACTGCATTCATAATTTACCTGCAGTAAAAATAGATTTAGGAAATTGTATAAAAACAGCTTATATAAGAAATAGGAAGGCACCGATGACACTTAAAAGGCTGGCGCCCAATTTGTATAACTACTTTATATTTTTTACACTGAAAGCCTTTTAAAATAAAATAAAATTTAATTAAAACAAAATAAAATAAATAAAAACGAAATAGAATAAAACGGCAAACAAGAAGATATTAAAATGTAATTTAAAAAAAGAACAACAAATCAAAGCCAAACTAACCAAAAGCCATCTATCTACACATTCACACTTCTATATCTATGAAATAGACAGACATTCAAACGAAAAAGGAAAAAAGGAAAAAAATAAAATCGAGGCTTATCTCGCTTTGTGACAAAGAACCCAATTGCTGTCATTGTCAAAATAAAAATCTGACGCTACATCTGCAGCTGCAAAATCTTTATGATGATTTTCGACAGAAGATAAAAAAAGAGACAAATAAACACAAATACCAAAAACCAAGACGACAACTACTGGCTTAAGTTTCGAGCAAATTTCCCTTTAGCCGGCAAATAAAAATGAAAATGTCAGTTTGACAAAGTGCGCGTACTCACAATAAAAATCACTGCAAGAAAACAACAACATTAAATCTCATATCTTTGCAGTCAAGGCTTCAATGTTTTGTAGGAGTCAAAAGACAAGACAATCAAACATATGACTCAAGGGTGAAATATGTTAGATATGTGTTCAAAGTGTAGAGAACAAAATATGTTATTTTTTTCTTTTTTGTTATTTGAAAAGTACAAAAACTAGACAAAAATACAAAAAAAAAACGCTGTACTGCGGCAGAGATGTTATCTTCAACATAATCCAGTTTTAAAGGAAACTGAAAAGTAGAGATGATGCAGTTTTAAAAATTACGCCTTTTTTGATTTGAGTATTTATATTCTTTTGCACTGTGATGTGGAATTAGATTAAATCTACTGTAGTATTTAATATTAAATTGAAATGAACAAAAAATTAACTTAAATCGCATGAAAAAGATAACAGAAATTTTTTTATAATCTGACGTACGGGGAAGAAATTAAAAAAACCAATATTTCTAATTTTTTTTTGTATATATAAATTTAACAAATTTATAAACGTTTCGGATATAACACTGTTCCGCTCTGCTAGTGTAATTAGCTTTTCCTTATTGGTTTCTTAACCCATTCGCGGAGAAGATGGCAAATGCCGTCAAGTTGAGTGCAAAATGTTGGGACAGGATGGCATTTACCGTCACCTGCTTTTTTTAAGCGCCGTCAAAACGGGACTTCCCGTCGTGTCCTGCCTCATCGAATTGAAATTCTGGCTGGGACATGACGGGAATAGCCGTAATATTAAATTATATAAAAATTCATGTTGTATAACTTTATTTTTAATTCCAATAATTTTGCTGTAATTCCGGATTACTTATCTTCAGTATATCGGAAGGTACAGCCTATGCCCCCGAATGGACAAAGTGAAAATAAACTGTCCGCGAATGGGTTAATAATGAAAATTAAAAAAACAATAACAAAAAATAATAATAATAATAATAAAACTTACAAAATGTAGTCCTCAAACTCAAGCCAGATTAAAAAATTTCAAAAATAATTCTTTCGTGTGTTCGAATTTATAAATTGTTTTAATGATTAAAAAAAATTAACATTTTATTTTGTTTGATTCAGTAAATGTTATTGTTTGTTCTCATTGTTATTTAGCAAAAGTATAAATTTTTTAAAATTTATAAAAAAAAACAAGTGTGTGTGTGTGTGTGTAGTTTAGGAATCCACAGAAATAGATCATCTATTTTATCAAAAACAAAAACTAATTTGAGTTTTTAACTCTTGTTTTTAATATCAATGTTCGGAAATTACCTTCTCAATCGACCCGAAGTTTTTTCTGTTTCGTTATTTCTTTGAATTTATAAATTTCAAAATTATTAAGCTGCACAAAGGTGCCGCAACACATTATCTTGATGGCGGATTACTTCTATCAAAAAACTGTCAATTGAACTACTTCAATAATATTATTCATGATTTTCTTCCGTAAGATTTATGAAAGTGTAGTTACGTGTTGTGCATTTCGCCCAACGATATATTAATTATTTTTTTATTAAAACCAACGCTAAACTTTTAATTTTATTCACAATAAGTGACATTACATCACAATAGAAACACACGTAATTGCGTGAGTTTCTTGGCATTGAGTTATTAACAGAGTTTCAAAATTAAGATTATATCTCACAACAAACAAAAGTCTAAGTCGCTTTTTAATCCAAACTGATTATTATTTTGGCTAATGTTAGTAGCATTTTTAGTCAGAAAGAATTGGACATGAGACAATATTCCAAAGGAACAAGGTACAATTTAATACTAAATAATTTCAACTTACACGGCAAAGCAGAGACAACATCGTTTTTCGGGAGCCGCTGCACTCCCATCATCAGTATTCATGTGTGTTTCCATGTATCCGTCACTGTTTAGGTGGCTCGGTTGAATGTGATTTTAAATTTGTATTTATACAAATAATGACTCGAAAAAGCATACGAGAGTTATTTGTATTGTGGAAGGTATTATTAGTTGTTTTTACAGCAAACACAAATTCACCACTATCAAATTTTAACATCACTAATTAACAATAAATTAACCCATTGTTACACCTTGGTTTTATCTCATGTACCATTTTCCTTCTAAGTACCCAAGTGCTTCTTTTTGCGGAGCTCTTTGCCAATATCTCTAACATGGTTCGATTTTCGAAAAAGAACGAAAGCTTAGCACACACACGCACACACACATTTTCCTTAGAAGTAATTCTCAAAGGATGCAATAGAAGCAATTGTTTTCCAATTAAAAACTTTCAACAGAACACAATAATTAAGAAAACATTTTTGTTTTTTTAAGTATTCCAAACCCCTCCAGTAATACACATTCCAAACCAGTGTCACAGAAATGAGAAGAGAAAGAATTTGGTGGCCTTAAGACTTTCAAATGTTTGAGGTGTGAGGCAACACTATTTTCTTTGGCGTGCTTAAAAGCTGTTGGTTTCGCTTTAGTATTACGAATACAATGTGGAATTGTAAATATGATGATGATCAGAGAATAACAAAAGCAAAAGAAAAATAGAAGCGGCAAAAATAACACATAGAACAAATAACAAATCGTTTGTTGATGTTAAAGAAAGTGGTTTGTCGATTTAGTTGCTACCACCAGGCTTAAAGCCTGTTGTTGCCGCTGACATCGTCTAAAGGAAGTGGCAATAGCTGATGGCGCCATTGGATCATCTACAATCTATTTCGCTCGTTGTTGTCATGTTATTTAAATGTCTTTTTTTTTATATTTATAATGCTCTGATTTTTTTTATACATACTTACATATTTATTTATATTTTTTGTGTCTTTAACAAATTTTCTCATTTTAATGTTTTGTTTTATACACAGTTTTGCTTTGTGTTTTGTTGTTTTTGTTAATGTGGTAACGGTAATAAAATATTTACGTATACATATATTCTCATAGGAAACACAAGTCCTTTAACCGTTAAAATTCCCTCGAGTTAAACGAAAGAAGAAAAGAGCAGTTAGAAGAAGATGAAATGGGGATGTCTTTGATTAATCAAAAGAACGTTTTCAGCATGTTTATTAAGCTTGAATTAATGTCGAAATAATGGACATAAATTTGTTAAAATATTTTATATCTCAATCTGATTTAGCGCAAATACGTACATATAATGTCTACACAAACACACAATATGATAAACTAATATTGCAAGTCCATAACAACGAACAGACATTTGAAAAATGTTTGAAAAAAAAAAACAATAACAGACTGAAAGGCCAAAAACGAAATATAACAATAAAATCAGTAGGAAAACGAGTAATTGGACAAACAGTTATTTAAATTAAATGACAAATATCTCGATTTTTCATAGTCATAAATAAATGCCAGAATACATCGAGCGAGGGAAAAAATGAAAAATAAACAAAATTACACAAGACGATTACAAATGGCGTTAAATAAATATGGATAGCAGCATATTTTTGTGATTTAAAGAGGATTTTATATTTAATGCCAGGCGCCTTCTACAAATTTGTTTAAGATAAACAGAAAATTATGTGTTAATATTTTTGTTTGCATATAAGCTAAGTTATCTTGACCTTAACGTATGAGTGATAAGGATTAGATATTTGATATTAGGCATACGTCCTCAAGCTATATTGTATATAATATACGGTCACAACTGACTCAAACGTTCTGAAAACAAATTGTTATTTCGTTTCCTACAAATTTGACATAAAAATAGAATCCTTAAATTTTTTTTCACACCTCGAGATCGAAGATATCACTTTTTCCTTCTTTTGGAAAACGTCAAAGGATTTTAATATATACAAACCTGCTAACCTGCGTTGAAATTAGCTTCGACTTATCTGCTTAGTTGCAACTAACAAATTATTTTCAGCTGAAACTGAAGTTAAATGGAAACTCACGCCACCTAAAACAAGCAAATGATAATAAAAATAAAATAAAAAGGAATAAATACAATTAAGCCTTTAATTTAGTATATCTATTATTCTAACCCCATTTTCTTTTCTAAAAAAAAATTTACATTTTTTTAACTTTTAATAAATTGCTATTCAAACTTTTCTTAAGACAAAAATTTTACCTCGTAAGTGAGACACAAGAACTTCTAATAAACTCAGTATTTAAAAAAAATCATTATATTGCAAATTTTCAATAAAAAGGGTAAAAATGTTGCACTTTTTTAGAAAAGAAAACGCCATAAATATGCCTGGATATCTTATGTATTTCAAAAAGTTTTTTTTATTATAGATAAATAAATAAAAATATTTTTGAAATTATGTTATTGAAGTAATAAAAAGGTCTTAGATGTTCAACTGCAAAGTAATTAATTTGAAATGATTAAAGACGAGTTTTATGCATGATGCAGATTTGATTGGCATCATTATTGATACAATTTTACAAAATTGTCAAACAAGCAAGAAAGAAACCAGAAGTGTGATTTTTTGCAATTTTGTATAGATAAACAGCCTAAATCTTTCATAAATTATGAAAAATAAGCACACAACCACTCACAGGTTTCCAATTTCTAACTAAATCAAAAATTTATTAAAAACTGTCAAGAAGTCGACTATGAATAAAAGCTAAACTTGAAGTAACTGATTTCAAATTAATATGACGCCTTAGAATATGAACCTTAGAGTTTTCACTAGCATGTCAGCTGAATGTAATGACCATATATATTTCATTGTTAATAATCCTTGTAGGATGTGGAACAAAAAAACTATCATAATTTGTTTCCATAGGAAATATTCCAGAGTTATAGCCGCCCGACATTTTAGCAGATGTCATGACTCAACCTGTAACTACTTGACAGATGACTTGTAAAAAGAACGCCATTACTAAAAATGGACCGATATACGCTTCAACAGCGCATTGAAGCTATTAAGGTTTACTACCAAAATTATGAAAATTTTGAATTCACAGTTCGAAAATCTGACGCAATTTTGGATCATCGTGAAGCAACTTCTCGGCCAGCAATTGTGCAACTAATGGACAAATTTCAGCTGTTTGGACAAGTTAGTTTTGTGAAGAATTGATCTTGTGCACATCGCTCAAGAACACCTGATATTAGTGCAGTTGTAGGCCATACTGTTGACGGAAACAGAGGTTTATTCATTTCTGATCGATCTTTGGGAAATTGTATGGCCGGCATTTAAAGATATTAACGTAGACGATGTATATTTTCAATAAGATTGATTTCTCGAAGAAACGATCGCCAAGATCTCGTGTTTTAATATATTTACACTTTTTATTAGGGTCTACCCAAAAGATATGGTCTATTTTAATAAGCAATTGCGGATCTCAATAATAGTATTCGTAAAGTTATCGTGGGTATATAACCGCATTGAAGCTATTAAAATTCACTTTGGTAGAGATTAAAACTCTGCTGTGCAACTTGTCGATTGCAAAACTGGTAGAAAAAATTATCTATGGAGACAAGTTAGTGATGTGATGAATCGAACTCGTGCACGTCGCTCACGAACAGCTGTGAATATTGCTGTCGCAGTCTATAGTGTTGAGGAAAGCCCTGGCTTATCCATTTCTCGTCGATATTTGGAATCGTGCATTCCACCAACGATATTACACTGTATTTTGCATAAAAACTTAAAGCTTAAGACTTTTCAAGTTTATTTAATACGATAACCCAAGACATCATCGCTCTTTTGTGTGAAAAGTTTCCTGATCGGGTGATTTCTCGAAAAGGCGATCACAATTGGCCACCGAAATGTTGTGTTTCAACACCTTCAGACTTCATTCTTTGTGGTTATGGGAAAGGTAAGGGGTATGCCAATAGCACACAATCGATTCAAGAACTCATAGATTGAACTATTATTATCCTCTTTACAATTAAATAAACAACCGTTGATTTCGATTGAAAATACTCGTTTTTACATCGAAATGAATCCTCTTATTGAAACACTATACTTAAATGACTAAAGCAATACAAAAATATCTATCTTTTTAATGCGCTTAACAAATAGTTATTTAAGTATTTCTTAAGGTAAAAAGAAATATTTAAAGACTATAACTTGAGTTCAAGTTGTTGCGCTTGCAATACAGCCTTACAAATTTAATAGACTTCTCTTCCAAATGCGTTTTTAATCCCCCGTTAGAAGTAGCGAAAAAGGAAGGCTTCTTTCGCTACGATTGATATTTAAGATTATTTAATCATGAGACTGAGTATTAACATTTTAAATTCACTCATATCTTTAAAAGATTTAGATTTCACCTGTCATGGTCTGACTTAAATTGGGCACTCATAAAGTCGCTCTGATTTATTTTTAATGACACATTTAATAGCGTGTGAGCGAGCACTGCTGAATGTGTTAAGAAGAAAATGTGTATGTATATCTGACGGTGTAAGCCATATCCTATTAAAATCTAAGGGAAACCAATTGAAAACAATATTAAAAAGATATAAAAACAAATCCAAATACTTAAAAATCTGTCAAATTAACTCATAAAATATCTAATTTCTCAAGTGAAATGAGAAATTCGAAAATTTTGTGTTATAGAATTCGTTAGATAAAATAATATTATACAATAATGAAGAAATGGCGCAAACAATTATTTATACAAACAAATACCTACATACTTATGTAAGTATGTTCATACATATTTATTTTCATATTATTTTTTCCTCTTAAAATGTCATTTTAAACAGACATTTAGAAAGACTATTTGTCGCTTGTTATAGAAGAAGAAATAACAAACAAACAAGCAAACAAACAAAAAGTTAAGTAAAAGTATTAAAAATTCAAAAAAAACAGAAACCGTAAAAAGAATCTAAATGCGTTGTGACAGCAATAAACGCATTAAAACCCATCTAAAGCATAAAAACATCAAAAAACATAAACTGCAGAAAACTATAAAAAGAAAAAATACGAAATGAGCAGCAAAAGAAATTAATCTTAAAATGCTTTAGCACTTTTCTTTCAGAAAGAACAAAAATAATAATAAAATAGACACACAAACATTCAAAAAAGCTGACAGAAAAATAGTAAATGACATAAAACGATTTTTTTCTATTTGCTTGTTGCGAATTTGAAAAAAAAATTGAAAGATGAAAAGAAAATATTATATATGTACCTACATGTATGTTTTCTTTTAAAAATGAGACACAATTATTATGTTTATTAAACTGATAAGAGTGAGAATATTGTTATGTTTAAAGGCATCAGAGTGGGCAAACACTTAAAGAAATAATGGCAAGTATTATTTTTTGGACATTCGGCAACAGACAGGCAATTCAGTAAGAGAATTATCTTAAGGATCCTGGATTTTTTTATGTTATTCCAAGTTCAGGAAAATAAAGTCACAAAAAATTAAAAATT
Source organism: Gymnocheta viridis (assembly GCA_956483585.1). Lineage (NCBI taxonomy): Eukaryota > Metazoa > Arthropoda > Insecta > Diptera > Tachinidae > Gymnocheta > Gymnocheta viridis. Next base: position 123,192,277 of record OY101440.1, read on the forward strand.
ATAATGTGGTTTTTAATCCAAATATATATAAAACGGTTCTATACTCCTTGCAGGAGTAAAAGAAATAAATATATAATATCAAAGTTATAACAAGAAGTAAATAAGTATGTAGAATATTAAATTTTGGGAAAACGGTGCGATTATAAATTTAAATTCAATTTTATAAAATAATAAAATTTAAAAGAAAAATTTATGAAGTTATTTATTAATTAATATTTATACGTAATTGTGGAACTGTTTTAAGGTATATATTGAAATGAAATTTTTATGGCTTGAGTTCAAATCTGAGTTTTACCCATATCTTCTTTATTTACGTATAAATATTAATTATTAAAAACGAAGGCAACCGTCAAAAACCATCATGTTTAAATTGTCACAGGTGGTTGAATACTAAGAAAGTCAACTACAAGACAAAAATAAAGTAAACAAAAATGTAAAACTGCTTGATCTCAAAGCCAATCGCTTTGTAGAAAGCGAGAGAGTATGGAATATTTGGAATAATTAAAAAAATCACAGATGGAATTTCGTACTAACCGAAATTGATTTAACTTGTAAGAAATGAATAAGTTGCATTTTTGTATTCTAATTCGTTAAATAATAGATAGTTGATATTCCTAGTCACTAGTATCCACCGTCAAAAGTGGTAAAATCGAACAAAAGAATGCTGATGAGATGGTGTAGCGACCTCTAAATCAGTACTGATCCGTTCTGCTAGTCTGATGAATAAATTGTTTAAAATAAAAAGTACTCTCTTAATAAAATAATGAATTTATCCAAAAATAATTTCTTAAATTAAGAAGATATGGGCAAAACTCAGATTTGAACTCAAGCCATAAGAAAACATTTATTTTTATAATTACTGACAGAGTAAGATTCAAGATTTATATAAAATTCACGCAAAACAAGCAGCGCCTACTTTTGTTCGTCAAACCAAATTTTGGCAGCAAGTTTTCTACACCGTTTTTAAAACCGCAGATGCACCCTTCACCATAAGTCGTATTCATCCAGGTGAACTTTATAGCGCAGCTGATAACTTTTTTGTAGTTATATCCAAGGCGAACTTATAGTTGGATTTCAAAATTTATTTATTTCTTTTGTTTACATTCAAGTTGAAAATTTTCAAAAGTGAACAAATTTAATTTAATTTTAAAATTGGCCCCGAACGCGGAGACTGCTATGTCGGCCCAAAATATGATCAAAGTACCTGCTTAGTGAACATAATGCCACCGTTAACAACTTTTTCGAGGAAAAGTTACTAAATTATATGTTAAACAAGGCAAAATCGAGTATTTCAAATTATTGCAAACTTTTATACCTCAACACCAATTGTAAGTACACACTAATGTGCATGAGAAGCAAACAGTTTGTAAAGAAAATAAAAATATCTGTATGTTTATACTATTTTTTTATAAAAATTGTTCGTAGCTTTAAGACAGCTCGTTCCATAGCTGCTGAATTAAAGCAGAATAGTGGCAATACACAAAAAATTTAAAGTAAAATAACAATTAGTTTCGAAAACTTAAAAAAAATACTGTAGAAAATTTTTGAAAGTGGTAATGGCAGAATGCAGGTATCGCTTTAAAAGAATGTAATACTTAAGACAGGAATTTTATAAGAGAACAAATTGAAAATACGATTTTTTGAGGGTTACTTTTCTGCCGCAATTTCAGAAGATCATCCCAAATCTGGCAAAACTATGAAATGTTTAAAGGTTTGTATGATTTAAGAAGCTAATCAGGCACTTATACATTAAAAACGCATTTAAATTTAGGTCTTTCAGCAATTGTTAATAATTGTGGTATTTATTGGCATATTCATAAGCTTATTTTAAAGAGGCCGCCGAACAACGTGCTACCTATGTAAATTTTATCGATGAAATTGATTCAGTAAATCCTTGTGTTAATCAATCCATTAACCAGCGTTTATCCGAAGTGGGATGGTTCCCATCAAAATAATGTAGTTATAGTTTTGGTTACCACCAATAGACGTGATGATTTGGATCAGTTTTTTTTGAGATCCGGCCGTTTCGATGTTAAGTGTGTTTTGTTATCCGTATGCGTTTTAAATATATTATATCTTTTTTTAATATAATATATTATATTATGTATGTATATTTAATTTTTTCGACGCAGTCAAATGTTTTTGACAACATACTATGATTTTACAAAAGCAAAATGCTTGTGGTTTTTGTAGTGTTGCAGTTGGTGTAGTGTTAAGTTCACCTGTATGAATTCGATTTGTTTCACCATTATTTGTGTATATGTTATGCTTTAATTGCTTTGCTGTAAGTACACTTCAGTATTATTTCCATGCTTTCAAAATACTGCCAAATACTTATATTATCGAATATAACAAAAGGTTGTTCCATTCGTATTGTAGAGCAACCAGTAAAAATATATTTTGTTGTCTATAATACGGTGTGCTTCGTTAAACCGTAATTATAAGAAATACAAGCATTTTTAAAATAACGAGATTTCCATTTAACGAGGATGTAACAAAAAATTCCGAATTATGAGCGTTTATCAGCAATCGATTAGAATTAACAAAGTGTTGCACAGACCTTGTATACATGTATATATATAGTTAAAAAATCGTAAACGTGTGCCAATGTAAAAACTCTTTAAGTTTGTCATATGTGCACAAGCTTGAAAGCACCCACTCACTCCTCCGTCTTTGTTTCAAATTATGAGTGAAAATTTCATTTTCTTTTTAATAATTTCTGAAAATGTTTTCTACTTAATGTTCGCACATCCATAAAGTAAAACAAGTACATTCACATGATTGCAAACATAAAATTGTATGTAAATGGGAAATTGTTTATGTCTCAAAGGATGCGTGTGTATGTTTATGTATGCATGAGAATGTAAACAAAAAAAAATTTAACAAAGTATGTGTGCTGTTATCATTTAATAAATCAAAACAACTTTTTATTTTATGACAGTTTTAATAGGCGTTACTCTTGACATTACTTTTCGTTTTCATTCTCATATCATTCCTTTTGTTTCTGATTTTTCAAAACGAAGTGTCATTTAAGCAGAGACATATTGTGCGAACTTTGCAATTATTTATTTTTTTCTCCCCTTTTCATAATATTTTATATTATTGTTCGCTTGTTATCCTCAATTTAACCTTCCCCTAAAATGTGACAAAATATTGTGAATTAATTGGGTGTGCATTTGTATGTACGTGTTTATTTCCTTTGAGACCTTATTGGAACTTTTTTTTATTGTTTCATTTCGTATCAGGGATTGAAATATCATTTCATTACTATTATATATTTTTCTGTACTTTTTGATTGACGATATACTTTAATACTCCCACAACGTAAAAGTCCAATTTTACTCTAATTTCTTAACGAAATTTAATTTTCAACATATCCTTTTCTGATTTTATGTATTTTAATTCATAATAATCGAAAATATTTTTCGAATAATGAGTTATTTCTCTATTTATTTTTCAATTTGTGACCCCCAAAATCTTGAGTTCACATCTCAGAGCTCAGAGGGCATTTACTTTTGGTAGTTAATTGAACCAATTTTGAAGAAAAGCTCATGTAAGCCATATTAATTGAGAATTTAATTCATGTGTCCATAAGAATCATATATTTTAGAGAAACTCCCAAAACTCAAATAATTAACATTTAACTTATTTTTAAAATCAAACTTCAGTACCGTATCAAAATCTATATTTTCCAACTCTGTTTCAGATATCCATACATATTTATGATTTTGTTATGACGTTGACTGTGTTCTGTTTGAAAGAGTAAGAGTTTATTTTGTAACATTTTGACATTGGTTATGGCAAATCGGTTATTGATTTATATTTAAAATAAATATTTCTTTTTTTTTTGGATTAGAAAAATATTCACTTAAAAAATTGTTGTGAATAAAATCATTGGCAGAATATGGAAAACAAATTTATTCAAATTAACTTGCTTGATGAAATGTTTAATTCAATAGGCACAGTGATAACAATGCGATTGTACCCTTCACCATAATAACTGCACGCATAGAAAATACATGATTGAATAGGCCATAGTATGATGGAATTATATGGTTGTAGTCAATTCATAGTTTTATTAAGCCAATGGCGATATGTTAGTTATATGATTTATAGTTCAGTTACAATATTTGACCATATAATCATAATGATAAAATATTAGACATAATAAGGTCCGCACGATCGCTACACAAGTAAATAAAGTTTAATGATTCAGTCCACATTTGAATGGAAAAAATAATTATCAAAATAATTATGACAAAAATATTATAAACTAAATTTATTATTCGAGATATTCTCCTAATTTGATTTAAAAAAGTTATCTTTCTTAAGGGTTTTTAACTGGTCTTTATACATGCACTACACCATAAAACTTTTTGAAAATAATAATTATTATAACATACAGTAATTATATGATTACTTTGAGCAGAAACATAATATTTTGAGTTTTAACCATGTAATATTTCTGTCAACCCGAATTTCGGTTTTTAAAATTTTTAACAATATTCTGCTATGAATGACAAAATCATGTTTATATATTTAATTACAAATTAATATCATTTCTTCAAGATTTAGGTTAATTTTTTTTATAAAAACTTTAACAAAATTTATTTTATTGGTGCTTTTTATGGGAATCTTTCAAATTTTAGTGTTAAATTTTTTATGCGCACTTTTTTCCAAAATTAATATTTTACTTATTTAGTAAAACATTAACCATTTTCCAAGGAACAAGCTATACCCCTCAATAATCAATTGCAATTTGTTTTTAACAAAATGGTTAGTGCTTTACTAAATAAGTAAAATATTAATTTTGGGAAAAAGTGCGAATAAAAAATTTAACACTAAAATTTATTTTATTTAAGTTCTGATATTTGGCCGCTTCTTTATGTGGCTTCCTCGGGGATATTTAAAATTGCTACACTAGAAGCATATAATACTCACATACTATGAATTTATTTCAAAGCCAAACGATACTTTGCACGCAAATATAACAAACAAAAAATATTACACATACAAACAAGTAGTTTGTGATATTTACAAGATTGTGCACAATAACAGCCAATTTATACAGTAAAAACATTGAAAGTGTAAAATTTGCGGGAGCAAAATTACAAAAATAAAGGAAAAAAGCGACAACATGCACGCATCAATGCACCGCGATGAAAAAGCGTGCTTTTGCATATTGATTGAAAATTTTTATTTAAAGAGGTTCCTAAAAAATGTTCTGTTCCCTTTAGCAGGAAACATTGAGTGGAAAACACTTGCAAAGTATAAAAAGTTCAAGTATATTTAAAAATAAATTTTTCAATATTATTTTTCAAGCAATTTGATAAACATTACTTTTTATGCTGTGAACTAAAGTAAACTAATAAAGTTGAAATTATATACAGTCGAACTTCTCTGTAACGAAATTTTGTAAATTTTTCTCTATAACAAATTATTTTTGAAAACACTGAATTTTGTAAGGCATTCTTTACATTTTTTCCCCCAATAAAGAGTTTCTCTATAGCATTGTTTTCGCTATAAAGAAGTTTTTATGAAGAAACAATTATCCTTTCATAAGATACAAAGAATATTTTATTTCAATTGCTTAACCGATATAAAATGCTTTCTTTCCGCACTATAAAGAATTTATTGATGGATTGAAATGGGAAAGCTTAAAACAAGCAGAGATAAATAAAGTATTTTATTTAATGTAAATATTTTTCGAACAAATTGGTTGTTAGGTGTTTTTAGACGAAGGAAATTATTATTTGTGCTAAAGTCCGTAACACTTTTAGTCCGAAAGAATTAGACATGAGACAATATTTTAAAGGAACAAGGGAAATTTTTTAACATCAATTAACTTCAACTTACACGGCAGAACAGAAACAACGAGTATTTTTTTTAATAAATAATTGTGAGTTTTTGTATACAATTGTGTAGGTATAAGTAAATAATAATTGTCATAAAGAAACAAATGATCATATGAACAATTGCAATTCGAAAGCTTCCCTATAATGGCCCCCACCTACTACGCTATAGAGGCATTCCACTGTAACAACCCAAAGCTACGACAAAACTTTAATGAAAAAAAATTACAGAAAATTTATTTTTGAACTGAAAAATTCTAAAAGCGTGTTACACGAGCTTTGCAGAGTTAAAATACTTCGAAATATATAGAAATCAATCCAAATGACCGTTTGTGTGGATTGCGAAACCCGTTCTTTAGTCTAATGTAATATGCTATTTGACAATCTAATGGTTTATAATAACGGGTGGAGCGAAATTAGCTGTATGGTATAAATACTTTAATACTTATTGATTCCAATTTTTTTTTCTTTTGTTTAAGATTTGAAGAAAATAGACTTGGAAATTTAAGATGGAACAGTCAACAAGTTCACAGAACGTCTCCTAGTTGATGTTACCGAACCGCGTAGAAGAAAAGTGGCAACCAGCCAACATTTTTTTGCACAAATGTTAAACAAAGAAAAAACAAACATTTAAATAAATAAGTTATAAAATATTTACACTTCAACGTTAATTTTGCGCCACCCTGTAATATCAATGTGGTTTTACGGCTGATTGTGAAGCTGGAAGCTAATTATCATACACATTTCACTCGTTACTGAGGACAAGCTAAAGGAAAACTTTCTTTTATAATTTGAGAAGCCAAGAAACATTTTTGGACTAAGCATTAGTTCGAGCAACATACGATATCGTGACTTATACTTTATTTTATAGAAATATATTTTTATAAAACACTCATCTAGTCTAGTGAACGATATCGGAATTACAGCAAAACTGAAACCATCAAATAAAGCAATATTTCGTTTTTTTAATATTTTGCACTTTCTCTAAGAAATCTTTAAGGATCGAAATAAATAAATATTAAATTATTATTCACTGTTATAAGTAGTTTTTACTTCCAAATAGAGATATGAAAAATTAACAATTTTACAAATAAAATTATTTATTGCAAATATCGCATGAGAAGTGTTTTTCACCGATTCGATGAAGAAGTTTTCCTCATAAATATTTCAGTGAAAATAATTTTTAAGTATAAATTATTCAATGTTTTCATAATATCAACTAAGGCATATTTGTGGTTTCTTACGAAGTTACTAGTGTATCCAGCGGTCGACTCAATTGACCGCATTCCAGAAATCAATATTAAACATTTACGTAAATACATACGATAAAATGCAAAAACCAAAAATATTTTATAGAAACAACTTAAACTCTCCCTCTCTCATTTCTATTCAAAAACAAATTGGACAAACACTCATGCACACTTTGTTTTTTTATTTTTAAAGTTGAAGCAGATACTCGTACATGTGTGTGTAATTAGTGTGCATGTGTTAGTATCAACTTTATAAGCTTATAGCTCCCAAAATACTAATCCGATTTAAATAAAATTAAAATCATATAAATCTTTCCGAAGTCGGTTCAGTTTTACGGCTGTAAAATGGATCTAAAAAAACGTGTTTGCTTATTAATGAGATAATTAATGAAAATGTTGTTCTTCTTATGCGAACCTCTCTGCCAGAAATATTTACTCCTATTTGCAGCTGCTCTCATAGTAATTTTGAGTATTTTAATTTCATGCCGCTGCTCTTTTACTTCTTCACTGGTAAACTGTGGTTTCTTGAATACATGATTTTTTACCCAATATTTCTTAAATCTCTCGAGCGTATTTACCGTGTAAAATCAATATAAGTTATAGGAAAATACATCCTATTTTACATATTGTTCATCTCTTTTTTCCTTAGCTTTTCTAACACACCATAAATTTGTAACCATTCCTAAACTGATTTGAAATCTCGTTTGCCGTACAGAGAAAACAAAACTGAATTACAAATTTTAAAGCAATAATAAGAAAATATTTTTATTTAATTTCGATGTAAATAAATAAAATACAAATTTATTATTTCTACCTTTTTCATCTTGGTCTTAAGCTTCAATGTTTATTTACACATTTGTATAAATATTTACAACCTAAGAAACATTGTACGCCTTAAGTTTGTTATATACAAATTATTTTTATGAAGAAATGAATTGTTAGAAATTTGTTAAGATCTTAAGGAAAGGGAATTTTTAAAGAAAATTATAATTTTTGATACTTGTAGTCTTTTTTTAAGTAGAAAATATACTTTTGATTTTATATACTTTTTTCAAAGTAAATATGGCGCAAATTATCATCAGGTCAGCGTAAAATAATTGAAGTCATACATTTGATGGCAAAGTATTAATTTATTACTTTGTCATCAAAAATAATGCTACCAAAAAATAAGAGCCTCACAGAACTACAAAAAAAACTATTCCCCATATAGTGCCAATCTCCAAGTACATTTAAGAATAATGGTAGTTCAACTTTTCTATATTTTTGACCACCAAATAAATATCAAATATAATATCTCAAAACCTAATATTCATCCATATCAATTTCTAACTAAAGTTCAAGTCAGATTTCATCTGAACGATCCTGTCCAGTATGTCACACATATTTTCTACCAGCATAAAATATATATGTATATACCCATTTTAATTTTATTGATTTTGTTTTGGTATTTGTATTTCTTTTAGCCCCTTTTCTGTTTTTTTATCTTTTCGTAGTCCCATAATTTATCTCCGACCTTAAACTCATTTATTATTATTTTTATATTATATTTCTCGCTATCTTCTCTCAAATGGTGAAAACAAATCTTTGGCACTTAACGTTTTCCATTTTAATAACTTCATTTGAAGGATATAGTTGCAAAGACTGCAATCTCCATTCCAATAATTTTGGAAACTAGATTGCAAAAGATTTATTATTTAAAGATACATAAATATATTATACTGCATATTATGATATTCAGTAGAATAGATTTTTTGCAAGAGGATATAAGGTAAGTTCCCACCAAATTCATATAAGAGTTTAGCAGTTAATTTGATAAGAAATTTTTTAAGACATTTAAGAAAACAGTGTAGATTACAGCCTTTGCAACATATTCCTCATTTATTCGTTTTCAACCCAAAACAAGAACCATAAATTTTTGAATAAAAAATATATGCTCAGACACTAAAACGATTTAAAGTATTGGACATTTTTTTCTATTTGTACTCTTTCTTGTTAAGTGTAAGTCGTATCTTATTTATGGGTCTGTTTGATTGTGTTTCAATCACTTTTATGGCATTTAATGGTCATTATGTTTTGCTACGTACGAACATCGACTTATGGTCAAAATAATGTGTTTTTTTAAAGAGAAGTATGCCTACCAACCAGTCGGTGTGCTACCTTCTTTGGGAAAGGGATAGTGAGAGAGCACAGATGGTGACAGTGAGAAAGCTTAATTTTTACAACTCTGATATTACGCGTTGTGTTAGTTTTTAGATCAGTGTTGCAGCGCCTCTGATGTCAAGTAGGAGCATTAAATGTGTTAAGAGTATAGCCATGGTACAATAATAATACAGGTAGTGTCGAAGCGTTAACGGACTTTTTTTTGAGTTCGAGTCTGTCAAAATTTGATTATGTATTATGTACTAACACACACCCACACTACTAAAAAACTCACTTTAAAATTTGTTTCAAATGCAACTAAGAAAAGCAAAAAAAAACAAAATTCTTTATAGAACAGAAAATGCAAACATTTAGCCATTTTTCTTTGGTGCTTTTTTGACAGCTTCGAACCTAAAAGCTGCGTTGTTGTAGCTCCGACAATACCTGTATTATTCTACCATGAGAGTAGCCGAAAATGCAAACATTTAGCCATTTTTCTTTGGTGCTTTTTTGACAGCTTCGAACCTAAAAGCTGCGTTGTTGTAGCTCCGACAATACCTGTATTATTCTACCATGAGAGTAGCCGAAAATGCAAACATTTAGCCACTTTTCTTTCGTGCTTTTTTGACAGCTTCGAACCTAAAAGCTGCGTTGTTGTAGCTTCGACAATACCTGTATTATTCTACCATGAGAGTAGCCATTTTATTAATTATTTTACTTCGCCGGTTATTTTGCTACAATACCAACGAAGGAGGGCGCTGAGATGTCTGCTAGCATACACCAGTATCAATTGCTGCCGGTACTGGTCAGTGACCAGTGCTATGCCTTCATCACTTAAACAATCCAACAACAACAAATACAATGGGATACTAGTGCACATCTGAAAAATGCTGGTTATTATAACTTGCCTGAAACTGGGCTCGGACCCTCGTTCTTAGACATTATTTGCTTTGTAGTCAACGCACGTACTACTTCAGCCAACAGCACATGTTTCATACAACAACAAAAATTTATGAAAAGTCTAAAGTCGTATTTAAGTTCGAGTATTTTTTCTTTTGAAAACTTTTTTGGTATAATTTCATACAGTTTTCTTTATAGTCGTTATTTAAAATCAGTTTTTAAGGAAATCAATTATGGAGAAATTTTATTATTAATAAAACTTCAATATGTTTATTACACATAAGTTTTAAATGAATTTTAAGTTTTTTGGCAGACTTCAAAAAAAAGGAGAAAGTTATCAATTCGCTGGTATTTTTTTATATGTATTCCCCTAATTTTTTCTTTATTTAAATGCACTCAGTTTCAGATTGTTCCAGTTGTAAAGTGGGCAGTATCAAGCCCTTTACTTGCACATCAAATTCCCTTTACAATGCTGCATTATGTTTATACAAGTGGGCAGAGCCAGTTCCATTCAAAGTATTATATTTCAGTAACTTCCACCAAACCGAAACTTATGAAACTTTTCCGAGACATTAAGCTATCGCGCCACTTCTACAATAAAATAAACTAGTGCATCCACTGGTCGACTCAATCGCCCGCTTTCTAGAATTTAATATTAAACATTTACATAAATACAAACGATAAAATACAAAACCAAAAAAACATTCTAAATAAATAACATAAAACTCTCTTACTTAGCTTACATATAGGAAAAACTCGGTCTCATTTCTGTGCAAAAGCAAATTGAACAAACACACCAAAATCGTTTCAGTACTTTGGCCGTAAGAATGATCTAAAAAACGTGTTTGCCTGTTAATAATATAGATACTATTTTTCAACTACTTAACCGATTCTTACGAAACACTGTGTGCCCATTTGACTCTTTTGAAGTGTTGTTTTTTTTTTTTGTAAGAATTATTTATAAAACTTTTCTTACTATAGTTTTTTATTTTAAAAGACAAGATGAAAAATAGTACCAAAAAAGAGCGAATTCATGAAAAATTGCAACAACTAATGGAACAAATTTGGCAATATTTGACCCAGCTATGCACAAATTTTTATTAATTTTTATAGTGTGATGGGAACTTAACAAGGCGTGTGCATACATTCATACTACACCCTCACCCTTTAAGGAAAACAAATTTTTCATATGCGTATCCTAAAAATTATTTTTCTTTCTTATTTTATAGCTTAAGGCCCGGCCATCTTATCTCGCCCGATTCTAATTTTATATATCTATATGATTAAAATATATCTATACCTATATTAATAATTTTAAATTTTTATTGTGTACAAATTTTTCCTTATTTTTTGCATAAACTTACTGGCAGGATCACCATGTTGTAATTCTCTTTGTTTAATTACTTTACTTTGCCCTAAAAGGAAATTTTGTTCAGTTATTGCTGAGTGGCTGGAAAAGCAAATCAAATTGGCGCCCAATATCTCTGTCTTTATTTGTACGTTGGAGATACGACAAGATATCATCGTCTAGCTCATATTTAACTTCTGTGTGTATCCGGCGGAAGGTACGTCAATTCTTAGGCCATTTTCCTTTTTTTTAATAAATAACATTTATTTTTCTTTTTATCAAAAAAAATTGCTATTCAAAGTTTTCTTAAAACAACAATGCCGCGTTAGGCACAATAATTTCTAATAAACTCACTGTTTTAAAAAATCATTATATTGCAAATTTTTAATAAAAAGGACAAAAAAATTTGCCATTTATTTTTGAAAAGAAATTGCCTTTAGATTGAACAAAAAGCAAAAGGTTTGCGTGTCAGAAACAATCTGAAGTTCCAACCGAACATCCAGATTTATTAATACTCTAATTACATCAACTTAAAAATAGCTAAAATAATTAAAACGATTTAAAACTAATGTATGAGGATTCTCTAAGAAAACACTTTTGCACGAGCCGTCGCGCTGCTTATAATTTGTGCATTAGTGCAGTTGTAATGTCGGTATTCAGTGTTTGGTGTAAATGCTCTGCGAAAATGCAAATGCAAAATATCGCAGCTTTTTTTGTGAAATCCAACAACAAAATACACAGAGTTGCCATTAAATTGCACAAAAAAGCTACGTTATTTTATATTTCCTCTTTCATAAGACCATTTGTACCAAACACTGAATACCGCCAATGGAATATGGTGATATGACACCGTTTTGGTTAGCGAGTGTGATGGTAACGTGACGTGTGGGATGAGAACGTGAAAAGGCGTGTGCATACATACTACAATACCATAAATCTTGAGTATACATGTCAATTTGAATACTAGAAGAAGTGGAAGTTATCTATGGCTCATAGACCTTCAACTTCAGAGAGTGTCCAAACTAATTTGGACAGAATAAGTATGCTTTTTTTATACACTATAAGTTGCATTTCATTTTTACATAAGTATTTACAACATTGAATTTACCTACTTACCTAGTTTACTTACCTTACTTATAGCTATTGTTAATTATACCTACTTAACCTAATTTATGCCTACCTTGACTTCACTGTAATTACCCGAATGTTATGTAAAATTGCCCTCGTAATGCAGATGTCAATCGGTCAAACCGTTTGACTTCGAGTTTGTTACCGAGTTTATTAAGCTCAAGATCTGCATTGCATGAGAACAATTATATTTACTCGCCATCAGTTCTCATCGTGTAACTCCATAATTATTCCTTTTTATAACTAAATAAAACCTTTGTTAATTATTAAAGAAAATTCAATTCACTTAATTAATTCCTAAAATAAAAAAAGGAAGGAACCCCCTATAACTGGTAAGTACCCTATTACCAGTTAGATAAAAGCACGGAGAACTAATTCTCTCTTTCGTCTTTTATCCCTTAACCCCACACAATTGAAACCATTCATTGAGTGGTTAAAATTGGTAATTCCCTTTAAGGTTGGCCCTCTGCATCCGGCAATATTTATCCCCCAAATAAAAAGGGAATTTTTAAATCTGTACTTCTACCTTCTACCTACCGGAATGTAAATTTATTTATATAAACACACTTGAATTTTACAAAAATATATCTAATTACATAAATTAATAAAAACTGACAAAAAATTTTAAATATTCTACAACTCGTTTACATAAACTACATAATTCAAATTCAATAAATACAGCATCATAATTTGCGAGAAATATATCTTCAGTCTATTATTCATTTAGATTTTCTTTAATTATTTTCAAACACAACTTTACTTATTTTCACCGAAGTACAAGTATCTGTATAATCAAATTGCGAACTCCTTTAAACATTTGTATATTGGTATGGATGAATAAATGTATAAATGCATTAAATTGCAAAACTCTACATACTTACTCGTATAATACCAGACTAATGTCATTTATAATAAATTTAAAATAATCTTATCATCCAGCTCTGCATATAAAAAAGGAACAAAAACAAATAATAAAAATATTATGTATTAAGTGTATGTTGCCAAATCGCTAATGTGTGTATTTGTAAATGTCTGTTTGATTGTTGTGCATTATTATTTTTAGTTTCTTTGTTATTTCACTCCTTTTATTGTCCTCTCTCTCTCTCGTCTACATTTTCAGTTTATCTTTTGTTAGACTTAGACTACTTATTATCTTTTAACACATTTAATGTCCAAACTCATGGCCACATTTTCAAATACATTTGCACTGCCTCATTCGCACACACACTTGCATATAAATGGCATGTCATGCATACCATACATTCTCTATAAAATGTTAGATATTTTAGTGACTGCATGTGTCCGTAGTGTCCTTTGTTATATCCGGCATGTGCTGCATTGGTATCATCCATCCACACGCCATTAAATTGCTGGCGTTCTTCTTAAATACTCGTATTTTATATTTCATTCTGTTCTTTTTTTAACTTTTAGTTTAAATGCTTTTCGCAGCATCTGTAATGTTTTATTTTCATTTTATTTAAGTTGATTTTTTTTTGTAAGTTTTGTAATTTTGTTCTTTTTTCTGGGAATTAAATACATATGAACTTATGTATGTGATGTCAGCCTGTTCTATGTTTCTGCATTCATGTTCTTGTCTATGTGTTCGTGTTCATTGTCATGTATTTCCTTCGTTCTGGCTTTATTCAAATAAATTAAATTGTTAGTTATAATTTCTTTGTAAAAATAAAAAATAAATCCTTAACATGAATTTCCTTTTGAAAACTGATTATAATTCTTCGTAGGCAGATAATTAAATTGTTAGCTTAATTTTTTTTTAATTCCCTGACAAATTAAGAATTTAATAAGTTTATAGCTAAACAAATGCATAAATATATTAGAACGTGTTATTTTGAAAATAGAAAAGATATTATATAAGTCTTGAATTGATTGAAATACTATTCCAGCAAAAACTTTGATAGCAAGTTAAAAGCTAACAAATGCATTGTAATATAGTCATATCTCAAAAAGAAAAAAACTCTTTACTGAGAAAACAAAATGTACAAAATATTCTTATCAAGATATTCGTGCAAACTGAAAAAGGATACGAGGAATAATTCTGTGTTCTTAACTCAAAAATTACGTATTTTGAAATATGACTACATTGCAATCAGGAAGGCAAATGAAGTGGAAATTTTCAGGACGTCTACACTTTTCTTTTTAACTAATTCCTTTAAAAATGCGATGTCACTAAAGGAAAGTACCTAGCACCTCGTATCACTTATAACCACTTCAAAAAGTCAATACTTTCAAGTCATTGAATACACAAAATACAATTGAACTCGAACTTTTGAAGCAATTTTTGTATTTTATAACAAGGTATATTTGCACAACTATTTTATTATTTTAGTATTACTAGAGTACGACTAGTAGTCGAAATTCGACCGCCAGTTTAAACGTAGTATATATACCTATTTTAGTTACATTCATTTAAAGAGAAAAAACTACCTAATTATTTATTCCCTTCCCCAGAGAAAAAAACTATAAACGAAATAATATTGCATAGAAACACGCATATTTATAAAAAAAAAATCTTATTACTCCAAACAAAGTTTGAACAAATTTTTACTAAACTTTAAATCATAATAATTATTATTTTTTTTGTGTTTAAAATTTGAATTCCTTCACTTACCGAACAAATTTGAATTATATATATAAAATAATAAGAAACAAATCTGAAAAATAGAATAATCGATAGAATAGAAAAGGATAAAAAATGAATTCTAACACTAATTATTTAGTACTCTCCACTTAATTTCCAATCGCTAGTAAACTTCGGGTTTCCACAATAAAACAAAACCGTCTTGAGCTAGCATACATAAAACTTCACTTGTTGGGTAGATCTCAAGGCCAAAGGTTGACTTAAATAACTTTAATTAAATTCGCAACATTTATTTAAATAATATGCTCTAACCTCTACCACTTAAATTTAGATACTTACCTGAATTGTAACCTATAACAATTGTACCTACTTACCATTAAAGAACAACCTGAATACAGTTGGCATTATTATTCTACAGTCAGGTCTTGTGCAACAACTCTCATGTTGTAAGAGCTCTAATACACGTTACCCATCAAGAAAGAAATTAACCTCCTGTTTTCTTTCCCCCTTTCCCACGTTATTATAAATCGCCCACATACAGGTGGCGATAATAACGTAATCTCAATTATTGAATAATAGAAGAGATTTTTCTTATTAATTGGACAGTCGAAATCATCACTAGTTCAAATTAATACACTCATACACATATGTATGTATGTATTTAGGTACTCTTAAACTAATGTTTTAATTTGATCCAATACTTACATAAGTGAAGGCGTGTACGTGTGTATTTTTAGCATTTGTAGTGGTGTTAATTTTATGAGCCTTTTATTCCTTTAATACTAAAGCGATTCAAATAATATATAGTCGGATCACTAAGGCTCAACAATGTTTACCGTTCGGTAAAAGAATGAAGAAAATCGGTTGGCAAACAAAGCAGAAAAAGGAATCTAAAATTTGCCTTTTCCTATTTAAATATAGATTTACAGGATAAGTGTTCGAGAATTCCTCGCAATTTAATTTCAAAAGGTTTTATTTCAGCACATTCATGCATTGCATTGGTGCTTATACGAAACAGTTGGTAGACCTTAAACCATATTCTCAACTTTCAACAATAACTTTCAGAACTTAAGTGAGTACTTCAAAACTTAAAAAATTAAAAGTTTAGTAGACTTTTGAAACTTTTCAAGAATATGGTTTAAGGTCTACTGATGATTTGGTAATAAGCACCAGTTAAATGAATGTATTTTTTTGTTTGTGCGATGAAACAGTTGATGCCAACTGTACCTTATTTAATTTGGCAGTGGATATTGAGCGTAGCAGTTAAAAGATATGTTAGTAGCTCAACCTACAACAAATAAATTATTTTTACTAGTAACTAGTTAAAGAAATACTATAAAGTAATGCAAAAAGTATGTAGTATGTTTAGAAAATTCTATTGTCATTGCCAAATTTTTACTTCGATGTTTGTCAATAATACAACATTTGAGAAAATTATTGAAATGAAATCAAAATATTTCAAAAATAATAAATGTGCTTATTAAAAACTCAAATCTCGCGCGCGTAGAAAAAATTGTTTACTAAATCTACACTTGTCGTATTCAAATAATAAAATAGACATAGAATATAATAAAAAAAATAATTATAAATAATTATAAAAAAAAATTAAAGTATAAAAAATAATTATATAAAGAAGTAATTTATAGTCATTGGAGCTCAGTATCATATGTACCTAAAATTACTAAGTAAATACGGACTTTAGAAATCATGTTGACCTGTGCAATTTATTATGTTTTCCTTTACATTTTTTCTTATAAATATCTGTATGTAAACTTTAAGAAGTATGTATATGTTATATTTGTACATAACCTTTTTATTAAGTCTGCGCCTTTGACCATAATTGTCATTAGTTGCTTGTTATTTGCCTTTTCCATATAAAAAATAGTCAAAATTTTTAAAAATTGCACAGTTTACTTCTCAACTTTTTTTTTCTTACATCTTCACATTGACTGCATGGTGTCATATTTGCAACATGTCCATCACACATTTCTACTTGTACTCCAAAAATGTCATGGCTTTTTGAAAAGGGTGCTTTTTCCAAACGGTAAAGAAACCAAATATCTAACAGAATGCCCTAAATTAGAAAATTTGAAAAAAAAATTTTGAGCAATGAAATCATTAATTTTATAGTATCAAGTAGTGGATATTTTTTACAGCCAGATAACTAATGAAAATGTTATTTTGCTTCCGCAAAACCCCTCTGCCAAAAACCATAAAGCTGTAAATCCATAAAACGCGTTGTATGCGTTGTCGCATTTTATGCTTTTCATACTTTCTACACGTTCTATGCTTTTCTAAATTCAAGTTACATGCAAAGCTTTTTATGCGCCAAGTTTTTTGTTTTGATCAGCTGTAGTGTAAATATTTTTATCAAATAAAAATAACTTTTGCAAACTGGAAAGTGAAATTGAGAGTTTATAAGAATTTATTGAGTTTGTGCACATAATATTTTGTGCCTTTGTGTTTTTTATTGTTTAAAAGTTTCTGATTTTTCACAACATTAATTGGCTTCTTCTCCATTGTACTTGCTCAATAAATTTATAAAATTAATAAACATAACAGATGTGAAACTAATATATGGAAATATTAGTTTTATTAGATCACTCCAAGCCATTCGACCCTGTCGACCATACCATCCTAATTCAGAAATTGATAAGAATGATGCATTTTTTAACTTCATCTTGCAAGTTGATGCAGTCTTATCTCGCCGGCAGAGAACAATACGTAGAAGTTAACTCAACAACTGTGTCAACTTTCCTCTCTGTTATCAAGGGTGTAGCACAAGGATCGATTCTCGAGGCGAACGTCTTGCCCAGTCAGCTAATGCACTGTCGTATTAGGATGTATGCGATATATCGAAGACACACAGAAAGAATCTGTGAAAACTAGAAAACAATCCAGGATAGATATTGCGCTGCTCATATTCATCTGAAGCCAATAATACCCTCTTCATAGCTTCCAGTCGAATTTTATCGGACATTTTTACAAAATTTCTACCAATCATAAAAAACCAAAGATAAAAAAGCGATATATCTTACTTAAGCGTTATATCCTTCTTCTCCTCCCATGGATCCTCACCAGCAAATTTACAAATTTACTATCAAATAAAATATGATCTTTATATAAACAATCAATTTCGTATATTAAATAGACACTTTTTCAAGTATGTGCTTCGGGTTTTACAAGTTCCAAAAGTTTTCGGATCCCAGTTCGAGAGTTCCAGACTCTCTCCCGAGATTTTCGAAAACCAATTCCGTTTAGGTTATCTACTTACAACGCAGTTAAATTGAAGCATCTTAAGAGTCATTCTTACAAAAATTGGTAGAAATTGCGAAGAACTTTAAATAGTCAAACTGAAACAAAAAAGCAGGAGTCGACCTGGCCACAGTTTTATTGTTAATGTTCTTTCTATAAATGACATAAATCGATTTACAAAAAATATATAAAAAAGATTTTCATTTTACGTATAAAACAGAAAACTCCTCAAAACTAACTATTCCCTTTAAAAATTAAATTTTTACATATTCATACTTAAATCATTTTTCATTTTAGCCCTCAGATGGGTAAACATGGTATGTTTGTATGTGTATGTGTACAAGAACAGAAAAAAACAAACAAACTGTTACAACTGTCAGTAAAACAAGTTGTTAAGCTACCATGACAGATCTTTTCACATGTCCGAAAAGCTGGGTCAATGGAGGCTTTATTTTTATTTTTTTAATTTTTTATGTCTGCGGCCTGGCACTTAACAAACCAAATTTTATCACTTCAATTTTTATGTTTTTTTTTTATAATTTTAAATAAAGCTCTTTTCATTTCTAATTATAATTGTTGCTTCATGAAAATTTACTTAAAAAACCATTATCTACTTACCGCATTAATTTACAATTTACTTCATTATAGAAAATTGAAAAAAACGAACTGAGCTCCAGCAAAAATTAAAATCACAAATTCGAAATTGGAAAACATGTTCTTTTTTAATATATTTCCAATATATAGAAAAAATATATTTTCGATATAAAGATTTTTTGCTCTAACTCGTGTTAAATATATAAAAAATAAACAGTGCCTGAATTAAAAACTATATATTACAGTTACTATCAAAAAAAAATGAAATATCTTATGTAAAAAAGTGAAAAACAACAAGAAAAAATTAAAAAAACAACTTTGTTGTTTATTAACTACACTTTTGATAGGTTAAGTCCCCAGATAGCTTTTTATTTGTCGATACACATGTATACAGTATGAATAAATCCAAACATTTAGTAAAAAATCATACATACAAACAAAACGTCAACAACATGAAACATTTAAAATTTATTTCAGCAACTAAATCACAAACATCAACAAAAAAGGTTAAAAATATTAAATTGAAGCGAAGTTAATAAAAGCCAGTAGCAATTCACATACAAACACAAACAAATACACAGACACACACACACACATTTGCGTGTTAGTAAATAAAGCTAAACAAATAGATCGGGTTTTAGAAATATGTTTATAGAGATTTTACTTCAGTGTGTGTTATCGTACAAATATAAGCAGCAAGTTATCCGACTAGTTTCCTTAACATGTGACCACGAATTCAAAAATTACATCAAATCATAAAATTTTCATGTCCATTTAGTCAACGAATTGTACGTTCACTGTGTTAATTACAGTAAAAAATAAAATAAAATAAAATGTGACGTCGTGGAACTGGCAATAAAATAAAATGAAATAAAAAAAAATAAAAATAAAAAAATTAAACAAAATTAAACAAGGTGAAGTTAAAAAAATATAAAAAATTTGTAAAATTTGTTTTTGTTTTCCTTAAACCGGGGTCATCCATAAAATTTTCGTCGGGAAAAATTTTTCTTCATACGTAGTTTGAGGTCTCTCTTCTTGAGAGATAAATGATTTTGTTCGGACAACTCTCAACTTGAATTGATTTAATTTTAATTTCTTGTCATGATTCAATAATAGAGGTTTGTTCAATAATCCAGCTGACTTTTTGCAGTGTTGTGTTTTTAATGGTCGAAAATTATGAAGCTGTCAAAAGTTTTGTGGTGAAATAATATAACATAAACCCAAGAACAAATACAACAAATACAAATACAAAAATGGGTATTCAACTTTTTTTGACAGTTTTACGATTTTATACACAAACACAATGCCTGTTGTTTTTTTATCGTTGTATTGTTGTAATTATGCACAGACGTATTATTATTGGGTCATGTTTTTGTCCGGACAAATTTTATTTGAGTTGCCACATTATAGTGTTTCAAAAGCCGTTTTACAGCAATTATTATATTTTTTTAATTTTTTTTTTCTATAAATGTATTGGAAATAATTTAGCTTATTTGGGTTCATTAACTATTAACAAAAGCAAATTTATATTTTTTTATATAAAATTTTTCAACGATATTCATTTTTTATTTAGATATTTCATAGTGCAGGATTGATATTCCGGAAAATTTTTTTAATGAGTGAATCGTGTTGCACAAAACTCTCTGTCAACAAAATTTTGCACGGACAGAATTTTTTTCCCGAAACAAATGGGTGAACTAAGCATTTGCGCATGCCACTCCCAGTTCGAAAAACTCAACTCACTCAAACTTTTTTACCAATACCCATATTTTTCGAGATCGCAGCTCCAGTGCAAGCAAATTTTGCTTGCGAGTCATAGGCTTTCACACACGAGAATAATTGTGCTGGCAAAACATGACAGCTCGTAGATGAGAGAGGCGAAAGATTCAACCGCCTACAACCCTGCGAAGGCAGATCCACAAGGTAGTAGCGATTCTACAACAATACAAAATTTGTTGTAAAAATACCTGACTAACCGTCAAAACTTATACAAAACCGGATGGCACTGTTAGCACACTTTAAACTCGTAAAAAAGCATGAATGGGGACGAGCAAGTAGGGTCGATTTTATTGCTCGTAAGACCCAGTGTTGCATGCTTACACACAGGTGTACGAACAATCATGCTGCTCCATCCGTAATAATGGGTGGTATGGATATTAAGGAATCAGATGCTCTTGATGTTCTTGGCATGAAGACCTATATTCGACCAAAAATGGAATACAACTCTCATGTATGGGCCGTTGCTTCAAAGTTCTACTTTGAAGTTACTAGACCGCTTACAGGAGAGGGCGAAGAAGCTCATCGGTGACAGTAGGGTAGCCAACTCTATTAATTCACTGGAACATCGTCGCAACGTGGCGTGTCTTTCGTTTTATTGTTACTACAATATAATGTGCTCTAATTAAATCAGGGAACTTGTTCCCGATACCCGAACTTTTTTGCATACCACACGTTTATAATTACGGGACCATCCATTTGTGGTCGATTGGCCAATGTACCACGCATTACAGAGATAATTAGTTTTTCAGTTGCACAGTTCGTATGTGGAATAAACTCCTCGCAGAGGTCTTTCCCGTCACTTTCAGCTTGGGAAGATTCAAATCTAATGTTCTTAAACACTACTCCCTCTATTCCCTTTCCCGTAAACTATTTTTCTAGTTCCAGCACAATGCGTTGCATATATAGTGGCCATCCCCTGCGTACTGATCCTAACGAAATAATGAAAAATTTTTCGTTTTTAAAACGTATACATCAATTCCATACCACTACTTGCATGTGCAATTTCAGCTTTGCATTACAAAAATTAAACTGAATTCGAAGTTCCTGTTTTAAAAACAAATTTTTGAAATTTTTGTCATTTTCTTGTTGTTTCACTTACCACCACGTATTTCCTAATCGAATTTTCGTTGAAATTAACTGCTGAAGTTAATGAATATTATTTCTAATAAATCACCGGATCTATTTTCCGTTGATAGTTGTATATTCTACTCGGATGAAGTCAATCAGAAGGCTGTTTGGCTTCGCTGTAAACAATTATTGAAAACTTGAACGTTTCAATTAGAATGCAAAAAAGCCGCGGAAGGCATATCGTCGTCCCAAAGCTATCTTCACGTACACACTCGTATATCACAAAATGACAAAAAGAGCTCATATAGCTTCTCCTAAAAACTTAAGACTTAACGAGTCAAACCTGACGTGTGTTAACCGAGTCTAAGGTCCTGAACTTGTGCTACGGAAGTAGTGCAAATTCGGATTATCTAATATTTTTTACATATAATGTTGAAACTTTAGAGTCAATTTCCCATAGAAAAATAAGATTCACAAATCTTTTGTTTAATTTTTGGCTTATGTAAAAACAAACATACGAGTGCGTCTCAAAAACAATCGCCAAAATTCCAAATGTGTAATCAAATAAAAAAGAATGGAAACAGCAATAAAGAAAAAGCAATTCAAGAAATTTTAATCAAGTCTCAGTAAGATCAAATATATTGTTTAGCATGTAAATGTACAAATGCACTTAATTAATATTAAAATTTCCAACGAACAAACAAGGTGTCCTGAGAATAAGAAAGCAATTATAAAACAATTTTACAGGAACACTTTACAGCAATGAATAAAACATCATTTTGAGTAAAAATGTTGCTCAAAAATTAAGGATTTTTAGTTCACAAAACAAAATCCAATTCAACAGCAGCTTAAACCAAGGCGAACATTCTTTTAATTTAAACGTTTTTCTTACAATAGAAAGAATTCCTATTAATAAAAGCCTTTTAAGAACGTATTCATTCAGAGGCACACAAAAAAGGCTGTAACCAATCGAAGTGTAAAGTAGTGTTCAATTTATAAGAAAATCAAAAGAGAGACGAAAAATTTAAAACGCCCGCTTCAACGTGACTTTGAGAATGATCAACGGTTGCAAAATAAAATGCCAAAGGAAAACCTACAAAACAAATTACATTTTGACGCGATGGATTAACCTTAACAAAATATAACACAGGAATCCAAACAGCTACTAACACTAAAATACACAACCACACTAAAGCTTATAATAAACGACACAATTCAAATAACTGCAGGAGAATAAATTGATGAGAAATGGTGAACAAACAAAATAAGAAAATTCACAAAATTGACAAAATTGGAAAGCACAAGGAGCCATCAGTCATTGAGATGGAAGCCATCATTGCATGAAAAAAAATACTTTAAACGCAAAGTGAAATGAGTTAATGCTAATCCAAGGTGTTTATAATCATGTCTTTTATTTTCTGTGTGAAATATATTTTCACGTTGCTGGCGTTTTTTATTTCTTATCCAAAATCTTGCCACCAGGGCTTGTAAGACAATGTAAAAGCAAAAACAAAGTGTGGCCAAATAACACTCGAAAAAATTTCAAATTGTTGGTTATTTAAATTGATCCATTTCTTTAAAGATTCTTTTATTTGTGCAGTTTTTTCTCCAAAAATGTCAAATCTGTATCTCTATTTGAGTAAATTTAAGAGAAGTTTAGCATATACTGCCGCATTTAAGCAAATTAGTATAGACTTGCTAATTATTTTAAAAAAAAATTTTGGAAGTACACAGAAAAAAATTTTTTTTAATTTTTATAAAATTTAATAGCGTTTTCTTTTCTTAAAAAAGTGCAAAATTGTTTGCCGTTTTTATTGAAAATTTGCAATACAATGATTTTCTGAAATACTGAGTTTATTACAAATTATTGTGTCATCACTTCATGGCAAAATTTTTGTCGTAAAAAGTCTTCGAATAGCAATTTTTTTTATAAAAAGTAAAAAAAAAAAAAATTATTTTTAGAAAAGAAAATGGCATGTCTTAGAATTTACAAAAACAACGAAATTTGTTTGTTGAGGGTTTTTAGCTAGAATTTAATTTAAAAAATATATATTTTTTTGGACAATCAATATTTTAAAAATATAAAACAGAAAAATGGTTTTCAAAATTTTAAATTTCGTAAATCAATGGCTACGTTCATCAGCAGCAATACCTTGCTCCTTTAAAAAAATGTAATGAAAAATAAAGCAAATAAAATTTGTCAAAACCCTTAAAGAATATTGACGGCCATTTGGCCGATCATATGACTTTTATTGATGATGTATATTTCCCGTAGAACAAATTTTCTATCAAGTTATCAAGGGCATTATGAAAAACTTGATAGAAACTTATGAACTATTTCGACTACATCTGAACTATATCTGAACTTCTCACTTTGCTGATGTTTACTAGTCAACGATGATATAAAATACAGTCACAGTTTACCCATAACACTTGACGACCACGTCCGTCACTATTGACAAATCACTTCTGATGGACATTTTCTTCACTGTTGTCTTTTGTAACAAAACACTATTTATTATATATCCTTTATATTATTTTCTATACTATTATACACACATATTTTTATTTGTTTTACGAGGTGATCGGTGTGGGCCACCGCATTCAGAACGCTATTTTCGACCTCAATTGAGCCTCGTTGGGAGAATACATCTAGAATTTTCAGAAAAAATATACATATGTACAAAAAAATATGTATATGTATAAATAAATAAATATATAAAATATACAATCATTCATAGGGCATACAGATATCGCAGTTTTGTTGAAAAGCATAAGCAACCCTGGGGCACGCATCTTCCACTTCATATCACTAGTATGCATATCCAGCAGGTCATCCTTTTATTTGATATTTAATAGCTGCGTGTGTTTGCACTTTAAAATTATTTGCTGACAACTGTCATTAGTAAGATGTAAAAATAGAACATTCCACTACTGAAGATACATATTTCCATCGAAAATGACAGTTGTATGTATGTTCGATAACCTATGAAACCATTGTAAATGTTTTAGTATAAAAAGTATAAAAATTGTGTACGTTTCGGTCATCCATTTTTGAGATTATTCTTATATGTACATGCACAAATATTAGAGAAATAAGCAGCAATTGAGAACAAAAACAAAACAATAATGAACATCGATTTGAAAGCGTAATTTTATAAAACCTATTGTTCATTTCACAAATGTTTTGACACATCGAACTTAAACGTTTTTTGAAAGTCAGATTATCCATTCTTTTTTTCTTTAATGTTTTTGTATTTCCACAAAACTCGAACACAATATATGGCAATTTTTGAAAGCAAGTAACATATATGAGGGTGCTGTTGGCTGAAGTAGTTAGCGCGTTGACTACAAAGCAAATAATGTCTAAGAACGTGGGTCCGAGCCCAGCTTCAGCCAAGTCATAACCTCCAGCATTTTTCAGATGTGCATTACTATGCCATTGTATTTGTTGTTGTCGGAGTGTTTAAGTGATGAAGGCATAGCACTGGTCACTGAACAGTTATGGCAGCAATTGATACTGGTGTATGCTAGCGAACAGCACAGCGCCCTCCTTCGCCGATATTGTAGCAAAATCGCCGGCGAAGTAAAATAATTAATAAAATGGCTACAACAGCCTAAAACACATTTAATGCGCCTACTTGACATCAGAGGCGCTGCAACACTGATATAAAAACTAACACAACGCGTAATATCAGAGTTGTAAAAATTAAGCTTTCTCTCTTTCACCATCTGTCCTCTCTCACTATCCCTTTCCCAAGGAAGGTAACACACCTACGGGTTGGTAGGCATACTAATTGCCTGAGTGTTAGTTACTTCTCTTTAAAAAAAAAATATATAACAGCGTTCTGTTTTTCGCAATAAAGCAGTAAAATTGTAGTGGTTGTGTACTAAATACTTTATTTTTGAGGCTCCCGTGGTGTTTTTTTATAATATTCAAAATTTGTATTGCGATTAAGAAATTGAACATGATAAATTCGCCTTTATGAAAGTGCCGATGAAAAAATTAACGAAAGACTATATTCATATGTATGTATGTATGTATGTGTGTACATAGAAACAATTAAAAATTCAGAAATTCTGAGCTGTTTTATGGCATCCTGCGGTAAGCAACAAGGGGGAGGAATGTTCTGTAAGTATGTAAAAAACATGAATCAAGAAATCAAGAATGCGCACTCAGCCGTACAAAAAAATTTGTTACTTCATAGAACACAAATGAGTGTTTGCTGTAAAAACTGTAAGAGATTTTTGTCACAAAACTGTAAATAACTTCTAAACGGGTACATCGATTTGAAAAAAAAATTTAAATGCGTAGTAAAGAGATGTAGTCGAGTAAAATTTTTTAGTTATTTGAAGAAGAGCTTCGTCGGTTTACCAAAGTATTACATTTCGAGCTACTTTCCACGCAAAAATGTACTTTTGTTTACAACACACATACATATGTATATTTTTGCGTCGAGAGAAATTAGACTGCTAAACTCAGCTGTGAAGGAAAAACTACTGTTTTGGAATTTTAGAAAATAAAACAAGACTATTTTTATGAATGTCTACTTCCATAGAGGGATATACACATGTAGGTGTGTGTTTTTTATTAAATTCAGATTAAATCAGCTTTTGAGAAATTCAGCGTAACCCGTCTTATCTGATATTCAAAATGGAAGTTTCTTAATGCTATACAATTATGCTAAGTACGCCTAGGTTTCGTTAGGTGAGTATAAACCGAGAATATAATTCACAATTACTCACATAATATACAGAGATAAAATATTATTGAGTTGAAATATTTAGTAATACTAAGAGCCATTATTACAAATTGCCGTTAGTTAAAGGCAAGATTTTGTTGGACCGATACATGTATCGTCAGCAGTTCATATAAAATTCATTATAAAAAATACAAGTTTTAATAATTCCATTTTCATGAACACTTTTTGTTAAAGGTAATTATAGCTTTAAACACTCAGAAATAAATCACCAACTCTACCAGAAGATAAAATCAACATGGATAAATATATTCTTTTCAAAAAAATACGGCTTCAAGCTCCCCTTTTTTTAGATGTGTTCATTTGTAGATGTGCTTTGATTTCATTTTCAACAATCCCACATACGAAAATGCAATTTTCATCATTTACTTTTACTGCAAAGTGTAAATCATAAAAAGCCATATTTAACATTTTTTTCTTCAGTCTGTTTTCTTTGGATTTTTCATATTTGCATACCCAGCAGCACTATAACACTTCTTCAATCAACACTTCATTACCTTTTACTAACTAAGTTTTTCTAGTGTCTACATTAACAGCATTTATTAGGCTAAAAAGACACACACACTTATATGCCAACACTCACACATCGATATCACTTCATGTTTTACTCCTGGCAAACTGGCTTAAGGACACAACAGAAAAAAAAATACTTTTTATAAATGTGTACTTCTTCTACTTCCAATGTGTCGTATGTCGACTGCTTCAGTATTTCACTTGACTTTGTATTGGTTTAGTAGCAAATAGAAGAAGGTTATATTTTGCCAAACCAAATTTTGTGGTCTTCCCTTAATACGCTTTATAGACAGAGACAAAAGAACAAGAAACGTACATGCTTACTTTCACACAGCAAACTGAAAATTTTAAGTCTTATACTGGGAATAATATGTCTTTAAATCATACATTTATTTTTTTTCCTCCTTAATGCATATAAAATTAATTTAAAAATAATGAAAATAAATTTAACGACCGTTATGATAATTATAATCATTCCCGTGATTATGATAATAAATGATATTGGGACTGTTACTGATGTGAAAGCAGCAAGCAGAAAGTGTGAGAGCAATCGTTTATATTTTTAGTAGCACTACAAGTCGTTTGTTGTAATAAGCCAAATAATCCAGAAAATCAACAATAAATTACATTCTGACTTTAGATTTATGTTCTTCAAAAAGTTGTCATTTAATTATTTCTTGTATGCTGGAAAAGAGGATTTCTTCTTTTCTATGTTGTAAAAAAAACATTGACTAGTTATTGTGTTAAGCTGAATAAAAGAAAAAAGGGAAAAAAATTTATTTTACAGCTGAAAAGAAATGTGTGAAAGGAAACTTGGAGTGCTTTTTATGTTTACAGTTAGTTCAGTCAATCTCTTTTCTATGGAAAACTACATTTGTTAACTAACAAAACCTACTCTAATCATACTATGCAGAAGATGAATGTTGTTAACCAGTTTAGTAAAGAGTTGTCAAATAAGAACTAAAGATTCATTCAGATGATACGTATTTGTCATATGGATGAATGTCAGATTTGAAATTCATATAAGTTGTTTTAGGCCTCTAACAAACCCAAAAAAATAAACTAAATAAATCCCACAAACTTCCATAAAACTTGAAAGCTACAGCATTGTGAAATAACTCACACTTTTCCCGATTTATTTCACGAGTTTTTTAGGATAAAATTAATTTTTTCCGAATTATTAACTTTTTATTAAAAAAAAAAAACTGAAAAAATGTGGAAATAATTTCATTACATCCAAAATAAGCTTCACTTACTAAAGCTTTCATTGCAGACGGCCTTCGAAGAAACGCAACTTTTTCCTTATAGAAAAGCGCTTAAGACCAAAAAAAACATATGACACGAAAAATCCAGAAAATTTCCCATAAACTTTCACGTTTATTCATATATTTCGAAAAGTTTTAGACATTTTAAAAACTCATTTCAAAATCTTTAACTAATAACTTTTCACAGTTGGACGAATAGAGACAACTTTAAAAGAGTTCAACATATTATCATATGCGCTTAATGTGATTTTTATTTCGAACTGCATTTTGGTTTTACTACAGAGTAATTCGCATTAGGCTTAAGTTCACAATGCTTTTATACAGAAAAAATTAAAAGTCAGAAAAAGGAAAAATTAACCTTAATTAATTCCAATCTAGAACGTCTGAATAGAAGAACATGTTAACTTGCTGCTTATTGCCAAACAGAAATATATGTATATTATTTTTTAGAATTTTCGCAACGCTCTTGCCGAAATAAAATAAAGTCAAGGTAACAAAATATAAATTTACAAATTCAAATAAAAAGTTTTTGCTTCGAACTTGTATGATAGTGCCACTGCTTTCAGTATTCACAATGAATTATTGACAATAAAAGTTCAATGTTTTCAGTTTAATAATTTTGCACACAAACATTGCAGTAAAAATAAAACAAACTAAAATATCAAAACAACACAAGCTTTGTATGTCAATATCAATTCAAAGTTCATATGTGTACGTAAAAAAAATTGTCGTTACAATTTATGTAAAAATTACTCTGAATAAAGTAAATTTTTGGTTATTATTTTCTGAAATAAATTTCTTAAATTATATTTTTAAGCCATAATAGTGCGATATTCTCAATCATTAAATTTAAAATCTTTCAAAATAAACTTACAACTCTACTAAACATAAATACTGCTCTATCCTCGTAAAATATTATATCTATCACAAATATCTGTATTTGTTTTAAATTTTCCTTATGCACTAGGGTGGCCCTGTGTCTGATAAAGCAACAAAATACAACAATTTTTAACATTTTGCATTTAAAGATTGCAGTTTAGTTTTTCAACTCTTTAGAAGAGATTAGACACAGACTCTTAATTTTTTTATAAGGATCACCCTAATGTACACATATGTATAAATTGTTGGATAAAAAAATGGTACATGCAACACATTTCCCATCTATCTGCTTTGTAATTTTTATTTTTGAAAATAAAAACTAAAGCATTTTCACAGAGACATTCAGACGTTAGAGAAAGAAAAGAAAACATCTGTGTTTCAATGAATTTTTAAATAAATATTTACCAAAAAAAGAATCGAAAATAGATAAAAGGTAAGAGATATTTTTTCTTTTCTAAAAGTAATTTAAATTAAATTTTCTTACAACATTGGAAATTTAACTCCAAAAAAATACACTCCCACAATACGAATACGTATGATTAATATGAATTTCATAACGTTCACTTAATATTCAATAAGTGTACGCCGTGATGCTTCATTACTCCAGCTAATTATCATATTTTTCAACGCTGACTTTTTAATAATTTTGTGGCAAGAAAATTAACTTATTTTCCTCTGGTTGAGGATATTTAAAATTAATTAAAACATACTGAAGTGGGAAAAATGCATTATTGTCAGCTTTTTAAAAGCACATTTAACTTTTATTGTTTTTTTTTTTAATATCAGAATCAATTTAACTTTCCAGAAAAGGAAAAATATTTGAATTTGACTTATTTACCATTGAAAAGTATTAAACAAATAACACAAATTGAGAAAAAATTTGACTTTTCCTTTCAGTACATAAATGCATAATCTATGAATCAAAATTGAAATCAAAATAAGAGTTTTTATTTAATAGAGTTTTTATTTTATCAATGTTTTGGAATATTCTAATACTATAAGTGTGCTAAAAGGGTGCTGCAATTTTCCTTACATTCAAAAATTTTTTTTAATTTTTGTATCATGCAGCAGCAGTCTAATTTCAAATTTCTAAAACTTAACATTATAGATTATTTAAATTAACTTTTTAAGACGAGTTAAGGATAAAGTTTTTTACGACATATATTTATGTAGTTATTTATTTAGTCAATGGATGCAATAACTACTTACTGACAAGCATATTAAGTTTTAGAGTAAGAATTAAAATAATAAAAACTATTAAGTATATTATTTAAAATATGAAACAAAATCATGGATTTAATTAAGTATTGAATTTAAGCAGTTCTATAAATATCGACATTAACAAAGTAATTGTTGCTCCTTAAGAAATTAGCAGGAAAATTTAAAGCATGCAATAACTCCGGACAATCAATCAAGCCATTGACGTGGCCATAAAAGAAATTTAATGAAGAAATCTTGTGCTTTGTGTTTTCATCGAAATCCATTCATACTTATGAGCATAATAAGGAGTTGAATTCGCAATGGTGGAATTAGAAAAGCTTCTTTCGTTATTTTTTTTCTTGAAGTTTTTCAATGCGATATTTTTGAGTATTTGAAAGTACAAGGTCTCCAAACAAATGAGGCATATTCTAATCTAGACCTTACATAGAAAGATTAAAAATCGTTTTTTAGTATAATAATCAAAATATTTACCAGAAAATTAGATATTCGATATTTAACACTACGCAAATATTGTTGCACTCAATTTTGACTTTAAGTGAGAGTGTTGAAATAGAAATTTATACATTTTCTTTCTTACTTGCAAAGTATAACACATGATTTCGGACTCAATTCTGAGAATTTCACGTGAAAGTAGCCACAAAAATAAGAACTTCTGCAGCATTCGTTTTTTCCAATGAACCAAATAAAATTACCAATATGATTACTTTTTGGGCGTAAGTTTTTGATTGCAGACATGTTGGTAGAAGTAAAATATTTAAGGAAGTTTCTGATCTTATCTTAGACCTGCCCTGTCCCTCTTTTTTCCATACAAATGTCAAACGTTGAACAAAAATACTTTTAACAAAATAACGCCCTTTGTAGAATAGAATATAATATGAATTAGTTTTTTTTTGAGAAGTAACACTTCCATGATCAAATGCTAAAAGAGAGAATGCTTTCAAATTATTATGAAAAATATTTAGAAGATTTTTTGAATTAGCCTTTTTACAAATGTCAAATGTTGAGCGAAATTTCTTTTAATAAAATGAAGCCCTGCGTATAACCAAATAAAATATGAATTATTTACTTTAGTTATCCGTAGTACCCATTGTTTTGCCTTCGATCTGTTTGAATAGTTTGTCATTTTCAATTATGGATTGCTAGCAACTCTCATACTTTTGCACATGCATAACTCCATAATTTTAATATACACATGAGTCAACTTTAAATCACTTTCTTAGTCAAACTAAAAATCTCCGACACAGCTCAGTATCTGTGTCCTCATACATGTTTGTGTGTCATATTTTGTTATGAAGATGATGTGAAAAAACTTCTTAAGTGAGTCCGGTCATATGTAGTAGCATAAATATTTATATTTGTAGGAAATTTTTCTTTACTTAAAATAAATACTTCTTATAAACAGAATTGCAAAACATAAATTTAATATTAAAAATCCTTCTGTTTCAACACTCCGCACGAGCTGTACTAACGTGCGTACGGAACGTGTGTGTTAATGGAAACATTAACTCATACATGACGATAAACTATGGCACATCTTAAGACAGTAGAAAAGGAATTAACAGTGACATTCGGTTTAAGTGATGGTGATGCTGATAATGATGATGATAATGGTGTTGTGCGGACTGCTGCTACTACAAGAACTATATAATAAGACATGTATTATACACATACGTTAGTGTTACTGTGGATGATGATGTTTTATGATGCCAATGTTTCTTCCTACGGGAGAATTAAATGACAATACAGCTTAGTTTGAAATTAAGTCTACACTGTTTTATTGTCTTTTAAAAATGTAAAAATATTATTAAAATAGTAGCAGGAATCTACCAAAAACTAAAGCAAGATATATATAAAAAAGACAACACCAAAACATGATGAACAGAAACGTGTGTCAAATAACGCCTATTATGGCTGTCAAGGCAATGATAAATAATTTTGATTTATGTAATTTTTTCCGTTTTTTTCTCTTTTATTTTGGGAGTATAAGTATGATTTTTATATATTACTGGTTTTTCTGAACGCATACATACATACATATATATATGTATGTATGTTAGATAAATGACAAGAATAAATAAAAACCTTTCTCCATTTTATGTGATATTATTTATTTATTTTGTCGCTGTGTGTTTTATGTTTTTATTTCATAAATGTTTTACTTGATAATTTTATTATTTTGAGTGGAAATAAAATAATAATATTTTTAAATGTTGTTGCTCACTGCAAAATGTGTGTTTATCTATCATTTAATTTCCCCAAATTTAAACTAGTTGGATTTTGATTTTATTATTACACAAAGCGTTTATTTACAATTGTAATAATTTAAATTAATTTGGTAGTTAAAAAATCATGCAAGCACTTGCACGTTATCGTTAATTTACAATACGCAATCTTTCTTTTTCGTTTGAAAATTTTACAGAAAGAAAAGTATAGTTTACCTTTTAGCATTATATTAACGTTATATTAAGTTGGGGTAATTGGTATGTACAATTCCAAAAAATTTATTTAACAAAAAAACCATTAGTATGATTTCTTCTAAAGGTCATATTTTTTTATAGCAAAGTAATAAAGCAAACGTGAAGTACAAATTTCGATTATGATTTTTATTAAGAATATTCCCTTTTCTGTGTACAAAACACAAACACTTTTCATTAAGACAACATTTATGCAATTGAAATCTTAAAAATGAAATTTCTGCTGATTTCATGAACAACCGGGTAAGTAAATTTTTTTTAATTTTGAGTTATTGATGTCAAATTGCTTTTGTTTGAACAGTTTAGTTTTTCATGCACACATAAATTTAAGTTGTTAATGTGTTTAATTTTTCACACGTTAGTGTGTTTTATTGAACTATACTGTAACTCGGCCTAAGAGGAATTTTGGCTGAAATTTTTGAAAAAAAAAACTGTTCGACGGTTACATTCCTCAATTTGAAATATAATTAATTTAAGCTCGCCTGAAAAGGCAGTTGTAAGACTTACGCGGCTATTCATGAAAACCGTGTAACTTGACTTTTTAATCGCCTCCAATACATTTTAGTTAAAGCAACTTCTTGTATTTCTGACACCCATAATACCGTAAGTTAATGTGGCACGTTGTTATCCTTTATTTATGACCTTTTCTTGTGTATTTACTAACCCATTAGATTTATTAGAAAGTTTATTGCCTTTTTATAAATCTTATTTTAAAAACATTAAGAAATTGTGTGTGTGTGTGTGTGTGTGTGTTAGTGTAAATTTAGAGTATTCTTTTTAAATTTTTTGATAAATTTTATTTTTTTATTTATTACCATAATGATATTCAGTTTTTTATTTCTTTATTTATTTGTGTGTTTTGAAGGGACTAAATATCACGGATGTCTTTTGGTTTAATGCTTCCGCTTTGTTAATGCGATGTCGAGTATTAAAGGAAAATCTGTAAGTATTTTGTATTTATATTGGTATTTTTGACCATTTCTTTCATTTTATGCAAATCGATATTCATACCCAAGATACGCCTTAATAAAATTAACGTTTGATTTCGAGACATGAAGATTTAACCATAAAAACTAAAAAAAATTATCATGGTAAGTGATTGTGTCAATTTTATGGTCATACATAGAATATTTTTACAAAAACCTCTTCTTTAAAGGGAAACGTAAAAAATTAATAATGATATTATCAATGATGAGCAACATACTCGTACATATATCGAGGAGCATCGGGGCCAGCAATACTTATTAATAAAAAAGTAATTTAAATTGACGAATTCAACCCTGATTTTATAACTTAAAAGTAAAATCGAACTAAAATCATGTGTAAGACTATAAAAATATTATCATTTGATGGAAATTTTATTTTTGCTTTATAAATCGAATAAAAAAACTAATCGATTAATTTCTTTAGAACAAAAATTACACATTTTTTTTGTATATGTAAGTTTTTATGAAAGTTATTGAATTTGTTCAAAATTGTTTATTTCACTGAATCGATCAAGTTGATCACAAATTTTAAATGAATTAAGTGGTTCATTTGTTCAAAGCAGTGATTCCCTTTTTGTAGGGAATTCATTGGAAAATTTGAGAGGAAGGGAAAACAGACCAGATTTCTCATTTTAAGGAAAATGTAGGGAATTTTTATAACTTTGCTTTTCTTCCTTTTATATTGCGGTATAATTGCGTAAAACACCCCTCAGAAGTGATAATACCTGTAAAAATCTAAATTTCAAATTTTGTTACAGTATTACGCGAGACATTTCTTACAAACAGGACACATCTTTTGGTAAATAATATTTATAGAGACAACGAAAGCAAAGAAATGTCCGATTTTCTTGGGAATAGAATTTGTATAAAAAATGAAAACAAATTTGAAAATCTTGAAATTTTATTTTGGTTTAATATATGAATTAAGACTTAAAAAATATATATTAAACTATTTTAAATATTGAAATGCATTCCTAGAAACCAAAAAAAAACTTTCATTCGTTCCATTCCGGGTCACATTTTTTAACTTGTACAAAATTTTATTAAGAATTCAGAATAAAAATTTTTATTGCCTTCTAAGATCTCCAAATCCTTATTTTGAAAATTCAAGAAATCGTTATTAGAGGTAAATTTGAAGAATTATAAATTAATTTAATCCAAAGACTTCCCTTAAAAATTAAATAATTTTTTAAGAAATTTAATTAGTACAGTCGTTTGAGAACTATGATGGCTATTGGAGGCTGTTAAAATTACAAATTTATGTTATTTTTTATTTTATTTTTATTATTTATATTTTAGTCTGGCGATATAAATGTACAAAGTTTTAAAAACCTAAATAAAATGTTAGTTTTTCCTAAAATCAATGAATTTTAAGAGTAGGACAAAATGTAGGGTCCTCTTTTTTGTGTAGGGGGAATTTTTTCGATACATTTAGGGATTTTGTCAAATTTCTGCTGGCATCACTGGTTCAAAGGTCTTGTTTTCACTTAGAGCAGTAACTGAATGTTATTTGGATTTTAACGTTTGTCAAGGCAAATCTTTGGCTTACTTAGACCGTGTGTAACGAACGATGAACGATGGAAAAGGAAGCGTTAAAAAATTCAAAATTGGTTAACAGGAATAGGTCGTACATGAGCGATACAACTCTATTATTTATGTAATTACTTATCTTTTCCTGAGCACTTCTGCCTTGCAATGCGGCTTGTGGCTTCGATTCTGAGCTATGGGGTTTGCATTTTTAGGATCAATACCATGTTTGTGATATATTGTTCCACCAGAATGATCGTTTTCGTCCTATTTTCCGCACTCCGCTTGCTATTGGCTGGAACACGAGCCTCCGTATTCTAGAGTTATCTATCCTCATTGCTTGCACATACCAATACAGTTTACTTTTTTCTATTCGTTTATCGAGCGCTACAGCTTATTTGTTGTCATAGAATCCAATGTAGTCGGATTTGAAGAGACAGCTTCATATTCCATCCAGAATTTATATCTGTTTTGATAATAAATCCGATAACATTGAAATTCATCAGACAAAAGTGTTTTTTTGTCGTCTTTTCAAATCCAGTTCCCACTACATTTGATTCTGTCACAACCCCGATCATTTCTGCTTCTATCCCTTTTAATTTTTCGTGATACATTTTTGGGTGGTTCTATGGCTGAATAGATTTTGAATGTGTGAGATTAGACACACTAAAGGTCAGCAAATATTTTTTGTGCACTAGGAATATCAATCCAATCCCGATTCTCGGAATTTTTTTAAAACATCCTGTACATACCAAAACTTTTTCCATTCATGATGAACAGAAGTATGTGACTTTGCTATGATTGCTCACAAGGAATGTTGGTATTCAAACTATTAAGTGCCGTTTGAGAAATTTTACTAATAGAAAGAAAAAAACTAATTTGAAAGTTTTAAAACCAAAACGTTAAAAAAAGTTCTGCTGAGTTTTATATTCATATTTTAATGATTCTACAAACTTAAGATAAATATCTTTAGGATAAGAGAAAACTAAAGAAAACTATGGTTTACGCCTTCTTATTTTTAACCGATTTCAAAAAAATAAAGAATCGTGTGTATTTTCCTAATGTTCTGAATTCCGTAATTTAAAAGATGATTTGGAATTTTATTTATTTATAAGGATATTGGTAAGTCAAGATAGATAGTATAGTATAATTAATTCAAAAATTTATATTTTTTTAGTTTTATGTTTGTTTGCTTGTCTATCCATCTCTTTGGTTTTTATTATTAATAGATTTTAAAAATATGTTTTTTATTTGCTTATTCTTCCAGATATTTTCATTTTGAATTCTATTTAAGTCAGAGCGTATCTGTCCGTCTCTCTTTTTTATATTTTTTTTATAATGGATTTGAAAAATTTCTTTCTCCTTTCCATAGATAAACTTTCAAGTTGCAGCCATTTTTTTATTCAATGCCCATCTGTCATCTGTCTGTTCTCTGTTTCTTTAAGTTTTCTCTATGAAATAGCGGCAGATACTGTACCAAATAAATGTTAGAGGAAGGTTAGAGGAAAATCTAACGATGAAAAATAACTAACTAACAACTAACTCTACGAAACTACTACCCAAAATTTATTTTAAAGGAAGTTTAAATTTGGGGTAATTGATTAGTTACATGATTTTGAAATTTAATCAAGGATATGTAATATATTTGGTTTTCTCTTCTCTTTATATTTATTTATATAAAATATGTATTTACTTTGCTTGAACCAATTTTTATAAGTAAAATTTGTAAGTTTTTTTTTGCATTAGATGTAAAAAAACCTAATATTTTCCGGAAATGAATTCCCCATCCGAAAATCGTGAATATGGGCACACAAAAGACAGTTCCGTTAAGCATTCAAGTAAAATTTAAAATTTTTCTGTCTTATAAATTATTGCGATTTTAAATAATAAAAAAATAGGAACCGAAAATAAAATTAATTCTAGAATTTTCAAACCAAAAAAGTCACATAAGGAAGTATCGAAGATAAGATTCAAGCACACCGTTTTGGTCGTCATTTACCATATAATATATCTCGTAAATATATTTTATATTTTCTGACTTTTATTTTTTTAAACAAAAGTACCAGTTTAAACTTTACTATTACTTTTTTTCGTGTTATTAGTTTTAAATATTTTTATCATAACAATTACTAGAATTAGAGAATTTCTTATATTAGTTTTAATAATATTTTAACGTTAGTCTTGAAACTTAAACCTTTATGATCTGCCATAGACTTTGAAGTTATAAATATTTCTGCTGCTGCTCTACAATAAATGTTCAGGGGGTGCATATGATTGATGTTTAAATCAAGATTTTCTCAACAGTCGTCATCAATTTCCTTTTTGTAAAAAAATTAATAACCAATTGGCAAAACAAAAAAAAGGTAGTCTGTTCATTATAACATGCACTTGTGTATTCTGGCTTTGCATTTTGATGTTTACATCATTAATAATTTTTAATACTCGTACATAAAGCACAACTTTACTATAAACTTTCTAAAATAAACGTCGTTTTTTTCATATCTTTATAATTAAAATTGGACAATGTAAAAAAAGTCGTCAAAGAATCGCATTGCTCTATTATTCTATGAACTTTAGGTTGACATGACAACCATCTAGTGGACCATCTAATATCTTCATCTGAAATAAAATATTTTTTAAAATCGGTCATTATATGTAGAGGTGCAGAACAACTACTCGTATGTATTAATATTTCGTATAAGGTTATCAATTGCGAAAATGTCAAATTCAAATTATGGCAGATACAGCAACTAGCATTCAATGGTTGCGTATATAAGACGTACCTGTTGCGCAACCGTTGAGTGTTTGTTTTAGAAACGCAGAGTTAAGTAGTTCCGCTCCACACAACAGTTGAGTAAACTGCCATTTTTTCCATCATAAATTTTTTTCGCTATATTTAGTAAACATGTTGCAGATCTACAATTTTGTAGCGATTCTAAAGCAATACAAATTTTGTTGTAAAAATACCTGAGCAACTGTCAAAACTTATACATAATCGGGTGGCACTGTTAGCACAACTGAACCTCTAACAAATGTCAAACATCATGCAAAGCTATGTTGTTTGGCATCAGACATATTACGAGTATATTATCAACACAAATGTATTTTTACACAATTGACATTTAGTCAGGTAAATCAGCTGTGTTATCGCTACTACCCTGTTGATCTGCCTTGACATGTTGTGTATAGCCTACACAGCTGATCAAGAGAGTTATACACTTTTATATTCTAATGCAACGCCGCTTTGCTAGATGGCGGCTGCAAATTAATTTGTGCGGAACGAATGCGATGAAGTAACGAAAATAAAGAACTAAAAATAAAATACTAATTCCATGTATGTTTATTATGGTGTTTATTTATTTGAAATATATATTTAGTTCAATATAAGGCTTAAAGATTTTTCGAACACAGTGGCGGCTCAGCGTTGAAATATAAATACTATCGGCGCAGGTTTATTATTTTATTGAAGTGTTTTACTGTGCATTTTTATGTTTTGAATATTAAATTTATAGCGCAAGATTTTAAAATAAAAATGGAAAATTTCTGCCCAGAAAAACTTCATTGCAAACTCCATGTTGTCCATACTTTTTATTGTAAGCCAAACTAATTAATTTGGAAAATTTAAATTATTTCTGTTGCAACATTTTTTTATGTTTTTGCAATTGTTTACATTAATCATTCGTTTCTAAGACGTACAATTGACAACAGCTTTACAACAGTTGAGCTCAACAGCTACGTCTTATGAATGCGACCAATGTTGCCTTAACTGTCTCCTAAAACGCTTAAGCACCATTGTATCTCTATATCATTGTTGCACAATTATCGGCCTCAAATCCTACTAAGTTGCTGATTGCCATAACAATTTCCTTTTCAACGTTCATTTCTGCATTGAAAATTGATTGCAGTGCCCCATTAGAAACATGAATTAAGCCGATCGAAGAGAATATATTTGATTTTACTGTTTATTTTTGTGATAGCAAAAAATATATTTGAATATGTGAATTTCGCGTGCGTGAGGTAGTGAGAGAAAATAAGAAGTTTGAGATATTAAAATTTTACAAACGAATTTAATGAAAATTATTAAATGCCAAATCGTCAGAAAAGGTGTAAATTTAAATTAAAATTAAAAAAAAAATTTATATTAATTTACAAAATTCATTCCTGGCTAATTTTTCTTTTAAAAATTTAATTAAACTACTACGACGAAATTCTTTAATTTGATTTAGTATTAATAGTATTAGTAAATTGGTTTATTGTGTATGTAAAACCAAAAATTCAAGCGTTACTTACATGAAACGATAAACTATAGTAATTTACGTATAATAAAGCTTTTGTTTACTTGGGACAATTTTTCCCACTCTCGCAAGTCATATTAAAAAAATAAAGGACGTCTAAGACAAAAAGTTCAACGATACCAATATCCTGTATAAATAGTACGTGATTACCGGTATTATATACACATAAGTTGAATATTAATAAAGTTGTTTTGTAATTGTTTACTGTTTTCTGACATCTCTCTTTAATAGACATTTATTAGTTTCCAGGCAAGTTAATTTTTATTCCATGAAACTTAATCTTGATTTACGTTTTGATTACTTTCTCCACTTTCACATATGCATTAAACATAATACGACTAGACATTCCCTTTGCAGTGAAATTATACTTGTTTGTTTAAGATCAATTGAGATTGAAGATGATGATTAGTTTTAGAAAAATGTTTCTTAAAAAAAATAAAATGCTCAAATTTGTTTATATTTATGCAAATGAGATTTTCTTATTATTAATTTAATTTATTCAAAAGATAATATTAATTTTTTTATGAAAAATATTTTCGTTGCCATACTATTCTTAAATAACCGATTGAACAAATGCGATTTAATAATACATTAACACCAATGATTTCTATACTTTTTATTAAAGATGGAAAAAAAATTAAAGGTTTGTTGGAAAACAAACAAAAGGACTTGAAAGCTTTACTTTTCCAACGCTCCTTACTTTAAGAAGCCATAGTGCGACTCCAGCGATAATGTATGTGAAGATTCTTTACAAATACAATATGGTATTATGCTTCTGCTGTGGCAGGCTTTAAAGTTAAATTCTCTCTGAATCTGGAGATTTTAAAATTGACAAAGAAAAACAGAAACACAATTTCATCACTGATAACAATTTTATTGCTTCAATCGTCAAAAATATTATCGAAAGTTGCTCAGATGTCAGTCTATTCTCTCTAAAACTTGGACCGCAATTAAGTATAAATGATGTGCAAACAAGAAACAGAGATTTCATCTTAACTTTCTATACACGTAAAAACAAAACACCCCGAATGTTTGGATGAAACTGCGTAAGCCAAATTGTTTCGTTTTTCTAGCAGAAAAAAATGTCATTAATATGGGCAGGACATAATGTCTGAAAAGGTTAAATAAATATATGATTTGAAATATGCTGACACCTGAGAATTTTTTTGGATAATGAAAACAATTTCGTAAATAGATTCTCACACTACTTTAAGAAATACTATATATACCTGCATACATACATATGTATGTGCATACATTCCTTTCTTTTTTTTGTCGTTTCTTAGGAAACCACTAGAATTCTGTTTGCGTGTGTGAGTGGGTGTTTAAGTTTCCTCTTTTTCATTTCCTCTTTACACTTTTTTAACAGTTTGTCTTAAGTTCGAAGTTTTTTGTGTCTTCTGTTAAATTTTTTTCTCTAGTTACATGTACTTTGCACGTATTTTCACATGAGTTTATTTTGTTGTAGTATTTTGACTCTTTTTCAAGATTTTTTTTTTATATATTCTATTTTTTGTTATTTAATTCTGAACGTTTTCCTCTTTCCCTTAGCATGTTTGATTGCATTGTTAAAGGAAATATAATATAAAAAAATAAAGCAAAAGAATGAAATAAGTAAACATTTATATATAATGCTTGATTTTTTATTCTTTTGTATTTTGCAACTGATATAATCCCCTCGTATTTTGTTTTATTCGTTATGTATTATTTCTTCATCTTCTTATCTTTCTCATTTACGTTTTCTTGAGAAACTTTGTGTTATAAATTTTCGTTCTTGTTAATACATTTTTTTTGTTGGTATTTATTTCATACAATATTTGTTGTAAAGTTTTATTTTTTATTATTATTTATTATTTTTTTTTTGTTGCAGGTTGTTATTTTTGTACTTTTATTCTTGTGACATGTTATTATAACTAGTTGTCTTTTACAAAAGGCGAAAAAACACAACACATACTCATTTATGTGTTACAGCATTTATCTAAAATTTTTTTATCTAAAATGAAATCCTTGCTTACGTGACTCTTTGTTCAATGAAAACTGAAATCCAACCATACGTTGATCCAAAAGTATCAAAAAGTTCAATTCTAATAAACCATTTTTTTTGTCTCTTTTTGCTTGGCTTTAATATCCATCATTTTTAAAAGAAGGTAAGTTGAAGCGCGTGACAATATGAAATAGTTTACTGTGGTTTATGATCAAATATTTTTTGATGGAAGTTGAATTTTTTATTTAAGCAATACACAGATTGCTCTGTAAAAGCCTCCACCTATCTATAATTCAGGTTATAGTCATACTTCTGACGATTTCGATAAAGCTTATTAGTTTCTAGAGATTTCCGGGCAAAATTATTGTTTTATCAGTGAAAAAGCGAAATCAAATTTTTAATATAAAATATAAAATAGCACACTGATGTTTTCTATTCGATGCTAAGGAAGTATGAGAAACTAAATGTCGGGCTTCAAAAGATGACCCATAATAAAAACAACATATACAGTAACTTCGATTGATGTTGCACGTATATTTTCAATATATTCGACAGTTTTGTGCGATAATCGAAGGTCCTTTCAATATGAAAACTTGAAAAAAGTATTTAATTATACTTTGTAATAAAGATTTGTTTAAATAAAACTGACTAAAAATAATTAGTCTGTGTTTTCTCGTTTGCATATACTTGTGCATAATTTAAAGTTTTTTTTTTTTAAATATTTCTAAGCATATTTTAAGAATTTTTGTGCATACTCAAACTTGCCCTGATGATGATATATTTGTATTGCTTTGATCAAATAACAATATGGACCAAGTACAATATTTCTATATTTTTCAAAAACAAAAATTATTTTTTTAATGCCCAACAAATATGTGTCTACTCTGCAGCCACTGTGTTCTTGTTTTTATATCCCTAGAGAAATAAATACTCGCATACAAATTCTGTTTTATGCTTAAGCAATTTCACTATTTAATATGGAATGAGTACATATGTTTCCATGTACATTAAAGTTTGTAGATATTAAAATATATGTATGTGTATATATACATATGTATATAGAAATATTGTCATAACGAACATTAAAATATGATTTAACAGCCAACACTCTTCGGTCCTTAACCAAAAATGAAAACAACACAAAATACTGAAACGTAAATGTGAATACAAAGGAAAAGATGCAAAAGAGCCAAGTCATGAATTTTTTGCTAACAATACAAAGTATATACTCTTATTACAATATTAAGAAACGATATCTTCATTTTGCTATAAATTATTGAAAACACTTAACAATAAAATAACAATGACAAACGTAAGAAACAGCTTAATAAGCACAATAGATAAATAGTAGCAAACACAGTGATTAAAAGGGGTAAAAAATGTATGTTGGTATTATTGAAATTATAAATTAAAGATTTTATAATAAAAACATTTCTAAATTCAATGGTTTTTATACGAGTAGTTATGCAACATTATTTGTTGTGCCACAGCAACATAATGAAAAGCGAGCACATTTTAGATCAACTTTTGTGTTTGATTTCGCTTCTTATATGTCAAATAAAAAGTTTTATATTTCAATTTGACTGCCTACGTTGGGATATATTAATCTTAATAAATATAGAAAATATAATTATTTAAAAATATCACTCACTGTCTTGTTTTCATAACAATTCGCATTGAGTTATTTTATGATGTTTTTCTTTACAAAACATTTGCTATAATTTTGTATAGCAATTGTTGGCAATTTAATAAGAGTTCTCAAAGGCAATAATATTTATTTCTTTTTAATAAAATACAAAATCTTTAATAACAAATAATAAACAATGTCAATTAAATAAACTCTTTGTACTCTCAATCGAAATGCCAGAGCTATTAAATTAATAAATTTTATAATTTCGTTTGAACGCACAAAAAAATAAAAGTTCTTAGAATTAAATAAAGAAAAACAAATATTTACTAATAAATGAAATTTCTGTGAAAATTTAGTTATAATTTGATTAAATGTATATCCATTAAATTCGAATCCATTGACAAAACATAATTACATTAGAATATGGCTTCAGGTTGCTTATGAGTGATAGATATTAAATTCTATGCATGTGGTAAGGGTCGTCGAAGTACAAGTATATTTTTAAAAACTAAATAAAATTAACTAAACTTCATTGCTTTTGCAACATTTGTAATGGCTTTAGTTGAAATAACGAATATTCGCATAATTTATGGAAAACGATTTCATTCGGCAGACCTGCCAGTAGCTTATACTCTCAGTCTAATTTTCCAAGACTTTGCTGACGGTTTCATCCTCGGTTGTTATATGGATGATAAGGGTATGCATTCGCTTGAAATCAGTCTTTAAAAGCATCCCAAGCGAAGAAGTCTAAAGGGGTTAAATCGCAGCTCCGAAGCGGACAATTGAAATTTTCAAGAGTGCTGAGAACAGTGTTTAAAATATCTATTGTTTAATGAACATGAATACTGATGATGTCGGCTTCCGAACAACGTTGTTTCTGTTATGCTGATGTTAAATTTTCCCTTGTTCATTTGGAATATTGTCTCATGTTACGAGCTTTAACCAAAATAATAATCACTTTGGATTAAAAACCACATAAATTATCTTAGTTAATATCTTCGATTGCAGGTCATAAAGAGTCTGTAGTGATGGTTCTGTACCGCTTGCCGTTAACTAAAATTGCATTTCTAGCAGCATTCGACGTTCCTGAGTTCAATTGCACACTGTCGGCCATAACAGTTACATTCACGTTGATACGCACAGTATGATGACGTGGTCGGGTGTTAGGAGTCTTGATGGTTGTCCACTAGCAGTCCAGTCTCACGAGCTTTTTCCACTACTATGCACACAGCACTAATTTTGGGGTGGATGCTTCTTTTCGGCCAAAACTTTTTTTAACCAAACGTACAGTTGCGGCAACACAATACTCACTTTAGAAATAGATTTGCAATATTTTCCAACGTTGTTCAAGTGTAAAGCGACTCATTTAGGTCCG
This sequence comes from Gymnocheta viridis, assembly GCA_956483585.1. Lineage (NCBI taxonomy): Eukaryota > Metazoa > Arthropoda > Insecta > Diptera > Tachinidae > Gymnocheta > Gymnocheta viridis. The sequence goes on from OY101440.1 coordinate 123,237,098, forward strand.
GGGATGTGCAACACTGACTGATAGCCAATATTTAGGACAGAAAAAAAGCTAACTGAGTCAAAATAACATATGATTTAAATAGATTCAGGTATTTGGACTACACGGTACATTGTGACAAGTGTATAAAAATTAGAGAAGCCAAAAAGAACTGGTTTTTGTAAATTTCGGCAAATGGGATTTTATAATTTCAAATACCACGATCCCGAGATTTGTCAGGATCGCGGTTTATTACGTGATCCCGGAATTTATTTGGGCTTCCGGATTTTTGGAGAATATATATCTAACTAATTTCAAACTTACAGCTGAACTACCTTATTCATAATAGTTTCATCGATGCCTTTTAAGAAAAGTTCCATATAAAATTTATTTAATGAAGATCTTAGAAAACAAATATACTGATCGTGAATAATACCTTGTCTTTTTTTTTTTTTTGTTTTTTTGTTTGTAAGTGTGCTTTAGACCTGATAAGTAACCCAGCTAACATTTGGAAGATTATTTGACGAGCGCAATGATTTCGCGACTCCTTTTTTAATCGTCCAGGCTATTATTGAAGTATAACCATTTTTCACTCTTCCAAATTCTTCCAATTCGACGATTGTTGGACGAGTTAATCATCGTTTACGCATTTTGGCGACCAAGGACCGTATTTGGCTTTTCCAAATGATGTTTTAACGACTTATTTTGATGATTGTTGGATTAGTATTTTTTTATGTTATTCCACAATCGTCGTTTAAGTATTCTGACAACCATTGAACAAATGTTATTTCTCCGTAATCGTATATTTATATTTTATTGATAAATGTAACATAATGTTAAGTAAACAATAATTTTAATATTATAAGCCGGGACAGGGGTTTCATGCAAATGCATGTTTTTTTTCATAAGCCTGATAATTGTAAAACCAAAATAACTTTTTGAAACAGTGAACTTGCTTAAAAATGGCATCGATTTGTTAGAGCACATTTTGATGAAAATGCATATTTTTCATATTTTTGCTATAAATGCATATTTATCTGTCATATTTTGATAAAAATTCGAATTAAAAAGAAAAAAAATTTTCATTTATTAATATTTTCTTATTTTTATGAAGTTTGTCTTTATAATATTTTGTCTTGTCTAGACGAAGCCTAGGATAAACACTATACAAGTGCGCAGCTATCCGACTTAAAATAAATTGTGGTTTCTACGATTTTAAGACGAAAATTTTTACAGTTGACGATTTTTGCGTAAAAAAAGACGACTTTGAATTTAGTCTGGCATTATTCAATCCATACGCAGGCAGACTTACAAACTCATAAATAAATTTAGTTTTTAATATTTCATCGTCACTTTTGTTTGTGTATGTGTTTTTAACGGCTTTAAATTTCAACTCAAGACGGAGTACAAAGCGAATTCATGTACCAGGTGCTGGCAAGTCTGCAACAACAAAATCTGCCTAGTTAGCACATACTTTATTGCAATAAAATTTGACAAGTCAAACTTCCTACATATCCAATGAGACTGAATTAAAATGTTAAATTTTTTATTTTTTTATATATTTTTTTCTTTTTAATGCATATTTTGCGTTTTTTATGGCATATTTTAGGCGCCTAAAACACCTCTTTTTATTGCATGAAACCCCTGTCCCTGATTATAAGTAAAGAGTTCAGTCTAGTATGTATGTCTTTTCTACTTAATTGTGTTGTATCTGTGCAATGTGATAAATTTCTTAAAAAATAATTTTTTAAATTATAGAAAAATGTTACAAAAACCGTAAAGAAAACAAAAACAAAACAAAAAAAGTTTTGTACGGAAAATATTGATATTAAAAGTACACGGTTTAAGAATATAAAGAACTCATGTGGTCATGTAAGCAGCTGGCACATCTATTAAAAAAATTTTATGTTATAGCTGATGTCTTGTCCTTGACTACATGTAGCGTGCCATGCAGCAGAAGTATTGCATGAAATTTATTGCCGATGTTGAGTTTAGATTTCCGGTTAATAAACGGGTATAATGTTTTTTTTGCTATATCGATTTTATTAATAATGTGGCTATATGTTCGTTAAATATAATTTTTTATCTAGAATGACACATATATATTTTACACTAGTGTCCCACGGGACGTTATTATAATTATATTATGTTGCAGCATTTTGGTTGTTTATGTTTCTTCAAAATCGCCGTTTACGCAATCTGGCGATAGTTAGGTGAATTTAACGATCCTTTTCCGCGCATCGTAGAAGACTCATTACGGTGATTTATTCATGGCTCACTTGAAATAAGAATAAAAGAGTCTTACACGATTCGTAGACGACTCATATGGAAGAGACGGCGCGCCGTCTTGACAAAGTTCCTCCTGTTGTACTGAACTTTCACAATCGGAATACGACATCGCGCACAAATAATTTAATTGCCCGTTTCGATCGTGGAAAATTATTCTACGATCGAAAATGCTGCCTGGAAAGTAACTTGCAATTTTGTTCAAAATATTAAATTTCTGAATCACAAATTAATATGTTCTGAAAATAAGTTTTATTTTTTTCTAAATGTACAAAGTTTTTTTTTTAGAATATGGAAATACGGATTGTAAAACTTCGCTAAAAATTAAAAATAGTTGTTAATTGACATTTTTATCTATAATAATTGAAAAACAGTAATTTTAAAATGTTATTTTTTTCTTTCTGCTAGAATTATAATGTGATATGCGGTCAACAAATAAAACCTGTTTGAAAACTTCATATATTCATAATCTCAAGCTCTATTGAATTTAAAAATCGTGTTACAGTTTTGCTTTGAAAAAATAAAATAAAAAAAATCTTTAACTTTACTTAACTTTTATTTTTTCATTTCAAAAAAACGCGCACCGTTAATTCAGGCTAATAACATCACAGCATTCCTAAATATATTATTTTTCAATAAAAACCTCAATTAAACAAACATATTTTTGTAAAAATAATAGAAATTAGTTGTATGTATGTATGTACATAAGTAAGCAACAAAAAATAATAATTGAAAGACTTTACAAATGAAATTTAGAAAATTGAACTTTTTATTCAATTTGTGTTTTATTTGAAAATCGCAATTGATTGTCAATGCCAGAGAACTTCTTCGATTGTAAATAAACAAAATCAAATGATTCAATATGAAATGAATGAATACGAATCCATCTGGTTTTGTTGTTCGAACAAAATTGATATACAAAACTTAAAGAATTGCTGTTGCATTTACATCCCTTGCAATTCAAACACAAAGAGGGAAAATATTTATTTTTTACTTTTTGTTTTTTAAAGCAAATACAAGCATACTAGTGATGTAGCAAATATAAATTTTTAAGTATTTGCGAATACGAATATCCGCATCAGTATTTGCGAATAACGAATGCGAGCATTCAATTTGAAATGCAGCGCCACTGCTCTATGACTCGATTTTGATGTTTGCAAAACAATATACTTGGAAAATTTTAATTAAATTATTTGGAAACAATGTCACCTTCGCACAATGTTTAGTTAGGGGGCAAAAATAGAGGAGCTATTCTCTATGGTATACAGTTTAAAGTTGACTCAATCAAAAATATCGCAGAAAGTTTGAAAAATATAGAAACGTTTTTAAATTTTAATTTTTCTGTAATGTTTTTTAATAAGCAGAGTGAACTTTTTGTGTGAAAATGCATTTGTTAGTGAACTGTTAAATAAAAAAAGTATATTATATTCAATTAAGTCATTTTTCTTTCTTTTTATTTTAAAATTTTTGGAGCATTATTTCATTTTTTACAGCATATTTAATGCGTGGTATTTTACCATTTTTAATAAAGTAATTTATTTTTGGTTGTTTACTTAAAGAAGACTATAATTTTAAATTAAAATATCAATATATATTTTTGTGCGTCTTTTTTATTTACACTTTATGTACTTTTTAGCACGTTAATATTCGCGAAAATATGAAAATATTCACATGCATTTGGTGAATGTGAATACCAAAAAAAGAGGAATATTCGCGAATGCGAATACGAGTATTCATTACAACACTTTCGCAAACACATATACGAATACATAGAGCTACTTATAACTTTTACAAACATATATTGCATAGTTTTAAGCCCTCAAAAACATATATTCCAACATACGAGTACAAGTGGATGCTTCCACAACAGCTTGTGAACATATTGTAATTGGCTAACGTTATATAGACCGACAAGAAGTGCAGCAAAAAATAAAAAAAAGTAGCAATGCCAACAACAATCTATAGAGATGCTACAATACAGTACAATTAAATGTACAAGTGGTAGCAACAAATTGTACATTCTATAACAGCAACAGCAGTTAGAGCAATTAACATTGAAAGCAAATGCAATGAATAGATGAGTAAAATGACTTTCTCTCCTTGTAATTAAAATCAATACAGCTGAACATACACTGATCCCTCGATTTACACGATACTTTTTTTACACGATTTCACTTTTACACGATTATTTTGGTTTTCGTGTAAATTGATAGATTAATGAAATACCTCGATTTACACAATTTTGAATGTTTTTTGTTCGAGTCAGTTCTTACCATATTTGTTAAATCAATGTGTTCTCACATCAATTTTTAAAATAACGTCCTGGCGGCCTGCAGTATGTGAAAGTTCTGTATGTTTGGAAACATTGGATCAACAATATTCTGAGATTATTAATTTAGCTTATAGTATTGGTGGAGAAGGGTTTGATGATTTTTCGGAAACTGATATTTTGCAACTTATGGCAGATGATGAATTAGATGCAGGTGATTTAGTTGATATGGTAAACCAACAAAGCCAAACTGTAAATGATGCAGAAGAGGAAAATGCGGAAACGGTAGACCTGACAACCGAAATTATAACTGAAGGTTTACAAATTGGTAGAAAATTGGCAATTATTTTATAAAAAATGATCCGAATGTTGAAAGGGCAGTCGCATTCCAAAGACATATTATCCAAGGATTAGCACAATATGTGAAGGTTTATAAAGAGTTAAACAATTAATCTACACAGCTCTTAATTGCAAACTTCACTTGCATATCGAAACGACCTGAACTAGTTCTTTAATTCATCAGAAGCCGGAAAGGAAATTGCAGAAATATTATCTAGCGACGACGAATAAATTATATAAATACGTACAATATATGATATGAATTACATTAATTTTTTTTTGTTTTTATGAATAGCCATTTATTTTGTTTAATAAATAAAGGTTTATTTTTATGTGTTTTGAGTAAACGCTTCTGATATTTTAAAAACTAAATTGAAATACATATATAATTTCTTAATAAAATCAATTTTTTACGCGATTCTGCCTTTATTTTCGATTTACACGATTTTTCATACAAAAATTTAAAATTTCGATTAACACGACTTTCTCAGGAACGTATCTATCGTGTAAATCGAGGGATAGGTGTATTGACTTGAAATATACTTGCACATATTCGTATATTGCATTTACATATATGTACAGGGTGGCCCAAAAAAGACTGAAGGATTAAAAATAGTTATATCTTTTTTGTGTTTAATAATTTTTTTTTTGTCTAATGCAGGTTATTTACTGGTTTTTGGAGATAAATCATGGCTACATATGATGTGCAGAAACGCTTCAAAATCATTGAATTTTTTTATTCTTCTGGAAGGTCAATTATTACAACTCAACGAAATTATCGTCGTTATTTTAATGTCCGAACAGCACCCAGTGACAACATGATTAGGAACTTAGTCTCCCGTTTTGAGGAACATGGAAGAGTGTCAGATCTTCCAGGAAGAGGAAGAGGTCGATCTGTACGCAATGAAGCAGTTGTGGAGGCTGTACGGGAGAGTGTAAACGAAGATCCATCTGTCTCTACTCGTCGTCGTTCTGCTCAATTTGGAATCTCCAGAACATCCCTGCAAAGAATTTTGAAGCGGGATCTTAAAATGTTTCCGTATAAAAATCAAATGGTACAGCAACTGCTTCCCCAAGATAGTGAACGAATAATTTCCAGAAATTGTGATTTTGCTTGGCCTCCACGTTCACCACATTTGACTGCTCCAGATTTTTTTTTTGTGGGGCTACTTGAAAGGAGTTGTGTATATCAATAAACCCCAAACAATTCAAGAGCTTAAGCAGAACATTCAAGCAGAAATAAGGAACTTGGAACCAGAAACTCTACGGGCAGTAATGGAAAATGCGGTTAAAAAAGCCAATTTTTGTTTGCAAGAAAATGGACACTAGTTGAGAGATGTTATATTTCACACTTAGATGTAAAAAATTTCCATGAATTAAATATTTAAAAACATAAAAAAAATTAATAAAAAATAAAAACAAAAAAAATACAGTTATTTTTAATCCTTCAGTCTTTTTTGGGCCACCCTGTATATATATGATGGATATACAAACACTAGAGTATTCAAAAAATAGACTTCTTTAGGAAACATGTCTTCGAAATATTCGAAAAATCGCTTTTTTAAAAACCTCGGTTTCGAATACGATTTCGTGCACAAGAACCGGAATACGACCGGTGCACCGTTAGCAGTATTTCGCAGTAGTTAATCAATTACTAACTATTAAATAAATATATCATTTATTCTGAGTGGGGCGGAAGACGACCCTGCGCTTATCCTAGATAAAGAGTTGAGCACCACGCGAAGAAAAATGGATTTATTTCAAATTGAGTGCGTGTTAGAAAAAGCAAGTTCTTAGTGCGTAATAATATAGTTCTGCCAGTGAGTAAAACACTTGATATCAATCACAATAATAACTTAAAAAGGAAGAGTTATTACTCAAGCAAACATATAATTTTAATCGTGTTTTATGAATTCAATTACTTCAATATTTTTATATCGTTATTTGTAAACTAAAGTGGTAAATAATTGCTTTCAATGACAACTCCTTTTTTAAGTAATGATTTAAAATAGCAAAGAAAGAGTAGTGAAAAGTATGTACATCATATGTTTATTAACATTTTATTTACTTTACTTCGTCATCAAGGTTTTTTGCTGTATGTACAACTAAATAAGTTGTTAATGAAAAATTTTTTTATGGGCTTGAGGTTCAAGTACAATCAGACTTCACCAGAAAACGGAAATAGTTTTTTATGATTTGAAGAGAAAGGAATTCCAAATTTGAATAGTTCCTGGGACGAACATGTAGTCATTTCCGGTACCACAACATATCTCAGCAACACAGGGATCATTCACTTGGACCGATTTTATTTAAACATGATTAATGTTCACTGAAGATGGAATACGTATCAATGATTTTTAGTTATAAACGAAATTTCCTCCATTTTTCATTGCCTCTTCCATTTTTCATTATCACACTAAATCGTTTGAGATAACCTGATTGAAAATGAAAACATAAAAATTATTTTCGGTGAAGAAGTCGGTAAACCGAGCACTAAAAATCGATTTGCCGAATTTTTCAGATATATAAATTATTCGTAACCGGTTAATTTTTTTAAGAGCAAAAATCAGTTTTTGAATATTCTAACAAACACAGATGCATGTAAAATATTTGATTGAATGTGGCAAAATGTATAGATATATGTATGTATGTATGTTTGTGTATATGTGTGTAAACATCTATGTAATAAATACATGTATACACATATATCTATATACGAATTAAGTCATTTTGTCTTCTATAGCGAGCAATATGTCATTATAGTCGGTCACTAAGTTTTGGTTTTATTTACAATTAAGTGACGATACTTCATAGCGAATAAAAATAAAACTTGTGCATCGATTTTCATGTATTTGTGGAAATAGAATACGAGAATTATTACGACTCCAATGTATACATGGGCTCACAAATTAGTTGAAAACTTCGAATTTACCATTTTTAATTGCAGTTTAATAATGAAAAAAGTCCCATGTAAAAATATCTTATAAGCCAAAATGGTTATAGACATATGAGCAGGGAAACCGCAAAAATGCTCTAAAAAAGATGTTTTATGCGCATTAAATATGAAGTAAAAAATTTTAAATATGCTTCAAAACTTAAAAAAATAGTGATCTTTAAAAGAAACATTTGCATTTTAGATATGATCAAAATAAAACAAACATACATGACAAGAAGCAAAACAACTGAATAAACAACAAATATTGTAATTGATGCTACTAATCTAAACACAGCATATTTAAAAGATAAGACTTCCTTAAATATCATATTTTTAAACTATTTTGGTTTAAGCAAATGTTGACTACAAACGAGTAGTAGTATGAAGATGGCGTAAATACAAAATAAAGAAACCATCTGTTGATCAGAATTTAAGAAAGATATTTCACTTTCGTTGCAAAAACATTTATTAGCATATGCAAAAAATGTCAATGAAATATCAACAAAAGGATTGAATATGCTTAATAAATTTGATGAGTGTTGCTCTTAAGACTAAAATATGCATAGAAATGCTGTAAAGGCAAAAATATGCACTAATAAATCGATTCCAAAAATTTATAAAAACTTTTGAAATGGTTAAATATTTTATCTCCGCCGCCATAAGTTGCACAAGACATAACATTTAATTGCATATTTATGTTTCCCTGCTTATGAATAAAAAAAAAATATGCAAAAAATTTTTTATAATCGCTGCTATTCTTTTTCTTCTTGAATTTTCCTAGAGAAGAATGCTTTGCGTACACCTATGCAAAACACGCTTTAGAAACATTAGAATCTTATGAAATTTAATTTAAGGAAAATTTAAATAACTGGAAAAAACCTCCAAAATTCTCAAAAAAATTTCTTCGAAGTAATTGTATTTTTTGGGATTTGTATTATTTTTTGCTTTTGTATAAACTGAAATAATTCAAAAAAATATAAGTTATTAAAATTGGGAGTTATTTCACATTGCATTAACTCCCAAGTTTGTTATGGGAGTTTTTTCATATTTATTTTGTGAGAGTGTGATATATTTTATATGCCCTTCATTAGGTACTCACCTCATCGAAGATAAGTATTTTAAAAAATTTTTGGGTACTTACACGTACTTTAAAACACTAGAACTCATTTCAAAGAATTCAATATTGTCTCTTGAAAAACTGCAAACGGATTTTTACTTCAGGGTTAACAAACTGAAACGTCTTTTATGTATATTCAAATTAATGTTGAACGGTGTAAAAAAGATGCTGTAGAATATTTCAGTATGTAAATCGATAAGAATTTCGAAATAAAAGCCATGTGTGAAATAATAATACTAAAATGTTTGGTGTAACATTTTGAGGTTTGTTTTAAATGTCAAACTGTCCTGAAATTTATATCTGATGGTAATTTGTACAAAAATCGATTTAACATGGAAATCTATAATCTAGGTACATATACATACATACATACATGTGTATTATCTCTACCCATGATTAGGTATGTATAGAAGTACAAGCACAACTTTAATATGGTTGCATTATTTTGGTCCTTTGTCGAGCTTACATATCGTTACATAAAATGCAAAACGCTGTTAGCGCGTTGACTACAAAGCAAATAATGACTAAGAATGTGAGTTCGAGCACAGTATCAGGCAAGTCATCAACGTTATGACTTGTTCTGATGTACATTATTGTGGTATTGTGTTTAACTGTTGTTGGACTGTTTAAGTGATGAAGGGATAGCACTGGACTCTGAATAGTACCGGCGGCAATTGGCACTCGTCTACGCCAATGCACATCCCAGCGCCCTCCTTCGTTGGTAATGTAACAAAATCTCCGATAAAGTCAAATAGTAAAATGGCTCCACATCTTAAACAAATTTAATGCATTGCAGCGTTTATATAAAAACTTTTTATTTTATACCTTATCCCCAACTTGCAATTTTGGATTCCCCAAATTTCCCCAAGATAGCAAATTTCTTATCCCCAAAATCCCCACAAATCTATAATAAGAATTTTCAAGCTTATGAATTAACAAATTTTTATTTTTTTTGTAAGCTTATTAGATTTTGTTAACATTATGTAATTAAAAATTATTAAATTTTGTTTTATATTTTAACATTCCTTAAGTAAATTTAAAATATTTTATCATGTTTCTGATTCATTGTATTCGCATATGCTCAATTCTATACTGTAATATAAGACTTAAGTCTTGTGTATGGGACATCCAAAAGAAATAAATAAATAAATAAATAAAAAATAAAAATAACAGAAGGCTTTGTCAAATTCAATGTTTTTCTGTCACAACAGATAGATTCTTCTGGAGTATTTAACATTTATTTGTAAAAATTTTAAAAAAAAATAAAAAACTTTTTTTCTTAACAAAATTTGCAAAATATTGAATACACTCAAGCTTTTTGTTATTTGTTAATTTCTAAATTGGAACTTCATCAAAAGGTCGAAATAATTATAACAATCTCATCCCAATTATTCTTAAAAACTAAATAATATTAAGTCAAAAGAAACACATGCCTATATTTATTTACTTAAATAAATCCATTTGCGTAATATGTATTAAGCAGATGAAATTATTAGTAAAACAATTACAACAATACAAGAACAACAGGCATTTTTTATATCGGTTCTATCAAAAAAATCTACAGAAAACAAATACACAAAAATTTATAAGGCACCCTCTTTGACATTCAATGTTATGCTGCCACATGGTTAATACGACTTGTATATATGTATCAATGTTTATCGTTTCAAAAACTTCAGAAACTTCAGCCAATGCAATTTTGTTGCACATGTTGGTTGTATTAAAAAGTGTTGGCATTTGAGAAGATGGAATAAATTCGGCACAGCATACTGAATTATTTTTAAAGTGTATATTTATTCTACAAAGAGCTTCTAATAAGTCATACTGTATTCTGTTGCGTTTTTTTCAATGTGACCATCATCAAGCAGAAAACTATGATTTATCAATATGTACATGAATTTGAATATAAAAAAGAAAAACAAAACAACAAGATTTATAATAATATATTATCCCCAAAAATCCCCAGCGAAAAAGGGTTTTTTTCAAAAAATCCATTGGGGATTTTCCTGAAATTTTTATCTCCAATCACAAAAAGAAATCCTTATTTGGGGACAAGTCCTCAAACTGAGAACGCTGAACATAACGCGCAATATCAGAGTTGTAAAACAATTAAGCTTTCGATTTTCGGCACCTGTCCACTCTTACTATCCCTTTCCCAAAGAAGGTAACACACCTACTGGTTGGTAGGGATATTAAATGCCTGCGCGTTACTTATATTTAAGAAAAATAAATAAATATTTAAATCGTTTTATAGGAGAAGCCAAAATTAAGTTAAAATTAAATATATGATAGCCTTCAATGCAAATTTCTCCAATACCTTACAAAACACTCTGATCAATTTTAATTCGTTTAAGTTGGAGTTTTTTTGTGTATATTTTGCTGAAATACACCGGAATTTCGGAATTTGTTTTACTCTGGACGTTTTGCGTTTTAGGTAACGATATGTAAGCATGTTGTATGTGAAATTGCTCAGTGAGTGAGTCAGTTATGTAGTATGTCTATAAACAATATTCATGTCTATACTTGCATTTACATGCAAATAAATAATAGTATATCAAAAGTACATAGACCTGTTAGTTGGCTTTTAAGTTAACTTACATCTACAAATGTATGTACATATGTATGTACATATATGTTAAAACACATTATCTTACACATATACACAACTTGGCCTATTGTGATGTCAAACTGTCAAAATTGTGGTTTATTTACATTTGGCTTGAGCAGATGTACTCGTATATATGCATGTAAGTGATGTACACATAGCTGTGTGTGTACACTTTCTAACTTTATGTTTATAAATGTTCTTAATTTATATAAATTGTATCGACACATACGCATGCACTCGTATGAATGTTAATCAAATCCAATAATTTGCCATTTTCTTACGACCAAGTACTCTTAAGATTTTTTTTAATTTTATTTCTTATTCCATTTAATAACATCAAAAGAATATATTAAATTATAATAGGATACAAAGCAATTTGTTCAATATCTCAAGCTTGATTTTGAATTGAGTTTTTTATTTTAACCTCACTTTAATTTTTAATCTATATACATACATACATACATACATACATACATACATACATACATACATACATACATACATACCTACATACATACATACATACATACATACATACATACATACATACATACATACATACATACATACATACATACATACATACATATATATTCTTTTAATAAATATACGCAAATTTCATTTCATTTTATTTTTTTTTTGCTAATAAATATACATGAATTTTTCTTGTTTTGTAAAACTTAAGAAAAAGCTTGGTAAAAAAAATTGGAATGACGCAAGTCTTTTGCAATCATACCAAAAAAAATCTTTGCACTCTCTCTAACCGTCAGTAGGATTAAATACGGCATGAGTAGCGAGATAAAATGAACAAATATATTAATACAATGTTCATAAATCATCACAAAACTTAAAAACATTCGTGGGCACAAAACTTAAGCAGCACAAAACCGATTTGTCACCTGTCTTACTGAAACATTGAGTTTAAGGAAGAAAAACACAAGAATGTAAAACTTCAAATCACTTTCTCAAACCAACCAACAAAAATATGCAAAGATGATGATAGATGTTGCTTAAATGTCGTGTACAGTCGAGCAAAAGGGTATCGGATTCATCATATTTTTATGTACTCTTATAAGCCTTATTTAAGATGTAGAGCAAAAAAAACAATAATTGTTAGTTATACTCATGTGAAAATTCAAATTTCTGAATTTTTAAAAAAATTCAATACATCGGATTCAACCAACTATCAACCGATTTCCACAAATTGTTCTTTGTTAGCTAAACAACTAAATTTAATATTGAAGATTTCCCAAATGTTGAATTTTTATAAATTATTGTTCACTTTTTAATTCTATTAAAAAATTCCCAAAGAGCCTTTAAAACACTATGATACTTTTTATTAAAACTTGTCAAAAACTGTAAAAACTGTAAACGTGCAAGTATAATAGTGTGAAAGCAAAATGTTATTAAAATGACAAATAATACGATAATAAATTTGACATACCATAAGACTTTTCTATTTTTAGAAATTTTTCTAAACGATAAGATTTTTCATTTAATCAGGGTTGAATTTTCATAAAAGCAGATTGAACCATCGATTATTTTGGCAGTCGCTAAAAATCTCGTTAGATTTCTTTCAAAGTATTATAGTGTGAAAGGCCCAGTATTTTAAAAACAATCAACAATTTTAACATTTTGTAAATTTTAAACTTCATAAATTAAAATTATAATATCAATCGCTTTAGGCCTCAATAGTTTTTACTTTTCGTTGCCGTTCTGTGCCTTTCTTTTTTGTAGAAAATATTTCTTACTTAGTTGTTCTGTGTCAGATGTGGACGATGTAATTTTAGGAATGCAAAATTTAGGAATGAGAAAAATATAAAAATTTTTTAAAATTTGAATTAAAATAATATTTTCTGACTTTTAAAACAAAATTTGTAATATTTCACACCACAAAAAGTAATACATACAAACACTTGGCTGTCACTTAACGTTGTATTCTATTTTCTTCAGAATAGTCCGCAACAGAACTGAACGAAAAAGTTACAAAAAACCACAAATACAGTTTTTCAATTGAACAGAAACAAAACAGCTGATTCGTAACAGAACAGAACGTACAAACTAATTCTGCCTTTACGATCATTTTGTAGGTATGTAAGTAAACTTTAAATAATGAAGTTATTTCACCAGGAGGCGTAAATATTTATTAAACTTTACTATTCAAAGATCCACAGTGCATCATTAACGCTATAACGCAATGTATCTTAAATAAAAATCACTGACACTCTCAAAAATATTTATCTAGAAACTCAAACAAAAGCCACAGAGAGGTGATACAAAAAAAATCGTCCGCAGTAAATGCCTGTCTGTCGAGCTTTTGGTATGTGCATTAGAATCAAAGTATCTTCGAGAGCAGTGTTGTCATGTTGTTTAGTCATCAGTATCACCGACAGCAGCTTCAACAACAGCGACATTACCAGCTAAAACATTAATATCAATACATAACTTCGTTATTATCGTTCTCAGCGTATGCATAGTTAGAGCAAAAATTCTAGACCCTCAAATCCTCAGGCATTCACCATCATTGTCAACATCATTATTAACAACATCTTCCACAACAAGATGACTGTAGTGGTTTTTGTCATTTATTTAGTTTACAAACCAACCAGCATTACAAATTTATCAACTGTGACAATTTATAAAACGCTAATATATTCACGGCAACAACAGCAAATATATACATATACATTTATTTATATGTATGTGTATACAATATATGTTCTTACTTGTGGATCAAATGAAAATTTCCATTATAAAAATGATAGAATTTAGCCAAAGAAGTTGAAGCAACGAGAAAATAATCATAAACGAAAAAATACACACAATTTGTTATCGTAACACTCTCTGTGCTGCGTAACGTTAGTATTTTATGCAAATTTTTCACAGGTTTCATTTGCGAGAGTAGGCTTTAGAATTTTTCTTAAATAATAACACCATTCATGGGAGCAAAACTCTTTGTGTAAAGTCTGAAATTTCTAGGCACCACCAAATAGGGTCAAAAAATTCTACTGCATTTCTTTAAATTGTTAAATTTTGTTAGCTTGAACTTGGGAGATATATAAATATGATAAAATTAAAACTCATGCTTAAGATCCTTTTAAGTTTTCCTCGTATTTTATGCGAGTATTTTTCAAACCAACAAATTTATCAACATTATATAAAACGGATATTGCGAAAAAATATATCTATAAAAACTACGAAACAATTCAAAAGATATTCCTGCAGAATTGTTGATTGTTACTATACACCCTGTTTGTTGTATGTCAACTATAGTTCACAAAGTATCTACAGCAACCAAATGCAGACAACATTAATAGCTAAAAACGGTTGACAGATTGGTTGGTACTTTAGACTTGTAAAGAAAAAAAATGCCAACACACATACATACACACATAAATAATTACATCAATATTAGCACAAATTATCATTGCCACCAATACTACGATTGCTGCTTCTCATATCCTCCATACTGCTGATGACAATGATGTTTAATGTTAATACTTCCGCTGATGTTTGTCGTACGACGTGATTTTGTGCGAATACTTCATTTTACGCTTGAACGAAAAGTGTGTTTTGGCATAAAAACGTTTTAATTTCAGGAATTTTTCTGTACTTTAAACATGCCATTTTTAACGTTTAAGCATAAAAAGAAAATATTATTTTGTATGCGGTGATGGGGAAAATTGCTATATGACATTTGTATTAACGAGAAAATGCGTGCATCATTTTAAGTTAAGAAACTTTTAACTTCATGGTTTGAGTATTTACACAAATATCATCATCAGGAATAATAATGTCATTATTGTTGTACGTGATTCAGTATTTCCAGTATTTTCAGTAAAAACGATGACAGCCTAAATGATCCACAGCACTTTGCGTTTGCACGACCAATATTAGAAAAGCTTCGATATCAGTACATAATCTGAGAAATAAATTTCTATTTGTATTTTCAAATCTTACGTGCTGGTATCAGTAGTGTCAGATTATGATTCTCAGATGCGATGCCTCAGTGGTACTTTCCAAGTCTTAGAGGAAACGATGTTATATCTCCTTTTTCATCCTTTTCAAATGTGCAGCTACATAGGCGGTTTTTCCACAAACGGGATGTTGAGTCACCGTACCTTTGTATACAAGCCATGGCTTCTATTACTGGAGGTGGCATGAGGACAATAATGCTTCTGAGTTTCTCTTAAACCATAGTTTTTAAGCTAAACAGTTTTTACAAGTATTGGTTGTAGTTTATTTTATTTTTTATCAAGTTTATATAAAAAAATATATGAACAATAATTTATCTTTTAGCCGATACTAACATTAATTTACAAACTACAAACATATACGGATTTTTTATCAGAGTGAATAATGTCTAATATTTTTTTGTATTTTTATTTTGAAAAATACTAAATTGAACATTGATGCGGAATCAAACAAATTTTAATTTTTAATTTAGACATAACATTTAACATTAAAGTGCTTGTAGTTAAAATTATAAAATAAGCATAGTAAATAAATATTTGTAAATAATATACAAATTTGTATTTAATGAAAAAGCTAAATGAGAATTTCGCAGGTTAAAAATAGTTCGAAGTGGTGCCTTAAGGTACAGTAAAATCCCGTTAACCGATAATTCTAGGCAAAAATCTTAATATATTGTGAAGTTCACAGAAAAGGCTATTTGTTTAAACACTCGTCTGTCATTTATTACTATTTTTTTTGCTTCTATAATTTATTTGTTTAAATTTATACAACAAAAACAAAAAGTGCTCACTGAAATTCATATTTTTCTTAACAAGTGTATTGTTTGAATTTGCAAAGTATATTTATAGATTGAATTTGAATTCAAAAAAACCTGTTTGTGTTTAATTATAAATTTTAAAATTCAAACATTTTAATAGTTTTTAATCCAAAGTGATTATTATTTTGACTAATGTTCGTAACATTTTTAGACAGAAAGAATTGGACATGAGATTTTTAACACTAATTAATTTCAACTTACATGGCAGAACAGAAACAACGTTGTTTTTCATTTTATTTTATGAAAAAAAAATAATTACAGAACCAGAAAAAAGCTATTTTTGGTACATATAATATTTTTGTTTGATTTTATAAATATCTTTGTTTGGATTTTGTTTCAATAAAAATATGTAACTGTCAATATCTAGCAGTTGCATTATCTAAATTTACTATTGCTGTGATAGGATCTATTTCTGTTAAACTCCATATGAACTTATGAACTTTTTTTTCTGTGTAATGGATCTTCCACTTTGAAACTTTTACAGTGTAAAATTTTAAACATGTCTCCTGTCTAATTCTTAAAGCACTCTCTATATAAACAAGTAGTTCCAAAGTCTTACTTATAGCTCAGAGGATACCTGTGAAATGTACGACAGTTTTCAATATAATTCCCGCAAACAAGCGACCCAGAAACATAGAGAGTCTTAGATAGTCCGAGATACATTTAGTACTCAGTAAAAATTAAAGGAGCAATCAGTAAAAAACATACGAGTGGGCAGTTCAGACATATGTTCTATGTACGATCAAATTTGGTAGTTAGATAGGGATGCAAGATCACGCGTACACAAAAGATTCCGTATTTTTTTCATATTGGCCTTAAGAAAATTATAGAAACTTTGTTCTACGTGATGACCGATATTTCTATCAGCAATGCCAGTCATATTACCAGTCAAATGACCGTCACTGTTCTTGTAGGGAAGTGCAGTATGTCTGCACTAAATTGTATTTCGTTAAAAAATATTTAATTTTGAAAGGAAAGTTTAGATTTAATCTGTCATGAGCTTCGTTGCTGAACAGTTTTTAATAATTATTCGCATGTATTGTTATCAAAGATTTATTCTTTTAATATAAGGATTTCTTGCAAGGAAATCATATCTCAATTCTGATTCTAATATCTTAGTTCTGACTCCGAATGGAAGAGCCCATTTATATAAATAAAATAGTGTACGAGTAATATGCATTTATTTTTAAGAATTGCTAATACATATGAAAATTTTCAAATATGTTTTTTGCCAAGCAAACACATGAAAATTCGGGGATTGCTTTGCTTTTCATGGTCTCTAAATATTATTTGCCAAAGGTGTTTTTCCTCTATGTAATGTCAGTATTTCTATTGAAAAAAATAACAACTATGTATTTAAATTAAATTTGAAATTTTTTTTCCCTTCTATGTTAAATCCTAATATAAATGGAAAAAACAAAGTTTTAAAAAAATACATCCCTTGCTCAGCAATAAAAACATCCGCTTTTGTATAAATTTATTTTATTTGTAAAGCATGTGAACGTATATTTTTTAGTTTATATCTCTCTTAATATATGACAACATATTATGTACTGTCATTTAACTAATCAAATTTCTAATAGTTATTATAAGTTGTCAAAATAATTCCTAAAACAACACACGTTTAATGTTAAGTACACATAAAACACAGTCCATAAAAAACACAATTTCATTAAACTAAAATCCCAATAACAACATCAAAATACCTATATTTAAATGCATGGAAAATATGAAGAGTTAAAAAATAGTATCTATGTGTATGAAAAAAAAGCAAAGCAACAATAAAGAAAACGTTCCATAAAAACAAATTTATTATTATTTACTTGCAATAAACATTAAATCAGACGCGTAAAAGTGTAAATAACAAATGAAAATAAAAGTAATGTGACTAATGTAAACATACTCATCATACAGACACGCTACATTTCACATCCATACAAACATATTTCGCAATCACAGTTACGCTTACACGCTTAAACGCACACGCACAGTCAATAATAAAAAATAAAAATATAAAAAAACGACATAAAAATTTACGAATGAGTTATAAATTTTATTTTCAGTATTTTCCAACAGGCCCTAGGAAAATATAAAAAAAAAATCAAAACACAGTTTTATCACTCCCGGAAAGAGACAATTATATACATATCTACACTTCCATACACACACATGTACATATTAGAAGCACACCCACACGCACAAATAACATAATAGAAGCAATGAAGCGCATCCTGTAAAATCACTTTAAGCATGTAATAAACTTTAAGGTTATTTTTGCTCTTCTCCTTGTCGTAACAATAGCAACAAAAGTTTATACCCACTTACTCCATCAAGACAAGAAGTTAATATACATACATAGAAATACGAGTATAAAGGGAAAAAACTTCAAGTGCAAAACTTATTTTTATTTATGCCCAAAAACCTTTACATTCTCCATAATGGCAAACATTTAATTTATTGATCACGTTTCTAGTTTTTCTAGTAGAGTTTCTTAAAGTCTCTTAAATGAAATTGCCTTTATGTGCTCTGAGCGATGACAAGTTGCAATTAAATGAAAGGAATAACTCAAATGAGACTGTTAATTAAGAAATTTAACATGAAGTGGTATTTGCAGAAATATTGAGTTCATTTAATATTTAGTTTTAACGATTTATATTTATATTATTTTTTCTACCAATCCTTAATATAAATTTGGTTTTAGAGACAATTAGCTAGTTTATGCACATTGTCAACAGTAGGCCTGTTCCGAGCTTGTTTAAGCTTGTGAATTATTTGTAGTTGCATTGGAAGCATTTTATATACATTTTGCGTCCTCCTGGGAGTAATTTTGGATATTTTTTGTAGCAGAACTAGTGTAAGGTTTCATTAAGATACTTGCTTTTGTGGATAAACTAATTGGAATAATTCAAAAAATGTTAGCGGCTCCCGAAAAACGATGTTGTCTCTGCTTTGCCGTGTAAGTTGATATTAATTAGTGTTAAATTGTACCTTGTTCCTTTGGAATATTGTCTCATGTCCAATTCTTTCTGACTAAAAATGTTACGAACATTAGCCAAAATAATTAATCACTTTGGATTAAAAACTACTAACAACCAATTTGTTCGAAAAATAATCACTTTAAATAAAAACAATTAGCTACTGGCTGGAGCCTTGCAATGTTTGCTGTCACAAAACTGGGTAAAATTGATCAAATAAATCAAAAACTCAAGTAGTTGACAAAAAAAACAAAAAGCAATAATACTTCAGTATTAATCAAACCAAAAAAGTTTGTCTTAAGTAAAAACAAAAATTAGAAAGGAAAATGGTACGTGAGATAAAAATGGGTTAATTTAACATTAATTAGTGATGGTCAATTTTGAATATTGATAGTGGTGAAATTGTGTTTGCTGTAAAAACAACTAATAATACCTTCCACAATACAAATAACTCTCGTATCCTTTTTCGAGTCATTATTTGTATAAATACAAATTTTAAATCACATTCAACCGAGCCATCTAAACAGTGGCGGATACTTGGAAACACACATGAACACTGATGTTGGGAGTGTAGCGGCTCCAGATAAATAACGCTGTTTCTGTTCTGCCGTGTAATTTTGAAATTAATTAATGTTAAATTTTCCCTTGTTCTTTTTTTCTTTCTGACTAAAAATGTTACGAACATTAGCCAAAATAATTAATCACTTTGGATTAAAAACTATTAGTCACTACAGGCAGCGTAAAGAAAATTATCTGGGAGAGTTCGCATATACTACGACAAAGGCCGAAGTCAGCGGGAAAACCATTTACTGATCCCAAAGAAGAAACTGATATTCTTGAGTTATAATGTGTGACAGCTCTGAAAGGCTACTAAAGCATCTTTCGCGCTAGAAAGCGAAGGCGTTGATGATCCTGTGCGGAGCAGCTGTCGTTAAATAGGATGCCCATCCTTTTAGCGTGGGTTTCAAGGCTGCAGTGTGCCGTGATTAAAGTCACAAGTAACCGCAGTTGATTCCTTGGGAACGTAAAAAGTTGTTTTGTTCTATCAGTATCGACGGGAAGCCAGAGGGTTCTCGCTATTACGGAGGTCGACTAAGTGCGCCATCTGTTTTGATTCAATCGCATAAGAGCCGTGTCAATGTTTTTCCAGCAAGATGAGAGTGGAATGCCGCAGAAATTTTCCATGTCGACATCTCTGAGTATGGTCCTACTTTTTGCCATATCATCAGCGATAATAACCGCTCGATAATCCATAAAACCTTAGTCAATATGCTGCTCTTTTAATGGCAGATATTTCTGCCTGTTTAAGTCGTGCTTACATTATTTACGAATCCGCTCAGTAGCTCTGAAAATATCGAAGAATTTGTGTCGACAATTTTGAGAATTTTAAAAATGAAATACTGCCTGTTCGTTGATATCGAAAGAAAATTTGCTTTCCTATAATTACATTTAAAACAAAATCAAAATTTCAAAAGTTGTTTTTGTTTCAAATGTAATAATTGGAAGGAAAATTTTCTTTCAATGTCGATGAACAGGCAGATAATTTCAAAAAGGCTGTTCAAATTATTGTTTTCTCATTCAATAATAATATTACATCATATAACAATAATATAATTAGATATGATCATATTGTAATGATATTATAAATATGATTGATTTTGACATGCATGACAACAGGACAAAATTTATACATAAGTTTTTTTTAGATGTGATTATGACGTCATTAAAACTCATAATATTATGCTTCTATGTGCTAACAATAGTAATAGTATGAATCAAAAGAATCATATAAATAATGTATGTAGTAATGGTTTATGATTTAATCATGCATATTTTGATAATAATTTAAAATTGACAGCTAAACTAAATTAATAAATTTTCAAACAATTTTTCAACTCAAACTAACAAATATATAATTTGTTAGTTTTTTACATGCATTTTTATTTATTATGCTTTTCATTATAAATTGATTTATTGAAAACTTAAGATTACTTCTATGCACAAAAACGCTGAAACGAAGCGATATCTGAGAGTTAATATACACAATTTATAGAAAAGCTAAAGGAAGCATCATTTATTTCCCGTATAGACATAACTTAAAATAATATAAATAATATGACTTATGAAAATTTTATTGTCGATATTTCTATGAATGGTAATTATATAATGATCAAATAACAACATGCCTTCGTTTATTACAACCACCTTATTCATATTTAGAGTACTTTAAAAAAATAATAGCTTGTTTTCCATAATTATAATTTATTAGGGAAATCAGATATTTTTCTCACAAGCATTCCCCACCCATTAATTTTACCTCTGTAAATTATTGTAAATATACTAAATATCCACCCGACTTAAAACCCCAATGTGAAAGTAAACACTTTAAATCCTTAAAAATCAAATACTTGAGATACTATTTTGATTATTTCCCTCCGAACATTTTCATATTTATAATAGAAGAAAAATCAAGTCAAGTAGTAACGCAATGAAAACCAAACACAAGCAGTTTACTTTGCAAAATTACTTAGAAAACTTCATCACCAATGGCAATAATCACATTTTTCCAGATTTAATCATACATGAAATTTGTTATTCACTTTTAATCATGCAAAACAAATCAACGTTGAGTAAAGGCAGCATCGTAGTGGTGAACGTTTCATTTAAGTAAAAGACAGTCGAGTAATTGAACATATTTTACTCACATCATTCATCATACATTAAAATGTTTGCTCATATTTAATAATTTGTTTAGCGGCACTGTATGCAAGTACACTACATTCATTTGCTGCAACAAAATCATCGCTCAAAACATGCGATTTTAGAGTTGACAATGCAGAATTACCTTTCGTATCGTTTTATTTTTTTATATTAACATTTAAATTAAGTTGGGAGAAAATAAAAAAATTTAAATGTCCTTAAACGCTCCTTGGAGCAATTGAGCATTATGTATTATTATTATTAGTATTATTATTTATCAATAAAAAGCTATTCTGGCAACATAACTTAAATAATATTTGAAATTAATTTCTTAATTTGTTTTTTACTATTTCAATTAATCAAATTCTAAACTTAGTACCAAATTAACATTATATGTGCCATCAGAAAAAATAAATAAACTAACAATTGAACTTGCCACCGACAACATTATATAAAAGCGAAGTATTCATTATCCCCTTTTAGAATAAATATAGGTTGAACTATACAAAAGAATTTATTACCATCGAAGGATTTTTTCATAACAACACTTTGAGCATTTTCAAATTATATATTTCATCCTTCCAATCTTTAAGATACGCTGACATACACACTTTCACACGTTCGTTTTTTATTTCAAGTTGTTGTAAAATTTTACTTGTACACTTTTCATTTGTTTTACTTACTCAATTGTAGATTTTTATTTTCTTCATTTTTATAAAAGTTCAATATTTATTGCAATCATCTTGAGACATTGTATAATAAAAACGAGCTTAAATAACGACTTACACGCACACTTGAAACATTATTAAAAACCAATACAAATATATTTTTCATTAAAAAGTAAGCAGTTTTTGAATTGGAATCAGAGATGTGTGTAAATAAGGTAAGTAACATTTCACAATGGGGCAGGTGATGACTGTTTGTTTTAAAATGTGGCAAAATAAAGAAACAAATAAAATGTTGAATAAAAAAAGATTATTAAAAATATCATTAATGCACTCAAAAATAAAATCAAGTTAAGTACGGCTTATTAAGTCTGGTGGCGCTTGATTTTAAGCCACAAAAAATCTTAATTCAAGAAATTCAGGCTTTATTTCAGCCACAAAGTGATCAGCTTTGGTTTTAATTCATGATGAAAGCCTTTCCTCGTTTATAGTTTATGTCAAGAAAATTGTTTGCACTATTTTGAAAACCAATTTTATAGGTACTTGATTTAAATTCAATTTCTCAGTGTAATAGAGATATTTATAACATCTACCCAAGTGGTAAGACAATAATGCTGACGAGGTCTAATTTAAATGTTATTGTGTTCTTTAAAAAATTTTTATTATATCTTATCTCTAATAGAAAATACGAATTTGAACGGTTTTAAAATTATCCATTGAGTTCTAAAGTAATTCTCCTTTACAAACTTTATATATGCTGTCTAGGGTATTCAATCAGTTAACTGTCATTCTGTTAACCGATTAACTACACCAAGATTAACTGTTCGATTAATATAACATTTTTAATTTCCGATTAACAATTAAATCATTTAACCAATTAAACAAAATTTTATACTTTACGTAGTATTTGAACATATTTTTTATGTGTTTAGTTTAATCTAACGAAATTTACCAAAATTAGAGAACTCAAATGTCGTAGTGGAAGATTTTATATGTTTACAGAAAGCCTATGATTTTAGAAGATCTTCTCAAACTATGAGACTGACTTATAAACTGATACCATTTGATTAATTGCTTTTTATTAATACATTTTTAAGAATACTTCTTCTGTCCCCTTAAGTCCCCTTTCACATATGAGACATTTCTAACCGGGCATTTTTTAAATTCTCTTTTGTTCTTACCTGAAGCTTTTACATGTTGGAAATTAATAGCCAGACAGAAATTTTTCATATTCGTTTTTCATACATTTTCGCAGTTTGTTTACTTATAAGTACATATTTATTTTATTCTGTGGCTTAATTAAATTACTAAAAACATATAAAACTATTTTTTATAAAAAGGAAATTTGATTAAAAAAAAGGAAAAACTAGTTTATTATTCCACGAAATTGGCATTAGAAGATTCTCCTGAAGAAGACGACTTGGGCTTGAGAAATATCATATAAAGCAACAAGGTGAAATTGGGTAAATAACAAAAGAGAAACAAAAAATGTCCGGTACAGAGGGTCGTGTACTACACACTCTGCATCTTCGCCCCTTCTTCTACAAAGTTCGTCTGTCTGTCTTTCAATATATTTTTATTGATTGAAGTTAATTAATTTGTGCAAAATGTTTATTCATCGGCTAATCGATTAACCCAAATTTAGGCGAATAAAACAGAATACCGATTAAACCCGATTAGTTGAATACCTTAATGCATATTGAACTCGAATACTAGTGAAACTTTTAATACTATGAAATAATTCGTACTTTGATTAGAATATTATACCTCCGCTCTATACCGCATTTTTCTATTCGCTACATGTTCCCACATTTCTAAAGATTTTTTCTTAAAATAATATATACTAATTTTTAAACAGCAAATTCTCTACAATATGGCCTTTACATAGAAATACATTTGTGAAAGTGAAAGCATAAAGAAATACAAGACATGCTCACATTTCAATTACAACGAAATTAAGAATTAAAAAAAAAACTAAAGCTTGTATGCTAAATATTCTCAATGAGACAGAAAATGGAAAAATCGGCTTAAAACCAACTGAAATTAATATGGAGAGCTGCACAAGCAACAAACATTTATCGATCGGCAAATCTTAAATTACTAAATTTGTTGTTTTTGTGTGTTTATACTCGTAGTTGTACTTTTACAACTTTTCGTATTACAAACAACAAGAAAACTTTTGACCTAAAAGTCCGTAAAATACAAACACCAGCACATATTCAATCACACATACATACATACACGTTTATACGCAATCTAACACAAACCAACGAAAAGGTAAAAGATTTTGAATTTCAATGGTCGTACAACCAGTTCCGGTTTACATCACATGACAAAACCCAACAACGCACTTTTGCACGTACAAGCATTTGTTGCATCCTGGAGCTTTTATACTCGTACTTTTAAAAATTGTAATGAAAATTCAATTCTTTTTTCTTTCCAAAAGTTTTTTTTTTTGAAATGCCTTAATCGATTTGTTTTTTACACTTTCAAAGAACAGCATTTTCATGCGTGATTTTCATGTACTACGTAGGCAGCACTTGTTGTCCATTCGAATTGTTGAAGAGTTCAAAATATAAAACTAGAAAAATATGTGTATGTATTGATTGGTGTATGTATGTATATGTAAATGTTTTTTTTTCTCTTTCGACTCCATTATATTTTTAAAAGTATTCCATGAATAGAATTGCATGGAGATATCTCATTGTAAATGGCAGAGGGTATGTGATCAGTACGAGAGGCCAATCTAAAAAGAGGAAATTAATTGTAATCGCTTGTTAGCGAATGATTATAATTGTGAGCTGTATTAGGGAATAAAAGAGTATAGTTAATTTTATTTTATTTATACTGATATAAAGATAATACTCTTGACAAACAATGATGGTAGATTACTTTTCCAACAATCAAGCTTGTAAGTACTAGCTAGAGTTGATTTAATTTCATGAGATAATTCTAATATAAAATTTAGTTATTGTCAGTATGTAGATTATGATTATTTAGATGTGAGTGTTTGTAGGTTAAATATGGATTTAAGGTACACAAAATGGTTGCCGATTGATGTAATCGAAATGGTTAATCAAATGGTTCTTAATAGTAATTATTTAAAAATTCTTGGTTATGCGATGATAAAGTTACGAATTGTTGATTGTACGATGGTTCATTGTTTCCGAAACATAGTTCCTAATGCTGTTGGTTGAAGTAGTTAGCGCGTTGACAAAATCGCAAAATCGCTGGCGAAGTAATATAATTAATAAAATGCTATACAGTTTAAAACACATTCATTGCGCCTACTTGACATCAGAGACGCTGCAACTAGAAACTAACACAACGCGCAATATCAGAGTTGTAAAAATTAAGCTTTCGCACTTTCACCATCTGACCTCTCTCACTATTCCTTTCCCAAAGAAGACAATACACCTACTGGTTGGTAGGCATACTAATTGCCTGAGTGTTACTTCTCTTTTTAATAAAAAAGAATGCTTTAAAGTTTTTCACCATTTAATGGTCAAAATAAAACATTAGGAATTATAAAAGTGGTTTTCATTGCTTTTGCATTGTGTTTTCTCCATTGTTTCAAATCTAAATGGATAATATTATTTGTATAGTGATTTGGGTTTGCTCAAATTTAAATTGTATACTACGGGCATTACGGGCCAGCCCTGTAGCTTTCCACTTATTACAAGCTAAAAGGGCAAAAAAAAATTAGTTTTAGTTTCATAAAAATTAAAAATTTCGAATTTTTCTACAACAATAACAATTATTAATAACCAAAAATGCTACTTCGTATATACTCCACACAACCAATTTTCCTAGTTCCTGCATAATATATTTTATCCCTTTACTGCTGGTCCAACCAAACCAAAATGAATTTTTAATATTATTTTTGATATATTTTGCAGCACGAAAGCGGTACCAAATATTTTCATTGTACTTTTTAAAATGTTAAGAATTTTTCCAATGATTAGATTTTTTATGAAAAGGTGGATGTACATACGTAAGTATATAAAAAATGTGTTTTTTTTTTTTGGTGACAGGCCAACTCAAACGCAAACAAAAATGTACGAGAATGAAATGATTGAATACTTTAAAGCAAAGGCATTTTTCCAACTGGACACGCCATATTCAGATTCATGTCCATAAAATACTTTAAAACGAACAAAATTCAATTCACTACAATATTTTCTTTTTTAATTAAATTTCAATGAATTGTTGTTTAGATCCAAAATCCTTCGTCACTCAGTTGTTTTTGAGCACAATGTATTCAAGCTGCTCTTGGCACTTTTGCATTTGTTTGTACGACAAAAGAAATTGTTCTTATTTAACAGCAAAATATTAAAGTTTGGAAAAATTCAAAGTTTTTAATTGTTATTTATGTAAACTAGTATGTACTTGTAATATTTACATGTTGTTTGTTGTGTTATAACAATAAATAATATTTTTTTAAATTATAAATTGAGGGTGTGGTAATTCTTTTCTGTTATTTTGCAAAGAGTTATCTTCAACACTTCCAATCAATACAATAAAAATCAAATTACTTAAGCCCTTAGACTTGAAACAGTCTTTTGGATGAAAAGGCAATTTTGTTCAATTATTACTCTGTTATTGACATTTTAAACAAGAGTAGGTAAATATTTAAATGTAATTAAATTTAAAAGTAAAACATTGTAAAACTTCTTTATATTCAGTATATGTACACACATACATACATATGTATGTGTACATAACAAAAGAAAAATCGAGTTGAAAGCTCATTAAATTTTAACCGCCCCCATGAAAATAAAAAAATCGAAAATAGAATTTTGTCGTATGAGTTAATTCACTCATTCATTATTCTATTGTAAGACAGCAATATTTGTATTTTTGTTGATTGAATGTTGACCACACAAAACTAAAGACATTTTTATTTTTAAATTTTATAAAAATTGTAACAGATCCATTTACTTGTATTTGAAATTTATGTATGGGAAATATGCAATGGGCACCATTCACGTGATTACCATGAATCACGCATTTTAAATGTTTATAATTTTGATTTTCATACAACATTTTTTTTATTAACTTTTATAGAAAAAGAATTATTTTTGCGTATAATTAGATTTTGTATAATTGATAATAGACATTTTCAATATAAAAATATAACATATTTACAACTGAAAGAACTTCCAATGGGTTCTCCTGCTTCGCCAATTGTGGCTGATATTGTAATGGAGAAATTACTTGATGTATGTATTCATTTAAAAAAAAAATTATTTTTCAACATAATCTCCTTTTAACTCAATACACTTAATCCAACGCGTCTCCAGTTTTTGTATCCCTTCCAAAAAATAGGATTTTTCGAGGTTCTTAAAATAGGCATTTGTTTGGTCAATAATTTCATCGTTGGAGCTAAATCTTTTTCCGCCGACTCATGGGGTAGTTTTCTTTTTAAATCATCATTAAATCGGTCTAATAAGTTGGCACAATATTCGCCATTTATTGTTTTTCCCTTTTGAGGGTAATAGAAGTGGATTATTCCGGGTGTATCCCAAAACACTGTTGCCATCCCCTTATTTATTTATTTATTTATTTATTTCATTTCATCTACAGAATTAAATTCTTACCGATTACTATTAACTAATTATAATATTTAAATAAAAGTATCTTAAATATACTATAACTTAATCTAAAGTTTAAGATTGGAGTAAAGCTATTACATAGATGTAAGCATCTTGCAATAGGCTCATTTAATGAGTAGTTTGTTCTGTGAATATCTTCCTCAAACATACGATTATTTCGCAAAATTCTTGGGGGGCTATATAAAGAGAATAAATTTAAAATTTCAGGACAATTTATATGCCGTGATAAAACATTATAGGTAAACATTATCGATAAGTAGGATCAACGATCGCTCAACGCTTGAAGACCAATAAACTTTCTCCTGATATCATATGATGGTAGGTCATAAGGCCATATTAACTTTAAAGCAGTTCTGGTGAATAGCTTTTGAACACGCTCAATACGATTCGAATAAAATGTGTAATATGGATTCCACACAATTGAGCAGTATTCTAAGACACTTCTGACCAGAGATACATACAAAGATTTTAGAGTATAAGCGTCTTTAAACTCTCTTGAATTTCTTCTTATAAAACCAAGCATACTATAAGCTTTAGAGACAATATAATCAATATGACTAGAAAAACTTAATTTTGTGTCAAAAATAACTCCTAAGTCTTTCATTTCAAATACCCGTTTAAGCGGCGAGCTACAGATTGTGTAATCAAAAATAATAGGACTTAAAACTTGAGAATATGATAATAGACAACATTTAGATATATTAATATTTATAAAATTTTTTGAACACCAAACTGATAGTTTGTCTAAATCGGCTTGCAGCTTAACACAATCGTGAAGTTCAGAAATTTCGGCGTACAATTTCAAATCGTCAGCAAATAAAAGACACTTTGCAATATCAAAGACTAACGGCAAATCATTTATAAATAATACAAAAAACAGTGGCCCTATATGTGTTCCTTGAGGTATACCGGAATAGGCATCAATTGTAATAGAGGAGAATGTATTCCCAATTTTCACTCTAAATTTTCTGTCAAAGAGAAAGCTTTTAAAAAATAGTAAGAGATTTCTGGACAAGCCTAACTTCAATAGCTTATGTAACAAAAGATTATGATTAATAGTGTCGAAAGCCTTAGCGAAGTCCGTATAAATAACATCACACTGCGATCTGTGATTCATTGTACTTATGATGTCACGAGTCAATAATACCAAATTAGTGGCGGTAGACCTGCCAGGAATAAAGCCATGTTGGCGGGAGGAGATAAAGTTTTGAACTTGAATGTATAGTTTTTCCTTTAAGATTTTATCGAAAATTTTTGCAAATGAGCACTGATTAACAATCGGTCTATAATTAATTACCTGGCTACGATCACCAGACTTAAAAACAGGTATAATAGCACTAAGTTTCCAACAATCTAAGAACTTGCCATGATTAAGACATGAATTGAAAAGTATAGATATTGCGGTTGTAATATTCAACGAACAGTTTTTGAAAAATATGGGAGGATAAGATCCAATAGTGCTCTTGGTATCAGTGGCCAATGAGCCAATAGCCTCGATAACATCCTCAAAACATACTGATATATCAATCTTCGGATTAATATCACTTACCGATGAGAAGTTAAAGCTATTTGAATCTGGTTTAACAAAAGTGCTTTGAAAATATGTAGAAAATAGATCACAAGAATCTGATGTACCAGTGGATATCTCGGCACCATAATACATACGTTTAGGAATGCCACTGTTGTTCTTCTTACTATTTATAAAGTGCCAAAAGGCGGAAGAATTAGCTTTTATACTTGTTTCAATTTTAAACAAATATTGTTTGTATAGAAAGTTTCTTAGAAAATTAAATTGGCCGACAAACTTATCTTGGCCTTCTTCGGAGCAGGTTCACCCGGAGAAACCCATTGTTTAGACTGCTGCTTGGTCTTTGGAGTACAGTAATGGATTCATGTTTCATCCACAGTTCCAAACGCCGCAAAAACTCATTTGGATTGCAGTTAAACAACTCCAAACACCCATCTTTCAAACAACTTTTTTAAGCCCAGCCGATCACTTAAAATCGACACCAAACTGCCACTTGAAATGCCTATGGCATCAACAGTCTTACGCACTTTTACTTTTCGATCGGCCAACACCATATCATGGATTTTTTCGACATTTCCGGGTGTACTGACCTCAATTAGCCGTCCAGAACGTTCAACGTCATTTATACTTGTGCGGCCACAACGAAAGTCAGTAAACCACTTTTTTGCCATTGAAATCGATGGTGCAGAGTCCCCATAGTTATTTATCCCATATATATATTTATCGAGCTTTTTCTTGGTTTGATTGACGGTTTTTTTTTCACAAAATATAATGTTTATTGAGCACTCGAAATTCACTTTTTTCCTTAAGAAAAATACTCGAGGTTGTATATTTTGAGCAGCTGTTAAACGCAAAGTAAATGACGACACTTGCTCAAAATTTGACAGTAGTCTATTAACAGGTGGTATTTGATGGGAACAGTATTCCATTTCATATAACTTCGAGGGAAGTTCGAAAAGTCACGGAGTTATTGATCCGCCCTCGTACATCAAAAATGCTTTTCCTGAGAAATTGGAAAAATATGCAAATGCATATTTTGAATGCAAAAAGCATAAAAAATTTGCCCTGGTAATGAGTTTCATATTGAAAGCGTCATAAAATCTTTCTAAATATCCATTATTTGGGTTAAAAATTACATTAATTTGTAAAACAAACTTTATACACTTTACATTAACCCATTAGGCCCTATGCGCCTGATAGGAACCTCACATATTGACCTCATATATTAAACGAAGTTTTAAAACAGATTTGTCATAGCTACAAAAAATAAACCAAGGTTAAGTTAGGAGATTAACAGGTTGCTGGTGAAGTATGAAAACAGTAAGAAAGGCAACCAGCCCACTTGGATTCAAAGATAATTATGATCCCTTTGTGCTAACCTGAGGCAGTTCAAGCTCCCTTGAAGAGATGTGTAGTGGAGGTGAGTCGGAGACGAAGTTTGAGAGAGACAACAATCTAAGGGAGAAAGAGGAGTGAACCATGCAGGATCGATTGTATATACTACGACAAAGGACGAAGTCAGCGAGAAAACCATCCACTGCTCCCAATGAAGGAACTGAAATTCTTAGCTTGACAGCTCCGAAATGCTACTAAAGTATCTTTTTCGTAGGAAACGAAGGCCCCAGTGCGAGTTAAAGACAGAGAAGATGAGTGATTTTACATTCTTACTCCTCGTTCTGACAGCTGAAGCAGTAGTCGTAATATGGATTACCAATTTTTTTTAGCATAGGTCCCAAAGGTGCAGCGTCCCGTGAGTGAAGCCACAAGGAGCCTAAAGAACGACAAATATAAATATCTCAATTTAAATCTAATTACATGTTGCAAACTTCAATCGCATTTTGTTAAATTTGATATTTTAGAAATATGACTAAAATGCAGTAAAGTAGCGTATATATAATTCAAACCAAAGACATTCCCATATATTCAAATTTGGAAGTGAACAAACTTGAATTTCTGTTCAGTTTTTAGACACTCCTTTCTTTATTCTTCGAGAGTTCAATTAGTTTACTTTTTTAGATTATATCTGTCTGTAGAATTATCTTTTGCTTTAGCTAAAACTCCCATAAAGTTTAAACTATTTAAAACGCTTTGTTGCCTTGGTATGTTCGTTCATTAACCATCGAAATTCGATAACTGATTTACTTGTTTGGAAAAAAGAGAACAGACTGGAACGCATAAAATGTAAATGTATTTCGTGCTCAAAATGTACAATGACCAAAACTTCACATATTTACACACAAATGCATTCACTTAGATACAAAAGTGCTTGATACATGAGTATCCTTTGCTGCGAAGTCATGTTTCCAAAACATTTCAGTATAAATACAAAACTGACTGTGAATACAATGAACAATGATTTTTTTTTTCAACATCTGTAAACTTTTAGGATATATGTATGTATGTATGTATGTATGTATGTACATAATTACATGAACATGTTCATACTTAATTATATTCACATATGTATGTACGAATGAACCCTTTTATAAAGAGTCTGTCTGTTGCTCGTAACTCAGCCAACTGATTTTTATATACTCATACAATCAGCCGTGGCTGCAGTAAATCTATGAAACTTTTTGTTTAAGTTAGAGATGAGATCGCGAGTAAATTTTCTCGAATAGCAATCAGTGCTGCCAGATTGGGGAATTCGTCTCCAAGCTGGGGATTGTGTTTGCGAAATGGGCATAAAAAATTTGTTCAGGGGTTTGGGAAAATCGTCTGTGATATTTTTTATATTTTTGATGATTTAAAGAGAGTTTTTGGGAACTTTTATTTTTCAATTTAATTTTTTCATATACTTTTGGGTTATTCTAATTTTAATATGTAATTATATCTGTGTATTGTAAGAAGAAAAAAGTTTGCAGTAGAGCACTTCTGAACTATACTTTCTATGTTTTATTCACAACAAGTAAATTTAGGTCTATATAACCGGTTTTTTCATTTTGCCAGAGATTGGATGTGAACATTTTTCTTAAGCGAAGAAATCAAAATCAAATGATGTGTGTTTGTTTGTTTAGCTATAAAAAAAAATATTAAAACAATTAAAAAAACAAACATAGGAGGTCCTGTTAATGTGGAGCATTGCTCATTGATAGCCCAATATTTTAATTTAAGGAATTAGAATACGTCAACTGCAACTCATTTATTTTTACACGTTAAATCAATTTCGGTAAGTACAGGATTCCATCTCCGACGAATAACTGCTCCATATATTCCAGTCTCTCTCGCTTATTCAGCGCCATCGGCTGTTTTTTCAATCATGTTACATGGTTTTCGTCTTTTATAGTTGAATTTAATTAGTATGCAACCAACTATGGCCACGTGAAAATGGCTGGCACGCACCATCGTTATTTAATTAACATTAATTAATAATTCAATTTTTCACCATGCGTGTGATATGTATCCAGATTTTTTTTTTTAAGTTAGTATATTTTCATTCTGAAATTTTCGATTTTATTAATAATTAGTTTTAGCAGAAAAGCCGACTCCAATGAAAAAAGTCAATCAAAGAGTTTGAAGTTATGGGATAATCAAGAAAAATGTCCGTCCGAAATTCTGCATATCATCAAAGCTTAAGCATGCCCTTTCATACATAAACTTTGAAAATCGATCCATAAATAGCAGAGTTGTGCAAAAATCTATTCAAAGAATGTAATTTTTTTTCAAGCTCGGTCCATACATGGAGGAGTCATGCGATAATCAATATTTCAGGCGGGGAAATTATCTGACCGGTTAAAAGAAAATTTTATCAAGGTGCATACATGCATGAACCTTCAAACAAAGAAAATTTTTGAAAATAGGTTCAAAAATGAAAAAGTTGTGCGTTTGCAAACAGATATATTGCGAAGACGGTAAAAACTTTTCAAACGAAACAATCTTCGTAGCGCTAGCAGAGATTTTCGGAGAATTTCAAGGATGAAAATGTTCAATTTGGGCATACAACTTGTATGAAATCTGGGAACGCTGATGGTTATGCATGCTCATTAGCAACAAAATTAGCTCATTCATTTGAAGAACTACTGTGATAAGACACTCAAAATTTGTCGTATGTTGCTCTGCGAACAAAGTTCGTGTTTGAGCAAAACTCTGGATGTGTAGGAAGCAGTGTTGGTATCTCTAGAAAGAACAAAAGCACCGTAAGCTGTTCCAAAAAGGGTAAAAATCGCAACAAAAAAAATACAAAAAAATACAAAAAAAGGGTAAAAAAGCACCATAAAAAATATTTAAAAAATTTTTGCTATGCCCAAAAATATTAAGCAATTTATAAAAAAAGTGAAAGTAAATACCCAAAATTCAATTCAAAGTTTTTGCTTCAAAATAAATAAAGGACTTGAGATCAAAAAGCAGCACTTATTGACAAAATCACAATTCATTTAATAAAATAACGAAACAGAAACAGGAGTAAAAGTTGTAATATCTCAAAAAACATGATTTTTGAATTAAGAATGCATCGTATCTTTCTTCATATTTTGTGAAAAATTCATATAAATATAGTATTTACTCGCCTCTTGAGATGTGTTTAAATTAACAACTTTAAACCGTAGTCATTTATCAAAATTGAAATATTAAAAATGTGTTGGCTATTTAGTGGGTATACATTTGGTTTGGATTAAGCATACATATGCTACTGAAAAACTTTTTAAATATAAGAAAATATCTTCAACATCATCATCATTTTTTTCTAAGTATAACTTAAAAGATTTGGGTTTTTAAGATGTGATCGTGTTGCATTAAAGGAGCGATGTGTGGTATACAAGTTTCTGTAAATTCTAAATAACATAGAATCGGTTAACAAAGGGAATTCAAAGTCGAATGAAATTCATGATAGCATTTCAATCGATTGTTATCTAATTTTCGTTTATTTATTTGCAATCAGGCCACAAAACAGTTTTAATAAAATATTCCGATTTTTAGTATGATTTGTTCGAATTTATTTTGCTACAAACATTTAAAGGTAGTTGAAAATTGCTACAACATGCATTTTCAAATTTTAAAACGTATTTAATATGCAGTAACGCATTTACTGAATTTAAAGATAACCGGTTTCTAATTTTTGTTTTAAACAAATTCATCAAACTGAATGTTCTTTCAATCTCAGCGGAAAAAATTCATGGTTCCTTAAGAAGTACTTATTGCGCTTAAAAGAAGTAGCCAATTTTTGTAACTAAAAACATTTTTCAACTGTAGAAAAAAAGCACAAAAGGCTCTGTGAAAAATTGGGAAAAGCACCCGTTTTTAAAAAGCGGGTATTTAACAAAATTTCGCGCGTATGAAGAGGGAATAAGCACCAAAAAATACCCGAAAAGCAAAAAAATGCCATCACTGGTAGGAAGGACGTGTATCTACCAAAACAAATTAATTATTAATTGTACTACATCTGGAGAACTACAAGTCTTGTAATGCAAAAACAGGCAGAATAAAACCGGTCAAAAAGTTAGACCTGATATAACAAAAAAAATTGTTTCTTTATGTCTGGAGGGAGTCTTCAAATTTTGTGTAGACTACTTTGAACAATTTTTTAAATCGTTAAAATGAAAAAAATTACAAAATGAAAACATATTGTCATATAAAAAAAATCGAAAACCAAACAAATATCAACAAAAAAAACGAAGAAAGTCGACAAAAAGAAAAATAAACGTTAAAATTAATAAAAATCCGTAAAATTAAAAAAAATAACAAAACGAAAGTAAATCGTCTAAATGAAGAAAAAGTTAATATTTATTATTATATATCTGGAGAAATACAATTAAAATAAATCGCCAAGTCCAGCATAAATAACACATTGAATAAAAGTCATTGAAGTGAATCGACCCATTTGTTTCATTATTTTGTCGATAGATAATAATGAAATAGAAGAATTTCTGGAATAAGCATTTAAAAATATTTTCTTTAATAATAAATATAATAAAATGCTCAATTTTAGTAAAAAAAATGTTTCATTTCATTATTATTTAATGGAATATATTTGTTTGTAAATAAGGACACAGCTATAACCGGTCACCTTTTTGTTAAATGAAAATGAACACACAAAAAATGTTTTTTGTAGGAATGAAATTTTCTTCATTTAGAAAGAAAATTGCATATTTTAATATTTGAATATTACATATTCCGTAAGTACAATTTTTACACACTCTTTGCAGTAAATCAGGGAGGGTTTCGACAATAACGCATCGCAGTTTAAGTTCCAAGTTCACTATTGTTTCTTGTTTTAATAAAAAATAAGATATTAAACTAAACAAAAGTGTTTCTGCTGCTTTTCTACAATTGAACCTTGTTTTTCAAAATAAATTTCGATCACTTCTAAGCAATACTCCTGCGTGAGTCTATTCATGACTTTTTTTTAATATATACAAACACGGAATGTGAAACAATTTAGGTTGGTCTACAGAAGCACGCTGGGTATAGGCGCAAGACTAATAGTTTAATATTCTATCTATTAGTCTACCAGAGCATGGCAAATGCCAAACCAAAGTAAACTAAAAACAACCGGAACTAGCAAAAGTCAGCTGTCAAAGAAAACAGTGTGGCCAATTTGAAATTCTCCGCCTCCAGAAATAATAAATGATATATTAGTTTTTTAACCGCGAAGTAGTAAAGCAAACACTTCACTTATTCAAGCACAGTCACGCCAAATTGTATTCACTGGTGATTCGTACCCATCTCCACTTCAAAAAGTATTCTTCTGTTATATTTTTTTTACTCTTTCACATTCTTTAAAAAAATCAATTTTGACAACCAATGCAATTTACCGCTGCATTAAAAGTGGCAGACCATTGCAACCAAATGTGCTGGGCTTTTTTATTTTTTCACACACACATATATATATACACACAGATATATCGCTCATATATAGCAGAGCTGTAAATGAATCATTCATTTTTCGCACTGAATCATTCATGCACTGAATTAGCAAATTTCGAATTAATTCTTTTCATGCGAAAAAATTAATTCAATGAAATTTGAATCAATTCAAATGCATTAGGCAGAAATCAATTGCAATTCATTTCCTAATTCAAATGAATTTGTCAAATGAATTGCAAT
This sequence comes from Gymnocheta viridis, assembly GCA_956483585.1. NCBI lineage: Eukaryota > Metazoa > Arthropoda > Insecta > Diptera > Tachinidae > Gymnocheta > Gymnocheta viridis. Next base: position 123,273,944 of record OY101440.1, read on the forward strand.
TCGTTTCCAATTCAAATGAATTTTTCAAAGTGAACTGCAATTCATTTCTAATTCAAATGAATTTTGTCAAGGTGAATTGCAATTTATTTCCAATGCATTTGAATTGCTTTGATTTTGAATTAACTCAAATAAATTAGAAAAAAATTTGTAATTCATTACCAACTCATTTGAATTGAACTGATTGAAATCCACAATTGATTTTGTAATTAAATATGCAGTAAGCATTACTGTCGTTTTGTTATTCAATTATTTTTTATGTAAAAGATAGCAAGCATTACTCTTGTTTTGTATATCAGCTGGTATAGTCCAAAGACATAAAATTCTTAGATTTGAAATTTCCATGATATAGTGGACAAGGCTTTTAAATTTTTGTACTGAATATTTTCCTTTTGGTAGGAGACATTTCCATTTTTCATTCCCCCTAGATCTCCTCTTGAATTTGATTGATTGCAACTCATTTTTGATTTCATTCATTTGAATTGCTCTAAATCATTTGAATTGAATTGATTTTGAATGAATTTAAATGAATTAGAACAATGAATTGTAATTCAATTGATTGAAATCAAAAATGAGTTGCAATCAATCAAACTCACTTTGACAAATTAATTTGAATTAGAAATGAATTGCAATTCATTTGAATTAGAAAATGAATAGTAATTAATTTCTGCCTAATTCGTTTGAATTGATTCAAATTTCATTCAATACCTTTTTGTTGTAAAAAGAATTAATTCAAAACTTACCTAATTCGTAATGAATTAAAATCAAAAAAGCATGATTCATTTACAGCTCTGATATATAGATTGCATCGAAGTAGCATATCAAAAAACTCGGTTCTTGGAAACGAGTTTAAAGGTTTTAATATATTCACATTTCATTGGAAAAATAGGAAATATTCTCTCCTCAAGAGGTGAGTAAACGAGAAATTTTTATAAATTTTTTACAAAAGATGAATAACACAATACGTCGAATAATTCTGCATTTGTAATAAAAAAATTATGTTTTCTGGATATGACAAAGCTGCGCTAAAGGAGCGATATGTATGTATATGTTCATAGACGTAAAAGCAAATATTTATTATAATGTGTGCACGTATGTATGCATTTTGAAATAGTCTCTGACAGTCAGTGGATAAAAAAATCATTAATTTAAATTTGTTTAAGGATTTATGTACAAGTATGGTATAACGTGATGGTTTGTAGATTCACCGCGAATTTTTTTGTTGTTTTTAAATGAAATACAAATTTTAATTGATTGAAAATATTTAAGACAAAGTATTTAAAGTTATTATCTTTGGAGTTATTGAAAAAAATTCATAACAAAATACAAATTCCAGAAATAGCACAATACAGATTAAACTGAAATATAAATGAATAGTTTTCTAATTTTCGTAACAGGTCCAAGTTTGATTTGAAAACTCAGTGATTACTTTCATTGAGTTAATAAAATTTAAAAAGTTTTTAATCATAAAAAAGTTAATTTAAACACTGAAGCATGTTTTTAATTTTTGTAAATAATCATTATACAATTGAAGTTATATTTTGGAGTAATTAATTTGTATACTTTATCCAGAATAACTTTAGGAGCAGAGTAAATGCCACATTATAAGAGTTTTAGAAGATCCTTTGAACGTTTGAAAGATTGTGTTTTATTCAGCGTGTTATTACGAACACTGGTTTCGCATACTAAAGATTTTCATTCTTCACAAATTTCAGAATATCAGCTTCGAGTACAAGAGTTATTTTATTCTATATAACCAGCTTTCAGCTCGATGCAAGGATTTCCTCATCCATGGCATTTTGTACAATATTGCTAAAAAGTTTCTGCATATCGAGCCTTTTGGAATTAACTACGTTATTCTGCTCAATATAAATTAAATTTAAATTTATTATAAATAAATATCTCTGTACACATTTACCAAATGCTTACAGTACTGACTTTATATTAAATATACATAAATGAAATATTATCACTGGTATTTGTGCGAGTATAATTTTTCATCATGATAAATAAATGAATACTTATGTATGTGAGTAAATAAGATATTATTGATGAATTCCTATTAAATGTAATAAATTCTGTTATCAAACCACAAACACCAAATACAATAAAGAAAATACGGATGCGTGAACGCATGATTGCATGCAATTATGCACATTACACACATTCAATACAAGTACATGTGCGTATATTCACAGCCGCACTATAAAATACATGCAGATCATTTCCGGTAGATAGCTTAAAAAGTTTTAAACATGAAAAAAATCAGCTTTTAACGATCAACATTTTTTAAGACATATGAAACAATTTGGCAATGCTTTGTGGATTATTATCACTGAAAATGTCGCAATTAGGCTAGTTGACATAGCGATGTAACCTAAAGTGCACATAATTAGTGAGTATCGTGCTTACCGATGACTTTCTCAAAATAAATTTTAGCAATTTTGAGAAAGAAAAAATTTTGAAAAAATTTTGCACCAACAAATAAACAATTACATTCATACACATAAATTGTTGTGTGATAAGCAATCAGACTTCCGACCAAACCACAGTTGTGTGACGGCTTTAGTGGATGTAACGGAGAATATTAGGCATGATCTGGATGATGGGAAAATAAATTTTTTAGTGCTTCTCGATTATTCGAAAGCATTTGATACAGTTATCCACGAAATATTATGCGGCAAACTTAGGTCTTTCTTTAACTTTTCTTCGGCCGCGGCAAGACTTATGTTGTCGTATCTTACAGATCGTACACAATCAGTGTGTGTGAACAATACAGTATTCAATCCAGTTAAGCTAACTAGAAGTGTTCCTCAGGGGTCAATCTTGGGACCGCTACTTTTCTCGATTTACGCTAACGATTTGCCAAGTCATTTATCTCATTGCAATGTCCACATGTATGCAGATGATGTGCAATTATGGCTCAGCAGCCCAGGTCAGTCAATCGCGGAAAACATAAACAAGCTTAATCATGATTTAAATAGCATTTATATGTGGGCATCTAAAAATCGTATAAATTTGAATCCTAAAAAATCTAAATGTCTAGTGATTCATAAGAAAACTATACATCCATCTATAGAACATGATATTGTAATTAACAAGCAAAAAATTGAGTTAGTAAATACAGCAAAAAATCTTGGAATTGTATTTAATAACAATTTGACATGGTCAAGTCATGCCAATGCACTAGTTGTTAAATTATATGCTAAATTGAGGACATTATGGACTGTTCAATACTTCACACCCTTGAGAGTAAGAATTCTACTTGCGAAAGCATATTTGGCTCCATGTCTTACCTATGGTTGTGAATTGTTTTCTTGTTGCGACAGTGTCAGTAAGAGGAAACTCGAAGTATTATACAATAACATAGTTAGATACGTTTATAATCTCAAGAGGCGTGATCATGTTCCATTGCATGTTAAAACATTATAACGGTGTATTTTTTGAAAATCTCTTGAAAATAAGAACATTAATTTTCCTCCACAAAATTGTATACACCCAAAAGCCGGAATATCTATTTCAGAAGATTAGATTTGCCAGGTCTCTAAGAGGCAAAAATATTATAATCCCCAAATATAAATGCCTAGTTTCTGGATGGCAGTTCTTTGCACATGCTGTTCGTCTTTGTAATACCTCTTCCACACAATCAACAAGTTAACAGCAACGCAACAAATTTCAAAAAAATTCTTTTTAGTTACTTTGATTAGACGATTAAATGTTTTTCTATACTTAAGTATGTCTTTATTTTGTTAAAATTTAGTTCTGTGTGTAACTCTAAAAATTAAATATCTAAGTTACTTTATTTATGTTAATTTTAATTTATGTAGGCGAATTTACAACCTTGCATTGTAATTATAAGACTAAGTCTTGTTATGCAAGGGGACTCAATAAATAAATAAATAAATAAATAAATAAATTTGCAAAACTTTGCTTCCGCGTGAGTCTATTCAAAATAACCACGAAGATTCTAAAATAAAATATTGAGTTATTATTCATTTTCGCATGAGCATGTGTTATTGTTGAAATTTCAATATTTTCCACACGTAAGCTAAAAAAAACACTCACGCCTACATCTCTAATACTTATATTAAATAAGCCATGCCCGGTACAATAATATCACTTTTGCTTTATTCCAATAGCTGCACTAGATGGCGGGCGGACGGGTTACGTGCCGCTGCAGGATTTTAAATTTATAATGTTTCTCTTCAGTTGCTTAAAGCATCTGCAACCATCCCACGTATCTACTCGTATTTAAACATTTGATTGTAAAATAAATTAAAAGCGATTTCATAAGAAGAATGTTAAAAATGTATCGCATATTTATTAAATTTTTAATAACCATTGACATAAAATTAATAAATTGTTAAAGCTTTTTTAACCACCTTTCTTTATATTGTAATACAAATACATACGTTGTTTGAGTGGATATATTAAGTTGAAACTATGCACATTACTGTCTTTACAGGTGTAACATGCAACAATTTGTTGTAGCCGCCGTCTCTTGCCCAGAAGTGATTCGTTTGCGAATAAATAATCTACACTTATAAGAGTAAAATATCGAATTTATTTTGTTTTTTTTTTAACTTTAGTTTAAGCTAATGACATTAATTGTTGTATTGGAAAATACTACCAATCAGGAAATAAAAGATATCCAAATGTCTTTCTTTGTGTTTAGGGTTTTCGACCATGATAATGTTTTGGTGAAAAGAATTTACGCCTCTCAAAGTCTTTTCAATTGGTCAAAACGTAAATTACTTATCGGCTATACGTTATATTAATTAAGCTCCCCCATCTTTTAATATAAATACATCACTTCGTTGTGACTACTCCTGCTCACAGGGTATAAGGATGTATGTATTTATATTTTGTTTATTTTTTGTTTTATTTTTTAGATTTAACTTTAGTTTTAAGTTATTTTTAAGAACATTTTGGAGTGATATTTAGAACTTTCTCTAAATATGAAAGCTTCGGGAGCAAGAGCGTGCATACTTTTTATAACTTTTATCATTTAATTAACTATTTTCTGTCAAGCTTTCTGCTGAATACTTTTTTGTAAATTAAGATATTACATTAAGATATTATTTAAGTACATATTTATATTACATTAAGTATTTTTCCCTTCTAAGATTGTAATAATTCTAAGTTTGTTTTCATAAAAGAATTTTAAAAAAGGCTCAATAAATATTAAAATTAAAATTAAACTAATGACATTAACATTAGAATTTCAAAACATGAAACTTTCTCACAACCACTTACTGACTTATGATATTTATACAATAAAGGTCAATTGCTCGAGATGGTTCAAAAGGGAAGGAATATATTGACTAACATGTTTTAGTCTAAAATAAATATTAATAGACTTGGCTCGAACCTGTTCTAGAAAAAAAACCTTTGATCAAACCCATGAGTCCGACCGATCGCAATTTTTCATAACGAGCCGGGCCTTTAACCGAACTTCGGTAATTTTTCAACCCGAAATCAAATCCTAACACGGAACCGATAATTTTTTTATTTCTTTAATAAAGCCATAATTAATGGTATAAACACAACTGGGACGAACAAAGTAGTGTTGTGCTTTTCAGCTCTTTTGAGTGAGCGCTCTTTTCAGTTCCGCTCACTTTACTGAACTAGAACACTCTAGTTAGTTTAGTGGCTCAGTACACGAAGATAAAAGAAGTGATCTATGTATGTGTATAAAATCAGGGGGCAAATTACAGCATTGGATATCGAACGAAATTTCCATACAAATTCAAAAAATTTTGTATGGGATATCGAATGCCGTAATTAGCCCCTAGTAGTGTTTTACATTTGTAAGGAAAGGAGACAAAAAAGTATTATGTAAGTACAAGGGCAACAAGTAAACAAGAATTATTAACATAAATATTGTTTTATGTAAAAAAATTAAATAAAACAATTAAAATGAGTTTATGTGATATACATATGTAAATATATTTATATGACAATATGACAGAAAGGTTAACGACGGATTTCTCTATCAACGCTTGCCTCTTAGAACTGTCAAAGAACATACAAAAGGAAATATTTGTATGGTATTTGATACTTGGAATAAAGTGATGCAAATATGCGGAATACTCAGGCATTTTGTCACAAAATGTAGTTTGTCTGTAGTGACAGTGAGCGAAAAAGAAAATTGGAAATTAAAAGAAACATGAACGAAAAAAATATGAATGTAAAAGAAACATGAACTAAGGAGCTGGAAGATCTCGCTGTTATGAGCAGCTCACTTCGTTCACTTGTGTGAGTAGTTCAAATGAACTAGTTCGTTCATGAACTACCCAACTGTAGAACGAAGAAACACAATTAAAATTTAACAAATTTTAAATTATTTTTCAAATCTCTGATTTTCTTGGGATAATTTGTAGAGTCTTTGGATACAATTTTATACAAACAGTGATTTCTTTCATTTTCTTGATGCTTATTTCACTGATATGAAAAATTATCTATCTCTATTGCGAAAATATTTGAAAAATTGGAAAAAAGCCTTTTAAATTTTATATTGAAAGAAATTTTTGTCTTTTTTTTTTAATTTTACTTTTCACGATTTTTAGTTGACTTTTTATAGTTGTAGCGGCCTATCGTCAATGTTACGCTTTGATTACTTTCCGATGTTAGCAAGTTTTTGTGTACTTTCGTTATTTTCGGAAACTTTTCTGAGTCTTCCGCATTCTTTTCAGTTTTAGCGATTCTCAGTCAATTTTATGGCTTTTTTCTCCATTTCTGCAAAAGCCGTGATGTTTTCCAAGGTTTCGTCTTTTTTATATGTTTAACGACTTTTAATAAATATTAGATTTTTCTATCTATTTGAAGTTAATAGGATTTCACAAGTTTTCGTTGTTTTCGCAAAATTGTCCAAGTTTTTGCTTTTCCTTTCTGTTTAAGCGTATTTTGAACAATTTTATGGCTTGTTCCCAAACTTTACAAAATTTTAAAAATTTTTCACCATTTTCGCAATACCCGTGGTGTTTTTCCAATTTTTTTCCAGATTTAGCTACTTTTGATCTTCATTTGACTTTGATATATTTTCCATTCTTTTAATTTTTTGCGATATTTAATTTGAAAACCCAAAAAGTGGTCACTTTCTACTAGAGATGAGATCGTGACTGACATTTCAATCACGCTCACTGACGCTCACGATAACAAATTTTATTCATGCATGCTCATGCACGACCTTGTATTTTTTGGGTCACGTGAGAGGAAAAAGAAGCTAGTCACTGTGACGAAAAGTCACGATTAGGATATACTCACGAAAAAAACTATGAAATTATTAACAAAATATTTAAAAATTATTATTATTATTATTACTGATCCGTTCTGCTAGTTTGATGAATAAATTGTTCCAAAGGAACAAGGGAAAAATTACCATCAATTAATTTCAACTTACACGGCAGAACAGAAACAACGTTGTTTTTCGGGATCCGCTACACTCCCATCATTACTGTACCCGAAAAATAACGTTGTTTACCATGCACGTTCAATTTCTTTATACTCACGTTTATGCACGCTCACGTGATTGAAACAAGAAATTAATCACAATCATGCATGATTACGCTAATCAAGTGAGCGGTACCCATCTCTGCTCTGTACCAATTTAATGGTCGTTTGACGTCGTAAGAAATAGAAATAAGCCTATCGCAGAGATTCTTCACACGACAAATTTCAGTCGACTGTCTGATTGTGCGCATTTTCATACACACATGTCTGTTATATTTTCGTCATTCGTCCCAGTTGTGTACACGAACGTATTTTTGTCAATCTTTGATGTTATACAAACATATGCAAACAAATTTATATAAAGTTCGATTTTCGGTGTTCGATAAAATTTCCGCTAAGCATATCTTTTTGCTGAACTCCGAAACGAGATCCGATCGTTCGGTCAGCCTCTAATAAATATTAATCGATCTTTTAGAAAGTGTTTGCAGTCAAATAAAGTATGCTCGATTAAACTTATGCGTCTTTGAAATGACCAATTGATGTTTTAGCACATTATAAAGCCATAAATTGCATGCTTAAAAATTTTAAATTGTTATGCTAAGAAAAAAATAATAATTCGGCAAAAATGTCAAGAAAAGCAAAAATTACCAAACCAAATCGAATAAAACAAAGGAAACGAAATTGTAAAGTTGGGTCGAATAATTTCTAAACCATTTAGTTTGGCGTAAAATGCGTTTAAATTGCATTTTATCCTTATAGTTTTCTAACAAATGTATTCCTGGTAGACAAGGCGGGTAGACACACAGATGGACAGAGTAATAGATAGAAAGATAGACAAACAGATAATAATATAAATACATGTGCGCTTACTTTCCTACAAACTAATCAAATGGGGTAGACAATGGATTTTACTGGAAATGAGCTGCAATAGAAAGAAAACGAAAAAATTTACGGAAAGCAGAAAAAGTCCACGTCGTATCATACAAGTGCGAACACATAGCCTGTATACATGCATGTTTATACAAACACATATGTGAACGCGTACTTGCCGAAACATACATACAAGTATTTATAGCATTTGACCATTATTTTTCTATTTCCGGTATGATGTGGCATTGTTGGAATTACATTACACGCTCACACGCGTTTAAATTCTTGCTCTTATGCACATACATATGTACGTCAAGTGTGTTCACGCTGGTTTGAAGCTTTTTTTTTAGCTTTTGACCATAAAAGAAATATATGTCAACGCAGCTCGAGACTGACTATTGAAGTTCAACGAACAGCAGCGGCGGTTCACAACAATGTTGCCAGATTTGCAGGTTTATTTGAATTTTTTGTGATTTTTTATTGTAAAAGTAACGAAGTGAGATTGGCAGATTTTATGAAATAACATTTAATTTCAAAGTAGAACAACTGAAATACATATTATTCCAGCTCCATTTTAAGCCACTGTTACTTATGCATACAAACATTTACATAAATGATATTGATATTTTAAAACTTTTGTTTTTCGTTGAAATTTGAATTGTATTTCAACAGGGCCATAATGAACGTTTTCTTTTAAGTTTAGTAGGCTTCCGAAGTTTCCTTCTCTTAAAATAAAAAATAAATTGGAAAAACACGAACACACACGCACACATGCATTCAAAGAGACATCATCGTAAAACTAGTCAGAAAAGATTACTCAAAGCGTTGAGAGCTGATGAAAACTCAATTTTCGTGAAATTAACAATTTCATATTTTTGACCTTTATCTCGTGACTTACGAAAACCAGTACCGTTTGGCATCCCTCGTATGTACTTAAATATATATTCTTTATGTATTTCCTTGAGTTTTTTTTTTCATATTCTTGTTTATATATATAAGTGCACATGTCAATGCATTTACCGGTTAGCTCATAACCGGTAATACCGGATAGTAAATCCAAGAACATATGATAGGGCAACTCAAATATAATGTCCGCACTAATTTAAAGTTCAGACATGCGTCAAGTACAGGGTATATATTTATTATAATTTTGGCATCCAATACTGCCAGATATATTTAAATTGTTACAAAATTAAACTTTTTTGTAACCATTTAGTCAAGACAAGCACCACCACGACTTCAAAATATAGCATTCAAAAACTTGTAATAAGCATCAGTTCTTAGTCCATTCGCTACAGAGATCTGCGTGATTACGAATCAAATGACATAATTTTGCATTTCCTGATTCATATCAACGAGACTTTTGTTAATACATGCATGTCGCTGCTTGCAATTTCTCTTTATTAATATGATTCACAAACGCAATGAATCAGAATGAATGTTTTGAAATCTTCTTAAAAAAATATTAAGAAATATAATTTCATTGAATATTTTTAGCTGGTTTTTATAATTTTATAATTTATTTTAATATGATAAAAATTATTTAATAATACAAAATGAAGAGATAGATTTTTTTATTATTATTATTAATATTTTGGAAGAAAAAGAGTTAATTGACTACTGTACAAAACAATTAAACAACAGTAAGAGTTTTTGAATTATTTATATATACTAACGGCACTTAGAAAACGAAAGTGAGGTAATGATAGTCAGTTGTTAGAAAGTTAACACTGCATGCAATTTCATTAGCACATATTGATGTTAAAAATCAACACAAAAGCATTGCAAATGTGAGGGGGGAGCGAAAGTGAGTCAACTCATGCAGTTCTCTGATTTACTACTGACTTTTTTTGAATAAATATTTTGTGTGCCTTAAAATTGTTATAACAGATCATTAAGTTAAGTAATTAAAAAAAATATTCAATGTGAATATATTTGAGACGACAATTTTAGAAACTCTTCAATCAAGAGCCCAATTCACAATCTTGTGCAAATGGCATTTGCAAAGCGGTGTAGCATATTTTTACTCTACACTAACAAAATACAAAGATATGCACTTGTTATTCTTGTATAAATAAGTAACACTTAGTGGTAGTAGTACACATTTGCACTCTACGTATGCAACACTTAAGCCAGAATACCGAAATGTTCTCTCGCCGCTCATTCATACATGTGCATGTGTAAGTGTAAATAAATAAAAAAAAAATTTGACAGCTGATTGTGGATTTCGTGTTTTGCAAAAAAGTATTCCAAAATAAATCAACAAGGCCGTTCACGATTGTTGGAAAATGTTTACTTTTGCAAAAATACACAATCTCAGTGCACAAGATTGTGAATAGGGCTAATATGTTTTTTTTACAATTCGTACATTTTCATTGCAGAAAATATAAAAATATTTCTTTATAATTTTACATAAATCTTGCGATTCTGCGTAGACATGGTTGGTTAGGTGCTTGGAGAAGGTTACTCCTTTACAAGAAAATTATTAATTTTTATTTATCTGGAGAGCTTAAACAGTTATTCTACAAATTTGGTTTAGGTTACTTTGAAAATAATCTGCATAAGCAAGCATAGGCTTGGTTAGTTAGGAGTGGGCAGAAGGATACCCCCTTACAACAAAATTATTAATTATCCTTTATCTAGAGAACTTCAATAATGAGTCATCAAATTTGTTCTAGGCTACTTTAAAAACAAAGTAAATGGATGGAAAATCTATTGGAATCGGTGCGAGGACAGTTGTACTGCTCATACAAATTAATTATTAATTATAGTATATATGGAGAACTATGACTGCAAGAGTTTTTGAATTTGGTGTGTTTTACTTTAAAAACAATAGCCACAGGGGATAGAATCAACCAGCTTGCTCTGTATAGGTGCGATCACACTTGGCAAACATTTGCCCAAAAAAACGTAACCACTACTTTTGAAGTCAATTTTGCCGCAAAATACTATTTTTATATTATTTTTAATAAATGCGAACACATATTTAAAAAAATATTGGAACTAAAGAAAATGCAAATTGGTCACGTTTTTTTCAGCACATATTTGGCAAGTGTGTACACTGCATTTACACATGAAAGTTCTTTCTTGAAATTTTCGTTTATGGATTATAAATAAAAATTTTAGCGAAATAATTGACTTTCATGAAAATTTCTTGTTCGTTTTCATAAGAAAGTGAAAGTTCATGTTAAAAATGTCGTCGAAGCGAAGAGTTGCAAGAATTGATACTTCTACTCATTAGAGTTACCAATATTATCACGTAAACAAATTTATCGGGCAATAGTTAGGAATAATTATTATTGAGATTATTGCTATAAAAAGGCATGAATTGTCTTATTTATGTATATTTGAAGAACAAATATAACAATTCCGTAAATACTTACAAAATAAGTTAAATTTGCAATTAAAATTTTGCCAACATCCTGTTGATTGGTATAAGTCTTATATGAGGGCAACAGTGTTTGAGTCTTTGTCATTTTACTATCTGAAAACGTCAAAAAATTACTTTCTGGAAAATATCGTTGAAAGGTAAGTGGAAAGTAAAAAAAACTTTAAGTGTGTTAGGGAAAAAGTGTGTGTGTATTGCGACTTTCATGCAATTACTTTCATGTGTAAATGCTATGTTAAGTCAAAAGAATTGAAATCACCTATGTACATGATTTCCAAAAATAAATTGTATTAATGGCTGAATTATTGTTGGTTTTTTGTTATTTTTTTCAATCTTCGAAAACTATAATTCGTGCGACCTACAAAAAACTAACTTGCCTTTGACTTGACTAGTTTTTTGTAATTCACGTGATTTGAACTTTTCTGATTTAATAGTGTGTACGAGTATATACATACATACAGATATACTTTTACTTATAAATTTTCATTTTATTTTATGACGAGAGTGTAGCTTCCTTCCTTCCAAATAAAGAGATTCAAAATGCTATTGAACTTGACCAATGCGAACTCACTTTTGACAGAAAATCTCAAAAACAGGAAAATAAAATTTATAAAACATTTTAAAATGTATTTTTAGCAACTTTTATCACAATTCATATGACCCAAACAAAAATACGTATTTCATTAATGCAACCAAGTATGAAATTGCTAAAATAAAGCATTTGAAAACACCAGAAAACACAAACAAAATGAAATTTTGAAATATACAGCCACCAAGGCGCTTTCAACACCACCTGCAATATGAATTCACCTTGAACTTGACATACTAAAGCTTTATATGTAAAAAAAACAATCAAAATTAATACTTACCGGTTTTTGCCACTCACATTCATTCATGACTTTAGTAAACTATTAATTTGCAATTTAAAATTCAAAAAGTTCAAATTCAAAAATATGTTGATCACTTAAAACACTTACAAATTATTAAATTAAAGTAATGTAGTTTTATCTTTATTTCAAATATTTTAATGCCAATATTACATTTTTATTTTGCTATTTTTAATAGAAAAATAGACCATATAATATAATTGCATCACCCTCTCATTTGCTGCAAGGACGTCATAACTCCAAAAAAGATCTTTTACAAAAAATCGAGCTTAACTTATTCACAACTTAATGCAGAAGTGAAAAAATATTCAACTCTCAACATATTTAATAGACATTTTTACAAAATATGAAAAAACGGCATGACTATGGATTCTGAATTATTATTACAAAAATCACGGATTTTGAGTTATGACGTTGTTGCAGCAAATATACGATTTGTAGCTAAGGACAAGCTTTTAATTACATTATATTTTGAAAAATTAATGAAAACCACATTTATGAACACAGGTGGCAAGAAAGTTATTGATAGTAATTGAAAACTACCCAAACCACAAATTGTATGTACATGCATATGTATTTTACAATGCCAAGTAGACAAAGCTTGAAGTTAAAAATGTGAGTGAAACAGTAAATTAATAATGACAACAACCTCACACTGCAGTCGAAAAAAAAACACATTACCCCAACAAAACCTTACATGTAGTAAAAAACCGAATACGTTGAAAAAATTTAAGTTAAAATGAAACCGTTCTTAACAAGGTTTTTGATTAGCGATAAGCAATTACTTTTTGATTACCTCCACGACCACCACTGGTAGCGATTACAGTGGAACAAATGTTAAATGACATTTTTAGCAAATTGTTACATATCCATTTTTTTAAATAAAAATTAACAAGACAGTACATAGATAGTTCCATTATACAATATAAGGGTAAAACCCACTTCCGTCAATTTTACCTTGAATGCTAATTAAATGCTTAGCTTTTAAGTCCAAAATGTTTGTAATTGAGTCAATTACTCGTGTAATCAAAAACAAACTTTTGTAATAATATTTAAAATTTTTGAATAACAAAACTAATTCAATCTGCGGATTTAGTAATTGAAATCTTTTTTTAGTTTCTTCTGCTTGTTATAATTGTATAGAGTTTGACATATTTAATTTAATTTTTAATATAAAAAAATACTCACAACTATATAACAATAAAATAATATAGTAATAATATAATAATATAGTATAATATAGTAATTGCACTTGCAATCAAGCCATACGGCCTTATTTCGCAATTAATTAAGGATAATAGCTTCTAGGCGCCATTTTTGACTTGGCTGCATTTATAATGGAATGCATACAGTTTCGTTAGTTATGGATCACTCTTTGCCTCCAACTACTTACCTTTAATTGAAGATTCAGAACACAAGTATTTTGGTTTTTAATTCAAAGAGATTATTATTTTGGATAAACTTCGTAACCTTTTTAGTCAGAAAGAATTGGACATGAGACAATATTCCAATGGAACAAGGGAAAATTTAACACTAATTAATTTGAACATACGCGGCAGAACAGAAACAAAGTTATTTTTCGGGAGCCGCTACGCTCCCATCATCACTGTTCATGTGTGTTTCCATGTATCCGCCACTGTTTAGGTGGGTCGGTTAGTCAGACAAAAAAAATTCCAGATGAAAATTAGCTTAAAATAAATGCACTTTTTACGAGCTCCTACGCAGAAACCGAATTTCCAAACAGCTGACGAGAAACATTCAATGTAACAACCAAACCTAAATCAGCGCGTCAAGCGTTTTCTATCTGTCAAAAATTCTCTTGCTCATACAAAATGTATGAAGCAGAGCTAAATAGCGCGGCATCAACTCTTTGAAATTGGAAAATACGATTTTGACAGCACGTTAAGTAATGAAGTTGACTGTTTAAAAAGGTTTTTTACGTCATTCGTCATATCTACATTTTTTATTTATGTTTTATGAATTCTCTTATTTAAATAAGTAATTTCAGCGTAGCTGGAAATCGCTACGCTTGACACGCTAATTTACGTTGATCTATAAGCTTTCGATGCTACCAGATAGTTAAAAAATTATCAATGATTTCGATAAACGATCTTTACAGCCACCTACACACATGGCCATATATGTAGCTTTCAAAATACATACATATGTGGCTCAAAAATGTCCAACGTACTTTACGCCAGGACCTAGGAAAATTCATTCCACTTGGAAAATTCATTGGTTTCATTCCGAAGAAATTTTGCGTTTATCGTTTGCGTCATAACACTGCGAAAAGCAAAATACATAAATATTTAATAGGAAATTAGCCATTTTTGACAAATGGTTAAGCAAATATATGTACATACATATATGTTCGCAACGTATAACAAAGTTTTAACTTTTTATTATACAAATTGAGAATCATTATACAACTTTATAAAGAATGACAAACTTGTCAACATGATGAAGGGTATACAAATTTGGAACAATGAATGTATGTATGTAGACATGTGTGCATTGAAACAAGTGAAGGGGGTATACGAGTAAATTTGGTAAATAAGTACAATTGACTTTGTGTTGTATGTAGTATGTGCTTTTATATCATGTTTTATATTATTATTTATTTTTTTTACTTTATTTTGTAAACATGTTTTAGCTCTGGCCGAAAAAGCATTCACAACTAAAATCAATCGAGTTTAAAACGTCGAATTGTTTTCAAGTTGAAAAACTTATTAGCGCACTTGCGCTGTTTAATGCTTAATAACAAAACGCGCCATATATAAAATTAACAAAAAATTCAAAAAACTAAGTATTGCAAAAATATGCTTAAAAAATGCAAACATTAGAAAGTCATTTTTTTCTTAAACACAAAAAACTTTAATGAATGTTGTATTAAATATTGTTTTGGTCACTTTTTTTTAATTACCCAGTTGTAATAAATTTGTACATGAATATTGATTGTGGATGAATGCGTGTTTTTGAAGCACAAAACGTAAGAATTTTATGTTCGTGTTTAATTATTAAATATTAATGCCTCGCTATTTTTTGTTTTGTTTGGCCGAACTTTAAGACAACTAATAACACTCTTGCAACGATTTAAAATAATAATAAAAATATTAAAAGTTATTGATTTTTTGGTGAAATAATAATAAAAGTAAATCAAGTGTGCCTTCACAATGGGAAATTCGAGTTCAATTTGTTCGAATAAAAATGCTATACGTAATTTCGACGAAAATGGGTAAGTTTTAGACATTTTTTTAATATTTAATGCGATTGCAAATATTTACGAATTTTAAAAAATAATAAAGCAAAACTCAAAACACCAACTAAATTGAAATAAGCAGAAAATGGAAGTAACGTGAAATTTCAGGAATCTAAATTCCTATTTAGAATTTTACATAAATGAAGTACAAGATATGATCTAATATCAAAACTCATAGATTAACAGGCTTGAAAATTACCGCCCAATTGTAATTTGATGTGCAGTTTCTAATGGAAGAACACAACTTCGCCGAATGAGGACGCCGGAATATTTTTTATAATTCCATTGAGTTGTGCGTAACTTAACAACTTTAAACTCGTTTTCCAAAGAACGAGTTTTTGGAGATATGACTTCCTTGCATTAAAGGAACGATACCATGTCAATTAAAAATAAAACTTTTTGAACTCCGTAACTCCGGAACAAAGAACTTCTTCTGCTCCCTAATATTTCACTAATACTTACTATTATGTAGGTACATACCTATTTTAAAATATTTTTTTAGCTTAAACAATATACATATGTACATCCATGTGTATGAGCGTGCATAAGTACGAGTATATTTTTTAAAGTTTAAATTTCAATTGAGTGACTTTATTTGTAATTGATTCTAAATTTTATACAAAAAATAATAAAAAACTTTCAGAATTAACATACAAGTTAAAAAAAACTTGAAAACCTTCAAATGACTTTCATAAACAGCATTCAAGATTTTATTACACTGCACAACAAAATCACAATTTAACAAATTAATAATGCTAAACCGACTGGTTTTGGAAGGGAGGACCAAATATAATATGTGTATATAAAAATTAAAAATCTGGCTGATATCCCTGCAAGAATCCTTCTCATATATCGCTGGTATATCAAAGCAAGCAGATGAGTGCAAAGCCTATTGTTTTGCTTGTGCCCTTTCTCTTTGCAAAATTATTTCTGTAAAAAATACCCTTCAAATATCCCTGTTTGGTATAAAATATTTTTTATAAAACTTTACTTTACGACTGATACAACCGAATACAACAAAATACAACTTGAACGCCAGAATTTAGTCAAAACTTAAAAAGCATTTTTGTGTTGTACAGTGTTATTAGGACTCAGTTTAAAAATGTAGCAACGAAAACAAAGTGAAGAAATTAATTTTTTGTGACATAATTAAAAAAAGTATGATTATTGCTTAATAATTAATTATAACAAATAAACACGCAATTGTGGCACGTATTATTTACAAAGAAACACAAAGTTTAATCGTTCACTTAGTGAAGAGATGCACAATTTAGACAACAATTAACGTATGATCAGCCCTAACTTATGGCACCGCACATCTGCTGATTATATATGCACCACGGCTGTACAATTGGTCAACTAAACTGGTTAAGCAATCAGCTTAGTTAGATTCAAACAGCACAAACAAAATTATTAATTTAACCCATTTAAGAGTTACCTTATGAACTAATTTAAGCTTTTTTAACCGACTTAGGCCCAAATTCACAGTCTTCAGTTAACCAATAACATTTATATGAAAAGTCATTAGTTAAACCACCGTTATTAGTTAACTAAATACTGTTTATATAGGTCTTAGCCAATCTAAATATTGTAAAGCCACAATAGCTACACAATAAATTCGTATTGAAACTTTTGTAAAGAATATTTTTTAGTTTTACAAAATTTAAAGTTGTATTTGCGAAACCGAAAAATCACCAATATAAATTGCACCAAAAAAGTTAATTTCACAAAGTAAAGACGAAATCAAAAATTTAACAAAGCAAACGAAATATGTACATATATGTATAAAATATATAAAACTTCAAACCTTTATAAACCGTTGCCTCCGAAATATTCTCCAAATTCGGTAGCCCAGAACCATATCTAATGAAGACCTATGGAGAACTACACACCAGCAGAACATCAACGTCGAAATAAGAAAATATGGGTGGATTAGACATACTCTACGAAAACCCTGCGATGACCCTCATACTGATCTGGCCTGCAACCCGCAAGGTGTTGCGCGTCGTGGAAGACCTCAAACAAATCGTTTAACCAACTAATAGTACTAGAACGCAACAGAAATAAGTGGAAATTTGTTTAGAAACCTTAAGCTCGTAAACATCGAATATGGATTTTAATAATAATATTATGTATATAAAACCAAATTGAAATTCCGCGAAAACAATCAAAATTTCCGCAAAAACTCAATAATTCGGCAGCAAATCTAAAAGGAAATATGTATATATACCCCAATGATCGAAATTTTACAAACTTAATTTAAATTTATCACAACGGGATGGACCCAAGTGAGCCACCTTAAAACTGCATTTCCACAAATTAAAAATTCTAAAGAATTGAAATTAAAACAGACTTAACTCCGGATTTTTGAGTTCTTAAACTGTGAGGAACTTTCTATTTGATACGTTGTTCATTCGTTTTATTAATGCCTTTTGCAAAAATTTTATTTCCGACACGCTTTCCGGTTTTTCCCCGACAACCATTGAAGTTTTGAATGTACAATGTCTTCTGCATGTAGAAATGAATGGTGGTGCAGCGTAAATTTAATTTAATATAAAAGAAAAAAAATATTAAGAATAAAAAAATTAACAAATTACAAATTATGTACATACATGCAAACGTGTTTCTTGAGTAATTAAAATTTCGAAAACAAGTGCGAAATATCTTTTAAATGATGTTTGATGTTCGACAAACATGAAACAACTTTTATTTAATTATAATTGAGCATAAAAACCCGAGGTCAATACATTAATATTAAATTAATATTAAAAAGTTAGCAGTCATGTGTTTTTATTTGTTTTTAAAATTTTGGCATAAGGTCAAACAATCTACAGTAGACTCGCGGTAGTGGGAACCCAAAAATTCTTAAATTGAGTACTCTAAAGAGGGAACTTTCGATCTGATGAGTACTCGTACTATGTCGAGGGAACTGCCTAGTAATTTTGCGAGGCAAAATAAAAACAAAAGGATGGCAAAAGTATTCATATTAGTTGTTCTTTAAAAAAAATATCAGTGAATGTTAACTTGTTCTTCATTTCATGACAAAGCATACAACCAAAATCTACAATTAACCCTAGGGCTTCACGAGCCATGAACTTGAACATGACGCCGGCAGAGCAAAGGTATTAATATGTCCATGTTTTTGTATGTGGCGAATAAGTGTAGATGTTTATGTTCTGACTAACTATATAATTTTCAGGTTGTGCAATAAAGATAAAATTTCATTTTTTGCGCTGTCTCTTTTTTTGTCCTTTAAAAATTAAATTTGATGTCGAACATAGTTGCTCAGCCATATGCTCAGGCATCGATGTCAGAGCATGGATGAAACATGCACATGAGCGGTCTACATTAGCCATATGCAATGTTCGACATGATGTTCATACCAAGTTGATGGCTAATGGAGACCTCCAGTAGGCAGCTAAAGCCATTAAATTTGATTTTGTGCAATAATATCTCGCTCGTATGAAACTTTGTTCTAAAAAATGTCAGGAAAATTGCAAAAAATCCTATGTTGGACTTGTTAAAATAATATATGTATCTTAATTGAAATAAATAAATACACTAACCGTGCATATTACTTGTACACACCTCTCTATTAATTAGTTTTTGATGAAATAGCGGTTGCACTACATAATTCGTTCTCTCTATTCCGAGTCTACTGTATTTTATAAATTTTAAAAATAACTCACATTTGTTATTAAATTAATAAATTGTACTTACATACATACATATGTATGTATGTACATATGTATGTGTAATCAGTGAAGCATTGTAAATGTTATTATTAAAGGCTTTGAATTAACTCTTATTCATACAAATATGTATGGTATATACTCGTATGTATAGATATGTACATACATACATATTATGAGTTAGACTTTAAAGTGCGAATTTCTTTTTTTATCTTTTAGTTCTTAAAGCGTATGTTTTTGCTTTAACAACTTACTAGTGTATCCAGCGATCGAGTCAGTCGACCGCATTCTAGAAATTAATATTAAGCATTTACATAAATACATACGATAAAATACAAAAACAAAAAACATTCTAAATAAACAGCTTAAAGCTCTGTCTCATTTGTTTGCAAAAGCAAATTGGATAAACACACATGCACACTTTATTTATTTTTCAAGTTGAAGCTGATAGCTCCCTAAATACCGAACTGATTTAAATAAAATAAAGGTTGTGCATATCTATTTAAAAAACCGTTTAAAACATATAAATCTTTCCAAAATTGGTTCAGTATTATGGCCGTAAAGGGGATCTAAAAAACGCGTTTGCCTATTAATATATGCAGATATGTATGTAGATAAATTTTTTCCACAAGTGTTGACTAACAATCCCATTGAAAAATACTTAAACTAGGTCGGTTTGATTATACCTAAAGTGGCGATTAATGAAAAAATACATAATGTAATTAATTTTTTACTAGATAAATCCGAATAATAAAGTTAAAAAAACATTCTAAGCTTTTTAATAGCTTTCACATATTTTTTTTTGCTTGCGATAGCCTTTTTAGTAATACATACATAGTGCAAGTAGTAGAAAAATCGGTATATACCTTTCATTACACTATTTGTCGTAACTGTATGGTTTTGTTAAGTAAGGCTGTCCACACATGTGGTATTTGTTCATGCCACTTGTGCTCGAATCATTTCGACTTAAATCACATTAAACTTGAACATCAACACAAACTGCTTTGTGACATCAACAAGTAAACATTATTTGCTAGTCGGATGATGCGGTTGCTATTTTAATTATTTATTTGTCTACGAAACAAATAAAAAAAGAAGCAAGTGGACGAATGATTGATTGGATGTTAAAAATAAATAGGCGTACATGTACGAATATTAAAAAATATGGAAATTACAACTCCAGAACACTGAAAATTTCGTACATATGAACACCTATTAAAATATTAACGGCCTTAAATAAATTACATTTTAAATAGGTAATTTTGTTTTTCTGTTTCTGTTTGACATTTCGTGGCAACCGGGCGGTGTTTATTATAATATTAACACAACCTGTAAAGTGAATTCGACTTGGTATTACGTATAAATAAATGTAAGTACATATCGGCGTCTAAAATCCGAAATGACGTAACGTTTATGATGCAGCTTAGTACGTAAGAGTTTAAAGTTTTTAATTTAATTACACATCAATGGAAAATTAAAAAAGTATTCTCCTTTCAAGAGGTGAATACACGAGATATTTGTATAAATTTTTCACACAATATGAATAATTCTGCATTCTTGAGATATGACTACGTTGCAATAAAGGAGCGATATGTATACGTTCAAAAATACTCAATTCAATAACGAAAGTGAAGGGCCGTAGCTGCAAGTTTGGTAATTTCACAATCCAAAAAGCCTGCATTCTAGGTTCTTTTTAATTTTTACTTTTTTATATTAAAGTGATATTTTATTTTTATGCATTAATTACGGTTTTACCAAATTTTTAGTTATTTAGTTCTTTCTCAAATTAAATTTTTTTGGTTCTCATGTACAAACAAATTTTAGTTACCGTCATATAAATTCATAAAAGCCCTAAGTTACATTGAAAAAATGTTAGAGGACAAGCAAAAGACTCTCTAATATGAAAATTTAAGCTACATTTTTTTAGTTTAAGCTTATTTCTTATTGCCGAATTAGTACAATTTTAATAAATAAAATTTTCCAGGGACATGCATTTTGATATGGTGGATCGAAATCTACCAAGAAGTCGTTTTTGAATTTTTTGTAACTTAGGGCTTTATTGAAATCATATGACGATATGTATGTATATTTTCATTTATGCTTGTACTTAATATAGAAAGGCCTTATATATATTTTTTTAATTGAGTTTTTTTCATATTTCCATGGTAGAATAATATATATGTATACATTTAGGTAGTATCGAAGCTACAACAACACTGCTTTTAGGTACGAAGCTGTCAAAAACCACAAAAGAAAATTGTGTGTTTGGTTGCATTTTCTGTTCTATAAAGAATTTTGTTTCTTTTCCTTTTCTTATCTGCATTTAAAACAAATGTTAAAGTGGCTTTTTTAGTACATAATCAAAGTTTGACAGCTGCGAACCCCAAAAAAGTCCATTAACGCTTCTATTATTTTACCATGCATATTTCAATAAATTTAAAGATCTCTCATCGAAATGGGTTAACCACTGGAATTTGAAAAACAATATAGTTAGGGCCTTTCTATATTAAGATAACGATATATGCCTTTATATGTACACTTATATTTATTCGTACATATACATACATTAGAGGTGAGATTGGGAATAGCTATTCACTAACGATCGTTCACGGTCATGAACAAAAAATTTACTCATACATGACTTTGGGCACGTTCACATGAGTGTAAAGAAAAATTAATCATGGTAACGAAAACTCACGCCCACGAATTTTTCACGAAAAAATAAGTTAAAAATATTACTGTGTACTCGTATTATCAAAAATCCAAAGGAAAAGCTAATTATAGCAACAACGTTGTAGAACGGAACATGTTTTCGGCAGCCGCTGCACACATTCATCAACGTTCGTGTGTACTCCAATATCTGTGTTGTATTAGTTTACATATGTACATTATCAGATAATCTAAAAGAAACCGAATAATCGATTTCGAACGACTTTCACCAATTTCGATTTATTTTCGGGAAATTTCTAAAATTTTCAACACATAGTATGAAAATACTGCGTGATGAACTCGCAGGCAAGGGTTCTCCGACTGAAATACAATCAAAATTTACCCAAATCTCTGATTGGATATTTTTGCATTCATTGGATACAATTTTATACGAACTACAATATTCACTACGAAAAGTTCGTCGTTCGTTCCAGTTGTGTTTATACCAACATTTTGGTTTTATACTCTCCAATTTTATTTAAATTCGGAGAATATGTATATGATAGTGTTAGTTGTATACTACATGGTACGATGCCATTTACAGATCTTTACATTGCTTACGTTTATTTGACCATAAGAGGTCAATAAGCTCTGAACTTTATAAAAATCAAAATGTCAACAATTTTACATACATAACTTGTATTTGTTGTCGAAAAATTTTGATATTTCAAAGCTCATTCACGCTTTTTTATACTTAATAACGCTCACGCGATATAAAATGATTACAAGAATGCTCGATTCACACTAATGACGTGAGCAGTGTCCATCTCTACTGTGTTTTTGTAGTGTTTCTTCTACAAATGTCCCTTTAATATACTTACATACATACTTTTTTATTTTAAATACATATGTATGTAGTATATATGTATTTAGGTATATTGACATGTAAACAAACTGATAATGAAGTGGACCATGTTTCTAATACGAATATTTTCATTTTCTTTCACATTCTTTGCAAATCAGTTGATTTACAACCATACAAATGACTGGGTGTATTTACTCATTTTAAATGCTTTATTTAATATTGAATTTCTTTATTGAAGAAAATAAGACATAAAATGCACACGAAAGTTTTACAAAGGTTTTTGGTGTCTTCAAGAGTTCGGCGTTATGGCAATTGGTAAGATTTGAAATTCAGCACATTTAATTTAGATTTCGTTGTAGGTATAATTCTATATGGATTTTATTGCTTTAAAATTACGGAAGAAATCAGCTGTCGTTATCGCCTGTTACTTTTTATTGCTTTCTGCACAAGCTGTTTTGCAACGGCAAACAATTTAATTTAAATATGTGAGTTTGTATGTAAATGTTTTCTTTCTCATTACATCAGACTACTGATTATATTTACATATGTACAAACATATTTATTTTTTTGTGACAGTTATCATTTTTTTAATGTTTACAAAAACCTTTTTTAATAGAACGAGTATTTAATCGCAATCAAGGCGTTATACATACACCTTGATCGCAATAGGTATAAAACACAGATATTCGAAACTGTGTTCAGTATGTATCCATGGTGGGGTTTAGAATTTTATTTATGTACATATGTTTGCTCAGCAGCAGGAAAGTTAAAAAATCGTTTAGCGAAAACAAAATTACCGCGCTAATCGATGTGAAAAATTGAAGTATGTATATAGGAATGTACTTATAAGTACTATGTACATAAGTTTAATGTTCAAAGTCTCTTCAGAACCTTTACTATTTTAAGGTCCTGCCACCTAAAAATTTTGAGCGAAAAATATAATGCCTTAAATAAAAAATATCCTGAAAAAAAGTATCTTATAGAAATTGTTTCGTATATAGTATACCAAATTTTTTGCTTGCATTTATGTACATAAGCACATCCAAATGTATGTATGTATGTAAATATGTATAAATCAAAAATGTAATTCATTTTGATATCGGTTTGCGCGGTATGGATTTTGATTAAAGACACTAAGTAGTTTTGAAAAATTTCGCAGAACTTTTTTCAGACACATATCGCACTTGATCAACAAGAGGGTATTAACTCGAAATTTTAATTTTTTTCACTTTTCTCCAAAACTTGCATTCTAATATTCATATTTAGCTGCTGTAAAAATTTCACATTGTTTTGTCTATGTTTCGCTAATGAAACGGATGATTTAAAATCTATTTTTCATATACCTTTCATGTAAAATCAAAAAGTATTTTGCTTCTGTTGAAAATTTTAAAATTTAGTTAATACCCTCTTGTTGATCAAGTGCGATATGTATATCGGTTTGCCAACAGATACAGTACATATGTACATAAGTACATACATATGTACATATATCGCACTTTTCTTGTTTGAACAATAAAAATTTAAAAAGAGTTTTGATTTTGACCAATATATTGTGCCGCCTCCTAATGTGATAATATTAACTATTTTTATTCGTATTTATAACATTCCAAATTATTTGCAAAATTTTATTGATTTCATAAATTTGTGTTGCAAAATAACAAAAACAGTATTAAAAATGTATAGCTATTGCATTCAAATAATAATGAGTAACTAAGTTTTATTTAAATTTAATAATTTATGGATTCTCTTGCCTCCGATTCGTAGAAATTAAAAAATTTTCGCACTTTTCTAAATTTTTTTAAGAAATCTATTACGAGAAATTTCTTTTGTGTCCTGTTCTCTAGACTAAACTATTTGTCGGCATGGATCGGACTGAAAACTTACCTCATTCCAAAGTTTTTCTCTTGATTGGGAAAAATAATTTTGTCTCTATTTTTCCAATCCAAACGCATAGTTTTTCTATAAAGACATAATACCTACGACTCAATTGAATAAAAGGATATTAGAAAATCTGTAATATACATACATACATATACCGTCAGATAACAAGGCTAATTCATTTTTATATTTCAGATTTATTTGTCTTTCTTGGTGTTTTCAAGAAACATTGCAATAAAGAAAGAAATATGTTTGTTTGGAGCATATGGATGTGAAAAAAGTTGCTAAAAATACATTTAAATAAATTTTCTCTTTCCGTTTTTTGCTTTGTGCGCCAACGAGGCTGTGTAGGTTGTAAAATCAACAATACATACCTGTAAAATAAATGCGCCTTGGTTAGATACTACTAACTTACATCATATCCGTCAAAATAGAAACTTAAAAAAATCTTACTTCTATTATTTTTTCCATTATTATGTATATGTGTATGTTAATGAATTTCAAATACTTTTTGAAAATCCTTAAAATAAGATATCGAGACCTGTCTCGAATAATAAATTTACTGCCTGGGCCACGTTGTGAAACGATATCGTTCTTTTGTAAAATTACATATATATTTTTTAACAAACACAAACCGCGAAGCCATTTCGCTTTGTCTGCAGAAACACCCAGGGTATAGGCAGGAATCGAACCTGCAACCCCCGACTAATAGTATAGTACGCTATCTACTAGTCTACGGGGGCTCCCTAAAACAACTAAATTTTAGACATTTTTTTTGTTTTAAATGTCTTTTAATAAAACAACGATATCGTTCGACATCGTGGGCCAGGCAGTTAATGTGTATGTTAATTAAATAAACAAAGTTTTGAAATTATTAAATGGAAATTATGTAAAAATAATACAAAATTTTTAGAAAAATCATGTTCAATTAATTTAATTTTTCTTTGGCAAACTGTATCCGCCTACACATCTGTGGGTTTATATTTCTACCCTTAAAAGTTATAAATTTTAGTTCAATAATATAAAAATACATAATCTCATATTTAACTTTGTTATTTTTCTCAATTTCAGTTCACCATTATATCCGACTGCGGAAAACTCACAAAGCCCCTCTCATGGTCAAAAAACACCCAATGATCAGCAATTTTATAAAACAACAATACCAATAAATGAACGACAACAACAGCAGAATCACCATTGTAAAATCAATGAAAACGGCAAAATCCAAACAGTTGGTCAACACAACGATGCATGTTGCTGCGGCTACAGTGATTCTTCGCAACGACTTTCACCGTCGGATTTAAAGGATTTAACTAAAAATGTTAATGCTATTAACGCCTTTAATCAGAATTTACAATATTTATTCTCACAATCCCCTTTTATCAACTTTCAACAACGTGCCAATTTTACAACGTCTTGTACGAATAATGGTTCACTTAAAAGTAATGCGCAAGATCGCCTTGGTCTTTGGGGCAGCGGTGGGGATAATGAAGTACCTGGTAATGTTACAGGATTAGATCGTTTGCAGAAAAAGAAATATAACAAGGTAATCAAAAATATTTTCTTTAGAGTTTTATCATTTCCAATGGTTTTGAAGGAGATTTGTCTCTCTTATGCAAGTACATTTTTTTAGTTTAAAGCGAAAGCTTCAGCCCCTTATGCGTTATAAAATTAGAGATATACATTTACATACAAAGGGCGATACAAACACAAGTATGAATTAAGTATGAGTTTAAAGCGAAAGCCTCAGCTTGTTATGTATTATAGAAATTAGATATGCCGTACATTTACATATAAAGAGTGATTCAAATACATACAAATCTGTATTAAATATTGGCTATTGTCAGTATCATAGCTCCGCGTGCCAAAATGAGACACCAAAGGCTTGAACGACTTTGGTAATTTATACGAAAAAACATTTTATAAGCTGTATTGGCGATGTCAAAGAGATATTTGTATTTGGACCTCCTCCCGTTAACTATATTTAGAGACGTCTCTAACTTATATTGCTTTATAATAATATTAAAAAAGGCTATGGGTAATTTTTATCGTCTTTATTTCCTGTGTTTAACCTTCTGCAACTTTTCATTTTTTAAATCGAAAGGGCAGATATTCCAGCTAAATACACAATATAAATACTTATACAAATTATGAATAAATTATATCGTGAATCAGAAAAAATATATCGGACGTTTTAATTTTACATGAGTCCATCAATCCGGATTAGAGTATCCATAAACCGACTTTTCAAATATAGTGGTTTTAGTTATTTCGAAAAAATTGCTTTTTTAAAACCCCGGTTTCGTATAAGCTTTTACGAAAAACCCATTAACCTATTTAAATATACGCATCGCTCCGTCATTGCAACTTAGTCTTATCTTAGATATGGTATTAGCTTATAAGTGTTATAATTTTTATGTTGAAATGAATTGTTTGGCTTGAGTTCAAATCTGAGTTTACCAATTTCTTCTTATTGTAAGAAATTTATTGGTAAGTTTGTGATTTTATTAAGAAAGTTATAAGTCTATTTGAATAATCTATTCATCAGACTAGCAGAACGGATCAGTACTGATTTACTGTTATAACTTTTGTTTTGATTGAGATATAGTTCAGAGTTTTTTTTACATATTTAAGCGGTATTATGGGATGTTTTTGCTTCAGTAATATAGAAAACTTTGATTTTTGAGATATGGCTATGTTGCATATAGTTTTTAATAAACATATTTTTGGTGGGCTAAAGCTTCGAGTACAATCAGAATGAATATTTTTTGTGATTAGAAAAGCTTTGAAGATCAAATTTTACTAACTTCTCCTCTAATTAATATTTATACTTAATTAGTTGAACTGTTTTTAGGTTCAACTTGAAAGGTATTGTTTGGCTCAAGTTCAAATCTGACTACCAGCAGCAGCCAATGGCAAGAGATTAATAATATATTGTGTAATTAATCATCAGAAATAGTAAATTTCGTACTAACCGAAAATGATTCAAGTTATGAAAATTAATAAGTTGCACTTGACGTATTCTAATAAAATAAATAATTTGGTTATATAATTTATATTCCCAGACTGGTATCAACCTTCACAAGTTTTAAAATCGAACAGAGATCGCTGATGAGATTGTGTAGTGACCTCCAAATCAGTTCTGATCCGTCCTGTTAGTCAGATGAATAATTGTTGCAATATTACTTAAACTTAAAAAAAATTATGGCTACATATTACTTTCTTAATAAATATAATTTGAAGTTATCATAAAAATTTAAATTAAGATGAAATTGGTAGCTAGTTTTGTACTTGAGCCAAACAATACCTTTCAACTTACACTTCTCTTCTATCATCATGCATTTTTAGTTATGAACGAGGCTTTCTCTGCCTCTTCTGTATTTTGCGTTTCTCATATTATTACATTAAATCGTTTGAGATACTCTGTTTAAAAGTAGGGAGTTACAAAAGCAATTTTAACAAAAAACTTGAAAATTATTTTCGGTGACAAAACTAAATTCTGCGACAAGAAAAAGAAACTACAAATTATTCGTAACTGGCTATTTTTTTAAGACCAAAACCATTAAAGCGGTTTTCGATTCTGGTTTTGAGTACTCACTCAATGTCGAATACTGTAAAGGAACAACATAAGCGAAAACTTTGAAAATGATTTTAGTGCATATTAATATATGTTACATTTTTCATTTCTGCCGAGGAAATTGAAAATTTTCTGAAAATTTTAAAAATTGTGTTTCAATTTTCAAATTAGACAAATGTATGAGATTTAATATTTTAACTAGTGCTGTTTGTGACAGTTACATAGTATTAAAAAATAACTTAAGATTAATACATATACCACAGAGTAACACATATGTACAATATGTAAACTAAATAAATTAATTTTAATCTTATAATACATACATATATAGATATAAGTACATAACATGTCCTGTTTGTAATATATTGTGCTGTTCATAGAATCCAAGCAATCGACTTGAGTGGAAAATATGTATAGAAACCACTCGAATAGCTGAGTGGTTTCCAAACAAATTGTTCACTCAATTCGATTGCTTGGGTTCTATAGACATTTAACATTTACCGATATATTTGAACCCTTATGAAGTAACATCTTTTATTGCGTTAGATTCATTTGATTTTTTGAAATAACAATCTTCGTTTTTTGATTTCAAAAGATATTTTCTTACCAAACATTGTATGTCCCATACGAAATATCCACGATATGCCACATCTATATCTTCTATTTGCGAAACGACTAAATCTCCAACACAGTCATATTTCCCGCTTCGAGATTCGGTATTTTCCGTCCTACAAGATGGTTTAGAGCCTTAAAAATTTGTTTCATTGGTTTTCAAAGTTTCATCACATTAGACCTCATTCGTGTTATCGGTTAACATTTCTTCTTTTTTATATATTTCCATTAGCATAGAATTATCTTCGTTGTCATCATAAGTTAAAGTGTCTTCTTCAGAAAATGTATTATCATCGTCATGAGAAGTGGACTAAAAGAAATCGTTATACTTCAACAAGAAAGCCTGTTATTAGAATCCAATACGTATTGGTTTTGCAGCACTTTCTCAGCTGATTGCGTTCATGAAATCCGATAACAAATTGGAAATTTCCGTTCGAAAACCAAATTAGTACTTCATTAGTTAGACTGTAGGAAACCTTCTTATTTTTGACAGCTAGAGCAGTTTACTTCGTATCTTGCAATTGCTTGTTATCCAATTCCGCAGCGGATTCCATAAACAGGCTGATTGAAAATTTGTTACGGAAGACCTTGTTATAAAATAAAGATAACAATTTTTTTGTGTACCAAATTGTATTAATATGTACCAAAATTTCTTACCAAAACCTTGCTATTTAATGAAGTAACACGTGATGTGTTTCTCCAAAAATTATAATTTATTATAGCACCAATGTTTTGGTTCATATACTCTGCCATGGAGTAGTGTTAATGATAATAAACTATTTTCGCGAGCGAACTGTGCGCACAATACTTTAATTTTTCTTCGTGTCACCAATTTGTATTTCAGACTTACCCCTTTGAATTTCCTCTAAATTGTGTTCGCATATTTCGTGATAAAAATTTGTATTTTATCATTCTTGAATGTAGACTTTTGTCAAAAGCATTTGCCTTAATTAATATACATTTTGACACTTTATAAACTTAATACACCTTGCATATGTACCTTATGCTTTATTTGTTTTGGTAATATCGAATTTTACGCACCCTAATCGAAAAGACCATAAGAAAATAACACGGCTTTCCCCATGTGCGTTTCACTAATAACATATATACATATTCTGAATGTAAATAAATAAACAACTGAATAAATAAAATATGTTGTTAGTGGGACGCAACAAATTTGTTTTCCCTTAAAAGTCGAGCGAACAGTCGACATCCTGCGATAAGTTGTTAATAAACATAATATTAATGTATCACACAAAGCAGTTGAAGTTTGCAGAAAATATATAGTTATCTTTTCTTTTGGCTGTCAAAATTTATTATGTTATTTAATTTTTTTACATAAACGGACCAAGTTTAAAAAAATATACATGGATGTTAATTCTAAGATTTTTTATTTTACATAAAATTTTTCTTATAATAAAAATCTTACATTGTCTTTGATTTTGTGAATTATTTATTTGCTGTTGATTATTAATAAAAGCCGAGTGGAACCGCCATGAAATAAAACTAATTTTCTTCATTCCTACTTTAAAAATATGCATTATTGATTTAAAAATGTGCATTTATTGATTAGTTACATTTTTTTATTAAAAATCGAATATTTAAAAATTTACCTTCTTCAATAAAGAATTTATATTTTCATTTATATATTGCTTAATGGTAAAAATAAAAAAAATAATTAATTAATATTAATATATTTGAAAGAATATCTATAAACAAAGTGTAGCACAAAGTGGATGATTTTTTTTTTGTGAATACCACAACCAATTTTGCATCTTTGATGGGACCGACAAAGTTTCGTCTTTAAATCCATACTAAGAGAAGCAAAATAAAGCAGATATTGAAACGTAAACAGTTTATTTTATTTATTAAATTTATTTGAGATATTTTCCTTAGTTTCAAAAAGTTTTCATTCGTTATTTAATTTCTTTAGCATACTTTAAATGTAAAATTACATTTGTGTTTTTAAAATTTTGCAAAGAATGCTGTTTTCAACACAAAAATTTTGAATCTGAATGTAATAACAAAACATTGTTTTTTAAATGCTTAGCAAAAGAAATCGCATTTAAAACAAAATTTATAATTTTTGATTTTAAATATTAATTTTATATATTTTTTAAATTCATTAATCGAGATTGCCTCGATATCTTTTTTCAAAGATTTTCAACAAACAAAAGTTTTTTAAAATAATAAGAAAAGATTTTTGTTTTTAAGATGTTTAGCAAAAATTATTCGTTTTCAAAACAAAAATACAATTTTTTTATTTAAAAATGGTACAATGTAGGAATACATAAAAATATAGTATAAGGAAAAGTTTTAGGTTTTAATACAAAACGCTAATTTTTGTTTTAAATATGCTCGTTACATGAAAAAATGTAAAATCTTAATAGTAGAAGGAATATTATTGTTTTAAAAAGTACTTTATAAAAGTGCTTTATTTTTAACACATAAGCGGAACATTTTTGTTTTAAGAATGCTTTTTTGGTTCTTTGTATACTTACATATTTAAAAAATAAAATCTTGTTCTTGTTACAAGTCATTCCAAAATAATTTTATGGTGGGTATTAGATTTTGTTTTTTGTGTGGTGCTTATTTTTTATTTTGTTAACTTTTTATTTTTGCTAAAAGGTTTATTAAAATTTATCTCAACAAAATGTATTGAAAATTTTATTGGTATTTTTAATGGAGATATATTTCGCCACAAAGTCTGTAGATATCACCGAAATAACCTAATAATCAGAAAGTTCCAGATTATATATAAATATATCTTATATCTACATATACATATTTTTAGAGAGCTTATAATTTTGTCAATAATTATTATTATTTTAGCTTATTGGATTGTAAAATAAAACCACTTGAAGTTAAGTATCCTTAACGGTTACTTTTCACGGAATTTACATTTAGGCATACGAAAGTTATTTAGCGTCTAAACATGATAATTTTTTTTAAATAACTTGCATTTTTATTTTCTCAAAAAAATGTACTTACATGCTTTTACACATTCCAAAGATCTTATAAAATTGCCGCAAGGAACAGATTTGTTTTAGATAAATTACAAAAATTAAATATTTGTGCATTTTCTAACCGGCCAGCTGGGATACTTCCCTGCTATAAAATTATTAGTATTTGTGTCAATAATTTTTAAAGTGGTCTAGTCAGACGAGATATAATCATTAAATATCTCGTCTGACTAGACCACTTTCAAAAGGAAGTTCATAGGTATAATGGTAAATAGCAACCACTATCGAATGGTTATCTTAAACAATACGATAAAAATTACATTTAAATAATGTAGTGTAAGGCAATGCGGCATGAAATAACTGATAAACTTATTTTATATATAACTTAGGCCTCTGAGTTTTTATGCTAACTAACGACATAATCGGTTTTAATCTGCACACACTTAATAGTCATTTCAAAAAAGTCCATACGATTTAAAGAAATTCAAAGTCAACTGTGCTTGGGCTCTCCTGAAAAACTTTATTTAGAGACATACATATACATATGAGTACATATGTAGATGCGACGTTATTAATGGCAACCGCATATTTTTACCTACATGCATAGATATAAGTTTTGCCTTTTTAATTACAAATATAAATAAATGTGTAAATACATACATACTTATGTATACACTATGCACATAAAAGTAAAACTATTTTATTCAAGAAGTTTGAAAAACTTATTCATCATCATGACGTGTTTTTAACTACATACATACAACTGACTTGAGTATCTCACGGCCAAACAATAACGAGCAATAACTAAAAAAGTACCAAACGATAAACAACGTAGCAACAACATCAATGGAAATTATCCAAACAGCTGTTCCACAACAAGTAGAAACAATAGCTGCTGCTATATGCTTTGGCAGTATTGGTGGATTGAGCAACTACAAAATAGTGACGTCACAGCGAATACACAATTGGGGGTTTCCTTACCATCGCTAAATAATTGCAATTGTATGAAACAACAATATACGGGGAATACGAATGCTAAACACCACCACCGTAATGTCTACTATACTGTGCGCAAT
Source organism: Gymnocheta viridis (assembly GCA_956483585.1). Taxonomy (NCBI): domain Eukaryota; kingdom Metazoa; phylum Arthropoda; class Insecta; order Diptera; family Tachinidae; genus Gymnocheta; species Gymnocheta viridis. Next base: position 123,307,109 of record OY101440.1, read on the forward strand.
AGTCGGTCGAGCAAATGGAAATCATACGACTACAACAAAAACAATAACAAACACCATCATTGAATACAAGTTGTTGAACGGTGTTACTAAGCTATGTAAAATCAGTACCAGTCGTATCGCCGCGAAGCAACAAACAAAATAGTCGCTAGATCCACATATTATTTTTAAATAATTTTTAAATCCAACAATTTTATTATTGGGTAAAATATTGCTGAAAAGAAAAAACTTCCATCATCAGTGAATTTTAACAAAAAATGCTATTTTTATAAAAGCGTATACGTTTAAATTATTTGTTATAATAATTCCTCAATACAAACTTGCAACAAGTGCCCATTTCACCATGTCTTGTACCAATAATGGTTCTTTGGAGAATGCCCGAGATCGCCTTGGTCTGTGGGGAAGCGGTGTCGATAATGATGTACCCGGTAGTATTTCCGGACTGCAACGTTTGCAGAATAAGAAATATAACAAGGTAATAGGATATTTTATTTAATTATAAATTTGCAAATTTGTATATATGTATGTATGTATATATATATGTATGATATATATATGATGGCTTATTTCAAGTAATTTCAAACAAACAAAACTTTTTTATACTTTAACAATTTTATTAAATGCTTAAAGCAAATTTAAAAAATTATTAAAGTAAAAGGTTGCGACAAATCAATAAATTTGAATATCTATAAATTTTAATGTAAGTGTAAGCCAACAAACAAATATTATGGAAATTATAGTACAAAGGTCATGAATAGGGTACAAAAAGGAAGAAATTTTTTTATTTTTGAACGTATGCATGTATGTACATATTATACATATGTATGTACTCGTATGTCTTTCGCATTTCACATGTATCGACAATTCCGTCTTTTCTCCATGTACATACATACTTTCATATGTATGTAGATTTGTGTATGGATTTGTTCATAATTTACGTATTTACATAGAATATACTTCAAGAAATATTATTTTGGTCCTCTGATTTGGACTTTTCGTATTTGAAAATAAATCCAAATATCCAAAAAAAAGGTAATTTTATTTCAAATGATAAAAAGTTGCAAATAAAAAAGTTTTCAGAGTCTATATGTAGGTGTTTTCTAAACTTACTTATTTTTATTATAATACCGTGGATAGATAGATAAATCTTCATCAAAGTTCTCAAATGAATTGTTTATAGACATAATGACATAATTTTAATTTCTTTTTCATATAACTTTATTGTATGTGATGAATATCGATTATAGAAACGAAAAGATTTAAACCCGAAAACAGTTGTGATGCGCTCATGTTCTTGTGTTTTGTACATTTTTTATAATTTTGTTTGTATTTTGTCTTCTGGTTTTCTTTTTAACTGTCAATAACTTGAGATTGGCTCTAAAATTAGTTTCAAACTCGATCGGAAATCATCACAATAGCGCTGGAAAACATGGATATTTTCGATAGTTTTGTTCCCATTGCAGTGCATCTCGCAATCCAATAAAATTTATAAAAACTGACAAGGCCAAGTAAGACAATCGGCTTAAATTTCTGTTGACAACAATCCGGTAACTTTGCAAATTTTATGTAAGCTAGACTAAAAAAAATATAAATATTTATATATACCTTCAATTTTATTTTAAATCAGGTGCATATTTTAAACAGACGGTTCTGCGAATTTAAAAAATTTGTATTCATTAAAAAATTTTTAAATTAAGAAATAAATTTAACAATTCTTAAAAGAATTCAATTGTGTCGATTGTTTTTTCAACAAACTATCGAAAATATCAAATTTTGAAATTAAAAAAAATTAACAATTGTTAAAAGAATTCGATAGTATCGATTTTTTTCGAACAAAATATTGAAAATATCGAATGTGGTAACTGGCAATAGTTTCCCAGCTCTACATCACACCTTTTCAAAATAATAATTTTCCATCACATATCTACATATACATACATATATGTATATTGAAACAAATTAAATGTTTGTGCCTTATTTTATTTAATAAATAAAGTAAAATATGTATAAAAATGTTGAGTTTTCACAAAATACATCAGAATCAAATAACTTCTTAAACAAGAATTATCTTCGGAACCACTTACAAAAATAGTACATCATAAATCTCATAAATTCTGTTATAAATCGTTTGTTGTTCTAGTTTGAATATTAATTACATTTTTCAGAATCAAAGTACTTGTTTGACTTCACAAAACAAAACTATGAAATATAAATTACCTTTTGGCAGTTATTTGTATTTTATATGGTTAATTGAAATTGTTATTGTCGAATACGAATTTTACGTAACTTTAAGATTAAAATGTATACATAATACAACAAAAAAAAAGGAATCAATCATGTACATTCCGTTTTAGTAACTTTTCACGATAAAAAAAATTTAGCTCATGCACGACCTTATGTTTTTGGCACACGTTCCTGCACGCTCACGTGAGTGGAAAAAATCACATAAACTCACGCTCACGAAATATCGACGAACATGCGATCATGCGTGAGGCGTTTTTTCTACATTCAAAGTTTACTTTGCAAAATTTTAATTCAGCTGAGAGAAAGACAGAGAGACGAATATTTTCTTATTCTGTCTTTCTCCCAGCTGAATCAAACTTTGCAAATTAAACTTTGACTGTGGATAAGCCGTCTAAGAGGAGAACTTTTTTTCACGTCAAATATTATCATGATCAAAAATGGTGAGAAAAATTCACAAAACAGTACACAAATACAACAACAATACATAATTAGCGATCGCAGTTTCAGGGAAAGGGAACTCATTTCACGAGGACTTTTAAGCGCGATAAGGGTGATAATTCTATTTTTCCATTGAACTCGGAGCAAATTGAAAACTAAATTAATTTCTGGTAAACGTTTTTTTTGAGCTAAGACGAAAAACAGCCCCGCTAGACATGTTAAAAAAGAAAATTGTGTGTAGAAATATCGACACTTCTTTTACGTGATAGATAAAAGATATGATTTCCTATAATAAAACAAAATTTTATTTTCAGTTAATATTTTTTGGTATTTTAAATGGATTAAGCAAAAGAAATTTGTATTGTTTTTTTCTCTTAATTTCTGAAGCATTAGAACTGATTATTGTTTGTTTTTTGCTTATTTGAAAAACTGTTAAATTGTATCAATAATGAGTTTTCTGTATGCTTATCTAATCTGTATCGTGAGTAACTTTGCACTTGTCAGATTACGTTGGCCATCATTTTTTTTAATCTACATATGTCGTGTTTTATAAAACCTTTTTTTAAGACTATAAACATTTTGGTTCAATATTTTGTGTGAAGTATGTACCTTATTTGTGTGGGAAACAACTAGTATTCTGCTCTGATTTTCTGAGAGTTGAGTATCGTTTTTCATCTTGTGCCAAAAATTTTTACAAATATCTTGTTAATTCAATTCTTGATAAAATATTTTTGTATTTTTCCATTGGGTATTGAATAAATTAAAAACTCTACATTTAATACAAAAACAAATTTAATTTTTTATAGGCAGTTAAAAAAAACTCGTTTTCTAAAGAACGATCTTTTTTAATTATGACGTTTGAGTATATTTTTACACAAGATTCTTAAAGCAGTCGGGTTCGGTTATAATGAACCCCGCGCGACCGGGCAATTTTTTTCGTAATTTGTTATAACCGCAGAATTGTTTTTTTCTTTCAAGAAACATATTTATTTTTGTTTCTCAATATGTTTATAAATCATATTAAATATATGTATATTAAAAAATTTCATCCTTGTTTATTCTTAATCGGTGTGTCAAATAATATTGAATAAATTTACATAAATTTTTATAAGAGAAAATTCATTATAACCGAAATATATATAAATATAAATAAAGTTCACTATAAACTATAATTCGTCATAACCATACTTTCATACATACGAGTACATTTCATACTTGAAAACAAACTTTATAACACTAATAAAGTTAATCATAAACAAAAACATTTAATTCATAATTGGAGTTGCCTGAAAAATTAATAAATTTTATATTTTTAGCAATATCAGGATTTTTCCCACAATGCTGAAGAGCAACTCAAAATAGTATAATCTGTAATCGATATTTTTAAATTAAAATGTTAATAAATATGGACTTCAATTTCATAGACTATTAAAATTCTTCAATAATTTTTTTATGACGTCTTGCACTTGTTTGAATAGATTAATTATTTTACTTTGAACTAGAATAGCCGAAGGCAATCGGCCATATTCTAATTATAATTAATAAAACATTTAACACTCACGTAATTACGATAAAATACAAAAACATTCAAAATAAATAACTAAAATGAATTCCCCTTTGATTTACTGTACAAATCCAAAGTACAGAAGAAATTCTGTCTCGTTGTTCTCTTTTCTTACAAATTGGAGAAACACAAATGCATGTTGTGTTTATTTTTCAACTTGCAGCTACTTGATAGTAGCAACCTTGAAACTTTTATTTAAAGTTTTGAAACCATTAGTTCCGAAACCAAGGGAGGCGTATGTTGTCATTGGAGCTAATACAAAATGAAGTTTCAACGTGATCGAAATTTATGGCTTCAAAAGCTAAGCAATGGCGTTTTTTTTTTGTTTTCGGGAAGCAGGTTCAACAACAAAGAGTGTATTTTTGCATCAGATTTCAACTGAGGATAGGAAATGAGATATTCTACTACAGCCCAAGAATAAGAAATGGTATTCTTTCACAAGTCAAACCATTACTATCGACACTAAAGTAATCATGATTTGAAGGTAATGCACTAGTAGGAAAAAGGACAAAAGTAAAAGCAATATCCAGAATATGCATACGTCTTATTATATTTCAGCCGAAAGACCGAACGCTGATGATTATGGAAGAAAATGGTATGGAAATGAGGGTAATTTACAAGGTTCTAATAGTCAGCCTGATTATGTATTTTTCCTAGATAAAAGAAAACATGAACGCAATTTCTTTAATCTAGCACAAAACAAAGCTGTCGAAAATTCGACTGCGACATACACTATCAGGGTGACAATTTGGCATATTTTTAGCTAAAACACGGCACGAAATCATAATTTCCAATTCCCATCACTGATGTATGCACATAATTCGTATTTATTTCCTTTATAATTCCGCATTCGGTCACTTTTTCAAGGTCATGTAGAATATAAATGTGCCACAACATCTGAATTTATATCTTAATTATTGCTAGTAGAGAAAAGAAAATCAATGTTAGCAAATACATTTAAACCACAGATCAGCCAGAAAAAGAAATCGATAGTTGGTTGTAAGTTGTGAATATATTTGTACAAACATACATGCATACCTCCTATACATGTAGGTACATACTCTGTCTAACAAAAGTCTAGATATAGGCATGCTAGACATTCTATTTTCAACGTACATATATACATTGTACTGCTATTTGCATTGGTCGAAAAAGTACGTTGCAATACAGTTTTCGCTTCTTGCACTTTATTTTTACTAAAAATTAATTTTTTGCTGGTTATAATATTGCTTAGGTATAAAAAATTTCATTTATAAACCGTATAAGCAACCATTTTTTTATTTTTATGTGATATTTACTGAGTTTAAAGAATTTTTACTAAAAAATTGCAGTGTACTTTTTTTATATTCTTCGTCTAAATCCAACTCATATTTTTATATTTTAACGAGTCGAATTAAAATTCCATTTTATTCATTTAGCAAGAAAAAAATGCTTGCTTTACTAAAAACTTAAACAGGTATTAACAATATGTACTAAAAAAATGCATTGACATAAATTAAAAAAAAATATAAAAACAAGTCAATCATCCTTTCAAAGGCAAAAACTTTCTTAAATTAAATATTTATTTTATTGGTCCACTGCCTGTAATCTGTAATCGCATTGGCATGTCGCTAAATTATCTAATGCAGCTGGTGATAGTTTTTGCTATTTTGTATTTTATTCCTATTTATTCGCTAGTTAAATCACCTGTGTTGCGAAATGTCTCATACATGCGCAATATTATGTTCGGTTCTTAAGGAAAGTGCAAATATCTGTCTTAGAGCAGATTAAAAATATCGTCAATATTTTCGAATTTTGTTTTAACATACATATACATATGTAGGTATTTATAGTGATGGCGATACATATTACCCTAAATAAATATAAAATTTTCAATTCCAGATTCGAAAATAACACCCCATATAATTTCTCTGACGCCGCAGGCTTTATAGTATTAAGATTTTTTCTGCATTTGTTATTCTTTGCCTGTTCCAGCACTTGTAAATAAACTAGATATTAGAGTTGGCAAACAACTGATAGTAATAGATCTGTTTCCATTGGGCTATGGATGTATTTTTTCGATAGCGAATTGTATGGGCAATATAGGATAAATTTTTATTTCTATAAGAAATAAGCTTTCGTCACGTTAACGTTAACGTGTTTAACGAGCATAACATTAGACGTATTTTTGTATGCATTTGACACCGTTTCTTTACTTATGTTTGACATTTTCACTATATCACTCGATTTCTTTTTCTTGTTATATGAATAGAAATAGATTTGAAACAAAGCTACATTATATTTTGTTTTCCAGTTAATTTTTTAATTCGTGGAAAAAATATGTACTTTTGTCGGCCAGTGTATGTATGATACACACCTACATATCGTTACCTTAATATATAAATCGAGGTTTTTCCATATTTCATCAATTGGATATTTTTTCAATCATAATGATTACGTGACTTAAAAAACCGACAAACCGTTAACGAGGAAAACTGAAAAATGTATTATACAAGCTAAATGTATTTAAAAAGTTGAATTTTTTTATGCAACTTTATAGTGTGCACTATATTTGTACAACTTGTCTGCAAACTATTTCAACAGCTAAACTCGTAATTATTGCACAACTACTGTACCAAAGATCAATCAAAGCTCTAAAAATATCTAAAATATGTAGTTACTTTATTTTATACAAAAACATTTTTCGTTTGAAAAGTATGAAAACGGACCCCTATTGTTTTTTCTAAGACATCTATCCGTCTGTCACAATCTTCTGTGTCGTGAAACATAATAGTTAAGACACTTTAAATGTCCGCTATAACAACAAATACTAAAAATAACAAGATTTTTTATATACATTTAATTAATTTAATATGGTATTAGTTTCTATTAAATAAGGAACGCTATTATCGGCATGTATATATAGTATTGTAAAATACTATATATTTACTATGTTGTAAAATAATTTCTTCGAAAAGGGTACCTTTAAAAATAAAAAAGATTACATAATTTTCTCTTCCCGTTATACATATATGTTCCCGTCGCTCCTATAATTATTTTCCCATGATTTAAAAACGTGGTTTGATTCGTTAGGGTATACATCAGTATCCTTGGTAGCTTAACAAAAAAATCATCAAAGTCGACGGTTCAGTAACATTTTCTCCTTTTTCTATTAACCGATTTGATGGTCTCTTTATTTGTTTGGTGGCTGCTGACGAGCTTTAGTGCATTATGTATGTTTTATTAAAATATATTGGGTATATTTAAAGTTATTTGTGAGGCTTTTTAAGAAACATCACATAGACAGCAATGGAAATTCTCGCAGGTTTCGTATTGCCGCTTTAATAACAAACATGAAAAATATAATTCTGTTAAAAATTAGACCATGTCCCCTAGGCATTCATTCGAGTGAACAAATTTTTGTATTAACATTTTGTTATATTCAAATATTTTCGCCACCATTACTAATGAAAATAATGACTTTTCGGGCAAAATAGTTTCGTTACTTAGTGTATGCCTGATAAATTTTTATCATGACACTACATAATGTTTTCATGAACACAATCTTAATAGGAATCGAACCCCGTTTCAAACTCAATTCACTAATAGACGGAATATTTGTTACTTCATAAAAAGCGTTTACTCCTAAACTTACAACATCGTAAAAATCCTACACTTTGTCCATTAGAACTATTATACATTAACGAAGGATAACTATAAACTCTGTACGAAATCAACTTAATTTTTTATAATTATAAAACCAATATTTCAAACATATTTGGGGTCACCTTCAAATGATTGAACGTTTTTTTAGGTATCTAACCATACTGCATAATGAATACGAATATTCGTCAAATAGGCAAAAACAAATTAATGAATCAGTATATGAATATGTATGTCAAAATGCATGCCATATACATAATTATATGTATTTGTGTATGATCTTGCGTATAAATATGTATGTATGTATGTATGTTGATAATTTTATTATGACTTTCACTTTGGAAAGAAATTTTTAACGAAAAACTTTTAGTTTTGCAAGTGCGGAATTTTATTCACAGATTATGTTTGTGATTTTATTTATGTTTTTTTTCTATTATTAACTCTACAGGGCCTGGCTTTTTCTCTTGAAGAACGTCAACTGTTGGGTATACAGGGCTTTTTACCAGCCAGAGTCAAAACGGAAGAGGAGCAAGTTCAGCACAGTCTGTTGTTGCTGGATCGTTTAGAAAATGATTTGGACAAATACATGTATTTGAATAATTTGGCTGAACGCAATGAGCGTCTATTCTATAAAGTTTTATCCTCCGATGTGGCTAAAATGATGCCCTTGGTTTATACTCCCACAGTGGGTTTGGCATGTCAGAAATTCAGTTTAATCTTTCAGTATCCAAAGGGTATGTATATAACAATCAATGATAAGGGGCATGTCTATGATGTTTTGAAGGTAAGTGAAACTAACATGCATATACAAATATCAAAAATTTGTTAACGTTTATATTGTTTTTAAAATTACAGAATTGGCCCGAAACAGATGTTCGTGCTATTGTGGTTACAGATGGTGAACGCATTTTGGGTTTGGGGGATCTTGGTGCCAACGGCATGGGTATTCCTGTGGGAAAATTATCACTTTATACAGCTTTAGCTGGCATCAAACCGCATCAATGTCTACCCATTACACTAGATGTTGGCACGAATACAGAAAGTATTTTAAACGATCCTCTATATATTGGATTAAGACATAAACGAGTTACTGGGGCACCATATGATGAGTTCATAGAAGAATTCATGACTGCGGTCATACGTCGTTTTGGGCAAAATTGTTTAATACAATTTGAAGATTTTGCAAATGCTAATGCTTTTCGTTTATTAGAAAAATATCGCCACGATTATTGTACTTTCAATGATGATATACAAGGTACTGCCTCTGTAGCTGTAGGTGGTTTATTGGCTTCATTGAAAATCAAGAACACTCAACTGAAAGAGAACAAAATTTTATTTTTGGGTGCAGGAGAAGCGGCTTTGGGTATTGCCAACTTATGTTTGATGGCATTAATGAAGGAAGGTCTTTCTGAAGGTGAAGCTAAAAAACGCATTTGGATGGTTGATAGTAAAGGGTTGATTGTTAAAAATCGTCCTGCTGGAGGTCTCACTGAGCACAAACTTCATTTTGCTCAAGACTATGAACCAATCAATACGCTGGCTAAGGCTGTTGAGACGCTAAAACCATCAGTACTTATTGGTGCAGCTGCTCTTGGCGGTGCTTTTACTAAGGAAATTCTTGAAATGATGGCCGAATTCAATGAAATGCCCATAATATTTGCATTATCTAATCCCACCAGTAAAGCTGAGTGCACAGCTGAAGAAGCGTACACTTATACAAAAGGCAAATGTATTTTTGCTTCTGGTTCACCTTTTGATCCCGTAGAATACAATGGCAAAACATTCTATCCTGGTCAGGGCAATAATTCATACATATTCCCTGGCGTTGCTTTGGGTGTTCTCTGTGCCGGTATGTTAACCATACCGGAAGAAGTATTTTTGATGTCAGCTGAACGCTTAGCAGATTTATGCGAACCTGAAGATTTAGCAAAAGGCAGCCTGTATCCACCGTTAAGTAAAATAACTGAATGTTCTATCGAAATTGCTGCATATATTATGGAATATGCTTATAAAAATCGTTAGTAAACTAGAAATTAAATTAAAATTTGATTCTTTATTGTATAAAAACATTATTACAAATCCCTTTCAGGTTTGGCAACTGTACGTCGAGAGCCTGAAAACAAATACGAGTTCATTAAATCGCAAATGTACGATTTGTCATATTCATCATCCATACCTGAGGTGTATTCATGGAGTCATAAACTTTAAATCGTATTTTATAAATTTGCTATATAAATGTACATATGCACATACATGCAACAAATTCAAAAAATAATATTGTACTTCATTATGAACATTTAACTTTAGAATGAATATTATTGAAAATATTTTAAGTTTTTATTTCTATATTTCATAACGATTGCTAAAAGCATGGTTCAATTTTTATTTATTTTACGTTTTCTTAAAATTACAACTGTTACTTACTTTTAGGTTTTACTTTTTCAAACATGTAAGGGGATGATAATGCTTTTTGATATTAAATAACTTATTAAATTATATTATATACAAATATGTATGTAAATGTGTTTTATTTTAATAAGAATTTTGTAATTTCCTCGTCGTAATATTACAGTTGGATTGTTGCACCGATCATATTAATATGTTTTAATGTTGTATTGACGAAAAAAAACTATTAACCGTGTGCTTTGAATTTGAAAATAGCATAGCTAAAAAGTCCTCTGTATTATCAGCTTACATTGGCCAAAATGAAAAGATTTTATAAAAAAATTGACTATTAGTATCAAAAAATTACAATAGAAATTCGTTTATGCTTAAAATCAAAACAAATTAGAAAACAACATTCGAAAACGAAATTAAAAGCCTTAATTTATTATCCATACCCTTAAAATACAGCTTCGTGTAAATGTGTAAAATTCATACAATTATCTTTCGGTGTCACCTCTTGTGAAGACATAAAACTTTCTCTAAGATAGTGGAGTACCAAACATAGCCCGATTTTATTGAGAAATAATTCGATTTTTTGAGCTTTTTAAACGAAGTTATATGTCGATTAAGCGTATGAAAATTTTTGAAACCAAGTGATCTTTTCTAATGGCTGGCAGCAGTTGATAGAGTAACTCAAGTTCCAGCAAACAAAAAAAACAAATAAAATTTATTTTCACAAGAATTCATGTAATTAAATATATTGTAACCATTGCAAATCTTTTGGGACAAATTCTTGATTTACATTAGATTTTTTGGATTTTTTAATTTTGTTCTTAGAAGTATCATCACAAACATGTAACTCACCATTACTTTTTCTATGTTCACGTTTATTCTTCTTTTTCTTTTTAATTTTTTCTTCGAATTCTACATCAATTTCAGAAGTACTATCAATTTCTATTGGAGAAATTACATTACGTTCATTTCCGGCAACATTTTTAAGCCCATCTTCTAATTTAGTTTTACTTCTCCGGCTCAAACTTGCTTTTAATATCGGTGCTGATGTTTTATCGGCATTTTGTAAACGTTCCACAATAGATTTATCCAATTCAAGCTTGTCCTCATAACGAACACCAAGTAAGGGATGTCTGACCCGTATACTTGCAGGCATGGGTACCTTAGCAACAGGGGGACAACATTCTTCAGCACGTTCTTCGGTTACAATTGCAGCAGCTTTTAAACGATCTCTTACAATTATTGTACCTTTTACAGGTAGCAAACGTATAGCATAACGTTCTTTACGCCTGCAGTAGGCAAATGCATGCTGTTCCTTCCCTTCAATAAATTCCATAGAAACCGCTTCGCTGCTGTTGACATTAGTACGGCCAGGCATCTTTAATTTTCGATTTTTTAGCTCGGTAACGTCCATACCTTTAGGACACTGTAAAAACCATATTTCATTTTCCAGCAAATCAAATTCATGTAACTTTCCAATAGGCTTTGACTCATTAGTCAACTCGATTTCAGTAAACGATTTATTTTCCTGCATGAACGATTCTTTACAAGCTGATGGATCCGAACCATAAGCCATCGTACAAATTTTTCCAAGTTATCTTTGCTTCCAAATACTATAGCAATGCTTGATTTAATATAAATATAAGCTAGAGTTGTAAACGTATTGGGTACTCAATATGCAAAAGTAGCTACTTAATTATATTTGATTTATATTTGATATATATTTTAAGACAATTTTTCTTTAAAATGCATTTCAACCCAAATTAGTATCCAATTAAAATATCTTAAAATGTTATATATATATATATTTATTTCAATACAAAAACTAAGAAACGGCAGACTTTGCAGGCTACCGATGGAACTTTCCACTAAGCTCAGCCCTAAGGCGGTCAAAATTTTTAAAAACTCCTATTACTCCAAGTCTTTTCTGGCAAAAAAAATTGTACGTTTCAAAATTTTTCGACATCGATATCTCTTGAACTATTCAACCATTCAAGATCAGTGAATTACTGTTATTGATACCGAGTATTTCAAAAGTGAATAAGATGTGAATCTACTAATCAAATATAATTTTCAAAACTTTAATTATATTTTGTTATTAAACTTAAGATATACTTTAAAGTATTGAGTATCGGATCAATGCTTAAAAAGTATCGAGAAGTAACGAGTGTTCAAAAGTATCGACATTTTACAGCTCTAATAAAAACAAATGCACACACGTGCGCAGGGAACAAAGTACGTTAGACGACGTTGCCACAGTAAAAGTTTACTTTGACGACTTTAAATTTTGACGGATTTTCCACAGTCATAGTTTACTTGCAAAGTTTTAATTCCGCTGCGAGAAAGACAGAGAGCCGAATATTTTCTTATTCTCTCTTTCTCCCACCTGAATTAAAACTTTGACTGTGGAAAAGTCGTTAAAGCTTACTTTGCAAAGTTAAATTCAGCTGGGCGAAAGACAGAATAAGCAAATATTCGCCTCTCTTTTTTTTAGCTGAATGAAAACTTTGCAAAGTAAACTTTGAGTGTGGAAAATCCGTCAAAGTAAACTTTGAACGGGGAAAAGCCGTTCATGCAAAGGTCAAACACTATGGCGGCTTTTACACAAAGTCTACTATGACGGCTTTTCCACACTCAAAGTTTAATCTGCAAAGTTTTAATTCAGCTGGGAGAAAGACAGAGAGTCGAATATTTTCTTATTCTGTTTTTCTCCCAGCTGAATTATACTTTGCAAAGTAAACTTTGACTGTGGAATGCCGTCAAAGTAAACTTTGACTGCGGCATAGTCGTCTTAGCTGAGCTAACACAACCACCTTGTAGTTAGTTCTCAGTGCATAAAAATAAAAAGAAGAAGCATCAAGCAAAGAAAAAGTCAAAACTAAAAAAGTTTTTATTCGGTTTTTGATTTTTTGACAATTTTTGCATTATATTTTCTTTTATTTTGTTAAAGCCATACAGATTTTACAAATAAAACTTTTCGATCAAATATATGAAATCCACAACAATATGTGAGTTTGAAATAAAAAGTATCCTCTAATGAAATTATCAAAATTGTAGGAATTTTTCCATTTTTGTTTTCGTATTACAATGTACACACGAAATGAAGTAAAAATAAATAAATATAAAAATTATTATGTGACGTGGACAAAAAAATCTTTGCATATATGATTAAAGGAAACAAAAAGTATTAAGTACACAAAAAAGTTGGGAAATTTTTTTTCAATAATTATACACACAATCTTCAGTTCAATCGTGTTTTCGTTTTTATGCTTCTGAACCATTTAGGTCAAAGAAGAGCTGCTGTTGCCAACTTTACAAATGCTTGTTTTTGTTGCTATTTGTCGTATACCTATTTGCAATAAAATAAATACCTCTATAATGTAGATACATACTACATCCAAGCAAACACAGGTTTGAAATGCAAAAGGTAGTGATTTGTGGGTAAGAGGTGTATATAGAAGGTTACGGGATAGTAAAAGCAATACAAAATAAAAATTTAAGATGCAGTTTTGTAACTTGAACCGTAATAAATACACTCTTGAAATTTTCATAATATATTTATTACTATGGTAGCTATAACAAAGGAGAATTCGTGGAATATACACCTTTGCCCACATTTACCTGTAGTTATGCTAAAGAACAAGTTGAAAGATTCCTAAGATCTAATACATACATATGTATGTATGTATGTATGTATATGTATCTAGTCGCAATTGGCTGTCATACCCAAACTTAAAGAAAATGGTGCCAACTTTAAATACTTACAGCTCCCAAAATAATGAACCGATATTAATAAAAAACTTACTCTTAGCACCTTCTGAAAGATATTTTCAAAGGTTTTGAAACGATTTTAAATGAGACTCATTGGTGGAAAATAAGGGTTACCGCTATTTTTAATTTTTTTATTGGATCACTAAAATAGATTTGAGTAGAAAATAATTAAACATATTCTTCATCCACAATGCTTGAGTTTCTATGAAAAGCATAAATATGTTATCATCTAGAGTACTTTTTAATATTGAATAGTTTAAAATTATCTCAAAAGTATTCCCAAAATCGATCGGAATGTACCACACTTTTTCGAAGCGATTGTTCCGAAATCGTTCGTTTTCCATCACATTCCTTTTTTTAAGTTTACAAATGATATAAGCTAAATAAGGTACAATATTATGAGAATTTAATCGAACGTAATATTACAATTCAATCTAATAATTAAATAACAAAACTATTAATAACTGTCTTGAGGAAAATTTGTTACAAAAACCTTTTACAAGCTTTAGAAATGTTGCAATGAAATTTAGTAAAGCAATCACTAGCACGATTCTTTTAACGAAAGATTCTGTGACTGAAGTAAATTTCTTATATCAAATCAATCTGCATTTTTCATTAAATGACAGTGTAATGGGGAATCAAGGGAAAAGATTATCGATTATTTTTAATTTTCTTTTCTAATTATTAAAGATTTTTTGTATGAGTTTTGACAATTTTGTGAAATCAGGCTGGACAGCCTGCGAACATTTTGTTCCCGTGAAATAGTTATCATTAAAACAAATTGGTAAACAAATTAGTACATAAACACAAAAACAATAAGAAATTGTAGGTGGTAATTTTAGGAAAAGGAAACACATTTTACGTGAACTTCGATTCTCGAAAAGGGTGAATAATAAAAAATAACATTACTTTTGCTTTATTTTTTTACCTTCAATTCAATTTCACTAGACTTATCATTATTTTTGTTTCAGAAGTGTAAAGTGTAAAGTTCGCTTTATTTGAATTATTGTTAGGTATGGCCTTTTGGATTTTATGTGACGATATATAATAATTCTAGCACTAGAAAACAATTTTTTTTTTAAATATCAATTCAAAAAGTCAGTATGTCGTACTTTCATATTGAAGGAAAAAATATCGGTCAGATCAAAGTATGTATTTAATCAAGTACGCTCTAAGACTCATGAATAAGGTTAACTCACCAAACTTATTTGTGAAGCGTGCTGTCAAAACGCATTGGAAAAAATCGAAGGAAATAAATCAATTGTAATAGAATAAAGTTGACATTAGCTAGGCTGTTGCATACACCTTGTTTTTGTGCCTTGGTACGCTCAAGAGATAGACGAAGTGAACCTTCGTCAGATTTTAACCTTGGTCAGATTCTAAATTTGTGGATCTGTTTATCTCTGTCGCGCTATTATCTGATATCACATAATAAATGATACTGCTATCTCTTTTCATTTATGATCTGGTGGTAAAAAAGCTGATTTAAGCAAAAACATAAACTCATTGTTTCTTTTTTGGTCTACCTTGTTGTTTAGGTTAAAAGGAATTGCTCATGATACAAACGTAGGGTAGGCTTGAACTCGAGCAAAAACAAGGTGGATTAATACCAGGTAATCGTACCACTACAACAATATAAAACAACGATTTTTTCCAAAATAAGAATAAGAACCACTTAACGACATAAATTATTCAGCTGATGCTAGTTGTAGCTAATGCGACTACCTGGTACTAGTATGCTTTGAGCCAAAACAACTCCATTCATTTTTTTAATATCAACAGTTACCGTCTCTGAATAATATTCAATAATATTTCATTTATGATCTTATAGTTTTATAAATTTTAAAAATTAGTTACGTGAAAACCACCATTCATTTTGAAAAGAAAACAACTACCACTTATCCTCCGAAAATATAAAAAACGAATTTGTTTTTGCAACCAATTCTTCCAAGTATGGACTTATCATCATCAAGCTTTTCAACTTCCACCAAAACGTATACAACTGCAGCAGATATATCACAGACACGATCGCCAAACCAATATGACAACGTTGAAACTAATAACAGTACAGGAACAATTAGTAATGACGATACCGCCGGCAGCTTTAGTTTATATGACAGCGCTGTGGACAATAATTCGACAACTTTTGTTTCTTTTAGCGGTAAGAATAAAAATAAATTAAAATCTTACTGACAACAGTAATTTACTTTGTTTCTTTCTCTTAAATCCTGAAGAAAGTGCCAATAATAATAGTCCAATAAATTTCACAACAAAAATTAGTACTCCTAAAACAACAACATCTTCAAGCGACACTTTTTCACATTTAAATTCATCCGGATCGTCGTCTATGAATGATTTTGATACAACGATAAATGGCAGTGAAGTAGAAGAGGATGATATCGCAAGGACTACGTCGACAACAACTATAACGGATGTAGTAACAACTAATAATAGCACACACAATGCTAATGATTTTGGCATCAATTTAAATTTTCCTACGCCCAGTAATATGGCATCAAATTTAGATCAAGTAAATGCCAGCATCTTATTCATACAATCGGAGAGCACAGATACCAATACTTCTCAAGAGGAAGTCGATCCAAAATCTCTATTAGCAAACAAGACAATATTCAAAACAGATAATCCAAATTTGTCAATTATAGAAATAAATGAGAATTCCATTAAGGAACAGGATATCGAAAATTCCGTTTTACTCATTGAGACCTCATCTGATGAAGATGACACGGAAAGTTCTAAGAAAAAGATGGATATCGATTCATTGCCGCCCAATGTCATATTTCCCAGTAAAAATGTCTCGCCCAATAAATTACCAACTGGGAGTGCTGCTGAAAAAAGACGCAGAAAAGCTGAATCACTTATACATTCGAGCAAACAAAAATTAAATATTGCAATTGCCGAAGCCTCCGCGGCAGAGTCGGCACCATCAGCAGATGCTGTTAGCGACTTGGCTATTGTTGGAAACGACCCACAGCCTGCTACAAAGCGGGAAATAAAAATTTATGATAGTCTTGAAGAGTTCGAAAAGCATTTGCCAGCAACGGTTACTGTGCTGGACACACCGTTTGGCAGTAGGGTGTATTTGGTTGGCACCGCACACTTTAGTGAAGACTCACAGGATGATGTTTCATTTGTAAGTACATATACATACATATCTGTATACATACATATGAATATATTTTTATTTAATTCGATTAACTAAATGTAATATAGTAGGCATAACATATTACCTATGCGGTGTGTGCATACCTTGCTCTATTTTATAAGTAATGATTCCTCAAAATAATCTGTCTAAAAAAGTAGCTGGAAAAAAATTAGGAATAAAATAAAAATTAAATATGCAGTTCGAAAAAGTAAACGTGTGTTTTCATAGTTGAAAAAGCTAACAGTAGCTTTGGTATGTTTGCATTGCCACTGTTGAGTACTAAAAATGTAAAAAAAATACCCAGCTGAGCAAAAAAGTGAGGAAAAAGAATTAGAAAAAACACGATAACTAGTAACTCAAACCACTTCAATTTCTGCGTTCTATAAAAATTCTAAAATAAAGATAACATATATTTTCTCACTAAAATGTATCTTATATATCACATTTAGGGTATAAAAAGTGTTTTTCTCAAATAGTTAAAATTCTAATTTAAGAATCTAATGATTTATAATTGAGTTGCTTTTTTTTCAAGAAAATGACACAACTATATATGTGTTTCAATTCGAAAAAAAAAATAATTGGAAAGCCCGCACAATCTCATAATGATAAAAATGGTTTTCCCTAAAATTTTTCTCAGATGCCGGAGGCGTCTTTTTTAAATAAACGACTCAATTACACTTCGATAACTTTTCTATACTTAAACATTTTCTATACAACAAAATTTGTGGTATTTTTTATAATTAAATTATATTTGAAAAAGTTTCCGTTTTTGTGCGTTGAGCAGCAAAAGTTGAAGTGTGTGTGTGAACCAGGGCTTTGACATCTAAAAAGTGTTCGATACTTTGGAAGTAACTAAAAAGAGGTTCAGAAAGAATTACTGTGTTTTTGCTGGAATATAAATAAGCACACATTCATAAATAATGAATGAGGCATGTGAATAATCGGTATAATTCATTCATTAAAACTGTGTGTGTTACACACAGTGATGCCAAGAGTAGGGAATTTTCCCTTTTTGTAGGGAATTTATTGGAAAATTTCAAGCGATGGGGAAAAAGGACAGATATATCATTTTATTTAAAATGTAGGGAATTCTTAAGACTATGCTTTTTTCCTTTAGAATTACGATATAATTGCGTCAAACACCACACAAAACTGATAATATATATGGGAGTTATTTCATACAGACAGAAAACATCTTTTGGTAAATAATATATAGAGATAACAAAAGGCAAATAAATGTCATATTTTCTTAGCAATAGAATTTGAAGTCAAAATTAAGATTTGACTACCTTGTAAGATATCCCTCCAAATTTTTATTTTAAAAATATAAGAAATCTACAATGGCAATGAATTGTAAATATTAAAAAAGATGGTGCAACAAAGCGCCTAGCAGATAAAATCTAAAACCTTATTTTTTCTATATAACATCACTTAAAAAACTTTTGTTTGTTGAGGGTTTTTAGCTAGTCTATATACATGCATTTCATTGGTGCTAAAGCCAAATCATCAGTAGACCTTAAACCTAATTTTTAAATGTTTCAAACCTCTTTAAATCTTTGAAAAGAGATATCGAGGCAATCTCGATTAATATAAATTTTATAACATCACTTTTAAAAATTAAATAATTTTTCAAGATATGTAATTTAGTACAGTCTTTTAAGAACTATGACATTGGCGGTTGTCAAAATTAAAAATTTATGATATTTTTATTATTATTTAATTTTGTACCGGACGATATAAATGTATAAAATTTTAAAAATGTAAATAAAATGTGGCCTTTTTCTAAAATCAATAAATTTTTAGAGTAGCGAAAAATGTAGGAAACTTTTGGTTTTTGTAGGGAAAAAGAGGGTTTTTTTGTTAAATTTCTGATGGCATCATTGATTACATAAATAACTCTCGCATTCATTTTTATTTTCATTGATAAAATCGTATGGGAAAATACTTACACCTAATCATGAAAAATAGTGAGAAGGTGTAGGTAGAAGACCTCGAAAACTGCCTTTTGTTCCGTTCTGCTGTATTGTCATAATAACTAACATTCTTGTATTTTATTTGATTTCATAAAATTAATTTCTTGATAAAATTATTTAATTAACTTTTTTCAGGTCATTCGTAATGTCCGTCCAGATGTTGTTATGGTTGAGTTATGTCCATCACGTATACCAATTTTAAAACTTGATGAAAAAACTCTGTTGGAAGAAGCCAAAAATTTTAATATAGCAAAGGTATACACAAAAAAAGGTTTAAAATATATTCAGAGCACATATGTATGTATACATATCAGGGTTGGCCGCATACTGGGTAATCCAAGACTAGCCGGGTTTCATTGGATGTTTTGTTAAAAAAAACGGATGGGTTTTATTCATTAAAACAAAATTAATTTTCCCCGTTTTAATTATTACAAAATTAAGGGAAATATGTAATCACAAAATTTAGAAAGAGCATACTGTTTTACAAAATGAAGTCCTTCATATTTGTATGTAAAAACAGAAAAAATTACAAATATGTAGGTTTTACAAGGATACCCAAAAGAAATATATTATTTTTTCCCAAGACAACATATAATATACATATATCATTTGAAATCTTCAAATCACATCCAATGGCATATATGACTCTTTAAATGTTGCTATCAGTATGTGATATGCAATAAAGATCTTACGGGTTATTATGTATTTCGATTGGAAAGAAAAGATTTTCGAAACACTATTTATAAGCTAAACAAATTCGAATGATTTCCGTTTGATTTTTAAATTGCTATGGGTTGTTTACATAAAAGCAGAAAAAGTTCAGGGAGAGATATTTGTTTGATACGGCTCTAACTCACGGACGGTCATTACACAAGATATTTTGAGAAATAAATAATGAAGCCATTGATGTTATATTTCGTAAATTAATTTCAGATAAGATATTTCAATCTACAAAAAAGAAAAGTACATACAAATGCTAGAGAAAATTAAGTATTAGATGAATTATATTTTTCAATAGATCATTAAACAAACCAAGTTATGTTTTTGGGGAATCAAAATACACTTTTTACACCTTCATACAATTCACAAGCTTTTATTGTATGAGTTGTATGTTGTACACATGTTGTTCGTAATTTACACATAAACATGTTCTAAAAAAATATTTATATATATATATATATATAATTCAATTCACAAAATTGCATTTCACCATTCAATGCACCATTGGACACAAATACGAACATACAAAAAACACGTTATTACCTTAAATTAATAACAATAACAAACACCAACACACGAAAAACCTTCTGGGTTGGGCTCTTTGCAACCCTGATATTTATTCATAATTGGACTTATTATACATATACATACCTGTTAATATTTGCAATTTATAAATATATTTATGATTGATTTACAGATTCGAAATATTATTCAATCTCATGGCTATATAAATGGTATATTTTTTATTTTACTATTGCAAATGAGTGCACAAATAGCCAAAGATTTAGGCATGGCACCAGGTGGAGAATTTCGTCGTGCTTTTGAAGAGATTCACAAATTGCCTGGATGTATGCTTCATTTAGGAGATCGTCCTATACGCGTCACATTACATCGTGCATTAAGAGCACTTTCCTTATGGCAAACAGTTAAACTTGTATGGCGTCTAACATCAACTGATACCATTAGCATTGAAGAAGTGGAAGAATGTAAGCAAAGGGACCTGTTAGAGAAGCTAATGCAAGAAATGGCTGGCGAATTCCCAGCATTTTCCGATGTGTTTGTTAAAGAACGCGATATATTTTTATGTCACTCTTTGCAATTGGCCGCTTTGCCGCAACCGCCAACAGATGGTGCTGGCAGTCACAGGCCAGTCAAAGTAGTAGGTGTTGTGGGCATTGGCCATGCCAACGGTATAGCTAAGATGTGGGGACACGTGGATCCCCAAACAATACCATTTATAATGGAAATCCCACCAGCCAGTTTAAGTACGCGTGTTTGCAAATATACTTTCAAATACGGTCTCATTGGCTTGACAATCTTTGGTGCTTTCAAGTTGCTAAGACCGCGATTGGCTCGTTTTTATTAATTCTTGTTTCAGCTAATTTACAGATATTTGCCAAAATTTTTTAAGTTCAACATTATGCTAATGGACTGCAATATTTTCTTATTTTAAAATTTTATTTCTTGAAATATATAAAGCTGTCTTTATTTACCCTATCTGAGTTCTCAAATGATTTCAATTTATAAATTTAAGAAAATTACAGATGCAATTCAGATTTCAAATTAATTAAATAAGGGATAGGTTATATTTTCTCAAACGAAATAATAAAAATTATACTCGTATATCCAGCTACGCTATTTCACTTTTAACAATTGACATCAGATGAGAACTCAGATAGTTTAAAGATAGCGTAAGAATACATTATCAACATTTATAATTTTACTAAATGCACAGTATGTATAACAAATAAAAAACTCTGTTTTTCATACTATATATCATATAAATATGTATGATATATCATATAAATATGTATGATATATCATATAATTATATATTATATATCATATGATTATATATTATCATATAAAAATGGTTAGATAAAGGAAAACACTTTTTGGTTTTTCCACTTCAGTAATTTTCTTTATACAGATGAAAAACAAATTATATAGATAACTTTTAACTTTTGCACACATATGTGCTTTTCCTGCTATACTACAAGTAATTGATATTTTAAATATTACCGCTTATCAAAATGTAAACGTACTTTATGTATAAATAGTAAATGAAATGTGATGATTTATGGCATATTGAAACAAATAAATAAAATTTTCAACAAAATAATAACCGATGAAACATTCCCCATATTCAATCTATGTAGTAGATACATATGTATGTATGTATAACGTTTTATTTTGTTTTTTATACACCATACACACTCAAAATATGTAACACAGATATTCATATATACTAAATATATTCCAGAGATTTGATCTTAATAAAATAAATATATATTTACACAAAAACTTACAAAAGGGCTTAACAAAATTTTTCAAAAATAAAAAAGAAACAGAAATCATATATTAAAATGTATTTTAACTTTTAAGTAATTGTTTTTATTAATTATTGTAAATGTTTAAAATTGTATTAAAATTTAAAATGAAGTAGTCTGTGCATTTATTACTCGTTGCATGTAGTATTTATGTAAATGAAGATGTAATATAAACAAAACAATAAAATTCTAAATTAACAAAAATGTTCAAAGTCCAATTGTTTTGATTTAAATAAATATTTAAGTGCTAAGATCTGTTTCACCCAATATGTCAAATGTGTTATTTTCTTAATCCACAAAACCATATTCCATTGTAAACATGTTGGTTCAGTTGAAGACCTGGAGGTTTATTATGTATTTCGATTCGAAGCGGAAATCATTAAAATTTTTACAGATTATCCATTTATTTCGAAAAATTTTTTTTTCGAATCGAAATACATAATAACCCCTCGCTATCATATTCCGTACAAAATAAAAAATAATTGTAAAAAATTAAACAATTTTAGCGATGTCATCAAACGAAAAAATTACCACATTTAGTAATACACTAGAAGATTGCAATCGTAGCCAAAAAAACGCTAAATCGAGTTTATATATTTTTAGCAATTTGACAAAAAAGGCGGCTATTATAAGTTTTACGTTTGTAGCAGAGAATGACAAGTATAAAAAAAGAAATTACTTAAGTAATAATTCTCACTTTTCTCAATTTTGTAAACGCATACTTATAAGACAACAACCTACCTTATGCTACGCATAGGCGTCCAAACAATTATGTGTACTAGTATTTTCTATGGCCGACGACATCGGCGATATTCTACAATTAAATATTAAAAATTTACATAAATATATACGATAAAATACAAAAACAAATAAACAACTTAAAACTTATTAGCTCTCTTTTCTTTACAAATTATGTATAGAAATGCTGTCTCATTTCTAATCAATAGCAAGTTGGACAAACCCACATGCACTTTGTTTATTTGAAGCGTGCATGTATATATTAGTAGCAACTTTTAATGCTTATAGCTCCCAAAATACTGAACCGATTTAAATAAAATTAAGATTGTGCACATCTATGTAAAGCAAACTTTTAAAACATATAAATCTTACCAATATTTATACACAACGGCATCTCTGCATAACCATACTTTTTTTTAATTAAATAACTTACATGAATGAATGGAAATGGGTATGGATACTGAGAGTATTGGATGTCTACCATATCCATACTGATTGAGTATGGAAATTAGTGCGAGAATTCCGAACTTGTTTGGGTAGAAACTTGGTTGTATATGGTGTACGTAACGTAACGTTGCACTATTTTTGCTGCAGCAGCAATAGTAATACACGTCCCATGAAAATTTCCAGAGTCTAATACAGTTCATACAATATATGAATTATATTATTCATATTTGTTGTTATAGCGGCTCGTCGATCTAAGACATTACAAATCGAATCGAAATAGATAATAACCCCCAGTACTTTGATGTTTTCCCTGTTTTGGCGATTTTATCAACCTTAAATTTGTTTGTTTTTTTTAATTTTTTGCGATTTTTATAATTTTGTATTTTAAATTGTAATTGTAATTTAAAAAAGAACAGCGTTGCTCTGCATTTTATCCGAAATAAAAATAATCAATACCGGTACCGATTTTGATTTCGGTTGCCAACCTTGATTAGAACCCTACATACTGATATTTTTTAAATTTTCTTCTCTAATGCCCTCAAAATCCAAAACTATCGGGTATTCAGTTTTTTTCCTACAACTGTATCTGCTCAATAAAGATGAATCTGGTGATTGAGAAAAGGTATAAAGCCGCATCGTATATAAAGTTTGTTCGAAGATTGGGACAGGTCCAATAGCTAAGCAGTTTTTTATGATTGTGTATAGCTTCGTTGAATCATTAAAAAAATTCAAATTTACAACGTAAGTTGGATCTCCTGATATCCTAAGCAATCGGGGAAAACACATCTGTGAAGGATCTGGGGGCCCATAACAAACTTCAATTATGCTGGGTGACAGAGGAGATATATGTATGTGCATACGTTTTTCACAAGACCGGAACCTTATTTGGCATCAGTAGTGATTATGCTACAGAGCAGAGTGGTATTTGGTGAGTTAGACGAATTTGCTAAGTACTTATTAAAATACATATTCCTGGAAATTTTTACATTTTAAACTTATTCTAATTCCTTTATAAAAAATAACCTTAAGACTTTTTGCTTCTCCTGTAAAAGTTTTTCAATGTAACTTATCGCTTTTATGAATTCATATGACGATATGTACATTATACACAATCAGTAGTGAAATTGAAATGTGAAATGTAAACTTTTCATATTTCATGTTCTAGAAAAGTAAGGAAAAAAAGTAAGTAAGAAAAGTACAAATATATATTGAATATTGAAATTCAAATGTAAAAAAAGAATGCAGAACATAAAAAGTTTAATAGAAAGTGATTTCAAATGAACTCCACTTCAAAGTGAATTGCAGAACATATCGGAATAATTAAAAAAACATCGTTTTGAAATTTTTGTACGTTACATACACACATGGTTTTCCATTTGATATAAAAAATTTTCAGAAATTAATCTTAAATGGAAGAGGTGATTAATAATGTATTGGCATCAGCAAATTTTTATAACGCTTAATTTTTAAATACTAATGCGTCAAATATTCACTAAACGATTCTCATATTTCCAAAAAACACTACATTCTTCGCTTTTTATATACTTTATTTGTAATTATCGTTTATAATCTTAAAAACTACCAGAATCATAATCTGAATTTAAAACTTTCTTTATTTTAATTATAATTTCTCATTTGTTTTACTTTTAAACATAGAAATATACCAAAAAAGCTTATGTTTTCGACGTAAAAATAAAAATTATAAGAAAATTAAGACATAAGTTTAATATACTTAAAATTAACGTATATTTATAGATACAGTAGATGTATTTTTTTAAACCAAATTATTTGCTGTTTCTTTATCATGTAATAAGGATTTTTCTTTACAAAATTATAAAGATATTGAAAGAAAAACAAAGTTAAAATGGAAGAAGAAATGGGATTGATTGGGTTTCTGTTGTTTCATTTTCATTTATAAGCAGTGTCAAATCCGGAAATTTTTAGAAATGGTGTTTAGTAAAAACCAACATAACATAACCCAGCATATCGGTTCAGAAATTATGAATGCAAAACAATTAAAGCCAAATTGAAACGGTGAAGCTTATAATAATTTTTAAATGGGAAAGAAAATCTTGAACTAAAATTGGCAAAATAATATTTTAATACAAGGAGTTTTTCTTTTATATTATTTATTTATCATTTATTTAATGTACATACATTAATAAGCATTTCTTATATTTTTTCGTAGTCTCTTTCTTATCTTATCTTCAAAATCAGGACATTTATAAAACTTTGTTCATATTTCAATAATTGATGTTAAGGATGTGGTTAGTAGTGTTGGCAGATGTGTATTTTGGAGTGATGGTAGTGATTGTATAAGCTACATGTACATAATACATACATGTATATACTTTTGCTATACATACGTAAGTTCTTCTTTGTTTGTCTGTATTCTGTATTTAATGCATTTACTTCTTGGAGTGTGTTTTATATTTTGAAGTTTCTTCATTATTTAAAAATCAAATCAAATTTTGTTATGATGCAAAGTTTCCATAAAAGAAATTAAGAATATTTCCACTTAAAAAGGTTTTAGCAATGAAATTTTTTAAATGTTTAAAAATTATATATACATATATAATATATGATTGGGATGATTTACCTGCCCCTCTGTTATTTAATTAAATTCTGTTAATTTACCTTCCCAGCAAAAATGGATCAATACTTACGCTTACAAACCTGCTTGCAAAAAGCATGACTTTTATATGCGGAGTTCCAATTTGAAAGAACTAATTTCAAAAAATTATTTTTTTGCTGCTGATTTCAAAGTATTGGCAATACAACGGTGCTTTTCTGCAAGCAAGTACTGTTAGCACATAAATTTTCCGTTCTTTGCTTCGAAAAAAATTAACATTTTTACTGGGATCAAACAAAATCATTCAGGGATATAATATAAATCGATTTTAAAATCAAATCCATTTAAAACCGAAGAAAATTGTGGGCCGCTCACCAATTCCATTTTGTGTACATAAACAAATACACAGGCATGTTCTGCAATAGAGTGATTTAAAATCGTACGATTTCTAAAAACACTTTTAGTAAAAAAGCTGATTTTTTGTGATATATGATATATTAATGTTTTTAGTGATTTTGTTGTTTAAAATATTCCTTTGGAACCTAGCTTTAAATGTGCAATTTAAGAAATAGCAATTTGACCATTGTTTGTGCATTATGAAAACGCAAGGTTTGAAATCACTCGATTTAAAAAACATGTCTTGACTGCATATTTTTAAATACTTTTTTAATTAATACATTCGCATTTGTTTTTGATTAATTTCTTTTACAAATAATTTTACATCGGTTGCATTAAAAAGAGCAATAATTTGAAATTGGTGCAAAAATTATTCTCAAAATCGTATGAAATTATTTACATTTTCAAACCAATTGATTTCCACCTCATACCAACTATTTTGAACAAACGGACATTTACCATTATTTTACAATTACAATTTTTATACTTTTATGTTGCTCCTTACATTTTTGTTTTAATTATATTTTAAACTCTCTTGAGCAGCAGAACACACTCTGGCTTTCAAACATATTTTTTTAAAAACAATTTTGAATCGCAATTATTTAAATCATTCTCGCTTGCTTGCCAAATAATTATTGTGAGATGTACATTTTTTTAATATTTATTTTTTCATTGGTTTATTTTGCAAAACATGATTCATATGATTCTTGCTGTTTAACTTCTGCCGGAAGGTAAGTTTTTGTTGTCTAATCAGAAATAGATACATATTGTTTTCCTATTTTGCACGTTATATATAGATGTAGAGTTAATCGTTTATGGTTGATTGAAGTCACACTTTTAGTCTTTTTTCAAGAAAAAAGTTTAAAATTTTAAAATATTTATGAAAAATTGGTGGTGGTGCTTTTGAACTATTGAACCTCCGATGACTCTGGCTTAGATGTAGATGGATGATGATTATTAGGGTCTGGCGCCGTCTGGGGCTGTAAAAACAACAATAATAAAAGATTTCACAATTAATTAAACAACATAGATTGTATCATGAAAAGATTATGATGGTACTACAAAATGTAGAATGTACGAAATCAAACATGAAAAGTGAAATTTTCTAAACTAAAAAGAAAAAAGAAAATTATAATAAATAACACAAATACCTAGAAGTTTACTATGTATTAAAAAGATTTTAACAAATTTGGAAAATAAGGGAAACAAGTTGGACAAACATAATGAAAATTAATCAACTTTTGCGAATAAATTTAATTTATTTATTATATGTATTTATATTAAAAACTAATTTTATTGAATACTCCAAAGTGTTCAAAAATACAACAAACAACCAACAACAATAAATATTTTCATAGCCATAATAAACAACAATAAATTGACAAATACAAGTATATGTATGCATATGTACGGATTAAAATAAAACGAAAGGATTTAGAAGGAAAAAATGAAACGAAGTTTCATTTTTTTTGTTTCTTACAATCTTTTCTAAAACGCAATTAGCAATTCTTTATTTATTTAAATAAGTATTAAATAATAAGTAAAACAACAACAACAATAATATAACAAGGATGATTATGATTAATTTATTAAAGAAGTAACAAAACATTTTCAAATTGCCAAATTCCAACGGTAAAGAAGAGAAGACAAGTCCTTTTTTTATTATATTAATTTTATATTTATTTTGTAAGCATGAGTGTGTATTTTAATGTGTTTTTAATTAAGATTTGCTGATTTTGTTGATTGTACCTACCGATTTACTACTCACAAGTCCTAGCTGCAATCCAATCTGTGGTAATACATGTACTGGTGGTACGGTTGGTACTGGCGACGGATTAACATTTGTAGGAGTCCCGCCTACCACTGATAACGGTACTCCTCCTACACTATGTGGGGCGTCGTGTGGTGTGGTGCTATGAGCCTGCTGCAATGCGCCTGCATAATATCCTCCATTTAATCCTGTTTTGTACATATTGAGTTTTTTTTATGTAAAACAAATTCATTTGAAGAATGTTTTTATTGTAAGATATTTTAATGTAAACATGTTTTTATGAAGCAGACAAATTTTTAAAGCCTTTTAATTGACTTTTAAACAATGCAGTTATCAGCATTCTAGGTACATTTTTATGCAACATGTCAATACTTAAATAACATTAATAAATAATATAGTTTCATAATAAATATGAGGTCATCTTGCTACTTAATATTTTGTCGACATCGTGTGCGTTATAATGTAATTCAATTCGACAAACATTATCTTTTTAATGACCAAGTTCAAGGCGAATTCATTTTACAGGTGGTGTGGAAAGTATAGCTGACAGTATATTTTAGAATTTTCTTATTTGGGTTATCTGGTGTTTTCAAATGATTTTTTAGTTTTTTTGTCTATAGACATATAAAGAAATATTTTTGTTTGGGAGTGTTAGTTGTTAAATCAGCACCACCTGTAAAATGAATTGGATTAGACCGAGTCGAAAGTAAAATCATGTTGTTTAATTAGTACGAATATGATACGTAGTTTTATTTGCGCAAAAACAAAGTATGCAACTTTTTATACTGATTAAAAACGTGGGAGTATATTTATATTAACGTCGAAGTTCTCGGCAGTTGTGTTTAACATCGAAGCTAAAATCGGTAATTGTATTGTAAGCTGTAAATGCAATACAAATGTTTACCCTTCTATATGTAAACCGATTAATATTCATGTTTCTTATTTTGAAAATAATAAAACTGCGTTATTATTGTATGTTCAATAAGAGAACAAATACATTATAAATTTTAAAGAATTTTCCCATGACCACCGATTTGGGTAAAATTTGTTGTAATTGTGCAGTAATAAAAGTTTGGCATCAGAAAAGCACCACTTGGCAGCACATTTTTTAGTCAAAATTATTATTTTTTCAAACAATTGACAGTTTACCGTTGCAATAGTTTAGACACAGGTTACAAAGATTTGCTGCATGTACGAATCCACCCAATTTTTTGTTAAATAACCAACAAATTAAATCTCTACACCAAATCAATAACAAGAGTTGAGTTTTACGGAATAATCCCCCAAACAATAAAAACTAAAAATAAAAGACCGAAAAAGCTTGACCTTGGAGGCCATTCCTTCAACTTCCTGCTAAACTCAAGCCCAAAGCGGTCAAAAGTTTATAAATTTTCTATCACGTTTTTTTTCGAAAGCATTATCTCTGGAGCCATTAAACTGATTCGAAAAAAATTAGCAGCATTCACCGCAGTTTTTCAAGTCCAAGAAAGTAAATGAATCCTGGAAATCGATTTTACAAGGACTTTTGTTTTTTAGAGTTAAAGAGCTCAGTGTTGGGAATTTGACTATATTTCTGCAGTAAGTATTATCCAAGGAACCTCTAGAGATTGTGATCTTGACCACTACATCGAGATTACTACTTGGATTCCATAGCATTCTCCACCATATTTTGGTGTCGAATACACATTTTGAAATTCGATTGCAGCATTTGGCTTTTTCTTGGATTCGGCTAATTCATTCTCCGAAAACCACGACTTTACAATCGTCGGTATATGTAACACGCTACCAAAATATTGGATAAGTTAAATTGAGTTGCCATTTATTTTGTATTGCATATTCAAAAATGTTTTTGGTATTATGGTGCTCACCAGAGAACGACAAAATCTGCTTGCAAAAATATTTATAAGTAATCAACAACTTAAAAACACGCCTTTGTGTTAAAACAACCAAACTTGTTCAAACACATAAGTATATTCGCTGCTGTTTTTCATCATTCCAATCATTTGGTGATTCTTGGCATATTATTGGTGGTTGTAAGCATATTACATTATTATTATTATTATGTATTTAGCAATATTATGTATGTAGGTATGCAGTAATTTCATGTTTCATATTAGCGATAGAAAAAGGGGTTTAGATTCTGTACTAATTATAAAAATAAAATGTTGAAATATTCACAAAAAACACTTATTCCATTTTCGAGATGAATTTTTAAATTATATTGATTTTATTCAACACTCAGTTTTGTTGCGCGATTAAATGTGAGCAAACATTTTAATGTATGATGAATGATGTGAGTAAAACATGTTCAATTACTCGACTGTCTTTTACTTAAATGAAACGTTCACCACTACGATGTTGATTTTACTCAACGTTGATTTGTTTTGCATGATTAAAAGTGAATAACTAATTTAAAGTACGATTCAATCAGGAAAAAAGTGATTATTGCCTTTCTCTGGTTCTCACCAGCGAGTTGTTATTGTCATTCTACTATCCGTACCAGGAATGTAATGTCGTAAATGGGTTTGAATGGCTAAATTTTTCCATGCATATAAATAGAAATATTTTGGCATTTGAAACGTCCGAAAACGTAGTCTCAAAGGAAATTCGAGTTTTATTCAGTGCACTGAATCTAAGTATTCTTAGAACATAGTAAGAGAATCATGTAAAAAAATTGTAAAGGTCCATTAAGAATATCCCTTTCAGATTGTAGGTAGCGTTTGGCGCTTAAACCCCAAAAACTGTTAAATTTTTACCTAAACTCATGCTTTGTCCTCTACTGAAAAATTTAGGCATGCAAGATAAAGCCCCTTTGTAACATATAATGCATGAGTCATTCAGCCCAATTATGAATAATAATTCCCCCGGAGATTTCCCCCTTTTCCCAAAAAGGGGCTGTTCACATAAATGTTCGCATATTATATGTGAACAAACAAAACATTTGAAAGCAATTGATACAATGCAAGGTATTCCTTGAACTAGTAAAAAACATTATTTAGTTAAAAACGCTTGTGTAAAGGATTCATTACTTTCCAGAGTTTTTGAAACTAAAAATGCTGCAAAGAAAAATAAATTAATAATGGACTTATTTTTATAAATGGAATGATGGAAACGATTAAAAATTTGCAATATAACAAAACACGTAAATAAATAAAAAACTTAGTACATAAATACAAAATAATAAAATCAAATCTTTGTCATACACTGTTTATCTAAAAAACAATAGCCTACATAAATAATTACGGACTTTTTCATAAAAGGCTGTATATTGGGTAAAAAGTGTTGTAGAATTATTAAATATACTAAAAGACTAAAATAGTTAAATAATTCTTAAAGTTTAATTGTCGATACCATTGTATTTAATTGCTCTTTTTTAAATGATTCCATCATCCCATCATTAGATTTTTATCTATTTTCTTTTAATCTTACCACACAAATATCTATTTATATTTCAATTAAGGTTTTCATAAATAATTTAAGCGTTAAGTTTTTTTTTGGGTTTCAATAACTTTTTTATTTCTTTTAAATTTTCATTTATTCCTTCTTCCCTTTTGAAATTTTTTGAGAAATTTTTCATTTCATTTATCTTTCACAGTTATTAAAAATATTTATTTTTTATACATTACAAAATAACACTGTTGTTTTGCTTGCCTTTTTACTTTACTTTTTTCATAAAAATCCTTAAACTGGATTTCAAATTAAATATTAAGATTTGGAATTTTTATTTTAAACTGTTTTTTGTATTTATTTAAAATATTTTATTTGTATATTATATAAGTATAATTTTGCAATATTGTTTTCGTAATATAAAAACTTTTCAGTGAAAAAAGAAAACATATTTGTAAAAGAAATTATAAAAAGTAATATGTATGTGTTTTTGTGTGGGTTGTGGATGTGTGTGCACTATTTTGGTTTGTATTGTTTATATTTACGAATATTTTTAAAATATTTGCATTTTTTTCAATATTAATTTTTTTACTGAGGGATGGGGAAAAGATTGATTGTGTACCTAATAATAATCGTATGGTGTTCAATTAAAAAAAAAATTATAACAGCTTCTGCCTGTTTATTAAAAAATGCAATTTAGCGCGTACTCCAAAACAACAACAATATATCATCTTAAAAGATGAAATGCCATTCATTTTCACGGTTTAGTAACATATTTTTTTGGTAAGAGTATTTATTCTATATCTGATAAGCGTAATTCCTTAATTTCTCCTAATTTCTATAAAAACTCAATTAATTGGCGATAATTCAGTTTGTTAGTTGGCCACATTATTAAATAATTTTGCAGTTTCGAAATTTACATGATATTTGTTGTTTTATTGAAAAGTACTGCTGCAACGTTTTGTTGTTTTTGAGACGATTTGTATAGTTTTAACAAAGAAGAACAATTTAATTTACTTGTTTTAGAGTCGAAGCGATATTAATATAGTCGTCATTCCAGAAAAAGGGGTTTCCGCAGCCTGGGCGCTATTGGACACATTTTTGCAGTTACAAATTTAATAAAATGCTTTTTTAAATCATATATTATTCTTCCATTGAGGTAAAAGAGGAAGTAAAATGTTGATCTAATAGTCATGTTGGTACTACTTAATTGTTTCAACCCCAATTTTTCTTCGAAAGATCATGGGAAAATATCATATCTACGGATTATGATGTTTCGTTAAAACTTTATACAAACGTCTCAAAAACACTAACACATATTGCAACAGTATTTATTAATAAAACAACACTAATAAAAAATATCTTATATAAATTTTAAAACCGCAAATTATTGCATACTTACTTACATTTGTATATTCATGTACATACATACATAATTTATAATTAATATTAAATTATGTCATTAACCAACAAAGGGAATTATCGCCAAAACTTTAAGAGAAAGCATGTTAAATTAAGGAATTACGTTTATTAGACGTAGAATTAAATACTCTTAACAAAAAATTTGTTGAAGTTAGAAAACCGATAATAAGGAGGTATCAGAAAATTACTTAATTACGTAATACCATGACTGTAAGATATTTTCTTTTTTTATGGATGCATCTACTAAATTCCGATTTAGTTCAAAAAGGGTAAAATCTTTAAAACTTTTTCTGGAAATATCTGTTTATAAAAATTAATATAAAATCATACTCTCTCAAAGAAATTGTCATTACGTAAAAAAAATGCAAATGTATTGTGCTTTATATTATTTTGTTCTAAAATATTTGTTAGTTTTTTAATTTAATCTCTTCTTGCACTGTTGTTTAGCATTTATTATATATGCATGTATATTAAACGTATGTATATGTATATATTCATACATGCATAGATACTATGTCCCAATTTTAGACGTACATATATAGGCATACATACCTATAAATACATATATTTATTTGAAAGGTTTTTGTTATTCATTCTTTTTACTTTTAAATGTACACTTTACATACTACAAGTCCTAAAAATAGTTTTATTTGAATATATGTATGTATATATTTGTTTATTATTATTTATAAGCATGTTTTAAAGGTTTGATTTTGTAATAGATTTATTTTTAATTTTCGAAGACAATAAATGAATATTGAAGTTTACAGATAGTTGGTTTGAGTTTATTTTATTTTGTTTGAAGGCGAAAATAAACACGGATGATGAGACCATTTAAAGAGCAAATTTGTAATTTCTTGTTATTAAACATATTATTAAAAAAAAATATATTGGTCAACATTTTGTGAACTGTATAATTATTTTTCAGGTCAGTAATTATTTATTTCTATTATCGGTAGAAAATTATTTTATCTCCTTATATTTTAATTTTAGAAATTTACATAAAATTATAAATAAATTTATTGTATTTAAATTTTATAGATAATTTTTAAGTTCGTTTTAATTTCCATTAACGTTATTCTAACGAAATTGTTTATCAAATATGTCTACACAACTGCTTTTAAAGAACGCTTCTTCAATAAAATTACATAGAAATAAAAATACATATCATATAAAATTGGATACTATTAAGATTTTTTGCATAACATTCAATTTCGAAGTATTTATGTGTGTGGATAAATTCTCGTCCCCGATTCCAATTACTTTATTCTACTATATAAATTGTTTTGAGAAATGTTTTCTCTAAAATCAAAGCCAACAGAAAATTGCAGAATTAATGCTCAAATCTATTTAAAAATGTAATGTAAAATGATCGTGTTGTTTATTGCTACCTAATGTTTTATTTATTGTTGTTAAAAAATTTCTACTTCGATTTCAACAGTTTGTAATATGTTAAAGATAGCACACATTTCTTTTTACTAGTACAAAATGACAAAAATCGTTTCGTTTACTTTATTGAAGAATTTCATAAAAAGAGTTTTCTTTGCATTGCATGCAAGACCATTTGCATCAACCACTGAACTTCGCTGTTGTCAGAAGATGCTCTGCAATAAGTTCATATGACAATGTTGTCAGACAAAAAATTGTCAGTTCAGACGGTTTTCAGATCTGTTGTCTGACATTCCCGTTCTGTCGTAAATACATATTATAGTATACATTAACGAAATAAGTTAATATTATATAAGAAAAATATAGGCGGGAGATGCTAGTGAGCACGATAAATTAATTTCACTGTGGCAACTGTATTATAGCTTAAAAAGTGATTTCAAAAATTTTCTTTCCGAATAGGAATTATTGGCTAACTCTGACTCAAAATTGGTACGTGCTGATGTTTTTATTTGTCTATGTATGTACTTATTTATATATATATTTATCAATTTAAATGAACTTTTTTGGTACATTTTTATTTTCAGAATTCCGACAAAATTTATTTCATTTTTTTTTAATTTAATACCTTTTATTCTAATCTAATCATTGGTAATAAAAAAAACTTAATTGCTTGTGGCGCATGATCTTTTCAACAACGGCAAACAAATTAATGTATTTGTAATGTAAATAATACGTATAAACAGTTCACATATGTATATGAAAAAGTTTTTTTGTGATTTCTGAACAAATTGTATTTGCTACAAAGCAAAACAAATATATACTTAGTTATACATATATGTATAAGCACTGAAAGATTTAGAGATCAGACATTTAATAAAGAACATACAGGTAAAAATATGCAAAATAATATTGATTTTGTATATAATAACATTATAATAGTACATTCAAAAGAAGTAGGAAGACAAGGAAAAAAAAAGAGTTTATAGAAAAGTAATTATTTTTTTTAATACTTTCAATATAAAATACCACAGAATTTTAAATTACGAGTTAAATAAACACCACAAAAAATGTTGTAAATGAAAAAATATCTATATGAAAAATATAATTTATCATCAAAAGTGGTTACTTTCACCTTATCTATTTCACATTGTTGAAGTTGTTTTTAGCTGTATTTTTTTACATAACGTACTCGTAGTTGCGTTATGATTTATAAGTTATGCTATGTTGTCATATTCATCAAAATAAAATATAAATTTATTAAAATATTTGAAAATTAAAAAGGTATTGTTGTTGTTGTTTGTTGTTACATTTTATATGAAGCACAAAATTAATGATCAAACGAGAAATTTGTCGTCAATTAAAGATTTAAAAATCTTTGTATATATAAAGAAAAAAAAAACGGTTGAAATAGAAGAGTTACATACATACACACATATACATAATGAGCCTTAACCGTAAGAAAATCGTAACTATTGCGATCTTCGATTTAATTTTTTTATGAAAATCATTTATTTACGATTCTTCCCGTAATCTGTGAAAGTTTCAAAGTCTCATTCCGTACCGTTACGGAAATACAAACAAAAGGGATTTTATCTTAAATGAATTGTTCCTTTAAATCTTTAATATTTAACTAATACTTCGATTAAAAACAAAAATAATTAGAAAAAATACTTCTCTTGAAAAATTAAGTGTATGTGGGGGAAGATTTTACCGCAGCTAAGGCTCAATACTTTTATGAATAAAATAAAACGAAATGAATAATGTATTTGTAATTCTTAATAATGAAAGAAACATAATATATGATGTTATATAGGTAATAAAAAATACACAAAAATACATCATGTTGCATAAAAATAGTCCTTAGCTTAATTGTTTCATAAACTGTGTATTTATTTTAAAAAAAGTCTGCAAATTTAGACAATCCAATCTTATATTTTACTCAACGATTTTTTTGTATTTTGTAAGAAGTAAAAGATGTTGGCATAGCATATACATATTTTTGTTATGACATTGATATGCAAGTACATACTTTTTGTACTTGTTCATGTTTACTGAAACTATGTAAATTTGGCTGCCTTTTGCTTTTCTTTTTGAAATGCACTTTTTATTCTTATTCACTTTACAATAAAACCTCATGTTAACAACAAAAGATACGGCTTTTTTCTTCTTTACAGAAAACATTCAAATTTAGACTTTTTTCCTTAAAAAAACTATTACGCCTTTGAAGATTTTGTTTTCAGTTTTTTTCTCTTTTTTTATGAGCTTGTCTAATATTCTACAGTTTGAATGGCAAAATTATTAGGTATATATTTATGATGATGGGTAAATATATGCAAATATGAGCAAAACAAAATCATTTTTGTCAAAATGACAACTAAATATATAGTATACATTTTTGTATCAAAAATGGGTGTATATATTTACGCTGTTGCAAGTAAAAGAAATCATGTTTTTTCCAGCGTAGCCATTGCAATAAAAATATAACTTGACAAAATGTGTTTAAAGTTTTCAAAATGTTAGCAGATATATGGCTGGTAATAATTCTTAAAATTTTTTTATAATTTTGAAGGAGCGATATATGTAACAAAGCCATATTGTTATCATTAATATGATTATTTTTTGAATTTGTAAAGATATGTATATGTATGTGCTTATGTACACGCTTTCTCAAACAAATGTTGTAATATCGCCTTTGAAGTCAGGGATGGATGATAATTCATCCTTAGTAAATGAGCTGATAACAAATATGCAAGCGATTTAAAAAAAAAAATGATCATCGTGAACTTTACAAAAGGAAAAGCTCCATAGTGAGTACACTCTTATTATTTTACTGGATTACTTTGATTGCTATCAGAAAATTTTAAACTTTCTATCTTACTGCGATATATATTTTACGCGTCAATTATGTATTTACATATTTATAATAAATTGGAAATGCAAAAACAGAATAAGATACTTTTAGATTATTATTCGATTTCAGCATTGTTTTAAGCAAAATTCTAAATCGTTGTTCTTTTCGAATGAAAAGCTTTTTGCAAAGAAATTTACAAAATGCAGTTTCCTAAAATATATATTATGAAAAATGGTTCAAGTTTTGAGTTTGAATTAAATTTAATTTATTTAAACCATGTGTATAAAAATTGCAAGAACGACGAGTATAGTAGTGCTTACTCTAATATATGCGTATAAAGTAAGTTAATTTTTTTTCAAAGTAATATTTTTAGAAGACGAAATTTGTTATAAATGAAAACAAAATACGCAACTAACAGTCTAGCTACAACTGCGATTACAACCACCGCCGACAATGAGTTTTACATATTGCATATGTAATACAACAGATCATCAGACTGCTTCTATTAGACACTAAGTCCAATAATTACCTTTTTAAAATGTATTTAATTTTAACTGAGCTGAAATTTAAATTTTAAGTCCATCAAAAATTTAATTTTTAGCTGACATATGTATATTTATATTGATATATGTACATATTCGTCCGCACATTATTGGTTTGGCACACCGAAGATTAAAAAAAAAGTAGTTAGGAATGGAGTATACATATATATTTTTAGTACCCTCTTTTTGAATCCAAAGCCTGTTTCACGAAATTGTTTACGGTTTCTGAGATATCAAGTATTCAATTTGTTCCATATTAACAATTTTATGGTTTAATAAATATTGTTTTGCTGTACACGCAAAATATGATATGATATATTTCACTAAGAAAAATAACACCCCACTGTCATTCCGATGCCATAAAAATTACATTGGGTATTGTTAAGGTCGTCGAATTTTCGCCTTGGACTTTGGCAAGTTCTACTAGATTGAAGCACGCAATATTATTCATTAATCTAGTACAAACTGTCGTCAAAAGTTGTCAAAAATAAAAAACAACCTTCCACTGACACGGTAATGTAAAATTCATTGGTTTCCCTAAGAATTTAGGGATCATAATTACTTTGGACCCAAGTGGGCTGGTACTCTTTCTCTTATAGTTCTTCACTGGCAACCTGTTAACCTAGCCATGTATGGGTATGTACGTTTTGTTTATAATGGATAAAAGACGACAAAATACTTGGCCATTATTTCCATTTTGTGTACATTTTTAAATTTTCTCCACAAAATAACATTTTATTTCTCAACATATTAAGCTCGATATATTTAGTCCAACGTCTTCCTAGTTTTATATTTACTCCCAAAAATAAGATTTCTAAAACCGGCAAAATAGGCGTTTGTTTCAATGATAACCTCTTCGTTTAGTCCAAATCTTTTAATAATGTAATTTCTTCAATATTTTAAACAGGAAATATCAACATAACGTTAAATCTGGAGGTAATGCTGGATCGGGTAGCAGTTCATAGCCCAATTTATGGATTTTTGCCACAGTGACTACACCAGTATGCATCCACGCATTGTCCTCACCGAACAACACTTCTTTCTTCGTTACATGAGGTCGCTTTTGCTTTAAATTAATATTGAATATGTCCAAAAGCTCTGAGTAATATTTGTCGGTAATCGTCGTAAGTTCGTATTTGTTGTTAATTATTGAACTCTAAATTTATCATGAAAATATTGATTTTTATACTAAAAGTATATTTATAAATATATGTATATGTACTACTGCCCAATATTTTTATATATGTAGACATATATACTTTTTTATTATTATATTAAATATATTTATTATAGTAAAAATGTATGTTGTTTTTATTTTGCTATATTGTTTTTTTAGCATGTGTTATGCCCAATTTATTGTTTTTCGCCTGCTTAACTCAATTAAGAGGACAGGGATTAAGTGAGAAAATGGAGTTGTGGTAGTTGTTATTGTATTTATATAGTGTTTTATATGTATGGTGAGTAATCATTTTCATGTGGTAAAATTTAAAATTATTCTTAAATGATTTTTGTTTTCTTCAAAATTTGTAAATTTTTTCTTGTTTTTGTTATAGTAGTAGTTGTAATCGTAATTGTAAACGTAACAATTGTATTTGTATATTTTTTTTGTTTTTCGTTTTCACTTTTCTTGATTTGATAATATGGGTGGTATTTTACCTTCTGAATAAACTGACGCAGCAGCTGCGGCCGCAACTGCCGATGCTGGTGTTCGCATGAAATATTCCTTATTAACACAATTCCTTAAAACATCGGGTATATTGCCGACAATCGCTCTTCGTATTTCTGTAGCAGCCATTTCACGAAGTTCTGTAGCAGATGCATCACTGAAGAAGGCGGCATGTGGTGTACATATTAGGTTGGGAGCGTCTTTTAGGGCGCCCTGAAAGAAAAGAAAAACATCTTAATAAAAACAATGATGTTTATTTCACAATCTTACTTGGAATACATTAAATGGCTCGTTTTCGTGTACATCCAGTGCTGCGGCTCTTATTCTACCTTGCTTTAAGGCAAGCGCCAATGTTTCATCATCAACCAAACCTCCTCGTGCCGTATTAACTAAAAATGCACCCGGCCTCATCTGATAACATTAAATAACATAGTATTAAATATTGGTAGTATTAAACTTAATTGATTCATTAACTCTCACCTGTTTAATTGTGAATTCATTAATTAGATGGTGATTGTGTTCATTCAGTGTACAATGCAGTGAAACGCAATCTGATTGGAATAGTAAATCTTGCAGAGTATAGACACGCGTTAGACCCAGGGACTTATCAATGCCGTCTGGCAGATATGGATCATAAAATATAACATTAAATCCGAACGCTTTTGCTCTTAAAGCAACAGCACTTCCAATGCGGCCCAGACCTACTAAGCCTAAGGTATCGCCGCGAATTCTGGCACAACCCTGAAATAATATATATGTTAAACATTACTGGTATTTCCTATGATCATATCATAGTTATAATTAATAAAATATTGAACATTTACATACATACATATATATCTTTGGGCTATTTTTGGTCAATGTTTATTTTTTTATCTCAACGTTTCATCGGTAGCCCAAAGATATATATATATATATATATATATATATATATATATATATGTGTGTGTATATATATATATATATATATATATATATATATACATATATATATGGAAATATAAAAATCTTGACAAACTAAATACTACTTTATAATTGGTCAGAAATGCATTAAATACTTTTTGTTTATTTTTCAATTTGAAGCTGATACGTTTATGTGCAATAAGTGAACATGTAAAAGTAGAAAATTCAAACTAGTGAACATTTGTGAATAAAAATCTTCAAAATAATATAAGTTTTGTCCAAATCGGGTATATAATATGAATGAACATAAACAGCATCATAATAAATGGTCTTGCCCATTAATTATATAGATTAGTTATAAAATTTATTAGGTATTCTTGTGGGAAAGATATTAATATATATATATAGATATATTATGTACATGTATTTCATTTGCTGCTGATACTAAAGTCATCGGTATACCTTTACCATATTCTTGAAAAGTTTCAAAAGCATTAATATAATAAATGGATTTTTTAATCCCTACATATGTATCTCAAAATAATTCACTATTATCCCCAAAAAATAAGGAAATTTCCCTTTTCACAACACTAAAAATTCATTGATTTTAGAAAAAGAAAACCATTTACTTAAAGTCATCTCAACTTTGTACATTTATACCGTCAGTTAAATATGTTTAAAAAAATAATATATATATATATATATATATATATATATATATATATATATATATATATATATATATATATATATATATATATATATAAATTTTTAATTAAAAAAAGCCCAATAAATGTCTTGGTGTCATCTTAGCACTTCTATAGGATATCAAAAGTCTACTTTTAATAAAGGTATCTTTAAAATTCATTAAATATACTTTTTGATAATGGGATTAGAAATTTTTCAATTAACACTACTTACATGTGCTGCTTCCCGAACTTGTTCAGGTCCAGTGAATTTTTTCCCTTCACGCACCATATTCGCCAGCCAGTAGGTCCTCCGGTATAAATTCAATATCAAACACATTGTTGTATCAGCTACTTCCTCAACACCATAACCGGGAACATTACATACAGCAATGCCAAGTTCACCAGCTGCCTTAACATCTATATTATCCGTTCCGCTACCAATTCGGACAATAATACGTAACGCTTTAAATTTTTCCAAATCTTCTTTTGTTAAAATAATCGTATGCCACATAAGAGCACCTACTGCTTCATTTAAAACCTAAAAATTAAATTGTTATTGTATTTTGGAATAAAGTAAGGTTAGTTTTTGAATCACCTTTTCATGAATTTCCGATGTACTTTGGGCATCACAAAATGCTACTGTGGCAACATCTTTTAATATAGGCATTTCTATCGAACAATCACGTCCATCTAATAAAGCCACCAATGGTCTGGCCTGCATGGGACCATTGGCAAAAGGACCTTTTACATCCAAACGAGAACGTTTCGGTAACATCATATTTTTATCCATGATGATTAATTTTGTTATTCCCTATATTTCCCACTCGCTCTTTCTCTCTTTATTTTTATGGATTGTATCTTTACACTTAATCTTTTTTATGAATTAATTGGTTGTTTAATTTTCTTTAACAATTTTAAAATTTGCCGCTAATTCTTATGTTATTTATTTTTTCCGGCTTTATCTTTTAATTTAGGTTTTGTTGTGTTTACGTGAATATGAGTTTAAATGTTCCCGCTCTTATCACTTTGCTGTTCACTTGTAAACATCTATCTCTATTTGCTTCTTTTTCTGTTGCGATTTTTATTTTAATGTGCTTTGGAGGAACACTTCAAACTTAAATTTAATTATCGAATATTAAAAAAAAATTAAAGAAATGAAAATATTTCACGACAATCTTAAAATTAACAATTGTGATGATTTAGCAATTTTTGTTTAGTTGGCTTTGTTTTTTTTATTGAATTTGGAATTCAAGTTCAATTCAAATGAATTTTTTTGTTATTTCACAGTTTAAATTTTCTTTGTCGTACTGTCCAAATATGTGTGTTTTGTTAGTTACTATTTAGTATTTATATATAGTTTGTTGTTGCT
The DNA here is from genome assembly GCA_956483585.1 of Gymnocheta viridis. Lineage (NCBI taxonomy): Eukaryota > Metazoa > Arthropoda > Insecta > Diptera > Tachinidae > Gymnocheta > Gymnocheta viridis. The sequence continues at coordinate 123,349,490 of OY101440.1, forward strand.
TTGCGGTTTGTTTCGCTGACTTTTCTGTTTTATTTTGCCTAAACACGTTGTAATATGCTGCACTATGTTTTCTTTTCCTTCTCTTGTTTTTTTTTAATATCGCTCTAATTATGTATGGTAATGTTTCTGTAGACAATTTTGTGTATATTGTTTTTGGCGCTTTTTCAACAACTCCCTCTTGTTGTATGCTGCTGATCTTCCATCATTAAAACACAACATATCAGCAGATCATCATCACGAGATGTTCACGATGAATGTCAATCTGTATTAAAAAAGATATACATATATTAATATTCTTATAAATAAATATACATATGTATATACATTTATGTATATGTATTTTTGTAAGCACAGAAATTATTCTCGCAACTCAACAAAAAATGTGTACTCTCTATTCGCAGCCACTTGCCATGACTTAATTTCTAAGAAAAATAAATTGAATCAGAGTCAAAAAATTACTTTTATGTTCTCAACAAAATTCAACTACGCTACGCTGAACGTATAGTCGAAAATCACGGTAATGGATTTATGATGTGTATTAAAACGACAAAAAAATATTTTTTATTCATACCTATGCAGTTATTTTTTTTTAGTTTAAAGGATTTTTTTATCCCAAGAAACGGGTATTAACATATGCTACAAAAGGATCAAATATGCTCTTCAAATTCGAAAAACGCTCTTAAATCTTAAATATGCAAGAAAATACTGTGCATGTTAAAATATGCGCTAGCGAATCAATGAAAAATTTGTACATGATAGATGTTTAAATTATTTAATCAGCAAATGTTCAAATTGGCGAAAAGAAATCAAATACTTTGCAACTTGCAATATTGTAATAAACTAAAACAAATGTTATAATAATAAAAAACGTAAGAACATTAAAAAATACTGATTAGTAAGTGAAAAAATAACTTGCTGGTCAACTGGCGCTGCGGTAATTTCAGAAATTATGAAAAAACTTAAATAAATAGTACGTTATATTCTAACTTTAACATGCAACGTGGAAAATAAAATCATTAAAATTAACAAAAATAAATTATGTGAAAGGCCTTATTCAGACAACTAATTAGCAAATGCTTTTCAAATATTTCACACAAATGACACTTTTTTTAATATTTTGTTGGGAGACCCCTTTGTTTAATCACTGCTTGCTCTCCACTGAAAAAATTGTTGTGAATGAAGTTAGGTTAGGTTGACAGGCCGCCGGTGAAGAATTAATAAAGAGTACCAGCCCACTTGGGTCCAAAGTAATTATGATCCCTTTGTGTTTGTGAATGAGGTGAAATACATAAAAATTAAAATATCAACCGTACGTTTGAAAGATCATTAAAAATTTTTAAACGTCCCAACTCTCTTGTTTGGCAAGAATACCACCCCGCTTTTTTTATTCAAAACTGTTTCGCGAACCGATGGTTAAATAATATAATAAACTATCAAACACTTCAAAATAAAGGGCAACTGTTTTATTAATACATAATTATAAAAGAAATTATTTATCTTCGAAAATCTGAATTTTGATAATCGTTCACAGAAATAGATTTCGAATATTTAATTTAAACTATTTCTGTGAACGATTTATCTTATTTCTTTTTTGTTTTGTTTCTGTAAATGAAAGTAAAAAATTCCTACTGCAATATGACCAATCTGGTTTCAGAAAAAGTTATTCATGTGAAACAGCATTGAACTACATAATAAACAGGTGGAAATATATGAAGAGGAACAATAAAATACTGGCGATTTTCCTTGATTTCAAAAGGGCTTTCGAAACGATAGACATTTTAATAAAAAAAAATTATACAGGTATGGAATTAAAGACAAAGAATTGAAATGGTTTCAGTCATATTTAACCAATAGATTACTAGAGTTAATAACTTGGAATCAAGTGCAATAGAAAATGACTATGGAGTACCACAAGGCTCAATATTAGGAGCACTCTTATTTATTATATACATAAATGATATGGAAAAAGTATTGGAGAAGTGTGAAATTATTTTGTATGCAGATGATACATTAATTTTTACGGAAGGAGAAACAGAAAATATATGATACGAAAATCTTTCAAGTGATATGAACAATATTAATAAATGGCTAAAAATGAACAAGTTAAAATTAAATGAAAGTAAAACCAAATTAATGGAGATAAATATGAATTCAAATATAACATTAAAAATAAATAATATAACAATAGAAAAAGTTAACACTATTAAATATCTGGGTTTTATAATTGACAATGACTTAAAATTTGTAAAAAAAAATCGGGGAAAAAATCGGATTTTTAAACGAATAAGAAACAGCTTATCTAAAATTACGGCAATAAACATATATAATACAATTATTAAACCACATTTCGAGTATGGATCAACAGTTTTATACACATGCTGTACAGAAACGCAAATAACCAGACTACAGAATTTACAAAATAAAGCAATGCGTGCAATATTAAAACTAAACAATTTGCTTCAGTAACATTTATGTTGAGTGATTTAAAATGGTTTAAAATACACAAAAGGCTAGCACTAAATACAATAAACTTTATTCAAAAAATAAAAATTGGAGATGCACCTGAATACTTGATCGAGCAAATAAGATATGTTGGAGAGGTTCCACCATATAACCTGAGGAATGCTTTAGATTTCAGGATACAACGAGCAGACACCAGCGCGATGCAAAGATCGCTATTTTATAAAGGACTAAGCATTTACAACAAGATGCCAATGGATGTGAAAAACGAAACTAATAACAATATATTTAGAAAAAAATTATCATCTTTTATTAAAAATTTAATATATAGCAGAGCTAAATTTCTGTAAAGTTATTAAATGATATATAATTTTCAAAAGTATTAATAAAATACTACTTACTATATAAAAAAAATGACGATTTTCAAATAAAATAGGTATGATTTATTTGTTGGAATCACAATATCAGTACATAAAATTTCTATTGTGTTTTTTGTATTCAGTTACTTCAAAATATTGACATTTTGAATTCCAATGACATTGTCATGTTAAAATGACATGAAAGTGCTAAAGTGGAGGTGCATATACATATGTACATACATATATTGAAAAATATATCTATACATATGGACATATGTATGTACATATCGCTCCTTTATTGCAGCGTAGTCATATCTCAAAAAAAAATAATTTTTTACACAAAATGAAGAGCGGTACTGCGAACATTTTTGCATTCTTAACTCAAAACTCACGTATATTTGAGATAGTTATGACTACGTTGCAATAAAGGAGCGATATGTACATACGTATAAGTATATCTGAGAACGTATTGTGTAGATTATCATGATTTGAAGCTATTTAATGCTATTTAAATACATAAATCGCACAAAGCGTCCTCGAGTTATGCCGATAAGTCGAGCGGGTTTTCATAAAGAATTTAACTTATAGCAGAAAAAACATTTTATTGACGTGTGTAATCTAAAGATTTCAATCAAAACTAAAATAAAATTAATCATTTTAATTGATATTTCTTACTACATACATAAATACATACATATGTACATTGTACATATGTACTTATAACAAAAAAAATACCAAATATTATTTTCGAATAAATAATCGCAAAATATGTTGCCTAATTACGGTTGTCATTGAATTTTCATCTTCTTCGACAGTGTGTACTACATTAAAGAATAATGTGCTTCTTTTTTCCTCTTTAATCTAGTACAACTTGTCCCATTATTTATTCACATACATATGTACATATTTACGTGGCGCCTGCCTACGTTCGTATGTATATAAATTTAAACACATTATGTACAAGTCAATACACAAAATATGTAAAAAAAACTCAATTGTGGTCAAATAGTTTTTTTTCAATATCAGAGTAACAGTAACAAAACGTACATACAATACTCATAAAGTGTGGAAAAAATTTATACGTTTACATTAGAGATGGGCACCGCTCACATGATTACCGTGATCATGCATGATCGTGATCAGTTTTTTTTTCAACCACGTGCATAAGTACATTTTTTGCGTAATTGTTTCGTGATTTTTTCAATTTTTGTAATTTTTTTCATATTCACCCTTATTCCAGTTGGCGACATCGACGTCACATTAACACAATACCAAGAAATTGGAGCTTGTATACTCGCTCTCGAAAATACTTTCGTGCTACTGGCAGTCTATTTCTGTTCTCTAAGGTTCAGCAAATAACATGAGCTTGTCAATAGTAGTCAGTTGTTTTCGAAAACGGGTAGCCCCAATTTTTTGGTATTGTGTTAACGTGACGTTGATTTCTCCAACTGGAATAAGGGTGATTATTAATATGTGGTTTTCAATTTTGCCTTGAAGACGTAAAAAAAGTGGCAAAACAAGGTTTGCCGGTATGCATTAATATACTCATACGAATGAACAGTCAAAGTAGCATTATAAGTCCGAGTTCAGACTGGCGAACATTTGGATGTAAAACATCTTGGTAATCTCTTTTGTTTTTTCATTCGCGTTCACACAGACGAACAAGACATAGAAAACTTAAGAAAAAAAAAAAACTAAAGATCTTCTACTTCTGCGAAATTTGTCTAAACAAAGTGTACATTCGAATGGTATAAGTAAGTAATGATATGAATGCCTACAAATTGTTAATTTCTGGTATGAAATTCGAAGATCTGAAGAAGGGTAGGATTTGGTAATAATTTGTGCATTAATGATTATAGAAATACAATTATTTTATTAATAAAATCATATACCTCTAGTTTATTTCTTAAAAAAATTCAAAATTGAAAAATTTTATAGGTATAACTAATAAATTATTTCAGAAAAATATATTTCTCAGTTAAACATAATTTTCCTCTTTTATTGCAGAATTTTCTAATTCTATATTAAATTTTTCTATTTGCATTCAAAAATTTTAATGTATACTTATAGAATGTGTTTTTTCGTGAGCGTGAGTTTTCATGATTGTGACTTACTTTTTTCCACGCACGTGAGCGTGAGTGAAAAGTCACTCACGATCCCATCTCTAGTTTCCATTCAATTAAAACTTGTTTTTGCTAGGTTAGACTTTTAAATTTAACCAAACTTAAAAAAAACGCTGTACTTAAATACCTACTAAGAGCAAAATAAAAATGCCAATGACAACGATGAATATACTAACAACGACGGCCACAAAAATAAATTTAAGAAACCACCAAACTGTAATAAAAAAATTACAATAAAACCTATTAAAGCAAAAAAGAAAAGTATAGAAAAAATCTAAAATAAAAAATCGGCATGTTTTTGGTAGTCAGTATGTACATGTATATGTATGTAGCATTAAGCATAAACGAATAAAGAAAAAAATTAAAACCAGTTTTTTTCAAGTAAATACATAGTAGAATGGAATGGACGGTTGTCGTTTGTATGATTGTATCTTCTGTACAGCTAACTTCCACACCACAAATAAACTGAACAAATATTATTATGCCCATGATATACTAGAGCAGTAATGTATGAGTACATTACTGTTCACGAGACACACAAAACAATAATAGCAAGAAAATCGTCATCATATCTGTTATCCGTGTGTTTTATTGGCGATATGTTAAACGTGGGACAATTTTGAATTAAAAATATTTTGTATTGTGGATAAAAGGGATATTTAATTTATTTAATAATACCACAATAATCCAAGTCCCTGAATTATTTTTCGATTGTAATTTTGTTTCCCTTGATCTCTCGAAAGCCTTTAAAACTTTTGATCGTAATATACTTATTGAGAAACTTGGGAATGAGTTAAATTTTTATAGATCTATGTACTTGTAAACTTTTACATTCATATTTAGCTGATAAGTTTTAAATGGGATCAGTTCGAGTGTGAGTACTCCTTTGTCTGGAGTTCAAGGTTCGGTTCTGAACACTATTTTATTTACGTTGTATTACTTAGTTTTGTAAACTCTACAATGTGTGATACCTTTTTACTTGCTGATTACGTTATCTTTATGCATTGAGAAATAATATTGACGTACGTACGTACGCATTTCCTAAAAAGGCTTCTAAATTTTTAATACCTGCTGTTATTTTTATCTTCAATCTATCACTTAATGAGAGCGAATTTATTATTAGATGGAAGTCTGCAGTAGTTACCCCGGCGTTTAGGGATGGTAGTAAGGCTGATGTATCGTGTTATAGGCATATTTCAAAACTATCCTGTGTTTCTACAAATTTTTAACCCATTATTAAAAAAAAATTGTTTTTTCATACTAAATCGTGGATATCTACGGTAACAAACACATTTACTCTCTTGTCAATTTTGTTTAGATACTATTGAACATGGCAGTCAGGTAGAAGTAATTTATAATGATTTTTCTAAAGCGTTTGATAAGTTATCACATACCATGGTTTTTCTAAGTTGGAGTTAATGGGCTTCCATTCTAATTTCTTGAAATGGATTAAGTCGTACCCATCTAATAGTATTTGTTCTGTGCATGTTGAAGGTTTTGTCTCTAAACCACATTTGCAAACGTCGGGTGTACCTCAGGGTAGCACACTTGGACCACTATGGTTTAATATATTTATTAATGATATCTGTTGTTATTTTTTTCAAGTCGAAATATCTTTTATACGTAGACGATTCGAAATTTTTTATGAAATTAGATTCGATTAATGATGCAAAATGAGCTCAATAATTTAAATGTTTGGTGCAGCCATAATTGTTTGCAATTAAATATTAGTTAATGTTTACATGATTCCTTTCATAGGTCTCGAAATCCCACGGTGCTTGCTTTTAATATTAATGGTATCGTTTTGAACACGTCAGATTCGAAGCTTGGCTTAGGGGTGGTGTTTGGTAGGTATCTATCATTTGCGGCCCATGTTGAGTATCTTCTTCCTAAAGCTTATAAAATGTTTGACTTTTAAAAGAGGAGTTGTTCCGAATTTGCCTCCTTCGTAAGGTGTAAGTTAGAATATGCTGCTGAGATATGGCACACTAAAACTTGCTTTCGTTCAGCTCAATGAAATCAATTTTACCTTGGAGAAACAGCACAGATCGTTTATAGAATTTAGCATTGATAAAACTAAGTTTAAACTTTTACTATCTATTGTAATAAAATAAATATTTTTATGGACATTTTTTTGTATTTATATATGCTTTTTTTCAGTCGTTAAGCAGCTCTGGGCTGAAGAACAGCTCTCGCTTCATCGTAATTATTTCTTAAGTGCGGTCAGGATTGCGTGTGTTGTTTGGCCTTCGAGTGTTTTGTCTCGCTCGCACTGGTTGACTGATTTGCCACGATAACTGTAGTCTTGCGGTTCTTTTGTGGAATTTCGTTGACAACCACGTTGCTACTTCCTATGTGAAGGCATAGGTCGTGTATAAGTCAGTCACAAAAAAAATATTGCTTTTTTTTCAATCCATATTTAATGTTTAATTTCTTGACTGTAAGGATTTTTTGTCCAAAGACAATTAAATAAATAATTTGATGGGGACTTGTGAATGAGTGAACGTCGGGTAAATCATTGTACATATTTACAATGGCAAACAAAGTTTTATTCTTGGGTGGACTATGTATTAATTTTGCTGATCATCTTAAGTGTTTAGGTAGAATTCTTGATAGTAAACCTTCCTTTTCTAATCGAATTGATATGCTAAGTGGTAAACTTTTGCGTATTTTACGTAAAAAATATTCTTTGAATCTTTTATTTATCCTCTCGAATAAGATCTCATCTTTCATGGGCTTTGTTGATGTCACCATATAAGGTTTTGAAGTATATGCTCTATGCAATAAAATTAAATTCAACGCATCATTAATTCTGTTGCAGTTTTATTAATAATGTTCATCGACGTGAACATATATCGCCGTTTTATACCGTTTGTATTACTAAATCTCTTATGAATATTTCAATTTTCGCGTCCAACCAGATATCCACCGAGAACGACTGTGGAATCTTTTGCATCTTTCTTTTTTTATTATGTTCATTCTACCATCGTTTTTCTATAAAAGCATCTTTGCAATGGGTCACGTTTACTGTTTTCTTTTTAACTGTTTTCAGCTGGGGAGCTGGTGACTATGACTAGTTTATAAATCATTGAATTATTATTTTTTTCTCTTTTTATAATTTTGCATATGTACTTAGGTATCTATTTTTGCTACTGTTTTACCTATAATATATTTATTTTGTGAACCTTAAGGTTCAGAAAGTGTTGACATTTGTCCATTGAAATTTTTCGGATTTAATTAACTAATTGATTTATATATTTTTGTTTGATAATTTGAAAATATTTTTAATTTACAAATAACAAATTAACTTTTCGATTAAAATTTTTAATATATATATAATTTTTTTAAATGCATCTTTAAAAATCGATTTTGGAGAAAATGGAAGTTTGGCAACCGGTGCAACCTTTTGAGGAATGAAGTTCTCTTCTCGATTTTCGTAAGTTTTTCGAAGATAACTATATTTTTTTGTAGTTTTAGGCACTCGAAACTACATGTGAATTTTTATATAGACATTTTTTTTATAAATTATGTGTATAAACACTATCGGAAGTCTTTGGTAACTTCGGAAACAGCTTTAAATAATTGAACAAATAGCATGCAACTGCAGCCAAATTAAAAGCAACAACTGAGAAAGCATACTTAGTCCCCTTTCCAAATGCAATAAGAGATCCTGCATACAGGCAAGTGGACAAGATATTACTACCTTGTAATAGTTTCGAACCCCGAACAACATTAAAAACTTTTATGACCAAGCCGCGTATACAACGTCTTAAAAGGATTATTTTTTATTAACTTTTGACTTCAATTAACTCAACTAAAAGTTAAAAATAATTTTTTAATATTTAATATTTGACTATTTTGAGATTTTAGAAGTGTTGATTTTGGCCAAAATCAGCTAAAGACTTATAGTCAACAACACTTCAAAAATAGTTTAGTTTTGCTGATCTTAAATTTTAGTTTTCACCCGATCAGCGCTGACACTCATTGGGTGGCCTCAGCATTTAATTGTAATTGATGCTTTGATTACATTTTTGATACACTTAAATTGAGATTTTTCAATAACTTTTAACAACTCTTAAAAAGGCAGTGTTCTCATGAAGAATATTAATTTAGTTCTTTTTCAGTTTTGAATGCATCGATTAAAGGACTCGGCTTAAGTCCAGAGTAAAAAATACATAGGGAAACGCATAGTTTTCGAGTTATGGGTCTCTGAAGTTTCCATATACATATATGTATGTTATTTTCCACTACATTTCTACACGTATATGGCAATTATTAGTAATATTTTAATGCTTATGAATAGATCTTTTTGAATATTCAAATTTTTTTTAAATTCTTAATACTTAAAAAAATTTAAAAAAAAGGAATTTTTCGAAATACCTTCACTTTCCAACGGCAGCAGAGCTTTTAAAGCAAATAGCTGTCAGTATATAACAAAAAAATGAAAACAAGAATTTCTAAAAATTTTAAATTACTAAACTAAATATTTATACAATAACAAAAACACGGATTAAGATTACAACCGAAAAATTACTAAAAATATATATACATAATGTGATACAAACTGTGATATTTAACCATAGAGAATACCAAATAGCTAATCAATTTAACGATCGATAGAGATATAATGATTCAGAAACTATATAACTATGGTGTCCAAGACAATGAACTAAAATGGTTTAAATCATACTTAACAGGAAAAAAACAAAACAAAAGTTAATAATGTAAAATCAAACACAATCGATAATGAATTCGGAGTACCCCAAGCTTCAATTCTGGGAGCGCTATTATTTATTATATACATAGGTATGTGATATGCCGAACATCTTAAATAAATGCGAAATTGTGTTAAATGAAGATGACACATTGATCTTCACGGAAGCAGATAATGATGAAAAATGTCAGTATAATTTGATGCACGACTTGCTGAACGTAAATATATGGTTCAAAATTAATAAATTGAAACTCAAGTGAGTAAAATAAAATTAATCGAAATAAATATTAAAAACGACACGGTATTTAGAAATAATAATAAAGTAATAGAAAAAGTAGAAAATTTAAAATACTTGGGTTTTATAATAGCCAAACATTTAAAATTTAAAGAACATATTAATTTTATATGTAAAAAGATTAGTTTCTTTAAAAGAATTAGAAATAAAATACGGTTATGACGGCTATAAACATTTATAACACTAAAATCAAACCACATTTTAAATTCGGTTCTACAATTTTATATATGTACGTGCTGTACAAAACAACAAATAGAAAGACTCCAAAAACTACATATTATCCAGCAAAGAATTGAGTTGAATACGCCGATCTTTATCCAAAAAATGAAGGTAGGTAATGCACCGAATTACCTGGTAGAACAATTGAGAAATGTCGGAGAAATGCAACCATACGGTCTAAAGAATGCACATAATTTAAGGTCACAGAGTGTAAATACTAGTACAATGCAAAGACCACTTTTCTACAAAGGACTGCAGCTACATAATATGCTTCCAAATGATGTTAAAAATGAAAAAAACTTTAATATATTAATATAGAAATAGTGTGTAATAGCACAGCTTATAAAATTTTTGTAAAATGAAAAATTAATTGTACAAATGAAAGTATTCAAAGTACTACTAATACTAAATAAATAAATAAATAAAAAAAATAATAGAACAAGGAACGAACTTAAATAATATTTATGCAGAATCAGCCACAGAAATTAAAATAAACATTAATATAAATAAACATTATTTATGTTTAAACGCTAAATTAAACATTTTTCACTTGCATCGGAAACGAAGTCACCAAAAAATATGTATAACACTTTTTGCAACAACAAAAAAATTACTTGAATACGTTGGATACTTTAAGAACATGTGCTTTTAATATATGTAGATAGACAACAACAAAAAAATCCAAGGAGAGCAGAAAATTTTTTACATATTAAAGAAAATTTCGCCCAATGTTGTGATAATTAAAACACACAAACAAATAAGCGATGCAGTATAGTAAATTTAAGTTGTTTAATTTTAACTCTAACTCCACAATTCTACTATTCAAAACAATGACTCGATCTTTAAAGATCTTTAATAATTTCTTTTGAACGATTTATTTAAAATTATTTGACAACAAAAGTAATACAATAGTTAGAAATAGATTAGATTTTCATAATCAAACAGCAACACACGACAAAGAACATTTTATATGGATGTCAATTCATATAAATAATTAGCTGATAATGATTTCGAGCCGCTTTTTGTTTCTATTGCTTAATTTGAATCAAGCAAACTGTCAAACGCTTTTATTTACATTCAATTTTTCGGGGCCGATTTTACATTACACATTTTCCATTTAGTACTTAATAGAAACGGTGTGTGCAAAATAGTCGTAGCGAGTAATAAGCGGCGAATTGGCTGACAAACGAAAAAATAAAAAATATATTGTGAAAAAGAAATGCGAATGTACAAGACTATGTATAAAATTTTTATTCATTAGGATAACAGCCTACAAATTTAATATTAATCAACATTTTCAAGTTATGCTTAAAACTGCAACATTTCTTTGTAAAAAAGCTGTACTTCTATTTCAAGTACATATTTTCATCACTCACCAAACACATACATACATATTTATAAATAAAAAACTTCACGATATTGGAAAACAAATTTGTAGAATTATATAGAAATTACACTTTTCCAACTTGATCACTTTTAAACAATAATATATTTTAAAATGAGGGTCTTTTTGATTTTTTTTCTTTGTCGCGCGGCGCCCACTAACCAATGAACATTAATACAAAAATTTCAATTAAACAATGCTTTTTGTCTGTAAACTGATGAAAACTATATTCTTTAATAACAACACATAAAATTCAGTATTTCTTGTAGACTACACAAGCATTTTGAACAATTCATAATATCAGATATATTTATTTTAAGAATTTTCAAGTTTTTTATTTAAGCAACGCGTCCATAAAAATTCCAACTTTACACTCGTACTTTTCAAAATGGCGGAAAATGTGAAAAGAAATCAACGAGCACACGGCAACTTTTTCTGTTTTAGTACATTAATGACGCCAATTGCAACCAATTCGCCACTTTCAACATTTCTTACTCGTCAAATTTATCAAATTTTTTCATTCGTTATCATTAGCGAATTATTTTTTTCTTTTTTTCACCCACAATTTCATTTTTTCACAATTTGAGAATTTTTCTTTTTAAATTCTTGTAAAAATTGAAAAAACAAAATTAAGTATAACATTTACCATGAATAATTGTTATTTTCAATTATTTCTCGCTTAATAAACCCGTAAAATATTAAAAAGTGCGGTATCAATACGAAACAAAAATGTCTGATTACAGCAATGTACAAGAAGCAACTAACAGCAACTATTAGTTATAAATTAAGTAACGATTAATTAGTACAAAAGTAACGAATGTACAGAGTTGTATGTTATGACAGTTTTATGTATCCTTATTTGAAACCGCCTTCCAAAATTAAAATAATAGGTTACGGCTTATATTTATGCGAGTTATATCAATCAGTTTAAATCTGATCCTCCAGCAAAATTAGTATTGCAATACATACATACATGTAGCTGTTTGGCTCAAAATATGGAATATGGGAAATATATGACAGCCTTTTCACAGTTAAATTAATTCAGCTATGAGAAAGACAGAATAAGAAAATATTCGTCTCTCTGTCTTTCTCCCAGCTGAATTAAAACTTTGACTGCTTTTCCCCAGTCAAAGCTTACTTTGCAAAGATTTAATTCAGCTGCGTTAAAATCAGAGAGACGAATATTTTGTTATTCTGTCTTAATCCCTGCTGAATTTGCAAAGTAAACTTTGACTTTAGACTAGCCGTCTTTGCAAAGTAAACTTTAACCGTGGGAAAACCTCTTTTATAGCAAAATATCATAATTTTTTAGTACCTTTTGCTGAATTTGATTTTAAGCTAAGCATGTAACGTAATGTCCAGTGAATGTCCATTGCTTTGCCCATTTGCTTCTTTTTTACTTTTGTCTTTATTTTTAGTTATCCCTTCTCTACTTATATAACTTCTTGCTTGACTGACGGTCTTAGCTTCAAACCTGAAATGTAGTCAGTCTGAACAATCATTCAAAACTAATGAATTTAAGACTACCATTACACTGATCCAATCAATTCACATGGTCATAATACACATCTAACATTACGTCGACATTAGTGGGTGTTTTTTATTTTTGGCGGCCTATAAAAAACTCACGGTGTGTTTTCTGCAGTACAATTAAAGTTTTAAAGTTCAAGGCAAATTCATTTTGCAGGTGGTGGTAAAAGCACAACTGACTGCTTCGGCGTGGTGGCTGTAGTTTTCAAAAAAATTTATTTATGATTACTGGTATTGTTGACCAACTTTTTGGATATACATATGTAGACTCTGATATATTGCTCTGACGAAAGAAATATTTTGTTTGATACATATGGATTGCGATCGAAGTTATATAAATTTTCTCTTTTTGTTTTTGACAATTGGCCCCAATCAGTTGTTGTTTGTTGTAATAATATACCCACCTGTGCAATAATTTCTTGAGAGCATTACAGCAGTTGACAATTCGTTGCGCATGTCAAAATACATACAAAATACTTTTACTTTTTTTTCTGTATCTGTTGTAATTGTTTTCCTAATGCTGTCACCTAGTTAAAAACACCTTGCATCATATTATTTTTCAATTCTCATTGAAGATTTTTACACATCAAAATTCACAAAAATTGAAAGCTGTACGCAAATATTTTAGCAAGATGCCAGCAATTTAAAATTTGGATAAAAAACTGCAATCAGCTGTTTCCTTGACTGTAATTTGAAATACTCTATGCAATGAAAATTTGTAATTAAATTTTCGTCAAATTTTAAAAGTGTGAGTGAATTGGTAAAAAAAGTGATAGATAATTTAAAGCTTTAAAGAAATGTTGATCGTGTGGCTACCAAGTTAAAACATGCTTGTCTAGACTGGCAATAAAGCAATAGCGCCGGCGGAATAACGGAAGAGTATTGCTTATTGCTTTGCTATGGGAAATCGTATATACGTTAACACACAATTGACAAAATTTCAAAGAGAAAGGTTCGCGAACAAAGAAGAAGAAACTGAAAGACTTTTTCTCATCCTGAAATAAGAAATTTTGCATTTGTATGTATATTATAAAAGATTTTCTTTTTAACTTACCTTTTTAATACCTTCGATAATTTATTGAATTATTAAAAAAAAATTCTTTTTATTTATTGCTAGTCTTATTTTTCTTTTCTTTTGTAATTCGTGTTGTGTCCGAAAAACTTGTTCGCTATCAACGACAATTCAAAAACACCTAGTATGTTATAAGTGGACTCCACTGCATGTAATGAATTCGAGCGACTTTATAGCATCAACGATCTGGTAGCTTTTTAAATAATCTAATCATTCTCCTTTTTGTTTTCATTTTTTCCTTTTTATTAATTTTTTCCCCAATTGAATGCAAAATAGATAGAATTTGTCATTGTTTTACGAAATAAAAAAGTGCATACTAGCAAATTTGAGTAGCCAAAACTTACAAAAATTAAAAATAAATAAATATCCAGAAATTGAAAACAAAACTTAAAACCATGTCAAGTCGAAAAGCATCTCACGCAGGAAGTTGGTATTCGGACTCAGGTCAGTAAACTCGGAAAAAAGTAGTACAAATTGCAGAAATTAAAAATTGAGATACATATTAAAAATTACGTACATACATACGTACATATTCTTTCCTATTTTTTAATAAAAATTTGAAAGTATGCTCCGAATTTTCTTAATGTAACTCATTTGGGAATGATATGGGAATGCAAAGCAAATATTTAATTTAAAATATAAAATTCCCAACGAATTTATGCACATACATATGTATGTATGTAATATGTAGGTATTCATTAGAGATGTGCAAATGTCATATCTTCGTGTCACGCGTGATCTTCATTGAATTTTAAAAATGTATCATGTGAGATTTTTCAAATGTAATTCTTTCGCATTGACGAATTAACACTTCTAATTTTGTTGAAAACTTCTTTATTTTTAAATTATAAATTCAGTCATAATGGCTGCACAAGTTGCATATTTCGCATCCAAAGTAAGTCAGGAAACATATAGAAGTTTGTAGGGTAGTGATGCAAATTCGCCTATTTAACCATTCAAACATAACGATTTGTAAAACAATATAAGGAAAATTCTTTTTGGTAGTATATAAATATGTATATGTATAATTATGATGGTATTTCGGTCCTTTTGGAAAAGCGCTAAAACGACATATTATAAAAATAAATAATTGGTTTCTGTTCGTCGTCGGCGTGATTAAAAAAACTTGGCTCGATAAAAAACATTAAATGTTTTCCTAATAGTATATTTACAATGTATTAAAACAATATTGTGTATAAACAATTTTAATGTCTTGTATAAATTTCGAAATAATATTTTTTTTAACTGCGTAACTTCTTTTTACATGCCTTTTGCCTTTGGGAACAAAATATTGTAACGATTTTGGAATATGATGTGATATGTTACTACATAACATGTGTTTAGTAAAACAGACACTGTTTTCGCGATCGTAAGCTTAAAACCAGTCACGCCCAAATCTCTAATGTTTGTTTTTAAAACGCCGTCCATGTTTAAAAAATTTGATTTAAATTTTGAAGGCCATGTTAATTCCATAGTATCTAGAATAAATTTTACTCCTCGTAAATTGTACGGATTAGATTTAGTGCTACCCTTTCATGTTAAGAAACGGGTTGTTTATGGTATAATAATGCCTGTACTTCTATATGGGTTGGAAGTATATTCTGGTGCTTCTGGATATGTATTGGTAAAGTTAAAGTTAGTTTTCAAAGGGTCATGAGGTACTTATTTTCTCTTGGATCACGGTAGCATAGGTCACCTTTTGTTTCTAAATTTTTGGGATTTTCTCTTATTGATTTTATAAAATTTAGAATTGTTTTATACTTCTACGAGATATATATGTATGTAAGTTGCAAACGCCTAAATATCTGGTTAATTTATTTGTGTTTTGTAGATCATATAGAAATAGACAGATGAGAATACCGAGGTTGACTGTAACATTGGAGCGTTCTTTTTATATGCGGGTGGCACGGGCTTATATGTTGCCTAATTTCTTAAGAACGTTTGATGTTTCTTCTGATATTTATAAAAAGAGACTATTTCTAGAACTTTCTAGAAATAGCTTAATGCAATAAGGCGCAATGCGGAATTGTTATCCTTTGCTTTTTTAGTGTTTATATTATATTTTCACTCCTTTTGGATACTTACATAAGGTAGCAATTTCTGTTTTCCCACTTCTACGATTGTTCTGAGGCTTATCCTTTATATATCTCATTTTGGTAAACGATTTTATTAATAATTTATAACATACATAGGTATACTTTTAAATATTTTTGAAATTGTGGTGGGATGGATGCTATTATTCTTACATAATTTCTTCCTACTTTTAAGTTTAATTTGATATAATACATATTTTTATATAAAATGTTAATTTATTTATAGCTGAAATTGTTTGATAGTAGAAATTTGTAACCGCTTATGGCCTGTATTGGCTAGGTTATTGGTATTAAAGTAAATAAATAAAAAATCATAGTACCAAATATTAACTCATTTATCACTCATATTCATGAATACGAATTTTTAATTTTGATTGTGTTTCGTTCTATTCGTGTTTGAATAGACAAAAAATAGTTTGCTGTATTCCTTCTTGTACATAAAATAAAGTTTTTGTATATCGTTAAAAAGTGAATATGAATATCAATCAAATTTTTTTTTGTAGTAGCATTCGAAAAGTAACAGCAAAGAATTTATAATCTGAATGTTCATGTACGTGAGTGTATTTGTTCTTTTTAAGCTGCGCATATTCATTATGAATATTCACCGAGTATACGGTGAATACACGCAGCTTAAAAAACATCTGTGTACATAGCGGCGTTTTGTCTGGCTTTATAAGTACGTAAGTATATTTATATATGTGTATTGATTGTATGTTCTTTTATATTGTATATTTTTATGGAATATTGTGCACTGTTGTTGGTATGTTGAAATGTTAAGTTGTTCTTCAAAATATATTTATGTATGTACCTACATATGTACATACGTACATACGTATCTATGTTTGTGAGTGCTTGTCTTCTAGTCTGAAAAATGCGAGTTCGCACTTCAGCAAAAAAATTGCCTAAGTTCTATATTCATAAATTTAAATTAAATTAAAATTTTCATTTAGTTTGCGTTCTAAATTTGGTCAAAGTGATTTGAAAAATGAACATTAATTTTCAGTTTGTTTCAAACGAAATTCAAATGTTCTGCAAATCATTTTCTCTATAAAAATACAGGCCTGTTCTTAAATCATGGAGATTTCAAACCAGAACCGGTTTTAAAAAGAAAACGGTTGAAAACTGACCGGCTTAAGAAATGTTTTTGGCGGAACCCATAACATTCTATAGATACAAACGAAACATTGAAATATAACAACTACATCAGCAGAACCTATTAAAAAATAGAATACCATAAAAATAAAGTTTTATTCACATATTAATCATATTTTTAAAATATATTTTTCAGATTCCTCATTCATAAAAGGCATGCAATACCAAATTTTCATGCCTTCCTCTAGATATTTCTTTAAATATCTTCTTGTGGTTTTTCAGCTTTTTGGGCAATTTTTTGCTGAATATCATTAACACGATCGTATGAAGTTTCTGCTACACGAGTCATCCGTTTTTGCACGGTCATGCAATCATCTCGTTGTTGTCGTAATTTCTCCAATCCATGTTCCAACTTTGAACAGGTACGAAAAAACTCGCTTATTTCTGGAATATCACCGAATTCTCCAGGATGATTGCGAAACTTTGATGTTAGTTCTGTGCTCAAGTCATTGAGACGATTTTCCATATATTTTTCGTCAAAAGAATGTTTCAAGTTATTGACAATTGTCTTTATCGAATCAACGCTTGGTTCGTTCAAATGCAAATCCTTTACACGATTTTTTAAGCAACCAAAATTGATATTTTCAAAACGTTCTCCTATTGCTTGAAATAATTTAACGCTGTCATCCAGGTGATATTTTAATTTCTGTATATCGCCATCAATGCTGGAAATATTAAAGGTATCCAATGCTGCACCTCTTAAGGAAGGATCGTGTTTAGGTGTAGTTGTTTCCTTTCGATTGCTAGTACTGGCAAAACAAGTATCACTTAGGTCAACATAACCTGGAGAATTTCTGGCTTCTTTTTCTCCATTAAAAGTATTTTCACAGCTTTCCGAACTTTCAAAAAAAGATTATGGATGCGTTAGAGCATGTTAGGAATTAAATTCTGCAATAAATCGTATAGTACATTCGGATTACCTGAAATTCCAATACAAAATTGCGAACAAATAAAGAAATCAGTTTTTGGCCCTTCATTTTAATTTGCGTTTATTTTGTGCAATAATAATAATTATTGTTATTAATTATTGTTTTTATTATTATATATTTAGTGCGTTGCAAAAAAATTATTTAACTGTATTTATAAGATATTTTACTGCGCAAATTTTTGTAACTGAATTTTTGTATACACGTTTATTTTGGCGCATTA
This sequence comes from Gymnocheta viridis, assembly GCA_956483585.1. Classification (NCBI taxonomy): domain Eukaryota; kingdom Metazoa; phylum Arthropoda; class Insecta; order Diptera; family Tachinidae; genus Gymnocheta; species Gymnocheta viridis. Next base: position 123,368,040 of record OY101440.1, read on the forward strand.
TAAGTGATCTCAAAAGTTTAATTTACAGGTATGTTGCGAAAATCACGCAATTTCAACTCACTTACCAATTTCAAATCATGCCTGTGAATTATTTTGGTCCTGTAAATCACACGATATAGTATTTTTCGGTATAATTCAAAATTTTTCTAAGTCTCAAAAAATCATTTTTGTTAGTGTAATTAAAAACATTAGTTTAATGTAAAATTAATTGCCTACGTATCAAGACACGTTATTAGCGGTACCCATAAAATTCTATGGACACAAACGTAACATTCTGAGTTAACTTTTATGAAAGTAAATAGAAAATTTTACCATCTAACTTTATCATAAAAGTTATAAAGAACAGATCAAATTAATCATTTAAGCAATTTTTTACGAATTTAAAAAAAATATTGCAAAAATAAGCATCCACATCCCCTTATCTAACTCAACACATTTGAATTCACGACATTTGAAAAATTCGTAGCATCAAAACTGATTTGTGAGGTGTAGTTTTCGGCCATTTGTCTTAGAATTTAAAATAATTTCCGAATATACCAACGATTATGTCGAAAAAAATTCACTCCATTATGCTTACATACATATATACATACATACGAACACAAATATGTATGTACATATCGCACTAGTTTAACAATACAGTATTAACTCGAAATTTCAATATTTTCAGTAGTAACAAAAAAATTTTTAATTTTAATCTGAAGGTATATACATATTTTCTTATATATAAAATTCTTGTGTCGAGGTGTTTGTGTTTGAACTCTTCCGAAACGGCTTTATGATTTTTATGAGGAGGGTCGTGGTAAAATCAAATTTTAATATTTTACCACAAATGGTCGCTATACAAAACTATATTTCTAAACGGATTTTGCTGAAATTTGGAACATATGCACGTAGCCTGGGAAAGCCGTTGAATATTTTCTAAGCCCATTTCTTCCATATATCTAAATTCCTATTTCCCCGTAACTTAGTTCAATATAAAATTTTTCATATAGATTCTCTTTAAACTTGATCTCTCACCTTCGAGAACTGACCAAGTACAAGTTTAATTGACTTTTATCAAAATATTTGAAATCGGAATAAATCGTAAATCTATGGTTTCTTTTCATGTTCGGTGTTCGGTCATGTTCTCTCTTTTCCGAACATATATGTATGTGAACAGCCCCTTTTCCCCGGGGAATTTTTATTCATAATTCTGCTGATAATGTATGTACCTGGACATGGCAGTAAAATACTTTTCAGAGGACCATGCCCAGAGGACCTACGCAATAACCAAAATGTTCACTAGAAATAAGTTACGTGGCAAAACAACATTTGTCGTGTCACCTAGTAATAAATAATTTTTAAATCATCCGTTTTATTACTAGAAAATAGACAAAACAATGCGAAATTAGAATATCGATTTTTTTATAAAAAGTGACAAAATAAAAATTTCGATTTACTACACTATTGTTAAACATACTATGAATATCGCTCCTTTTTGGCAACGAATTGATAACTAAAAAATCTTGTTCTTCAGAAAACGAGTTTAAAGTTTTTAATTTACACATACCCGAATCGAAAAATTAAAATATATTTTTCCCTCAAGAGTTGAGTAAACAAGATATTTGCATGAATTTCGTACACAAAATGAAGAACGATACCGACGAATAATTAACCATTTTTGACTCAAAAATCAGGTTTTTTGAGATATGACTACGTTGCAATAAAGGAGTGATATGTACATATATTTTTTTGTATTTACCCATCTTCGATAATTGAAACCATTTCTTTTCTTATCGTTTCTAAAAGACTGTTTACTGTATCTTCTTCAAGTTCCATGCTATTACACAAATATAGAGCGATTAAATTAAAGTTCAAAATAAAATAGTTTTTCAATATTAACAAAATTGTTTGACTGAAAAAACTTGTTGTTATAGATCACGATACAATGACTTGGTTGCTATAGAAATATGTATGTATTCGGATAATTTCTGACATTGTTAGATAGTTCAATGGACTTCGCTTAGAAAATTTTAGTATAATTTTTTCTTTATTAAATAAGGAAACAAAACAATTCATAACGATTTATTTATTCCAAAAATAACAGATGAAGTCAACAAGTTCAGCGCAAATTATCTAAAACGATTGAATTATCATTGTAAACCATTTGCGCTATCCTTACTGCAGTATTCTAATGAAGTGAGAAGACAAGCGATATCATATTCTTGATTTACTCTTCCGGTAACCTTATGTTACCTTTGGCAAAAATAATTTTAATATTCTTTAATATGTTAATCATTAAAAGTAATTTGTATACGTTTTTCTTCGTAATTTAATACCAATATATCAAACCATATTGTTACTATGTCGTTGTCCTCGTTCAAGTTTATCTCATTTGATTATTGTCCAATATAGGATAGATTGTATGTAATTAGGGTGGGTCGATTTAGCAATCAATATTGTGCCATCGATTTTTCGATAGCTTTTGGCATTGAGGAAAAAAAGCTCCACAACGACATATCAAGAAAAATCATTTTCGAGGCTCCCAAATTTCAATTATTTTACTTTCTCTCAACTTTTATTTTTAATTTTAAAAATTTTACTTGCTTTTAATTATCAACACTGTTTGATTTTAATTTGAGAAATTCCCTTTTTTATAGTAAATTTTATTGACCTTCAGAACAAAAATCATTAAAAATTAAGAATTTTGTGGCCAATAAAATTGGCACTTTAATAAATAATTTCACATTTTCCAAAAGTTAAGGTCGAACTGAAAAATTTACGGTTTGTTATCTAATTATAATACAATAAAAATGAATTTAATATCAATATCAACATCAATGATAGATGTATTGTACACAGCATTGCACGGTGAAAGAAAGAAGACTTGTTCATAGGTTTCGGGAACAAAATAAGCTCTATAAATTTATTTAAAATTCAGTTAATGGGTATAAAAACTTGTTGTTAAGCCTCAAAACACAATCGAAACATGGAGCGTTGAAAAAACAAGCCCAAATACAAATGGATACATAGAAATTTTAGCGAAGTGAGACTCTTTAAGTCATCATAGGTGGTTCTAGCTGAAATAAATAATCAAATTGTGGCAAAAGCGGTACGGCGTTGGCTATAGCTCAAGATGTTCCATTGCTAAAAAAAAGTGAATTAACAGAAGAGAAAAGACTTTGCAAATCGCCATAAGGCATGAATGGTGTGGCTCAGAATAAAGTAGACTATGATGTAATATAATCTAGATCCATGAAAATAAAATTAATTTGTTTGAGAATGATTCTTGGCAAAATATAAGAAGACCAAAGGGCCAGGAAGTCAACATACGATATCTATAATATGAAAATATGTACGTTTTCTGATAAATAATACATATACATCGCCCGTGAAGCACGCGTGTTTCTTGTATACAAAATTTTTGGACGTGTTGAACTAATGCACTGTTGAAATATCACTTCATTTAGCTGATATATAAAACTGGAATTTCTAAAACCTTTTTTAGGAAACAACTTTCATAATTTTTATTAAAATTAATTTTTTATTAAAAGCCTGAACCGATTTTGTTTTTGTAAAACTGAGTGGGGAGTTATTAAAATATGTATATTATTTTCTTGTTTATTTTTAGCTTCTGAACTTTCACGAGATTTAGACAAGTGGTTGGGTGCTGCCACTCTATCGTATGGTCCAGCTAGAGCAATAATTGCTCCGTAAGTTATATTTTTACTGTGTATTTAAATGTTAGAAAATTTCTAATTAAATTTAATATATTTGCAGTCATGCGGGTTATACATATTGTGGAGCATGCGGTGCTTTCGCCTATCGACAAGTTAGTCCCGTTGTAGTGTGAGTAGAATAGTTATTATTGTAAAACATTCAATAATGCATAATATTTAGCAAACGAATTTTTATTTTGGGACCATCACATCATGTACGTCTGAGAGGATGCGCTTTATCCATTGCTAAGAAGTATAAAACCCCACTTTATGATCTCAAAATTGACACTGAAAGTATGTATGTAGATGCTAGAGTATCCAATTAATATTATTTGATTAAATAATCAAAACAGTAAATTTTGATTAAAGAATAAGTGTAATATCAATTAAAAAAAGTTTTTAGTACATTGCTGGTTTTTATATTTTTATGTTTGTGTCTTTTAATCGTTTTTAAAATAACGTTTCTTATAATTTTATTACACATAATTTTGAAAGAGAAGTATTATAAGTTTAACGTATTCTCCCCTAACAGAGTGGTCCGATTTTGTTTTTTTTTCGCTAAAAAGGCGACTTGAACGAAAGTGTTCTAGATTGGTTCAGGCATTTTGAGGTTACAATACGACAGACGTTGATTGCGATAGTTTTTGTTTTAAATTAAAAACTATTATGAAAGAAGAAAACATGTGTCCAAATAAAAACTTAACAAAACCACAAAAAGCATTGAACAATGTACTCCGAATCGCGACTTTGCAAAAAAGAACAACATCGATCATCTACACGAGAAGACATTAATGCAACCGGTCAGGCCGCATAATGTACTAGTAACTAGGCAGTTAATGATGGCATTACACCTGCCAACCCACCCATAGTATTAAATACTGATGCAAGATCTTTTCCCTAGACATCCGTTGGGACTTTCGTCGGTACCGAGACGACATCGAAATAGTCCCTGGCACATCAACTATATGCCCAGATTGCCTACAAAGTCTTCAAGAAACTCCAAATATTTTCAATTGTCTCAATAGTTCCATATCCTTACCCTATAGACATATTGCTGAGACAAACTGAGGTAGCAAGGTTTCTCCAGCTTCCACTTTCACCCATTGACACATAGTTCAAAACTCTAAAATTAATATGCCATTTCAGGAAACAACTCTGCTGCTGTCAATGGAGCTGTTACAACAGCAACAACAAAGAGTATTACAAACTTAAAACATTTAATAAAAACCATATGTAATAAGAACTAGAAACTAGGAAAAGGTTGTTTTCAAACGGCAAGCTTTACAAAAACGATAAAAAAAAGTCGCTTAACTCTATTTTTAAAGGATATTTTAAAAAACAGATGCATACAGTGTTTTGCAGGACAAAAGGAACAAATTTCATAGCACTGCATTATTTTGCAACGTCCTACATCTCCGTAGAGGTTTTCCCGTAAATAATTAGTCCGTAAAAAGTTATACAACTTAAACCAGTTGTTTATTTTAAAATAACCAAAGTCAAGTCAGTTCTGCATATATGTAGTATGTACTTGCGTACAAAACATTGAACAAATCAATATTTTTTCAAAGATTCAATCACGTTGTTAAGCACAGACTCAAGAATAAGTTTCCACTCAGCTTTCCGGAAACACTAATTTTGAACTATCCAAATACGGTTTCGATGGGGTTCAACTGCAGCGATAATGCCTACCTGGGTGTTTCAACGTTTATGCTTAGAACTATTGTCAAGTTATAATCTTTTACTTGTTTGCAAATAACAGATCTGCTTATACTATATTGCAAGTAGTGGAAACTTTATTTCCTAAGTTTGAGTTTGTTAAAAAATGTTTTCCTTTTTATTGGATATACATATTTATTTCGAATGTATGAATTATCTGAGCCATTCAATTTAACCCATTATTTTCTTACTCGAACAAACCCACAAAATGGAATAGTTGGATACTCTAGTAGATGTAAATTTATATATTACAACATTGAAACATGATTAAAAAATTTTTTTTTAATTCCTTTTTTTATTTAGTTAATGCTGAACTGGAAAAGACTGGACACTTTTCGTGGATGGATATGAAGACGGATGAAAATGAACATAGCATTGAAATGCATTTACCATATATAGCAAAAGTTATGGAAGAGTATGTACTTTATTTAAATATAATAGCAAAATCTAAGTTATATATCTTCTTGTTAGCTTCAAGGATCATTTTACAATTGTTCCAATTTTGGTGGGGTCTTTAAACCCTGATCAAGAAGCTTTATATGGACGTTTATTAGCCAATTACTTTACGGATCCACAAAATTTATTTGTGATATCTTCAGATTTCTGTCACTGGGGTCATCGTTTCAACTATACCTATTACAATAGATCTTGTGGTCCAATTTATAAATCCATTGAAAAGTTGGATAAACAGGTGAAAAGAATGAATATATTTTTTCATATACAGGCATGTTCTACAAAATTAGTGAAAGTGAAATATGAAAAGTAAACTTTTTATTTTTCGATGTTCTGGAAAAATAGAGTATATTTGTATTGAATATTGAAATTCAAAAGTAAAAAAATGAATGTAGAACATAACAAATTTAAACTGAAGTGATTTCAATTGAATTCCACTCCAAAGTTTAATGTAGAACATACCGGATAATCTATTTTCACTGTTTTAATTTCAGGGGATGGATATAATAGAAACTTTGAAACCTGATACATTTACCGCCTATTTGCGTGAGTTCAATAATACGATTTGTGGTCGCCATCCTATAGGTGTAATGCTTAATGCAGTTAAAGTCCTACAAGAACAAGGTTACAATATGAGCTTAAAATTTTTAAAATATGATCAAAGTAGTCAATGTAAAAGTATGGACGATTCCAGTGTTAGTTATGCATCTGGCTCTTTGATATTTGAATGCTAAAAAATATACCTATATGCTTTTCATTCTTCTCTATTTGATTTTTGGTATCTCAAAAAACAAAATTTTATAGATTACAAATAACACGAATTCGTAGTATTTTTGATGTTTAAAAATGATTCCCACTTTTTTTGTAACAAATTCTTTAATAAAACTATTGTCCTTCGAACTTCTAACTAAATTATGTCAACTTAGCGTTTTTGATTTCACTATGTTTTAAAATTGTATCTACGTTTTTTAATTTATGTGTATGTTTATGTATATAGTGGCAAAATTGTAAGCAAAAATGTGCAGTTTCCAAAATATCGCATGTAAACTTTGAGAGATTCTTTAAAACTACTAATTTTTTTTTGAGTTGTCCATATTCCCCAAAATAATTTAACAAACTATTTAATTAATAAAGATATGTATGTATTTTGTTTTTCAATAAAAAGAAAATTGTTAAGTTTTTGTGGTCAATTAGACCATAATCATTCACAAAAACATTGGGGAGGCTGCTAAGTAAAATATCTTCTCTCGAATAGAATTGCAGAGTAGCCTCCTTGGTGTTTTATCTTACATTGCAAAGTTAAATCGATTTCAATTCCAATCGAGGATAGATTTTGCGTGGTTAAGAAATCACTTATTTAAGACTGCATTTAGGTATAACAAATGATTGGCGCCTGTATTGAAGGTTTGGTTAACAGGTTGCCAGTGAAGAAATAAGAAAGAGTATCAGCCCACTTGGGTCCAAAGTAATTATGATCCCTTTGTGTACTGAAATTGAATTTTATTAATGTTTAGAAATTTGCAACTTTTATTAATTTTTTTTATTGACATCGAAAATGTCGACGAAATAGTTATGCAAGTTGCGTGAATATTTACTCAGTCAGTTGATAGTTCCTTTGTAATTTTAAGAAATCTGAGTTGCCAAAAAATCACTTTTCTAAAATCTCTTACTAGTAAGGAAATTGTGAGTTCGGTTCGTAAAATAGTTTGGTTATTTAGGATAGTGTAAAAAATAATGCTTGCAAGAGTAAAAAATAAATTTTAGTTTTATGGCGATTTGGAAAATCTTCTCTTTTTTAAATTCACTTTTTTAAGTATGAAGATAGCTTCTGAGCTACATTTTGTCAATTAACCATCCGTTCTTTAAATTTGTTCTGGGGCCTTTGAATCCTTGAAAAATATTCTTCATTGGAGTAAACGATGTCATCACAATAACGACCATGAATCCCTTTTCGGATGAATTCATGCTTTTAATGGCTTGCCTGAAGAGACCGCTCGTACCGAGGTCGCACCTTTGGTAGGTACATTCGAGAAGACATCAGATGCTACATCCCTCCCTTAGGAAGTGATCTTCCCAGGATACCAATGACAGTGTCATAAATTATCCTCTGCTTCCTTGGAATTGAACAGCGTTGGTACCCTCTCGGCCATCCTATCCAGATAGTCAAGGAAGTTTCTCATGGAGTTCTTACCCTTGCTAACTTTTGTTTCGGTTTCCTTATCGTTATTGCTTGGCAAGGAATTTTGCAAAACCACGCTGCAACTCTTTACACCTGGGCGATCGCTCTCCGATTCTGACGTTGAGTTGATATCACAGAGGTCTCCAGCTCCTCGTTCCAAGCCAAGGACTGATAGCCCGCCGGAACCCTCAGAGGGCCCAAATATTTCTCCAATGCAGCCAGCAAATGCCTCTCTTGCATAAGAATATCTTCCTGGAAGAGGTACGGCGGTCCGTCCGCGCGATTTAGAAAGAGCGCGTAGGCGGACTAGGCATGTCCTTACAACCAACTCGTGCCATAAGCATCCCCTGTCAGACTAACCTAAACTAATTTTATTGCCTTTTCATCTTAAATATTAACTTTTAATTGTTATTTTTATGCTTCGAGCAATAAGAATTTACAAAAAACGATTTTTTGTTCACAAAACCGAAAAAATAAGCATTTTTGATAATTATAGAGGTGGTACCTTTATATTTCAAAGAAAGCGTATTTAAATAATAGTGATGATGGATGGAATTCCGTTAGTATCGTATTAAAAAAAACATTTTTTTCGTTAAGTTTTTTTTCATCGTAATTATTTCTTAAGAGCGGTCAGGCTTGCGTGTGTTGTTTGGCCTTCGAGAGATTTTCGTCTCGCTCGCACTGGTTGCCTGATTTGCCACGGATAACCGTATAGTCTTACGGTTCTTTTGTGGAATTACGTTGCTACTTCCTATGTGAAGGCATAGTCAGTATATAGGCATAGTCGGGTATAGTCAGTCACAAAAACATTTTTAAAATACTGTTAACATCATGGACATATGGTCTAGTTATCGGCTACATTTTTGTGCAACCATATTCTGCAAATTTACTTTGTAGAATATGTACCAATAAATAAAAAACATTTTTTAATTCGTCTTACACCTTTTTCGGCTTCAGAAATAACTAGTTCTCTAATGCGCAAGTTTCATAGCCTCTGTAAGTAATACAAAAACTTAAATGTTTTTCAAATACTTATCGCTTAGTAAAAAATTAACAACTCGAAATTTTGGTTTACTTTTTATTCTAGTTTTTTTCTTGTCCTGTAAAATTTGTTCAATGTAGTTTAGGGCTTTTTTAATTTCATATGACGATATGTCTGTATATATGGATTTTATAAGCATGGGTTGGTACATTTGTAAATTAGATTAACAGTAAATAAATGCGGTCGTAGTTGCAACAATATACAAAAGCACCACTGTCAATTGCTTGCATCAAGAAACTTTTGACGAATGAAATTGATGACAAGTGGTGTTATCGTATGTTTGTAAAACTAAAATTCATATATGCAAATTTCAAAACAATGTTCACTTTTTTCATAATTTATTTTTTGTTTGTTTAATTAATAATAAAATTAGATAGATATTTAGTTGATTTTCTTTATTTTCTTCATATAGTATGTTTCTATTAATGATTTATTGGATTTTTTTTTCTTATTGCATCATCATTTAGTATGTAGACATTTATAGAGAAAATCTATCTATTCTTCGAATAGTTTTACTATTTTAACAGTTGATTTCAACATTTAAGAATAATGTTTCAAGTGCGTATTGTTTTTTTCTTTTTGGTTGATAAATAAATGAGATATTTACCACCACGCATTTGAATTATTATTGGTACTATTTGTGGCGGTAGTTCCACGTCCTACACAATGACCACTGCCGTTCAGTTGAGAGCTTTGCTCTTCACATAATGTGTTTGAAATTTGTAACGAATTCATATTTTGCACAAACCCCTCAAGCGCATTATCATCTAAATAGGGTGAAGTACGACGACTGGCTGGGCCAGTTGGTCCATTCTTTATTAATAAATCCTTAAAATCCACTATTGCATTGCGACTGTTGTCATCCGTAACAGATGTTAGAGTTGTTGGTGGTGTTCGCTCGAAATCATACTTCAAAGAAGTGTCTAATTCGTTTAAATTTAAGTGCATATTAGGAAAAATAGTAGTAGCATCTGCAAAATAGTAAAATTTACACAAGAGTGTTAATGCCATTCGGTTCTGTTCTGTTTACTGTTTCGCAAAAAAAGGTTTGAAAGTATAAAAGGCCTTGCGCAAATACGTTTTGTTACTTACCATTGCTGTAATCATTAATCGTATCACGATAATTGCCTCTAAAATTAGGCGGATTTACTTGTACACCAGAAGATTCATATAAACTAGTCGATGATGGTCTGTTATTATAGACTTGTGTAATTTCAACGCGGTGCGCTTGTGGTGACTGGTCGTTTCGGACAAAATTCGAGTCGTTAACATTATGTATGGATACCTGAAACAAAAAATGGTTTAAATTTTTTTTGTAAATATGTACATATGTATGTTTGATCCTTTAAAGAAATAGAAAAATTAAAAAAACTAGAGGCGCCTGTAGACATTGTCCTGCCACATATCGCCTTAAGTTTTTTAATTAAAAAATATAAGGCTGCCAAAAAGCTTATAGACAGAGTCTGCAACAAAAAGAAATTCACCACCAGGGTGATTTATAGATGGTTCTTAGCCAATGTTTCGTCAAATTTCATATAATGTTTTTCATACCTTTCCACAAAAGTGTGGATATAAACCATCAACATTTTTTTAACAATCACAAACAGTTATACATACTAGTGGATCCAGCGGTCGACGGCGAATCGACCGCATCCTACTAATTGAATATTAAGGGTTTACATAAAACAAACACACATGCACACCTTGTTTATTTTTCAAGTTGAAGCTGGCTAATGCATGTGTAATAAGTGTGCTTGTATTAGTAGCATCTTAAAACGCTTATAGCTCCCTAAATATCGAACCGATTTAAATAAAATTAATATTGTGCACATCTATGTAAAAACCCCATTGAAATCATATAAATCTTTCCAAAATCGGTTCAGTATTACATCCACAAAAGGGATTTAAAAAAACTTGTTTGTCTATTAATAATATAGATAGATATATTAATATGAATATATAACAGACAACGAATGAATATACTTAATGAAATTCCACAAAAAAAAAATACCGTAAATGGTAGTCTCGCTATACCTGAAAAATAATTATAGCGACGAAAGCAATGCTTTCTCGCAGATTTAAATTACGACTTACGGCAGCAGCAGAATAATTATGCCTATGTGACTTTGTTTTACACATGATCCTTTTGTAATAGGCTTTCCTAGACATAAAATATAAATATTCTAAATTTGCCATTTGGGTTTCTCAACATATTTTTCGCCCGCCCTTTGTTATTTTTCGTATTTAGGTAGTAATGACTTTTCTGGGTTGTTTGATAATTCCATATCTTTGCATCATTTGTGCCATAATAATAACAGTTATTTAGACTGAATATGAATTATGAATATAAATAAAAAGAGAAAAAAACTAACCTCATTATTGAGATTTTGTCCCGGTATTAAATTTTTTAAAAAGGAAGCATCATCATAACGAATAACGCCAGTATTCGGAATACCCTCGAGGTATGAATTAACACCACTAATAGAGGGTGGTGGTGAATCGTCACCACAGCTATGATGTACGTGCGAGCATGTAGCAGCCGAACCACTACTGCCACCACTATTACCAGTGAAAACGTCGAATCCGTTGTAATACTTAGATTGCTGATATTTTTCCTGTAACGAAAAGTCAGTTACCGTTACGACACCACTACTTCCAACTGTATTAGCACGACCTTCTGAAACAGTTCCCAAGAATGAAGTATTGCAACCCACTAAAGATAAAATTAAAATAATCAAAATGATTTAAGAAAAATATTTTGCAACACAACGTACAATTGTCGCTTTTGTTAATCGGCAGAGATGTATCTGAAACAAAATTCGGCCATTGCTGTTCGATTTTTGTTTTCTGTTTCTGTTGTTGAGCACTCTTAATTTCACTACCAATAGCAGAAATAGGACGTTGTTGTTGTGAAGAGGGGCGTTGTATTATAGCTGCGTCGCCTATTAAACCACCCATAGTATTTACACTTCGTTGTGCACGGATATTTGATGTATTCAATTCGGCGACACCAATGCTGGTACAACTAATACTGATATTATTATGTGGTGTATTTGTTTGTACCGTTTCACTAGGAAAATATGAATATGATGATGAGGACGATGGATTGCTGCTAGTTGTGGAAGACTTGCTATCGTTATGTTGCTGCTGTTGTTGTTGAAGAGTTGCTCTTGCTGCTTCAGCTGCAGCCTCTTGTGGGGTGTAGTAATTAACATTTCCACCAAATTGTCGGTATCCTCCCATAGCTAAGCCACTGGTGACAGCCTGATGTAATGCTGGATTACGTATTGTGTACATACCATTTTCATTCTTAATAATAGCTGCTGGCTGATCAACTGGCAAGGGCACTGGCATTGGAAAACCATCTGCTGGACGTCCTTTAAGATTAGAATAAACATTAAATCAATCTTTTAGATTAGACATTCAAGGAATTTTTTAATTTCATACCTGGTAACATAGATGGTTGCTGAAGTATTGTAGCTGCAGCCGCTGTAGGACCATTGTGAAACATAGGATTTCTTAATGTTATCATTTTCGGTTGATCGCCATTGGAGATGTTTTCTGGCAAATTCGAATTTCCATTATTTCCGGAGCTTTTAATAGGACAAGATGAAATATTATTTGCATTAGATTTGTTGCGCTTTTTTTTGTTTTTGGATTGTTTTCTATTGCAATTACTGAGCACATTTGCCTGCGCGTTACTGGAAGCTTTAGGAGGATGAGCTTCAACCATTATTACGCCACTTTGTGAGTCGATGCCAGCGGTAGTGGCATTAAATAATGGCGAACCAAAATAAGTGGCTATTGTTGGATTACCAACAGGCGGCGCTATTATAGTAGAACCAGTAGAAGAATGATGGAATGTTTGTGAATTATGTGTATGATGTTGCTGCTGCAGAGGTTTAGCCAACTTTTTAATTGATTCAGATTTTTGTCGAAGTTGTTCACTTTTAATTGGGTCAACTTTTGTTAATGTGATGCCAGGTGGCAGAGAAAGATTTTCAACTTGTACACCTCGATTAAGCTGATCCATAATACTGACATTTGCTGAATTGATATGTTGCTGCCGCTGTTGAGCTGTCGCCAAGGCAGTTGTTGTTTGAAGCTGGTGACCACTTAATCGCAAAGCCTGCATTTGTTCAGCCAATGTTTGATATGAACGATTTTGGACTGATGTATTACTATTTCCAGGCTGATATACATGAGAAGCTGACGATGCTGCTAAGTCTACTTCATTAGCATTAAAGTAACCCATATGATTGGGTATGCCTGAAGAACAACAATTTTTGTTATGGTTTAAAGACTGTTTTTGAGATTTTTGTTGATATTTTTTATTACGTTGGGATCTTTTATTTGATTGATTCTCATTTTCTATATTACCACAAGCTGGTGAAGACACTTGATTATTTTGATGATTATGATGTTGGTTCTGATCTAATTTGTTTTGATTTCTATTATTGTTACTGCGATTTGTGTTGTTTTGAGGGCTTGAGGAACAAGTAGTTTGCTCATTTCGAATATTGGATGAAGTGGTTGTATGTTTGTTATTCGGTTTTGTTTGAGCAGAAAAACTGTTTGCGTTTGAATGACGGTTATCAACTTTGGCCTTGCGGGTATTCGCAGCATTAGCACTTTGTCGAATGCTTTTTTTGAGTACGTTCGTCGGATTATTACATTCATTCTCTAGCAATTTTTGTTGTCTACGTGTTGCATTATTTTGTTTCGAAGCTGGATGATGAACTAACTTTTCGTCCTGCTTTTGGCATTTTGTGTTTTTGTTGTTTTTAGAAGATTTATTTGCTAAATTTCCTGATTTCAAAGATGCAGAGGATTGTTGTGTTTTGCTTTCTTTTGTTTCCATTTCCACATGTTTTCTTATATTATGCGTAGTTGCTTTAGCGCAGATCTTCTCTTCATCTTGTTTTAATTTAATTTCAATTTTTTGCTTCAACTTTCCCTCTACCACATTTCTCTTCTTTTTTTTTACATCAACTTCATTTTCAGTATCTTCATGTTTATCTTCATCCTCTGAAGACCATTCACTTTCAGAATCTTGCATGTGCAAAAACTTAAATGGATTGTTATCAAATTGTCCATTATCCACTAATTTACGGCGCCGTGTTTTGTGTTCCTTGACTGTAGGTTCGATATTCGCAACATCTTCCTCTTCAATTTCTGTGTCGGAACTGGGTGGTGTTATTGGTGCTGGCTTTAACTTTTGGGGCAAGTTTTTTTGTTTATTTAGTGTTGGTTTCATTTTAGAAGCTTGTGTTTGTTGTTTTTGAGTTTTGGAAGGGAGTGGTGGGGTTGGTGATTTAGTTTCCTTAGTTTTCGCTAACTCTCGATCATCTTCTATTTCAGCGTCCGAAGATGTGGTTGAAGGAGTTGGTGGTATTCTTGTTGGTTTCTTGTTCGGTTTCTGTTTCACTTGACTTGCCTTTGTTTTTATAATTTTATTAGCAGCATTTGATTTTTGTGTACTACCGATTTTTTTATCTTTAGGCGTATTTTTATTATTGCTATCTCTTTTTAAACCTACTGGCCTTATGCTACTAACAGAATTATCTCTTGTATTCATTTGTGAACTTGTTGAATTATTTGATGACGTTGAAGTTGCTGCGGAACAAGACGTTGTCGTAGAATCGGAACGCTTTTGTTTTGCTGAATTTTTTATGGCCACCATTTGTGGTAATTTCGGCGATTCAATGTTCTTGTTTGTGGAAACTGATGTTATAGAATTAGAGTTCAAAACCTTGTTTTTATTGTGAGTTGATGAATCTTTGTTATTGGAAGATAATGAATAACACAACAGTTTTGAATGCTGTTGAGTTTGAGAATTCTTTTTCTTTTTTGGTTGTTGCTTTTGTTGTTGTTGCTGCGACTCCAACTGCCCCATTCTCAATTGTTTGTCTTCTTTTAATACTACCGATCTTCGTTGTTCCTCCTCAGCTCGCATACGATCAGCGTTTTCAGTAGCTTCTCTTTTAGCTTGAAGTTTAGCCAAACGTTTTCTCTCTTTTTTCATTTGAGTCTTGGAAAGTTTTGGTGGTGGAGGAGGTGGAATAGATAGCAAATGTTCAGCAGTCAATTTTTTGACAGTAGTTTGTTGGGAGGATGTATTTAGTTGACGATGTTCCATCGGACTCATAGGTGGCATTTGTGGCACGTTTATAGGAGGAGCCATGCCAGTTTGTATTAATTGGCCATTTATAAACGTATATAGTAATTTGTCTTTGTCTGGAGATGGACCTTTAGCTGTTACCGTTACTTGAGGTTCTGGTACATTCGGTAAATTAACTCGTCTAATAGTTACTATACGTTTGGAGGGATCTGTGTTGTTGTTACTGGTCGCATTAGCACCCATGACTGCTACAACATCAGCTGTTAGATGTTTTTGCTGTTGAACGGATGCTACAGTTGCTGAAGATGGCGGAGCATAACACATGGGAGAAGCGCGCATAAGTCCAAACGGAGATGGTGCAGCTGGTGTAGGAAATCCAAGATTGTAGGGAAAGTGATTGGCATGGGCGTACGGCATGCTGTATGATTCTTGAACCATATTCAAATTGTTAGTGGGCGTCAACGTAAAAGGAGATGCAGATGCAGTAGAGACCACTTGATTGGCTTCTTTAGCATTTTGATGCAGTAAATTTCGAACTTTAATTGTTCTATCACTTTCCTTATTATCGTGTCCCTCCAACTCTCGGATTTTTTCCATTTGTTGTTCTTTAGTTGGAAGATATGAAAATTTGAACTCTGTATTAGTCTGTTTAACCGTTGCTATTAGTTCTAATATGGCAGTTTCAACTTTAGCTTTGGCACGCTGTAAATTTTTTATATTATTTTCCATTTCCATTATTTTCTTTTTATCTCTCTTTTTGCTGGCTTTTAAAGATTTAAGATTGAGTTTTTCGCTAAACTCTTTGAAATATATATTATGAAACTGTGCTCTTAAATCATGAAGTTCTCCAATACGCTTTTCTTCCTCTTTACGTTGTTTCTGTTTCGCTTTCTTGGCTGCTTTTTTTGGATTCAATGTTTGGGGTTGAGTTTTCTTTTTGCCTGTGCTAGCAGTAGGACCTTCAATAAAACTCAGAGTCTCTTTTATCCATTTACGCTTTGCTTGTTCTTTGGAATAATTATCAATAATTTCACATATTTCGCTGACAAAATCCAAATTGTTGGCATCCTTTGATGCGGAAATTGTTGTAGTTGTATTTGTTGAACTATTTTCCTTACTCTTTGCGCCCTGACTTGAAGTTGAAGCATCGCGCGTAGAGTTGTTGCTTAAATTTGACTTCTTATTTGGTGGTTCTAGTGAGGATGATTTTTGCAGTAGCGAGTGGTTGGTGTAGAGTGCCTGCTGTCGATCGTATTGAGAAGACAGCTGCAGTTGCTCCTGTTGTTGGACATGTTGATGATTGTATTGAATCTTTTTGCTATTATTTTTATTTTTTGATTCTCCATTTGAGTTAGTTTTAAAATTTTGTAAGCATTCGCACAGATTCCCTTTATCTTCATTGCGTCTTGCTTCAGTATAAATATGATCAAACGACGCAACAAAATCTTGAATGTCCCAGAAATCTGGGCGTGGTAAATAATGTTGAAACAATTTTAACTCTTCAGGATTCAAAAAATGTTCCATTATATTTCGCGCATCTGAATACTCTGCTGCCGTTGTAACTGAGGTTGATGACGACGGTGCTTGCGAACTTTCCGTTAACTGCAACGATTTTGTATTTTTTCGCGCATTAACAATTTGAGATAACTTCTTTCGTAATCTATCTCTAGTTTCATTCATACGTGCATGATTACAATCCTTAATCACAAAAAATATTAAAATATTAAAATTCAAGAAATCGTTCAATATGATCTCTAATATGAAAATAATAAATAAATACCTTTTTCAAACGTTTTTTACTTGAATGATTTTCTTTGCAATTTTCTCCCCCCATATCAGAATGATCGAAGCAACCTGAGGATGAAATAGTTTTCAATATAGTATGCATTAAAAATTCGGAGGTATGTGATACCCTACGTTCGTAAATACATTACTGCGCTGCATGTATACAAATGTATGTATACAAATAAATAGGGTCACTTATTTATTTGTATACATACATAACCATCCGTGAAGCAGATGATGCCTAAAAAAAATGTTCAAAAACGGCGCAAAAATAAAGTGCACTATTAAACAGAATCAAGTTTGGTTTTATACTGCAGCGCAGCTACTGCATTTACGAACGTACAGATAATTTGTAACTAGTGCCCGACTTATTTCACGTTTAAGCCGATAGATATATAAATGATTAGATATTTACGCTATTAAAAAAATAAAACTTTTCTTATAAAAATGCATACTGATAGTGTATGTTTGGGAAAAAATTAAAAAATGTATATTAGAATCCTTCATAAATGAAAGAAAGTCAATTTAATTATTTTAGAAATTATATATTGCAATAGTTTTTTTAGTGTCTTCTATAAATTTTTTTTCAACTTTAGTTTTATGAATTTTTTCCTATGATTTGAACAAAAATGTATCTTTGAACAATATTTGGTCTTTGGGGAAAAATATTTTCGAATGCTGATTATTAGACGAAATAACATACATTTCTTTGTTTTTTCCTTGCTAAGCTTTTTAGGCTGTTCTTCTACTGCTGTAGTTGGAGTTAAATCCGAAGGCTGAGGTTTTTCTTCATTTTCAGTTGGAGTCGTAACTGGAGGTGGTATATTATCAGATTCAGCAGAAGTGATGCTAAGAATTATATGATGCAATAAGAGAGATACAGAAATTTTAATATATGTATGTAATTATTTTATTTGAACTTACTCTTGATTATCTGTTATTTTTAAAATATCATTTAATAATTTCTTCTGCACCTCTTCAACTCCAAAACTATAAAGAATAAAATTATTATAAAAAATATATAAAACGCAATTTACTGTTTACACATACTTGGATTCAACATCGTTATTATATGGTGATAAACTAAAGTAAGAAAAAAAGTTTTAACAAGGTTTACAAAATATAAATAAATAGTTACTTCGCTTACCTCTTGACTTTATCGAGAAATTCTAAAAACTTTGTATCATCCTTATTGCCGGTTAGTTTGTTTAAATTTACTTTAATATCATTGTTTGCTAATTCTAAAATGTCAATGAACGAAGGTTTACACTTATTGCCTTCTTGTTTCTGTTTGTCTATTGTTTTGCAATCATCACCGACATTTCTAACACCATCATTATAATCAATAAAGTATATGGCATATATGGAGATTATAAAAATCCAATAAATCTTTACAACTAAATCATGCACATCTATCAAATCTAGTCCATTATTAGAAGCAACTAATTTACGATTATGCAGCATTATGTTGGGTAAAATTGAACGTAGTTCTTTACGACTCATCGACATGGGCTGATAATAATGTACCAGATCCTGCGAGAGTGATGGTGAAATTTCATTATTTAATATTTTAAGCGCCAAACGACATGAGGGCAGTTTACAGTCACGACAAAAATATTGTTCTTCAATTTTGACATAAGGATAATGCTTGCGATCTGGAATTATAATAAATTGAATAGAAAAAATTTAATTCGCTTTTAAAAGAGATTTAATTTTTTATCATCGATTCAAATTGAAAACGAATAAAAATATTTTTGCAATAAATCAAGCATTTTTGAACGGCTAGTCCGATCCACACAAAATTTTATATAGACACAGCAGAGGAATTCTAGACGTTAAGTTTTGTGCACTAACTCTTCAGATCACTCACTCCGATATTTACAATTTTTCTCGTCTAATTGAAAAAAGTAATTATCCTTAAGGTTATTCATATTTGATAGTTTCGTAAGGAAATTTTCTTGAACGTTATTTAAATATCATATAAGTTTAAAGGCAAGTTTTAATTTAAATAAATTAAAGGGTTTTATTTTATAGAACGAAAGGTTTGCAGACGTTTCAAATTTGGATGACAAATATTGAAATTTTCTCTTTACAATATCTGCATGGGGTACAATTAAAAACTTTAAGCATGTTTTCTTGCCAGAAGTCTAATTTTGTGCAAGAGTGTAGACTACAAATGTTTTATATTTCATCCACTTTCTCAAAATACATAATTTAAAGAAAAAAATGCCATATGACATGCAAATGTGCTAAGTATACAAAAAATAAAATAAAATAAAAAAATACGTGATAAGTTCAAGTAAAATTTAAAAATTCATTAGTTTAGGGTGCAAACGTGGACCAAATATTCGTGATTTTGAGTCTCTGTTATTAATAGAATATCATTGCTGTCCCGTTTGGATTCAAACAATATTTTATGACACAAGAAGCTGTACGAATTTTTTGCTAATGACTGGAATATGAAGAGCATTAAGTTTTTTATGAAACATTTAAAGCAAAAAATCGTACCCTGTTTGCACCTAAAAATAATATGTGCAATATTTCCACGGTATGAAACAGAAAACCCCTCAAAATAAAAACATATTATTCATAAAAAAGAGCCGCGATATGAATAAAGCAGAGGAGAAAAATAAACAAAACGAAAAGTTTCCTTTCTTGTCTGTGTAAAGAAAATCAAATGGGTTTTTATAACGTTAAAAACGTAATGGAATGAAGTAGAAGGTGAATTAGATGCTTGACAGTTTGCTTTATGAAAACAAAAGAAAAAAATATTTTTTGTAGCTGTAGTTGAGAAAACACTTTACTTAATTTTGCAATCAAACATGTCATTACAACTGAACAAAAAATACTGAAAATTGGCCATAAGCAAAAGTAGGAAAATAGTGTGCATTTCGCTATGGCAATGTGTGTTTCTTCAAAAAATAAAAAAGTAACTGTTATGACATTTCGTCTCTGAATAATAAACAAGAGTCAATTAGAAAACATAACTTACT
The DNA here is from genome assembly GCA_956483585.1 of Gymnocheta viridis. NCBI lineage: Eukaryota > Metazoa > Arthropoda > Insecta > Diptera > Tachinidae > Gymnocheta > Gymnocheta viridis. The sequence continues at coordinate 123,388,030 of OY101440.1, forward strand.
GTTTAAATGAATAAAGACAGCCCACGAAATGTGATAGCTATTAGGCGATTCAGTTGGATCTAGAATTATGTCGTTTTCACTAATATTTAATATTTCTCCGGCGGTCGCTAAGCCTGGATACAGCTCTTGCCCAAGCTCTTGAAGGGCAGTGCTTTTACGTTTAATTTCATTGCTATTGGTCTTTGAAACTAAATTCTGAAAATCATCGTTGGCGCATACATTTAGTATTTTAGAGTCGTAAAAATTAACATCTTTCTCAACAATTTCATGCGCTAAGCACTTTGAACATTTACCGTCAGCATTACGTCTGGGTGGTAAAGGGCCACCGGCTATGGAACAGGTAATACATTTACAATAGCTGCAAATATAAATTTCATATTTATTCATTAAAATAGAAAAAGTATATTACATATGCATAGGTCACACATACTCAGCATGATATTCTAAAGAAACATTGCAGGTTTTACACTTATCATCAACCACTAAAACATTTGGCGGTTGAAAAAAACCATCCGGCCATTTCATTTTTGTATAAGACATAATATTCTTCCAAGCTAAGCGGCGATTCTTCAAAAATCGAAAATCATAGAAATCATTATCATCTACGCTGTCCGGCAGCGATAATCCAATGGCATCCTGTACCACTGTATCAAAAATACGATACAAATCTAAAAGGGATTTACGTCGTTTACGTTCTACCTCCATCAAATTGAATTTATTTAGTTCAATCCACACATCGGTCCAACGTTTCTCAACACAATTCATAATATCATCAAATTGAATATAACGCTTGATAAGATCAGTGTGATGCGATGTTAGCTCCTCTTCCTTCAACTGCAAATATTTCTTTAAATATTAAATAATTTTTGCTTGTATAATTCATTTTTATTACGGTTATAATGCATGCCAACATAGTGTCGGCCAAATGTATATGAACATGTTGTTGATATAAACGTTGAGACAATAGTTTCCAAGTTAAGAAGAATTTACGTAAAAAGTGATTTTCGAAAGCAAACAAATAAGATGCTACCTGCTCTGATATACGCATTAAATCGTCGTACCCATTAAGAATATCTAAAATGAAATATACATTTTATAATCCTGAATATATTAAATTTTCTGCAGTTTACAATTTATCATTTCATCAGCTGGTACTTTACTCTTGTCGGGATCAACAATTTCCTGAAATCCCTCAGCATAAGCTTTCACAACACATTCTATATGAAACGCAAGTATTTGCAACAATAGCACAGGATTGTTTAACATTAATCTAAAATATGTTGTCGAGAAGTAATAGAATATTGAAATTGTAAAAATAACCAATTTTGTAATTTCATTATTATTATTTTTGAGAAAAATTACATTGAACTGAAGAGGACAAATATCACGTTATCTGAAAGATATTCGTCATATATGAAATCCAAATGCTCAGCTTTTTTTTGGTATATAACACCACATGTTATCCAATAAATTTCCTTATTACTATCCAATAGCTTTTTAAATTTATTATAAGCAGTATTGTTTCTATAAAAAAAATATATAAAAAATAAAAATAAATATGTTTAAGTATATGAACATTTAACTATCGGGACTACATTTAAATATAAGAGTACTTACTTTAACATAGGTCCATACGATTGAATTAAAACATCTAATAGCATAACTACCATATGTGTAGCCTTAAACTGTTCCACCATTATATGTATGACAAATTCACGATATTTTTCACAATTTTCGCATAAGCAAAATGTTAAAAATTCGTCTTCAGAGTGAGTAACAATAATGTTGGAAACATCCTAGAATGTACATAAAACAACATAATTTTTAAAATCTAATTTTTTGTGTATGTATATATGTACATATGTATTTCAAACCACACTATTTCAAACTACATATTTATGTATGTATATTAATTAAATATATAATTTTCAAAAGTCGACTGACTGAGATATGTTTTAGACCAATGGCAAGTTGTAAGCACAGCTGATGTACTTTTTTTTCGTATAAATAGTTCATTTTATTGTAGGTTCTTCCATCAAAAGTTAGTTCATTTCTTCAAATGATTTTTTACATAAAAAACAATAAACAATAGCAATAAAACAATTTATAATATTAACTGCCCCTGTGTTATTTTTGACATTATTTAGACCATAATACAAAGTATATTTATTCAAGCAACCATGTTCAAATTTTACAATTGATAGGGTACATTCGTAAATGCAGTAAACTTGTGCAACGCTCATGTTGCATTAGGTGCAGACATGGGGCAGCACTATCACAAATACAAAATGATTGGCAGACGCCTAGTCTGTGCGGGCACCACAAAGAAACTTTTGAAAAAAATGTTCAATCAAATGGTGCTTTTCGAACGCTTAACTTTCATTAATGCACAATTAATGCATTTACATATTCGTGAGCAATCACGAAGTTCCGGCTGGGTAATGGTAAATTGATTGCGATTCCACTCGAAAATCGATTTTGTGTTATAAAAACAATTATTTTCAATCGACTTTTTTTAATCATCTAAAAATATTGACAATTCTAAATTTGTATGTGCTTTTAGGAGTATTAAATAAATAAAATACAAATGCAATTTATTGGATTCTAGATTCTTCACATTTTTTCTTAATTTCCATATGTAAAATCCTATGAAAAAATTTTTAAAACGTATTAAAGCGTGTATAGTAGATAAGTAATGTAATTTGGACATAAAGCTGTGTCTTGTACACCGTAATAGGACGACGCTTGATATTTTGAAAAGGTGTGTATAGGCGATATACTAAAAATAAAACATTTAAATATTAAAAGGCGCTGCAAAACAATTACGAATTTAATTATTTAATGATATTAAATGTTTATTTCCTAAATTCTGTTCATAAGATTTATTGTTATAGGGTCCTTCTATTGCCTAAATAAGAATTAACAACTTTGAATAACAACAAAGCAAGATTTATTAACGCTTTTCTCAAAAGCTTTAGTAAACATTGTTAAAAACTTTTTTCTTTTTTGCTTTGCCTTATAAATACATTTAATATTAACCAAAGAAAAGCCCGGTAGAAACATTGGGGGCTTGAAACTTTTTAAAATATTTTAAAGGTCTACTGATGAGTATATAGCCACAACATATGTACAAAATAAACTGTTAAATTTGAACCAAGCCGTAGCAATAAGAACACCTCCCGTACCAGTTTAGTTGATAACATGCAATAACGTCCAAGGAAATAATGTCCACAAAATTGAGAAATAACGTCCATGGACATTATATCCACTTTAAAATTGAAAAATCTTTACTCAGCGAGAAAATTACATTGCAGAAAAATTGCTTTTTTTAAAAAAAGAAAAAAGTATATTGAAAACAGTAGATATTGCAGGCCGTCCCTGGAACTTCCTCCTAAGCTCAGAGTTAAGGCTATAAGTCGGTTTCAGAAAAATCAGTTGACGTTATTTTTAGAGTTTAGGAACTGATTACATTATAGATTCGATCATTTTGGGAGCTTATGTGCTGTTCAAAGAACCCGAGCAAACGAATTGAGCGAACAATTTGTATGGTAATTCACTCAGTTATTCGAGTGGTTTCCATACATATTTTCTGCTCAAGTCGATTGAAAACTTTATTGGCCTAAATGAGACTAATACCTTTATACCCTTCATAATTATGAATTTAAATTATGGGAGCTTTATATACATACACACGCAAACATCTATACGGACATTATCGTAAAAATAGTCAGAGCAGGTTCCCATGAACTGAAAACGTCGAGATTTGGTGAAATCTCGGTTTTCGAAAATTGGTGTGTATTCAATAACTTCCCATTTTTAATAGCGGTACGTTAAAAATATGTACATACATATATAAACAAATGAAAAGATTTTGAAATAAAATTTGGAGAATATCTCATATAATAATTTTAATTAATCTTTAGAAATTATTTTTCTGAGATGTAATTTTGTAAATCAATTAACACAAAATTTGTACAGAGCGTTTTAACTTTTACAACAAATATATATTATTATTTTTATTGACTTACTTCTAATATACGTCGTTTATCAATGTCTTTGCTAAATACATTATCATCACGCTCACTTAACTCAGAAAGAGAAACAATGTGTTTTATAACTATTGCAAGAATCTGTTGAGGAGCCAGTGGATCAAATTCCTTGATAGAAAGTATTTTTGATAAAGCTGTTGGTGGATTCTCATGATCCATAACAGATAAACAATTGCTTTCAAATAGTTTAGAAAATCGCATGGAACACTTATCAGATAATAATGATGAACTACTACCAGTACTGCTGCAACGATCGTTTGGTGCAAGAGCAAGAACTGATGCAGCTGGAGACGTCTTACCATGATTGCAATTATAGCTGCAAGGACCCTCATCATCACTATGATAATAAATCAAATCATAAATGTCATTTTCTATTGGCGGCTTTAATTTTGCATTGTTCCTGCTGCTATTATTATTAGCACTGTTCACCTCAAACGGTGGATAGTAAACTTTTTTTTGTTTCTTACAATGTTTTGGTTTTTTGTTTGATTTTTCAACCGCCATTACTATCGCATTTGCATTGCTTGTTTTGATTTTTGAACATCTTGTCTGTATTTTTCCTACCGAAGTTTTAATATCACGATTGGACTCATTTTCAGAACTCAATTTTAAGGCAGCTTGTGCTTCAGTTAATAAGACATAAGGATCAAAGTCTTTATTGTTACTTAAAGCCAGAGGACTCCTTAGCTGAACGCTTATTTTTTCACATCCATCATCGACATTTATTTCATCATCTTCCGATTCCGATGAAGATGCACTAATTTGTACATCAGATTTAGTTATTCCTCTTTTGGTCTTTAATTTGTCCACTACATCGGGCCTAAGTCGCCTCAGACGCACTTTGCACATCTTATTCTTTTTTGCATCCATTTCGACTATATATCAAATGGATAACAAATTTGTTTATCTTATGATTGAATAATTCAGGTTTTTATATACGACCAAAAGAAAACATTTGTAATTTGAATCTTTTTTAATATACCACATACATAGTATATATATTCGTTAAAATATAAAATTTATTGCGTTTTTTTAGATTGTTTTAAAAATTATGGATAATTTTTTTCAATTCAAGCACTTTTTAATGAAATATTCATACAAATCTCTGTGTACTGCACTCTATATAACAATTTCGTTTTTTTCTACATATGTAGTTTGTATATCTATATTCGCATTTTCACTTATTTCTCTTTGTTTTTTATTTCGTTGCAAATTACACAAAAATTGTCTTCCTCCGTCTTCTGGATGTATGGATTTCAATGAGACTCGATATAACAAAAATTTCAAATAGGAATTTTCCCAAAACTTTCTCTTCTTTTTAAGCTCATTAAATTTATATCATTCAATTATATCATGTTATAAATGAAACGATGTATCAATTAATATTATTATTTTTATTTATTTTCACCGTATTTTCAATAATATGTAATTATTTTTGTGTTCACTAAATTTGTTGAACTATTCTCGTGTATAAATTTTCTTCGTCTTTCGCTTCGTTTCCACATTCGTTGTAGCAAATGAGTGGTGCCAGACCGCAAGTGTTCGATATTATCGAAATAAACATATATTTCAAGTGGATAAAAAACGCTTAAAATGTAGTGACAAGCACATGATTAAGTTAGCGGTTAGTCTGCGTTTAGATGGCTCATGTCTTATTGACATGATTCTTACTTTTTCCTCTTTGAACTTTAATTGTTATTAACACAAGCCATTTCATGTTGACGACATTTGCTTACAAATGCCTTCAGGATTAATATTACGAATGAGAAAACAAAACATAATGACAGTACATGCATCTGAGTACTCGTTTCTTTTCCCCTCGTCCCTCTCGCCTATAAAGTAGCAATCATGTCAATAAGACATGGCGTGTAATGCAGACTTACATATGCCATTAACAGTTCGAAAAACTCCACACACTCACACTTTTGTTACCAATAAACACACATTTTTCGTAATGGCAGGAAGCTGTATAAAATCTTATACTTTATGGCTGTATAAAGCTTACACTCAAAATATTTTGTGAGTGAAATCAACTAAAAGCGCCATTTGAAACGTTAGTTTAGAAAGGTCTATTAATTTTTCATATAAATAAAAAAGATTATTCGACTTTAAGTATTTGAAATTAAATGACAAGTTCCTGTTGAAAAAATCATAGTCCTTAAAATTAGTAAAAATCCATAAAATTTTTAGCCTATGTAGAAGTTTTCATAGAAACAATAGCCCTATTCACAATCTTGTCCATTTGAGATTGCATATTTTTGAAATTGTAAATATTTTCCAGCAATCGTGAACGACCTTGTTGATTTCTTTTGGAATACATGTATACTTATGTGAATGAGTAAAATGAATAATGTAAAAATTTTTGCTAGTAAGGGCTCAGTTACTTGTACCATTTGGGAGAGTAATTTTGCAAATTGTTTACGTTACTCTCTTGTTGCAAGTTTTTACTGCGAAAGTAAATGAACCCAGCTACTATTCTAATTGGTTGTCGCATACTAGCACTTCCCCCATAAAAAATTAATGGTGAATAAAATCTTGTTCGTGTCCAGGATAGGAGTTTGTCTGTGATAAATAAACAGGGTAGTAGTGTATTCCCACGCTATTCCAATTGGCATGTCGGTGAAACCCAAATAAAATTTTTACCAATACAAAAATTGCCTAAAGCTAACCCTAGACGTACAAATATGTTCGTTATGTGCATATGAACATTTAAGCTGAAGGTCCACACCACGCGTTCTACGCGCTTGCGTTTCGTGAGTTTTTGACGCTTTAAAAACTGCAAGTTACACACCATGCTCTATACACGTTTTAGCTTATTAAATTTCAAGAAAAGTTTGCAGACTTTTTGTTATCTTTTTTTAAGTTTTATGTTTTTTAAATTATTTTAATTCGTTTTTCATGAACTGCTTAAGAAAATAGCTTTCAAATAATTAAATGTTCAATATCAAAAAATTTTAGACTCGGAACTTGGCAGCACTAGCTGATATGTTGTATACGACGCGTACAAGTAGAATGTTGTTCAACTTTTTACGCGTCACAAGCGTTGCAAACTTTTGATTTGTAACTTGCTTTATGAAAATACTCTGATTCAACTTTTTTGAGAGACGCGTAGAACGCATGACGCGTAGAACTCGTCGTGTGGACTTTCAGCTTAATAACTTTATATACCTAAACAGTCAAAAATATAAGAAGTATTAAAACTGAATGAAAAAGACAGCAAGCTATTTATTAGGCATTGCATATTGCAATCATAAAATATCTTTCTAGTTGTACCATTCTATTATTTTTTAAAATATGAAATGAAGGCTGGATAAGTATTCTTTAAAAATATGTACATATATTCAATATTTAAAAAAAGTCGTCAGAAAAAATCTTCTGTTTTCTACAACAACCAATAGTATATTTATCTATCTATCTATCTATCTATCTATCTATCTATCTATCTATCTATCTATCTATCTATCTATCTATCTATCTATCTATCTATCTATCTATCTATCTATCTATCTATCTATCTATCTATCTATCTATCTATCTATCTATCTATCTATCTATCTATCTATCTATCTATCTATCTATCTATCTATCTATCTATCTATCTATCTATCTATCTATCTATCTATCTATCTATCTATCTATCTATCTATCTATCTATCTATCTATCTATCTATCTATCTATCTATCTATCTATCTATCTATCTATCTATCTATCTATCTATCTATCTATCTATCTATCTATCTATCTATCTATCTATCTATCTATCTATCTATCTATCTATCTATCTATCTATCTATCTATCTATCTATCTATCTATCTATCTATCTATCTATCTATCTATCTATCTATCTATCTATCTATCTATCTATCTATCTATCTATCTATCTATCTATCTATCTATCTATCTATCTATCTATCTATCTATCTATCTATCTATCTATCTATCTATCTATCTATCTATCTATCTATCTATCTATCTATCTATCTATCTATCTATCTATCTATCTATCTATCTATCTATCTATCTATCTATCTATCTATCTATCTATCTATCTATCTATCTATCTATCTATCTATCTATCTATCTATCTATCTATCTATCTATCTATCTATCTATCTATCTATCTATCTATCTATCTATCTATCTATCTATCTATCTATCTATCTATCTATCTATCTATCTATCTATCTATCTATCTATCTATCTATCTATCTATCTATCTATCTATCTATCTATCTATCTATCTATCTATCTATCTATCTATCTATCTATCTATCTATCTATCTATCTATCTATCTATCTATCTATCTATCTATCTATCTATCTATCTATCTATCTATCTATCTATCTATCTATCTATCTATCTATCTATCTATCTATCTATCTATCTATCTATCTATCTATCTATCTATCTATCTATCTATCTATCTATCTATCTATCTATCTATCTATCTATCTATCTATCTATCTATCTATCTATCTATCTATCTATCTATCTATCTATCTATCTATCTATCTATCTATCTATCTATCTATCTATCTATCTATCTATCTATCTATCTATCTATCTATCTATCTATCTATCTATCTATCTATCTATCTATCTATCTATCTATCTATCTATCTATCTATCTATCTATCTATCTATCTATCTATCTATCTATCTATCTATCTATCTATCTATCTATCTATCTATCTATCTATCTATCTATCTATCTATCTATCTATCTATCTATCTATCTATCTATCTATCTATCTATCTATCTATCTATCTATCTATCTATCTATCTATCTATCTATCTATCTATCTATCTATCTATCTATCTATCTATCTATCTATCTATCTATCTATCTATCTATCTATCTATCTATCTATCTATCTATCTATCTATCTATCTATCTATCTATCTATCTATCTATCTTTTTTTTTTTTTTTTTTTTGTTGGACGTAGTGATAGCGCGCTATCATCTAGTGGCCCTACGAAATCTCCACCGGCACCACCCTGGGACCGTTTTTAACATTTCATCAGGGTGGGTGGTTGTATACGTGTCATTCCTACGTCCTCCTACGTAAGGAGGTTCGGAACTATGGTGCATCGCTTCTTTAAGATTCTATATATATAATTTTCGCATAGTTTCCAGTGCTCTGCATGGTTTAACATAACGCTCACGATATTTTCGGCTGTTAAGGTTCTCCCTAAATTGCTATACAAGGCTTGCCTCTCATCCACCCAATTTGCGCATTCGAAAAGTATGTGATTTGCATTTTCCTCTGGCGCCCCACATAGATCACAACTGCTTGCGTCCTTCAGTTTAAATCTGTGAAGGTATTTGTTGAAACTGCCATGGTCTGTCATAGCTTGGGTTAAAAAATATCCCATGTTTCCATGTCGCCTCTCTATCCATATTCTAATATTAGGGATCGGTTCCAACGTTCTTGCCATTTAGTTATTAGGTTGTTTCTGGCACTTTCCCTTATCTCAGAAATTTTCCTTCTGTCTTCAAGTGGGTCATTTCTATCACCAAAAATTTGCTTGGTGTGAGTGTATATTTCCTTTCTTTCCAACATTATTAGGTCTATTGGCGGTATACCTGCCAGAACTAGTGCCGCACTTGTAGATACCGTACGATACGCTGATATAGTACGCAAAGCACTTAATCTCTGTGGTTTCTGCAGTTCTCTTTTGTTGTGTTTTAAATCTAGTGCTGTGAGGAAGGTTGGTGCAGCATACAAAAGTTGTGAATGCACTACACTGCTTAGTAGCTTTCTTATAAAAGGCTTTGGTCCGCCACAGTTTGGCATTATTTTAGCTAGCGACATGGCTGTACGCAGGCCTTTGTCTCTGATATTAAGAACGTGCTGCGCGAAGCTAAGTTTGTCATCTAATTGTACGCCAAGATAGCATAAGCTTCTCTTAAATTGAATCTCGCTGTTCTGCAGCCGCAGCTTGGGCATCTGAAAGCCTCTGCGTTTTGTTACTAGTATCGCCTCTGTTTTTGGCACCGCTAACTGCAAGCCGTTTCTCCATAACCACCTGCTGCATCGATATAAGCTATCGTTTGCAGTGATCTCTAACAACTCAGTTGTTTGCTGGCTTACCACGAGTGCAATGTCATCAGCATAGCCAATCAATTTGGCACCATCTTGTAGTTCTAGCTTTAATAAACCATCGTACATTACGTTCCAAAGAAAGGGTCCTAGTACTGAACCCTGTGGCACGCCTGCTGTTATTCGGTATTCTTTCATACCATTTTCGGTGTCATATAACAGGATTCTATTATCGAAGTAGTCTGCTACTATGTTATAGAGGTAGTTGTCTACCCTTTTGTTCTTGAGTGCTTCTAGAACAACTTTCCATCTAACTGTGTTGAACGCATTTTTCACGTCTAGTGTTATGATTGCGCAGTATTCTCCTGTAACTTTGGCATGAGCCGCCATGCTAACCACTTCATTGATTGCATCTACTGTGCTTTTACCTTTTCGGAAACCATATTGCATGGGGGATATACCTCCGCTTTCCTCAATGCGAACTTCCAACCGTCTTAGTATCATGCTCTCTAATAATTTCCCCAACGAGTCAAGCAAGCACAGAGGTCTGTAGGAACTAGGTTCATTTAGGGGTTTATTCCCCTTTCGCAATAACACCAGTTTTTGTATTTTCCATTTAGCAGGAAAAACTCCATTTAACAGGCATGTATTGAAGACACTGAGTAAGGACTCAGGCCATACATCACATACTAGCCTTATAACCTCATTTGGTATGCCATCTGGTCCGGGACTTTTGCCCTTCTTCAGCTTTTTAGCTGCTTGTTGGAGCTCCTCAACTGTTAGGAGGGTAACATTTTGAGCCTGGAGATTTCTTGCCTTATTTAAACCTTCTTTATCAAATGGAAAAAGCATTTTCACTATATGTGTCGCCCACTCTAAGTCTTTGATACCTGGTATAGGTTTGAAGCCACCTAGCTTTTTCGTCACTATCTTATACGGTTTGCCCCAGGGATCACTGTCTATTTCGTTGCATAGCGCTATCCAGCATCTTCTCTTACTATATTTTATGGCTCTTCTTAGGATTGTGCGTGCATTCCTGTATTCGTGCAACAGAGCTTGATCATCATGGTGACGGTCTATCTATCTATCTATCTATCTATCTATCTATCTATCTATCTATCTATCTATCTATCTATCTATCTATCTATCTATCTATCTATCTATCTATCTATCTATCTATCTATCTATCTATCTATCTATCTATCTATCTATCTATCTATCTATCTATCTATCTATCTATCTATCTATCTATCTATCTATCTATCTATCTATCTATCTATCTATCTATCTATCTATCTATCTATCTATCTATCTATCTATCTATCTATCTATCTATCTATCTATCTATCTATCTATCTATCTATCTATCTATCTATCTATCTATCTATCTATCTATCTATCTATCTATCTATCTATCTATCTATCTATCTATCTATCTATCTATCTATCTATCTATCTATCTATCTATCTATCTATCTATCTATCTATCTATCTATCTATCTATCTATCTATCTATCTATCTATCTATCTATCTATCTATCTATCTATCTATCTATCTATCTATCTATCTATCTATCTATCTATCTATCTATCTATCTATCTATCTATCTATCTATCTATCTATCTATCTATCTATCTATCTATCTATCTATCTATCTATCTATCTATCTATCTATCTATCTATCTATCTATCTATCTATCTATCTATCTATCTATCTATCTATCTATCTATCTATCTATCTATCTATCTATCTATCTATCTATCTATCTATCTATCTATCTATCTATCTATCTATCTATCTATCTATCTATCTATCTATCTATCTATCTATCTATCTATCTATCTATCTATCTATCTATCTATCTATCTATCTATCTATCTATCTATCTATCTATCTATCTATCTATCTATCTATCTATCTATCTATCTATCTATCTATCTATCTATCTATCTATCTATCTATCTATCTATCTATCTATCTATCTATCTATCTATCTATCTATCTATCTATCTATCTATCTATCTATCTATCTATCTATCTATCTATCTATCTATCTATCTATCTATCTATCTATCTATCTATCTATCTATCTATCTATCTATCTATCTATCTATCTATCTATCTATCTATCTATCTATCTATCTATCTATCTATCTATCTATCTATCTATCTATCTATCTATCTATCTATCTATCTATCTATCTATCTATCTATCTATCTATCTATCTATCTATCTATCTATCTATCTATCTATCTATCTATCTATCTATCTATCTATCTATCTATCTATCTATCTATCTATCTATCTATCTATCTATCTATCTATCTATCTATCTATCTATCTATCTATCTATCTATCTATCTATCTATCTATCTATCTATCTATCTATCTATCTATCTATCTATCTATCTATCTATCTATCTATCTATCTATCTATCTATCTATCTATCTATCTATCTATCTATCTATCTATCTATCTATCTATCTATCTATCTATCTATCTATCTATCTATCTATCTATCTATCTATCTATCTATCTATCTATCTATCTATCTATCTATCTATCTATCTATCTATCTATCTATCTATCTATCTATCTATCTATCTATCTATCTATCTATCTATCTATCTATCTATCTATCTATCTATCTATCTATCTATCTATCTATCTATCTATCTATCTATCTATCTATCTATCTATCTATCTATCTATCTATCTATCTATCTATCTATCTATCTATCTATCTATCTATCTATCTATCTATCTATCTATCTATCTATCTATCTATCTATCTATCTATCTATCTATCTATCTATCTATCTATCTATCTATCTATCTATCTATCTATCTATCTATCTATCTATCTATCTATCTATCTATCTATCTATCTATCTATCTATCTATCTATCTATCTATCTATCTATCTATCTATCTATCTATCTATCTATCTATCTATCTATCTATCTATCTATCTATCTATCTATCTATCTATCTATCTATCTATCTATCTATCTATCTATCTATCTATCTATCTATCTATCTATCTATCTATCTATCTATCTATCTATCTATCTATCTATCTATCTATCTATCTATCTATCTATCTATCTATCTATCTATCTATCTATCTATCTATCTATCTATCTATCTATCTATCTATCTATCTATCTATCTATCTATCTATCTATCTATCTATCTATCTATCTATCTATCTATCTATCTATCTATCTATCTATCTATCTATCTATCTATCTATCTATCTATCTATCTATCTATCTATCTATCTATCTATCTATCTATCTATCTATCTATCTATCTATCTATCTATCTATCTATCTATCTATCTATCTATCTATCTATCTATCTATCTATCTATCTATCTATCTATCTATCTATCTATCTATCTATCTATCTATCTATCTATCTATCTATCTATCTATCTATCTATCTATCTATCTATCTATCTATCTATCTATCTATCTATCTATCTATCTATCTATCTATCTATCTATCTATCTATCTATCTATCTATCTATCTATCTATCTATCTATCTATCTATCTATCTATCTATCTATCTATCTATCTATCTATCTATCTATCTATCTATCTATCTATCTATCTATCTATCTATCTATCTATCTATCTATCTATCTATCTATCTATCTATCTATCTATCTATCTATCTATCTATCTATCTATCTATCTATCTATCTATCTATCTATCTATCTATCTATCTATCTATCTATCTATCTATCTATCTATCTATCTATCTATCTATCTATCTATCTATCTATCTATCTATCTATCTATCTATCTATCTATCTATCTATCTATCTATCTATCTATCTATCTATCTATCTATCTATCTATCTATCTATCTATCTATCTATCTATCTATCTATCTATCTATCTATCTATCTATCTATCTATCTATCTATCTATCTATCTATCTATCTATCTATCTATCTATCTATCTATCTATCTATCTATCTATCTATCTATCTATCTATCTATCTATCTATCTATCTATCTATCTATCTATCTATCTATCTATCTATCTATCTATCTATCTATCTATCTATCTATCTATCTATCTATCTATCTATCTATCTATCTATCTATCTATCTATCTATCTATCTATCTATCTATCTATCTATCTATCTATCTATCTATCTATCTATCTATCTATCTATCTATCTATCTATCTATCTATCTATCTATCTATCTATCTATCTATCTATCTATCTATCTATCTATCTATCTATCTATCTATCTATCTATCTATCTATCTATCTATCTATCTATCTATCTATCTATCTATCTATCTATCTATCTATCTATCTATCTATCTATCTATCTATCTATCTATCTATCTATCTATCTATCTATCTATCTATCTATCTATCTATCTATCTATCTATCTATCTATCTATCTATCTATCTATCTATCTATCTATCTATCTATCTATCTATCTATCTATCTATCTATCTATCTATCTATCTATCTATCTATCTATCTATCTATCTATCTATCTATCTATCTATCTATCTATCTATCTATCTATCTATCTATCTATCTATCTATCTATCTATCTATCTATCTATCTATCTATCTATCTATCTATCTATCTATCTATCTATCTATCTATCTATCTATCTATCTATCTATCTATCTATCTATCTATCTATCTATCTATCTATCTATCTATCTATCTATCTATCTATCTATCTATCTATCTATCTATCTATCTATCTATCTATCTATCTATCTATCTATCTATCTATCTATCTATCTATCTATCTATCTATCTATCTATCTATCTATCTATCTATCTATCTATCTATCTATCTATCTATCTATCTATCTATCTATCTATCTATCTATCTATCTATCTATCTATCTATCTATCTATCTATCTATCTATCTATCTATCTATCTATCTATCTATCTATCTATCTATCTATCTATCTATCTATCTATCTATCTATCTATCTATCTATCTATCTATCTATCTATCTATCTATCTATCTATCTATCTATCTATCTATCTATCTATCTATCTATCTATCTATCTATCTATCTATCTATCTATCTATCTATCTATCTATCTATCTATCTATCTATCTATCTATCTATCTATCTATCTATCTATCTATCTATCTATCTATCTATCTATCTATCTATCTATCTATCTATCTATCTATCTATCTATCTATCTATCTATCTATCTATCTATCTATCTATCTATCTATCTATCTATCTATCTATCTATCTATCTATCTATCTATCTATCTATCTATCTATCTATCTATCTATCTATCTATCTATCTATCTATCTATCTATCTATCTATCTATCTATCTATCTATCTATCTATCTATCTATCTATCTATCTATCTATCTATCTATCTATCTATCTATCTATCTATCTATCTATCTATCTATCTATCTATCTATCTATCTATCTATCTATCTATCTATCTATCTATCTATCTATCTATCTATCTATCTATCTATCTATCTATCTATCTATCTATCTATCTATCTATCTATCTATCTATCTATCTATCTATCTATCTATCTATCTATCTATCTATCTATCTATCTATCTATCTATCTATCTATCTATCTATCTATCTATCTATCTATCTATCTATCTATCTATCTATCTATCTATCTATCTATCTATCTATCTATCTATCTATCTATCTATCTATCTATCTATCTATCTATCTATCTATCTATCTATCTATCTATCTATCTATCTATCTATCTATCTATCTATCTATCTATCTATCTATCTATCTATCTATCTATCTATCTATCTATCTATCTATCTATCTATCTATCTATCTATCTATCTATCTATCTATCTATCTATCTATCTATCTATCTATCTATCTATCTATCTATCTATCTATCTATCTATCTATCTATCTATCTATCTATCTATCTATCTATCTATCTATCTATCTATCTATCTATCTATCTATCTATCTATCTATCTATCTATCTATCTATCTATCTATCTATCTATCTATCTATCTATCTATCTATCTATCTATCTATCTATCTATCTATCTATCTATCTATCTATCTATCTATCTATCTATCTATCTATCTATCTATCTATCTATCTATCTATCTATCTATCTATCTATCTATCTATCTATCTATCTATCTATCTATCTATCTATCTATCTATCTATCTATCTATCTATCTATCTATCTATCTATCTATCTATCTATCTATCTATCTATCTATCTATCTATCTATCTATCTATCTATCTATCTATCTATCTATCTATCTATCTATCTATCTATCTATCTATCTATCTATCTATCTATCTATCTATCTATCTATCTATCTATCTATCTATCTATCTATCTATCTATCTATCTATCTATCTATCTATCTATCTATCTATCTATCTATCTATCTATCTATCTATCTATCTATCTATCTATCTATCTATCTATCTATCTATCTATCTATCTATCTATCTATCTATCTATCTATCTATCTATCTATCTATCTATCTATCTATCTATCTATCTATCTATCTATCTATCTATCTATCTATCTATCTATCTATCTATCTATCTATCTATCTATCTATCTATCTATCTATCTATCTATCTATCTATCTATCTATCTATCTATCTATCTATCTATCTATCTATCTATCTATCTATCTATCTATCTATCTATCTATCTATCTATCTATCTATCTATCTATCTATCTATCTATCTATCTATCTATCTATCTATCTATCTATCTATCTATCTATCTATCTATCTATCTATCTATCTATCTATCTATCTATCTATCTATCTATCTATCTATCTATCTATCTATCTATCTATCTATCTATCTATCTATCTATCTATCTATCTATCTATCTATCTATCTATCTATCTATCTATCTATCTATCTATCTATCTATCTATCTATCTATCTATCTATCTATCTATCTATCTATCTATCTATCTATCTATCTATCTATCTATCTATCTATCTATCTATCTATCTATCTATCTATCTATCTATCTATCTATCTATCTATCTATCTATCTATCTATCTATCTATCTATCTATCTATCTATCTATCTATCTATCTATCTATCTATCTATCTATCTATCTATCTATCTATCTATCTATCTATCTATCTATCTATCTATCTATCTATCTATCTATCTATCTATCTATCTATCTATCTATCTATCTATCTATCTATCTATCTATCTATCTATCTATCTATCTATCTATCTATCTATCTATCTATCTATCTATCTATCTATCTATCTATCTATCTATCTATCTATCTATCTATCTATCTATCTATCTATCTATCTATCTATCTATCTATCTATCTATCTATCTATCTATCTATCTATCTATCTATCTATCTATCTATCTATCTATCTATCTATCTATCTATCTATCTATCTATCTATCTATCTATCTATCTATCTATCTATCTATCTATCTATCTATCTATCTATCTATCTATCTATCTATCTATCTATCTATCTATCTATCTATCTATCTATCTATCTATCTATCTATCTATCTATCTATCTATCTATCTATCTATCTATCTATCTATCTATCTATCTATCTATCTATCTATCTATCTATCTATCTATCTATCTATCTATCTATCTATCTATCTATCTATCTATCTATCTATCTATCTATCTATCTATCTATCTATCTATCTATCTATCTATCTATCTATCTATCTATCTATCTATCTATCTATCTATCTATCTATCTATCTATCTATCTATCTATCTATCTATCTATCTATCTATCTATCTATCTATCTATCTATCTATCTATCTATCTATCTATCTATCTATCTATCTATCTATCTATCTATCTATCTATCTATCTATCTATCTATCTATCTATCTATCTATCTATCTATCTATCTATCTATCTATCTATCTATCTATCTATCTATCTATCTATCTATCTATCTATCTATCTATCTATCTATCTATCTATCTATCTATCTATCTATCTATCTATCTATCTATCTATCTATCTATCTATCTATCTATCTATCTATCTATCTATCTATCTATCTATCTATCTATCTATCTATCTATCTATCTATCTATCTATCTATCTATCTATCTATCTATCTATCTATCTATCTATCTATCTATCTATCTATCTATCTATCTATCTATCTATCTATCTATCTATCTATCTATCTATCTATCTATCTATCTATCTATCTATCTATCTATCTATCTATCTATCTATCTATCTATCTATCTATCTATCTATCTATCTATCTATCTATCTATCTATCTATCTATCTATCTATCTATCTATCTATCTATCTATCTATCTATCTATCTATCTATCTATCTATCTATCTATCTATCTATCTATCTATCTATCTATCTATCTATCTATCTATCTATCTATCTATCTATCTATCTATCTATCTATCTATCTATCTATCTATCTATCTATCTATCTATCTATCTATCTATCTATCTATCTATCTATCTATCTATCTATCTATCTATCTATCTATCTATCTATCTATCTATCTATCTATCTATCTATCTATCTATCTATCTATCTATCTATCTATCTATCTATCTATCTATCTATCTATCTATCTATCTATCTATCTATCTATCTATCTATCTATCTATCTATCTATCTATCTATCTATCTATCTATCTATCTATCTATCTATCTATCTATCTATCTATCTATCTATCTATCTATCTATCTATCTATCTATCTATCTATCTATCTATCTATCTATCTATCTATCTATCTATCTATCTATCTATCTATCTATCTATCTATCTATCTATCTATCTATCTATCTATCTATCTATCTATCTATCTATCTATCTATCTATCTATCTATCTATCTATCTATCTATCTATCTATCTATCTATCTATCTATCTATCTATCTATCTATCTATCTATATATCTATCTATCTATCTATCTATCTATCTATCTATCTATATTATTAATAGGCAAACACGTCTCAACCGATTTTGGAAACATTTATATATTTTTAAACGGATTTTTACATAGATGTGCACAATCTTAATTTTATTTAAATCAGTTCGATATTTAGGAAGCTATAAGCATTTAAAGTTGCTACTAACACATGCACACTTATTGAACATGCATGTATCAGCTTCAACTTGATAAATAAACAAAGTGTGCATGTGTGTTTGTCCAATTTGCTTTTGCATAAAAATGAGCGAGAGTTTTAAGTTGTTTATTTAGAATGTTTTTTGTTTTTGTATTTTATCGTATGTATTTATGTAAATATTTAATATTAATTTCTAGAATGTGGTCGATTGATTTGACCGTTGGATACAATAGTTATATATAAATAATACAATCTTTCTTTTGAAAATTAGGAATTCAACGGATTTATTAAAAACTTCAAACACAAAATAATGGAAAACTCAACAATATCTTAAACATGTTTGGTCAATTCATTTGGTCAAGAAACATTTGAACAGATCTTGTGTCGAAACAGTTAATATATTTTCCAAAATAAACGTTAATTTTTTATTTAATATGTTTTAGTTCAATATTCATTTCCATATAAACCTAAACTGTTCAACAAATTACGCATAGACTTTAATTATTAAAAACGAAGGCACCCGTTATAAGCTCCATGTTTACATTGTTACAGGTGGTTGGTTGAATACTAAGAAAGTTAACTAAAAAAGACTAAAACAAAGTAAAGTAAAGCTGTCAAAAAGCACAAAAGAAATTTTTAACAAAATTTGTATATTTACATGTGTGTTTGGTTGCATTTTCTGTTTTATAAAGAATTTTGTTTCTTTTAATTTTCTTATTTGCATTTGAACCAAATGTTAAAGTGTGCTTTTTTAGTACATAATCAAATTTTGACAGCTGCGAACCCAAAAAAAGTCCGTTAACGCTTCGCTACTACCTGTATTATTCTACCATGCTACCTAACTCATAGTTAATTAAAACAAAACCTACTCATAGCCAACGGAAAAGCAGTTAGGTTACAGCTAGCTGCAAAAAGTTAACTGAAAGCTAACGTTTAGGAAGTTAACCTTAAGTTAGTTGGAAAGTAATGCAGAGTCGGACAATTCCTAGGACATTGCAATGTTAAAAAAGTTATGGTGTTGTTTCCGTTGAAGAGTTTTCCAAGTGTCAGTCAGCACTAATTGCTAAATAGTTAGCTTAAAGTTAACTCAGATTCCGACAGCGAAGGTATTAAAAATACCGAAAAATTAATTCTTTGAAATTTATTCCAAAAACGATGATATGCAAATAAAAATCTTTTTCAAATAAGATATTTGGGCATAGGTATCTCGAATAATAACTTTAATAAACAAGTAAAAAAGCTAATTTACATTTAATAAAATCTAACATTTTCCAAAATATAGGTATTACATCATAATGAATTTGTTAAGGGTACATAGGTATAATTAATCTATCACCACTATTAGTACATACATACATAAGTACATCTTACACTGTAATCAAGAAAAATCAAACCCGTTTTATAGTAATATTTGTATAAAGAAACAAACAAAAATATTTTCTAAACAATTTCTCTATACATACTTACGTTGGATTTCTATGTTTGAATACATGCTTATCATTTATTCACAAATCATTTCAACTCATTCTATACTTGAAATCAATAAATATATACGAACATCCATGTACATAATTGCATACATTCTTATGTATGTATGTATACATATTCAATGAAATATAATGAAAGTATGTATATATGTAGGTATGTATGTAGGTATTCATATACATACCCAACAAACACAATGAAATATTTTGGTTTTATAATATGATATCAAACGCTTTTCTCAAGCTCAGATAGAGGTTTAAGCTTAAGAACTTAATTCAAATTGATAATCATTTTATAATAAATATTCTAAATTTATTATCAAATCACTGTCAAATCTTTTTTGAAGTTTTAAAATTAACTAAATGAAATGAAGTATAAATAGGTATAAAAAAATAAATATTTTGAAAAATTTTACTTTCGTGATTTTTGGTAAAGATTTTACGAAATTCCCAAAATAAAAAATACAAGTTGTCAAATGCAAACAATCTAAAATACAATTTGAATTAAGATAAATCACATTTTTTTATAGCAAGTGTTCTCACCGTTTTTAGTATCGCGGCCCCCTTATGAACTTTCTTCTACATCGCAGACCACCGACAACAATTTCATATATTTTTAGAATTTATCTCTAAGTTTTATTGCATCATTAGAAAGAATTTTGTGTGGGATACACCCTGCGTTAAATCGTAATTCCTTAAACGGCACTTTGACTTTTTACAATTCTCTTTTGTTTTTCCTACCCCGTTAAAAGTCTTTCGTTCCTAAACTCTAACTTTTAACACCTGTTTTGTAAAAATGAAAATAAATAATACAATTATCAAAATTATTCAAGCTATCCTCCCAATTAATTAAAAAAAGTTATTTGTTTGGATTACAAGCTAGCCTATATGCAGGATAGTCAAATATTTTATTTGCAAAAAAGTGCATTGGAGGAAATAATATAAGTACAATTTAAAGGAAAACAAGTACATTGTAATTTTACAAGGAAATCATAGAAAGTATTGCATAAAAATAAAAAATGTTGCTTATACGGTTTATAAATTAGATACCAAAGTACAAGAAGAGAAAATTATACTGCAGCGTATTTTTTTACTAATGCAGAAAGCAGTACTTCTGGCAAGTCCACCTATATCCATGCACCTCACTAGTACTAGTGCCAGATGATCGGTAAACATTCAACCTTGTTTTCCAAAATTTTCAAACTTCGAATTTTTATTCTACAATAAACACAATAAGATTTAGAAAACAGTTTTTCACACACATTAAACTAAAGTACAACATAGACACATGCATGTTGCTGAAAAAGTATTGCAAAGAAACAAATAGACTTGCGAAACAAAACGAAAGACTCAAATACCTATTACAATGTAGAAAAAATGGACTACTACCTACACATTTAACTAACTCTACAAGTAACGTAAAACAGCTCTTCAATTCTACGACGGTCTCAGGAGAACTACATAAGATTGAGCAAAAATTCCACGTAAAAATACTCAACTTAGAGGTAAAAGAAACCAATATAAATATGAAAAACATAAGAAGGAAAAAGAGTGAAATTAAAACACATTTAAAATCTATATTAAATGAGGAAGACTTTAATAATTTTATTGAAAGGCAAAGGGAAAGATACAAGAAAATTACTTCATGTTATAAAGAAACACATGTATCAAAAATAGACAGATTAAAAACACAACAGCTAGGGAAATATAACCTAAGATACAATCCTGATTGGCTGGTAAACAAAACTGATGTAAAATTCGACTCGGACATTAAGTGGCTACTCTCTTTGGGTGGAAAATTTACCCTGCCTGTAAGTAGAAGTAATTTTTCAACGATAGACTTAATTGCAGATATAGAACAATGGGTCCAAACATTAAAAGATGACAAAGAAAAGGAAATAGCCAGATCAAAAATAACTAACAGAATTCTGACCTACAGGCGAACTGCTAGAAACAATCTAAAAGAAAAGTTTATACTGGGAATTTTTGAAAAAACAAGAGAATTTCTTAAAA
This sequence comes from Gymnocheta viridis, assembly GCA_956483585.1. Taxonomy (NCBI): domain Eukaryota; kingdom Metazoa; phylum Arthropoda; class Insecta; order Diptera; family Tachinidae; genus Gymnocheta; species Gymnocheta viridis. The sequence goes on from OY101440.1 coordinate 123,410,780, forward strand.
AACAGAGGGATATAATGATAACAAAATCGGACAAAGGTAATAAAACCGTTATTATGTATAAAGAAGCATACAAGAGAGGAATGCTGAAACTACTAGAAGACAAGATGACCTACAAAACAATGAGAATTGATCCCACACCAAAACTTTTAAGAACGAACAACAAAATAATAATGGATCTATACAAACAAAACTTTATTACAAAATATGAAAAGGTAAAATTGACCACAAACAGTGCCACGGCACCTAGATTATACGGATTACCGAAAATCCACAAAACTGACATGCCACTACGCCCGATTTCTTCATCAGTAGAAGTACCATGCTATAACCTCTCCAAACACATTGGCAACATTTTGAAAAATCTAATACAAGAAAAATATAATATTAGTAATTCGCTAGAACTCAAAAACAATTTGAAGGATATCTTTGTAGACGATGATGAAATTTTGATCTCTCTAGATGTTGTGTCACTGTTTACAAACATCCCGATTCATTTGGCCATAAACAATATAATGAAAAAATGGAACATCCTACAAACACATACGAAAATTCCAAAATCCCAATTCTTAAAAATATTACAATTCTGTCTTAACGACAATAACTACTTTATTTATAATGAACAATTGTACAACCAAACATATGGTATGCCTATGGGAAACCCACTTTCCCCAACTATAGCAGATATAGTTTTAGATAAATTACTTGAGGTAGTAATGGAAGAGTTGGAAGAAAATAACATACAAATAAAGTACATAACAAAATATGTAGACGACTTATTCGCCATAATAAAAAAGGACGACGAAGAAATTATATTAAAAACTTTCAATAACTATCATAATAAACTAAAGTTCACAATAGAAAAAGAAGAAGGAAATCACATCCCATATTTAGATATAAAAATTTACAGAGAAAATAATAAACTCATTACGGATTGGTATACAAAGTCGATTTCATCGGGACGACTTATAAATTTCCACTCAACACAACCGATGAAACAAAAAACAAACACAGTTTTAAATTTAATAGAAAAAGTTTTAAAAATTAGCGATAAACAATTCCACACAAAAAACATTAAAAAGATAAGGGAAACACTTCTAAACAACAGCTATCCAGAATATTTAATTAACAACTTGATTAAAAAAGCCAAATACGGGGACAAAAATAAAAATAACGAAAACTCATCTGGCAACACCAAATTTTACAGCCTTCCATTTATACCAAAACTAACTGAAAACAAACAAATAAGAACACTAATAAAAGATGACGAAGTGACATTAGCATATAGATCAAACAAAACATTAAGCGATCTATTTACGAAAATTAAAACGAAAGTAGACAAAAAAGAGCAAAGCAATGTGGTGTACCAAATACAGTGCTTGGGAAATGCAACTGAAAGCTGTGGTAAATTTTATATCGGGACAACAAAAAGAAGCTTAAACACAAGAACGAGCGAACATGAAGCAGACATAAAAAAACAAAAACATGCAACCGCTTTATCACAACACTGCACTGAAAATAATCACACAGCTGACTTGACAAACATTAAAATATTGGATAAAGAGAGACGAGAGAACAAACGATATACACTGGAGAGCCTCAGAATACAACAAAAAGGGAACAATGCAATAAACAAAAAAGAGGACAAAGACAATACAAACGCAAATTATTCGATAATTTTACTTTAGTTTTCTGTGATAATAATTGTAAGAAAATTCGGTTTTAAAATAATTTTTAATTTCACTTTGTTTTTTTGTAATTTATTTTATAGTGTGAAAACAAAGTAAATTTAATTTAATTATAAATTAAAATAAAGATTAAATGTAAGTAAATTTTTGTTTGTTAGTATAAAGCTTTTATAATTTTGTTAGTTGCTTACTTATTTACATAAACTTATACCTATTGTATTTTTATATTTTTATTAAAACGTTACCAGATTAAATAAAAAACATCCCTGAGGAAGTTGGGAAATTCCAACGAAACGTAGGATGAAATTTAAAAATAAATAATCTTTTATTTTTACATATCATGACCTTAAAAGCCCAATAAAGAGAAAATTACAAAATAAAAACAAAGAAAGGTCAACAATATTAAAAAACAAGTATAAGATTTGAAATAGTTAACGCAAAAACAACTAATAACTCGAAAACAGAGGGACGGACAGACAGACATATAGACATTTAATACGAAATAAAAAATTAAAAAAAAACGGAAGGAAGGAGTAGTTCCTTCAAATAATACAAAATTTTCCGAACTCGGTTCATAAATGGCGGAGTTTTAAGGGAGCAAACATTAAAAATGTGCAGCAGGCAGTCTTGTTTTTATTTCTCCTATATTGCCAATTCAAACGCCGATCAAATAATTTTCGAACATTTTCCCACCTTTTCGTTTATTTGTTCGCATATTGAAAACTTCCTCACATCACAAAATACAATTTTTTTTTCATAGGTCGGGTATAGTCAGTCACAAAAACATTTTTAAAATACTGTTAATAACATCATGGACATATGGTCTAGTTATCGGCGCCATTTTTGTGCAACCATATACTGCAAATTTAATTTGTAGAACATATACCGATAAATAAATAAATACATTATAGGTACCTACAAATTTTGATTTACAGTAGCGAAAACAATGCAACTCTATGCTATATGATATTCGATCGAGACTCAAAACTAAGAATAGTATCCAACATAACGCTTCTTTTGTTTTTTTATTCGTTTCATTTAAAATGTGATTAATATAAAGGTATTGTTTGCATATCCGTAAATTTGATATCTTTATATACTTATGTACATACATATGTAATTTGGCGATTAAAAATGCAATCAATGTATTAGATTCTAATACTAGTTACTTCTACTTCTAATAATTAGAAGTAGAAGTAACTTTAAACTTAAACTAAGAACTCAAATACAAATTTTGAAATTATTAATTTTATAATAGAAACAACTGTCAACTGATAGCAACTTTGCTGTCATAAACCCTTGGAACATGGAAGATGCGTAAACAAAATTGCCAATCAATTTGATTTGACCATGTAAAGCTATTATTGCCCGCTAAGATCGTTTAATGGCAAACATTTTCAAAATTTACCCACGGAAAACGGCAAAATATGTGATCCATTGGTCAAAAGAGCAGCGGACCAAAGTATTGTGGACCGACGAATACAAATTTAAATTATTTGGCTCTGATGGCAAAATGATATTCACCTAGATATCTGTTGCGAAGTGTTAAAAATGGCGGCGGCTCAATAATATTGTGGGATAGGTCCCACAGAACAATGAATGCCATTAGGTACCACAAAACTTTGGAAAGCCACATGGAGCATATTTCAGCAGTATAATGCACTCAAGTCCCTTAAGGACCATCTGCCAAATATGGCATGTGTGCTATAAAAGTATGGTTGTGTGGACTAAAAATGCGATTTGGTAAATCTTATGGAAAAATTCAGATCAGATCATTTTATATTCGCTTTTTCTATTTTTAAAACGACGAAAGCAAAGTATTTTTTATAATAATGGATTTCATGTATATACACAAAATAACAAAGTGATACTGGTGCATCATTATTGTTGAATAATGTGGCACCTAAAACGCCATTTCGAAGCGATTTTTTTAATTCGGTCAGACTTATGTAAAATTTTCCTGTGAATGAATCGTGCGATCGTGTAGGATAGTGAATCAGGGCGTTTAGCTCATAAGTTTCGCAGCGACCATGTTGTTCCAGTTCTCGAGTAGCCTTTACAATCTTTTAATTTCAATCCCATAGAAAACCTACGGGATCTCGTAGTTCGGAAAGTTAGTTCAAAAAGCGTTCAAGCTTTCAGCAATTAAAAGAAATTATAAAATCGGAATAGAAAAAATTTATTACAAGCTTTACTATATAAAAATATAGATGATATAATCTACATATTATGAACTTCACTTATGTTTCGCATTTATTGACAATTCACTTTTGAAAAAACATTTGAGAATCAGGTTTTGAGAGTCCACTTTTCGTTGAGAATGCTGTTTTTCAAAAAAAATTTCAATTTGAAATCAAAACGGGATGCTTGATGGGTATGTTTGTTTTTTTAAATATTTGCTTAAAGTTTTTACACGGTGTTATAAAGTTTTTAGTAGGTATTCTTCTTTTGCTGAGAGCGGTTCAATAGAGTCTTACGATAATTGTTATAAATTTAGTAAGAATATAAAATGATTTTACATTTAATCTATATTATTTTGTTTGTTATTCTGCATTTATGTAAACATTTAAATGCAGATGGTATGGTCGAAGTTTTTAAATGGAAACAAATTGATTATTATAATCGCGGTAATCATCCGATGACAACAGGCCCAGCTATAAATAATCCATCATCGGGTAAGACATTAAAGTCGCATTTAAAAAAATAACAACTCATAATATCATCGTGGCTTTTCTTTGCTACTTCTAATGCTGTAAACTGTTATTAGGAATACATACAATGCAAATATAAATTTAATAATAAAAACTAAAAAAAATATACAAATGTATGTATGTACTATGCATGTATAGGAAAACTAACATCAATCACATATTTTTCACTTACCGAAAACAAATCAGCTGGTTCATAATAGAAAGAAAAAATACCTATTATTTTCCGTTTTTATCTACAATACTTTTAAGATTAAGAAAAATAAAGAACAGCTACCGAACACAATAACTTACACAAAATTTTTATGTTTTCTACTCTTCTACAGAGCAAAGATCTGAAAGTAGTGTTCTCTACAATAAACAACGTATGGTCACTGTAATTGTAATAGTACACGGTATTAAATTATTCTAGATATTCTCCCAAAATATTTTGTCAAAGTTGAAAAATTGGGAAAAAGTTTCCCCTAAAAATCATATTCAACAATTATATAACGTACAAATCATAAAATAGGTTGGGAATTGAACAAATATAACTGTGATACAATAGTTTTAATAAGAATATTTTAACTATAGTTATAAATTAATACATACTGCCTGGCTCACAATGTAGAATAAATGCTTTCTTTCTTACAATTACATATAAAACGAAAACAAAATGTGTATGTAAATGTTAAAGAGATATTAGTGCATTTAAAGGCCATCTAGATTCTAGAACACTAAAATAAGTAAATAGAGAACTTTTTTTGACAGATTTAATAGAAAGATTGTTGTTTATAAAATCGAAAACTAAGAATTTCGTAGCCTTTATTTACTTGTTTTTTAAGGCATTTTTTTAGGTTTTTCGAGCCTTTTTTTAAAAGCTAATTTAGCTTCTTTTCTCTCGGGCACCTGGCAACATTGAAAAAATCCATTTTTGCTAACAAAAACGTTTATAATTCATACTTCACTTATAGCAAATTATAAGTTGCTCATTAAACTAAAAAAGCACAAAAAAACTAAAACAAAATAAAGTTGTTTTTTATTTACAGCATGCATACATACATATATGTATACATGTATATATACATACATATGTATGTGTGTACATCTTAGAATATTTTTTTTTACTTTTGTTTGAATTAATCGCTTTTAATTCGAACAAGATATTTTATTTTGTTTGAATTAAAAAATTCATGCCTGCAGTAACAATTGTTATTATCATTAAATACCTGAACACCTCAAATTTCTATTAACTGTTACTGCAAAAAACTGTTCCTGCAAAATTAACATTAACTTACTGAATTCATTTGATATAGTTTTTTAAGAGTAAATTTTTATTCACAAATCTTATACGCTGAATAAGGTACAATGTTATGAGATCTTACTTAAGCATACTACAACAATTAAAGCTAATAACACTGTGCAACAAATTTCAGGTCATCGCCGCCAGGCTAAACAACTCCAATGGGAAATGAAAGTTCACCATTAACTTAAAAAAACTGCCAAAGGGTTTTGAAAAGTTAGCTCGAATTTAATTTTTATGGCCTTTTGAAGTTGGGCCATTTTTGACAATTTTTTGCACTATAGGTGAAAAGTGAAAAAAAAATTCGAGCTAACTTTTCAAAACCATTTGGCTGTTCTATTTACTTAATGGTCTACTTTCATTTCGCATTGGAATTGTTGAAGCTGGTTTTTCTTGTTGCACTGTGTAATTGAATGAGGAAACTATTAAAACACTATCATGAGGGAAATTTCTCATAAGAACCTCTTACAAACTTTAGAAATGTTATAATGAAATTTGGTAAAACAATCGCTAGCAAGTTTCTTTTTAACAAAAGATTCTCAGTGAATCTTTAGTAACTTTCTTATTGTTTCAAAATCAAAACAAACTGCATTTTTCATTAAATGACAGCGTCATATCATTGGCCAACGCGTTTATCTTTTTGTATTTAAATCTATAATGCAGTAAGACCGTCGGGAATCTAGGGGAAATATTATGTATTATTTTTAAATAATTTAAACCTTTTTTTATTATGCGTTTTGGCAGTTTTGTCAAACCAGGCAGGGCAGCTGTAGGTCATGATCGGCCGAATACCCACCCACATTATACAACACAACAATATCTTATTTTTATGGTTGAGGTTAGACCTCCTATTAAGTATGTGGTAATGAGCACGTACACACTTTATAGCTTTAATTAATATTCATTAAACTTATATTTTTTTTAATCTAAAGTGATACCTAGATATTTAATATCATCTTTGATGGGGATCACGTTTCCCCGACAGTACAAAATTTTAGTAGGAATACGTTTTGATGATTTATTACATGGCCTGCATTTTATTGTCACAGTAAAACACGTGATTTTTGGCCTCAATTATGAGAATCGCTTTTGAAAGTAGCCCCAAAAATAATGTATAATTTTTCGTAAATATAGATAAATTTTATAACTCTACGAATTGAGTTTGAATAACATTCCATCGGGCTAGATGGAAGCACAAGTCTTTTCTATATCGAGAAAAGTAACGCAAGTACTCTTGCGATTTCTTTTGTTATTTTCGATAGAATTCACAACTCGCTTTATTTGGTGTACGGTAGAGTATTCCTTACGGAATCCAAACTGTTGGTGGTTAATAATATTATTTTAGTCTTTTATGAATTATTTTTTCAAAAACCAGTAAGCTTAAGATGCTTATTGGCCTATATCTGATGAGTAATTTGGGATCTTTTCCTTTTTTATGAATCGCTAGTACTTCCGATTTTTTTAAAGTACGCATATGTAGTTACTATATGTATGAAAGTAACATATAACGAAAATGTTTAATATTTAACTGTTATTTGATGAATTTAGTAGCAACAGTGGCGAATGATTTTTTTAGTAACAGTGAAAATCGCCCATCTCTAAAGTACATACGTATATTTTGAATGTATGGCTGATAAAATATTATATAAATATTATTGTTCTTTATAATGTTTACTTTTAGAATTAAAAAGAACTACAATGTTTTCACTTGTATTACTATGTATGTATGTATGTATTAACTAGAGAAGTGCGCGTTTACGTGATTAGCGTGAATCATGCGTGATCACGCATAATCGAGATTAATTTTTTGTTTCAATCACGTGAGCGCAAGTGATTTTTTAATTTAATTTGTTAATTTTTTTAGTTATTTTATTATTTCTTTTGGTAAGAATTTCGTGAGCGTGAGTTTTCGTGATTGTGACTTAATTTTTTCCTCTATCGTCAGCGTGCATGAACGTAAGCCAGAATATACGTCATTCATGAGCGTGCACGAGTAAATTTTTTTATCTAGTATTAATATAAAAAAATAAAAAGATATAAAATTTTGTAGTTTAAGCTTATATAAAGGTGTATTGATAGTGAGGTGGTACCGTGATGATAATATCTACAACACGAAAAACAACAGGCATTTTGTTTGGAAATGTTCTGAGAAACGTCAAATTCGTTTTGTAAAAAAATTAAAATATATAGAAAGAAAAAAAAATAATTAACAAGATTTTCTTTATAATTTATTTTATTCAATACGCATTTGCTTTTTGTCTGTAATATGTATTTGTTATTGAACAGTGTCTTCTCTCCATGGTGCAAGAAAAGTTTAAATGCCGTTTGAAATTTGTAGGACACAAAATCCCCTCAAAAGTTTACAACAGAGAAACAGAAGGATGGCATGCAATAATATTATCTTTTTAATGGAATTAATGTTCACTTCTCATTTGAAAAGGAAATAGTGTCGCTTAACATTATTCTCATTTAGCCATTGAATAATGGCTTCGATGAGCAGAAATCTCTCGAGCCCGGCCGAAGATGAGCTATGCAAACAATCTGTAGTCCGCAGAACGAACCATTTTCCATTAACTTTTTTAAAATTGTTTTCTATCTTTAATTACCGCATAAAGCTTAAATTCTTAAATCTTGTGAATATTACATATTTTTAATTAATGTTTGTAAGTAATTAGTCGATCTTATATTTGCTTTATATTGAAAGCAATTGTTTGGCTCAAATTCAAATCCGAGTTTATCCATCAAATCAGTAAAAAATAAAATCGAATGAAAAACGCTGATAGGATGCTATAGCGACCTTAAAATCAGTACTGATCCGTTCTGCTAGTCTGATGAATAATAAATTCTTCCATATAGTACTCTCTTAATTAAAAATAATGAATTTATCCAAAAATTAAAAAATAAATGGGTAAACTCGGATTTGAACTTGAGCTAAACAATTACTTTCTATATATTACATATTTTTGGGTTAGTCCATGAAATGCAGTCATGGACTGAGTCATTTTAAAACAAGATCTCATTGTCATACGACAATTGCTCGTGCCGATCAAACCACTGGTTCGTGGTCCATTTTTAATGACATGAAGTAGTTTTTGGGTAAGTCCGATTTAATGCAAACCTGAACAATATCGTCCAGTCCTAGGACATCGTAATGTTAAATAGACCATGTTTTCTACATACATTTGGATTACTTTTGAACTAGTCCTAGTCCTTCATGGAGTATACTTTACATGTGTGTTTGAACTAGTCGCGTTATATGCAGGGTGAACTTTCTAGCTCATTGTCAAGAAATTAACATTTTTAAATTTGAAAATACTAAGTTGAGCAGGAAAGTTTATAAAACAAAACAACATTTGGCTATGCGCTACAAATTCATCAGTAGAGCTGATGAGACCACCTTATTGGCTGATATCAGAGAACCGAAAGTTTTGTTTTTTTATTTTGGTATCATTCAAATTTTTTGTTGATTCAACTGTATTTTTATTTGTTAAAAAGATAAACGACTATTATTTATTTGCAAGTATAAATCTACATCATGGTAAAAAATAAAGACGAAATGAAAGCAAAATGTTAAAACTATATATTTTTAACGTTTTTCTTATTAAAAATTTGAAAATATTTACTTTAAATATGTATGTATGTATTATGATGTCTGACTTCCCAGACTATTTAACTTCCCTGAAACGGGAATAAAATAATTGGAAAATATGGACTTTATAAATTAAGTTATTTTATAATTGAAAATACATTATTTTATTAAAATAAAAATTAATACATATAATAAACAAAAAGTACAAATTAAATTTTTTAAGTGAATTCACACAAATGTATCTTTTTGGAGTTTTCAAATTGTCGATTACTATGCGAATTTTCATTAACGAATATTAAGCGTTCTTTTATTAAATTTAAGAATTTTTACTTAAAAACCATATAGTATTTTAACTTGACAGTTTTCCGATCCATCAAAGTTTCTTCCCACCTAATAAAATGGTTTAAAATAAAATTTTGTAATTTGATTCAGTTTTAGTTTAACCAATAATATCACCCAAAAGTATTTCTTTGCAGTTTCTTGAATATTGGTATATAATAAAATATTTAAAATTTGTGCGATTATACTGAATTTTGTTTAAATGAATGAAAACGCAATCCATTAAAATCTAATCTATATATAAATAGGCAAAGACAAATTTTTAGATCCCTTTTTCTCCTTTGTTTGCCAACTGATTTTCTTCATTATTTTACCAAATGTTAAAAGTTGGTGAGCTTATTGACCCGACTATATATTATTTGAATCAGTTTAGTATTAAAGGAATAAAAGGCTTATAAAGTTCACACCACTACAAATGCTAAAAATACACACGTACGTACATTCACTTATGTAAGTATTGGTTGAAAAAAAAACATAAACAAAGCAATGAATGTTTAAGAGTACCTACATACATATGTACATCCATATGTATATGAGTAATACGATTTTTTATAAATGTGCGTGTTTGCATGCAATTTTATTTCTTTTATTGTTTTTCCCATGGAGAATGGAATAAGTAATTAGGTAGTTTTTCTCTTTAAATGAATGCAAATAAAATATGTATACGTTTAAAGTGGCGGTCGAATTTCGACCACTAGGTGTACTCTAGTGTAAAATAAATGCATATCAGTTGTAAAATATGGTAATACTTAGTTATTGCACAGACAAGCAAACAGGAAAATCCCCTAAGTACTCTCCAATATAAATGTTTGCTCGCTCCGAATTTGTACACTCTAAATCTTCCCCTAAATGAAATAAACCCCTCGAAATCTAGTTGCAGAACTTTTAACTGGCAGCTCTCTTATACAGGAAGTTAACGGAAAGTTTTGTCTCGCAAATGTTTAATAAATTAATTTCTTCACACTCGTCATTAAAAACTCCATTGACGCAAGTAGTATTTAATAAGGGAGATCTCATTAGCAATAACAATATAGTAAATATACTTTTTAAAACTTTAAGCCAAAAAATTTAAAGCAAATAACTACTACGCAGCACACTACGTACATACATATGTACATATGTATGTACTTATATATACATACATATCTACATATATTGTCAGCACTCATTCTGTGTTTAGTAGTTATTCATCTTTTGGTAAGATCGTTTGAATAGGCTAAAATATGGATTTCCGAATAATCTATATTGTTTCCTTTGTGATCCTGCATTTAATAAAAAATTTAAATGCAGATGGCATGGTTGAAGTTTTTAAGTGGAAACAAATGGATTATTACAATCGTGGTGATCATCCGACAAGAACGTATAACAACTATGAAGGTAACAAATTAATTTATAATTTAAAAAATTATTAATTCAATAAAAAGTAATTGGTTTGCAATGTTATAATAGCAAAAAACAGAAAAACAGTTCTTGCAAAAAACAACCGTCATTGATTTTTGAGCGATAAATCATAAAAAATGCAAACAAATTGATTCTTCTTTTCCTTCTCCTTTTTTATATATTTTAATATACTTATGTAAAGCTGATTGACTATATTGTTAATATTAAATTATGATATGCAGCTCATCCCTGAAACTTACAGCCTGTCCCAGTATGTTGAACGTTATCGTTCGCTGGATTTTCAGACGAAAAATAACTGATTGAATAACTGATTTATTTTATTGCCAGTTCACTAAATAAATAAATTAATAAAAGAAGCTTTAAGTGGAATTCCAGCGAATAATAACGTTCAACATCGTGGGACAGGACATTATTATTTTCAAAATCAAAGCGATCTACAGATTTCTTGAGTAATTAAAATAAAACAGCCCGACACGAAATATACAATATCGAATCGCTTAACCGATTTAGATCAAGCATTCCACGCAGTTTTCTAAGTCCAAAAAGTGACCGATAATCGACTTGACAAAAGGCAAATCTTTCTTCGAAATCTTGTAAACAACGATATCTTTCGAACGGATCAATTACTTTCAGTAAAACTTTAGGATATCAACATTGGTTGAATTTTTTAAAGGCACATCAATAAGGTAAACTAATCGGGGAATTGATACAACACACGATATTTTTTGGTTTAATAACATATTGTTAGCTTATTATTGGTTTAGGGTATATGCCAAAAAGTCGGAATGGAGGAAAACTTTCATCAACATATACCCGATGGATTTATTTTTTTTTGTATTTTCACCACTTTCTCCGGCATATGCATTTAACAAAAATTTTAATTTTTGAGAACTCTCATGAACGTAGTTAAAAGTTAACCCTCTTTTATTGAAAATTAAAAATCTTGTTTTGTGCGGCATATGGACTTACTTTTTTTTAAGTGGCATTTTGTGCTGCATACGTATACAAAATTCGTGTATTGAGTAACTTCTCTTTATGCTTACCAAATTTATTTTCTTACAGTCGTGAGAAACAACTCGATGAGCTTAAAGTCACAAAGCGTTATTTGTTGTGGGTTGAGCTGGTCTATATACATAAATGCATTTCTTTGCAGCAGCCGATGTATCCAAAATTTCTTTTGGCATTTTTGAAATGGTCGGCAATCATCTGGTACGCCTTTTCGGCACATTCCCTAGAATACTATCCGATTAACATAGGAGTAGTCTGCACATCGCCGCAAGGAAAATTATATTCCTTCAGATATTAATCCGAAAATGCTTACCGTTTTTTTAACTATTTCATCACCCGTTCCTGCACATTTTCTTAAAAATCATTCGATATTTTATAGCGCCATGGTGCTGGACAATATCTTTGTATCAATATCTGGACAATATCTTGTACTCGTACATGTACCGACTATTCCTTGATAGAATTTTCTCCTTCTTTATAACCTCTTCGTCTTCATCCTCGGACAGCATATGAAATTTATTGCTGGTGGTAACACGTTATTTATTTTGGACATCTCGTATTTGTGACAATTGCTCCAAAATTCCGTTCTTTTCTGAAAGTTCATACCAACAAAATTAATATTATTTTTTTAATAATTTTTTTTAATATTCGCGTGCAAAAATACTCGTTGTTATCAACTCCAGGCAGTCTTGCCATTCGCAATACATCCGTTAAATTTTTTAATAAGTATCTCACACAATAATTATACATAATTTTATTGTATTATTCCAAAAACAATAAACATATCGGCCAACTGGTAAATAAACTTACCAGCACATGGCAATGACTTCATTTTCTTTAGTGTTTTTAATCCAAAGTTATTATTATTTTGGGTAAAGTTCGTGGATTAAAAATAAAAACTCATAACAACCAATTTGTTCGAAAAATATTCACATTAAATAAATGGGTTAATTTAACGTTAATTAGTGATGGTAAAATTTGAATATTGATCGTGGTGAAGTTGTATTTGCTTTGAAAATAACCAATAATACCTTCCACAATACAAATAACTCTCGTATCCTTTTTCGAGTTATAATTTGTTATATACAAATTCGAAATCACATTCAACCGAGCCACCCAAACAGAGGCGGATACGTGGAAACAAACATGAACACTGATGATGGGAGTGAGAGGCTCCCAAAAAACAACGTTGTTTCTGTTCTGCCGTTGTAAGTTGAATTTAATTGATGGTAAATTTTCCCTTGTTCCTTTGGAATATTGTCTCATATCCAATTCTTTCTGACTAAAAATGTTACGAACCATTATTACAACGTGATGTTAGTTAAAGGTATGATTTTGTCTGCCCGATAAATATCTTCGCATTATTGCAACTTCCATTTTTTATTGTTATTATTATTAATTATAATAATATTTCATGGATAACAAAAAACTATAAATGAAGGTTTTATAATGCAGTCATTTATAGGTCCAACAAAATACTGCTTTTAACTAACGGCAAGTTGTAATAATGGCCCTTAATAAGTGAAAAAATATGTTTATTCATTTGACTCAAGCCCTCATATTTCTTGTCCCACCCTCGCAAGGTACTGTCGCACATGTTTTCTTTGCTTTTAATTCGAAAATTATATTTTATTTCGCTCTTGCTTGCAGTTAGTTGCAACTACAATGATTTAATCACAGATACAGAAATATAGCCCATCTCTAATCTACACTAATCTGTATATAAATAGGCAAAGACAAATTTTTAGATCCCTTTTTCTCCTTTGTTTGCTAACCGATTTTCTTAATTCTTTTACCAAATGGTAAACATTGTTGAGCTTTAGTGACCCGACTATATATTATTTAAATTGGTTCAGTTTTAATGGAATAAAAAGTTAACAAAGTTGACACCACTACAAATGCTAAAAATACACACGTACACGCATTCGCTTATGTAAGTATTGGCTCAGGTAAAGTGATGAGAGTATTTAAGAGTACCTACATACATATGTATATGAGTAATAAGATTTTTTTTATAAATGTGCGTGTTTGTATACAATTTTATTTCTTTTGTTTTTTCCATGGGAAAGGGAATAAGTAATTAGGTAGTTTCTTTAGTTTAAACCGGCGGTCGAATTTCGACCACTGGGCGTAGTCTAGTAATATAAAATACAGATACATATTTCAGCATTTAGAAAAAAATGTTAATTAAAATGCCTTACCCGTCCCAATGAAGTTGTCCATTTCTATAGCCTTCCTATTATTAAAACATAATAATAAATTAATAAATAAATAATAACTCTTTAGGAACAATATATTTTCCGGATCAGCATCATGTAGCAAAAAGTAAATCAAATAATAATGCATCATATATACCTTATAACAATGTACCGATGGGAGCTACACATTACAAAGGACGTTTATTTATGACAATACCAAGACGAAGAGTTGGCATACCATCTACCTTGAATTATATTGATTTAAATAAGGATGGCAGGCAAGAAAGTCCTAAGCTAATTGCCTATCCCGATTTTGAGACAAATCAGTTAACGGTATTCTTAAAATTGTAACACGTATGAATTATAAGTTTGTAAAATAATGAATATTTCTAGTCCAACGTTGAACGCATAGTTTCAGTCTACCGCACCAGTGTGGATAGATATGGTCGATTGTGGTTTATTGATACTGGCATGTTGGAGTATCCTAGTAAGTTTTAATTTGCATTCTTATTATTATTTAATCACATTCAATATCTTTATTTTTAAAATTTTAGATAACTTTATGCAAATTCAAAGGCCTGCAATTTGGGTGATTGATTTACATGAAAATAAACTGGTACGACGTTTTGAAATACCGTCTTCTGTAGTAGCCGAAGGCCGAGGTTTAGCTAGTATAACACCAGATACAGATAGTGGATGCGATAAATCATTTGCCTATATACCAGACCTCGTTACCAATCGGCTTTATGTGTACAGGTATTATTATGATCTCATATAAAACAAAAACATCTACATATATTTCCAATTCCCATTTATGTACGACTATATATCACAATGATTTTTCAGTACAAAAAAATTATTGAATAACTAAAGCTATTAGAAACAAAAAAATATAATGAACATTTCTAAGTACATAAAATAACCAGCACAGTAAGTAATAAGAACAATCAATAATCAACAAAATTGCATTTTTAGTAACAGGCAATGTGCTTACAAGTTTTTAAGAACACAGTCACTTCTACTTTGACATTTTAAGTCATTGGACTTAACGACTTAAAAATGTCAATACTTAGCAGTCATTGCATGCATAAAAACGCAATAAAAATTAAAATACTGCTCCATGTATTGAACTCGTGCATTGGTCTCATTGACAACGCATTTATAATTCATAATCACAGAATTAGTTGCAAAACTTTTTTTTAATGTCAAAGATATTTTCGGGAGTGCATTTTTTCGAACTAAATTTAAATAAGGACACAGATCGCAAATTTGAAACAAAAATTTAAAACAGATTTATGCGAATCAAATAAATTTTTTGTGATGATAAATTTTAACTTTTCAAACATATTGGGAGCACATTTCGTGTTCTATTTTCTCAAATGATAGACTTAAATTTATTTGAAACCAGACCACCAAGACAAGTGCTGAAATAGTTGAAATACATATCAATATTGTACTGTGTTCTAACTGTATAGTATGGAATTAATTGACGATGGATTTTCCGTTGTTCCTTTTTCAATTCTTTCTGATAAAAAAAGTTCCGAACCTTAGCCTAATATCAACTACTTTGGTATAAAATTTCCAATATTTTTTCAAAACATTCAAAGTTTCTTGAAGTATTTGTACGAAATTGAACTTTTACTTTTTTTGCTGAATAAAAATTATCCAATTTTTCCATATTCTTCAATACCTAATAAAAAAATTTATAATTAACTCTTTTCTTTAAAAAAAAGTTAAAACATTGATTTAACAACCATGCTAAATTAATGTTTTTTTTATTTTTTTTAGCTTCGAGTTAAATAAAATGTGGACTTTTACCCATAATTATTTCAATTTTGATCCAATCGCTGGTGACTTGAACATCGGTGGCCAATTTTTTAGGTGGAATGATGGTATTTTTTCCGTCAGTTTAGGAGCAAAACAAAAAGATGGCACACGCAATATTTTATTTCACGCCATGGCAAGCAATAATGAATTTGCTGTTAACAATAAAGTTCTACAGGATGAAAGAAATGCTGAACGCGGCGATCATGGTAATGATTTCCACTTATTGGGCAGTCGCGGCGACAAAAAACAATCCACAATGCACCAATACGATCCTCGTACTGGTGTCGTATTTTACGCCGAAATTCACCGTAATGGTGTTGGTTGCTGGCATACTCGTAGTAATTTTACAGCTGATAATCACGGGCAAGTGGCACAAAATGAAAAAACTATGATATATCCAAGTGATTTGACGGTAAAAAAAAATTTTATTTTTTTTATATTTACTATATTTCTAATACTTTTAGATTGACGAGGATGGTACCATGTGGGTTGTGACCAATTCTTTGCCTATTTTTATTTATTCTACTTTGGATGCAAATAATTTTAATTTCCGCGTTTGGAAACAAAATACAATAACAGCCATTCTAAATACTATATGCAGTTACTGAATAAATCATTTGAGTGTTTTAGATGTCTTTTATTTGTATAAGTAACTGAAAAAAATATAAAAAAAACTGCATATTTTCTCTACGCTTACGCTCTACTGAAATAATATCATATCACGTTTATAGAATTATTTTTTACACAAACATAAAATACTTAAGTAAATAAAATAGTTTTATAATTTTGAAAATAGGCACTAAAATATTGCATTTGATTATACATAAATACATACTGTATAAAACAAAGAGGTAAATATAATAAGGGAACAAAACCATACAAGATAATTTTAGTTGTTTTTTGTTTTTGCAGATTCATTAATCCTATATTTTCCTCTTGTAACATCACTTATAACCGAAAAATATTTTAAAGCAGAACTTTGAAAGAATGTAAATATTTCATGTCCTATAATTCGCATTTTTTCATCTCTATCACTCAATATTTATTGATTTTTGCTCGAAAGTTGGTGTTAACAATATTGCCTTGGGAACGTAAGCTGTTTTCAATCAAATTTTTAAAAAATTTGGTTTTAATTCAATTTATCTTAAAAAATATTTTTCGCGAGTCTAAAATGTTTTGATGTCGTTAATGGAATATTTTTTATTTTAATCTAATTAAATTAATAAATTTAGCTTAAATATTTCTAGAATTGCATTAGTTTTTAATAATTATATAAATATGTGAAAAAAGCATAAAAGGTAAATTGAGTTGAGTATTTTTTGTAAGTAGTCGATTGAAGAATTATCTATATTTAAAAAAATTTTATAATATGCCTAAGATTATATGTATATTAATATATATATTTATAGGTGTATATATATGTATTGGGTTGAGTTTTATATAAAAATGTCTTTACAATTAATAAAAGTATTCCTATAAAGAACATGTGTATATAATTGTATCTGTTATATACTGACTATCTATATAATTTATGTTATATAAAAATTTATTTGAGACAGTTAATCTTTTATAATTATACATATATAAAATTGGAATGTTGGTAATTGCTGAAAAATTGCATTTAAGGTACGGTCACACTTGCCAAATATTTGCCGAAAAAAAAACGTTACCAACAGACAAGCTAAATTTGCATTTTCTTTAATTCCAATATTTTTATATATGGGTTCGTTCGCATTTATTAAAAATAATATAAAAATAGCATGTTGTGGCATAATTCACTTCATTTTGTGATATAAAAACCAAGTTAAATCACACTAACCCTAAGCAAAAATAGTGGTTACGTTTTTTTGGGCAATTGTTTGCCAAGTGTGACCGTACCTTTAGAAATCAATTCAAATGTGAAAATCCTATCAATGAAAAAATTTATAAAAATGTTAAAGCTTCCAGCTTGCGTATGATTAACAATATACATATGTATATGTATGTATTAATTAATTTAGGGTTATTGCACCAAATAATCCTTATAGCCGCGTAATGATTTGAGCTGTTTCTTAAGTTTCGCTATTAAATCAGACGGCTGCACCAATATAGAAATATCACGTCCGACCGAATTAAGACGGTCGCGTATTTCATTATCTTTATAAAATAAATTTAATGGACGGCCATTTATTTCGGTGAGTGCCCAAAATGTTAAAGTAGTACCATCACATGACTGGGCCTGCGAAAATTTGTATTATGTTTTTAAAATTGAATGTCCATATAATATTTTAGTTGAAAGTTTCAATGTTTTACCTTTGGAGGTAGACCATGCCTGGCTGCCAAACTGTTTGGTACTACATCAACTATTGTAGCTGTATTACCATCACGTATTAAACCTAAGCATTGACCTTCTCTTTCGCGTCGTATGGCGTAACCGCGGCCAAAGGGAATGCGTCGAACCAAGACTTCTACCTGTAATAAATGCATTAGCTTTTTTATTTCCTTTGAAAAAAGATTCAACATCAATGCTTACAAAAAGTGTATTTGTGTTTCGTATTATTTTATTGGCTTCTGTTGCTGAACTTATTGTTATGCCTGCTATTGAAAGGAGTTGATCGCCAATATGCAAAGCATTATATAGGACGGGATGTTCCTTTTGTTTCCATCCAGCCACCCTGTTTTTTAAGGAACCAAAATTTAAAATCTTTAACATGTACTATAAATCACTAGATTCACATACCAAACAGCACCAAAAGCATCTACCCATGCAATTGACCCAACACAATCTTTACGTCTTAATTGTAAACGGACTCCACCAGGATGCATGATTTCACGTCGTATTTGCATAACTTGTTGCTCTCTAAGAGTCATACGCTTGGCAGGCGAAGTGATATTATGAGGTGGTAAATTGCATGGACTAGAACTTACACCAAGAATATTTTCCGTTAAACGAAACGGTTGAGGAGGCTGACGTAAGGGCACGCCAACACCCACATTAGCACGATTACATGAGTCATTATTGTTAGTAGCGCGAGTATGACGCTGTGCCTGAGCATCTGAAGTAGACGAACTACGCCGGCGCTGTTCTAAGGCTTCTGATGTTGCACGGTTAATGGCTAAATGGGCGGATGCTGGTAACTGTGTTGATGTTGAGGCAGAAGCCGTAAATAAAACTGTACTTTCATTGTTATTAACCGTATTTGATAATTTACTGTTATTAGAATTCGAATTTGAAGATTTGGATTTTGCCCCAGAGAGTTTATTAGCAAAATGAAAATCTTTTCGACTTGGTCTACTTGTTATAACAGCTTCTGTTAGCCCTCTCGTTAAAAGAAACGGAGGTCTAGTTGGCGTTGATGTCTGTAGGGGTCTACTGTTTGTGGGAGAAATGAATCTTCTTCTTCCCATTGCCGGACTCTTCGAAGCAATTGATGAAATCGGTTGATCTGCAGTTTGCTGCCGTATTTGTGTTGGCGATTTGTGGCGCTGCTCACTGACGTGGAGCTTTGCAGTGATATTATGAGGTTTAACATTTTTATCAGAACTATTTGTGGCAGTCGCTAATTTTGCCGACTGACCGTGTTGACACATATTCCATTTTGGTGATTGTGGTATATTATTCTGAACTGCCGTTGTAGTTGTGTTTATGGAAGAACTGGTAGAAAGAAAAACTTTTTCATAATGAAGTCCATTATGTTGATTTAAACTGATGCTACTGGCAGTTGCAATATCATTTTCTATTCTTCCACCAATGGAATTTTTTCTTAGTGCTCCTGTCATTTCTGCTTCCACTTCAGCACCAGTCATTGTATTATTCACTGCAATACTTGTAATTCCGGACGTGTTAGCTGATAATATTATTTTTTTAGGTATTTTGGGAGTGGACGTATGTGAAGTTGCAGCCGATGGAGATGGGGGTGTAAAACATGTGCCATATGCATATTCAGAACCTGCCACATGTACTGTTGTTATTTTGTTTTGTTCATCTGTAGTTGTCGATGAAGCCGCACCACTGTTAGCTGATGCCATTTGTAATTTTTTAGCTGGAGTTGTATACTGATTGCCTACCGTTGCTGTTGTGGAATTGCCTATAACTTGTATAGAGCTGCTATTATTATGATTGTGATTGCTACTACTGCTACTGTTATTACTACTGGACGGAATTATTTGTACATTACTTTTGTACTCATGTTGTTTCGTATTTTTTGTGACTGACACATGAGCGTCGGGAAATTTAAATACTTCTGCTATTGATGTTGTCGTCTTATGCGGCAATTTCGGTGGTTCATAATCACATTCACCAGAATTATTTGAGGTTTTTTCGATAGCATGTTCGGTTGATACTTGTATAATTGTGATATTTGATTCAGATGTGTTAGTAGATGGAGAATGTGTTACATTTTCCGAACTAATTTCCAACTCCGTAATGTTATTTCCCTTACTACTAGTATTAGCCACCATTAGAGATGACAATTTCTTATTAGGCTCAACTTTTTGATTTATGTTTTCTCTTTTTGATTTATCCACAGCCCCAGCCGATAATGAACGTGATGTTTGGGGCCTAAAAACATATCAAAATAATTTTCAAGTAAGAAACTACATAAAGGATTTTAATGTTCTTGTGTGTGATATATGTACATATGTATGCGTATATAAATATATGCATATACATACATACATTACATACATATATAGCTATATACGATTGATGTTCCGCATTCGGTAAAATTTTAGCCGACCACCGAACTTTGTATACAGTTTTTATATCTTCAAACAAATGTACAAGGTTGTCAAAATAAAAAGATTTTATGTGTTTTTTTTTATTAAATAAATAAATCACAAAAATTCAAATTGTTTCTTTTTGTTCATGATCTAATAATACAGGTCTGTATAGTACTACAACAATAAAACAATAAAAAAACAACAGGAATTTTGTTTTTGTTTAAAATCACAGGGAAGTCAAAAACAGTTGTAGAAAATTGTGTTTTATGTTTGTGATGGAAAATTTAATTTTTCTTCGGTACAAAAAAATATTTTAAATAAAACTTTTTTTACCACCACAGTACTAAATTTAAATTATTGTAATTTTTTTCTTTATTAACTAAAAACATATAATGAATTGTATTTGTTCTCGCGTTTATGTAATGTTATCGAAACAAATACAATGGTTTTACCTGATAACAAAACATTATTCTTAACGCCTTTTCTCGCCAAGGTAAAGGATTGAGATTAAAGTTTGAAATCAAATTGACGTTCAGTTAAGAGTAAATGTTTGGAGACGAGTCGGACATTCGAGAGTAAAATGCCGACCTTAATGTTAAACTACATTGATCTTCTTCAAGACTGTGAATATTTAATAAAGTTTTTTTTTCCTAAATTGTAGTGTTTTTTCAAACTAAAACTACATTTCAGTGTAAAACTTTGTTGTTTGTGCGCTAATAAGTCTACAATATTTCAAAAGGTTTTCATGCGTGAAGCGACTACTTTTGGTCCTCGTTTTTGTGATACTGACCGACAGTAAATATTTCGGCCAGAAAAAACCTATAAGTGTTAAAGTAACATATCAATCAAAAAGAGGCTTGTACTTGAATCGTTTATTATTATATTAGGTCGTCCTTAGAGTATCGTAATTAATTAATCCAAAGATTTATTACTTAAAAGTATGAAAAATTAAACTATTATGGAATAATTTAATTTCAATTATATATAAAGAAATCATTTCTCAAACTGAGAAAAACCCAAACTTTTAAGCAAAATCCTATTTTTAAGAAGTTACGTTCAAATGATATTCAAATAATATAACACCCAAAGAAATATAGTAGGGAGTATTCACATTTTCATATCTGTTATGGGGAGTTATTTACTTTTTGTGAGGCTTTTTATTGGATCATGATTTTGTTTTGAGTTCGGGTTCGGTTTTATCGATATTTGCTTTAAATAATAATATAAACAGTTTTTATTTCTACTGAAAATGTTCAAATTTATGCGGTTTTCTTTTCTAAAAAAAATGTAACATTTATTTTACTTTTTATCAAAAAAATTGCTAATCAAAGTTTTCTTAAGACAAAACTTTTGCCGCGTAAATGATGATACTGTAATTTCTAATAAACTCAAAATTTCAAAAAATCATTATATTGCAAATTATCAATAAAAATGGCAAAAATGTTACACTTTATTTAGAAAAGAAGGAAACGATATTATTTTTGCTATTAAAAATATTCTTAATTAATACAAGTAGAGAATGCAAACAAAAAAACCTTATACATACATAGCTAAATTGGCATTCTTTGAGCTCCAAGATCTTGAGATCGAATAAAATTAGTTTTACTATATACATGTAGACTCTTATACGTATATGCATATATACATGCTTTTATGTCAAGATAAAAACCCATCGTGTAAAATGGTAATTGAAATTTTTAATAAATTTTATTTTATAATATATGCATACAAAAAAATATTTAAAAAATGGAATTCAATAAAAGAAACCAAACTAAAGATGACGAACTAAATATTACCAATTCGAATGATTATGAACTGAAACCAGATACACTGGATCAATTGTATAAAGAACAACTAACAGAATTAAGAGATTTAATAATTAAAAAGGCGCATCCCGATGACATCGAGGTATGTCGGAAATGGTTAAAAATATTTAATCGAATTTCTAAAGCAGAAAAAATGGCTAGAAATTGCTTATGCACTCTTATGAAGGACCAGATCGAAGAAAATGGGTACCTGCAAGATCCCTTTACTAATTTACAAAATTACAATCGAAATTTGGAATGTATATTGCACGACTTAGATGAACACGTTAGTGCAAATTTAAGCAACCAAAGTTTTCCCTCC
This sequence comes from Gymnocheta viridis, assembly GCA_956483585.1. Lineage (NCBI taxonomy): Eukaryota > Metazoa > Arthropoda > Insecta > Diptera > Tachinidae > Gymnocheta > Gymnocheta viridis. The sequence continues at coordinate 123,433,645 of OY101440.1, forward strand.
AGAACCGAAAATACATTTAAATCACATGGTCTTAGCAGTATTACTTTTGAGCAACAGCAAAATGTAAATACGATTATTCAAGAAAACCAAAATATTCAATTGAAAATTGAAACTACTGAGCTAATACGCGAACTGCAAACTTTACACATGCAATTGACAGAGAAACAAATTGAAAATGTAAAACTTAAAGAAATTGCAGAAAAGCTGCGCATGGAAAGAGAAACGTTTGAAGATATGTTAGACAGCTTGAAAAAGTCAATTTTAGAAAATACAAGAGAAATACTATTAGATATGGAACAGCGTGGCATGATGAAAAAACAATTTAAATTTTTTCAACACATCTTTGCAGAATTCTCAAATGATAAAGAATTTACGGCTATAATAACCAAGTATGATTTAGACTTGCAATATGTTCTTTATAGACAATTTAAATGTGACTTCAATAAACAAAAATCCATAATTGCACGTCACATTTGTCGTAAATTTGTTAAAAGCAAAACAAAATTGCGCGAGAAATTCGAACACCGTCTGACAATGCAGAACGAGTCGCACAAATTGGAATTAAAACTGGCTAAACTTAATTCTTTCTCAATACTCCGACAAATCTTTATTAACTATCATAATGAATTTGGCAAATTTGAAGGATGGGAAATCTTAAAAGCACTAGAGGATAAATATCAAAATATTGTAAATAGTGATCAAAAATAGTTTTTTATTTTGTGAATTATACCTTGTACGTATGTCCAAATGTTAACTCTTATTGCAAATATGTATTTATTTATATTACATATGTAAATATTCTGAAACAGCCCTGGACTTTAAATTATATTGATAAATTTCATATATTTTTTTGAGGATTTGGAATTTTATGGCCAACTAATACTATGGTTATATTGCCAGATAATATCTTTCGTGTGTAATGCGTTGCACTATCTGACATTTTATTTCAACCGATTTTAAATACAAAACCTCTACGAATAATTTATCTCTTATTACCCCGTTGGATTCCATGTGCGGCAACCCTCACTTTGGAAAAAGTGAATATTTTTTACCATGTAGTTCTTTTTAGATATTTAGATGTACAGCTCAATTATGAATAAAAAAGTTCCCGGGAGATTTCTCCCTTTTCCAAAAAAGGGGCTGTTCACATATAATATGCGAACAATTAATATGTGAACATATGTATATGTGAAAAGCTCATTTTTGGGAAAAGAGAGAAATCTCCCGGGGAATTTTTATTCATAATTGGGCTGATATAGTGCAAATATTCAGCAGCACTGTGACAATCCTATTCTCGTGAGAACATTTTTTTAAATAGCTAACGAATACAACCTACATTACACAACCACACTTTTGTTTATCACTACAAATAGTAGTAGTAGTAGAATATTTTATTAATATTTTAGAAATGATGCTGATCATAAAAAAAATTCTACATCTTACCTTGGTATATGACGCTCGCATTGTAATATATTTTCCAAATTTCTTATTTGATCTGAAATTAATAAATGCAAGTAAAAAACGATTAAAATTGAGTATGTACATGTTAAAGCTACTATTTACCTGCTGAAGCCCGATGAGCTGCTAAAATATCTAAGCGTACACTATTATCATCAAAAGCTACATTTTTATCACTGGCAATTGTACTGGGTTTACGTAATAATGGACCTACACATTCTTCTTCTTCCGAGCTATCACTAAAATTTAAATCTTTTTCTATAGCTAAAGAAAGAGACGATGATCCAGTTACAATGTCGTCTGGTTCTATAGACGATGAAGATGAATTAGCTTCATTTAATTGTTCGCTATAAGCACTAATAGGATCTGATAGCATATTCAAAAGATTTTGAGTAAGAGTATTTGACATGGAAGTTAGATGCGCGACAGCTGCGGTTATATGTGTTGGCGATGGGACTGTTAGCGCTTGTGTGGTTGTGTTTGCTGTTGTTGAAGAAGTTGCTGTAGATGATGTTGTCGTTGTAGTTTCTATGGCGTTGGAATCACTTGTTATAACTAAAGAAGATGTTGTTGCATTGTTGGCAGAATTTCTTACTTCGTTATTTTCTACTACGGTCAAATTTTGTTGAATATGTTGCTGAATACTAGACGGTATAACTCTTTCAACACCCGGAACTATAGCAGCTGGCACGGGTGGTGGTGCTGGAAGTGGTGAAGTCGGATCTCTTGTGGGTAATAATGGAGCCCTTACTTCTGGTAGTTTTGTGTATAAATTTTCACGCGGTGAAAGTATTTTCATTTCTCTTAGTTTGGAGCGTAGTGTTTCCACCCATTCTTGCATAATATCCCTGTATATTTTTACAATCATAGATAAATTAATTAAAAAAGCTATAGGGAAGAATGTGGTAAATTGGTGGCATCCAGCAGAACAAATTGCAACAAATTTAAACAAAAATTTAATTAATCAGAATCACTTCTTAGATCCATTTACAAGATGCTATTTATATTTAATAAAGAGATTAAGAAATTTTAAAATAAATTTTAGCACTTCCTGAGATATTCCCAAATTATTTCATATTTTATCTGTAGTTGAAACATATATACATACATATTTATTGTAATGCATTCTTAAACTCATCTTAAATTTTAATAAGTTATAATTTTGTAACTGATGAAAAACATATATTTCATTACGTAATCAGCAAAAAACACACATAAAAAACGAGTTAAAGCATAAGTTCTAAAGATGACAGCTTTTAACGGGTTTAAAATTGCACGCATTTATTCACAAACCAAAGTTTTTCATAAATATTTTTTGGAGAAACGTCATTTCTAAAATTACGAGATTCCCTAGCAAGTATTTTCTACTCTTAAAATACTTAAAATTGTTTATTGGATTTTTATAGAGAGTTATAACTGCACCAAAAAAATAGTATTGTCTAGCACAATACTGAAAAACTTTAGTTTTATGAGATTAAATCTATTTAAAAATTGAATTGCTAAAAACGTGCAATAATCGTTCTTTCAACATGCAGTCTGCACGAACAATTGATTTACAAAGCTTTGTTGACCGCTGTTGTTCACGTTTTGTTTTAATTCAAAGAACATTGTCAGAACTTTTGTTCGCACGTTTCACCACAATAAAACTAAATTTTCACAACCTAAAATTTATATGGGGAGGAAGAACAAAGTGAATAAATTTAGTTCGATAGCTCGAGTATGCTGCACGTAAAGGACGAATGATGACATTAAAAAAATTTTCTCATTTTATTTATTTCATTTCAAATACAGTTATTATTGTCTGAACGAAGTCACTTTTTTATGCCGAATCCAAAGCGGATGTTCGATAAAAATTTAAAAATTCTGCCAAATAGAAGCAAAATTTTAAAAATAAATTCTTAATTAATAAGACTGATAGTAACCTACAGCTTTTATTCCGTTAGAAATGGTGTCATATATAGAGATCCTTTTATGTACGAGTTGCAAAGTGTTAAAACTCTTTATCACATTATTTAAGAGAATTTCACATTGCTTGCAATTTTTTAAAGATAAAGCTTCTTAAATTTATTTCTTTGTAGTAGAACTGATCTAATTTAAGAACGTACAGGTTCCTATATGTGCAAATATTTTCTAATTTTTATATTTTTATATACATGAGTTAACTATTAATAATTTTTTTATTATGAAATCTCAATAAAATTTATTAATCTTATTATAACTACTTTCTATTTAATTTGCTACAAACAATTGCTAGTAGTATTTTTTGGTTCCTACATATGTAAATTAATAATATACTTGTATTTGTATATGGCCCTAAGGGCTCGGTAATAAATAAATATAAAAATACACTCTAAAACTTATATGTTGCTTCGGAAAAAAGTACAGGATGTTAACATTTTTCTTCCATGAAGTCAATGAGAATGAAAAATCAATTAAGTAGGCTTATTAACTAAAAATTCGCCCATATTCCAGTTGACGACATCGACGTCACGTCAACACAATACCAAAAAATTGGGGTTTGTCTACCCGTTGTCGAAAACAACTGACTACTATTGACAGGCTCATGTTATTCTCTAGACCTTATAGAATAGAAGTACACTTTCATTAGCATAAAATTGTTCTCGAGATCGAGTAGATAAGCTCCAATTTTTTGATATCGTGTTGTCTGACGTCGATGTCGCCAACTGGAATAAGGGTGATTGTTACTAATTCGTATTGTGCCTGGAGCAAGCACTTAATTTACAAAAAATGTTATTCTATATATCCACACAAATCGATGAGATTGTTACTGTCTAACATTAATAGCATTATATTAAAACATTACAGATTTAAGTTTTCTTTGTAATAGTATTTTTAATTATTTACTTTGTAATGTTTGTTGTTGAAGTCTCAAATAAACTTAACTTAACTTGTACAAGATGTTAATAGTAAGTGTTCACGTACCAGAAAAATTAACTAAAAATTGTTACTAATTTGCACAAATTGTTAATAGTAAGTATACACGTACTCGAAAAATTTGGACCAAGATTGTGAACAAAGGACATGTAAATTTGAGATAAACGAGTATCTGCAAGTTCTTAAAATAGGTAAAACTTTTATCTGTTTGGCCTTCAGAAAAGTATTATTAAAAAAACTGATTATTGGTCGAAATCGAAGCCAATTAATCCGTCGGATACTACCAATATACATGTACTATATTTCAGATAGGAACTTGTTTAACTTAAGAAATATTTGTCTGCGATAGTAGGAATTATATATATATCAACACTTAGTGGTTACACTTTAGTGGAATTTCTAAATATCTTAAAATACTGGCTAGTACAATATTATACCAGAATTCGTTATATGTATAGGAAAAGGAACAGTAATTTTAATAAGAAGTTATTGCTCGTTTGGTCACAGTTGCCTTTTTTCTTTAGCCAACCTTCCCCTGAGTGTTGAACTTACCATGACATAGCATGAAAACGCACTACTTCATTGCAGAGCGTGACAACAAACTCGAATTCATGTGAGTTTGGAATTAAGGCGTGAGAAATATGCAATGTATCCTGCATGGATACAACCCATTCAGGGTTATGAGAAGGAGCCTGTCGAGGTTCAGCATAGCCCTCTAATAACGCCTCAGTATCATCATGTACACAAAATACTACCCAACTGCGATCGGATTTCTAAATTTTAAACAAAATATAAATGAATGAAAGTACATGTAAATACGTACTTCAAGAACTTACTTTTGGTCCCACACAGATTTTTTTACCTTCAGCTGTTAAACGTTTAAGCCAAGTATTTTTATGTATTTCACGAAACTGCGCATTCATGGGGGGAATTGCGGCGCCCGCCACAGCTGGAGCTTGCTGCTGCAATGCATGTTGAGGACGGTTACCATGTTGTGAAGCTATTAAATTCGTTGCAGCAGAAGTGGCTGCAGGAGTTGTGTTAGCAGCCACAATGGAAGAGCTCATCGTTTTCTTTCCTTATCTCTTATTTTTTAATGTACTTTTTTATATTAGCTTATTAGAAAATTACATTAATTTTCTCTATATTACTAAAAGTTGTTATTAAAGTGGTATTATTTACTAAAAAAGTATATTCAATTTGTTAATGCCATCGTCGACGTCGAATACCTTCTTTGCTCTTGTTTATAAAAGAGCCTTCTTCATCATATTCTGCTGCCAAATTATTGTGTAAATATTTTTATTTTACCTTGCTTTGCTGTCTTTCCTTTTTGTGCCGCAGTTTTACTATTTTTGACAAATGGGTCCTTGAGCCATACATTCTTTTACAGCGAATTACGTTTCCCTTTCTTTTGTTTTCTACAACTTGTAATTATGTATATTCGCAAAGCAAAACTATATAAGTATTTATCTTTAAAATTTGTTATGATTTTATATTATTATTTACATTAAATAACAGAATTTTAACAATCTTTCAATAAAAGTGCAGCAATTGGTAAAAAATTCTCTTGCAACTTCTTCACGGCCACTGTTGACAATCTTGCGATGTTCTTCTGTCTAGTGATTTATTAATTGATTTCTATAAAATCGCTAGATTATAGTGGGTATTCATACCAAGACAGATCACGAAGGAAGTAGCTGACTAGCCTGATTATATGTCATATGCGTAAAATTTTGTTGATGTTGATGAATTACTTATATTATGGCTTATTATACACTATCAAAAACTATATACATATTCCGTTTTATGTGGAGTTTGACATTTTCTGAAGATTCATCTGTGCTGACAGTGTCAGTCAGCTAGCTAATTGTTTTGACAACTAATTTGAGAAACCTGGTGTAATCTGCTTTGATTCATACCAAAGCGGATTCAATAAGGACCTTGTATTTACACAACACCAATTTTACATATCGCATTGCCACACTGTTTCCATTCAAACTCTTTGTTTTCCATATGGGGCTTAACAGACATATTTACTTTCTTAAATAAACCATAGGGTTTCCCATATTGCGATTCCCTTAATTCTTAGATTCCAACGAATACTTGACAAAATATGTATTCTTTTTGCTACATGTATTAAGAAATAAAAGTACTATAGAAAAAAGTTCATGTGTTCCATGAACTAAAAAAAAGGTGAGACTGTGTTTGGATAAAGTTGTGCTACAGTATTAGACCATACGAATGCTTAAAATTTCTTTGTCTTTTACTATTCATTTTGACCCCATCAAGGGGCTGTTCACATATTATGTAGCACCATTTGTTTTTTAATTTCCTTCAAATTGGCGTGGCAGCCCTGCATTAGAAAATGTTGGCAGAATAATCAGTGCTGCCGGCTTTATCCGTTTGAGTCTCTCGTTATTTTTCTAATTTTTTTATAAAGATGTTTGAAATTTTTAAACAATGAAATAGAGCGCAACTGTAACAAAGAAGTGGTGCTAGGTTTTCACTGACTTGAAATCTAATAGATTTAAGTAAATTATTTCGAAGTGATTCCATCTCCTTGTTAGTAATACGGTGTTCGAATTTTCGTAGTCAAATTGGTGAATTTTATAAGGTTGACGCATCTGTTGAAATTGTTTTTTTCATACATAGTTTGACATTTAAAAATAATTAAATATTAAGAGGCCCCAGGGATATAGTTTACAACGCAGGGGCTGCACAGGTAGAGTTCGTAAAATTATATTTTCGACATGATTCAAAATAAATTATTTGTGCGTTTGAAAAATGTACTAAATCATGTATAAAACACCAATATTTGGTCAAATCAACGCGATTTAAAGAAATCATGCCGGTGGAAACATACTATAAGACCGTATATGGAAGAAACAGAGCCCGTAATATAAATGACAGACGTTATATTTTTTATTCTCATCAGAATTCCATTCCGATAGAAGGAAAATTTCACAAAATCCACATACGGAATCCACTTTTAACTTTCAAAATGAAATTGATATAGACTTTTTCTAAAATGTAAAAATGTGAATACTTTAAGATTTGCATGTTGATAAAAACTTAAACTAGTAGCAGTAGCAGAATAAAAAAATCAGAATTGTAAGTACAGCATTAACTAAAACCATGTTTATACAATAAACGTTGGGTACCTTTGTATTCTTTTTACATTAACGTTGTTCCTAGCGTTCCACTTTAAAACTTTGACTGAGAACGTTGGTTTGGGTTGGGTTAGGGTAGCCAGAGGAAATAAAAGAAGTAAAATTCAAAGAAAAGAAGTAAACAGTAATATTTAAGGAAGTATATTCATAGCAAATATTCAATAAAAATAAATAATTTACATTTTAATACCGTTTTTAAATAGATTATTTATATCGAAGCAATAATATTATAGCAAAGCAAAAAAAATGCTTAGTAAAAATAAAGTAAAACTGTACTCTAGCGTACTTTTTTCTACTAATGCAGAAAACAGTACATAGGATAAAGACTTACTCATACTGCTGAAAACAGTGTAGTACGGCTGGCTATCCTACTTTAAATTCGTTCTTAAGTTATTTAAAACCGATTTCGTAATTAATGTGTCTCCTTTATAATTTAATCTAATTTGGATACTTTCTTTTAAATAATTTTAATCTTTTAATGAATGAATGTTTTGGCTAACGAAAAACAAAATTTTTCAAATTAAACCCTACTTTCATTAAACAGCCAACATATAATAAAAGGCCTAGTAATCATGTGTACTTCACCGAGGCTGGCAAACTTTATATTAAAAAAATTTCAAAATTTTTATGTATGGATTTTTTTACATTCTCAAGATGTTAAAGTTTTTGTATATGCCTGTATTATTCTTCAATGATACATTATAAGATTTTTTATAACAAAGTGTGTGTGTGATTAATTTATTTATTAAAATATTTAACACTGTGAATTGTTTTTAAGGCATTGCATTAAAGATACATACATAGATAAATAGAACATTAATTTTAATAAAAAATTATTTACATACATATATATTTACAGTGCGATATATTATATTTGTCAATGATTCTTGTTTAAACAAATTTTCCGCACGCCATGCTTCAATATATGTAACGGTTTAATGCTAAATACATACAATGTAGAAAGAATTTGAATGTAATTTTTTATATTTTTTAACTGATCCTTATTATTTACATCAAAACAAATTTTATCTTAAAATAATTAAATTTAAGTTTTTCCGTTTAATAATGCGGTGTTATGAAACATAATACATAGTGGTCGGTTATGGAAATTCTTCAGTAGATGCAACGAACATGATTTCCTTTCGGCTGCTGAAAATAGAGCTCGTACTGTACTACTAATATATGTTAATGTCTGACCGAACACGTTTTTTTTAAACCGAAGCGTCAACTATTGGCCTTAACAGCTTGATAGAGGAATTCTACATTAATTAGTTTAACAATTGGCCAATTTGAACCATCATATAACATATGTTAATTTAAGTAATATCTTATTGACACTATCTTACTACTTTTAGAATTCTATGCGAAGTTTTTATAAAATATTCGTGCTGAGTCAACATTTTGCCGAACTTTCGATCGGACACTATAAAATGTTTAAATTACTAAACATGTCAACGCTGCAGTATTACATATTATCTTAGGCACCATATTTCTAAAAGGAAACGCCAAGTGAGAATTTATACAAAAAATTATTTTCAAACATTTGTATGATTTTTTGGAGCAATAGCAATAGCGATTAATTTCACTTAAGGCCGGGGCACATAGAATCCGTCGTACGTTATACGTTACTTTTTTCAACTGACAACTAAGTTGAAATACAGGTTTTCTCATGAGCTTTGTGACATTCGGCACGTCACCGTCAACGCAAAGTACTAAACTTGGGCAACTTTTAACGTACGTTGAGTACTTTAAAAAATATTATTTTTTGCTTTGTTTTTATTAAGCTTTTTGTGTTGTGTGTTGACAAAAATAAAAATTAAAAAAAAAACGGAATATCCTCTAATTCTATTGAAAATGTAAACTTTAATCAAATGAAGCTAATTTAATGTCCGTCAACAAAGTACTCACTGTGTCAACCTCCTCCGATGATACTTTAATGTCAGTTGAAAAAAGCAACGTATAACGTACGACGGATTCTATGTGCCTCGGCCTTTAAACTTCGTGTGAATATAAGGCCGATTCGGGCCTGTAAAATTTAGGAACTCTACTGTGCCGATCGAATCCTAAAATCTAATCAAGAGTTATAGTTTTTTAAATACTGCAAAAGTTTTTGTCACATTTTTGGATTTAGAAAATTGTATTGAATGGCACAAATTTTAATGTATTCGGTTCGCTGGTTCGAGAGATATCGTTCTTCTAAATTCAAAAATTTTTGGCCTTCAAGGCCGACCGTTTCGTATTCTTTTAATAGAACTTATATGAAATTTTCTTTTTATATAAATTCTCACCGCAAATACATTTTAGAAAATTGTGCTATTAATGTCTATAAACTTTTAGTTATTTTTATATACGAACTTACATACATTTGTTTAATTCTTATTTTTAATTTAATATAAATTTAAGTGTCATATTTTTGATAGGCCCTCCCAACGATCAGGAACTGTGTAAAAATAACGATCCATTGCATCAGCAAATCGTAGTCTATACCGTTCTGGAGGTATAATTGTGGGGAGTTTACCCATACCACCCAAAATACCAGTTTGTTTAACAAACGATTCAACCTTTTTATCGAATGTAAACGTACGTATATAATCTGAAATGCACATTATTATAAAAACACAAAAATTATTAATAAAAGCAATCATTTCGACCCACAACTGCTATGTACATATGTTTTCATCCAAAGCATACATGTAAAAATCGTGAAAACTCTACTGTAAAACTTTTCCATAAAAACCGCGTTGCTTGAGAATTAAAAATACAAAATTGTAAAATATAAGGTATGCTTTGTAATTTATAACACATTTAGGGTTATATGCCTTTGTTTTAAACTAATTTCAAATATTATGCAGCATATACATACATATATGAAATTTTCTTAGTTTCATTAGATTGTAAAGAAAATAAAATAGATTCATATCGAATATAATAATTTGTTTGTTGGGATTTTTGAATAAGTTTCAAAGCATACTATGCTTATACTATTATAATTTTTATAATTCTCAATAAAATCGCAAATAACTATGGAGCCACATATAAAAGGAAATATTAAAGATAATATTTATATATTTGAAATCAGGGCTTTGTTGGCTAATTTTTAACTTTTAAATATTTCGGAAACTAAGGCCTTTATTTTGTAAATTTTAAGTCTCTTTTGTTTTTGTATTCTTTCCATATAAAATGATCAACGCTAAACGTTGCGTCTTACGAAATAAGGTTCTAAATTTGTATGCAGATAATATTTTTTACCTCCATCCTAACCGAAAGTAAGCGGATACCGAAAAAAATGACAGTTTTGCATTTATGGGTGGTCTAGTGTACGTGGATGATAGTTTCCCCAAAAGCGTTCGGTACAAACACCTTAAACTTACCTATAATACCTAATACTAATACATCATTCTTTTTGTCCAATCCTACTAGTAGAGAATAGTCCATAACTTGATTTTTTTCCAAAAAACAAGCATCTCGATTAATTGCATCTTTCAAAACCACTTTGCTATGTGTTAAAATGTACAAAGGTTTCAACCAGGACACTAAAATGAGTAGGAATATTTTAATGAAAACAAATTTGAAATAGAATTAAATTAATTTACTTTGTACAAAGTTCTCGTCCAATAATACAATATCTCCTTGTTGTTGGTTCATGGGGTCCACTAAACGATTACGTTCGGAACCTTTCAAGTCGAATTTATCTTTAATATCACATTCATAAAATAGATTTTCCATAACTAGCAAAGATTTTTCTACATAGGAACTGTAAAATTAAATAAAATATAATAGTACCTTATTACCATCTTAATACTCACACAATCACAATTTTATTTTTGGTTAATGCTTTTCAAAACTTAACAATTTTCGTATGATATCTACACAATTTTAATTTTTTATATATTGCAACTTACTCTTTCTTTTTTATGGTTACTTTGAAAACACCAAAAATTTTGGCTAATAAAGTAGGTTGATTTTGTTGCTGACATTTGCTAATGTACTCAAAATAGTTCGGAGCAAAATTTTCAAAACTATTTATATCACTTTTCGTCATTTCTTTCAATACGAAACGATCATCTAGAACCAAATTATAAGATGTTATATAAACTAGAATGCATTCAAATTTATGGAAATGTACCCGAAGTTTTACAAAAACGAGATCCAGATTTTCCTCCTTTTGCTTCCCACTGCACACTACTGCAAAGTGACCGGGCGAAATAGTAACGACATTCTTCGGTTAGATCTACCTGAGTACGAAAATTATCGTCTTTATTGTTGTTGCTGCAGTTTTCCTTTTTAAAATCATTTTGCCCAGCATCGCTTGCTTTACGCACCAATTCTATTTCGGGACCATTCTGACTTTGAAAAACTTTGAGTTCCTCCCTTTTCTTACTTTGCTCAATTTCTCGGTATAGCGATTTATCTAATTTAGGCGGTTTTATTGTTCTAGCTCTCATTAGGTCAAATTCTTTAGAAAAATATATTTTGCATGTAAATTGTGTATTGTTATCGTTAAAAGTTATTTCGATGTGGGAATTGTTATTCTTTGATTTCGAGCGGTCTTCTTCATTGTTCGCTGTAGCAGAAAGGGGTAGCGTAATATTATCTTTACCATTATCATCGTCTTCATAACTAGTTTCAATTAAAATCAAAATATATATTTTTATACCATCATTAACATTTTATATTGAGTATTTATGTTAGTTACCTTTCTTCAGATTTTCTTTTAACGTGGGGACTTGGATTAATATTAGCACCCGAGTTGCTAGATATTGATGCTGTTTCAGCTGCATTCAGTTGTTGATTTGCTAGTACACTCAATATTCCTTTGTATTTTTGCGAAGTTAAAGAATAAGCAATTATAGAACTAAAATCATGATCGTGCACTACTACAGGTATTGCTCCTAAGGGTAGGGTGTAATGCTCCAAATTACTAAAAGGGGACTGTAATAGATTGACCGGATTCGTTGATGGTAGTAATTGGGTGATCATTCTTTTAATAGTTTTCTTATCTGATGACGGCACTGCAGGCAATACTAAATGCGCGTCTGGAGTATTTTTATCCGCTGCAATTGTTGATGTTTCATTAGCGGTGGATGTAGTCTCTAGTGAATCTTCATTTCCAAACAAACGCAGGTTATCGGTAGTGGTCGGTGAAATATCGGAATGCTCTGAACGCAAGTCTTCTGTACAGATAGTTCCAGCATCTATGGGATGGTGACCTGAATCATGGCCCTGTTTGGCAGCTAATTTTTGGGCTATAGCTACATCATGTAGTCGTGGACTCCATTGTTCTATACTTTTAGCTAGAACCGTCTTTGACGTTAACAACGCATCGTTTATGTCGTAAGAACTGACTTTGTTTTCTGTTAATAATGTTTGAATTATTTCCACATGTTGTTTAAAATTGAACTGATCTTTACTTAAAAACGTTTTTAAGCCCGAAACTAATGACGAATTTTCATCTTCAGTGGCTAAATCAGCAATACGTTCGTGAATCCGTGTATAAACTTCATGCCCTTTCATTGAGAAATTTTTTACTTCTTCCAAAACTTCAAAACGATTGAAGGTCTTAGGTGGATGCAAATTGAGTGTGAGTAGTGGTAAAGCGATTTCCCAAGTTTCCAATGGTGTATACTGAAATTTAGCGGCCACCCCACGGTAACTGAATTGATGGACATAGTCACGATGCAAGGAATGCGGACAGTTGGCTTTAGCACCAATGTCATTGTCATCCGATACCGATCTTTTCTTATAAGCATGTCCATGAAATCGCAGTTCCAAGTACTTAGCCAATGACAGGCATTTTGTAGTTTCTGAAAGTGGCACGCTGGGTGTAACCTCATTACATATACTGCACCAGGCTGTAAAATATATATTATTTGAATCCGATTTGGTATTGTCTTCGCTTAGGAAAACTTTCACACAGCCCATTGAGTGTACGTAACGTCTGGTATGACCCAACATCGGCAGATTGCATCGTGTACATATCGATGATAACCGACAGCAATAGCGTTGTAAAAATTGACCCAGCATGATATCCTGTTGGCCATAGAATTTCATATCCAAAAGGGTAGGAGGAGCGCAAAAAGACGACACACCTTTTGGGTTGAAAAAGAAACTACAAAACAGCACTGGTAATCGTTGGTGATTTTCAATATTAAGTGCATCCTTGTAGACATTTTCTTCTTGCATTTTTTGTGACATTTGATTTTTACTTTCTTTTTGTCCTTTAAGGAATTTAAAAACTTAAAAATCCAAATCAATTAAAATATTAAATACATATAAGTACTACATATTTTCAAATTTTAAAACTGAACTCAAATATACGTAAAATAATTCTTGAAAAAAAAACTCCTCTTAAAAAAGCACAGTCAGACGGACATACCAAACAAACTTAAGCAGCGGGAAGAGTGAACCCATTCAAATAAAAAAAAATAAATAAAAACGAAGCAGTCAATGGTTAGGTTACACCGTCGACAGAAGAACTTGAAGAAAAAATTCTTATATATTTTGTCAGTCGTTAAGCAGCTCTGGGCTGAAGAACAGCTCTCTCGTCATCGTAATTATTTCTTAAGTGCGGTCAGGTGTGTTGTTTAGCCTTCTTTTCTGGAATTCTTTTGTGGAATTTCGTTTACAACTACGTTGCTACTTCCTATGTGAAGGCATAATTACAAATTTACAAATTTAAAGGCAAATTTACTCTGTAGAATATGTACCAATAAATAAATAAATACATTTTGTTACAGAAATTAAATAAATAATTTTAAATGCGTTACGAAGTGGTTAATTCTATCTTGTTTCTGTCCAGGATAGGAGTTTGTCTGTGATAAAGAAACAGGGTAGTAGTGTATTCACATACTCATCCAATTGACATGCTGGTGCCGACAAACTAATTTTTTTTACTTTGTAGAAGTTTTCACTTCAAGCATCCAATAGTTTAATATATATCGGAGTTCTGAGGGAACAATCATAAAAAATACAAAGGAGTATTTTCACTCAAAGTAATAAAAAAATACTAAAGTTATCTAACATCAAGTTCATACTAGACATTTTTAGAGTTGAAAAGTGAAAAAATATTATGAAAACTAAATCGTTATCTATTACTTTTAATTGTATCTTACTTACGTCTGGGTTTCTTGGGATACCTTCCACCGTATGCTCTAAACTCTGCCAACAACGTTTGAATTTCGCGATTATCTATAGATGTGGTTATTTTCATTTTTAAAAACTCATGCGATGGATTTATCTCCAATTGATCCCAATCGGTTTGAATAATTTCAGAAATTTCCAAACGATCATAGTTAAAGGCAGCATTCGAATTTATTGTACTTGTTGAGTTTGCATTTGACCATAATTTCGAAAAGTACAATTCAGCTGGAAATAAAGCACGCAATGGACACTTCCGGCCATGTTCAGTTTCCAAATACGGTAAAGGAAAAGTAAGAAATGGACTAACCGACAATATAGTAGAACTAAGGGCACTTCGAAATCGATTATCATAACGATGTTCTACGGCCAATGGAAGATTATGTGAGTTATCTGATAAAATTTTTGATTCAGCCGAACGCAGTGGATCCGTAAAATCTGCCGATACATCAGTTGCAGTAGTTAATATTTTCTCTTCGGATTTGCGTTCAACTACAATAGGTCGTGGCTTACTGGAAAAAATTGTAATTGCAGAACGTAATTGTGGCACTTCTTCGTCTTCATTTTTCTGTAGATTGGAATTGAGATTTGTATCATTTATATTGGCATTTTCATCAGCGGGACTGGTTTCCTTGGAATCAAATATGGGTGGCTTTGGTGTTAACGGTTCGGCAAACTCATCCAACAAAAATGACATTTCTAAGCGCCAGTTATAACGAGCATAAACTAAAAATGAGGCAACTTTCTTAACTTTGGCTAACTCTTTACCAGAACCACCTCTCAAAAGGCAAGTAAACCCCCTGGGACTTTGTAGTTTCTCAAAAAACATTAAGGTTTTCGTAGCACCCACGCCATCATTATAGTTGCGTATATAGAATGCATCGCATTTGCCAAGTTTTGGTTGTGAAATATTACCCTCAATGCTGGTAAGAACATCGCATTGCAAAGTGCGAGCCAGGCGGTCCATAACCGAAAGTTTTACATCTAATACCAGGGTAATTCCATTTGATCTTAAAATGTCTTGAGCTACACCAGCAACATTTTTGTGGACCAACACAACATTCGGTTTGAAGCTCATTATGCGTGCGCACACATTTCTCAAATATTCTTTTTCTTGCAACAAAACTGTTGATATACTAACAAATTTGCCCTCTATACGCTCGTATACTATAGGACATTGTAGAAGCAATATCTGAGGCTGTTCCACTCTCGTCGCCATGTCTTTATGCGCTACATTTTTCGAAAATACAACACCGCCTACAATTTTGCTCTCAAGTCGCTTGCCTCCGGGTACTTTTTTGAAATTAACATAATTTCTTATATCCATCAACTCATTAGTGCAATATTCAGGTTTAAAGTGATTTGCTGCACCACAACACAAGGGATTTAGAACTTTAGCCCAATGTAAATCTAATTGGAAGCCCCTTAGCATTTGCGTTAATAGTTGCTCCTCGTGATCACAATACGATTCTAATAGTTTTGAAGTAGTTGAATGCATTGAATTCTCTAACTCTACATCACGTGTTGTTTCAAGATTGAAGGAAGAATCAAGAGATTTAGGAGGGTGTGGCTCAATACCAAATTGTTCATATTGAGGGCTAATTGTATCTTCCGTTTGATTTATTTCCATAAAATTAATGGCTTCCAAAGCTTGTCTGCAATTGAAAAATACATAACAAGGTACTATATATGACAAGAATATTTATTTCTTACCTTGGCAGTACGTTAACAAAGCGATAATGTAAATTTTCATCAAACTCCATTTCTTCTGAATCATTTACGATCGGTTGTATAAATCCGGCATCTAACATAGCATTTAATATTGCGAGTGCTTGCACTTTGTTCGAAGATTTTTGATTTGCGTTGAGAAACTTCATAAGGTCAACTCCACAGTTTTGTGCTGATAGAACTTTGCGCATTTCCTCATGAAGAGTTATTAGGGAATTAGATTGTTGCAGAATATTTTTGCGATCATCTATTGTTAAACTAATTGAAGGTTGATGCGCAGCAAACCGTTCTTCTTGGTAGCCCACGGAAATTTTACGCTCTAATGGTGCTGTTGGTTCCTTAATTAAATTAGTTGGTTCGACATCGGCGTTGGTTTCCAATTTACTTGATAAGTCTTGTTGTAAAGCTTGCAGATCAGAATTAAGATCTTTGGTTATGTTGGGAGATCGTAGATAGCTGAGAACTATTTTTGAACAATAGTTGCAGACCTTCAAGTCTCCTAATAGTAAAAATATAATTATATTAAATCAAAGAATTCAAATAATTTTGACATGCCTGAGCACATTATAATTTTTCCAGGCACTACTTGGTTGCAGCATTTGGAACAAAATATCTGTCCACACAGACGACAATGGTGTTTACGACGAAAGGTTGAAAACTTTTGTGTGCAATCATAACATTCTTTAGCTTTAGAGTCTGGCATCCAGAATCGGTGCAAATCAGTATCTTTATAATTTCGTAAATCCTTCAGTTAATGTACATACATATTAATAGTAAGAAAGTACTAGTCAGCAAATATGTATAAAACAAATAATAATAATAATAATAATAATAATAATAATAATAATAATAATAATAATAATAATAATAATAATAATAATAATAATAATAATAATAATAATAATAATAATAATAATAATAATAATAATAATAATAATAATAATAATAATAATAATAATAATAATAATAATAATAATAATAATAATAATAATAATAATAATAATAATAATAATAATAATAATAATAATAATAATAATAATAATAATAATAATAATAATAATAATAATAATAATAATAATAATAATAATAATAATAATAATAATAATAATAATAATAATAATAATAATAATAATAATAATAATAATAATAATAATAATAATAATAATAATAATAATAATAATAATAATAATAATAATAATAATAATAATAATAATAATAATAATAATAATAATAATAATAATAATAATAATAATAATAATAATAATAATAATAATAATAATAATAATAATAATAATAATAATAATAATAATAATAATAATAATAATAATAATAATAATAATAATAATAATAATAATAATAATAATAATAATAATAATAATAATAATAATAATAATAAAAATAATAATGATGATGATGAGATTTAACATTAATGATAGTAATAATGTGTAATTGTCATTTTGCAAGTTAAGAGCCAACCAGAGCACAGCACTCTTTGGATTTTTGTTCAATTGATTATTTTTGAATGTATATTTTTTAATTAAAAGTGTGGCCTTCAACTTGCAATAAGTCGTTTGATAATTTCTTTACTTTTTTCACACCACAGTGTAATTGATTTAACGTAAGAAATAATGAGTATGATCAAATATACATACATATATAAAAAGAAACATATATATATATATATATATATATATATATATATATATATATAAAGAAACTGTAAATCATAATGAATAACAATTTGTTGAATAAAACATATGACATTCGCTTCTTTGACCAACATTGTTCTTACATTATTTTTTGAAGCCATCATAGTTCTCATCCGTTTGAGTACATTTACCATTGTGCGCCCTTCATGTGTTTCAGTTTTTTCCAGTGAGTTGCTATCATCTGTAGTATTTGAAGAGGTTTCAGTACCAGTAGCTGCACCGCTTTTTGATCTTGTTTGATATAATACATTAGAGTTAATGCTGGATGATGATGAGCTACCTGGTGTTATAGTTGAATAATATGGCTGAACATTTGCATCTGCATAAAATACTGATTTTGAGGCGTTCGAAATAGAGGATGAAGTGGGAGATTGAGGGGGATTTACACTCGATATATCATTAACCGTATTGTAGGACTGATTGTAGGCATTTTGTATTTTATTAACAAAGCGACCAAATAGCGTTTCAGGTTCTTCTTCAAAATCACGAGCAAACTCGGTGAGTTTTGTCATAGAATGAAGATTTTGATTTGAATTCATATTGTAAGAGCTTGTTTTAGTAATTTCTTGTATTTGTTAAACCAAACTCGTTAAATTAAGCAACTAAACTTAGAATATGCAAAATTTATCTTAAACTGTTTTTATTTATTTTTTACTATTTAAAATGTAGTTAAATTCAGTTGATCATTTAGTGAAGATTCAGGTGCTAATGAGCCCAAAGCTAAGTCAGTCCATTTTTGTTCCTACAATTTGTAGTTTCATATTTAAAAAATGAATAATAGATAAAGAACGTTTCCGAGTTACCTGTTCACTTAGAGTTAAATGTGAATCACCACCATCAGCTTCGGGATCAGGTAATTTATCAGCCGGCACTAGTATCTGATCAAATGGCAGTTCTTCTTCGCGCCACCTATTGTCAACAATATCTAATAAATGTCCATCGGCTGGTGCCTGTAAATAACAAAATGAGTAATTTAATGAGTAAATTATTTAACTCTGTGGCTACTAAATATTGATTTTATAGTTTCCATTGTTAATATTAATTTTTTGGTTGCGAAATTTATATATACATATGCACATATTTTGTAACTGATGTCATTCTCATATAAGTAGTTACGATAATTTTTAACCAAGATATTGTGAATATATTTAAAAGTTTTGCTTTCTATATTAATGACTAAAGGAATGTTTTTACTTTTCCATATATAAGTTGTCATAATTTTCATTTATTTAAGATAGCTTATAAATAAATAAATAAGATAAGCGAGCATATCAATAGTGTTTATACCAGGTCTTCAGCTATATTTTTGAATTAACATTATTAATTGTTATTAACGATAACACAGATTTTGAGCTATAAAAATATAGAGCCGCAAATTTTTGCCTCTATAGCGTGGAGCCGATTCGTCTAGAAATATTGGCTCAATGACTGACTACCAAAAACAAAGCATAAATTGGTTGAAACTTCATCCCTGATATTATGGTGTAAAGGTTGAAATCTTCAAGTAAAAACTTACACCTTTCCAATAATTTTTGGTCGAATTTTGATAATTGTTTTGTAAAATTCAGAAACACAGATTTTTCTTTTTGAAACATTTAAGTTGCTTCATATTAATTATTTATTGTTCAGAATCACTAGAATCTGAAATTTCACAAAAGGGGGATACAAAATAGCACTGTATGTAAATACAATGTACATACAGTATGTATCGAGAATAAAGCAAAATAGCTGCATACATATGTACATAACCATGTGTAACAATACCGATTGAACAATTCACAAGAACAAGTATGGTGATATGATGTATTGAAATACACGTTTCGTTTATTAATTGTGAACTCAATTTTCTTTGTATCTACATAAATATGTATGGTTGAATTCGAAAATATTAATTAATATACATACATATCGCTCATTTACTCATACTTCGTCATAACTCAGAAAAACTCGTTTTTCAGAAAGCGCGATTAGTTTTTAAATTACACACAACTGAATGGAAAAACAAACAAAAAGATATTCTCCTCTCAAGAGGCGTGTAAACAAGATATTTGTATGAAATTTTTATACAAAATACCTATGTATGTACATATATGTAGAACGATACGAAGAGTAATTTAGCATTTTAAAATCAAAAATTACATCATTTGAGTTTTGACGTTGTATGAATAAATGAGCGATATATACATTTTAGTGACACTTCACTATTAACGAATCAAAATAAAACAAACAAATCGATTATAAGGCTATTTTTCTAATGATTTCAAGTTTTTATGGGTTTAGATAATTTTCGAGATCTGTGTTTTTCTGAGATTTTTGCTTGTGAGTTTTTGCAATTTATTAATACAATGGGATGTGCTGTAAAGAAATCAGGGAATTTGTTCCCGATACACGATCTTGTTTGCGTACCACACGTTTTCCATTACGAGCCCATTAATTGGCGGTCGATTGGCCAGTGAATGTACCACGCATTTTTTAAGTCGCACAGTTCATATGTGGATAAACTCCCCGTCACTTTTAGCGTGGGAAGATTCAAATCGAATGTACACAAACACTACTTCCTCTATCCTTCTTCCCATAATCGGAGCAAAAAATTAAAATTATAGCTTCTTACTGATTTTAGAAAGTTTTGGCGAATTTTCACCGCTTTCGTGATAGAAGTGAAGTTTGCAAGTTTGTGTACTTTATCCACTTTTAATGGGTTTTAATCAACAATATTAGAATCAGAAACAACAAGTATGTAATACAGGGGCTTGTGATGTATGTATATCATATACATAATATGTATATGTATGTACATATTTTTTGACGAAGAGTGATGTATTCTGAATATTTTTTGAGCCTATCTGAAACCATTGTCTCAAACAGCTCTAGTGCATAAAAATTATGTAAAAAACTCAGCAAAGAAATTTATCAAGCTTCCTCAAACTGCAATTAAAACTGTTTATACTAAGTAAAAAAACATTGCACTACCAATATATAATACACACACTACTTCAACTCACCTGACTGTCCATCACTATTGTCTCAAATTAATTTCAGATTATCACTTGACTTTATATTATTATTTTTTAAATATCTTGTAGACTTGTGTAAGAAACGGAGTTATCTATGATTTAACTGTTTTTATCACTTAATTATAAACAAATAATTTATGTAAATATTAATCATTCTCAAAGTAAATAACCCCTGCTGAAAAAATCTGCTGATGTACTTGAAAAGAAAAAAATTATAAAAAGCTACCAGATGTTTATATTGTAATCTCACTTTGAATACTACAAGGTAATAGGTGGCACTACTTACGAAAATAAAAGATTTACGTCGTGCTATTTAAGATGGCAATGACGGATATAAAACACTAGAGCCTTGGTTACGTTTCATTTATTCTTTATTAAATTAATCGAGACTATGAGACCAAGTAGAAACACTGAGAATTGTCTAGCAAAGATTCGGGTGTAACAGAAATCCAGGAAGAATTAAAAGCGATCACATATGTTTTCACATATTTCTATAATCCTCAGCTCGCACTATTACTATCTTTCTTACATTGCTGCAACTACGGTAATATTTTATTTAGGGTTGTCACAGAATCCTATGTAGTCGGAATTAGATTTTCAATTCCATTGGATTCTGTGACAATCTTGATTAACTATTGCAATTGTGGCACACTTTTGCTAATAAACCTTTCCCATTTGGGAAAAAATCGCGATGAAAAATGTAAAATACTAAATGTAAAATACTAATAATAAATGTAAAGCTTATCCCTCAACAATCAATTTCAATGTGTTTTAATAAAACAATTGGACAAATTTAGGAAAACAGTGGAAGTATAAATTTTAAAAATAAATTTTAGAGGTTCCCATAAGAAACCGCTTAGAAAAGTTGTATTATAAAATCAGAATCACTAAAAGAACGAAATTTGTAAGATTTTGTGCCCTTATCCTACAGATGCTCTTGAAAACAAAGTTTTTAGCGCGTAACTAAATAGTTGTGCAATAGACCAGTGCCTAAAACACAACATTTTTAAGTCTTTATTTGTAATATATTGCACAATATTCCTAAGCGTAACCAAGAGAATTTTAATAACGTAAAGTAAAATTAATTTTCAGCATAGTTTTTGAGGCAAACAGGGAATAAGTGTTTTTATAGTCTTAAATTTTGTTATGGTCAATAGCCAATTAAATTATTGCGAGGAAAATATTAGTATTTATTAACAATCTGAATAATTTGGAAAATTTGCAGTTTAATAGAACTCATCTTTTCAAAATAGAACATAAGGAGGTAAACATATTTGCAGGTTAAATTAAGACAAAAGCAAGTTTCTTTGTTTGCACAATAAAGTCTTTATTATATTTTGATAAGAATTCAATTTTATAAACATTTTGTAATACATATGTACTATTTATTATATGTAACAAAAGTTAGTATATAAAATCTATGTCTACGAACATAATTATTATATGTATACAGCATATACATTGTACTTCAAGGTAAAAAGAAAACAAATACAAGGTTTTATTATATAAAGGGTGAAAAATGATAAATTTAGAGATAAAATAACTTTTCACTCAACTCTTCAGAAGGTGCTCGGCGTATACTCTGACCCACTAGGTAAGCCATTTTATGAGCATATTGGCAACAAGCTGGAATTCGTATAGTACCAGGCCAATTGTAGTAAAGGAAGCATAATTTATATGTCAATCTTTGTATAATATCAGGACTGTATACGGAATCGTCACGTAGCACAACATAATGGCTAGGACTAACCGTTCCCTGACGAACACTTTGTGAAACTAAAAAGAAATCGTAGTAATTGGAACGAGTGATATTACTGTCGACTACAGTGCCAGGCATAGGATTATTAGCATCGCCACCACTTAAGGTAAAATAACGAGTATTTATACGTTTTTGAACAACGACAAAGGTGATTTTAATGGTGTGATTTAACATTCTATTGCAAGCCGATTCAAATTGTGGAATTTCATAGGATTCGCATAGGGCCATTTGACCATCGCCTACACCATCGCGGTAAATAATGACACTATCGGGATACGTTCCATTTTGCTTGCGAAAAGCCAGCAACGCTGATATAAAGCTTGAACAAAGTCCATTTACAATTTCTTCGCGTTTTGTTTGTATTACTGCCTTGCTGTACCATTTCGTGTAGGTGCTGTTAATGGATGCAACAAAAGCAGCCACAGAGTTACCTTTTTGAGCCGGATCGTGGTACGAATCGATGCCACAGATCATGACATTTTTAAAAGGAATCTTAACCGACCATAAAGAACCACCTAATTTGCAGTTCATTTGCAAAAGGATCTTCTGAACTATGGAACGATTTTTGGACTCGTTGGATAATGTACGAGCATTTATTACTTGCGAAGGTATTGGCATTTCGACACAGCATATCTTTTTTATTGCCGAGTATCTATCATCTCGGGCAGTTGGCGATATGCATACCACTATTTGAGTTTCTTTGGTAATATTTTCTCTTATTGCTTTAACAAAAGTGTCCACACGATCATTTTGCAAAATAACCATTTTAGCTTTTTGAACCTTCATGCCTAATGACCGTGTGTTTCTATCAATGTGTTCACAAAAGGTTTGGGCAATTCTTGAGTCGTTCTTCACATGTATTAGCAGCCAGTCACGAATATGGATGACGTCCAGCAGTTCATTATTACAAGCGTATTTAGAAAAATCCGCATTTGGACCAGCCGAAAAAACTTTTTGATTGAAGTAGATCTTTTCCTCATCAAAACAACGGCCATTTACAGTTTCATAAGACTGTTTTAAGGTCAAACCCCAGTCATTTAAAATTTGTGCGGCTTCTGGACTTTTATTAATGTTAGTGTAGAATTTCTGCAAAGCCATCAAACGTTGATTGGGGGATATACGGGTGAAGGTTGCGATTTCACGCATTAACTTAAAATCAGAGCGCATGTCATCGCGCAGGCCAGTTAAGTGACAAGTTTCGGGTATCAAGCAGAAAACTAAATCCTCCGCCTCTACATTATTAGGCAATTTTTGTTTTTTAATACTAATTAGTAACGGCTGAGATTTATCCTTTATAGCAATATTATGATTTTTTAGATAGTAATCATTATAAGACACGGGACCATCCTTGGTAGAGAATGTCGACATAGGATTTTTGTCAAAACATATGTCATCTATGCGGTATGTGCGATTATTATAACGTGTTATTATCACTGAGCCCAATAGAGCTTTCTTGGCAGACTCCTGAAATGAACTAACATTGCTCTTGTGTATATCAATTAACATGTCAAGCACAGTTTTTTGACACAGTAGACGGTGCGAAACGTCACAACACAACATTAAACCCCCTTCGTACTCATCAACGGCTGTAACATAGCCGGGCCAAACTTCAAGCTTTTGTTGTGGTATTATCTTAGGCGAAGTGGGATCGAATTGTTTACGATCAAAACGGACATAGTTTAAAGTTTTCATGACACGATCGAATAGGACATTGTACAAATGTATACAATTCTTTAAGCTTTCTTTTCGTTTATACAAAACACGAATTTCTACATCCGACCCATCTGCCTTGTTTTGTGATACAAACGTTGTCAGCTTATCTTTAAGAAGTATTGGCAAATATAACGTTACTCCGTCAAAGGTTTTAGTGCCACCAAATTTTTCGCGATGTTCATTTAAATATTTCATGCGTAAACTGGTGGAATCTACGTTTGGGACGAATCTTACTTCATAAACAAATACGCCCTTTTGCGGGTCCGATTCTAAACGTATATAATTGCAAGCCAATTTAGCAGGATTCCCCTTAGAACCATGTGTATTCTGCAGTGATTTAAAAAAGGCTGACTTCTGTTCTTTAGCTTCTTCTCTCACTTGACTCTCTACTTGCGGTGGTTCAGGCTGTGTTTTTATTGGAGACGGCGCCCGTTTGGGCTCATCCGAAGAAAACGATGTGGATGACGTTGCTTCCGACGTAAAACGCTGAAACAAACTGGCTCTGCCACGGCCAGGTGTTTGTATTGCACTTTGAGAACCATCGTCATCAAATATCTTTAAATTACTGCGTCCACGCCCACCAAGCGATAAGCCGGAGAAGGAACTAAGGTCTTCAATAAGTTTACCACGACCTAGGCGTCTATATTCACCTCCTGAAACGGGACTTCGTGAGCCCAAGCCGCTATCTTTAGTGGAAACACCTTCGCTGGAATTCGATTCAGTCGATACAGTCTGCTCTAGGCACAAATTTAAGAAATTTCCACGTCCTTTTGACATGTTTCTTATGTGTATACAAAATATTTTTTATAATTAAAATTAGTATTTCCACTTGGAAACAGTACAGCTTTTAACGCAAAAGCCAGAAAGGAGACAATTAAGCAGAATGAATTTACAATAAAACTGTAAAATATGAATGAAACGCAACAACTGTGATGACAAAAGAAAAATATAAAAAAATGCTGCCATACTCAAATTTTTTATATAAGGAAGTTCAGCAACAAAAGTTAAAGTTGTGAACCAGGACCAGGAGCCAAATAGATTACGCAAGCAATTTGTGAAACATGTTCATTTTATTTGCAAGCGAACTACACAAACTAGTTTGTGCAAACATAGCTTTTTAAACAATGTAACAAGATTATTATTATTTACAGAATATCCAAATTTTTGTTTGTTCAATTTGTATATATTTTTATTAACATTTTTGATAATTTCAATTGAATAAAAAGAACTTACGGCTAACGCCATTGTGTTATTTCATCATGGTACATATATTGTTTGATGAAGTTTATTTGCAAACAGACTGAGTAAAATCCCAGCACACAAAATATGTTTTGAAAATGTTTTTTGAATTGCACATACCTGGTAATCATTGTGCCTTGCCTAATAAGCAAAATCATAAGTTTTAGTCCGGCATCCTTAAGAGCTTTTAAACGCCGTCAACTTATTAACGCATAACATTGTTATTGTAGTTGTCATACAAATTTCTCTCACTGACATCTGAAAGGTGTGATTGGGTTGATAATTTTGTGTATATAGTCGGGTTCAGTAACTGAAGATACATTTCTCTGCAGAATAATAAATAAAATAACTAAGCTAAGTATATCTACAAAAAATATTTAGTAGAAAAACAAAAATAGTGCGATTGCTGGTTAATAAAAAAATGATTAAAGCTTTCATTAATTGAGAAAAAAGAAACCGATGTAAATCAGCTTGATTGATTAAAGATTGTAAAAAATAAACTAAATTACATACATACATGCACATATGCATATATACATACATATGTTAATCAAACAATAAAAACGCGGAATATCTAAAAAATTGTGTTAAAAACCTTTAGTGCTTTCTTTGAACATAAATTTTTCGGCCTTCGATGTTTTTGTTACAATTAAATTATTTAAGTAAGTTTAAATTAAACTAAATTACCGGTATATTTAGCATATAATTGAATATAATTTAAGGCATATGTACTATGTATGTATGCATGTACATATGTATATATATTTTTCCCACTCATTCAAGTTACATTCTATTCTGTGAATCTATTATTGTTCATGCGTCGTCCTACATTTTGTCTTGCAGAAAATTCCTATTTGCATTCGTCAGTTAAGCCGTGAATTTCCAATTGTTAAGTGTTTCTTCTCGGTCGCAAATTTACCGCAAATTAGCAAATTCACTATTGCTTTCTTGCAAGCCTTTATATAACATTTTGGTGCTAAAATCATATTTAAATGTTTGTGTTGTGTTAGCTTGAGTGTATGCCGATGCAACCAGTATTACTGGATTTTTTCAATGCTCCATTTCATTGTACGGGTTGATTCTTTCTACAAAATACTGTTTTCTGTGTATTTGCTTGTATTTACAGTTAAACCTTGATTATGCGGGCTTCCATTAATCGGTTACATCTATTGACCGCTATGGTGCTCTTTTGCTTTTACACCTCTATTGACTGTGCTTCAACTCTATGAACCGTGCTGTTGCTTTTTAATACTTCGTTTTCTCTTAGTCTGTAAAATTTTACAATATTGCTAAATTACAATTTTTCTGTGAATTAGAAAGTTATAGTTGTGTCGGTATACATATGTATATGAAAAATAATATTTTTTGGAGTTTTTATATGAAATCTATTAACCCTGTTTTTTGTTTATCATTCTAAATGATACCGGTATTGTTTATTTAGGAGTTGTGACGAATTGTGAAAGAATAAAAGTTGTGATCCTTGTAACTCCGTAAACAAGAGAGAGTTCTGAAAAAATACACTTAAGTTTTTAGAGTAAAAGGGCTCTATCGTCCATGCCGTCGAAAAAGTCTTGGAAATTTACTGCCAGGCCCATGATGTCATACGTATTCGTTCTTTCGTACAACTACATTTGAAACAATAACAAATTCAAACATTTCGTTTTTGTTTTAAATGTAATTGTACGAAAGAACGAATACGTGTGAGATCGTGGGCCTGGCAGTTAAGCTGTTAGGATAAGCTAATATGAAGCAGCCGTAATGGGAATATTAGTTATTTCTAAGAAAAATGATATACCTACCAAAAAAAATTAGTTATTTTATTTAATTAAAAATACTTTTACTTTCTTACTTCTACTTTTGTATATTTTTCAATGTTGTAGGAAGTACGATTTAATTTTACACATCCAGAGCTTAAAAATTATGCAAAGTTCAAAAATTACGCAAAAATTAAAAAAAGATGTATTTACTTTTTACTTTAGTATGGCTCCCGTGGGGAACCCTCTATGGAAGGTACTGATATTTCCAAGACACGTGATAGTGCGTATTAGCGTGGTGTATTCCTGTCTAAAATTTCTGGATTTATATCGAGCTTTCTTAGCAATCTATTACATACAATGTATGTACATACATACATATATATTATTAATAGACAAACACGTTTTTTAAGATCTCTTTTACGGCCATAATACTGAACCGATTTTGGAAAGATTTATATGTTTTTAATGGGGGGTGTACATAGTTGTGCACAATTTTAATTTTATTTAGTTTATTTATTTTTTATTTTTTTAAATTTTTTTTATATTTTATTTATTTAATCACATTAATCGAGGCAATCTCGATTAATAAATTAAAAAAAAAATAATCAATATGATCTTTAAATTTCAGTTCTTTATAAATTATAAAACCAAGATATTTTATATTGTTAACTTTTTCAATTACTTTATCATTGATTTCAAATATTGAGCCACTATTTACATTTATTTCCATTAGTTTTGTTTTATTTTCGTTCAGTTTCAGTTTATTTATATTTATCCATGTACTAATGTATTTTAACATCATGCAGCAATTTAGCTCTACACTCTTCATCTGTTCGTCCGACTAAATATACTAATATATCCTCTGCATACAGCAATATATTACATTTTTCAATAACACTTGGTACATTGTTTATATATATGTATATAATAAATAATAAGGCACTTAGACTCGATCCTTGTGGTACGCCAAAGTCACATTTTATTTCGTTGGATTTAATTCTATTTACTTTTGGTATCTGCCTTGTATTTTCCAGATATGATTAGAACCATCTCAATTCGATGCCTTGTATTCCATACATATATAATTTTTCTAGCGTTATATCTCCGTCGATTGTTTCAAATGCCCGTTTGAAGTCTAAAAAAATTGCCATAATTTTATTATTTCTTCCTATGTTTTTCCACTCGTTTATTACATGATTTATTTGGTTTAGTATTTTGGGACATTCGTTAACTCTAATAACATATTCTCAGTTGGATATGAAAGTATTTTATTTTCCAATACATCTTTGCAGTTATCAGCATTGATTGTATTTTCAATTCGATGTATCGGACGCACATCATTCCATGAAGACCGTAATGGTGCCTCCGCATTGCTTAACGTGTGTACTTGCCATCAAATTCCGTTTTCTTATGTATATTTAGCAGTTGTTTCCAAACAAATTTATTTTTCTTCGCCAACTTTTTTCGCTGACACTTCCAGATCAAAGACAATGCCGTTTAGCAAATTCGAATCTCTTCCTTAAATTTGTTTGTGCTGACGAAGATGCACTGTTGTTGACTCAATCTATGATCAGCTTGAGCAGAAATGGAATTTTGAGGATATAAAAGAATCTTTTTGGTATTACGATGATCCATGTGGCAAATTCTGGGCTTGATTTCTTTGGTATACCGCGAGTTTCCATAAATTTTTTTCCAATTGACAAATTCTGAAGATTTTTGCTATTTTGCTCAATGAATCGATGATTTCTCATTTCGCTACAATGATAGTCTTCCAAATTTATTAAAAAAAGTATAGTTTTATATAAAATTTATTAGGAAAATATAAATTTTACCGTCCTACGTAAAGATGAAAAAATCAAGAATTTCAATTATTTTAACAAAATGCAAAATTAGTCAGTTAGTCAAATAAATGCATATACCTACCTGCAATAACTTTCGTTTGAATGACATTGTTAGATGGTATTCTTAAGGAAGAAATAAACATTGCTTTTCGTTTCGGACGTCACAAACAATCTTTACTTAACATTGTTTGTATCTTTTGAATGATATTCCAAGGTGTTTTTTACATTTATTTGTATGCAATTAAATATATTTTGGTTTTCTAATGGAACGTAACAAATATATGATTGTTTCCTTATACTTTATACATTTTGGAGGTTAATTATAAAGCCCATTACTCCATTAATATACATACATATGTATATATGTATGTTTACATTTTTAACAACTCGAAAATTCTGTCCTTAGTATATATTTTTTCGGATTTACCCATATGTGAATGCCGATGCGAATATACATATGTACATGCCACTACGCATCTGATTGAAGAGATTTCTCAAATTGAGATACACACGACAACAATTGGCAATAGAACTAAAATGAAAAGAATAAAAAATAAGAGATACAAATGTAGATAGATAAATAGAAAGATAGCTCCCACACACTCGGCTGATGATGTGAAGAATGACCAATGTGAATTTATTTGTATCACACAGTTAAGTATCCGCAAAGCTAATAAGCCTATCGCTTAATAATAGGTCGCAAATCCTTCCAACCATTAATTTACTTTATGCAAATTGTAATATATTTTTAATTACTCTATTGTGTGCTTTGTTTGTTAATTTCTCCTTCTTTTCGTCAAAATATTTAAACTCTGCGCTAATTAAATGTGTTTGTTAAATTGTAATATCAACTTTTTTTATAAATTAGAAAAATTTAGTAGAAAATTAAGTAAACATGTTTATGTGGGAGAACGAAAAATATGTTGAGTATTTTAAGTGTCAACAGTAGTTAACTATGGTTGGCTTAAGCTGATTTAAAAAGGGTGTTTTTGCTGCAGGCTTTAAAGGTTTGTTTTCGGATTTATATTTTTATATTGTGTATGTATGTATAACAGTGAGTGTAAAATGAGTGTGGAAAAATGTTAAATGAAAAGAGGCAGCAACTTTGAGAAATGAGTTAGTACAATGTTGTATGTAGTATGCCTTAACATTTTGGGGCAAGCTTAAGGCAAAAGAAAACAACAGTCATTACTACTACCTTTGCTATTATTTGTTATTTTATTTTGGGTTTTCGTTGGGTTTTTTGCGCAGTCAGGATTGCCAATGAGCTTAGAAATTATGTGTAATTGGGAAAATTAATTTTGAATCCAATAATATAAATATTTAAACTCTACCGGCACAATAATTAGTACTGACAACGATTAAAATCTGTTTTGAAATTAAACTCCGTTGACGAAAAAAGTCAGTATCTACATTTCACTTCATTTAATAGAAATTGCCTAAAAGATTCTATCTTGGACTTAGCAGATATTTTATATAAAAAACTAAGCTCTTAAAGTTTTTGGTAATTTTGATAATTCAAATAATAAATTGATTGGTTGGGCGTATTCGAAGTTATATTCAATTAAAATATTAAAAAACAATGGATTTTTTTAAATAAACCGTTTTACTGAACAATGCTGTTTAGCCGATGTAAATAAAATAAATTGATTAATATTACACAAGTTTCTGCGAATTTAATTTCTTGTTTATTTGGCCAAAAATTTTTTAAATTTATATAGTTACCTTGTTAAGCTAATAGGACTGAAAATCTTTTGTAAATAAAAATTCTTTTTATTACAATTTTCCCGACGTTTCGTAGATTATTTGTCTACTTCTTCAGGCGACCATCTATTTAATTAATAAAAACAATACAAATACAATACAAACAAATTGTCAATATACGTATAACAAAAAATTACTTACAATTTTTTAAATTATAATATTGCATAATTTTTTTTAAATTAATTCGTATAAAATATTTGTCTAAGAACTAAATGACAGCTAGTATTGATGTTGGTTGTATTTTCTTTCAAATTCATCGTCTTGTGTGTTTTCTGTTGTATTCGTAAACTTTAAGTTGTGTATCTTCCTTGCAGTGTTCTTTTTGTCTAGTATTTTTACACTTTCAAAATAAGCAGAATGTCCAGGTTGTAGTATATGTTGGTCAAGTGCTGTTGTTTCTTTCTTTCTCTTTATGTCCATCTTTTGTCTTCGAATTTACATCAAAGTTGGCCAAAATTTCGCAAATGCTATTCGCAACACACAATTTTTTAGTATAACATAAAAATTGTTGTCTTCGCTTATTGTTAGGATGTTTTGAAATTATATAAAAAAATACTACTTAATCTCATGTGTAATTAGCTTTTAATATTTTGCATTATGTACTCTCAATTCTATGAACGATAGAGGGTCCTATTATTCAAGAGTACTCAATATGTTATCAGAGGGGATTTTCTATAGTGGTAAAAAATTAGTTATTCAATGAATTCAGTAAATTTTTAGAGTATTCATTAAAATAATTCAAAATATAATAATACTTGTCCGGCCGAACACACTTTTATGTATACAAATGTATGCCGGTATTGCAAGTGGAATATAATGCAAATAGATTTTAAGAAAAAAGTTAGCCAGTAAAATAGTTGAATTGGTTGTGTCAAATACGTTTTGTGATTACCTGGACAATTAGTTATTCTTGCAATTATTTATGCTGTAATCACAAATGCACTCAAACCATT
This sequence comes from Gymnocheta viridis, assembly GCA_956483585.1. Classification (NCBI taxonomy): domain Eukaryota; kingdom Metazoa; phylum Arthropoda; class Insecta; order Diptera; family Tachinidae; genus Gymnocheta; species Gymnocheta viridis. The sequence goes on from OY101440.1 coordinate 123,465,782, forward strand.
TTTTGGTCCAGAGAAAACCGCATTACAAATCCGCATAAAAACACTACTTAACTTCTACTCTAGTGCCACACATTTCTGCAACTACGGTAACATTTCATTTATTTTTGCAATAGTTTGCACAATCTTATTGCAAAGAAAAAAATTAAGATCCAAAATTGTGTACAGTTTTTTTTCGTAGCAAATAAAATAAAGATTATACGTCAAGTTAAATAACTTTTTAAAAATATCGCATGCGACAATTTTTCAAAGACATTTTTTAAAAGTATGCTCACAGTGAACAACCCTGAAGACAAAATTAATAGCGCTATTAAACTACGTTTAGACATTTTCTAAATAGTATTTTTAAATTTTATTTTTATAAATTTTGAAAATATGTTTTAGTCTAGAATTTTTAAATGTGACTTCTCTGATCTGACCAGTATCTGCTATGACTACTGTGTCCAAACTCTTTTTGTTCTTACAACAAAAAATTCTTTATTCAACGAGAAATAAAATTAAAAATAAAAAGTATATAACTCAATAATATGTGAGAGAAATAATATTCAGGTATGTGAGAAATCGATTTTGAAAACGAAGCAATTTTAAAGGCCATTTTTAATATATGTACTTCGCATCCAATTTTTATAATTTTTATGATAAAATTCTTCTTAATAAAGAAGTATTTCTATAATATTTGCGGTAAAGTACTTTTTAATAAAGAAATACGTATTATTAGAAAAAATGGCTTCGTTTTCGAAATCGATTTCCATCACATACCTGATTGTGATGATGGTTCATAAAGAATCCGATCATTCTCTGAGTGAAAATAGCGCATCATGCTTTCAAATCTTTAATTTGCTGCAATCACTTTCTTTTGGTTTTATAATTTATAATTTTATTTGAAAGAAGTTGTCGTATAACTTGCAAATTTTCTTCTTGACGTTTTTATAAATTACTTAATTTTTAAGGAGCGTTTCTTTATAGCCGATTTGATAAACGTTTGCATTATTATATTTAGTATATTTTATTTTACTGAATGGAATACATGTAAAATTCAGTTCTACTGCTTTTAACGAAAGCCCTTTGAAATCTCTCTGTTCTATATATTTCGTGTGAATTAGTGCAATCAAAATTGTATGACATACAACAATTGTATTTTCAATAAGAAAAATGATAATTTTGCATACAAAAAATGACGTATGAAAATTTTTGGTGTACATGCGACATTATACACTTTCAGGACTATAAAATTTTGTAACGTAAGATAAAATGCATACTAAATACCTGAAATATTGAAGGGTTTGGGAAGAAACTGATAACACTATTAGAAAGAGCATGTAAAGTTTATTGTGAATGTATAATAATCTCAAAATAGAAAAATTGCACATACGACGTTCTTATTTTGAGGTAGCGAGAAGTTTGATCTCTCTTCATACAAAACCCGAGAGCACATTGTACCAACGTCCCATTTCCTTTTACTTGTTTTGACTGATAGTATCGTTATCTCTAATTAATAAAGAAATATTTAATTATTGCGACTTTAATACCTTGGGAAATATGTGTTTAAAAACCCGCATAAAAAGATATTTCATTGTATGTATATTTCTACAAGCGGTGGGAAAGTTCAATTAAAAACATACATGTAACTCAGGTATTATCAATTGACATTACAGAAACTGAAAGTGATAGAAATTACAATGTAATTGTGATTATGATCAATATGTAAATTGATTAATCGGAAAGTTTTATTAATCAAATATTTTGTATATTCAGAACTACAAATTAATATAGAAAAAAATTACGTGTAATTCATTGATCATACGTACCGTACGCAGATAATTTTGGCAAAATAGGAATTCTAAATAAAATATTCTCACAAAGGTGATGAGAAAATGCGGCAATTTATTTGCTAATACTTAAGCAGTACCCTATTATAATGAATTAAAAAAAATAAAACTTACAAAAACATGTTATCCCTTTTTCCACCTCGAAGTTCGCCACTTTTATGAAAAAAATCAACAGAAAAACGTAAATTTAAGAATGTTTCTTCTGTCGATTTTTGCCGAATTGTCTCTCTTAAACAAGAAAAGAAACATTTTTAAATATAAATTTCCCTTTTTTCACTTAAAAATTTACTCTTTTCTTATAAACACATCTTTAGTACATATTTGATTACTCTGGGACGCTAAAATTTCTTTTTGCCTATGGATCGCTTAACCAATTTTCTTACACCAAAACTTAAAATACCCGATCATGTCATAAAAAAAATAAAATAAATTCCAAAATCAATGCAACTTATAACGGCGCTCTTTTTTGGTCGGGAGTTCAAAATTCTACTGTCTAATAATTTTTCAAAATGTTGAGTAACTGCATTTTAACTGTCGTATTCATAAACAAATAATTTGCGTTTGAAATGTACATATCGCTCCTTGTGGTCATATCTCATAAAAACTCGTTCGTCAGAAAACGAGTTTAATGTTTTTAATTTACACACATATCAATGGAAAAAAAGTATTTTCCCCTCAAGAGGTGAGTAAACAAGATATTTGTATTAATTTTTTACACAAGATGAAGAACGATACGATGAATATTTCTGCATTCTTAACTCAAAAACCACGTTTTTTGAGATATGACTACATTGCAATAAAAGAGCGATATGTACATAGATAAAAAAAATAACTGACAGGCCCATGATGTCAGTCGTATTCGATCTTTCGTACAATTAAAATTTTGTTTTTATTTTATATGTAATTGTACGAAAGAACGAATACGTGTGACATGGTGGGACTGGCAGTAAACTTTCTTTTTTTAAATTTATATAAAGACAAAAATTTCAGAACAATTTATTTCGAATTCCAATTATTTTTTATGAATACGTCACTAATAGAAGAAGTCAGGCTTATAATCGCCGCTTTCGATAACGAGTTTTCCTACTTTCACTATCGAACAATATAAACACATTCTTCGACAGCGAATGCCAAGTCTTTATCGAACAGGAATCGAAAGAAATCATTAGATCCCACCCAGTTTTCAGATATTCCAAATATTTTTGTAATATTGAAGAATTTTTCATCGACAAAAAATATTTCAAATGGAGCCTTTTACGTTTGATACCACATAAGCAGAGATGTGAGGGATTGAGCTAAGTTCATAGCAAATTAATACATTTTGGGGAATTACTTTTGCACATTTTGGGGTTCGCAATGTACCCGTTATAGTATGCCTTGTTGGCATCCACATTTACATACACACTGTACTCTCTGTATTTATGTGTTAGTGTATATTTTACATACATTATTCTCTTTCATTTCGATTATTCTACGTTCATTGAGTCGGTCGTAGATACGAAACAGTCTAACAACCCACCGCAGTCAGTAATAGTGGCAAGCAAGCACAAGAAACACAAGCAGTTAAAGTACTAGCGGCACGCCCTTGTATTTTTTCAGTATCGATGAATATTTATTTTTTTCCATTCAAATAAAACAAAATAAAGTAAATTAAATAAAAGCTAATACCTAAAAAATATTTGTTTAAAAACTAGAATTTATTCTAATGCAATTCAAATCAATCAAGTGCGCTTGAAAAGTGTGTATAAAATATAAATTAAATGTACATTATTTGTAACAATATACAAATGTATGCATGTATGTGAATATAAAAAAAAACGAAAAAAATATATTGCTAAAAGTTTTGATTTATTTTTTCTAGATCTTCAAATTGAAATTGCTCGGAAAAGTCTTCCAATCAAAACAAATAAAAATAAAATTATTCAGCAAATATCAATATTGTGAAAAAATTAAAATAAAAACATGTTGTGCTCAAATCACGCACAAAGAACATTTTAAAACGAAGAAAAATACAACAACAATCATGTCGAAATCTTTAATAAAACATCTATCTTGTATCTAATAAAAAAATAAAAAAATGATAAAACAATACAAATATTGTGTTGTTTTTCCTCGTGAGTTTTCAAATTTGTTGCTTTAAAAGCAGCATTAAAACGTCGTGGTTGTTATGTTTTTGTTAGTTAGGTTTTTTTGCTCATAATTAAGAACAATAGAAATAACAACAAAAACAGCAACATCGCCAGCAATATTTTCCATAAGCACTCATTACTCGTCAGTTTTGTGTGTTTCTTTAAAAGTCAATCTTCCACTTATTAATTTCGTGTGTGTAATTCTATAACACCTCTTTACCCCCCACCCTCTACATACCCCACACAACATTTACTCTCTGCATTTTCGCTATATCGCAAAAAAAAATATTAAAAAAACGCACAAATGAAAATGGTTGATAAATCATCTAAATTGGATAAATTTAGCGCCAATATGAATGCTTCAACATCAGCTGGTGTTTGTGGTGGAGGTGGTAGTGGTGGTGGCGGCATTGGCAATAGTGGTGCTAGTGGTGGTATTATGAATACTGGTCACGGTGTTGCTAATGCTTCGACCCATTATTATCATACAATACAACAGCAGCAGCAACAACAACAACATCAGCATCATGGCGGAAGTAGTCATCATCAAAATGGGCAAAAACCTGTTCCCATGAAATTATTTGCAGCATGGGAAGTGGACCGTACATCACCAAATTGTATACCAAGGTAAGTTTATCTATTGTTATCGGATTACTATTTATTTTATAGTCATTATTAGTAACAAAATAAGTGAATTAAATAAGCAATCCTCAAAAGGATTAGACAAATTTTCAATTGGATTCTATATTTTTTTTAATAAAGTCGTATCTTTTCGAAAATAACGTGCCCAAAGTTTTTACGTCTTTAATATTAAGTATGGATGTGATATAAATCAATTATTCAAACATTCTGACTAATCAAAATCTGATTTATCGATTATTTGATGAATCCAAAAATGTGATTGTTCAAATTCACAATTTATCAACTAATTCTTATTTAGATTATAGAAAAAATTTATTATTCTTATTAATTGACTAATGTGAATTTTGAATAATTTAATTTTGAATAATTTGAGTTTTTATTTTTTTCTGTTGGATTTTTACTTATTTTAATTGATTAATCAAAAAGTTTGATTAATCGATTAATCGCAAAAATGTTTCTTATTGAAGTTTGAATAACTTTGAATTGCTTCATCACATTATAGGAGTGTTGTTCTACAGGGTTAGATTACAGTATTAATAAAAATTACATGTGTACATATCTTCCAGTTGCATACTTAATCAGAAATTAAAAAAAAAATAATCTTACCAAATTTTAGAAATAATAGGAAAAAAATCAATTTCTGTCTACCAGTCGTGACAGACTCCAATGTATTTTTTTTAATGCACAGGCGTGGATTCATCGGAGCGAAAAGAATATATTTTTTCTAAAGCTTCAAAAAGTAAAATTAAAATTCCTTTACAAACTTATAATTATATCAGTTGGCTCAAAAGTTTCCACCCGATGTTCTTTGGCTGTAACTTTTTATGAATTAAAAATGTTGGTTCGAAACCATTATTCCCATTCTTGTTGACGTATATTTTGCATTTGTTTACTTCAAAAATGTCATAGCTGAATTGACATTTGCCTCCATTTGGAAAAATTATAGCATTTGCGCCACCTTGTACTTCCAGAAGTGCCAACTTCAAAGATTTGGAAGAGTTTTAAGCAGGAGTTCAAGTTAGTATACGTGTTGATTTCTTTTTTGTGCCTCAATTGAAAGGCTTTAATATTGCCGTATCAACCACACACAGCACAATACAATTAATTTAATGAAAGTGACATTTGACGAACAAAATGAAAATGAAATGAAAGGAAAAACTTCGTTCATGACGCCGTTGGATTATATGCTCGGGGAATATGGAAAGTCTTATGCTTACGTTTATAAAGCAGAAAAAAATGAGCAGAAATTAACACGTTGCTAAAATTCAACCCGATTTATAGAGAATAGTGTTTGCAAATTACACCTCGATATTATATAAAAAAGAAATACTTAAATGAAGACAATTTCATAGATATTAAAAACTGTATTCTTTTAAGTTGTCAGCATCTAAAAAAGCACCCAATATATTTCCAATAAACTTACAAAGCAGTTTAATTTGAAACAAAATGAAATGACACATACTGACATTTAAATCATATTCACTGCCTTCTCATTAGCACATGTAGTAAGTAATTGGTTTAATTTTTTTCTTTAAAATTTGCTGTTAACACCTACAAACAAAACTGCTGTTTGGTTTAGACAACTTTAGTCAGAATAAATAAAATCACTTATTAGAATACGAAAACTTTTTTAAGACTAAAAAATAAAAATTTTACACATAATTTGAAATTGTATTAAAGTGTATGAGTAATAAATAATGAGGGTTTGAGATTTCTCGGCATTTTCGGTTTCTCGGAAACGGGATTAGAAAATACCACTATAAAGAATTTCCAGGACTAGCAATTGTTTTAAAGAATATTATGCATAGAGTTAGTTATATATATTTTTTTGATATTTTAATACAATTCACTAAACCGGCTAAAAGGTTAAATTAACTGAATAGTTGTAGTGCTGGTATGTCAGACTGTAATTCGATTTCTATCAAATACTCTACAAATATACTACAATGAGTAAAGGTCTATACTAATTACGCTTTACAGTATAATTTGTAATTGTATTTTTAACACTTAAAATAATTTAAGTACTTGAACTCGCGAAAACGTGAATATCCGCTAACATGAACGACGTGGAAACGTGAACATTATTTTTTTTACATTTACTACTCTAAAAAGTGAACAAAATTTTATGAGTTTCTTTTTGTTTTATTTGTGGTAGGTATTCTTTTTAATTTCGGGAATCCCAGCATATTAAAATACACATTTTATGTTTACATTAGAGGGCTTTTGAACAAATATATACACACGTATTTGTGATGTGTCTGAAGTTAAATTTTAAAATATAACTCCCTAGACACAAACCACAGAGTTTAACAGAGCTCTGTTAGCATGCTAACAGGACTCTGTACACATATAAAATCTTATTTAATCCATTAGAAATGGAATTATTTTCGGAAGGAGTCAACGTGGGCAGAAAAAGTTGAATGGGTTTTGAAGACAAAGTGTTCCTCTGTTATTGTTCATAAATGGATTCTTTAACAGTTGGATTTTGAACGAGTTATTTCCAGTTTTCCAAATTAGGGTGCTCTAAGGGATGACCACATTTTTTGGGAGGGAGTCAACGTGGGCAGAAAAAGTTGAATGGGTTTTGAAGACAAAGTGCTCCTTTATTATTGTTCATAAATGGATTCCTTAACAGTTGGATTTTGAACGAGCTATTTCCAGTTTTCCAAATTAGGGTGCTCTAAGGGATGACCACATTTTTTGGGAGGGAGTCAACGTGGGCAGAAAAAGTTGAATGGGTTTTGAAGACAAAGTGCTCCTTTATTATTGTTCATAAATGGATTCCTTAACAGTTGGATTTTGAACGAGCTATTTCCAGTTTTCCAAATTAGGGTGCTCTAAAAAATTTGTTTCATTATATTTTTATTATATAATTTTTTTTTAACAATTATACATTTTCTGCGAATTACAGGAACTGTAATTGTAACATTTTATATATGTAATACAATTTTAACGATCGGATTTGAATTGTTTACGTAGTCTTTTTTACAAAAGTGAATAAATATAAACATTTTCTATTTTTAATACAATTTTGAATATTTGTTTTTGATTTATTTGCTAGAGGCTAATATCTGTTGATAAACCGTGCTTTTTGTTCTAAAAATTTCACAATCGCAAACATGAACAAATTTGAGAACGTGAACAGCCTTGTTAAAAATTAGTTCACGTTTTCGCGAGTTCACTGTAACAATAAGAAATTATAACAGGAAAGCTTAAAGTTTTACACTACACTGTTTTTGTTTTCGAGTGTTAAAGCGAATTCGACTACACATAGGCCTCGTATTTGCCATGTACACAATTTAAATTTCGATCAATTTATTTAATGCTGTTTACGGATGCCGCTACACCACATTAATAGCATTCATGATACCTAAGTAGTGCAAGTTTATGTAAACATCAATATTTTTGTTAAATAGTTTTTTTGATATGAAAAATTTTGCATATTTTTAATATATCGTTTTTATGGGAATGTTAGTGACTTTTTCTCAAAATTTTGGACAAAGAATTCTCGTGTCCGAAAACCTAATAGTAATAGAACAGTAAAAATAGCAATAAAGTTAACAAATTGGTAATTGCTTATATTTATTAAATCATAAAGTATAGCGGCAACTATTTAAAAATTGGTATTTATTTTGTCTTAATCATCGCTTGAATGTTTTTTTTTATTAAAAAAATGTCACATGAATTAAGCAACTTGCAAGTTTTTATAAGAAAAATACACCGCTTATTCATATTGTTAAGAAATTTAAATAAATATTCAAACTTATGAAACAAATAATGCAAAGCACCGGCTGTGTTAGGTGAAATTAACTCTACATTCCCCGTATTATATTAGTCAAAATGCAACTGTGAAATTTAAAATTAGGGAAATAAATTTTACTATCGTGAAAGTTATACCCTATACCCTACAAGTTTATACGAGAATACTGAATGACAAGTATGGATAGCAGCTGAAGACTTCAACGCCGTTAATTGATAAGAGTGTAATCGTCAGCTCATTATTAGTTTGGCGCAGCGACCATTAAAAAAATGAGTTAGGAATGCGGCATATACGAGTATGTATATATATTTTCATTACTGTTTTTGAATTCGAAACCTGTTTCCCGAAATTGCTTGTGGTTTCTGAGATTTCAAGCATTATTTTTGCTTCATATCAAGAATTTCAAGGTTTAATAAGTATTGCTGTACAAGGGCAGTTTTACTTTTGTTTTTTGTAAAACATAGATAAATTGTGTTAACTGCTATAAATTTTGCTTCATTCGAAATATAATTCTTTGCCATTATATTTTTAACATGGATTCGGTCATGTGGCCATCGCGGTTGGTGTGTAGATGGCGCGGGGATATTTTTGATATTACACCAATTTGTAAGCGTTGGCTTAACGTGAATCTATTCATTATAAAAAGGCAAACCAAACTAACCACAAATCAACTGTCAGCTGTCAAATAACAAAGGAGTGTTGCCAATTCAAATTAATACATTTTTTTTTTATACGAATGCAGTCGATTAACAAACAAACTTATGCATTAAAGTGGAAAATCTTGTTATTGTGATTTTCGTTCTTTTTCAAAAGAAATATTAATTTTATATAATAATTTTAATCAGAAATTTTTCTAAAATTTTAATATTAACTAAAACTATGATTTTGTACAGGGGTTTGTATTGTTTCTTGCCGTTTAACCCATTTTGACGGGAGTGCTAATCATACGATTTATTTGTTTTTAGACAATTGAAAATATTGGAATTTAAAAGATAAACTAAAATTTATGCAATATGTATATCTTAAAATATTAACATTCAGGCATGTAAAATTTTCATATTTGATGTTCCGGAAAAGTAGAGAATAGTTGTATTGAATATTGAAATTCAAATGTAAAAAGAAGAAAGCAGAACATAAAAAAAAATAAAATGAAGTGATTTCAGTTGAATTACACTTTAAAGTGGAATGTAGAACATACCCGATAACCTGTACTTATGTTATGCTATATTCTTCTAGTTAATCTATTTAATTTAAAATATAATTCAAAATATAATTCGATCGCAGATCTCTTTAAAGGGTTATTTTGTCATACATTTTTGTAGAAGTCAATGTTCATGTGTTCATGTGCAGGCTCTGTTAGGCAAATGTCAGCATTTATAATGTTTGTTACGAAAAGTTCAAGGTCTATTTTAGTAGTTTCTCTGTATATTCTTTTTTTTCTTGAATTGGTGGTCTGCCACAACAATCAAGAATAAAAAAATAAAAATATGAATACAGTAGTAGAGTGCCTACTACTTTGTATCTTTTAAATACTCGTATATTGGCAGTGTCACATAAAAAAATATGTAACAATGTGATAAGTCATAAATATTGTAGAAAAAGTAAAAACACTCCTTTAACTAAAAACACGTTCAGACTTCCAAAAAAGATCTACTCAATGTCAAAGAAAAAGAAAGCCCACACCAGATAAATATTTATTTGTAACTTATTTGGCTAAAACGTTTTTAACGAACTTCGTTTGTTTGTTTTATTTGAAAACTTTTAGCATTATAATGGATTCTGGTAAAAGAAATTTACGTCAGTCGGCGTTTTGAAAGATCATAAGCGGAATCTCGTTAATTTGAAATTCAAGGGACCAGAGAAAAAGTTCAAATAATCGAGATTTCATTTTAACTAGAGTTCAAATTATCAAAAGGGAGATAGAAAAAATATCAAATTAACAAGAGTTTAATTAAAATTTCAGAAATTTTATTCTGAACTTTCTTACAGTAAGATATCGTCATATAAAATGCAAAATAACGTAACATCACTTTTCATAAGTTTACAGGAGAAATAAAAAACTGTATAATATGGAAACTGTTTTAGATATTGAAATCATATTTTCACGGTCTTTATCGCTTTCTAGCGAATTTTGAGCAAAAGGACAACGTATTTTTTATGTAAATAGTTGACAACACTGATTATGATGCGTTTTTTTTTTGTTTAATAAAATCATTCACTTGATGATACGTTATTTTGAATTTGGGGCATAACTTTTTTGTTTTTGGTAACATAAGCTTGAAATTTTGCACACATACATATGTAATATGTATATAATTTTAATTTTTTGAGGATACTACGTTATTTTGCATTTTAGGTAACGATAAATACATACATATCGTCGTCCCGAAGTTAAAAATTATTTATTATTTTTCATAATTTTTCTTCTGCATCTACAAACTACTTGCTTTTGCATGTTTTTTTAAGTATTTTTGACGCTTAAAATGTTCATTTGTATTCAATTCCTACTGCAGTAAACCGTTCAATTTATGGAATACCAAATTAAAAATTATTCGGTTTTGAGAAAAATCTCGACCCTGTATACAGAAAAGGGGGATTATATTATATTTTATATTATGTAGTAAACAATAACGAATAAAATGTCGATATAGATTTATTGTTAGTTGCGTATTTTTTAATTTAAGCTGACGACATGTAATAAAACTAAACTAATCTTAAGTGTTTAAGTATTAATACACGAATAATTTTCATACATTTATGTTGCCATTTTGACTATCGCCTAAAAACTTCGCCCACTTGACTTAAACATAATCTGGTATTTCTTTAAAAGTCCCAATAAACATTAATGTGGGGTAGGTTGTATTATACTATACAAAAACATACGATATTTGTTCTTTCGATATACATAACTTCTTTTGGCTGATTTGTTTATTTATTATTGTATTAAATATACATACCTACCTACATATACACGTATATAGGTACATACATATGTATGTGCAGACAACACTCGATTTACGCGGTGTGTTAGTACCAACGTAAATGTATGTAGATAATTTCCCACAAAAATAGTGTTCACAATTTTGGGACCAGAAATCAAAACATGATATAAACAAAAAATAACATTTTTTAAACTAAAAATCGAGCTAAATCAAAAACATTTGATTATGTTACATTTGTGTACATATATATTAGTTCTGGCAAATTCTACTACTTTTCATTACTTAATAATATTAATACTTTTCATTTGGGTACTCAATAATACTCGATACTTTTAACGGATTTTCTGAATTTGTAAGGCATAGTTTTTATCTGCAAATTGAAGTAGCTTCTTCAAAAATTGAAAATAGATCTCCAATTATTATTGGTTTCGTATGTCTTTTATTATTCAATAAAAAATAAATGTAAAGCTAACTTTTAATATAACGTTAACAACAACTTAAGAAATAATTTAATTGTTCTCAAAAAAAAAATTATCTAGTTTTGATTTGATTAAAGAATCTTACACCTAGTTGTCTTTTTATACAGTGATGTATTTTTATCCACTCAACTTGCTTAAAAATACAACTCTGAAAGTATCGAGTAACTACTTTTGAGTATTGAGTAACAAAAAAAAAATACTCGATACTCGGTGCCCACTACTCAATATTTTGTCAGCACTAATATATATGTATACATAACCATGTTACATCTATTAAATATGTTTACAATAAGAGGTCTGATTGACAAGCTAAATGATTTTGAATACTTGACTAACCCATAGCTACATATGTGCTACTTCGCACTAGGCCGAACTCGTTCGGTAACTCGTTTAATACACATACATGATCAAACTCATTCAAATTAAATATATAACAGTGTTCTTTAATTATTAAGTTTATTATTCAAAGAATTTCAAAAAGTTTTATTATACAACTTGAAACTTTTCAAGGATATGTTTTAAGGTCCTCGGATGATTTGGCATTAGCACCAATGAAATGCATGTACATATATAGACTAGCTAAAAAACCCTCAACAAACAAAAGTTTTTGACAGTCTTCTTTAATTGTTTGCTAAAGAACAAAAGCTCTTGTTAATAAAAAGTACTCAACAAGATCTTGAGTACTTGTTTACTTGTAATTAGATTTTTACTTTCATCAAAATGGCGAGTACACGCTCGATAGTAGAGTTTTAAAAGTCTCACGTTTTTCAAATTTTGCAAGACACTGCTGTACGTATTCCGTACAACTTAAAGGGTACCAATATTTTTAAAAAGCCGATCTTATGTCGTTTAAATATAATAATACGTAAAACGAGGGTTATCTGTATATGGATAATTGTTATAAGAATATTATGGAAAAATTGTAAACAAAAACGAAAGAACAGAAAACTTGTTTCTATGCCTACGGTTATTTTTAACAAATCCTAAATTAAACAACAAAAAATTAATAAATAAATTTAATATTTATTTTATTTTTTGCATTTTGTGATAACATTTTAAGATAAACATTGAAAGATATTTTTTTTACAATATTTTTTATTTAATTCAATAAATCTAGGCTATTTTAAAGATTAAATAAATGTAGCAAAAGAACTGCAAAGCTGAAACGGTTAAATTAGGTAGTAAAATATCTATAAAAGAAATTTGTTTGTGTTTTTTTTAATTTGAAATTGGTTTGTGGAACAGTTTATAGAAAAATGTGTAGGCAACGTGATGTGACCAACTTAATTCTTATATTTTTTAACATTTTTGAAATGTAAAAAAACAAGTATTGCACAAATTTGCTTAATCGAAATGCTCCTTAGCGGTCCGTAATATGCACATGTTCAACCAATCGTTTATATGTTTTTACAAACTATTTAATTTTAATTTTGCTCCATTATTCAGCACTCTTTGTGCTGTCAGATTTGCAAAGTCAATTGTTTTTAATAATCTAAAAATACAGCGCGATTTTAGAAGTTTCATCAAATCAATCTTTTCACAGTAAAATGTGTTAATTTTAAAAATATTTGGGTTGCTATTTCCTTAATAAAGCAGCGAATGAAGTCTTCAATGCCGTTGCGCTACGTTTTGGAAAATAGAAGGCTTTATTTACTTCAAAGACACATTACTGTTTCTAATGAGGACCAACAAATAAGAATTCTACAGATTTAATTAAATGACTAAAGAAAAAATAAAAAAAAATCTGTTAAGGAAGTAGGCCAATGACTACAGACAGACTAGTCATTTCCTTTTACAAATAACAATGCGAACAAAACAACCTCATTAAATCAGGAGCATTATATATAAAGGAAAACATGAAAAAAAACAATCAAAATTGGCAGATCTTATTTTTTTCAAAAATTTCTATGACGACAACTACGAACGACAATAGTAATCAGAGCAAAATTTTTTTTTGGGATTTTGATTTTGATATTTTACATTGTACTCGTGCAGCGAGTAAATACACAATGTTCAAGTTTTCTTTGTTGTTGGCTTTAACTCTATGAATAATTAAAATTCTCGTTGTTGGAGTTTTTGTCGTTCTTTTATTACGATTTTTTTACGTATAATACCTAACGCATTATAATAATCCTAGTAACGAACACATATGTAAATGTTTCAATATTTCGGTATTTACATATTTGCATGTATATACAAATGCTCATTTATTCAATTCATTTCAAGATACTCACTATAAAACTTTATGCTATCTTAAATTACTTAACTGTATTACGAAGAGTGTTCCGTGAGTTTATAGACAATTTATAGGTAAGCTAAATTTCCGTATTCTTATTAGATATCGGATGTCTTCAAAATAAACTCTTTAAAAATTATCATGCGAAATTTCAAAAACTAGATTTTTGCTTATAACTTTCTATTGGATCGCTGGATAAGCTCCTAATTTTTAATGTATTAAATTTAACGAATATATATAATTTGAAAGTTTCCACACTTTGATTAAGAATGTGATTAACCGAGTTTTTTAGTTGAAACTTTTTTACCCATACCATCTGTTAATAGACTACTGTCAAATTTTGTCGTCATTTACTTTGCGTTTAATAGCTGTTCAAAACATACAACTTTGTGTATTTTTCTAGAAATGGGAGAAAATGAATTTCGAGAGCTCATTAAACATTATCAGCCCAATTATGAATAAAAAATTCCCCGGTAGATTTCTCCCTTTGCCCAAAAAGGGACTGTTCACATATAGGTTCACATATTAATTGTTCGCATATAATATGTGAACAGCACCTTTTTGGGAAAAGGGAGAAATCTCCCGGGGAATTTTTTATTCATAATTGGGCTGTATTTACTGCGAAAAAACCGTCAATCAAACAAAGGAAAAGCCTAATAAATACTATGGGGACTTTGCGCCATCGATTTCAATGGTAAAAAAGTGGTTTACTGACTTTCGTTGTGGTCGCACAAGTACAAATGACTCTTGACGGCCAATTGAGGTGAGTACACCCGAAAATGTCGAAAAAATCCATGACATGGTGTTGGCCGATCGAAGAGTAAAACTGAGTGAGATTGTTGATGCCATAGGCATTTCATATGGCAGTGTGGTTTCGATTTTAAGTGATCGGCTGGGTTTAAGAAAGTTGTCTGCAAGATGGGTGCCGCGTTTGCTCTCAATTGACCATAAACGTAAACGTGTGACAACTTCAAAGGATTGTTTGGAGTTGTTTAACCGCAATCCGAATTGGTACCTCATCCGCCATATTCTCCAGATTCAGCCTCTAGTGACTACTTCCTATTTCCAAACCTAAAGAAATGGCTCGGCGGAAAGAGATTTACCTCCATTATGTTGAAAAATAAATTTTTGTTTTGCAAAAAAAAAAAATTGTGTTTGACGCAGTTTCACACGGACTTATTGATCCGCCGTCGTACAAAGACCAATAACAATTTAAAATAAATTCAGTTTCTCCAAAATGTCCTAAGTTGGAGAAGACGACTGGTAAAGTTTTCGACATTATGTTTTTTTTTTAACAATCGCTTGGTTGCAATAATTTTAATCCATAAAAAAATAAAATAAATAAGAATAATAACTTAGTACTGCGAGCAAAGAAAAAGGTATTGGAGGGAGTCCAGCATTTCGTTTATATAGAATTGGTTACACGAGCTTACGTTCGCAAATGAAATAATCGCGGACTAAATTAATTCACCATATAGTTTTAAGTGACAAACGAGTTAAAGTTCAGCAACTAGTTGAGGCCACGGGCATATGATATGGTTTATGTGATATATTAGCAAGCCATCGGCAAGATGGGTATCGCGTTTACTCTCAATCAAGAATAAGCGCAATCTCGTGGCTGATTCAGTAGCTGTTCCACAGCCTTTCCGCCCCGATTCTGATGTATTTATCAAAATCCCAGTATCAAAAATTAAATATCCTGCCTTTCGGATCTTAACTAAAGCTTGGTAAACACCTCGACTTTATCAGGAACATCGTTTCACGTTTAACATCTCTACTATGTAACGTGTACCTACTTTTGGTGCTTTCTAATAATCTCAAGTTGGAGATTTATCTATCTAAATGTAAGAAATCTTTCAAACTATAAAGTGGGTCTTTGCTTAAACTATGTAGAATGTGTGCGTGTATGCATACTTATATTTTGAATATTAAGTGGGGGAACTCTGATTTACATTTTTTAAGCTAATTTTGCTTATACCAAATACTTACACACACGTGCATAGTTTTCATTGTTGTATATGTACATTTGCTTTTAAATTGCAAATTGCAATTCGTTGTACTAAATTTGTTGAGTGCTTGAACTTTATGTGAATGTGTATTTTAATTTAATTTTTTTTATCTGTTTTGTTGTTAAGCAAACCGTTCCCTTTATTTGGTAAAATGTATTTAGAAAGTAAATTTTCAAAACCATAAGTTTTTATTAGAAAATTTATTAATTTGAGCATTACAATTGTATTTAAAATTGTATTTATGACATTTAAAAAATGTATTTTTGTGAGTTTGGAATGTAGAATAATGGTGATAGGAAACATTTTAAATACTTTTTTTTCATTAAAATGTTTTATTCACGAATCTTATAAGCTAAATAAGGTACAATGTTATGAGATCTTTCTTAAGCGTACTACAAGAATTTGATCTAATAATTAAATGAGGAAATTATTAATAATACCGTCTTGGAGAAAATTTGTCACAAAAACCTCTTTCAAACTTTGAAAATATTATAATGAAATTTAGTAAAGCAGTATTTATGGAATTCGTGGAATAAATATTGGAAAAAAACTCTTAGCTTATCATGACATTTTATTGTACATAGTTTGGTAATGTCGAATAGATTCACTTTGGCAGTGCTTCATACCGTGAATGTACGTTTAATGAAATATCTCATTTAATCACACTTATCGTGGTCAAAAATAAAAATTAAAATTTGACTTTTATTCTTTCAGCCAAAAAAGTTAAAATATGACCGATATTTTTCGGTCAAAAATAACAGTTGAAATTCAGCTCTAAATGTTCAATATTTAGCAAACAAATGAAAGCTAAAATTTAACTTTATTTTTTTTATAAAAAAAGAATAACGATAAAATGTTGACCTTTATTTTTGACTGAAGAAAAAAACATAAAATTTTATCTCTTATATTTGACAGAAAAATATCAAAAGTCATTACAGTTACAGCCTCTGGTTATTTCAATGTATTAAAAGTATTTTACTATTATCTAAGACATGATCTAATCATTTTGGCGTTGACTTGATTTGAAGTCGACAAATATTTACAAAATAAACGGCATATATGTATCATAAAATTGCTCCAATAATCAAACACTTTCATTATGCAGACACTTAATTAATCGATTAATTCAAATTTCGAAAATATAACAATTTCAAATTTTTTCGACACAATCTGCACTTTTACCATCTCCGATTTGATTTAAGTACAAAGTACATATTCTACTCTTGTCTGTGCATCACATGGCGCAAGTAGTGACTCAATACTATTTACGGTTTCTATTTTATAATCACCAAAGTACCACAGTAATTTTTGTAAACTTTCAATACATCACTTTGATACCGAAACAGAGTTTGTGGACCATTATTTTACCAGTCTGAACTCTTGATTAATTGATTAAGATTAATCTATCTCGATTAATCTGAACCTATTAGTTTACGCAATTATATTTTGAATTTTTTGTTAATTAAGTGAAAAGTTTAGAGTCTGATTCACAAACTAGATTTCAAAAGTTCATTCAAAAATTTGTATGAAAATCGATTTAAAAAATTTAAAACTCACTGTATTTTATAGAATTTCTCAACAAGAGGTTTTTGTTCGATTCAGTGAATCAGGAGCCAAACTTAAGAACTTGTTTTACAATTTTTTATTAGGGTAATTTTTTAAACCGACTTCGAAGAAAATATCAATTCGCTTGTATTTTTTATTTTTATTTTTGGTTTGCTCTCACAGCTCCAGCATTTATAAACCAGATTGGTTACATTTCTTTAGTTTTTTATTTCGGATTAATTGCTGGTCCGCCTCTATCTGGTTGTATTAAATACATCTTTTCAGGTGCTTTGATCTTTGTGTCACACTAATGTGTGAGTATTAAAGAAAATGTAGTACGATGATTTTTCTGTCTATTTACTTTTCTATAGGCATAATAAGACCATTCAGGTAGCGTCATTGCTACCTCTTAAAATATTTTTAAAAATAGAAGACGGAGGCGGCATTTTTCAGTAAACAGCGAGTCCACCGAGAATATCGGAAACGGAAACACCGCTACAAATTGTCATCGTTTTAGCAATTTAGAAGATTAGTTTTATATTGTGAGACTACAAAATGTCATCTATACAAAATATTTCTTTGGCTTTGTTTCACTTGTATTAAATTGATTAATTATTAATTGAAACGTTAAGAAAATAATTAAAAAGTGATGGAAAATTAAATATTTATATTTAGAAATAAAGTAAGTATGTCTGCGAAAAAGCCTTAAATGGCAAATTCATGCCGGAAGTATGATTGCGACCTTGTGTAAGTTTAATTTACTCACTTACACATCCATTTAGCGTTTTTCTTTTCTTTCGTAGATTATTTACAGTTTTCATACAGAATGGAAGCAAAAATATAGAACAAAGAAACTTTTTTTCTTCACACTTAACATGATTTCTATTTTTTTATATAAATCTTGGTCATAAAATGTTCCAGGTATGCATTTTATAAGAACAATTTTAAATAAGAAAATAAAAAGTAACAGGGCAAAGATAAATACAAAAAATAATATAAAAACCCCAACTACGGAGCAAATTAAATAAACGGGAGTTTCTTTTTTAAGAATTTTGAAATAAAACATACGTACATTAGAGCGAGTTGTCCGCCGTATATGAAGAAAATACAAGTTTTTGTTACCACTGTTTAATTAAAGATCATATTGTTTTATGAGAATTTCCAAAACATTTGAGAGTTCTAGCAATGACCGTTCGTGAGCTGAGCTGCATCTAAAAATTGTATACCTACCTTTGTTTTTTGTTTTGGTTGTATAATTTTGTATATCCTTCCTAGAAAAGATATATAAACATTTCTTGAATCATAATGATGCATTAAACTTCGTCATACGTGCAAGCAGCAATGCGATATTCATCAAACTCTATGATTTCTTTTATAAAGGTGCAAAATTTCACTCTAAAATCATAGTTTGGTTTAATTTATTATATTTCCCAAAATATCCTTGGCCAATTGATGACCGTTCCTGATCTGGATCGTGTCTAAAAAATGCCTTTTGTATTTGTTCTAATTTGTTTTTATACTTCTATAAATTGTATAGTTTAGCATATCATGTGAAGAATTTTTTAAAGTCGCGTCCAGTGGCGTACAAAACTTTTCTATTTGAAAGACAATTTTGTATGTATCGTAATTTAGAAGGTATTCCAAACTAAAATACCTCCAACGGAGGTAATTTCTTCTCAAAAATTTATGTAATTGCAGTGTGAATTGCGAATGAGAGAGTGAATTACGAATAGGTTCGTTGGGGAGTATATATATATAAGAGTATTTAATTGTATTAAATTTAAATATTTTACAGTTTTCTAATTGATATATAAAATATATTTATTTATTTATGAATAAATTTGATTTAAGTTTATTAAAACGATAGTAAATGATTCCAAAGGACCATAAAGCGCATCAAAAGATCGATACTTTCTACGTGTTTCGATAACGGGCTGTGCAATATCATCGCTCCAAAAGTGCTAATTAACATAACCATTTAACCCGAAAAAGTTGCAAACATTTCTTTGACGTGAGTAAATTCCCAAAACAACCGAGAACTGACAACTCGGCAGCCACAGAAAACAGTGTTACCGGTTTAAAGCTCTACACCTCAAAAACATCGATATTTTAATTTCTAAAAACCATTTATTTTCCACTAACTTTCCGCAGTAATTTGTACTTTGCATTTTAAATGTTAAATCGAACATAAAAATAAGTTTTTTTTGCCAATTTTGTTTATTTTAAAACACAACAACCGTTCATAAAACTTGCTTTTTTTAAATCTAAACTGCTTCGTATCTTTCACTTTCATTATCAAATGCTTCATACACGTACACACAATTTGTTGCCAATTATTTTGTTTTTATGTTAAATCAGTATCATTTAAAAAATATGTATATATGGACAGTTAGTTGTAGGAGGCAACAGAGAGTGTTGCAAACATTAAACTATATTTAAAAACAGAAAAATAAGATAAAAAAGCTTTACCATAAAATCTCTTTCAATGAATTTGGCACACTGTCATACGATGCTACGATTATGAAGAATACTAAAAAACCATAACAATATCTTTCATATGTCAATTACTTAGATCAAGCATGAAATTATATTGTTTGCTTGAATTACTGTTTGAATGTCTTTTCTTTCTTTAAGTGGTACTTTTCGTATTTTTCGTTTTAAATTGCTTTTAAAAGAAAACAAACTGTTAATTGTTGAAATGTCATATGATGTGTACACACTCATGAATTTCTATATGAAAAGAAAAATATTCGAATTTTTATGATTCATACAGCTACCCCTCGATTTACAAGATGTAGACATTCATATTAAAATATATACATATCGCTAATATCCCTTTGGATTACAACCAGTAACATCCAGTTTAGTTCGAAAAATATTCACATTTAATACATATCACGTTAATTGTCAATTAAAACTTTTTCAAAATGCATTAAATTATTCGAGATATTCTCCCAATTCATTTTCAAAAAGATGATATTTGTTGTGAGTTAAAAGGTAGTCTATATCAAGATACATATTATATTATATTAAATTTCTTATAATTAGCGCAGACTTTTGGCGTTATAGTTTTTTTTAATGCGAATCTATTTTTATAGTTTTTATGAAACTACGAGTATTTGTTTATCAAATGATCTGGATTTATAAATTACGGAAAGCATAATGTTTAATTTTATTAAATAATTAGCTTTAGAAAATTAGAAAATTTATATTAAAATTTTTTAGCTATTATTTTTGGCCGAAAAATAAAAGAAAAAGTTTAACTGTTATTTTTTAGTGTCCGAAGGAATCTTTGTCAGAACGAACCCGAACCAGAACTTGGATACATTCTTCATACCGAACCCAAAGTCATTTATTTATTTAATAAAAACATAATTAATGAAAACTTTTTGTAACTCTAATGCTACAGGGTTGCATTTATGCTTATATTTGATGATATGCAAGCAATTATACGAAGTTTGCTATATGGCGAAAGTTTTGTCGCATGCCGAACATCAGCCGAACAAAGCATTTTGCCGTACTCCGACATCACACCCGAACGATCGGTCTGAGAACTAGTTATTTTTGATAAGTCAAGTCAACGTTTAAGATAGAAATCCATGAGTAAAATTTCAATTGTAATTTTTACCTAAAAAATAAAAGTAAAATTTTAACTTTTATTTTTGAGCGAAAAAATACCGTTAAAAACCCGATAATTTTTTTTTAAGGGTCATAAAACTTTTGATGCCTGATGGTAAATAAAAATGCCAAAGTAGATGTATCTGCTTAAACGGTGATATCATATGAAATGAACTCAAGAACATGTAAATATTTTCCAATGTTAATACCAGATTTCTTTGGATATTGAGTTGCTAAAAATAATTTTGATTTGAGTTCTATAAATAAGGAGACTTAATATGTTCAGAAATTTTAAAATAAACTTAAAAACACTGTTTTTTATAACCGCCTATTTTCGCATTTGTTTGATTTGTTTGTCCACAAAGACAATTTAAAGAAACCTTTAAAAAGTTTGCAAAAAAAAATGTTAAGTTATTGTTCAATCAGATCTGGCCTGCACACTTTAGTTAAAACACACGAGTTAAATCGGTGTGGTTGATATTTACCGAGTAGCTCTATTTTAATTTACAATATTTCCTCCCACTCCAGAATATTTTATTATTTTACCATTAGTTCAATCTGCCACTGCAAATTTAAATACTAATTAATAAGGAAGCTTATTAACAAATGTGTATGAGTCATATTATTTATTGAAAAAAAGAAAAAAATTTAATTTAATTTTAAATAAAATTGTAATACAATATCCAAACAACATGTACTAAGCCAGCCAGGCAAGCGGACTGTCGATATGCCGTCAACCAACCCTTCATCCACAAAAAGACAGTTGATATGGACAATACATTGGATTTAATTATAATAATATATACAATATTTTTTGTTTTTTTTTTTAATTCAACTAAACTTGCATGGTCTCCCACACGTTAAATATTTCATGTTGATTGCACAATACGAGTCAGCCAGTTCATTCAGTTTGTCATTCATTTAGTCACTCTCAACTTAAATGTTTTATTTTACTTTGCAACGAATGTTATTTAATGATGAAAACAATTCACAGATACGCTTATTGTGCTTGTTCTACAACAGGCAACCACTCTATATACGCAAAAATGTAAAATAAAAATGCAATACAATATGGGGGGAACGTAAAAAAATACGAGTATATTTTTTTGTGGATTTCGTTTTTCCATGTAAAATAATACTTAAGCTAAGCAAGTATTTATTTGTACAATAAATAACAAACGAACGAGTAGCGCAAGTAAGAATATTATTGCAGTTACAGCAATAATAAATCATTAAACGACAAACATTTTTATTCATTAAATTTATGATCGCAAAAAATTGTGCATATTTGTGTTGTACCAGATAAGTGTACCTGTAGCAATGGAAGCACTCTTCAAATAGTACAACCTTGACCTGACAATGTAAATGTATGTATTAAGTGTTTAATATTCAGATGAACGATTTCCAGAGCAGCGGTTTTGTTACAGATCGCTCGCTCATTGTTTTGAGGCAAATGTTACATTTGTAACAAAAAATTTAATGGAACTGAAATAATTCAGCCTTTTTAAATTGTAAATTTTTCAATAGCGGGCCAGTTTTATTATACATAATATAATTCCTATTTTACAGTCAAGCTTTTCAATTCTTAGTTAGTTACGTCCGCACCCGCTTATAAAGGTAACTTTAGATGTGTGCTGATCTAACGGTGATCGTTTAGGTTCATTTTAAGTGGGTGAGAGTTCCTGATTACATGCAGTCTTCACAGAAAATCACTTTAGCAATTACAAATGTTCTACTTGCGTTTTCATTTAACAAATATGTATTTTGTTATAAGACATTCACAACATACTAAAATGTATTAGATTTCAATCGAAATCTCTATTAAAATCTATGCCGTTTACAACGGGTTATTCGTGACATTTTTCAAGATTTGGTATCAATACCATAAACATTTTATTGGGATTTTCCTATTTAAGTACCAAACTCGGTACAAAAAATTTTCATTCAAATGCAAAACAGCTGACGAGCACACCTATCAAACAGCGTTGTCAACTTTTTATAACCAAAACGCATCAATAGCTCAGTCTTGTTTTATTTAATATTAAACTGTTAGGGCCTTATTCATTATAAATTATCAAATGATTATTAAAGGTTTATGAAACAGTTTTACATACAAAATTTGTTTCATAAACCTATTATACTCTTTGTTAAGTATTATAAATATTTTAATATTTTCATTGAATAAAAGCATCAATAACGAACTTTTTTATATTATAAAAATAATAAAAAAAATACTTTCATTTACACCGTCGGGCCCATCTTCTGGTCACAAAACTGATTGTATGTAATACTTCGAATTGTTACAGGGTTCATTTGAATTTATTAACTGCTAAAATCGCGCCAATTCAGCGCGTTTTCTATTAAAAACGCTAAGACGAAAGACAGCGCGTTTGCCACAGTTAAAAGGAGCTAAATCTAGCGCGAAACGTGCTAAATTGGCAACGATACTTTCAAAGTATTATTATTGAGCAGCGTAGTATTTTTCAGTATAATTTGGCAAAAAGCACAGTTGCATCACTGAGTTCTTTCAGATTTTGGGTAGATTTCTAAATTTTGGTCTGGTGTAAATGCCATATTAAATATAAATTCCTTATCAAACTTGATGCAAACCAATTGCATTTTGTAGTCAATTATAATTACGTCATTACAAATGCAATTGTAATTACATGTAATGGGTAATTGGAGGAATTGCATAAAGTTGTCAAACCGGCTTTCGAATTATTCGAAAAATCGCGGTTCTTAATATTTTTGGGGTTTTAACCGGTTTTTATAAAAGGGCGGTTTTTGGAATTATTCGATAAAATATTTTTTTTTTCGAATTATTCGACCAAAGCTAATATATTTGTTTTTATTTATTTGTTTTTTTAGACATTAATCGATTACTTTTAATAATCAGGCAATAAGAAATACTGTGTGTTATCATTTCATGTTGAATGTCAAGCTAATTTGCTGTCCTCTCCCTCTCTTTCCATCAAACACTACGAAAAATTATTGGGTATTTTTTCTATATGGTGTTTAACAATCACAGAACACTATGAATTTGTTCAGTTAAGCTTCTGCATGTAGTTGATATACTTAAATGAAATATATTAATACATGTCATTTCCCTTGATTTGCGATTCTGTGTAATTTTCATTTGAAACTTCAAAAATTAAGTGTTGAGCATGTAAATTAAATTTTAATTATTTAATTAATGTTTTATGAATCAATTACTTGCCATACTACACACCGTCTGCATTACTTTAAAAAAGTTGTACAATTACGTAGTAAACAAGTACTTTATTTTCTGTGTGGCGCGATAACACTGAGTTAGAGCGAATATCATACATTAAATAGTCGGTTCAACCGCCAACCGAAGCAGTGTATATATTTTTAAATTGCGTTTGTTCATGAAAACAAAACAATTGGCGCGCAATAAAATTTTTCTGCAATAGACCAGTGGGGAAAACACTTGACATCAAACATAACAATAACTCAAATTTCAGTAGTTCTAAGTTTTATTGTGTTTTACACACCCATAAATTATAAATACTTGCTTTCAATGACATCGTCATATTGCAATAATGAGTTAAAATGCCAAAGCAGAAAGAAGTGGAAAGTATGCTCTGCTGTCCATGTGTTTATTTGACCCATTTCATTGGTAATGAAAGCTTTCGCATGAGTGTTGAATTTATTTTTGAAATAAAGTTATAACCGTGTACTGCTTCTTGACTTACAGGAATGCATGATTGTTTTTTGGTTTAGCCCACAAAATGTCAATTCTTTCCCCCCATTTTTCTCTTAATAAATTATAAATGTTATGTTGTTCATCCTTTATTTGTTCGATTTTATTTCCTTTGTTTAAAGTACTTACTAAAAAAGGAATTGGTAGATGTAAAAATGTGTGCAGATGTTGTGTTGTTATAGTTGCTGTTATTGTCGCTTTGTTATCAATATTCTTTGTTTTTTTTTTGTAATGTCATTCTACATAATAAAAAAATGGAAAATTTTGCTAGTTTTATTTTTCTTTATTGGATAATGCAAATATTTACCTGAATACACTGAAGACACAATACACATATAAAGTTTTTTCTTTTGAACACCAGGAAGTAGTAGATTGAGATGAAACAACACTCGTAAAATGAAACGTTGCACAGTGGGACATTTCGCAATTAGCCAGTCAAAAGTTTATAACTTTGGATAGACATTTGCTTAATTTTTTTTTACAAATTTGAACAGAATACTAGGCGTTTTATATAAACATGTTGATGTGGAAATTAAGAACAACACTAATATTATATCTCAGTACAATAGGTTGTAGTATAAAAGTTCTGGTCTAAAATAAATCTATAAAACTTATTCAAGGCAGTTAATTATGCATATAAATCTTTTTTTTTTAATAAAACAAAAACTTTTAGTTTTTATTGATCTAAACAATATTCTTGTTTTATGACATGTGTTTTCTCCTTTCTTTTGATGCGATAAATTAATAATGTTAATTAAAATTGAAATAGCCATGAAAATTATAGTGTTCACAGCCCATTAAAAAACATACACAATCATACAATTTAAACGTTTTCATAGATTTTCTCGTTCCATAACCAATTAGATTAAGTGGCCGATGAGAGCTATTGAGCGTGAGTGAATGCTCGTATGAATGGCTGAAGAAAAAATATTAAATTATGTGTTTCATTACTGAGAGTTTCTATTTTCTTTGCTTAAAAATACCACGGTCAAATATCAAACTTATGATTTATATGAAATTGCATCATTACAGAAGTATTTTTCCTGTTTTGATTCTTTTGTTGTTTTCCATAAAACCTTTCAAATTCTTTTGTTTATAGTACATTCATGTTTCTCCCTAACAAATCGAAATGATTTATAAACTACTTATAAAGAGATTAAGGCTCATATTTTGTAAAACGCAACTCTAAGAAAGAGAGAAATTTTATATGGAAAAAATTCAAGTCGAAAAACAAATTTCGTACAAGTTTCTCAACGTTTGGCGTTGCGTTTTACAAAAAAACGGGTCCTAAATCATTTAACAAAATAGACACACAATCATACATACATATATGCACACGTATTTGCAATGAATGAATTTAAAATCTTACCATATTTTCTTTTTTGTTTCATTACAGGTAAGACCGTTTAAACAGCAGAACAAAGATTGTTGAATATTCTTGTGTAAGTTTCAGATATTATTTGTGTATTCATCTTAATATTATAATTTTTCTGAAAGTTAATTTTCCAGTCTCATAAATTGATTTTTTATTTCGAAAATTAAGAAAATATAATTGCAATGAATTTTTGTAAATTTAACAATTTGAAACAATTTAAATTTCAAATCATTAAAATCTGATACAAAATATTAATGTATTAATCCTAAAATCAGATTGATTTCTGTTTTAAATAAAACTAAAAGGGTCTCTCCTGTGTCTGCCATTAACTTTTAGGATTTTAAGATTTTTAATTTCATATTTTCCTTCCGAAATTTTGCTATTTTTACAAAGAGTACTTTTTCTGAAAATGATTCTTTTTTTATAACTTTGTCAATTTTAATCTTTTTCGTATACATATGTGTGTACATATTCTCATATTATTTACAAACCGGGGTTTCAAATCTTTTCAACTGTGGAATCTAAAATATAGACGATAAGGTTGGGCATGTCTAGTAACTTTAAAAGTGAAAAAATTTGGTAAAAAGGTTTTTACATATGAAATGAAAATAAAGTAAAGTAAGACGCAAAAGTATCTAAATAAAAGTATAATCAATATCTAAATAATATAAGAAAATCCTTCCTTGTATTTAAGTTATTGTTTAAGTTTTGCTTCGATAATGCATGTCAAGAGCATATAACTATTCAACATCCTTTTTGTTAAGGAGTAAATATTAATTAAAGTCTTAACACAAAAGCTGCTCGCTATACAAGTACGAGTGTATGCTAGACTTGCTTTTTAAACAAACACCCACTTAATTATTGTTTATTTTCGTTTTGTGTTATTATCGCAGCTTAAAATCGTAAGGGTTTTCTTTTTGGCCATACAATGAATATCGATTAAACGTTTAACCCATTGAAAACCTTAAGACAAGTATTTATGCAATTAAAAAACTTTTATTTAAATATTAAAAATTTTCTTTAATGGTATTTTTCTTCACTTTCTTGTTCTTTCAAGCTGACACAGTTGATTGATACAAACCGCACCCAAAATAATACATTAATATGATATATTTCGAATTTGTACAGTAAATATATTTTTTTTCACTTACAATTCAAATGAAATCTCACGTGAAGGAAGTAAAAATAATCAAGGATTATGTATGTGCGGGTATCAAAAACAAAAAAAAGAAAATCAAAGAAATATATATATTGAATTGCGATCAAGGACGTAATTTTAAGAAAAATATAAAGTTTGATAAATTTGCCGAAAGAACTTCCGAATTTTAGCTTAGAAGTTTTTAAGGTTCTTTACACATAAGTATTGGAGCCGATCCAAGTTAAAAGCTATCATACTGTATCCGTTGTAACAACTAAAAACTGCCAATTTTAGTGTTTAATATGTATATTTTTTGAACTTCTTGTGACATTATACCGTTGCCGGTATCTTTCTGGCGTTATTCGCGGCTTAAACGAATTAATTGTCTGGTTGTAGTATAAAACAACCTTTTTGCAGCATTAGTTGTACAACATGTCGTTCAAACCAAATGTATGTATTATTTTTTTCTGTTGAAGTTCATGGCAACGATTGATGGCTTACTATTCCTGCTTCTTTTCCAGTCGCAATCCTATGAGAAAAATCCTTTATTTTTTGCCTTTGAATCAGTTGATTCCATAAAGAAATCGACTTTTTACATCATTATGCTTTAGTTCATAAACCAGTTAATTTAATTTGCATGATTCTGTAAGCTTCTCTTGCGTTATGATTATTTTTAAGATTTCAACCAAAAAATCATAATGAAAGAAAAATGCTATGTACAATATTAAGAAGTACACCAACATAATCCTTGTTACGCAGACTGACTACCTTTGGGTGCACTAATTTTTATTAGTTGAGTTTTATTAAAAATTTTGTTTAAAATTATTTTCTGGTCTTATTATTCTTTTGCTCGTTAACCACATGTCGAAGACAATATGCACTTGCCTACTCGTTGTTGACGATAACTTCTTACAATTGATAGTTTCTTATTAATCTCACACTTGGCAAACATTTGCCCAAAAAAAAAAACGTAACCACTACTTCTGCTTAGTGTGGTTAAACTTGGTTTTTACATGAAGTCAATTATGCCGCAAAATATTATCTTTATATTATTTTTAATAAATGCGGACCATAAAAAAATATGGGAATTAAAGAAAATGCAAATTTAACTTGTCTGTTCGTCTCGTTTTTTTCGGCAAATATTTGGGAAGTATGACCTTACCTTTAGAATTGGAAAATAGCAAAAGACTGATAATTATTGACGACAGCGGTAGACAAATGTCTATTTTTGGATGTTGGATTGTATGAACGTGGACAAGCAATTAAGAAATAAGAGGATCATATTTTGATCATATCGAGTACTGTGGTCACAAACGGAAACATTTAAAGTCGTTTGAAAATATATAGCCTGTATATATCAAATTGCACATGCGTTAGAGGAGATTTGAATAAAATGGTTGATTCAGTTCACACAACACTTTTACTTGTTTTTTTAAAGCTTAGATAACACAAATAATAACATAGAAAATCTTCAATTAAATATTTACGCATTATTATATTAAAAGTAAGGTCAGATTGTTGAAAAATATATATGTATATACTCGTATATATTTGCAATTCAGGGTGGCTCAAATGAAACCTATGTTTTTGAGTAGTCTATAATTTTTTTGCTTTAAAGTTGATGTATTTTTTTAGATGGGAAACATAATGTCACGTAAGTGCCGCTCATTGAAAGTTCGCTCTTTTTAAGACAGTTTCCATGACTTTTTTTTAATTTCCGGAGCTATCACTTGAATGCCTTGTCGAATACTTTTTTATTTGCGGTATGCTTTGTGGCTTATTCACGTACACACATACCTTCTTTCAAATACCTCCAAAGGAAAAAAGTCGAAGAAGACATTTAACATAAAATGACCTTCGTTCATCAATTCTTATCCGATTCCGAGCTTGTAAGTTTCTTTTGCATATTTGTCTTAATTTGCTAATCGGTGGACTTTAGCATGTTAAAATAGTGAAGTCATAGACTATTTAAACCTCTTCGCTTTATTTTGGGCCAGTCTGTATTAATTGATTCTTACATAAACTAAATAAGATACAATTAAGTTAACTTGTATAATAATAATAGCAAATTGCCTGTCATTAAAAAAATAATTTGTCTTAATTAATAAGTGTTTGCTTAAAGCAAATACTTCCCCGTTTGACTGTTCCTTAACTCATATTATTATTAATTAACTTATATTATATTATTAATAGAGAAAATATAAAAAAATTCTTATATGTCATTAAAAAATACGTTAATTTGGAAATTTCTTACAGAAGTACTAAACAAAGAATATAGGAAACATTCATTTTTTAAGGGATCCTTTTTGGTATTTATTCAAATTTATGTACGCAAAGTATTAACGTTAGTTTTTCAATTCCGTCAATAATATATGTATGTATTCATGTGTATTTATCTACTCGTATGCACCCATAATGCTCCACCTTAATTTTCCTTTCTATTTTAAGACGTGAACCAGGAAAATAATGTCCAACAAAATCGAAAATAATGACTATTTGTTATTTTAATACATACACAGCGCTGTACTGCACATGCCCATTATAGTCTGACCAGTGGAAATCTAACCCTGTTTATGTTTTAGCCATGTTTGCTTACCCATGTAATCCTTTCAATAATATTTTACTACAAATATTAACAAAATAGTTTACTTTAAGATTAAAGACAATGGAAATCGCATTGAATGTTTAAATAATTCATATACTAAGAAGTTAAACAGTGTGGCACAAAGTTAAATAAACACATTTGTTTGTGAAAGGAAAGCAAATTTTTTATAACAAAACGCTTATTACATTTTTTACGGCAAGTTTATAATTTCAGATTATTGTTAGAATTGAAATTTGTTAAATAAATAATTTTAGTCAGATACAGATACAGGGGGCAAATTATCGTATTCGATATCGAGCAATATTTCCATTTAAGTTCTATCGTAATTTCGTCCAATATCGAATCCCGTATTTTGGCCCCACTTTTTAATATAATAATTAAATTAGACTATTTGTCTGTCACTACTTTTCGATACTTAAATAATTTTCAGACTTAAGGCAGAATTACTTTGTACGTTCTATTCTGTTACGAACCAGCTGTTTTGTTAATGTTCAATTGAAAAACAGTATGTGTGGTTTGTTGTTACTTTTTCGTTCTGTTCTGTTACGGACAAATCTGTAAAAAATATATTACAACTTTAAGTGACAGTCAAGAGTGTCTATATATTAGTATTTTGTGGAGTGAAATATTACACATCTTGTGTTAAAAGTCAGAAAATTTTATTTTCGTTAAAAATTTTTAAATATTCATATATTTTTTTGTCAATTAAGAAACCTATTGTACATATTCACAAAATTCATTCCTATAATTACATCGTTCACATCCGAAAGTTCAGACACAGAACAAGTATGCCGCTATTATGATTCACAACTAAATTGATAGTTGAGTTGTAAATGTCAAATTCTTTGATTACAACTCAACTTTCAATCAGCTGTTCACTTAGTTGTATTCATTAAGTTGTTACTCGTATTTTGATTTACAGCGAAAACAACTAAAATTTGTTGTGAATCATAATACAAAAAAAATTGTTGAGTTGTAAAATTTACAATACTAAATTAAAAATAGTCATTAAAAAGTACAGAAAAGAACAACACAGAACGGCAACGAAAAGTAAAAACTAATGAATCCTTAATTCATTTGTAGTATTTGTAGTTATAGCCATATTAATTATTGTGAAAAATTCAAGTGTCAACATAAAAAAGCAAAACGGGTTAACCTATTATGGTTCTCGAGATAGAAGGCTGTCACAGACGACCAGATGGACAGATGGATAGACATCTTAGCAAAAACAATAGAGTTCCGTTTTTACATTTTGTGTACCGAAGTACACAAAGTATTGTGTATTTGTGTATTCTAAAGTATTGTGCAAAATAGTAGCACACAGATTAAATCTTTCCGTACAAAATCATCTGGTTTTGATTTTGCACAAATAAAAGGCGAAGGGAGGCATTTATACTACAATTAAATTAGCAAAAAAATATTTATTACCAGTCCCACGATGTCACACGACGTATTCGTTCTAAAATTTTGTTTTAAATGTAATTGTACGAAAGAACGAATACGTGTGACATCGTGGGACTGGCAGTTAGTTCTCAAAAAATCCCAATATTTTCACAAAATAAAAATACCACACAAAACCAAAGAAACAAAAATCGAAATTAAAAAATTCTCAAATTTATCAAATAGAAACTTCAACAAAATCCTAAACTTCAAAAATATGTAAATCGACAAACAAAAATGGAAATTTTATAAAAAAATAGAAATTTCACAAAACAAAAAAAAAAAGATTTAAAAAATTGTAAAATATAGAAAATTAACAAAAATCTATATTTTGCATAAAATAATGCATTTTCACAAATAATAAAAAATTTAAAATTTAAAAATGAAATACAAAATTAAAAAAAAAACTTAAAACTTCGAATAAAACAACTCGAAAATTAACCAATAATAGAAAAAAAGTCTCCAAAAATAAAAAGAAAATTGTAAATTCCCAAACCTAAATTTACTAAAAATCGTAAAACCATAAAAAATTGAAAAATTCTAAATTTTAGCTAAAAATTGTTAACATTATTAATAGTTTAAGATACTTTTTCCAAAAAATGCAATTACGCTCTTTTAGTCAAATATTTGCCGCGTCTGACCGTGACATTCGTGTGAGGTTATTGGAAGAAAAGTGTAGACGTCTCCAGTGGTTGTGCTTCAATTAATAAGCGATGGTTGTGTCAAGAAAATCGATGACAATTGATTCCTTCCTCTGATCCTTACATTGCGAGAAAACAAAATCAGAGATTGGGTAGACGTTTAAAATTGTATGTAACAACTATTAAATTAAATGACATTCGTCTATTCTTCTTGAAAAAATTTATATTGCACAGGTGCTATTTGGCTGCACTTAACTGTCGCGCTTAGAGATTTTAAGCTCAACTATTTTTAAACAAATAATAGACACTGAAATAATACAAATACAATACAATACTAGTTAAGGGAAGTTATAACAAAATAATGACGTTTATTGTATAAAATACTACAACAAATAAATGAAATTTTAAACATTTTATTTACAACCGAACCCCAGTATATATTTACACAAATACCAAACAAACAACAATAGAAAATCTAAACAAAAAAATACTAATTTCTATTTTATTTTCCGTTTAACATATGGGGTAGAAAAACAAATGGTGGGGGATTCCCCATTCTAAATACAGTGGTATTTTTGTTTACCATTTAGAATTGAACAACGTCAATTCTTTGTAAATTTACACAAATTAAAATTTTCTTATAAACGAGGACAGGCTAAATATTGTGTTTTCTTCCAATTCTTTTAAGAAATGTATGTATGTGTTTGAAATTCTATTGTAGAGCAATTTTGTTTTATATTACGGTCAGTATTTATCCCTGGCCCAAGACAGAGTTTAGGTAAAATTATTAGACACTTATGCAGGGCACTTTTAAGATATAACATTATAAAATGATGTTAAATCACATAAAAATTTAGGTATATTGCATTTTTTTTAAATAAACTTAATGAATAATTGCTAAACATTAACGAGATTATACATCATTTAGTGTTTACGTGTTTTTTTAAATAGTTCCCTCCAGATAATATTGGAGTACGTGGTCCATTATAGCTGAAACGGAATAGTTACAAGATGGTCCTATGTAATGCAAACCTGGACTATATGGTCCATCCTTAGGATATCATAATGTTAAATTGACCATGTTTTCTACATACATTTGGGTTAATTTTGGACTAGTCCTAGTCCTTAATAGAGTATACTTTACATGCGTGTTTGGACTAGTCGCGTTATCTGCTGGGTTGTTACGTCCTTTTGCTATTTTCCATGCATTGTAAATTTATTGCTAAATATAAAAAAAAAATATTAAGGTTTGAACACTAGCTCTGGCAGCAACATAAATAAAATATAACAAATGTTTTACTTTCGTAAGATGTGCCACACCTTTTGTCTCTATCCCGCCCACTTTGATATTGACAAAGTTCATTGATAAGATACCAGCTCGTGGAAAGTTTAAAGGCTCCCTTTCAGTGCTCACTTAAGAAATTATAATATGTATCAATAGCCCCTTTATTGCAACGTAGTCATATCTACAAAAACTCGTTCTTCAGAAAACGAGCTTATTGGTTTTAATTTACTCACACCTCAAACGAAAAATATAAAACAATATTTTCGCTTCAAGAGTTTAGCAAAAAAGTTTTTTTTCCCCATTTTTATTTTATTTTTATAGCACCGTGTTTGCAAAACCACCGAAAAGCTTGAAAATTTTAGCTTCTACATCCCGCTGGATAAACATATTTACTTTAAATTTTATACGAGAGGTGCCACGACCACCGGGGGTATTAAAATCGATTTTTTTCGTGCACGATGTCAGATTTTTCCATTTTGAAATTTTCAAATTGAAACTTCGATTGCCTGAAAATAAATGGTTACGAACTAAATTATAGTTGCAAGATGTTTCTTTTGAAGAACATCTGTTTGAAAAAATTTGCAAGTACTTTTGAGGTTTTCCTCGCAAAAAAAAAATAAAAAAAATTATAGACATACAAAAATTTAATTTCGTTTCTTATACAAAATCACGTGTCTCTGTATGTAGTAGGTATGTATGTACATAAATGAGTTTTTTAGTCTGCAAATGTAAGAAATGTTTCATCAATGTGGTATTTAACATTTTTGCAAAGGTCATGCTGCATCTTTGCATTCATATGATGCGAGTTACAAAAAATTTCCCAACAGATACAAATATTTATTACCATTAGTCCAAATTTGAACAGTTGTTCATGTCGATCTAAGTTTAGATTTTATTTTATATATATTTTTTTGCTTTAATTTATTTAATTCTTTTACGAAGTGTTTTTTATTTTATTTTCTTCCTATGGCGGCACAAACAAATTGAGTCGACAACAACTGCTGGTTTTCAAAAAGTCATTTGATTCGAAATGCAAATGTGTAAAAATATATTTTATTTTTTCTTTGCAATATGAAAAAAAAATTGTTTTGGTTAAGGAATTCGAAAGTTATTTTGTTTGGGTTTTGAGTGGATGCACATAATTGCTTATGCTTTAGTATTTTACACATTTGTGAAATGCCAATTTCTAAATAATATAATTCACATGTGACAAAACTGATTGTTGTCAGGGTTTGAATAATAATAAATAATACTAAATAATACTAAATATCAATAGTTTTATAAATTTTATCTTAAACTAACACGAACCAGCGAATAACTTAACCTAAAAGCATTAATAATATAAGGTTTCTGCACGCAGAGAAAAGCCACGGTTGTTTCTTGATCAAAGCCAACAAAGTTTTATCGAAACTGCTCAAGTCAGCAATCGATTTGCTTGATTTTTTTGCTCAATTGATTTAATGATGAGTAATATTTTGTCCGTTTATTGCTTTTCCTTTATGCAAGCAGTCAATGTACATTATTAGCGTGTGTATCACCGAGCTTTAATCATATAATATTAACATCACACTAAAATAGGTTTAATCAAAATATGTACAGTAGTTTCCCGCTTTAACGAACATTAATTTTTATAAATATTGCATTTAGCGAGCACATGATAAAGAAAGCACATGAAATGTGTATTTGAAAAAACTCATAAACACACTTTCAAATAAGTACTGCATAAAACAAACATTTCGGTTTAATGAACAAGCCTGACAACTTAGATGGAAAACTACTGTATGTATGACAAAGTCATGTTTATATATCATTATAATATGATTAGACTACAAAAATAAAATACATTGATAGTGTGCTGGTATTGGATTACGATAGCTTTTGTAGACTTGTTACTATCACCCTCATTATTTATGTCGAATTCGCATTTTCGATAGTGATGATTTGTACTAGATTAAAGAAAATGTGTGCATGTTTTCTTTATCAGGGTGTATATAGTAATTTTAATGAGCCCCATTCCATATTGAAGACCTACTTATTTATAACTCACTTCGAACTAATTTTAAGATTTTCCAAATCGATATAATTTTACATCCATTTTAAAGGCATTCGCTTACAGATGTTCACAATCTATTTTTTATTTAGATCGGTTTACTATTTTGGGAGCTATAAGAATTTAAAGTTGTTACTAATCATATACTACATTCATTACACTTGAATATATTAGCTTCAGGTTGAAAAATAAGCAACACATACATGTGTGTTTGCCCAATTTGTGTTTGTAAAGAATTCAGAATAAAAATGAGACAGAGCTTTTCCTCTACTACGGATTTGTGAAATTCTGAGAAGAGCGTAGTAAACAAAAGAGAGTTGATTGTTTGAAGTTGTTTATTTTGAAAGTTTTCTGTTTTTGTATTTTATCGTATATGCCTAAAGCCGATTGTGTCGGCCGTCTGTTATAGTAGTTAACATTAAAATCGCAAAAGATCGAAAATTACTATTACACGGATTTTTCAGATGTTTTTCTGAAAATCCTTAAAACTTTGGCAGCTATTTATCGGGAAGAAATTTATTAGAATAGCGATTAAGTAGCTCGAAACCAGTCACATACAGCTGTTCTTGATTGTAAACAAACGCGGCATCCAATTCCAAAAAAAATTGCTTCAAATGGTAGCATTGAACGAGTATTTATTTAGTTTTTGATTTTCTTAGCTCCTTATACGATTTCGCAAATTGCTTACTTTGAAAAATAAGCACTAGGATGTGATCTCCGACGTTATTAAATTAAATTAAATTAAAATAATTAATAAACGTGCCCTATTCACTTGTTGTTTAAGAAAATGTTTTTACCACAATTAAAATTTTTAATTCTTGTTTATATGTAAATACTCACCCGTACCTTGAAATCTATTTTCTATGTCATTCTAAAAATAATTCATTTTATTTTGTTTGTTGTATATTTTCTTTTAATTGTGGTACTTCTCGTAGATATTTGTAGCCAAAGTATTGTGTATATACTGTCGTTGAAAAATTCTAAGCCAACTGCAATATGATATAATAATATTTTTTTTGTTCTCTTGTTCTTTATGATTCTTCGGTTGCAACACCAGCGCCACTATGCCACCAAATCAAACCAACACACTGTAACCACCCATTCCTACAGTCTTATTTTTGTATTTAGTACATTTATAATTTTTTGTTTGTTTTGTTTTGTCATTGTTGCTGATTTGTTGTTAGTTGAATGAAAATAAATAAATAAATAAATAAATAAAATCCATGTTATGAAAAATTGATTGCTTAGAATGTGAATGAACGGCATTAACCTCAAAATAGTTTAGAACGGCAGCAAACTATAAATATTACAAAATTGAAACAAGTGTCTTTACGATAATATTTATTTACATATCAAATTTGTAACTAATAAATACTTTAAAGATTTTTGGCTAAAATGAAACGTAATAAAATTTTGTATTTTAGATTTTTTTTGTAAAGAAACAATTAAAATTATTCTGATTTATTCGACCTTTTTATTAAATTTTATTACATAAATTATTCAAGCTTTAGGTTCAGAAAATAAATATAAATGATTTATTTAATCCGATATTTCGCTTTCTCAATGGAAGGCTTCTTCACAAACCAATAAAAACTTATTCTAAATTTTTTATTATTAATTTTTAATTAAATATATCCCTGAAGAAAATGTAGCAACATATTTTAACTGATGGATTTACAAAATCCTTCGAATATGGTTTACAGATTCGAAAAACATATAAAATATGCAAAAATATGCACAAACAAATTTATGCTAATTTATAAACATAAACATTTCTGAATCGGATAAATATTTTATCTCCTACACAACAGGTTGTAAAAGAAAAAAACATTTGAATTAAAATAGGTTGAATGAATTACACAGTACAACATTTTGCAGCTCATTGACTTGGGACTCTATTCTGAAAATTGCACGTGAAAGTAGCCTTTGGGGCTACATCATTCATTTTGCATCATTCGTTTTGTCAAGTTGGCTGCATTAATAATTTAATGGTCATACGAATTTTTTTCCTAAAACTGGATTTTTAGCACTTTTCTATATTTTAACACGGT
The DNA here is from genome assembly GCA_956483585.1 of Gymnocheta viridis. Classification (NCBI taxonomy): domain Eukaryota; kingdom Metazoa; phylum Arthropoda; class Insecta; order Diptera; family Tachinidae; genus Gymnocheta; species Gymnocheta viridis. The sequence goes on from OY101440.1 coordinate 123,503,277, forward strand.
TATATCTCGGTATACCGTACGAAATGTCTCTTTTGTGTCAAACTTATAGATATTGAATAGGAGAAAAAAAGCAGAACAAATATACCCGAAAAAAGTGCATCCGGTTCCTTAAAAATCGCAAAAATTTCACCTATTTTGTTCAATAAGTGGATTACAAATTCACAAATATGCTGTTTTTTTTTTTTTCTTTATAAATTTTATTTTGCATAAAAATAAAAATTCCGATTCATATTGCAGCTATTCTTACACCATTCTCGTTGAAGTTGTTGCTTGTGGTTCTGACTTGTTTTCTTCGTAGGTTGTTAATATTCATGTTCATACGAGTTAGACATAATATTCAAAGGCATGTTTTCTTCAGTATGTCCACCAATTTCAGTGAAAAAAGCATATTTGTGGATTTCTAATACACCTATTGTGAAAAATGGGGAAAAATAAGCATTGTTGCGATTTTTAAGGCGCTGGATGCACTTTTTCGGGTAGGTTTGTTCCACTTGTTTTTCTCCTATTCATTATCAACAACTTTTCTTAAGACACAAAAGAGATATTCCGTGAAAAAATGCTTTAAGTTTGTTGTTGCATTCCATACAAAAAAAAATTAAATCTCAAATAAAAACGTTTAATGAATCAAATAAAATAATTGTTGGCATTTTTTCCAGAATTAATGAATTTTGTACTGATTGTGGACCGCATATATGAAAGAATTTTGTGAAATCCGACAACAATTTTATTTTTCTATAGATAAAGAACTCTAAGTGAAACTTTTACTGAAGTAAAAAAACAAATGGCCAATTATTTTAATTAATTCCTGATTAGCCGTATTATAGCCAAGTTTAATAAAGAATAAACACAGAAAACAATATCTACATGCTATATAATTTTGTTCTTTTTGTCTTAACAAATTTAAGTAATTACTATTTAAATGTAAGTAATCAATACTTTTCAGCTGAATAGAAAACAAAATATGTAGACATACGCACAAATAGAAGCCATTTTTGTATTAAAGTATTTCAAACAATTATTTTGGTTTGGGGACTAGTTTAGGGGTTCGTTCTTAGTAAGGAATTAAGAACACGATTTTGTAAAGTTCAAATAAATGGAATTGTATGAGTAAATGAATAAGCGAAAGGAAATAAATGGAAATGGCAAATGACGACAACTTTCAAAACACGACAGTACGATAAATGACTTAATGGGCTGTGTGTCTATTTACAGCACCTACCTAAATGTTCATGCCGCAATCAGACAGCAGACAGTACCTTTTGGCAAATCGTTTCCCAACAGACAAAAACAAATGCTGAAAAATAAATTAATAATAATTGAATTTAAATTGTAGTGTATTTTTTTGTAATTAAAAACAAACACTGTTTGCTGGGAATGCTTCTGGTCATAAAACGTTCTTAAACGATTGAGAGTTTAAATTTCACTTGATGTTTGTAGGTTTAATTTTGTTTTCCAACATTTTACAGAATAATTAACCAGTAATAAAAAACGAATACAATCAATAATACAATGACCCATACGAACAATAAAAATAAAAAAAAACAATCATAAACCCCACATCATACCATTTTCAGTTAAAATACAATTATTAGGGTGGCTTCAAATGGCTTATGCTGTTGGGTTTGGTTTCAAATAATTTTTTTTGTTTGTTCAATTTATTTCCTATTTATGTATTTTAAAACAACTAAAGTTCGCATAGTGGTCGAAATTCGACCGGCAGTTTAAACTTATTTTAGTTACAATTATTTAAAGAGAGAAAACTATCTAATTACTCATTCCCTTCCCCATGGAGAAAACAATAAACAAAATAAAAATGCATACAAAGACGCACGTTTTAATTTGAACCAATACTTACATAAGTAAATGTACGTATGTATTTTTAGCATTTGTAGTGGTGTTAACTCTAAGAGTCTTAAATTCCTTTAATACTGAACCGATTTAAATAATTTATAGCCGGGTTACTTAAAGCTCAACAATGTTGACCATTTGGTAAAAGAATGAAGAAAATCGGTTGGCAAACAAAGGAGAAAAAGGGATCTAAAATTTGTCTTTTGCTTATTTATATAATAGATGAATCGACTTTGTGATAAAATAATAAGTTGCCAACAAATAATTCTAAATCGTGAACTTCAATGAAATTTTGTCTGTTGAAATGTTTGTATTTCTCTTCACGGCAACAACTATTTAACTTAATAAATTTTTAGTTAGTGTAAACATCTTCATGTTAATACAGTGAAGTTCGTTTATAACATACGGCGGTTACATCGAACTCGGCGAAGCTGTTGTCCCAGAAGCTTTGCAGAAATATTTACAACGATTACAGTGTGCAACAAATTTCAGGACATCGCCGCCAGCCTCAACAACTCCAATGGGAAATGAGAGGTCACCATTAACTTATTAACAAAGCTGCCAAAGGGTTTTGAAAAGTTAGATCGAATTTAATTTTTATGGCCTCTTGAAGTTGAACCATTGTTTACTATTTTTTTGGCAAAAAAAACGTATAATAACGTATATAAAAATATTTAATGAAACGTAATTGTGCGTACTTATTGTTGCATTGAATCCAATCAAAAAGACTTCGAAATATATAGTTTAAAATATTTATATTGGTTCCAGTGAACAAAATGTAAACTCTGAGTTTGTTATTGCAATAAAAATGTTTTTTTTTCTTCAAAATATGAAGATCACATTCTGAAAATAAATTGTGCTATTCAATAGAATTTCAGATGCATTTGATCCAGAATAATTTTAAATTTTTTCTGAAAAAGACAATGAGTGCCATGTCCAAATTTGATAATTTATTTATATTGGACCACGCCTATACCGTCGATTTGCTGAAATAAAGGAAAAAATATATTTTTCCACATTGGATTCAATGCAATAATAAGCACGCACAATTACATTCTATTAAATATTTTTATATACACGTTTTTTTTTCAATTTTCACTCATAGTGCAAGAAATTATAAAAAATGGTCCAACTTCAAGAGGCCATAAAATTAAATTCGAGCTAACTTTTCAAACCATTTGGCAGTTCCTGCTTACTTATTACTCTACTTTCATTTTCCATTTTAGTTGTTGAGGCTGATTTTTCTTGTTGCACTGTGTTATAAGGAATTTTGCTCGTAGTGATATTTCAACTACTTAAAAAACTCTTCCTTAAGTACACAATATAAAAATTTGAGATGCCGATATTTCGGCGATACTTTGTGTACTTTAGTTTTCAAGTAAGTATCTATCTGGCGACTGCGTTCCATTGATTTTTGAAATCATTTTCTCCGCAAAACTTAAGAATATGCACATTGCTTTTTAAGAAAAATTTTACTAATATTGATTTTAAATACTTAACTAATCTCTTAATCAATAATATAATTCTTGCAAAAAAACCGACTACAAAATGTACATGGGCGCGGCACATGCTATATTGTCGCGATAATTAAAGGAATATTTACTTTTCATGAGCGTACTGCCCACTTTTCTAGCCATGATGTATTGCCACGAAAGCTAAATGTATGAGAAAAGTTTGGTAGAAATTGTTGGAAAAGATTATTTACTTTGCAATGTGTGTAGAGGGAAGATACGAAAAAAAATACAAACGCCTTTATAACCTTCTTCATTTTTAAAATCGGTTAAAAAATAAACCTTCTTGATTTATTTTACCTTCAATTTAAATTCAATAAGCGTATGAGCGAGCGTTGGTATCGCGTATATTTTTCTTCGAGTATCGATATTTTTATTTTTTCTTGCAATTGTTTTTAATTGTAAAGTTCGTTGCAACCGGATTCGAAAGGTAAAATTAAGAAGGGTAGGAGGGGTCTAAAAACGACATAAATAGCGTTACGCAATATTTTATCAGCTCGTTACTACATTTAGTGTTTAGATGAATAGGCATATCGAATTATTCATGCCGAAAAAGTGCACTTGCGAACGGTGTAGCTACAAAACCAGCAGAATGAAAGACAACTTTTTGCCACTACTCACTTTATATAAAGCTATATAAAGCTTTAAGGAATTATTGTTGAACACAGCCTTTTAAAGCTCTGCTTTTGGTTTACATGCGAATATTTATTTGTTTAAAAAGTATAACAGGTTAATGGAAATTATGCAGTTCTGCGTACGTCCGCCTATCAACGAACAACATTTTTTTTATTTGTTAAACACTCGACATTTTCCACATACATATGTATGTGTGTATGTAAGTATGTGGTACTTGGCATGTGAATTAATGCTAAAAAATTGTGGGCAGTCAGCAAACACAACACGTATGCCATACTGGGCCATTGAGTTTTCCTGTACTATTCACTGTCACGCTCAGTCAGTCACTCGAACACTTACACACTTTCTCAGCAAAGTAAACATGAAGAAGAAGTGATTTTCAAACGAAGCCAAAAATAGTTTCCCTGAATGAGTCAAACAAACTAATTGTGGGTTTCCTTGGGAATATTTTTTTTACTCCAAATGAATGTCTGCCTTAAGCTTAAGTTCTTTTTGTTATTTGTATGCAAATTTTTATTAACATATTTTGAAGTGATTGCTTGCTTGGCTGTTGCAATTTACGTATAGTTTTTGGGTTTTTGGCTCCTGTTGCCATGTCCTTCAAAAATACTCAAGTGCATGTGTGTGTATTTTTAATAAGAATAAGTGTTAACATGTTATCGCTTTAAATGAAATTGCTGCTGAATACTCGTAAAACCTTCTTCTAACATTTTAACTTAATTGCTATCGAAGCTTTCGCTGGGATGCATCTATGTATGTATCCCAACGAAAATGTACCCAACAAGCTGGTCCAATGATGACATATTTTTATTGTTTTAATGTGTGTACGTGCAAAAATCATTTGTGAACTGAATTTCAAAATAATTTTATTTGCTTCTATATGTTTGCTTGCAGTTGGGTGCCACCTGAAGGTGGTTTTAACAAGTTTAACATCAGTTTCTTATACTCTTGTGAACCAGTTTCCGTGCAATTATAGCCAAATTACTTTTTTTTCATTTAAAATACGTTTGCACTTTTATTTAACAACACACACAAATTATTTATCAAGTATGTTGATGCCAAGTAGTCGCACGCGCGCAGTAGCTAATAATTTTTTTTATACCAACTATGAATGTGTATGTAAATTGCGTACATGTGTGTATAAATTTCATTTTTCTATTCGGATTAACCCATATCGAACTATGGTTGCGAAAACGCAACACTCACTTTAGGTATGTGTGTTTCTCAGTTTGGCTATCTTTTTCTTAAACCCGATATGCAATATGTAAATTTGGTTAAATATCTAAGCAACATGAATTGAGATTTTTCTCAGAAATGATTTTTTCATATTGCAATCAGATCACAAAAAAAAGGATTTTTCCAACTTTTTTCGATTTTTTATGAATTGTTATAAAATTAGTAATAATATTTAATATATCGACGGACAGCTGTGATAGTATGAAGATTATACATATATCTATGCATTTATATAAGATTTGGAACCAAAAAACACAACGCCTATTGTCCTGATACAGGATAATGTGGGTGTTGCGAAAACGCAACGCTAGTCCTAAACAGTATAAATTTTCAGATATTTTGCATTGTAGTGTATTTTCATTGAATACACCTTTAGTATATTTTTTGCTGCCAGTTTGTTTACTTTATATATTTTGTGCTAGTTTACTTGAGTTTATAATATTAAAAAAATTAGCAGTAAAAATATAATGGTAAATGGCACCAGATATATATGTTCCAAAAAAACCAAAATGGGTAAAAAATAATCTTCAAAGTTTCTCAAGAGCTCCTGTAGACCTCTCTGTTGAACATAAGAGTAATATTTATGAAAAATATGGTGATTTCAATCCTATACAGCTCTTTGACCTCTTCATTGACACCGAAGTTATTGAACACATTGTCAAGTACTCTAATATTTATAGCGCTGCTGATAAAAATGATAATACATTTATGACAGACCATGCAGAAATCAGAAAATTTATTGGAATTTTGTTCATGACTGGTATAAATCCTTTACCGAACATAAATTTTTATTGGAGCGACTCTTTGTTTGGAAACGAAGTAATTAAAAACACAATGTCACGTGATCGTTTTAAAACTGTGAAAAAAAATATTCATTTATGTGACAATAATAACATTGATGCTGCTGATAAATTTGCAAAGATAACGCCTCTGAATAATTTATTGAACAAAAAGTTCATGCAATTTGGTATATTTTCACACGAATTATCAATTGATGAACAGATGATCGCATATTTTGGTAGACATTCGTGCAAGATGTTTATAAAAGGCAAACCGATTCGTTTTGGATTTAAATACTGGTGCCTCTGTTCCTCAGAGGGATACTTGTACCAATTCATTCCATACTCTGGAGCATCTGGTAATACTTATGACAAAACATATGGCCTTGGAGAAAATGTTGTCACTAAACTTCTTGAAAAAGTTGATAAGCCAATTCAACACACGGTAACATTTGACAATTTCTTTACATCGCATAGACTTATAGCTCGTCTTTCGAGTTTAGGATATTTTGCTACAGGTAATTTAATTCATAATTGGTTTATTCTTTTCTATATGTAAATGATTTTTTCTATATTTGAAGGCACAGTCAGAGAAAATCGAACTGGTGCTGCAAAATTGGAAGAATGTAAACAAATGAAAAAAAAAGATCGTGGTAAAAGTGACTTCTGTTTTGACACACAAAATGAAATTGCTGCAGTGCGTTGGAATGACAATTCGGTCGTTACAGTACTATCTAATTGTACGTTGGCGATCCCTATGCAGCAAACAAAACGTTATGACCGAAAAAAGAAGAAGATGATAAATGTGCCAATGCCAAATGCAATTCAATATTATAATAAAACAATGGGTGGTGTGGATTTATTTGATAATGGAGTCAACAATTATCGCATCCGAATGCGAGGTAAAAAATGGTACTGGCCACTTTTCACAAATGCCCTTGATTCTGCAATGGTCAATGCTTGGAAAATTCATTGTATTTGTTCCAAAGTAGCACAAAAAAAAATTATGCATCAATGCGATTTCCGAGCCTTTGTTATTGATTGCTTGTTGCGGAAGGAAAATGCTTCTACAATTTCATACAAACTGGGTGTCAAATCAGCACGTTCCTGTATTCGTATGGACCGAGTGGATCACGAAATCATTCGCGCTAACAAACGTCGTCGTTGTGGCAAATGTAAAAGTCAGACAATTTTTACATGTAAAAAATGCAATGTTGGGTTGCATCCTAAATGCTTTGAAAACTATCATTCTTAAGCTAAATTTCTTATAATAAATAAGTCTAAATAAAAAAACATAAATTTTATTTTTTTCCATTTTTCTATATTGTTTAAGACTAGCGTTGCGTTTTCGCAACAAGGGGTGGCGCCACGCCCAGTGATTCAATTTGGACCAAAAATTTTTTTTTTTCTTAGTTGGACATAAATAAACATTTTCTAAAACTCTCTTCATTGTAACTCGATGGAATCTTAGGGCAGTCCGATATGGGTTAAAGGCAAATATGTTTTTGGGTTTGCTGAATCGACTGCCTTTCACACTAAATCAAGATCTTCTTAGTTTAGGGTTGCTTCTTCTTCTCCGTATAGACCCGCTTTCCCAATGAACCACCCCTTAAACATTTTTTTCTATTAATATCATTTTCATGAATTTTAGAAATAATTTTTTTTTTAAGAATTACTAATTTGCTATACTTTTGGTTTTGTGGAGATATGCCTTTTAGCTTCTGACACATCCATATGTACTCGTATATATTTTTAATTCTTCTATGCACGCTTACAAACGTCAATGTTTTTATACTAATGCATAAAATTATACGTGATTTACGCTACTCGGAAGAGTGCTCGATTATTAGTCTAAGGCTCACGGGATGTTTCTTCCGACAAGCCTAAAAATCTTCGCAGGTATAATAAAAAACTAAACAGCTATACAAAAATAAAAAAATTCTTTATCAGTTTGTTTTCCCGACTAAACCTTAAATGGAATCTTAATTAATTAAAGCTTTTTAAAATTTTAAGCACATTATTATTTTTTTTTTGCATAAATAATTTTAAGAATAACAAAGCGCTTTCAAAGAACTTTCTAACTGCAGTACAACAATTAATAAGTTATTCAAATGCATTATTTTCCTTAAACATAATTATAGAATTTTTATTTGTAGCTGCAAGTAACATCCTCCGAATATTAATGAAAAATTTTTGCATTCAAATGCATTGAAACGACAACAGCGAGCATCATTGTATTCAGCCATCGCCAATGAAAAAATTGTACTTAATTAACTTTTCAGTTATAAAATTTTCTACTTTCATCGTGTTTATAAAACAGCAATTCATTTGTTTTGCAGATCGTTTCATTTCAGTCATTTCTTAATGCAATTTAAACACAAATAGAATATAAAAATTTTATCATTCCTTTTATTCTGATACATATTTGTTCTCCAAAGGAATTCTGATTATTTAGATTTTTTCTGCTGTTGTTATTTGCGTTAAGGAATTTATGGAAATTAATTTTAAATAAAAGGAATTAAGAAAGCTGATCTGAATTTAAGTTATATATCCTACACCAAGCTATTGGCTGCAATATATTTGTACAGGGTGGCGGAAAATTATCATTGTGTTGAAAATGCTTTATAACTTATTTATTTAAAATTTGTTTTGTCAATTTTGTTTAAGATTTGTGTACAAAAGACTTGGTAGATTTAAAATAGAACAGTACACAGTAGAACAACGAACAAAAAACATTGAATTTTGTTTTTATATTATTTTATTTTATTTTTTTCTGATGCAGCGTGCTTATCGTCGATAATTTAATGTGTGGAGTGGATCCTTAGTATCACAAATAATTCGGCTGGATGCCATTTTTCTTTAACATGGTTCGGCAAGGAGTCTCATTGGTGCCAGTTGACAACGTACGATGCACACCGCCGTAAATATTCATCGTGTACGCAAGACTGTGGAAGAAAATCCAGAGACAACAACTAGGAGACATTCTGCACAACTTCTGCAGTGTTCCATCTTAAATTTCTGTACTGTTGCATTTTAAGTATTCCAAGTCTTCTTTCTACACATCTTAAACAAAATAAATAACTAAATTTTAAATCAAAAAGTTATAAAGTTTTACAGCGTTAATTTTGCTGAATGAAATACTTTTTTTGTTTATTAAGTTTGGTACGAGTAGTGCCTTATCATATAGTTCTTGAATAATGACTCGATTTTCGAATACATGTACTTAAGTTGTTAAACAAGCAATTTCAACACAATTATCTAGATACAATTATTTAAATTGTTTTGTTGTATTTCACAGACACAATTGATTTAATTGTGTGACTCACTGGTACGTGTTAATGATAATCGAATATTTACTCTGTTATTTATTTATTTATTTTTTTTTATTGGGATCGACTTAATTAATTATAACTTATTATGAATAACTTATAACTTTTAATTAATAATTTTAATTAAGTTAAAGCTTGTTTTTCCATTCTATATTCGAAGTCAACATTTATAATTAGTATTAAAATTTCTAGACCATACAGAAGAAATGTACTTATTTTGCCATTACTTTGATTTGAGTTAAAAATGTTCATTCCTAGGCGGTCGCCAATTAAATGGCAACTATTGTTATTTTGTCCATTAAATTCGGATTGAATATGTGGGATTTCGGTAGAGGCGTGTGGGTTTGTACCCCACAACTTCTACAAGCAAAAAGAATTTAAAAATAAAATAAAAGTGTCAGCTTACACTCGACTAAAGCAATGCTTGGTAAGATATTCCAAAAATAATTTATCATATCTCAGCTTTTCAAAATATGCATACATATCAGTTTTAACTTGGGAGAAGTAAAGAAAATATTTTTTTCCATATCTAATTTTTCAAATTGCATTTTCAATGGCAGACAGACAGACCATCATCTTGCAATTGACTCTCTGACACTGAAAATAATCCATGCAACATTTTTGCTATTCTGATGAGTAATAAATTGTTCGAAATTATAATCTTAATAAAATAATAGATTTATCAAAAAATTTCTTAAATTAAAAAAGAATTTGGTAAACTCAGATTTGAACTTGAGCCAAACAATTCCTTTCAATTAAGAATTGCTTACCAACATTAATTATAAAAAATTAACTTTCGTAGTCATTTATTTCGTAGAAAGTTGCGTTTAACTTTCGGACATATTGCGTAAATATATATGTAAATTTATACTAAAATTATAATTTTAAAAAAGTAACGAAAACTTTTAATTTTTTTTAGTGTTCCGTACACAAAATGTAACAATGGTACACTATTGTTTTCGCTAATATGTCTGTCTGTCTGTCTGTCTGAGCGTCACAGGCTTCTTTCTATCTTGTGAGCATTGAAATTTAAATTTCCACAAGATCTGTGTTACTAAAGATAAAAATTAAAGAGTTTATAGACACTTCAGTTAAAAATTATAGGATGTACGGAACTCTCCGTGCGCGTGTCTAACTCGCATTTGGCGGCTTTGTTGCAATTTTCATTTTAATTCCATATTTACACTACACAATATTGTTGCATGAAATTTTTTATTTTAAGTGATAGTATTGAAATAGAAATTTATAAATTTTTTATTTCGTTTTCTGTCTTTCTGGCTTGAAATTAAAATTGCATGCAACAAGATTGCGTAGTGCAAATGTAGAATAACTGATTGTCTTTCTCATTTAAAATTAAAATTGCATCCTAAAAATTTGCGTAGCTTAAGGAAGGCATTAATGTTTAATACAATATATGCTGGGCATGAAATTATTTCAGTGTAAATGAATTACAAACGAAATAACCTTCTATGCTACCCTGGGGTTAAGGGTAAACTAACTCAGAAGAAATAAATACGTTGTGCAATAATTACTTGATATAAATTTCTGTTAATGTTAAGTACTTTTTAATTATAGTTTTCAATAGATTAGCTATTTCCTAAAATGTTATTACAAATTTAGCGATAAGATAAATAATTTTTTTTAAATACGAAACTTTAACGCAAAAATTAAGATTATTCACACTTTTTGTTGTTTTTTTAATTTCTGCTCACACGTCGTCATTCACACTTTCCGCGTAAACGGTGCGTATATGTACATGTGTATCTAATTGAAATACAACTTAATTTCATCAACCTGACAAATTTTGACTGATAATAATGTGTTTTTTATTTTACATACATGCACTGAAAGAAAACCAACTCATTTAACACTTACGCGACAAATATCTTGTTATTTCGCACCACAAAAATCTTTCGTATAATATATAAAGTGTGTGAAATTCTCTTGTGCATTTATAATTAAATAACGAGAAATGTCTCAGCTGGGATACGAATTCATGTTATTCGGATTTAAAAAAAAAGTACAAAAGGGTTCATCCTCGAAATCTCTTTAATTAATTTTATGACATGTACAAAATATCGTATACATTTTACGAAAAAAAAACTAATTGCGAAAGTTTTATCGTAAAATGTCCTTTTTGGTTAAATCGTCGAACACGACATTTCTAATCGACTAATTGAAGGAAATCGATGTTCACGACAATTTGAACGACAGTGTTTTAAGTTTTGTCTTCAATCCAACTTTGTTGAGGGCAATCTGAACGACAATGTTCTACGTTATGTCTTATTTACGACAAGATGAGCTACAATGTCCTAAATTTTATCTTCAAACACAAGAATTTGTTAATTTTACAAATTGGGTGTTCAATATTCACATCCCAGCCTTAACATCAATTAAAAAAAAATAATTTATAATTATTAGAAAAAAGGTCGAAAAATAAGAGAATATTATTAAACAATTGTGAGCCCGACAAAATAATTTAAAAAGTTTTTCATTTTTTATTTTGACAATATTTGTGTTTTTTAAATGTAAAAATTTTTAAATAATGTAAATCAAAATCAAAAAAATATTTTCCTGAAGAAGCCAATTAATGATATTGATATCATATATCGATAAAAAATAAAATTAATATACATACGTTTTTTTATATAAAAAATTAAAACTAACCTAATGCTTGCATAATCATTTAGGTATAATTATTAAAAAAAGGTCGAAAAATAAGAGAATATTATAAAAAAATCGATTTAAATTAACAGAAATTGCGTTTGGAAGGATGACTTGATTTTTCTTTATTCCTTGACGACAAAATAGGCGACATTATCCCCTATGTAGTTGTTGACGACAAGCTGACCGAAATTGTGACTCATTTGGTCTTGTGTTACATTGCGACCATTTGAATGAGAATTTCGTCGACGATTGTATGGGACTGCCGTCAGTATGTCTTCTATGACTTACTACTATATTGTACTCATCGTTAAAGATGTCTTTCAAAACGTGTCCAACTGGGGTTGTTGCCTGTATTATTTTCAGTGTGATTAAGTACATACATATTTTGAACACAATAAAACGCTGCTTCAAAACAAATTATTAAATTATTATACTACCTCCTTGATCTTGATACAAATTGTGTGAACATTTATTTGAAAATTCACGCTAAATATTTATAATTACATTTATTATTCATACAATTTTGTGTGAAAGGTGTTAGTTTTTCTTTGAATTTTTAAATACAATAAATAAACATAAATATATTAATGGAATTTGAATAATTTAATTATTTAGTTAGTTATTTATTACGGCTTAGTAAAATAGTATATATATGTATACACTAGGGTTTCTGAAACGAGAATTGCCGGGAAAGTACACACTCATATTCCCCGGAAAGTGGTCAAAGATAAAACAACATATTAAAAGTATACATTCGGGCATGTGATTTAAATCGATCAATTTGAAGTCAATGGCTTCTGGACGAAGTTTTCTGACTTTTCAGAAAGTAGTATCACTGGCATAACATGCGAATTTGGTGAGTTGAATTTACCAGCTTTTTAAAAATTTTCTCAACACTTCATGAATTATTGCGAGTGACAGATTCAAACTTAGTCGAATGGAATTTTGATTTGATTTCTGACCTACAGTTTCTTGAGAATATTCTTTTAGGCCCAAATTCACAGTCTTTAGTTAACTAATGATGGGGGTTTTACTAATGACATTTATATGAAAAGTTGTTAGTTAAACCACTGTCATTAGTTAACTCAAGACTGTGAATTTGGCCATTAGAATTTTTCGCAAATTACGTTGTTGATAGACGTCTTTTGACAAAAACAATAAACCCAGCCTAATACATTTGGTTAATGTAAAAGTTTTGGGAACCTATTAAAGCTGAAAGTTAAAAAGAAAAAAAATAAATAAGAAGCGTCTGTGCTATTTAGAATTATGATGCATATATACAAATATACATACATACCGGTTGATCCAAATACAAGTATATTTTTAAAAATTAATTAAAATGAACTACACTTAATTTCTTGTGTCATTATTAGAAAACCCCAATATTTCCCTTAAATACAGAACACGATTTAATTTATGTAACTGCGGCGATGTGCTTCGCAGTAGTTTATCGTTTCAGTAAAATTTGTCAAGACTTTGTCGACATTTTTTATCTCACGAATGTCTCGAACAATATTAGCTATAAGTCGTTTTTGGATTATTCGCATAGTTTCGGTCCTCAATGACATCTCACAAGCAAAATTCGAAATGGGTCAAAAACACGATTTTTCGCCCAAATTCGATGTCTGTTAATAAGTTTGCAATATTTCCCTTCGTTGTTCAAGCGTAAAGCGACCCATACTTGTACGCGAAAGTATGATATTGACTGATAGTCAATATTTAGGACAGAAAAAATCTACCATTGTATTCTGTACATATTTTGTATTCATAAATATTTCATGTTCAGCTTTTCTCCCCCAGAAACGTTTTAGAATTATTTCTTTTTTACCTATTTAGCATTCTACCAGTTACATTTTCTGATAACGAACAAATAAAATAAAAATAATCATCTCCAAAATATGCTTAAAATTTTTTCACAAAAAATGGGCGAAGGCCAGTCTTTCTTCTCTATATACATTTTCTGTAAATTAAATTTGCATTAAATAAATATTATTAAGAATACTAATAATTTTCACAAAAAATAGAATAACTAAGAATAATAACAAGAGCAATAACAATGCATAATTACATATGTACATCGGTCTAACGGCAAAAGTGTCGGTTATTTGTTATTGTAACGCGTTTTTTCTGTATTCACAGCGCGCCATACAAAACATTCTTCTAGAAATTCAAGAAATATTTTTCGAACATTTTGAATAGTAACGCGAAACTCAATCATATTGAACATTTTTAAAATTAATTTTTAATTTTTGTATTTTTATATCAGAGTGATAATTAAAATTTATATTTAACACAAGTGTATCATTGCATTGCTGCAATATTATTTATTTAATTACAAGAAACTTATTGAACAATTTATTACTTGTAATGAAATTATAACAATTGAAACAAATTAACGTTAACACATGAATTACATTCATGCTATGTGATATGTGTGTGCATGGCATGTCATTAGAAAAGTATAGAAATATAAAAAATGCATGCAAGGTATAATTAAAATGTTTCGATTGCACTATAACCGGCTGCAACCAGAAGGAATCTGTATTTTAATTGTCATTTATAAACTTGAGAAGGCGATGAAATGAATATCATAAAGTTAAACGGTAAACTAGGTGTTGATCTAATCTAATCTAATATTATAAAAAGATAATGTTTGTATGTTTGAATGTTTGGGTTATCGCACACGATTTTAAAATTTCTTTCACGATAAACAAAGGGAAATTTTGTAATTGTAATTTGAAAATATAATTATATATTCAAATATTACTGCAGTTAAAATCGTCATGATAAACCTATAGAGCATAGTACCTTTCATTAAGGGCGTTAGCTCAATAGAAGTATATCAAAATAAAACAAATAAGAGTTTGCATTAAATCGAAAGATAATTGTTTGCCATTAATGTTTGAATATGACTTCGGCTATGTGACCGCCGCGGTCTCCTGGATGTCTAATTTTTATATACTTTTCGCGATAATTGCAGTTGTATTTCGCCAATAACTCGATGAATGTTTTGTTTGAAGTGTGCAATCGTCTCTGGTTTATGGGCGTAGACAAGTGACTTCACATATCGCCACAGGAAATAGTCTAATCTAATGGAATTAGATCGCACAGTCTTGATAGCCACCAAAAAAAATGACGTGAAAATTTCAACTTTTTTAGGGATTTTTATTCAGTATTTTTTTCGAGAGTTTTCGAGAAATTCCGTTTTTAAAAATGGTGAAATTTTTAATTCTTATTTGCAGTCTATCTTTGCTGAGATTAATCGGTTTTAAAATATGATAAGGAAGTGATATCATTTAAATATGCCGATATTTTATCAGTAGACGTTGAAAGAACATTTTAAATGAATAAAAGTTTATTGCGATTTTTTATTTCTTATATCGAGATCTCCTTAGAAATTGAAGTACAATTTTTGTTATTCATTCATTTGTTTTATTTCTTGTTCTGTAGATTTTATTTTTATCTCATATTAAATGCAAATTTTGTTGAATTGTTAAATAAAAATTATTATTTTCTAACAAGCTATTTTTTGTTTTTTTCATAGCATTTAAAAAAAAATGTTTGAACATATTTTAATTTTTTTGATGCATATTTAATGCGCACAAAACACTTACATATAGTTTATATATCCGGTTTCCCTGATAATAACTTTCCAACTTAAACCTGTTCAGTTAATTTCTTTCAACTGCACAGGTTTAAGTTAGAAAATTATTATCAGGGAAGCCGGAACTATAGTGTTTTGTGTGCATTACGTATAAATATCAATGATTTTCATCTTATAGTATAGGAAAAAAAACTGTGTAAAATCCTACATGAATAGTATAATATTATTGACAAAATAAACAATAATAATTGCAGTCTCATTTTAGTTCATTGCACTCTTTGTTTATTGCAAATAAACTAAAATATCGCACCTAAAATGTTTTATAATTTGTTTTATTCAATTTAATTTTTTGCTTTAATTTTGTACATATTTATTTTTTTTTGTTTACTCGTGAAGCACGTTTTAATTATTATACAATTTAAAACTTTTTTTTAATTTATTTTTTCTTATTTACACGATTTGACCTTTTTATCGGTCTGAAAGTACTTCGAGTAATATAGTGTTGTTTATTACACATGTATATTTTACGAAGAAGCCAACAAGTTTTATAATGTTTAGAAATAATTAAATTTATAATTGTTATTATTTTCAATTGTAAATGAAATAAATAAAGTTTCTTAACATAAATTGTAAATACAGATTCTTAAATTTTCTTAATTTTCATGTGAAACTTGTTGACGGATTCAAAAAATTGTAACCACTAAATAATATACTCGTATCGAGAACAAATATTCAAAAAGTACCAAATCAAAAATAGAAAAGTTTTCACGTTTCTGTGAAACGTTAAATTTTTCGGTTTATGCTAATTTTCAGTAAGTTTGTTTATATTAAAATGCATGAGATCTATAAGATCTTTTTATATTACGAGAGGAAGACAATCGAGTGTTTGGAAAAACATAGAATTGAAATTCATGAGAAATATATTTTATATTACAAAGGAAGTTTTTGGAAAAACATGGACATTTTTTGTAAATAGTGTTCTTTTAGCTCAATACACTTATAAAATAGGCTTTTGAATAAAACCCCGAATACTAACTGTATGTTTTTTATAAATAGAACATATCGCTCATTTGCTGCAACGTCGTCATAAATGAAAAACATTTTTTCGCAATTCACAAACGACTTAAAAGAAAATCAAAATAGTATTCTTCTCTGACGAGGTACACGATATCTGTATGCATTTTATACAAGTTAAATTACGACATGACGATTATTTCTGCATTATTAACTCAAAAACTGAATTTTTCGAGGTATGATAATGTTGTAGTAAATGAGCGATATGTTTTTGATTGTTAATGAAGAAATTTTTAGGGGCTTGAGGTTCGAGTATAAACAGACTCTATCGGAGAATGAACATATATGTTTACGTTTTTATGATTAGAAAATATAGGAAAAGTAAATTTGTCTACTAACTGGAGGAACATGCACATATTTTCATTCAAACATCATTAATATTTGTATGTATCTCTTCTTTCATTAAGGATTTTTAGTTATGAACCAAGCTTCCTTCCTCTACTTATTGTGAATTTTTCGATTTTATGTCATCACATTAAACCATTAGAGGTTCCTTGTTTAGGAATTTATAAAAACTATTTTTTTTTGTAAAAAAAACATGGTAGGTACAATTATTAACATTTAGGTGCAGTAGAAAAAACATGTATATTGTTTGCTGGGAGTTTAGGTAATGAGTGTCAAAAAATAACTTTTTACATTGTTGTTTTGACAGTCAGTAACAAAACTTTCAGCAACTCCCACCAAACAATATACATATTTTTTGTACTACGCTTACCTGGTAGTAATTGTGCCATGGTAAAAAACTTAAAAATTATGTTCGATGAAAAAAGTGTTAAACGGATACAAATAACCGGCCGGTGTAAATATTCGAAAATATAAATTATTCGAAAACTTTTAAGATTTTTTTTAAATTTGGAAAGTGTAAACACAAGCTGCGATGCAAATCTAAAGAACGAGGTGGATGCGGCAATAATTTGTACCTCAATTGGCACCTTTTACGATGTAATTTTGCTTGTGGCCTCAAAAGACTGCAGTTTGTTTGTGTTTAAAAAAGATAAAGGATATTGTGTAGTTTTAATGGCATTAGAAGCATACACATATAATAACTTTTTTTGTCGGCACAGCGTCTATACGTACTTATAAAGGCACTAGAGTACATACGACATAATACTCGTTTCAAACAATTTTCTGACACAACTGGTTATCAAACGTAATTGAACTAATCTCAGTTGGATATCATCATCGTCTAAGAAAAGTTAAAAAAAAAAATGAAAATATCTTTCATAATATTAAGATTTCCGGTAAGAGCAAAAGAAGCACAAGATAGAGGCAACAAACAACCTTATAAAATAAAATCAACCATGAGCTATGTCCAATCATTAGACAGACATACTGCTACTACCAGCATAAGAGGCAAGACAACATAAATATACCAGAAGAAAAATAAGTAAAACTATTCCATTGAAGTGTTTGATTAAATTTATGAGCAATAAAAGCAACACCGGATGACACACCCGGAGTTGTTGTGGCAACAACAGCAGCAACGAAATGAAGAAGGAAAATAATAATGATGAAGAATAGAAACTATTGAGAGCACATAACCACAATACAGGATATACAATTGAATTTGCAATTCAAAATAAGCTAAAAAAACTATTGGATTAAATTTCTTAAAATCATTCAAAAAGTTAGTGGAATTTTAAATGGGAACATTCATAATCACACTTTTTGCATTGTTTGAAATTATTTTTATTACCATAAATGGCAATAAATATTTAGTAGTGTTAGAAGTATTTAAGTATTTAAAACGGATGATAAAAAGTATATCATTTGCACATCATCCTGTTGGAAATTCTACAATTCACTATTTTTCTTTGAAAAATATTTCGAGACGAGTGTGTACGGGGATTCCCCTCCCCTTATTAAAAACTAATAATATTTTTACTATTTCCGCGAAGCGTATCACCATGCGTAAGTGCAATATTAGCATTGGACATGTAAGAGAAGCTATCGCAAGAACTATGTACGACGTTTCAAAAAGGTACCATGAAGTTATTGCTACAAGATAAAAAACCGAGTGAAATGGTCCCAGATAATTGTCGAATCAGGGTCAAAGATATTGTAAAATGGGTTTCGTTTATACTTTGGAAATGGCTCTGGATCACTTGATTTCTTTTTTTTTAATTTGAAACAATTTAGTTTCCGAGTTATGCTGTGAAATGCAAAAAAATCTATTTATTCCTTTTTTTTCTAATTTTCAAACGTAAAAAAATAATTATTGTTATTTTTTGTTTCAAGTTCTTCGAGTATAATACATATTATTTTCGTTAGGCTTTGCAAATTAATGAACATGGTGTTAAACATTAAGATCCTCTAAAATTTTCGTGCACGGCACAGAAAAAATTTCATTTTTTTTGTATTTTTATAGAAATAGTGAACGACATATTTTGAAATTTTTATATGTTTTTTGAAGCAAATCAAACGGAAATATCATCCATCTATTTTTTCCCAAAATGGCACCAACCAATATTGTAACATATGCAAAACTCAATAAAAAAAATTAAAAAATAACGTAGTTGTCATAAATCTTAAAAGCTTTGAAACCACTCAGAAATAAAAAATACATAAATCCAATGAAATTTTACATAAATTATATGAATCTAACATAAATATTAAAAAAAAATTTTTTTTTCATTGAGGCTAAAAAAAATCAACAATATGAACAACATTAAGTTAATTGTTGAACCTGCAACTTACACAATTCGATTCATATTATATTACATATTTTTTTTACTTCATATAAATAAAAAATGAAATTGTTGAATGTGCTAAAACAAATTTAAAATTTTCTTCCAGCAACTTTGAATTTATTAATTCAGAATTACAAAAATAAAAGCACACTTTGTATGAAACAATTCCGATTTTTATTTAATTAAAGCCCTCACTCATTAGTTCGTACTTTTCGTTGCCGTTCTGTGCCCTTCTTTTCTGTAAAGGCCTCATTAGTTTTTACTTTTCGTTGCCGTTCTGTGCCGTTCGTTTTTGTAGAAAATATTTTTTAATTACTTGTTCTGTGTCCGAACTTTCGGATGTGGATGATATAATTATATGAATAAATTTTGTAAATGTTTTCAAAATATTTTTTACTTGACAAAAATATATAAATCTTTAATAATTTGAATTAAAGTAATATATTCTCACTTTTAAAACAAAATTTGTTATATTTCACACCACAAAAAAACTAACAAAAACAAACTCTTTGCTGTCACTTAACGTTGAAATCTATTTTCTATAGAATAGTCCGCAACAGAACAGAACGAAAAAGTAACAACAAATCTCACATACAGTTTTGCAATTGAACAGAAACAAAATAGTTGATCCATAACAGAACAGAATGTAAAAACTAATTCTGCCTTAAGACTTTTATTAAGACTATTTATGCTCGGACTTTTTTCTGTGCACTAGAATTTTGGTTTTTCGTTTTATAAAAACGACAATTATTTTGAGGTAAAATAAATGGTTTATAGGTCTATAAGAGTCTGATTTTAATTGATTATATAACCACTGAAGCTTTCAACTGCATAAGATAAAATTTTATGTATAAAACAGCCTGAAATCTAAATTCGCTTAAGTGGACTTAAACAGTTATTCTTTATTAAAGCTGATACTGACTTTTGCTTGAATTTTACATTCTCATAAGAATTGTGTGTAAAAAAACTTACGCAAATTCAGGTTAATAAATTTTTCAAGGTAATTTAATTTCTGCTTGCTAGTACTGAGTTCAAAAAGAAAGTACACGGAATTTTTTACGTTTATGATTTACATATTGCAGCCTAATGAAAATGAATGTACAGACAATTGTCAGTTTGCTTGAGCCTTGTGATTAATTTTTTATTGTTTCGCGTTTTGTATATAATAGAATAAATACATTTATTTGAATGCATCAATGATTTTTAAACCTGAAATTCCAGGATTTACCACAGAGATACTACCAAAAGTGAGGATTAAATATTTAAAATTTTTACTTTTTTCATGATGACTTACTTCACTTTCAAAATGTATGTACGCACGCGTCCCACAACAGAACTTATGAAGCAAATTGTTGCTGAGGCTCTAACCTTTAAAATTCAATACCTGCTATCAAGTAAATCAGCAAGTCTTCATCATCAGTCAATTTACTTAATTCTGCTCAAATAAATAAAAAAATACTGATGTACTGTATCATTCAAATCTGCATGTGCCTTTAAACAAGTTTTTTTTTAATTATACGAGGAGTACTCTATTAATTTATCTTGTAATTGTAATTTTATTACAATAATAAAAAATATATGATCTCATAAACTTTGTATTTCAATTAACGATTATAATTCGTTGCTTTATTCACTTCAGACTTCTTTCTAAGTAATTGTTATATGGATTTTTTAAAAGAATATTTATGCATATTTAAATAATTCTTTACAAATTTTATACAAATTCAATGATCTGTAGTTGTTTGCATTGTTGCTGCTGTATACGCTGTTGTCATGGTTTAGGTTCTTTATGAATTTTTTCCATCATAAAAACTGTAGCAATGTAACAACGAGCATTATGAATAAATTAACGCCCAATTACAATGAATATCGTAATGGGAATGCTAAATGTCTTGCGAGTCATTTTTCTTTTTCTTGAAAAGAAAGCGCACTAGTTGGTGCACGATGAATGACCAATTTCTTAAAGTTGCTGTGCCGTTTTGCTGTTATTTGAACCATTTACTGATTTGAGTAGGATTTTTACTGCATGCAATTAAATCAATTAAAAATTAAAAAAAAAAATGCATAAATCGATAAATGACACGTTTTAAACAATAACCAAACAGATTTTGTTTTGTAAAGTTTTGCAAAGGCTAAAGTGCAGTTTCCACAATCCAAACAATTGGTTTGAGTAGAAAATTTATATAGAAGTTACTCACAAAAAATATTGCTTTTCATATAAATTTAGTACTCAAACTCAAGTTGATCGTCTGGATTGTGGAAACCGCACTTTAAACTTTCAATGTCAATCAATGAGCTTTCAAGGTAGAAGTTTTGTTATAAACTACTTGCCTGGAAGACAAAAAATTCATTCATTTTTAATGACTACACTGACAATAAAATCCACATTTTCTAAAAACCAAGTTCTGGCGACTGATTCTAGTAGAGGTGAACAAAAGAAAAATACTGGTATCGGTGTATCGGTTTACGCCTGAGTATTATTTTAAGTGAAGTTAAAGTCTTCTCCCTCTTTGCACATTGTTAAAGTGAGTCGGCATAGGGAATCTTGTAATCGTTACATTTTAGGCATAAGCGGTGTTCAACAGTTTAATATGAAGCACTATGAGGAACATGTTAAGCTGCTAACTCTTTGCTGTATGGACTGGCATACAGTCCATTTTTATAAAAGGATGACTATACTATATATTGTTTTCAAATATAGCGACGGCATCTTATTTTAAGTTACCAGGAGCAAAATTTGAAACTATGCGTTGAAAGAAAAAAGTTTTAGAATGAACTTTTCTGTTAATTCTGCAAGTAGCAAGTTTTATTTCTTGCCAATTATTTTAGTCAATCAGTGTAAAACAGGATAATTGATATATAATAAATAAAAAATTATTTTAATAAATATTATGCAATAAAAATAAAACTTATAATTCAATAAAAATATGGATTCAGCTTTAAATAAATAAAAGTTGAAATTCTTATTTTCTTCAATATTTTAATTTTCTTCATCGTTCTCGTTTTATCCAAAGCTATGTAAAAGATCACGGTAAACCTTCAAAGTTTGTAGCCTTCGCTTGTCTACCCCACCCAAAATTATTTTGAAGAAGTTTGTACAGGTCAACCAACTTTTCAGATTTTGTGTTAACAGTATAAGGTCTCAGCCGTAGATTAATCATTGCCTTTTTTAAATGCAAGGAATCACCGTTTATCACTAGACAATGCAAAAAAAGAGTTGGAACCCACTCTAATTTTATACATATATATGTATGTATATAATTTACAGGGGTCAAAGAGAGGCTTTTGTTTGTTTTGTAATGCAGATACTACTCGTAAAACAGCGCGGTAAAAAATCTGTAAAAAATCGTTGCTATCGTGTTGCTATTATGATTTAATTAACGAAAAATAAAAATTAAATATACGAGAAATTTGTCGTTACTGTCGTCGCTTTTATTATGGGTTTTGTTACTCTGAGGTAGATTTTCGTTTTACGTTACAGTTTTGTTCTGTTTCAAAGACGTCAAAGCTCAAAATTAAACTCGAATAAATCTTATGCTAAATTCCCTTTTTTTCATATTATTTTAAAAAATTTTCATTACAGAAAAAAAAAGAAAATATTAGCTAACTTTTTAACTTGTTTTTTTCAGACTATGTTCCCTAACCATAACACGTTTAACAATATTAACTCCATTACCTGGTGACTTGACATCTCTGTCGTTGGCGGTTAAAATGCAAAGCTCCAAACGTACTCTGCGTTCACATGAAATTCCAATAAATGGTGCCAGTCTGTTGCAATTAGGCATGACATCCAATACAACAACAACAACACTCAGTGGCATTGGTGGCACTGGTGGCACAAGTGGCATCACTGGCACTGGTGTCACAGGTAATCTAGGCGGCAATAGTGGTTTAAATATCATGCAACAAGGGAATTCAACTAATATCAATGATAGAATGATGAATTCCAGCGGCCAAACATTTGGTGGAGTCTTAGGAAGCGGTTCTGGCAATGCTCATTTGTCATCAATGTTGGGAACACCCGGCAATATTGGCAATTCTGGTATTGGTACAACAGGTGTTACGATGTCAGGCGGCGGTGTGCCATTAGCCGAAACTGAATTGGATTTAAATTTTAGTTTACAGTATCCGCATTTCATAAAACGTGATGGAAATAGGTGCGTATTTCGATTTTTTAATATCTATATATAAATAGGCAAATAAAAATTTTTAGATACCTTTCTCTCCTTTGTTTGACAATCGATTTCCTTGATTCTTTTTCGAAATGGTAAACATTGTTGACCTTTAGGAATTAAGCGCCTAAAGAAGTAGAACCGCACTATATTCTTGCTGTCTTATTTCTAGAGGATATCTTCTCTCTTAAAATACATTTTTCACTTCCACGAATTAAATTTTTTAAAATAACCTGTAATTCAGGGATTTCCCAATTGAAAAACAATGTTTGCGTTTTAGAGCTTTCAGATTTGGTTCATGTTTTAGAATAAATTTCTTCACTTTTCTGAGACGTTCACAATTTTGACTGTTCACGTTTTTGCGAGTTCACTGTAATTTATTCAACAATCAGGCTGTTTTAAACAAGCTTCAGTTTCAAGTTTTACTCACAAAGCTAATATTTAATACGAGTAATTTAATTATATTACAGCTAAAGAAACAAAAACTAATTACAAACTCCAATGTCGATGGCTTAGTTCATGCTGAAAAGACTAATTGCATCAACAAAAATGTAAGGGTTGAATTTAAAGTTGGGTTTTTTTAATTAGACTTAAAAACTGTGCAAACTAAATAAGTGAAAGATGGATAATAACAAAAACGAAAAGAATTCTGGCTGGGAAAAAGATGATTAGTTAATTATTTCTTTCAAAGAAGTAAGTTAGAAGATTGATAAGAGGCTTAATTAAATTTGTTTTTCCTGAGAAGAAAATATAAATAAATAATCCAATATCTTAATCATTTTATTTAAATAAAAATTTTCTTAATATTTTATTTCTTTTTACACGCATATTTCTTGAAACTTACCTATCTTAAGATATGTTAAGGAAATCGATTTCTTTTTTAAGTAATCGACTTCAAGTTCCACTTTATTCTCTTAGAAAAAAAAAACATATCATATGTTTTTTTTTAAAGTATCCAATATATATTTTAAAGATGTCTAGATGTGACATGACATCTCACCAAAAAATAAAGTAAACTATCAGAGCTAAAAACGTCATTCGAAGTTCCATGTAAAGAATAATAGCATTTAATTAATTATATAACTGTGGATAATTAATTAATGGTCAACTATAGTGTTTCCAAAAGCAAATAAAAATTTGAATAATTTTTATTAAAATTTCTTTAAAAACCAAAATTTTTCAGAAGTGTCTGTTTAATTAAAATCTTTTGCAATCGAACGGTTGGCTAAATTGTAATAAAAATTATTTGAAATTTGTATTTAATTTTGGAAACTTTAAGTAAATTTAAAAATTCATTTTATTTTTTATTCTATTAAATAGAATTTAGATGCAATAAAAATTCTCTTAATTATTCTTTTCAAATCTAAATATACTTTTGGTTTTCTAATAATTTTTAAGTATCATTCATAAAAATTTCTTTATTTATATGTTTTTGGAAAAATTCTCCTGTTCTATTCAATGTTTACTTAAACGTTTAATAACGTTTAAACAGTGCACTCTGCCAACAGCAATTAATAAATTATTAATTGATAAAAAAATTAAATAAAAAAATATTTCCTTAAAACTCTAGTACACGTTGTGATTATAAATTGCATTGTTTTCTTCTAGGCTGGTCATTTTGTTGCAAAGACGCAAGAAATACAAATCACGCACCATATTGGGCTATAAAACTTTAGCTGAAGGCTTCATACGTATGGATGCGGTATTACAAAAATCAATGGATATGACAGTGGAATTGACAGCATCCACTAAAAATGGTCGACCTGGTGCAACTGTTGCATGTCTACGTGCTGAACGTGTTTCGTCAATACCAGTTGATCATGACAATAAAAATAACAATAGTGTCCTATTGGCGGGTATGTTATACATATTTATTTTGTATTTTTCTTCTTCATTTAAATGTTTATATTATTTTAATATTTGATAAGGATTTTTGTTTATATTTAAAAAAATTTAATTTTACTAAGAAGAAGATATGGAAAATGGTTGACTTTGTAGGCTATATCCAGAACGAAACTTCAAAGCGGTCAAAAATTTAGTAATTTCCTATAACTCCAACTTTTAGTGAACAATTTTAAAAAATTTTTTGAACATTTTCGATAACGATGTATCTCGATCAAACTTAATATATTTAACGCCGGTTTTCAAGTCCAAAAAAGTTAGTGAATACTGAGAACCGATTTGGCAAGGACTTTTGGAATTATTAAAATCAGCGCTTCTTCCGAAATTTATCGTCAACGACATCTCTTGAACAGATCAATCGATTTTAATAAAATTTGCGGCAGTCGAAGTGTTTTTTTTAGTGTAAGAGCTGCTACGATTTTGGATTCGAATTCACTGAAGCGAATCAGTTCGCTATGTCACGAGTTCTAAATGTGGTATAATAACTTTAGAATGTCGCAAATTTTATTTCGATAGGTTGACCCCTTCTTGAGTTATGAGAGGTTTACACACACGCATACACACAAAATATGCGATTCATCACAAAATCACTAAACAAATTTGTGAGCCCCGGTCGGCTAGTTGTTGGTGTATTTGTCTGTCAGTCTGGAGTAGAGATGGTATCGTGAGTAACTTTTTACTCACGCCCGAACACGCTCACGATAAAGTCTTACTCATGCACGAACTTTTTTTGGCTCACGTTCATGCACGCTCACGTGAGTAAAAAAATGTTACTCACAATCACGAAAACTCACGCTCACGAAATGATCTTCGATAAAGTTAAAATAATTAAAAAAAAATTAAAAAATTATTGTTATTACTCATCCGTTCTGCTAGAGTATAAATTGTTCCAATAATACTTTATTAAAAAAATAATTTTATTTTATCAAAAAAATATCATATATTAATAAAGAATTGGGTGTAGTCAGACTTGAACTGAAGCAAAATAATCCCTTTCAACATAAACTCAACACAGTTCAAGAATTACGTACAAACATTAATTAAAAAATTATATGAAAAAATTTCAAGAAAGCAAAAAAAATCAGGAGCCAATCACCCTAAAAGTCTACTCATGCTTTCTCACTCACGCTTAATTTTTTTGGTACTCGCGTTCATGCATACTCGCGCGATTGAAAAAAAAACTAATCACGATCATGCGTGATCACGCGTTACGAAAGCAGCGTGATGTTGAAGCTCAACCTATGACGAAAATTATATGTACATATGTATATATTCAATCACTGAAACTGTTAGAAACTGGTACTTTTGAGTAATGATTTAATTACCAAATTAATTGTAGCCAATTTAAAATTTTTGACAAACTGTTTTAATTTAAAATATTTTAGAAATAATTTTTTCTGAGTGTTAAAGTAGCGAAATATAAAAAATCTGAAAAACCAATGCTAAAGTGCTAAAAAAAACAATTGGGTGAAAATATTTGTAGGTTTTTTCGCGATTTAAAATAGATTTCAAACTAAAAATATCTGTCAACCAAACGACACAGTAACTACCACTCTTGAACCACTAATGTATTCAACAAAAAAAAAATACTTCGAAAAATAAATACCATCAAAAGAACAATAAGCTCAAAAAATAAAAAAAAATCTTGCGAAAAGAACGAAAATATTTATTTCTTCATGCCTTTCAAAAGACAATTGTAAAGTGTTGAACGTACAAGTTGCATGAAATACATTCATTGAATTTGCGGTTACTAAAAGTTACACAAAAAAGTAAATAAATGAAACCGCAAAATGAAAAACAATATTACAACTTAGTTCGCTTAACTATTTAAATATATTCATAGACTAGAAGAAAAGAATAAATTTTCCAGATAGTTCAAAATATTCCAACGGTTTTGTATAGTTTTGTTTTGTTTTAACCTCAAATCAAACTAATAACTTATAAAATGTGAAGCTTAAAATGTTTGATATTTGCTGTTATACAGTTCATTGGCAAACTGGTAAAAGAGTGTTTGTTTAAAAAAAATATTTTACATATTCTAGCCTTCGTTATTTTTTTGTAGCTCATATTTTTGTCGAAAACACTACACATATTTATATTTATGAATAAAATAGAATTAACGAACATGACAAACATTTGGTTCTTTAAATCGGAAAACTACTGTATTGGAAAAAAGCTTGATCTCAGTAGCCAATGATTCAGGAAAAAGCGGGAGAATGTGGAATATTTGGAATAATTAATCATCAGAGATGGGAATTTATGTAAACTTGTAAACTTGTAACAAATGAATAAGTTGAACTTTCGTTTTCTAATTCATGAAATAATACTGTTAAATAGTTGATATTCCTAGTTACTAGTATCCACCGTCAGAAGTGGTAAAATCGAGCAAATAACGCTGATGAGATTGTGTTGCGACCTCGAAATCAGTATTGATCGGTTCTGCTAGTCTGATGTATAATAAAAAATTTTCGAAAAAAATAAAAGAATAATAATAATAATAATAACGAATTTATCCAAAAAATTTCTTAAAATAACGAAGAAATGGCTAAACTCAGGTTTGAACTCAAGCCAAAAATTTATTTCAAAATATATGCAATTTTAGTAGAAAAATGTTACTGAAAATGAAAAGAATTTTTCTAACAAGCAATCGAAAATCACTCAAAATTTATTGATCTTTTAAACAATTTGTCTGTCATTCAAAAAAAAAAAAATAATACAATTTAGTTGTTGGAATTTTGCCAATACTCTGTATCTTGC
This sequence comes from Gymnocheta viridis, assembly GCA_956483585.1. NCBI lineage: Eukaryota > Metazoa > Arthropoda > Insecta > Diptera > Tachinidae > Gymnocheta > Gymnocheta viridis. Next base: position 123,531,482 of record OY101440.1, read on the forward strand.
AGCTGATTTATAATAGGTGTGACAAATATAAAGTAATTGGAACGAATACTAAATTAACCCAATTTCCTCTGAATTTTTTATACAGACTAAATTGGTTTTTGTTTCCTAGAAATAATCACATACATAAATAATAGGGTATTTTCTTATAAGCGTGTCAAAAATGAATGATTTTTACGAAAAAGATCTGCCAAGGAAATTTGTAATATAAATGAAATTTATAAGTATGAAATTTATATTAATCGAGATTGCCTCGATATCTTTTTTCAAAGATTTAAAAAACTTTTGTTAGTATATAGACTAGCTAAAAACCCTCAACAAACAAACGTTTTTTAAATCTTTGAAATTTATAAGCTTAATAAATTGGCGAAAGGTTATATTATATATATTATATATTTTTGTAAGCCATATCTTTTAATGCTGTTCTTGCACACACTTTAAAAAATATGGGTTCGATATAACTGAACCTTAAACAAGCGTGTTAAAGTGCAATAGCGACAAAAATAGCTTATGATTTCTTTTTACATATACATTGCTAAAAAAACAAATTTTAAAATAATATATATATATATATATATATTTCTTATTAAATACGAATAATTGTAAAAGATAAAAATTGAACAATAAACGTTTGTCATCTAAAAAGCAACATAATTAATCAACTACATAATATTTTCTTGTTCGTTATTAATTTGGCGAATTTTGCGCAACAAAAAATATAAAAATATTCACTTGAATATGCACCAATAAATATAAAAATTTTCCAGCCAACAATCATGGATCAACTTCTGTCTGTCCGTGTAAGTTCTTAAAAGGATTTAAAAAGAAAATTGCTTAAAATTGGCTGGAATTGGTATACATTTGAACTTATACTAACTAAATCATGAATATGACATATCCGCTCATAAATCATTTTAAACATACATTCGAGTTTTATATTGCTAACATGACCATTACGAACTGGCCCTGGTAAAAACTTGTTCGACTAAGATCATTTGAAACTAATTAATCTAAGGAACTATTAGATGTGAGTTACATTGTAATCAAATTTGACCAACTTAAGTAAGCAATATACTATATCGAAAATAACTTATTTTTAATAACAACTAAGAAAGTATGCTTTATTTACATAAATATTAATAGCCAAACACGTTTTTTGAGATCCCTTTTACAGTCGTAATACTGAACCGATTTCAGAAAGATTGATATGTTTTTAATGGGGATTTTACATAGATGTGCACAATCTTAATTTTATTTAAATCGGTTTAGTATTTTGGGAGCTATAAGCGTTTGAAGCTGCTACAAACACATGCACACTTATTACACATGCATGTATCAGCTTCAAGTTGTAAAATAAACAAAGTGTGTATGTGTGTTTGTCCAATTTGCTTTTGTGTAGAAATTAGAGAGTTTTTTCTATATGTATTTCGTAATAAGAGAGACCTAAGTAAGAGAGTTTTAAGTTGTTGATTTAGATTCTAAAGTAATTTACGTTTGATCAATTGAATAGGCTTTGAGAGTCGTAAATTATTTTCACCAAAACATTATCATGGCTCAAAACCTTAAGCACAAACCATTTTATCATGTCACAAACATATAAGCCGATGGGAATAACTTTTGATTTTGAATAAAGAAAGACATTTGAATATCTTTTATTTCGAGATTGTTCATTTTATAAAAGAAAAAAAATTTCATTAAAAATGAAGCAACCAATGCTTTCGAATTGCAATGCAGCGAACATTATTTGTCTTGTTCAGTAAAATTTCAGGAAATCCTATTATTATTATTTAAATTTGACATTTATATTTTGTTCATAAATACAGAACTTTCCAAACTTTAGCAAATTGTTAATCTGTCCTATCAGATTGTGTAAATATGAAAACCGCGTATTAAAGATTATATCCCCCATACGAAAAGCAAACGTACATAAACTTCTTCGTATAACAAAATTAACGAAAATGGATTAATATTTTTTGTGTTTATTTTTAAATTCTTTGTTTATTTCTACAAATAAAAAAGCGTGTTGGTAATTGCCACAATTTAATGGTACTTTGACGTCAAAGGCAGAACAAAATATCCATCAATAATCAATATAAATCACAAAGAGCAGTAAAGTAAATATATACATACATATGTACATATATACAGTGTCAGACGAAAGTACAGAGCACATTTTCTTCTTTAAATTTTTATTTTTTTTTCAATCCACAACCACTTGTATTGCTGTATGTATTCTATTAAAGTAAATTTCATGTTGGTACAATTTAATTTGTTGGAAGAATTTTATATCTCTGTTTGTTCATTACGTATTAGTTCAACAACAAATTCGTTGATTAGTTTTGTTCCACATTGCATATGTATTAAAAAAGAAAAGAAAATAGTACATTTTTGTATTTTCTAATATTGGACAGCATAAAAGTAAACTAACAAAATGAACAAAAAAAAAACAACAATAAACTCAAGCAAAATTTTAAACGATTTATGCGTGGTCGTTAAACAAAAGTGCCTTTTGGTCTGACAGCAAATTAACATATGTTTTCATTCACGTAAATTTTTATTTATTCTAATCTTTTGTTTAAATTTGCTGCAACAGCAGCGGTCGATAAGGAAGTTGAGAAGATATTTTCAAGTGAAGTGTAACCGATGTACATATGGGGCATTATTTGTGAAGCGGACAAGTGAATAATTTTTATGTTTCCTACTTTGTTAAAATTTGGATATCAATTTAAATGCAAAATATTTTTACAGTATAAATTCTGGCTGAATGGCAGACATATGCGAGTCTTCGTTCTTGTCTTGGTATCTAGTTTTAAAAAGTTACAAAAAAAAATAAACAAATTTATTTGCAATTCCCATTTGAAAAACATTTGAGAACATCGTTAGAGATTAACTCTTAGAATAAAACCATTTTTTCAATTTAAAAATAAAGTCACTTTTCTGTTGAAAATGCTGCATTTCTCAAATTTCATTTAAACTATTTTAGAACCCTTTCCTCACATTAGATGGAGTTTGATTCCAAATCATTCTCAATTTGAGATCAGCTCCTGTGGCATTACTGGATAACTATCGTATATCTCCAGTTTTTCATCGGCCGTTGTGCATCGGCGCTGTATAAGTAACAATATAATTTAATTTGTAATTGGATTTATAACATTTAATAAGTAAATAGAAATACAAATATATTTATGTGGTTAATTCGTAACATGCCAATCGAGAATAAAATTTCAAAGTCGCGAATTCTTTAAACCGAAAAAAAACTTTAAAGGAATACGTTTGTAACACTAAACTTGCTAGTAATGATTTTCAATAAAATAATATTACAAAGTTAAATCGTTCTACCACTTAAAGCTTTTGATCACAGATTTCGTGTCATAATTTTTGTTGTTGTTGTAAACTGAAAAAAATATGTAAATTAAGTGTGAAATTTAGTGCCTTTTACAACTGTCGACATTCCGAAATTTCATTCATGTTTTTCGTTGGTTTTCAAATATTTGCGTGCTTGCTTGTATGTACAATTTTACACTTTTTCCTGTTCAAAATTATTCTCAAAACTAAAAAGAAACTTTTTTTGCTAAAAAAAAATTATGTACATATCGTCACATAAAATGCATTAGGGCCTACAATAATTTTTGATCACCCTTATTCCAGTTGGCGACATCGAGATCGCGTCAACAAAATACCAAAAAATTGGCACTTGTTTTCGAAAACAACTGACTACTATTGCCAGTAGCACAAAATTGTTTTCGAGAGCGAGTAGACAAGCTCTTATATTTTGGTATTGTATTGACGTGACGTCAATGTCGCCAACTGGAATAAGGGTGAATAATTTTATAACAGAGTTATAGAACTTGATAAAATGTAAATTATTATCATTAAACAAGTCTGAACTAATAATTCTGTTTTAAAGTTTTTTTTTTATAATCACAATAGTTCGCATTTTACCAAATTCTATAATTCTGCTGTCAAATTATGAATAACGATATTAGGCCTTTTTACATTTCATATGACGATATATAAATACAGTTAAAAATTGTATGTTTGAAAAAATTATGACAGCGTTCATATTGGCCCATTAATTTTAAGTATTTGTGGGTTTTAGTAGGTAGTTGGGAAGTTTATTTTTTTAACTTCTTTTCATTTCGCGTTGACAAGTAACAGCAGATTCATTTAGATAATTTTTGTAATTATAATGTGTTTTTTATTTTATTTTATGGTTTTCAGGTATGTAGGTTGGATATTATTGCGGCATGTCTGGCTATTTGATTGTTTGGCTGTTTGAAATACATGTTGCAAATAACATAGGAAGTATAGTGTTAAGATTATGAAACATCATGACTCATTCATTTAAGTTTAAAAAATGATTTTGCAACTTTTCAAAGATTACAGCAGTGCTGCCAAATTGTGGGCAATTACCTGAATTGTGTGTAGTTTTTATACTCGGCTGTAGAGTGCGGGTAATTGCTCTCTGATGCAGCTCATTGGTAATGTTGTCAACTTTTGAACTTCAAAAACCACTCAATAAATAAAAAAATGCGTTTGGCCACAATAAAACACTAAATTAAAAAAATTTTTTTGTTCTTTGTTTTATGTAAAAATGGCGTATGTAGACAAAGCGCCATCTGTCTGTTCACAATTACTTTAATATATTTCCAGGGTCGGCCTTATGGAAGTTAAAGGATCTTTAATAAAAACTCATTTCGTTTAGAAAGTGGGGTGGTAACTGAAAGCCTGGGTCAAACAGTAGTTAAACAACTTTCATGTTAACAATAAAACAAAGCTACATCAGAACATAAAATTTTATTGCATCTGTGAATTTTTTTAACATTTGGGAAACCGGTTCCAGTTAGTTTCAACACGTTGCGAAAAATAATTTTCGTTGAATCTTGACTAAGAACAATATCATTCTAAATATTACGAAATTACAAAACTTTTGAACAAATTTTTTAATTCTCTTTCAAAATTGTTATTAGTAATATGCATCGTTGAGGTTAGTGACATACCATTTTAAGCAAAGTTACAAATAATATCGACTCCTGTGTGCGATATTTTTGTATGTTACAAAAACTAAATTTTACATGAGAGTGTTTTTGTTACTATTTTTATTGCACTTATAGACCATAAAACTGTTACATATGATAAAATTTGCATTGTGTTATCTCCATAACTATTATACAGATGAATTAATGGATTTAGAACCGATTTGCATAAAAAATTCGATTTCGAAAAAAGTGTAACGTACGATAATTTCGCGCACAGTGGTTGATATTGTAATAGTTGAAAAATGTTCATTGTTGCTTCCGTCTGTATGTATCATTATAAATCAAGACTTGGTGAAAACGAAAATGAAAAAAAAAAACACTAAAACTGAGCACTAACTCTAAAATAGTCCGCGTCGAAAATAAAAAAAATCTGAAAGCAATGCTAAAAACACTAGAGTTAACAACGCAGTGCACCCATGCAAACCATAATTATATAGGAAAAACTCTCAGTCTGAAAAAATTTACATCAAAGAGACTCAAATGAAAAAGTCCGAACTGAAAATAACAATAACAATATGAAAACATCAGTTTTTCTCGACTTGAAAGTCAGTGTAATGCCATTAGATAACTTAACTTTTTATATATATGTATATATAAAAAATAAATAAATAAAAAAATACATTTGAAGTGCTTAGTTGTTTATGTTGCTTCGCAAAAACGCTACCATTCCATACCTACTTCGATAGACCTCAAAGTATTTTTAATAAGATAGCTAAAAAGGATAAGAAATTTTTTGTGTGTGACAAATTAGAGAATAAAATATTTTCCATAATAATTGATAAACCCAAAAGTATTGGCACAATGAACCAAGTCGCATTTACTGCAACATATGTAAATGACGGAATATCATTTTTATGAAATAAAATTTCGCCACATCCTAGGAGTAAATTTGAAAATCTGTTATGGCAACACTGGATTACAAAGATCGACATTTTGTGCATGTAGCTTTTTTTGGAATGTGATGCAATGCAACAAGCATAAATTTTGATAATCCATTTTATATTTTCAAATCAAATTTTCAAAAAGTGTATTTTTATTAGATTATTCATTAATAGGAGCAGGTAACAAAATTAGTTGGCATGTATTTAAAATAATAGTGTGTTTGAAAACAACAACAAAAATAAACATATCATTTTTATTACGAATTTACATTTGCTTACATGGCAAACATTTTGTTGAACAATATAGTAAACATCTTTTCTCTTTTGATGACCTTCATTATAAATTCAAAAGTAGAAAAATATATTTTTGAAAAAAAAAAAATTAAATAGAAAAAAATTGTTTTTATTGAAAAAGGAAAAAAGACAACAAGCAATTCAAATTGAGGACCTTGTTTTCTAAACAGCAACCCAGTTTTTCTACTTTTTTACGCTTATTTGACTGGGCATGAACGAACCGAACCGCTAATTTAACTTTCCACACTTCAAAGCATTATTGTACATCACATTATTGGTGTGAATCAGGCATGTTCGTAAGGATTTATTTTTTTAATCACGTTAGCGTGGGCATAACAAAATTGCCGTGAAAGAGATTTTTCGTGATTGGAAATTTTTGAATACAAATATGTGTGAAGTATCTTGAATTTGTTCACCAATTTTTGGAGGTAAAAAATTTTACAAATTTTTCTGTCTGCATTTCGTGAGTTATGGCGATTATGTTATTTTTTGCACTCACGTGAGCGTGCATAACGGTGAACCATAAAATCAAAATAGTGCATGAGTACGTTTTATGATAGTGAGTGAAAAGCCATTCATGGTCACATCACTGCCTTAAACTTGTAAAAACAATTAATTTTTAAATTTCATGAAATTTAGAAAGAAAAAAGTGACTTACTGTTGAATAGAAAAAAGTAAATTTTATTTTTCATTGACCCCAACCATTCATTCCCCTTAAATTAAGGCATGTTCGCAAAAGTATTTAGGTGCAGCACTAATGTATGATGTAGTAATTATAAATTTCTAACACATATTTCTAAATCAGTCACCTTTAAGCACAACACCTTGACAGCGCCTTTCGCCGACAACCACTTGACCAAAGCCATTAAAAAGTATTTTAAGGCGTTCAAGGCTAAGTAAATCAAAAAGCCATCATCAAAATAGTGATACAAAATATTTTAATAAGCTCTTGTTTTTATTACATACATATTCACATTTTTTCAGCTTTGCAATATTGATTTTAAAAGGCAATATTCGATAAAGTCTCTTAAAAGAAACATAATCTATATAATCAATGTCAAATTCACTTTTATGACATAAAATATTCTTATATGACAGCGAATTGATGTTATCGGTTACGTGTACGACAGCGTGATATACATACATACATACTTATGTATAAGTAGTTGTGTACATAGTGCTAATAGTGATGATGATGGTGGCAGTGATGACGAAAGACAATGCCTGTTAAGTATTTTCTTGACACAATTTACGCATTTTGTCATTAAACACTTGTCGAAGGAATACGATGACAATGACTGCAAAGCAAAAGTAATGATGAATGCTTTCAATTATCCCAGCAAACACACTGTTTTGATCTCTACTCGAGAAGAATTTTAAATCAAATTCTATCAAATTTTTACAAAATTTAAATGGGTTCTTACTAAAGAATCCTAATGATTCGGGACTGTAGTGTAAAAGATTTATAATACATTTGTAATAAAATTTACTGCTAACTATTCCTGTATATTTGATTTTAACTTTAAATTCGTTATTTTTCATATCCAATTCAGAATTCGTTTATGAGTACATACATATAATTAACTACAACTATTATTATTTTATCTTCTAATTTTCAAACTGTTTATCCTGGCACTTGATTTGAAGAAGTTCGAATTTGATTTTTAAAATCCTGAGTTTGATGTGGAAAATTCTAAATTTGATTTTTAAAATCCCGAATTTTATACGGAAAAGCTAGAATTTCAAGTTAAAAACCTACCATTCTCTGGCTGAAATGAATTTTACTTACAAGTTTACTTTTATTTCGGTTTACATGAATATTTTAAAGTTCATGTACATGTACATAAATTTACATTCATGTATATTCATGTACACCAGGGTATTAAACTTTTTCTCAAATTGGAAAAGTGTTGAAGCTCAATGTAATTTTGTAATTCTCAAAAAAAAAAAAAAACAATTTTATTTCCAATTTATTTTTTGGTTCGAGAAATATGTACTAAATAACAATGACATTTATTTTACCATTTGTTTTATTTCTTGTAGAAATTTTTTTTACCTATTTAGCTAGTTAATTCATTTCTAGCAACACTGATAATGAAGAATTCCTAAAGTACGATTTATAATGTTTCACAATAATATTTAGTAAATAAGGTCAACAATAACAGCAACAACAATGCATCGCCCATTGACGTAACAGTCAAAGTGTCTGTTTCTTATTGTTACGCGTTTTTTTCTACTCCTTATTCACGACGTGTCGTAAAAAAATGGTTTCTAATTATGAACTTGAATCTTTTTTTGATAATTAAAATATTTAAAATATTTAAAATTTGAAGATGTACGTAGTAATGCTGTAGGCTTTGACTTTATTCTGAAAATTGCACTTAACATCAATTTGAGAAAGTGTCATTCATCAAACATTTATTTTCAAATGACCATAAATTTAAAACCAAATATTAATCTCAAACATTTCTGGTTTCGAAAAAGGTTTGTGAATATAGTTTGACCTTGTGTTGGTTGGGATATTTATTATGCATGGATTCGTTTTCTAGTGAATGATTGTGTGAGATTTTTCGATGGATTTTAGTTACAAACAACAAACAACCTTAAAGTGAAAAGCATGATAGGAAGAATTGTATTTTTTAAAGCTGAGAACTTGCAATTGGCAAAACTGTTTTCTGTGACAACCGTTTTGACTTGACAGTTCTCGAATATTTGGGATTTTTTTTGGAAATTACTCATGAATAGACGACACACGCAGCAAAAGCGTTTCTGTGAATAGTGCGTTAATGACACTTAGGATGGAATTAACCAAATGTTCCTTCTGTGGTGTATGAATTAAAAAGAAACATTTCATTTCTTTTACAGTCGAAACATGAGATAAAATATATTTCTTGTTTTATCATACTTCTTACTTAATTCAAGAGGTTTTTCTCATTTGTAATACAAGATTTTTTTTAAATCTCGAACAAGGACAAATTACTTATTTTTTCATTGTGTTCCTTATTCATATAGTAGTTTCGTTGATTGCGTTGCTTGGTTACGTTGAGTGTCAAGACACTATTTTTAAGAGAAAAGTTTAATCAGTGTTGCCAATTAAGTTATTTTCCGCTTCTGCTGGAAAAAAGAGAGTTATTAATTTTAAACTTGGCTATTTTATTTTATTTCTTCTTAGAGAATTGGAATAAATGAACGTTTTTTGTGGTGGCTAAATATAAGATAGCGTCAAAATGTTGATTTCACGTTGATAACTATTTTTATATGTCCAAGTGTCAAGCATAAAACAAAAAAACTATAATTTATTCTTATATATTTTTCGACCTTCTGTTTTTTAAATGAATCTAATTTTTCTCGAGCACTAGGTTAACTTTTTTTTTAAAAACGTTAACAAAATTTTATTAATGTATCAAAATTAAAAACAATTTTTTGTATATTTTTTGTTCTTTGATTATTGTAAAAAAAATTTTTATTTACACAATTTTATATATCCCTGAAGAAGCCACAGAAGAAGTGGCGAAATATCGGTTTTTTAATAAAATTTTGTTAACGTTTTTTAAAAAAAGTTGACCTATTTCATGAGAAAAATTAGATTCATTCAAAAACTATAATTTGAGAGGGATTACTAAAACACATTTTTCAATTCCATACAAGGTAATTCGCTCTATTCTACATACTTATGTATATTTGCGATTCAATGTTTTGTTCGTCTATATTCAGCTCTTGTGAGTGCATAACAATTTTCACGCAAAAAAGTCGTCTATGACGAACACATTTTCATATAAAGGGAGCAAATCGGTTTCTAATATTATTATAATTTTACAAATACATTCAAAATCATCTTTAAAGTATGCAAAAATATTTGCATTTGAAGGCTGCAAAATTGGTGTAATATGCCAATAACGGAAGTGTGCAAAATAGTTTTTTTTAAGCATAAATCTTGAAAAACTTATTCTGTTTATATATCTCTTATTACCTTCGTAATCGCTCAAACTTTACACGACAAAAAACATGCAACAAATAAAACTAAACCTGACGTACATTGTACTTAAGATTTCGTTATCTCGTTCCTCGAAATTTTTTCCTAAAATATACGAAATGTACAAAATTCTTGTGTAATAAACATTTTAAAAACTGTTGCAGTTGCGATACGAAAACTCGTTCTTTGGGCTTGAACACGTCTACTCCTTCCATTGAGCTGTTGGCGACTTATAGTTTTAAGGACCAACAACTTGTTTTTAATGTACTTGCATCTGAAACATTTTAAATTTATAATAAAATAAACATTTATTTTTAAATTCAAAGTCTTATTTTTAAACATGACCTAATTTTGTAAAACGCAAAGCCAAACAATGTTGAACAACTTCTGTTTTTTTTTTGTAATTAGAAATTTTGCCATATAAAATTTATTAACGTTGCGTTTTAGAAAATATGGCCCCAAAAAGAAAGAAATTACGAAAGGTTTCATTACTTTTAAAATTATAAAATTCTGTTGTTTTTCTAATATATGTATGCAAAAGTTTGGTATGTACATACATATATTCAACGAAAAAAATAACTACGAAAATGTGTTTCGTAAAATGTTCCAGAAGGGAAACAATTTTTCATTCTCTTGCGAAATGTTTTAGCGGAAAAGTATTGTTGCATTATTACCTTAACAAACAGTAACCAGGTACATACATACTACACACATATCTATTGCCAAAAATAAACGATATCTAATGCTTATTAGTCATCAAGCACGTATGTATCTCGAAATTGTAATTTCATTTCTTTATTTATACACACATTATTAAACACCCAAGTTTCCAAGAAATTTACGAGACAAACGCAAAGATAGATCGTTAAAAAATATAAAAGAAAATTTTCATGAATTTTCCCATGACTTACTCAATAGAAATTTTCTTAAATTTCTTATTAAAAATGCTTTATTATAATTTATAATGAAAATTAATAAGAAGAAACAAAAAAATTTACACTAATTTGTTGTTAACACATTAATCTACGCATGTATATATTTATTTGTTAATTATATGCATAAATAAATGCTTGTACTTTATTCCGATTTTCGTAAAAATTTTTGAAAATGTATACATTTTGCAGGCATTTAAGTGTGGATGTGCCTTTGCAGCACAGTGCGCCTTAAAATTGTTCCACAAGGTGGACAGGTTATTTGAAAGAAAAGAGTTTGGCTTGAAATTAGTTAAAATTTTTAATTTTTGAGCTTTATTTGAGAATAATTATAGGTTTTCACGAAGGTTAGTGAAAACTGTGCACACGATGCAACTCGATATCAGCAAACTAAAGGCCCACAAGGTCGTTGCAATTATTAAAAAGTTGCAATAAATGACCATTTGAAATATTATAATTAATAACATGTAATTTTTAAATCTTGTCAAAACGATTTTCTCGATTCTGTATTTTTTAAATGCAGAAAACTGCGTCGAGTGCCGTTGCATTGGGATCAGTTAATTAGTTCGATAGATATCGTTATCGTAAAGTTTTGAGATTTTTTTTTAGTTTTTCCAAAAATATTTATTAATCCAATGAAATTTTTGGTTTGACTTCACAAATCAATCATCGAATCAATTTGTGGATTTTATTAGTTTCTATACATGAAAACCTTGGTTCGATATGCTTATTCAAGTGAAAAATAAATTATTTTCCCAAGTAAAACTGGATTTTACATTTTTTCACGGCCTTTTTCCGAATGGATTCCGGAATTGATGAAAATATGGCGCATGATTATTAATCAGTTCTCATTTTGAAGGGGTTCATTTCTATTAAAAATGCTTTCAAAGGGAATTTTTAAATGGATATCAAATGGTGTTAACAAAGCATGCACTTTGAATTGGTTTTCAATTTATCAAGTAGTCGAAAAAAATGTAAATTTATCGAGAGCTGTCAAAATTAAATTACCATTTCAAGAATAAGTGCAAAAGTAAAAAATTCAAACTTGTTTTTGTTTTCAATATAAATGTTCAAATGAAATTTTCCTTCGCAGACCTTTCATTTTCTCTTACAGAAATAATTCTTAGTTTCTTATATGATATATTTTTAATAATATTTTTAGTAAGAACCACATGAAGCGTGTAATACAATTAATTTTTTCTTGCACCGATACTTACTGCTCTTGGCGGAATTTGTTTATTTCATTTATTTTTTTTGTTCCATTGACGATTGTTGATTTTGCAAAACAAAAAACGAAACACATGGGTCTGAACATTTGTGTGATACAGTGCAACAATGTTGCAAAATGCACAGTACGTACGCCCCATGTCTGGCATTCTTAAGGAAGAGAACAGAAAAATATTTGTTTACAAACATTCTATAAATTTGTAAACAGTAGCTGAAAATAATAATAAAGATGATGACGTTGGTGGTGGTACTAGTGGTTCTTTTTTGTAGTGAAGATTGTGTCTTGATGACGATGATGATGCTTCCTTCTTTGGGTGCCTCTTAGCTGATATAGTACAGCAGCCAAAAACTATTTTAACATCCACATTTAACTTTGAGAAATAAAATTGCAGCCGCAATTATACTTGATTTCATTCATTTAATTACTGCACAAGAATATTTTCAACACAAGAATTTTCTTGTTGCAAAAGCATAAATTGGTATTTTTTATTTTTATTTTAATTTTTTGTTGCATAAAAATAAACAAATGTTACATTGTTCACTTGCTGGCTGCCACACTGTCGACAACTGGGTGCTTTAGTTTGAAATTTTGTAAATTCAAAAGTATTGTAGATTTTCATGTTAACATTGCAAGAGAAGAAAAATAATATTTTCATGATGCGTCATCAGCATAAATTTAAGCATAATTAGCAGCAAACAGTAAACATTAAATGTTTATGGCTTTGTAAGTATTTCATATTCGATACTTCCAGCATATTTTTTGCAAGTGTCTATGATGATGTTGACTTCAAATAACTTCCGGTTATTTGGTAATTTTAAAAGCAATATAAAGTTTTCTTTGATTTCCTTATTAAAAGACATTAGCTGAACAATGAGGAAGAAGACAGGCCATTCTTCTTACTGTTAGTTTCAATTTCTTTTTATTTATAAATCGAAAATTGTATATGACAATTTTCCCTTTTTACATAGTAGCTCTCATGTTAGAATTGTGTCTGTTGGAAAATATGATGTTCAAAGGAAATAAACATGTATACGTTGAACGAATTTCATTCACTTCATAATTATAATGAAACGATTATATACGAGTATTTTGTTCACCAAAGCGATGAATATATTGAAATTCTCTGATTAATTTTTATAGTTTTGATCAAAAAGGGCTTGTGGATTTCTGTACCGCAACACACTTGATCAGCGTTCTTGGATTTCGATGAAATTTAAATAACTAGTATACATCGTCTTATTTTTATACAATTGACCGTGAAAAATCGAAGATTCATAGACCCTATCAATCAATCAGTCGTGAACTAAACTCATCAATCAAATTAAATGTTTTCACTGATCTAATAAAAAAATCCATTAAAACTTTACCTTAGTTTTAGTTTCCGAACGAATGCACTTTTTCAAACCGAACTAGAACTTCGACCGCTCCCGAACATCGAACTCGAAACTTTTATTTTTTTTCATTGAAAGAAACAAACTTTTTGTATTTTAATATTTTACAGGGTTTTAAGTTTTTCGTAATTTTTGACGATATACATGTGTAAAATATTTATCCAAAGCTCGGTGTTCATCAAAAATTTTCCGTATGGTTTTGCCGAACTCCGACACCGAACCGGAACGTTCGGCCGGACTCTACTTATTTGAAATAATACTGTTATTGCGATGACCACTCTATTACCATTACTCTATTGTCAAACTCTTCTCCACGATATTACACCAGTGTTTCATAGTCGCTGTTCTGCCTTTGGACAAACTTATGTGCTATTTTTTGTGTTCGACCGATTAATCGGGTTCGGCAAAAAAACTTTGAGAAATTAAATAATTTCTATCTAAATTCTTAGGTTTGTTGTATCTACAATACGCTGTTTCCTGTAAAAAAAATTTAAACAATGCAACTGAAAATTTCTCATAAATTTATTTAAAAAAAATAGCTGTAACTGAATGAAGTAGTGTGACTGACGTTATCCATTAACAGATCCATATAAATACAGTATTTTTTACAATGAAAAATGTATAAAACCCAAAAGTAGGAAGTAATTATTTTGCAATATTCTTTTTCTTTTGTCACACGAAATATATTGATTCACAAATTTCAAGACACTTAAAATTACAATATAAATAAAATCATTTAATATTTCATTTTGAAATTTCAAAAGGCAAAACCAAACAGAAATGTGTACATTTTTTATTAAGGAAGTACAATTTTCTTTTGCATATTTACGAGTACGATACGTGTAAATTTCATTATTATTTTTTATTCGTGAACATTGAAAGAAAAGAAAACACATGAAACATAAGTTCAGTTAAAGAAATGCAAGTAAATAATTTTACTGAAAAATATTTAAACAATTGTTGTTTCATATTTAATTCCATTTTGGCCATTCGCCAAGAAAATATTTTGTTCAACAGCCAGTAAACTTTTACATTTTCGTATGGCAACACAGATTTATAAAATAATAGCCAGCCGCCCAGTGGGCTAAATTGATGGTTCTGCATGGTTGTTTGTACTAATAAAGAGCAGGTAGACCTCCTGCATTTTTTTCTGTCTGCCCGCCTGGTCGTCGACTGTTGCCTTTAATCTAGCTAAGAAAAGCAAATCATCACATTTTATATGTCATTGTCATTTTGTAGGGTATTTTTATTTCTGTTAAGTATTTTAAGTACTTTATTTTTACACTATCTTTAAATAGTAGACCTTAACATTATTATCATTAAGTACACATGCATATAAATATACATACATGCATATGTATATGAAAGTGTGTATGACAATACTATAATGATGGCATGGGAAAAACAATATGCTATACAATTTCATTGCCTTTGATATAAAATCGATGTATTTTATTTCCTCAAAAACGAAAACTTTTGATAACTTTCGGATTATTGGGAACCCTTGATTTTTATAGAAGTGTATACACTGAACAAAATTATGCAAGATATAAATAAAACTTGGCGTACAAAATAAAAATTCCTGTGTACAGAAAATTAAAAAAATTTTGAAAGCTGTCTCAGTTAAGGCACGAACTCATGTTCTTCATATGTACTTTTCCCATTGCGCTATTGCCGACTGATATTTTCAAGACCAACAAATTTATTTTAATATATGTACTTACACCTGATAAATATGTCAATGCATAAAAAATAAATAAACAATTATTTTTATATTAAAAACTTTACTCTAAAGGTACGGTCACATCTAACAAATATTTGCCCAAAAAGGCGTAACCAACAGACAAGCTAAATATGCATCTTCTTTAATTCCACTATTTGTTGTTAATATGGGTTCGCATTTATTCTAAATAATATAAAAATAGCATTTTGCGGCATGCTTGACTTCATTTTGTGATATAAAAACAAAGTTAAATCCCACTAACCCTAAGCAAAAGTAGTGGTTACGTTTTTTTGGGCAAATTTTTGTCCAAAGTTTCGTATATTCTTCGAAAAAAGGTAACTATGGAAGTGTTTTTTCAGTGTACCTATTCGAAGTCCCCGCTAACTTGCGTGCCAACACTTTCGAGAAACGATTTCAAGACTACTTTAAACTACCTAAAATTGATCACACAACTAATTGGCAAGTTAATTGAAAATAATTTAAATTCCAAGACGTATTAATGTTACGGGTGGTTGTTGATAACACAGCTGAGCTACTCATCTTCGACTAATTAGTGACAAAAGCTGTGTATGTTTACGCAAGCTCCAGTCGGTTTCCTTGCTTCCCTGCTCTGTGAAATGAGTTCGCCTTGTTTAATTTCTTATACATACATTTTTTTTTATTTAAGATTCTTATGAAATAATTTTTTTCCAACATGTTTGTTTTTATTGAAAACTTTTTCAATTCTATTTAATCAGTAACTAAAAAATGGCACATGCAATATATAATTATTTCAATGTCAGTGAAAAATTGCAATTCAATGAAGAAGTTTTGTTCGTTTTTAAAATTTTTTATTACGAATGAACATATTTTTTTATGCGATATTTTTTAAAGACAGGAAATCGTGCAAGGTACTTCGAAGGATGTATCTTTATTAGGCAATCAACAGTTTAATAATACTGAAATAAAATGAATTGAAATGATGAAACTGATGATAAGTAGAAAGTAAAAATTATACATGTGGGGCCCGCCTCGGAATGCTTTTGCCATCATCTAAAAAATTAAAAATCTTATATAAAGGGTTTCCCAAAATTAACGCAAAATTTGAATTAAATAGAAAACAAAGTTTTTAGTTTTTTCATTATTTTTGAGATATGAAATGAAATGAAAGCACAGTGTTCTGCCGGGTAGCGCTTAATTTTTGCAAGCCATAACTTTACTGCACAAATATTGGAAAATTATGTACATGTATGTATGTATGAATATACATATATTTGCAGGCGCGGATTCAAAACGAACAATCGATATATTCCTTATTTCTTTACGATGCTAAAAGAAAATTACCAAAAAATGTAAACATTTATACATGCACTATGTATGTACTCTAAATTTTATAAATTACTTTTGTTAATTTCTACTGAAATAAAAATAACAAATAACACCATAAGCCGGCCAGCCGGTTGATAACAATCAATTATTCCACAAGCAACTAATCGAACTAATCGTTCTCTTCAATATTAAAAAAAAATTTTACAATCTATAAATTTTAGTTGTGCATTTGTTTACTTTAATAAATAAGATAATTATATTTCTTTACTAAAAAAAAAAGAAAACAAAATGTTATCTTAACAAAAAAGAGAAGAAGAAAAACATATGGAAACGTTAAAAACAAACGATCCACACGAACACACACAGCCAGATGCAACGAGTGAGTGAGTCAGTGATGTTAACTTTTATTTCTAAATATTCGTATGTGTTTTAATAATTTTCAGTTTTTGAAAATCTTTGGTTTAAAATTTTGCGTACATATATATTTACACTGAAAAATAATCGTGTAGACTTGTATGGAGAAATTTATTTGTATACAATAAATTCCAAATGTTCGAAATAATTAACGTTGTGAGAAATTTTTTTTAATTACGACGCGCAAAAAATATGAAATCTTGAAGATTTTTGCTGACAATATTTGCATTAGCGAAGTGGGTTTTCGGAAACTTTTAACGCTACTGTTAAAATGTTTATAGACAATTATCATTCTATTTTTCTGTGAGGCGTTAGTGGTAGTATTGTACCCACTGCAACCTTCAACTAAATAAAATAAAATGTAAGACACAAAAAGAGTATTAACCTTGAATCCGCTTAAGATGCCTTATACAATTATTTGCTATTGCCAAAGATAACATAAAAGGTAAAGTTTTTTTTTTCGCCAAGATGGGTGAATCATTTAGTGTTCTGCTATTGGGTTTTACTTAAAATTATTTTACTCTTAAATACTATGTAAAAATGCGTACATGGTAAAATGAATTAGCTCCTTAAAATAACTACTTATGCTCTACTTCAAAAAGCCTATGTCCACTGATTATGGCAGAAGTACTTCCATTTTTGCTATCAGTTGGAATATTCTTGAAGAGTTGTATTAAATCCAGGAATTTGCTCCATTTGCCTTTTATAAATTGTGATCAAACAAACAAACAACAAAATTCCTCCGTCCGTATCTGTGTTCACAGTTTGTCACCAAATCCGAGACTCTTTCCCGTGTTTGGATACGAAAATTTCTTGTTGGGGGTCTGGGGATTCAAATATCTGCTAAACTTTATTTTACTTTTCTCTGTTTTTGTTTACTTGATGGTTATTTTTGGATATCAGTATCAGATATTTCGCATAAAACGAAAATTTGCGTGCAATTATTTATATAGGTCTTTTGAATAAAACGAACAAAATGCTTCATATTAGCGGTATTCATTGTTTAGTGCAAACGCTCCTGCGAAAGTGCAAATGCAAAATATCGTAGCTTTTTTATGACACTTAACGGGAACCCTGTATATTTTGTTGTTGGATTTAACAAAAAAGCTAGGATTTTTTGCATTTGCACTTTCGCAAGAGCATTTGCACCAAACACTGAATACCGCCATTGTGTTTACGAATTAATGAAAACTTTTAAAATAAAAAATGACAGACAAGTGCATCTTTTTTGTTCTTAACGATGACAAAAGCCTTTGTGTTAAAATAATGTTAAAATTATTTTTGAACAAAAAAAAAACTTAATGAATGTTAAAGTTTATAAAAAAACACACACTTAAAATATAAATTAATCTTTTTTTTGGGGGGACAAGGTATGAGATGTATTTAAAAAATATTTTTTTAATGCAAAATTAAACACACATGCGCGTTTTGTATTTTTTATGAGAAATGCAGTGACTGAAATTAAAAAAAGAGCAACAAGTGGGAACCAGGGTTGCCGCTGTAGTTGAAACTGAGGCAATATTGGTATTTAATGGTTTTATTTTAATATTTGTTAATTTATAGCAATTTCTTGTCTAGAAAAATTAAATTTTTTTAATTTAATCAACAAATGAATTAATCTGATCAACAAATTGCTGACGTATTTAGAATTTTTTGTAGACATGTCAAATAAAAAGCAATTTTTGCATCAAAACCAAAAAATTACGTAAAAGTTAAAAAGGCTCGAGTACAGCGAGGAGTGGATGTGCTTGCAAATGTCAAAGCGTACATAGAGAAGAGAGATGCCTAACTTTTCCCATCGCGCTACATTGAAAGTACTTTATGAGACATGTTTCGTATAAGTATGTGTATTTCATCTTAGATTTTAAAGCGAATTTGTAACGCAACGCGAAGAAAAAGTTTTATCCGTCTTGGCCTTAACGGTCTTAAATCGGCTATCACAGAAAACAGTATTGCTAATTTAAGGCTCTTGTCTGAAAAAACTAACGATAAAAGCAATATAAGTGAACGTGCAAAAATAATAAATTAGTTATTTTGGTTTGAAAATTGTGTATTTTTAAAGCAACATAATAGAAAAAAATACATATTTTGATCGTTTCGGTTGTATAATTTTCCCCTCACGACTTATATTAGATTTTTATTTACTTGATGTGTATTTGTATATAAAGCTGTATTTTTCTTTATCTTAAGAAACTACTTACTACAATCCATTACACAGAATCAACAATTATTTTTATCAAATACATATTTTCATAAATAGTATGTATGAAGCGACCATGACATTTTTTCTCGAACATTTTTCATTAAGGTAATAAATAGTATGAACTGATCAGGTAATTTTTACCGGGCAGATGTATAACTTTATGTTTCACGCGTGGCAATACTGCACATCTACTTTCATATTTACACTCACGAAATTTATAAGAAATACTCTCACTGAATTTTCTTCCTCATTTGAATGACGCGTTGACGTTTTACTTTCCTTTCTTTGCCTGTAGTAGGTGGCTGGTTTATTATTATTGTTTATATTATAAATTGTCTTTGGTTTTGTTATTTTGTTTTTATTTTTTTTTAATTTTTCATTGTATTTGTGTTATTGGTTTGCTCTCCATATTGCTGCTGTTGTCATTTTTGTTTTAACAAAAAGATTATGAAATGAAATTCATAGTATTGGGTTTTCTTCAAAATTGAGAAAATTTAAGGGAAGTCATACCAGTTTGAAATGCGCCACTAGATAAAACAGTCACCAAGACGAATTATACGCGCCAAGTTGATAATAAAATAATAACGTGTTCAAATAATTAAATTGTATAATTTGGTTTGAAAGCTAAATATTTTTTAATAAGACGTACATAAAATTATCGACGAAGAAACAAGAAGAAAATAGTGGAAAGAAATTTTAACGAAATGAATGTGATTCATCCTAAGAAAAAATTGAAAATTATCAATAAAAACTTTAAGAAATTAATAAAAAGTAATTAAAGTGTATTCAAAATAAATTAATTATAATTTTGTATTAAACCAAATTTTTGCTTAGGTTTTTCTTTTTAAGTTCTGCATAACAAAACCAACGACCAAAGTATTTAAGTGTTAATTATTGTGATTAATAATAAAAGTTAAATAAAAACATTTTTTTCATCGACTTGCGGTTAGATTGTATAATAATAATTAAATTGATTTTGTTTTCTTTCTTATATTTGCTTATAATTTCATTTAAATGTTTCTGCTTCTTTTTCAAAATTATTTTTAAACACAATTTATTTATCTGTTCGCTCATGTTCATATCGAACCCTAAAAAAGCCGTGTGTAAATCAGTCAGAAGAATAAATAATAATCATAATTATATAAATGTGATAAGGATATTATTTTTATCTGTGTACATATTTGAAAACAAAAAATAAACAACAAAATAAAATAAAAATTATTTTATCATTCGATTTGTTCAGATCGCGTTGCCGAGTACTCAGACGAAGACGAGGAAGGTGAATTCAGTTCGGGGGAATTTAACGACGAAGCCAATGATCTTGGCATACCCGGTTACGATCCGAAACGTGATTATAATCCTTCCAAGCATGATATGCGTAAATATCGTAAACTACAGCGTTCTGAAGTTGAAGACGTTGTCGCATTAGGTGCTACCAACCCGGTAGATAGTGACAGTGAATTCGAAATGAAGGATAAAAGTTCATCACGTGCTAAAATAAGCAGGGTAAGTGATTTGAAATAAAATATTTATTTAATTTGTTTATGCAGTTTTATTTATAAAAAATAATTCATATTAAATTACATTTATTCTGCTTGGATCCTAAATTTATAATGGTCCAATTACTGACTCAGTTGTTGCGCTCATAATATAAGCTGTAAAGAATCAATTGGTATTTTAACGACGCTCTTTAAAATAATACCCGCCAGGATAGGTTTTGATGATATTTAATTTTTGATCCCCGAATTCATAAAGTCCCGTGATTGTTGTTGAAATCAACTTAAATGACGGATAGTTCTGGGAATGTGTAGATACATAAACCGATTTTTTGTTTCAATTCACAACGTTTTTTTTTTCAAGTTACTTGTTTCATACGGAAACTTTTACGATGTGAGAAATACAGAAACGATATAAGTATGAAATAGTCAAGCTTTTGGATGGAGAAATTAAAAAAAACCTTACAACCTCATAAAATTTATAAGAACCCCTGTAGTAATGCAGTATATTTTATTCGTTTTGGGATGGGAAGTCTTATTTTTCCCATCTGTGGAACCGCCTCTCTCTATGTATGTATGTATGTATGTATGTACATTTACGTATTTACATACATAGATATATGTACATAGTGCGTATAAGTATAAAACAGGTTTCTCGGAAACGACAATACTGATTTCGATGAAATTTAATTGAATAGTTGGAGGATTAAATTGTTCTATAAAAATGTTTCCCGCAGTATTTACATAAGTTTGCTGAACACGGGCGGGAGACTTTAACCAGACTTAAACTTTGAAAACGCTTATGCACGTACATACAGGATTAGGCGATTGATATGTGCAGGTTGGTAATACTGGCAAACCGATAATCAACCGGTATATCAAATTCATACCAATGACAGCTGTTTACTATATTGTCTACAAGATACCACAAGCATTTTCATCCAATATTTATAAAGCAAAAATTATTCGAAATGGAATTCAAACGTAATAGTGTGATTGCGTTATACATATTTGGCCGGAAAATCACAAGTACCTATTGTTCGTGAGCTGAGCAATCTCAAAGTAAATAAAATGTTTGTGCATCGCAGCATAAAAAGTTATAATGGTGGTGTACGTAAATAACCGCAACATCACATGAAATGGTTCGGAAAGTGAAAATGGTCAAAGAAGTGAAAATATCGCTGCGAAGCATCCGATGAATATGAGATCAAGGTAAAGCCTTACAAGTTCAAAAAGCACACGATCGAAGGAGTTGTGGTTACGCTTTCACGAAGGTGTGTTCTTTGATGAAAAAAATTTTCTTATTGAGCAGTTCATAAACTCTCAAAATGATCGTATATACTTCAATGAACACACTCATGAAAATTTGAGCCTGCTAACGTTCAACTGAAATAATTTCCCATCTCAAGTAATGGTTCGGTCGTAGACCATGGACGTTCCAACAAGAGTCGGCACAAGGTGGTCACATCGAGCTAAAGTGAATGATTTCTGAAATTTTTTATTTTTTCACACATTTTGTAATTTGAATCAATAAAAAATAATTTCACACAAAATTTTAATAGGTAACACTTCAATCGTTGTTGTACAGTGTAATTAGTTAAATAAATTTATTTAATGTACAAGTAAATGCAAATATGTCATGAAGATATACTACATACATTAGTAATTTGTTATAATATTTGCAATCCAAAAAAGCTTGTTAATGATTATAAATACTTTAGGAAAATGAGTCGAAACTGAGCAGAAAAGCGAGTCGTAAATGACTTTCCAAGAAGAGTCGTGCATGGGGCACAATTTTCGTTCGACAAAAGTTTAATTTATGATCTGAAAATTAATGTGTTTATGATTGTTTTTAATCGCGCAGAGGAGCTATAAAAGACCCAAATATTATCAGCAATTTCACAAAATATTGACTGGAAAATAGTAATTTTAAATGCAAACATTATTAAAAATAGAAAAATATTCCACCTCTTCTTAAAATTAATGTTAAGAAATACGAAATACAAACAATACAATATGTATTGGGTATTCTTAAGTGAATAAACGAAACACGTGATACATAATAAAGCTCCAGTTGTGAATTTAACAATTGTATACGTGATTACAAGGGAATCCGCAAATATAAATTATTTGCATGTTTTTTTCTCCTGTAAGCTGTGGAGACCGAGATAAAATATTTATTTTTTTTATATATTTTTATGAATTTTGGCATCGAATTGTTAGCGCATATTTTACGATATATTAATTTTATTTTTGCAAATTTAAGTTTTAATATCATATTTGCGGCATTTTTCGAATTTAGGGACCCTTTGTAGTATATTTTTATTGTCATTTTTGAATATGCCTCCTTTTTTATATGCTTTAAAAAGTATACATTATTTTCAAACAACACATGCATATTTTTTTTAAGAGCATACTTTTTTTAATTTGCGGAGCATATTTTCACTTTTTTTACTGCATATTTATTGTGCATAAATCCTTTTTTTAGAGAAAATTTACTGTTTCTTTGGTTGTTACTTTAAAGTTTAAACCAGTTGTTATTTTATCGGTAGAACAGGGTATGATCCATACATATGTACATACATTTATCAATGTAAAAGCATTAGGGAAATTAAAACTCGTCAAACGTATTTTTTATTTATAAAACAATAAATAAAAAATAGCAAATGTGTCATGTAAGACATGTAAAATTTTTTTATTTGTTATATTTACGAGTTCAATGTTCTTTACAACTTTCTAAGAATATATTTTAATAATTTCATTCAAGTTTTATTCTACAGATGCTAAAAATTCTTCAAACCGTTCTATTAATAATAAAGTCAAGAAAATCAAACGTGCAACCAAAATTTAGGGCGCTTTCCATATTCCACGGAAAATAAATCATAAAACAAACACCTCAATATAATTAATTGTTTTCGTTCTAATAATGAGCAATAAAAAGACATGACAGCTTTTAGGCCAAACTAGCAATTAAATTGTCTGTCTGTTAGACAAAAGCTCAAGAAATATCTTTGTAAGAGTCATTGAACTTGTCTACAGTAATAAAAAACTAACAGCAGAAATAAGAACAAGCAAAATAAAAATGTGAAGTGCAATGCGAGGTCATAATTAAAAGCTATTATGGAAAAGTTGGAAGACACAGAAAGAGTAATTTATTCCGAAACAATATAAAATAAAATGATTTCGCGCGAATAGGAATTTAAGTGTTATATTATTTTGTGTACATTCAATAAAGTTCAGATGATTGAAATTCAGCAATTGTCTAAATAGTATAAAAACTCTTTTTATTTCAGTTTTAAATAAACATTTTAAATCGCGAATATAAAATTGGACTTTGAAAAGCGGAATTTTGTGAAATCGAATTAGCTTTACCAACAAAGTTGTAAAAGAATATATTTTTCGCGTAAATATTAGACGGTCATGTAATGTTTGTACGTACAATTTATTAAACTGGGTTGAATAGATTTAAACTTAACAGTTTTCTTTAAAGTATGATATCAAAATTTCATGTCGCGAATATTACCGCTTACTTGTGATTCAGCTTGAACCATTGAGTTCACAAAAATATATTAATTGGTTACCGATTGACGAGCGTTTAAAATATTTCTTTTAGTTTTAAAAATTTGCCTCTTTCAGGACATATTTATAGAAAAACTATTACACAGCGGGATTTCTCTGCGGGATTAAACTAGTCAATCAATTTGCTATCAAAAACCTAAGGAAGTATGTCACATGCGTACACTACTTTTTAAAAGGGGATCCCTGCAGCTAAAAACCTTTAAAATTTTTTGCTTAAAGTTATTTTTAACTAAAGCATTTTTCATCTTGAGTTTTCATTATTGATTATTTTTTAAGGTCTTAATTTTCACATTAAACAGTGTTCACTTAATGCGGTGTTCATGGTACCGCCGTTGCACTTTACTGTATTCTTAAAAAAGCCATATAAAAGCAAACATTTCGATTTCCATATCTTTTTAATTTCAGACCATTTCTCTGCAACAGCGTAATTTTAAGCAAAAGATATTTGCTCTGCTGAAACGTTTTAAGGCCTCCGAAGAATTGGAAGGTGAAGTAAGTCATGGCACTGGTGCTTTGCGTGGAGAACGCGATTTAGATGCATTATTTCAAGAGCTTGAATCCTTGTCGTGTTGTGAGGGTGATGATTCTGGCCCCGACATAGACAGTTTGTCAATTGGGTCAACGCCTAAGCCCTCCTTACGACCGTTTTTTACAAATTCTCGCATCATGTTGCATGACATTGGTGCCAGTGGTGGTAAGTTTGATATTTGTTTTATTTATATTATAATATTATTTACTTTAATATTTAATACACTTTTGTTTACTCATTAACAAATATATTAAACATACAATTCTCTTACATATGTATTTTAGAAAACCCGTACAATTTTAAGAAGTTTGTTGATAGTTTTTTTTTAATTCACTTTTATTTTTTTATCGAAAGTAAACTAGTTTGTTATTATGACGAAACTAATTGTACATAGTTGTTGACTTTTACTTCAACAATTTCTTTTTGCATTTCATAGATAATTATATATGTATATGTATATGTATATATGTATGTACTTACATATCGTCATATAAAATGCAAAGGGCGCAACATAATTTTAAAGCAGAGTTAGAAAACTTGCGAATTGCAAACCATTGTGATTATGCAAACGATTTTTTCAGGATAGTGTCATTAAAAAGTCTGAACTAATAATACTGTCCTAAAAAGGCGTTTTTATAATCACACTAGCGGTATTCAGTGTTTGATGCAAATGCTCTTGCATATGTGCAAATGCAAAATATCGTAGCTTTTTATGAAATCCAAAAAAGAAAATACACGAAAAAGCAACGGAATTTTGCATTTGCACTTTTACAATACCATTTGCATGAAACACTGAATACCGCTAATGGTTTGTAGTTCTGCTGTAAAATTATAATGTTGCGCTTTTTTATATTTTATAAGGCGATATATATATACGTTTAACAGTAAAACAATTATTTTTTGTAATTTGTTAGCAAAGTTATTCTTAAAGAGACTAAAATAATTTAATAAATTAAAAATTCTAATCTATTTATTATTTCTTTAATAATATTTTTACACTCATGCCAACGAAATATGGGTCAAACATTTACAAAAATAATAAAATAATAAACAATAAATTAATTGTTGTTGCTATACAATTCCACATGTTAAATAAATTACAATACAAATACATCAGTACAGACTGACAAATTACATTTCCTTACATACATACATACATATATTCAAAGAGGGTTGCCATCACATTGGAAACTTCCGGTTTCTGTGCATTGACAACAATATAGAGAAGCGTTAAAGTTATAAATATATTAATGAAATGTATATTTAGTTATGAATATATGTATGTACATACTTATAAAGATTGTTAAATAATTTGAAGCGACCCAAATTACAGAAAATCATAAAAAACCTTAATATATACTAAATTTAATATTCGAGATATACTCGTATGTACTTCTATATCTTATTTCAAAAAGTTTGCTGAAGGTTTTTAATTAAACAAAAAATTTTTTTAATGAATCTATTTCATATTAATTTAATGTCGGCAGACAGCTATGTTCGGTTGATGTTTGTCATTCGGTAATATTTGCACCGAACATCGAATTTTGTACACATTTTTTGTACATAAATTAAATAAGAGTTAAGGAATTGTTTGGCTTGCGCATAGGAACTAGCTATAATCAATTTCAATTTGTTTTTAAAATAACAATTAATATTTTATATACGTACATATTTAGTAAAAAGGAAAAAGTGCGATGATTATAAAATTAACAAAACAAATTTCTTTAAAATTTTGTACAAGTTTTTAGCAATTGAAATTTAGAATTCCAGTAATAGAACATTAAATTTTCGTCGTATGTTGAACTTTAAGAACACAATCAATTATTTGAATATGCAGTTTTCGTAATTGGAATTGAATTTTTTTAATTTTTTCTTTGAGAGATTATTAAAGAAGAGTCGGAGAACTTACATATACATAAGTTCTCACAAAAAGTAATCAACTTATGTACGTATATATGTGCACTTATTTATGAAGCTATTGAAAAACAACATCGAGTTGGCCGATTTGAGAACTATAGTTGATTCTTGATTTTTTTAAAGGTTGTGTATCAGTATACTCGATATAACAGCAAATAAAAAAGCACAAAAAGTCAACGTTTGAGGGGTTCCAAACCAAGTAGAAAGACCAACGTGTGCGTGTTGGACTCGAATTCAACTGATTTTATTTATAAGCATCTTTATTAGGGTTGCCACATGACCTGGACTCGCCTGGATTGTCCAGTTTTTTTTTATCTTGTCCAGAGTCCAGGAAAAATTACTTATGTCCAGGAAATATTTAGAACAATGCTATTTATAACAATGCTATGTAAATGCGATAGTTGAGCCGCCTAAGAATGTATTAAGCAGCTGGCGCCGATTATTATCCATCGACTTCAAACTCTTCACTCAGTGTTGATTTGCTCTACTTAACCCAAAATAAACACTGCGTACAGCTGTTGAAGGTGTGTGAATATATTTGCAAATAAATTGTAAGTTTTTATTGTTTTTATTTTGGCATTAAAGAAATTTTAAGATTTCTGTATAAAATAATCTGAGTATTTAATACATAGATTTCTTTAAATATGAAATATGTATATATACATACATACGTATAAAGACTGAATTAAATGTTACTTTTGTTTTGTTTATCATTAAATGTTCTTTAATAAAATAAAAATATTAATATTACTACTTTTTTATTCGTCCAGGAATTTTTTTAAAATCCAGGCAATTTTTGGTGGGTGTCCAGTAATTTTACTTTTGGTGTGTGGCAACCCTAATCTTTATACATATATTTTATAAGCTATCTTATGTTTTTTAGAAAAATTTTTTATTCACATAGAAAACTTTAGAGCATAGTATTTTTTACTCTGCATTTTAATTAAACGTAGTTTTTTTTATGATGTCAAGCCGTTCTCGTACATACATACATATGTTTGTAGGTTCTCTTATATTATCAGCATTATTTTATGATTTTATTGATTTAATTGAGCGACATATACTGGTATGTACTTAAGAACAATATAATATTACTTTTAATAGTAAACTGAAATGCAAAATAGTGGAATACGCACTGGCTCTCATTTTGTTAATACTCGTATGTAGTGTAGTGGCATGGCGCCTCAGTTTAAAATGATAAGCACGTATTATGTTGAAGGGAGATCAAAAGGTACCTATAAATTGCGCAGCTGTTATTTTGTATAAGAAAATGAAATTAAATATAAATACTGATATTTAAGTCGTCATTTCATTATTAAAAGAAAAAATAAATCATCAGATTCAAATTTTATATGCACTATTCAGTTTCTTTAATCGAATTAAAAATAACATTTTATTTGAATCGTTTAACGAAATTTGTGTAAAATTTTAATTTGATAATTATTTATTAAATGTTGTTATAAAATGATGAAATAAAAAGAGAGTTAATTTATGGTGTGCAAATCCTTCCAGCCATACCTAAATTAGAGCGTTGAGCGCCGCGTACGTATTTATAATATATATAATTGTAAGAGTTGACAATTTCGAAGTAATAAACGGTTTGTTATCAAGAGCTTTTCTATATTTTAAAAAAATTTTTATAATTTTTATCATAATTTTAATTATAACGTGCACCGCTTGCAACTTATTCTGGATTCTAACGAACAACTTCTACAGGCTCAACTGTTTCGCCTTAATATTTGCTACAAATTACTACGTTTATAACGAATTTTCGCTTTTTTAAGTGCTCAAAATAAGATTAGTGCCGCTGTTTATATATTTTTTATGGTAGGCAAAGGGTTAAAAGTCATTTAGAAGTATGAGGTATGAATGTTGAACATAAGAGATGTTTTAAGAAGTAAAAGTAAAATTTGTTGTGCTTTAAATTTGTTTCTTATTAAAAAGCCTTTTTTGTAAAATCTGACTTGCGATGCCTGGAGTGAAGAAAAATTCTATTAAATTTGTTTCTTATTAAAAATGATTTTCTGTCAAATCTCAAATCTAAATTTCGATGTCTGCGAAAAATTTTACATGCCATTCGCAATAGATGTACCTTAAATTCCCGTAATTTTTTAGCTTGACAGATTTTTTTGGCCTGACAGGTTGGTTTGGAATCACACTTTCAACAACGGGCAGACAGATGATGACATATGTAGTTAAATCGCTTTTGCTAAGTAAACGGTGGCTATTACAAAAATATATTGTAGAATGTTGTAGAATTAAATACCAAATTACCGGAAAATGCAGCTTCATTTATTTCTCCTTCATCGTCAAGAAACGCTGAAGAGCTTTTGTGCTGCTGGAAAGAATATTTCTTTGCAAACAAATTCAACGTCATGAAAACAATTTTAAAGCAAGTTATAATCATCCTTATTCCAGTTGGCGACATCGACATCACGTCAACACAATACCAAAAAATTGGGGTTTGTATGTCCGTTGTCGAAAACAACTGACTGCTATTGACAGGCTCATGTGATTTTCTAGACCTTATAGAGCAGAAGTACACTTTCATTAGCACAAAATTGTTCTCGAGATAAAGTAAACAAGATAAAATTTTTCGGTATTGTGTTGACGTGACGTCGATATCGGCAACTGGAATAAGGGTGAACAACTTTTTTATTATTCAGATTAGGCCACATACTATTATACTTACATACTCGTACATAATTCATTAAGAATTTTAAAACTTTTAAAAAATTATTTTTTAAACTTTTTCTAATATAATATTCCATTGTAATTACGTAAATTTCTATTTTAAAATAAGATATTTACATTCTTAGATGCGATATACATACGTACATACATATTCATGTATATACATTAAATAAGGATTTTTTTAAGAAAATAAAAAATGCTACAATGACGATTTTTTTTTTATTATTAACTTTCGTAAGTAGATACGTACATACATACACCATTTACTTATAATCCTTTTTCATTACCCTTGATATGGTCAAGGCTATAGACAAAACAATTTAGAAAAACAAAACGGAAAAAAATTAGAGACCTCTGTCTGTCTCCATTACAATGCAGAACAATTAATCTAATGCGTAGTTGTTGTAATAATTTGTAATGTCGCATTTTTTATTTGTATGACATAAAAAGAAAATATTTTTAAGCTTTTAGTAACCTTTAAGAAAATTACAAAAAAGTTGTGGCAAGGAAAGAGTTATTTTATGCGAATGTTTTTGTTGTGCATTAAATATAAAACGTTTATGTATCAAATGAAACCATTATTTAAAATATATTTTGTTTGGAACAAATTTATTTCGTAAACATTCTTTAGACCATTTTAAAGAAAGAAAAAATGTTTCAAATCATCTCTAACATAAAAAACAAATGAAATTAATTATTAAATTTTATAATGCACGTATTTTTGGGTGAGAAATTAAGAAAGAAAATTCTTGCAAAAATTGAAAGTAAATCTTTAGATCACGGCTGACTATCGTCTACAAGATAATCAGGATATATTTTCTATCGATATGAAATCACAAAATTTCATTGAAATCGGTTGGGTGTTCTGGGATCATATGTATTATTAAAATGTGCTTTTGAGAACCAAAAACAATTTGCATTAACTAAAACTAGGCTTTTATTAAATTATTGCCAAATTTATTCAAAGTATATATGTACGAGTACATACGAGTATATTTTTAATCATGCATTACTTGATGGTCTGGTTTTGCTCTTGTTATTATTTGTATTTAAATTTTTGTCAATATCTAAAGTACCAGATGTTGTGTGCGCAGTTAATAGTTAAGTGATGTTTTTTAATGCGAGAGAACAAATTGCCTAAAAAGTTTATATGAAAAGAAGTCAGTTTTTTAAATTTTATACAAATTTTCTAGACGAGTTAATTGCTCACCCACACTCAAATCTATTTTAAACAAATAAAGTAGATAAATAAGTGTAGTTAAAAAAAATTATAAACAAAAACACCCTTTTAATCAACAAATTTTTTTTTTAAATAATACGCATTTTATCAAATTTATTTTGAACTAATAACATTAACAGATTTAATTCGAAACTCAAAAACATAAAAAGACAAACAACACTGAGTGTTTGTTTTGTACTTGAAATCGCTGTCGTTTAACAAAATATATATTATACATTTTATTTATTTTTTCTAAATAAAGTTAAAGTTATTTCGCAGAGCCTAATAAAATTGCTTTTAGGAAAATTTTTTGGGTAAAAAAAAGAATGCCTTATAAAGGTAACGGTTAAACAATAGTTTTAATTTTTTAAGTTCTTTTACTCTGATGTAAAACTAACAAAAGTTATGTTGACCCCGTTTTGTAATTTCTTTTGGTTTCGTTTTGGAATGAAATAGGATCTCACATTGTGGACCAATTTATAAAAAAAAATGAAAAAGTTAACAAAAACTATAAAAACAATTCAGAAAAAATTACAAATTATTTAAAAAATATAAATTTTGTTAAGAAATCGGAAATGTCATCAACATTTTTAAAATTTACAGAAAAATTTAAAATTCGCAAAAAATCGACAAATCGCCAAAATTTCACAAAAAAATACCAAAAACAATAAGAAATCAAAATTTTTGCAATAAATTGAAATTGCAAAAAATCTATTATATTTTCTTTTTACAAAAAAAGGAAAATTTACCAATTAATAAATTAATTTACCAACAAAAATTTCAAGCTGTATATGAAGGAGCTGATTCCCCTAGTACATGATTTTTTGTGTATTTTTTATATTGATTACTCTTAAGCTACACTTTTCACTTCATTTCTTTAGTTGGTTTAATAGAATCCGAACGAACAATCAGTTTCAGTGTCGGAGTAGTTCGGCAAAAATCTACACCCGGTTGATGTTCGGCGTTCGGAAAAATTTTCACCAAACATACATCTTTTATATATGTCATCAAAGATACCCAAAAATTCCACGCTATAAAGTATTAAAAAATAAAAGTTACAAATGTGTTAAACTTGTTTTTTATAAATTAAAATAAAAAAAGAAAAAAAAAATCGCAAAATTTAAAGTTATTTATATTCAATTAAAAATGCCCGTTTCGAGATCGGTTTGAAAATATATGTTCTGCCGTACAAGATAGTTTAGTTAATTTATCATTGTTGTACGACACACACAGAAAAAAAAACTAAAATACTTTTCAATCACACGGCATATTTAATTAACAAAAATTGTGTATTCAATTACTAAAATTCTAATTCTCAATCAATCAAAAGTTTTAAACAATTTTTATTTGTTGACCAAATCTATGTACCATCGTTTCATTGGCGATTATAACAAATCACCAGCAGATCTTAAACCGAGTTTCACAAATATGGTTTAAGATCTACTGATGATTAGGAAATGCAAAAATATAGACTAGCTCAACCCACAACAAATTAAATCTAGAATAATAAACTTACAAAATTTTTAGAAAAATGTTTTTTTGATCACACAAGTAAAGGCGGAACTACACGAGCGTTTTAAAAACGCTCGCATCTCGTTTTGAACAAAGTTTACGATATTGCTGCATTATATATTAATTTAGAGGATTAAAATCGCCTACCTATTTTTTGTTTTACTGAAAATAATCCCCTAAAGTAGTATATCATATTGCAAAACCATTAATTTTGTTCAAAAACGCTGATGCAAATGCGAAACTAATTTTAATTATCGGTTTATTGATTTTTTTTAAAAAGAATTTTTTTCTGTGAGAATAAACGAATAAATGGACTCATAAATTGTTCGAAAACTTTGTTCTGAATCACATGAGTAGTTGATTCAATGAAAAAATTAATTGAGACTAATATTTTTTTCTATTTAAGCGTCTACGAATATACGTATGCATTTTTGGAAATACTTATTTATTGCATATAAAATTACAAAAAATATTAACAAATAACCCAAATAACAAAACGTTAACTTATTTTGTTCCTTTCATTGTGCCACTACGTGTAGTTAAATTTAAGCTTTTATACTTTAACTTTATTTATATTTTGTAACTTTTAACTAGTTTAATTTGTTTGAATATTTTATTTAATTGTAATTGCATGGCTTGAATTCGAAATTTCTTTTGCAGGAAACATTGAGCGCGGATCAACGGATAAAAGCGATCAATTCACCAATTCGTCGTTTCAAATTGAAAATAACAAACAAAAATGCATTCATTTAACAAACAATAACAATTCGGCTACAACACCAGGTCTGTGCAATTAATAAAATAAAAATTACAACTCCTTCTCTAAAATAATTTTAACTCCTAATCACCTAAACTACTAAAAAAAATAATTTAAGCAAGAAAATTAATTCACTACTACATTTCCTTGAATACGTAATTTATTTCTCTAGACTTTATTGAAAAAAAATCATATCGCTCCTTAATTCCATCGTAGTCATATCTCAAAAAAGCTGGTTCTTCAGAAAAGTTTAAAGTTTTTAATTTTAGTCACATCTGAATGGAAAAATAATAAAAAAAGTTCTCCTCTCAAGAGGTGAGTAAACAAGATGATGATATAAATATGTTGCATTAAAGGAGCGATATGATTTTGTATCATTTCCCCCCTTGCCCTTGTAAATTTAATTTTAGTTACTTTTTCTCTTTCTCTTTTCCCACATTCAAACTTTTATATTAACCCACTCGAAATTGCTATTCTCCCTTTGTATTTATTTCTGTTGTGTATGTGTGTGTCACAAAAAAATAAAATAAATTTTTGTTGTTTCTGTAAATGAAGATGAAAATTACTTTTTTCCGCTCATAATTAATGTTTATAAAATTCTACATCAAAATGTAAATTTCTAACGTTCCCAAAATACGAGTATTATTGGAATTTTTATACGCAGTTCCCGGCATTTTAGTAATATGAGTTGAAATAATAAGTTGAGTAATATGTATTGAAAAAATATGTTTTTTTTCTTAGTTATTCCTAAGAAGATAATGGCGGAATTAATTTCGATTCAGTAAAAGAATTAAAATGTACGACAGACAATTTTATTAGTGCAGTCAATAATTAAAAAGATGCCAATTTAAATTTGTCTTGAGATTTCTGCTTTGCAGGAGCGTTAAAGGCGCAAAGTTGAAATTGCGCGCAGCAGAATTTGGGATGCCAACTGCTGATGAATTTTTTATATCAAAGGATTCAGCATTAAAAAATCCAGTATCAATTGGCATCCCTAATTCTAATATGTACATGATTTAGAAATATTTAAATTCTTTAATTTTTCAACTAAATTTTTTAAATTTGAGTTTTTTTTAAATAAAATGTAAAAATTAAAAAAAATGCATTTGTAATGGAAATATTAAAAAACTTCTTCTTTGGGATGCTTCTGATATGCACACGCAATATCATCCTTGGTTGCCATTAAACTTGCCAGCTTTTCATATCGCTCAGGTGTAGTTTTTGACATCCAATAAATTAAATAAAGCTTTCAAATTTGACAAACAAAATAAAAAATTTATTACAAAATAATTTTATAGCTATTTATATTTACATTTTATTTAATTATCTTTTTTTAACCACAAAAGCAAAAATCGAAAAACTTTCCGTTAGTAAACAAAGCACCTCTAAAAACGTATCTACAATCCTAATGCAGAATACATACAATAAAAAAAAAATGGAAATGATACGGAGAATAGGGGTGTATATTAGAAATCTGTTTATATAAAATTATTTTTTATGTTTACATTTTCTTTTTAAGATAGATCCTATAAAAGTTTTCGTATTTTATTGCAATTTAACAAGACGCCAGACATTCAATAAAAATTTTGCAATAATTTCATAATAACTTTTCCCTTTATCTATTTTCTAACAAAATATTACCTCCAAGAAGAAAGTATTACCGCCATGCTTTTTAGCAAATTGTCTTTCATTTTGAATAATTCTCAAAATGGTGATCTTAATGTTCTATGACTTAATTCGATATCGAATATTTTATTAAAATCATTCTTAAACTTAAAAATTAAATAAATTATCAAAAACTGAACCCAAAAAAAAAGAAACGCCATTTCTCATTTCTGAGTCATTCTTTACGTCTTTGGAAAAATTCATATTATTATTTTCTATAATTTTTCGTGAAGCCTTGAAAAGTGGCCCCAAAATGAAAAATGTCTAAAATATTTAGCGATTTTGAAAATTAAATATAGCAAACAAATAAAATTTTTCGTTTCAATTTATTTTTAATTAATAAATGCTAATTTTGAAGTATAAAATTGTACTCAATATGAAAATATACTTTATCCTTTGATCTTCTCGTGCTATTTGCATGTGTAAGGTTGTATGTGTGTATATATGTATTATTCATTTGATTTTTAATTTTTTTTTTAAGGAAAATAAGGGCTTCGTTTTGTAAAGCGAAACGTTTATAAGCGTTTCAAATGTGTATATAGGGACATTTTTTCGAACTTAAAATTTATTCTATACAAATTTCAAACGTTTGGAAATGTTTTATTATTTTATAATAAGCCCTTTAAATACCTTTTGTTTTTTTAGCATAATTTGTATAACTAATATGTATATTACATATGAAAACAAACATATTTATGTGATTTTAATTGCATGTTTTACTAATTTCCTTTTTGTTTTTTATTAAAATAAAATTTGTATTTGCGAAAAGGCGGTCATTAGATATACATACATATATAAATGATTATAACGAATGCTAATAAACATTATTATAAACTTTTAATGAAAATAAAATTAAATATTCTAACGAAAAATATTCATTTTCAAAAACTGCCCCTTCTATTGATGTTTTGACTTTTAAGCAAATAATGTGTGTATAAACAGCGTGGTAGTACGTATCACTGTGTAATTCTGAATACATATGTGGATTTGTCAATTGTCCAATTGTCAAAAAAAATTTTTTTCAAATAAATTATACTTTTATTTACAACATCAATTACCAAATGAATACACATGCTCGTACATTATTGGCCATCTCTTATCTGCTACATTCCAATAAATTTCATTATTTATTATTACAGTCGTGTACAATCATGGTTCATTTTAAAAAAGATACATCATTGTCAAGCAAACATTAGCAAGCACCGACCACCGACTACCTCCATGCTAATAATGTAAATCTTAAAATATCAAACAGATTTATTGGAAAGTAAACTTATATATTTATCAATGATGAGCACAAGTAATTGCTACTCTAAAATGTTTACATAGATATTTATTCAGTTAATTCTGCTTACAAGAATCACTCCCTTGTGTATTGGAACAATTATAGTGGTGTCTATAAAAAGTAAATAGATTGAAACAGTTTTTTAAGTTCAGAAATAAAAGCAAGCATCACAGTAGTCATGTATACAAATTATATTTTTATATTTTAATCATAGTTGTGGTTGGCGTTACTAAACATATAATCACATAAAGATAAAATACAAAATTGTTGTAATCTTATTTTTTAAATAAAAAAAGTAAATTTATTTTAATTATAATGATTCTTATCAAGTAGACATTTGAACCTATTGGAAAAATCTACGAAACAAATATACTTACATACATTTAGTATTTTTTAAATTTTACATCACAAACTAGAGAAAATTTTCATCTTTAACAATTTTTAAAAGACCGTTCAAGATCATAACATTCAAATTTGAATTTTATTTTAAACTCTATGCGGTTTCTAAATCCAAATTAATTGTCATTAGGTTAAAAAAGTTCGTACGGTTATTTAGTCAGGAAAAAATTCCAACACAGTTTCCATCATCAATGTTCGTTCATGTGTATTTAATTAATGTACTTCATCATTTGTCAGGTGATGTTGGTTGTAAGTAAATTTATGGCGTTTTCTTTCCTAAAAAATTTTTGCATTTTCCCCTTTTTATTAAAAATTTGCAATAAACGATTTTTTGAAATAGTGAGTTTATAAGAAATTATTGTATTATCACTTACGAGGCGGAATTTTTGTCTTAAGAAAACTCTGAATAGCAATTTTTATGGTAAAAATTTACATATTTTTTTAGAAAAGAAAACGTCATTAATCTTTATTTACATAAATCATAAATCATAATACCAGAATTATGATTCCAAAGTATACAAATAAATGTTCGCAAAGTATTTGATAAGTTACAATTTACCATCAGTAATTGCTGGTAAAATAAAACTTGATAGATATTTGTTCTCTTGTGTCTTTTTCTTGCATCTTTTATTCTTCACTCAAGTCAAACTTTTTTTGGTTGACTAAATGCTGAAACAGAATACGACTGTAATGTACTTTTCCATACAAATTGACATTTGAAATACTTATGTCGAAATACTTATGCTGTTTTAAAATAGAATTTATTTTATTTTGGGAACGTATGTATTTGTTCGTGCTTTTAAAATTTTTTTAACTTTATAACTCTCAACAAAACCTTATGATTTGATTAACTTAAAATAAAAATAAAAGAGTTAATGTCGGCATTTTTATTATGGCCTTTTTTCCCTCAGAGTTATTTTCGGTCCACGTTACTGCCGTGTTCTGTTTCATTAGCACTTAAGTATGTAAAACATCATCTTGTAGTTGCTTTTTTTTACAAATTCAACTAATTATGTGACAAAGGATAATAAAACTTACCGAAGCTCAAACGTGTGTCTCAAAAAATGTCTGAAAATAGTAACGGCTCTGCCATCTGCCGTCTTTATTATTTTTTATACGAATTTAGTTAATTCATATAATTTTCTTTTGTAAAATTAAATGAAATCTCATGCACTATATAGTAGATTTTGTAACTTGTATTTCTATATTTTCTGAAAAGAAAAAAAAAACCGACTTAGGCACGTTCTGTCTTACACGTATGCATTTTCGTCTTGCCAGTACACAAACTTCAGTGTCCATTAAAAATGAATTTTTGTAAAATAAACTTGATCAAGATTTCTCGTTGGTTGAGTGCATAGAAAAATAAAAATAAAAATTCTCAATATTCTCAATATTTTTCCTGGCTTAAATTTTTGTTTGTTTCCAGATCGTATTTGTGATAATCGTAACGATAGTTCCGGTAATGAAGGCAATGCCGTCTATACAGATGGCCAAACCTCTGATCCCCAGAATAGTCCACCACGTGGAGATCAAAACTTTATGCGTCTTCAGCAGCAACTGACACCCGTAAATACCAGTAACAACTTGCAGGTAGCATCTGGCCAAAATGCCAACAATACATCGACAGCCAATAATACAAGTACCCCCACGCCAACATCAAATGAAAAGAAATCACGTTTATTCCGCACATCGAGTAGTACACCGGGTAGTGGAGGTAAAAAGAAACAGTCGCTTAGTTTAAGTGCCGAACCACGGTCAGTATTAGAGACATGTTTGTCACCCACCAATGTAGAGCCACGTAAAATGCTGCTGGATCAGCTAAGTCGCATATTTGCCAGTGAGGATTCAGTAATACCAGATGTGGTAACAATAATTAGTCCACCGGAAGCTTTAAGCGGTAGTAGTTTAGTATCGAAATTAACAGCACTGTTTGCAAATTCTTTTAAGCCAGCATTTGTTCCGCAAAATACAGCAGAAGTTAAAGCTGTGTTACAAGCCCTAATGGGGAAAATACAAAAGTAGTAAGTATTTTTT
The DNA here is from genome assembly GCA_956483585.1 of Gymnocheta viridis. NCBI lineage: Eukaryota > Metazoa > Arthropoda > Insecta > Diptera > Tachinidae > Gymnocheta > Gymnocheta viridis. Next base: position 123,569,951 of record OY101440.1, read on the forward strand.
CTAGTTTAGTTTAGTTTGAGCTAAAACTAACGAAATTTCTTTCCTTGTTTTATTAAGCTGCAACTCGAATGCCAAACCACCCACCACTGTAAAAATTCTACTAATAGGCGGCGATTGGTTGCAGGGTGCTGCTTTAAGGCATTACGTTGAGCTCATGGGTGTAAGGCCACCGGATTGGTTAAACCATTTGCGTTTCTATATTATACCCATCGGTAGCAGTGCTATTGCGCGTTATTTAAGTCAAATGGATCAGGCCTATGCCGCCATGTTCGGTTCCGAAAATTGGTATCAATTGTGCGAGAGAGCAGCACAAATGGCGTCTGCTGTGACTGCCGTAACAGCGGTGAATGCTTCAGCGCTATCATCTTCTCTGGCTGATTCAGCAACTGCTAATAAATCTGATATTGTTGAATTAGTAAATCGTATACAACGATATTTGCATGCGGCAGGACCCTGCACCCAAGTACCCATAGCAGAAGCCATGGTTAATTACAAAGAAGAGGAATCATGTCAAATCTTTGTGCCATTTGTCAGTGTAAGTCGGCTAACTAAACAACAAGTTATAGTCTAAGTACTTCGAAAATTTATCTCTTGTTATATTCTCATTATACAGGATGTACGTATTGGTTATTTAGAGGGCCCACAGGCATCACTTGATCTTGATGAAAGCAATTATCAAAATATGGCTCTAACAACTTCCCAACAAACGTCAAATACTAGCACGGCTATACCCATTGGCAATTCGATTTCTCAAACTCCTTTGAATGCAATTTCCCAAAATTTATCATCCAGCTTACAGGGTGTTTCAAGCAGTGCCAGTGGTACTGCATTATCTGGTTCACCGCCGCAAAGTGGCCGGATATCACCGCCTTTGCAAACACCACCGTCGTCGGCGTCATCTCAACGTGAAGTTGGTTTTGGTGCTACACCCCAGCAAGTGAGCAGTGAATCTGTGGAATTGCAAGTCGATTATTGGCCCATTATACGACCAGGGGAACACACATCCTCGAAAGATAAGAGTAATACCCGTAGTGGTGATCAAGGAGGTAAAAGTAGTATTAAGAGTACGTTTAGAAGTCTGCAAGTTTGGCGTTTGCCACAAAATGGACAATTGAGTGAATTGTCAAATGGACTGACCGTTTCATTTGCAACGAAAGAAAAGAAACAAAAGCAAAGTATGTTGAAAATTCTATCACACCGAATTTCAATTTAAAAAATGTATTTATATTTTTATTAATTTTTAGTAATGCGTTTGGGAAAGAAAAAGGAAAAAGATCGTGATCTCGAAAAGGAGCAATGTGTTGAGGGTGTAGCCCGTTTAATATGCTCACCGAAACAATCGCATCCAATACCATTAAGAGGTACTTAAAATTTAATTTATGTCGCCCTTCTGCAAACTAAAGAACGAAATAAACAACACAGGCGGAATTTTAAGCCTTTTTTGTTGTCCCAACCATGCTCGATACGAACATGACTCGTTCAATTAATGATTAATAATTTTCTTCTGTTATGTGACGAAATTGTAGTAGTTACATAACGTGAAAACTTTATTGCAAAGGATGCAATACAAGTGGATTAACTGAACAGAAATGGTTGCAACAAATGTTGAATTTTGCCGGCTTGTGTCGTTTGTTTCGCTTATTTGTGGTTTTAATTTAATAATAATTTTTAAGGTTTAATTTGCTTTAATCAGTAATATTCAATTAAAATTAAAGACTCTTTTAAGCTAATTTTGTATTTTAAAAATTTTCAAATTATTGCTTTTCTTAGTATCAAAATTACTTGTATTCTTATCTTCTTTTTTCAGTTTATATTGATGGTACCGAATGGACTGGCGTTAAATTCTTCCAATTATCATCGCAATGGCAAACTCATGTTAAAAATTTTCCAATTGCTCTAATTGGTTGTACTCCAATGTCATGTTCTGAATTATCCTAGTCATTTTGTTAAGAAAATATCATAGATATACTACCTACAATATAAATATTAATAATAAACTAACCGTTATTTTATATGTAAAAAAAAAATAATTATGTAAAACTAACGGTTAAAACCAATTACTCCTTATTAAACATAAAAAAAATTATATATACATATAACATACATACATACATAAATAATTAAATTCTTATTTTATGATTTTATACAGAACTGTAATTGTTTTACATTTTTTATTTTAATTTTATATATGAACATTTGTATTAGTAAATAATTGTATAGAAACTATTCATGATGCATAAATATATAATAAATACATAAAAGGAAGTACATATTAATGCATACAAAACATTAAATGCCTCATTTGAATTGAAAAAAAAATTATAAGCCGATGAAAAATTCTCTTTATTAAAATTATTAAATAAAATTTCTATTTTAAATGAACTTGTTTTGTTGTATGTACATAATGATAGTGTTCACAATTTCATTTTCAAAACCAATAATGTAAAATTTTTGGTTTGTTTCGTTTATTTCTTCCTGATATGTATTTTGTGTTTTCCTTTCTATGAACTAGCTAAAAATAATAGCTAATTGGGCAAATCTCAGCACAGAATTCTGAAGTGGCTCTACTAAATTGGATTTTTTACGCACTTTTAATTTCTTTAAAACTATCAAATTGGAGACAATCTATTTGAATCATTAAAAAATTAAACAAAGCAATTTTGGGTAAAATATTAAAGCCAAAAACCAAATAAACATAAATGAAAAAGCTTGATACCAACAGTCGATGTCGTTGCGAAAAAGGAGCTGAGTAATACTATGTGAGATATGTAAGTACTCAATCGAAATTGACTTAACTTTTAAAAAATATTGCAAGAATTTGTTACCCGTATTCTAATTTGTTAAATAATTCGGTTAAATAGATGACATTCCTATTTACAACATGGTATCCACATTGACATGTCAGTTTAATTCCAAATGAAGTTTAAAATTTAAAAAATAATTGTAGGAATCAATATTTAAAAAAAAAATTAGTCGATTTGACATAAAAATAAAAGAGTAACGGTAAAAAATTCGAACTCAAATGGTGTTTGAGATTTCCCGAATTTGTGGCTTCCAGAGACATGAAAGATACAATGGTTACAAAATAGAAATAGTAAAACTAAAAGGCAAAAATTTAATAAACTGAATATACTTACATACCAAAAGGTTTAAAAGGTTTTAAAAATTAAATCACGAAAAAGTATTTTATTATATTTGTTCTCTAACCAAGAATTGAAAGGAAAATAACAGCGAAATTTCGACCGATTTAAATTTTCCTAAGGCAATTAATTTATTTTTTTAATTTTTGCAATGTACGGATTCGAGTTTTGTCATTTTTGACATTTTTACCGAATTTAACCAATTTGGAAACTTTTCAGCAAATTTAGCATCTTTATTATGAAATGTGTTTGTTAACTTTTGCAGCTTAATTAAATTTCTCGTCTTTAGTTAAAATTTGAAATTTTTTTTTCGAGTTTTTGTGATTTTTTCTGTTTTAAGAGGGTTTGTTGTTGCATTTGCCCTTAATTAACTTTTTTGAGCTTGCGGCGCTTCAACCTACTTCGGTTAGGATCGAAAATTTGCTCTCAATGCTGCTTTGAGCACTGGATTCACACACTAAAGCATTGAATTTAAGTTTTAGCTTTTATTAATTAATACCTAGCGATTTTAAGCCAACTTCGAAGTTTCTTTTTACAATTTTAGCATTATTTGCTGTTACAGCAATTTTCAATCATAAGTCTGTTCTTCATGGAACTCTAATCCAATTATGAATACTTTCTTGGAAACGTAATGAAATTGATTTGCTTCAAAGTGTATATGAAAATTTTTCGTATTTGTTTTCGTTTTAAGCGTAAACGGATTTCATTTTCACACAATCGAGCGGTTTTGCAGAGAAAATTCTGCCAGAACAATCCGTTGTGAATTCTATGAACATGCTATTACCGAATACCAGATTTTATTTGATCCCAGCCAATGATTTTATTTTTTGATAATTGAAGTTTAATTTACATCATTTAATGTTTTGCTTTTTAATCAGATATCAGAATAACTAAAGGACAATAGCGCAATATTACTGTTTAGGCTATCGTCTTCTTAGTTTATTTCAGAGCAAATATATACATCCATACATACATATTATGTATGTATTTATATACTTTTTTAAATATTAAATATTGCATGCATCTTTAATCGATAATACTAACATAATGTACATACATACTACATATTATACATTATTAAAACTAGATATATATTTCGCTTGTAGGTAAATATTTAATTGAAGGCAATTCCAATTAGCAAATGAAATATGAGACTTTATATACGAAATAAATTAAATATTTAATTTAATGCGGGAAAGTTTATAAAAGTAAAGAAATAATTAACAATAATAAATTTCATTTAACGCAAAAACGAAGACAATTGAAACGTATCATTCTTAAATAAAATAATCTATACATATGATGAATAAATTATGCTAATCTTAATATCTACTACTATGAAACCAAATTAAATTTCAAAATAATTGTAATCAACATTTAAACATAAAAAAATCAATGTATTGTATTGTTGGATTTTTTGCTGAAATAGTTTACTTACTACTACTATTATTCATATAACAATTTAATTAAAAACAAAATCAATAAATATTGACAAAGAAAATTTTTAAGAAAAATTAAATGTAAAATTTTTGAAACGAAAATTAATTTCTTTTTAACTAAACTATTTATTGTTTAATTGTTCGGTTTGTTACTAGTAATACATGTACATAAAGGGTGTTTTTTTAAGCCCAATAGCTTTGTTTAACAATCGATATGACAGCTGACAGTTGCTTTGTAGTTTGGTTTGCCATTTTATAATGAATAGATTACCGTCAGACCAACGCTTACAAATTGTAATCCCAAAAATACAAAAAAAAATTAAATTTCACTTACATATTTTCATTTAGTTGTCATCAATACCGTGCGATATAGCTCCATTAGATATTTTTTTCTGGCGATACGTCAAATACGTCTACGCCAATAAAACAGGAATGCTTAAAAACTTGCAACACAACTTTCGGCGAGTTATTGGCGAAATACGGCTGCAACAATTGCTAAAAGAATCAATATTTGACATCCAGATTGCGCCAAAAGTGGTTGCCACATTATGTTTCTAAGAGTTGTCCTTCGAATAAAACTAAATTCATGGCAGTGGTTTTTAATCAAAAGTGATTATTATTTTGGCTAAAGTTCGTAACATTTTTGTAGAAAGAATTGGATATGAGATAATATTCCAAAGGCACAAGGGATAAATTAACATCAATTAATCTCAATTTACACGGGAGAACAGACAAAACGTTGTTTTTCGGGAGCCGCTACACTACCATCAACAGTATTTCCATGTTTCCGCCACTCTTTAGGTGGCTCGGTTGAATGTGATTTAAAATATTGTATTTATCTATTTTATTTTAATTTAAAGTTTTCTTGGGCTTAAAAAACACCCTTTACATACAAATGTATGGTTAGGGTCTAATACCTTCCAAAACCCGTGACGAAAAGCTTTTCGGCCGTGCAACAGGAAACGTTTGGGCTAGTACACCGAGGTGGCTTAGCTTGTTAAAGCCTCGCAAAACTATCTAATCCAGTGCCAGAGTATTCCGATGATTACATCTCGTAAAAAAACATATTTATGCATAAGTATATATACAATTACGTATGTATGTATATTATATGAAATTAGATTAAACTTGAATAAGCAACATGTTTTGAACAATACAAAGAATATATGTGTTACTTAACAAATAATAATAAACGAATTAATCTTCCCATCAATATCTAATAGCCATCGATTTTTACGTTTTATCTCTGTAATTAAACATTTTTATAAAAGGATGTTGTAGAACTAAATTTAACGAATTCTATCTAGTTTACATACCATACGTAGAGGAAATTATTTTCTTGTAATAACTATTGAATTTTTTTTAATGTTTTTATGTTAAACTAAAATTGCACATGAAGGAGTAAATTTTATAAAATCATTTTGTTTAAATGCTTATAAGCCAAAAATTTCGTAACTACACAAAAATTTTTGATTGTTTATTAGCGTTGTCGATTTATTCGAACAAAAGTTGATAATTCTATTCTTGTTCGAATAAACGAACACATTTTAAATATTCTAATATTAGAACAAATAAAGCGTTAAAAGTTTTATTTGAAAACCTAAAAAATAAGTTTTCAAAATGGATCAAATTGGCCAATAATTCAATTAATTAATGTAGACTTCCACTATCAAGTTAGTAAGGTTTATAGTTTAAGGTAATTAAAACAATTTAATTACTATTTTATCCGACGTTTCGTCAATTTTTATTGTAATTAAATTGTTTTAATTACCTTAAACTATAGGCCTTTTTTGTATTAAAGCAAAAACAATCCATTGCAAAAAAAAAAAGCAATTCATTCATTCAAGTTCACTTCAAAAGGAAAATTAGGCGGAATTTTTGTCATTTATTATCTGTAACATGGATGGTAAAAAATAAGTGGATCGAGCCTTTTTCCCGTAAGCTGAAACAAACATCAATGTGCATCAATTTTTGACATTTCCTTTTCTTCCGCTTTGTAATTGAATTGAAATGGTTTTGCCTGCTACATGTTAATAAAACATATAAATTTGTGTAAATGCAATAACAATTTTCTAGACAGGTCTACATGATTATTTTTCTGTGCAGAAATAAATGCAAATTTTCAAACCAGAAATTTAGGCAGAAGTCAGTACGAAGGCTTAAAATGGTGTTATGAAATCAAATTAACTTATTTGGTTGTTATACAAGTATTTGTATTTTTAATTTGGTGTATTACTACGCTTGCTTAACACATGCTTTTGTTAACAACTTGTTAACTTTAATACATGAAGTAACGATGAAAATTTTATAAAAAGTTTACAAACTTATACGAATATTCAACCAAAACTGTTCTAATAATTTGTCAATTTAAATTGAGAAACGTTATTCGTTTGGTTAAAAATGGTGAAAAGTAATTCGAATAAATTTTATTCGAATGATGCAATTATGCGTTAAAAATATCGATTTGGAGCCAATGGCTGTAGCTAATCTTGCTTAAGATTAACTTTTAAGTACATAGTTATCAAATTATAATCAAATTTTTGTTTCTGCTGTAAGAAAAAATTCAAGTGCAGCTACGGCTTTCCGGATCTCAAATGACGATATGTTACAATTGTTAAACAATAAGGTGTTTAATAAACAAAATCCATAGAAGACAACATTTTTTTAGTAAAGTTTAATAAATGTCAACAGAAAAAAAACGAGTGGAATGAACGATTTTCTGACTTATCACGAAAAATTATTTAACTCATGTGATGGCTCTAAAATACTTTTGTATAACTAGAACTGAAGCTTTACTTTAATCAAAGATTATTAGGCCGCCTTATTCTTAGATAGCCGGATTACAGAGTAGTTGTGAAATCAGTGCAATTTTTCATTTGCTTTTTTTAAAACCAATCAAATAACAATTTGTCATAATAAATAAAACAACAAAGAATATATTAGAGCGAGCATACATTAATACTTCCAAAACATTTTATACTGAATCCAAGGTTATGAAATAAAAGAAAGAGAAATCGATATACTGCATACACATACATACATATAAATCCATAAGGATATCTTAACTCTTATTGTTGTGATTTTAATGATACAAGAAATTATAAAATAAATATGTATCTTTATATTAATGTTTATAATAGTAGTAGTAGTTTTGTGTGTATATCAAGAGTTACATATTCAAAATTTTAAATATTAGGCGAATATATCAAAAAACCATCACATTTTGTTTTTCCCAAAACAAATCTTACCCTGCCTTCTGTATTCCTTGTTCTATTTATTATACTTACATATTTATACAAATATTGTTTATACATCAAGCTAATAAAATATATTATTTGTCATTAAATCAATATAATAAAGCATAAATTCCAATCATAAATACTTATGTGAGATTTAATTGATTAGTAAGAAGAAATGCGTTAAGAAAACTATGTGAATAAAATAAAACGTTTACGTTATAATAATTTTAATATTATAATAATTGAAAATTTACATGCATACATTTTTCTGCTTGCTATTATGTAGTGTGAACAAAATTTTTAATATACATAATAAAACAAAATAATAAAACAAAATATTTAAGACTAAAAATCCTAAATGGTAAACGATGGCGAATTTCAGCGTTTGGTCCAAATGATCTTGTGAAAGCGCAAGTGCAAATTATCAAACAAAGAATATGCAAATTCGCACTTGCAGTTTTGCTAAACTCAAAATGTTTATTATAGCTGTTTATTTAACAATGGTATTATTTTATTTGAATTGTAAAGGAAAAATAACAGTATTTTGTGGTTTTCCAAGATCATTTGCACCAAACGCTGAGCAGAACATCGTTAATGTATTTTTTATTGGGGAAACAAGAATTAAATTGCCAAACAATAATTTTGCATTTCGGAAAATGTATTTTGGTTGTAGTCTTTTTATATGATCAATGAAATTTGCATAATTTACAAATGTCCAATGAATTTTTACATAAATAGTATGAAACCAACTTTGTATTCGCTTGGGGTGAGATGTTTTTAATCTCAAGTATGATAAAACAGTTAGTTCGGAATCAAACACAATACTGGGCATCACGTGGTTTTAGCTCAAAATTAATTGTATGCTATGTCCCTTATTCACAAATGATTAAAAAAGTTATAGTAGGTTTAATGTTGGATTTTTATTTTGGAAACCCGGTTTTAATGCACACATTAACTTTCTTAATCGTTTGTGAATAAGGCCAATAATGTACACGAATATTTCGATCTTCAAAGTTAGGGACATTTGTGGCAGCTTTTGTTTGTTTTTATCAATACTAATTAGTTACAAGAAAACAAAGATATATAGTATATTTCTTTTAGATAAATTATAATTATTTATTTGTTAAATATAAATTAGTTTATCCCATTTCCATGTACATAATTAATGAATTAACATAAAATTTAATATAAAAATATTCGTTGTGATAACAAATACATAAATCTGTAAGAACGTTGTATATATGGCTATAAATAATAAATTAAAAGCAAAATAAATACATACATCAAATAATATACATATAATGGCTTATTTAAATTAAAATAGAATCATTTTAATCGTTGTTTAACGGCTTTAAAAAATAATTTATTAATTACCACTAAGATATTGATATAATTTCATGCGGCAATCCTTTGACAATAATGGCACGTTCTCTTAAACCTAAATCACCACCAATACCACCAGGTGGTAATAGAAAATCACAATTCGGATAACCTTTAGGTTGGGAAAATTCAATTAAATTTGCATTACTATCACTCAATGATTGTAAAGACCAAACGGCAAGATTTTTGGCTTTTCCATGGCGAGCCAAGACGAAAAACTGAAAATTTAAAATATCAAAATAGAAAAACATTAAGAATTAAATTTTGTACGCACCTCGTTTTTATCGTTTATTAAAAAGCCTATTAGCAAAGCCCAGTGTGCTTTATGTCCGAACTTTAAACAAGGTGAATGATTGAAATCGGGATCATAACTACATTTGTTGGTTAAGCGTAAGTTGAGGAATACACATATTCTTTTATTAATTATTTATAAAATTTATAATTATTCTAATAAAAAAACATAGATTTTTGTTTTTATTTCATCTTTATTCACTTATTATAATTAAAAAATATTTATTTTTATTAGTCTATCCTACACGCATTGGAGGTGACACTAAAATAACTCCATCCCCTCTTACAAATAACATGGGAATGGTCCGTTTTGTGGTTTTGTAAACCTCTTCATATGTTTCTTCATCTATTTCAACGGTTGTAACTGTCTCTTCGGCATCTCCCAAAACCATATTTAAATGTTGATCAAATGCCTAAAATAAATTTTTAAAATAAATACTTTAATTAATAGTGGACTATTGGAAAATTTCAAACAGACGGTTAACTGGGTAAACGAATTGAACTTTTAAAATGCATTTTGTCAAAAACGTTTTAGGGCTTAATTTTTTTATATCAAATTATTTCACATTTTGTGAAATGTTAATGGTGCATGTACATATACCTGGCAGCTATGAAAATCCAAATTTTCATACCACTATGCAATACAAAGTAAAAATAGTATGTTTCCTGTTCTAAACGCCCTAACGGTGGGGTTCCGTTTTTGTTAGCATTTCTCGATATATGTATGTAAGCCAGCAAGTAGATACATATGTACATATGTATTAATGTAGAACAGATTTGGATTAAGGCCAATGTGTTCAAGTTCTTGTTGAGAACATTCACATATGTGCGGTGTAACTTTAAGCCAAAAATCTGCATTCCAAAATAAATAGTTATGTATCCAGTAATCCGAAAAATTTGCCGACATCTCATTAAGGAACGCATTCTAATGTTCCCCTAGATTCTATTTCAACTTACGTGCAGACGTCCCCTTAGTTCTCTTTCATTACGCATTTTAACGTAAACTTTTTCATCCAGACTTAAACGTATCAAATCCAAGGGCTCCTTAACCGGCAACACAACCTGCGTCTGCAATACAAATTTGTTTAGCACATATATTATATATGTACATATAAATATTTTATCACAACTTACTTGCTCCTCTTCGGTGGTCATTTTATTTATGACAAATTTTAAATTGAGATAAATTATAAAGATTTTAGAGAAAAACTACTTGCAAAATAAAAAAATTTGCAAATAAAAGCGGAATTTCGGAAAAATATTCTAAAACATAACCTCTCTAAAACAAATGTCAAACAATAATAAACAAAAAGTATTTGCGAAGTGTGGTAGCGCGTTAAAAAATGGAAGGTTGTTGTCGCAACTAATAAACTGACCATACTTTTGCGACAATAGAAAGGTATAAATTAATATTTTCTACATTAAATAAAATATTTTGAAATTAAATCAATGTTATTTTCAAATTTATTGACATTGTCTTAAAAAAGGATACGCCACAAATATGCATGCCCCATGCTGTAGACTTTCTTTAACCTTGGCACAATACAAAAGACCTTCATGCATTTGGCATTCGATCACGTTAGTGCGTTTTGTTGTAGTATTCGTTTTCTGCTGTTTATCTATGGCTGTGGCATTGGCATTTATGTTTAATTGGCTAAAGTTGTTGTTATTGTCGATCATGGGCAAATTATCACAAATTAATTCATAAAGATTATGGGCGCTAAACATTTCACCATTATTTGTGAAATGTTTTTGTTGTGCATGCTTTAAAAGTTGTTCCACCTGTGGTTTACCACCCAGTAACATACTTAAAGCTGTTAGGCCACAAGTAGGTCCCACCTGTAATATGCCTAAGATGTTATAGAACTTGCACTCCACGGGTGCTTTTTCAGCACAAATTCTTGCCAAAAAACAGGCCTTTTGCAGCTCTGGGTACCCTAAAGCCCATAAACATTCTTCCAGTAAAGGTGTTTTATTTTTTATTGCTTTATCACATTTTGTAGAAGTTGATGATGCCAATGTTGCTGCGGGCAAGGAGTTCGACATGTGTAATAGTCTTATGAGTATACCGTTTCGTTGTTATGTAATTTATCACAGTTTATTGATTATTATAACAAAAATTTATGTTTCATTTGGTTAAAAATCACTTGTTCGTTTACAATTTGCTTTGCTGCCAATGGCATTTGTTTTATTTCACCGTATTTGTCGTGTACGCGCATAAATCAGACGTATTAATTTGTCATCGTGGTCTTTTTCTTCTCTCTAGCTGTTTCCTTTAAAATGCTCTAGTTTAATAGTGAGAAAATCTTTTCTATTGCATCTCACGGCCCACACACAACATTTTACAAATAAACAAAACTGTATTTGTTTATTTTTTCCTGGTTTGCTTAAAAAGATAAACAACAGATGATTGAAACTTGTGTTTGATATTGCCACATGTATTGAACATTTTTACAAAATACACTAAGAAAATTAAAATGATGAAATAATTAAAGTGTTCTACATATTATTATAACAAAAACGATTCAGCCGACTGAAGTGAAAAATTACGGGCTGTTCGCCTATGACGTAACGGTATTTTTGGCGTCATTCTTGAATCATTTTACATTTGTATTATATATCCGAGTTTTTACCTAAAATATCTACATATTTGCCAAGTTTTATTTCTTTTTTTTAAGTTTTAGTGACTTTAAATCACAAATATGTTATTAATCTTAATTTGTATTGAGCATCTTTTTAAGCATTATATATATTCCTACAAATGAAAATCTTAATAATGAAAACGTAAGAATAAAGCTAATATCTTACAACATTAAATCGAAAGATTTGAACTGACGTAGGTATATAGAAATAATACAAATTTTGTGACGACTACTTATTACAACGCCTTTGCTCTCGGGGCTAAAAATCCACAAGGAAAAAAATCATAAGACCGTAAAGCCAACAATTTAAAAAACAAGATAAAAAATCAGGCTTGAAACAATAAATATATTGTAATGAAAGAAAAAAATGCATTAAATATGCTCCAAATGTAGCTGTAGACTAAACTTGATCCACACTATTCAATAAGTTGCTCAATACTATAAAATATAAGGCGTAGTTTGTCTTACTATAAATATCAAACTAAAGAAAAGCCATGTTTTTTTATTAGATGTTCTTTTTATGAATTTTTATTGCCACTTTAGTTTTTCTTATACAATATTGTCTACACAATACAAAATATTTGCTTTTGCGCAACATAAATTAAAAGACCCTTGATTTTATCCAATATATTGCACCACCTACTAAAATAATATACATACATACAGGCAATTTTATTATACACTATTATATTGCACAATAGCATTCGAAATTTTTGTGTGGGTACCTCAACAGATCGATGCCAAAATTTTTAACTATCCTATAGGTTTTTAACATACATATGTACATAAAAAACCCGTAAATTCCTCGTGCTCGAATTAATCATTACCAATAAGTGAAAATTTTCATTCTTTATAGAATACAAAAGTATACTTTTTTCTAAAAAGTTCCATGACATTACTAGATAGTACGAACCAAGAAAAAGAGATTGCGCAGGCAGCCGTGCAAAAAAATTTCTACTGCACATCTACAAACGTCATCATAGAATACAAATGAGTGTTTGTTGTAAAAAGTGTAAAAGATTTTTGCCGAAAAACTGGAAATAACTAAATAACTTCTCAACGGGTGCATCGATTTGAACAAAATTTTAAACGTACAGAAAAGAGATACAGTCGAGTAAAATTTTTGAGTTTGGGTTTTGAAGCTATTTGAGGAAGAGCTTCCTCGGGCTACCAAAGTTTTACATTTCCGTTTAGTTTCCATACACAAATGTAGTTTTGTTTACAACACAAATTCTATGTCTACGTCACAACACAACACAATCACACACTACAAAATAACGGACCTGCGCAATGCGCAATCTTGTTTTCTTAATTCATGGCACATATACATACATATGTACATATGTACATTTGTTTTTTGTTTGCCTTTGATCGTAAATAACTCCTGTTGAAATTTAAAATTACTTACATATGTATGTATGTATATGTTTCTTTCTTTTAGTCGAACAAACTAAATTTATGTAGATTTTATTTGTATAAAAAAGTATAAGTATATTTATAAAAATATATAAAATATAAACAGTTGAAATGTGTATGGATATCTTAAATAAATAGAAAAATATATGTAAATAAGTGCATCATCCATCATTCTTCTTCATCCGAAATTGATAAATAATCCATTTAATTATCGAATCATACTATTTTGAGAAATACAAATTGATTTAGTTACCTCTTTCCTTAACTAAACGCATTATATGCGATTCGGTGGTAGATGGCGTTTCTGTCGTTTCACTTTCACATTCGCATTTCATATGGCCTTCTGTCAGTTCTGTACAACATTTATGAGAGCTAATAGCTCTTTTAAAATTAGCTCTTTTAGAATTAGTTCTAAGTTTCTTACTTTTACTTGATTTCACTTTCAATGATTTATGAGTGCTAGTGACAATATCTAGTGTTAAAGAATCTGTGCTAGGCATTGACGTCGTTTCAGAAATAAAATAATTGCTGGTGTAGGGAAAGCCTGGTTTGGTATTGACATATTTATCGGGAATACGAGTGTAACGTTCACATTCATTATTGTTTAATTTTTGCCATTCTGCGGAAGAGATTATCATTATTATTTTTTATATCTTTTAGAGAGATTTTTTACAATACTAACTGCTTTTCTTGTCCATACAAATGGCCATATTGTAGTAGCATTCGTTGACCATGGTATAATTAGCACCATTCCTTGTTACACATACCGGTTGATAGTCTCGTGAACAATTGTACTTACAGTCTTCACAGGTCCCTTCGTGTAATTTGGTCCACGCTACTTAGTGGAAAAAGATTTGAATACAATATTAGTTTTAATCCTAAATTTATAAAAATTTTTGTGAAAAAACTACTTCAAAGCAAATAGTGGGATCTATATCAAATTCAAAATAAAAGAGTTTTATTAGCGAGACCATTCTGGAAGTATTTTCTTTTACAAAGAAAAAAGTTCCAAATCGTTTGCTTGAAAATTAATATTTTATATAAAAAGTCACTTGGTGTGTACTGGTAAAAGAATTCGCCTTAAAAAGGAAGGAAAATTCTCACAGCTTGAATGTTAAAAAAAAAAACAAATAAATCAAGGAACATCCAAAGCAAATTTGCACCAGAGAATTCAAAATGATTTTATTTAAACAAATAAAGAAATTTCAAACCACTTCAACAGGTTCTTTATTCGCCTTGAACAGATTATTTTGACATACAAGAATGATATTTGCTAAGGCGAATTCTCATGGGACTAATTGGTCTACATTTGCCCTTGCTTCAATACCTTTGACCACTTGTCGATCCTTAGTCACATACATACATATGTACATACATACATTCAAATGAAGGTACATATATATATTAATAATAATATTTGTTGTTACTTACTATTTTTAAAATAAACGTTAGCGGTCATCATTTCACAAATTGTTTCGAAAGTCCGTGTGGTACCATCGGCTAGCGCAGCACATATAGCAACGGAACCAAATTTACACTCCAACTTTTTTCCCGTAACCTTTTCCCCATTCAATTGATTTTGTTCGCCAAAAATGTTAGTCGAAATGCTAGGAGCAGTTCTATTTTCAGGAATTTCGGTTGCAGTAGTTGGTATTTCTTTAAAATCTTCGGTTTCTATAGTAGGATCCATATTTGCAAATGCGTAATAATAATCCTTTTTGTCTTGAGTATTAAAGGATTCCATAGCTGGCGGAATTGATTGTCGTTTAATATCGTTTGCCGAATTTTGATCAGAGAAAAAATTCAAATTCATTCTGTTTACTACAAATGGTAGGGGGCTAATGGTGGATTGTTCGATTTCTTTTTTATGCTCTTCTACTGGAAAGGACATGTCTGTTGGTGAAAATGTTGCAATTTTATTCAAAATTTCATTATACGTTTTATGGTCTGGCATCGAATGTTGATAGGTGGAAGCATCATGATTTAGGAATTGTGTCTGATACGCTGGTGACATATAAACGTATAAATCATTTGGCGGAACATTTAGATCATTTTTATTGTCCACAAAATTATTTGCACTATATTCAGCATGATTGTACAAGTTATTGCGATAACTACGCTTTTCTATTAAATGCAAGTTAGTGGAACTATCTTTGCTCCTACGAGCTTTTGAATAATCTTCGGGGCACATTCCATAGTTCACGATACGCCAATCTAATTGAGAGAGATAGAGAAGTAAATTTTAATAATAACAAGTTCAGCATGTATTGTCAAAAGGACATTATATTTGGCGCGTGGCTGTCTTTAAATTTTTTCTTATATCTAATCATGGGACTTTAAGTGATTGCAAACTTGATAAACGATTAAAAACTTATGATGAAAATTTTTTTAAATGCATGACGGGAGCGCTGGGATAGGCTACTTGTAACAGTGGCATTACGTGATTTGTAAACATGCCCTTAGTTTTTAAATAAATCGGTCCTAGTATACACATATTAGCAAAAACTGATTTCAAAGAAAACTTTAATCACAAAATTACCTCTATTAAAATCAACATTTTCAGCATTTAAGAGACACTCATTTTTAAAAGACGATTTGACACCCATGTAAGACCCACATACAGGCCTAAAAACATTTATACAAGATACTGGTATTTCCTTCTCTTTTGTTATTTGAGAACGTTTTTGTAATTTATTTAAATTCTGTGAATAAGTTGTTGGTAGACATTCGTATGGGCTGATCTTAAAGTAATCTGAAATGCGAAAAACCAAACTGTGTAATTTGCTAAAAACTCGTTAAAAATTATTGCTGATGAAAAGTAAGCAACTCAAAAAAATAAGTTTGTTCTCAAAAGCATAGACAACTTTCTATAAAAATCACCCAACTTATTATTTTTTTAGTTTTTTAATTAACAAAAATAGATTTAAAAAACTGCAACACTTACATAACAAAAAAGAAAAATATACATAAATAAATATATTTTGTACACACATTCATTTCTGCTAGAAATAAAGTTATGGAAAATACCAAGGAGTTTGGGAGAAATCTTTTTTTGGAGTTGTCCGCTTTACAAATAATGGGCCTGATTTAAGCATAAACAATATATCTCTGAGTAAAATATGGAACATGCTAAAGTTAAAACTACAATGAAAATAATACCGAGCTTATGTAAAGACTTTTTGCTCAAATTTTTTAAATTTTAATTTCGTTTTGCTACCACGCTGAACGCTGGTTTTGGTTCTTTCGTCAATAAACTTTAAAAAAGTCAGACTGAAAAGTCTTCCTCTAAGTCTGGACTAATCGATGCCATATTTTAATGAAAAATTTTCGTAGTCATTTTTTTCGTAGAATCTTTCGTACTTATTACGGAATAAAGTTTAGCCTAGAATTTTGTAATTTTACGAATGTAACGACACCCATTCGTATTGCTTTTCATTTTAAAAAATGATGTTTCTTTATACTTTCTTAATAAAAATAATAGTAATAAAAATAACATCAAGACTTGAGTATGTTAATATTCAAGTCTTGAATTCAAGCCTGATTTAACAACTTTAAATGATCAAAATTGTTTTTTACACCTTTATATATAGTTTTTCACAAGGTACAATTTTGATAATGTAATTTTTGATCATATAAAGGTCATATTTGACAGATTACGTTATTTTTTTAACAACACTATGACTTTAATAAATTTATGTTCCACATGCAAAGTTTGCTTTCCAAAATCTTCAGTTTGTTGGTGTGAATTGAAAGAAGCAAGAACAGACTTTGATGTACTCGCAAAGTTGTTTTCGTACTCGCTCTTTTATTATCGACCTTTCAATAGACAAACATTTGAATATACCCGGAATACTAATAAATGTACACGTTAAAGGATCTGAAGTAACAATCCATTTGCTGGTGGAGGCAAACTTAATCGAAAACCCAACCCAAACTATTATTAATTAAATATTAAGCATTTCATAAGACTTACCCATATCCGTTTTGCAAATATATTTCATTAGTTCACATTGATTTCTAAACATCAGCTTCTGATAATTTTTTATATTACGGGCACATACAGGTTCATACACATCGAGACAAGAAAACTTACATCCAGTCTTACAATTTTGTAGTGGAACCTTTCTGAAAACTTTAAAAACAAAAACATTAAAATAATAATTGATTAAAGGTTTGTGGTTTACAGAGTTAACTTACTTTTCTCGCTTTGCAGTATATCCTTATTTGCTTCATTCAACAAACAGCCATTAGAGAATAGAACTAATTGTTTGTCTCGTATACCACAAACCGGAATACCATCACTGGGACATGATTTTGTTAGTTGATCTAACAGTAAATTGTTAGATGGATTCGTATGACTACTAGCATGAGCCAGCCACGACAACGTTAACACAACAGACAACCAACTACAACGAATATACATTTGTCGGGATTTTTGTTTTCTCAATTTATTTTAACGTTTAATTTTTCTATTTTTTAGTTGTTTTATTTTGCCCCAAATTTACACTCTAAAGTTGTAGAAATGTAGATAGATGGTGGTAGCGTACGATTGCTGTGCGAAAAACTGTTTGCTTTAATTCGAAGATCAAATGGTTTTATATGTTTTGGGAGTTCTCTGTACAACAAATAGAAACTATAAACTCTATACACCGTACACTACTTACTTGTGTTATAGCAAACAACCACCACTGTTGCAACAATTTGTGCCAATACATATTAGTTCATGTTGTTCTTATTGTGGAGTGCTATGGAGATAAGTACTAAAGTACGGCATGATTAACGTGACCAGACACTTAGATTTTTAAAGGTGAATATTTAGCATTTTTTTAGTCTTTATTCTTTTAAAAAATTATAGACATTTTCATTATAGACAGAATTCTCACTTGTCAAGTTTTCTTGACGTACTACCGGTTTTGTTGGAAGGTCATTTAATAGAAATATATTCCATTTGTATTATCTCCCTCTTCCTTTCTCTTTTTCACTGCAAAATCAGATATACGTAAAAAGACTTTGCCTAGTGTGAACTTACCCTTAATATACTGTTTAAAATATATTTAAGGGCTTTTTCTTAGAGGAATATATTTCTAAATTATAAAAGAAAACACAGATAATAGCTACCGATCGTTTTGATTTCTCATACCATTGCCGGCATATGAACATCGCATTTAATAAGAAGCTAAAATGTTCCATGTTGTTAATCGGCTCTAGACTATCGACGTAGCCTCACAGAAATATTTTAAAACGATTCACTGATCTATAATGTAGAACTATTCACTTACCAAACGTAAAACTCAACCAATTGATTTTGTCGTCTTGTTGAAACCAGATGCAATGAGACGTACATCAAGGCTAATAAATGCAGGATCGAAAAAGTTATTGACGATTTTCCGAGAAACTAGAAATATGTCTAAAAAAGTATTTTATGAGCATTAATATTGCAATAAAAACGTTAACATATGCTCGACAAATTTCATAAAATATAAAATTTACTGCCAGGCCCACGATGTGACACGTATTCGTTCTTTAGTACAATTTTATTTAAAACAAAAGCAAATTCTAAAATGTTGTTTTTGTTTTAAAGCATCAAGACGAGCTTGATGGAGAAAAATAAATATTTTATATTATTTAACAATTCAATAACATTTTCAATTAAAACAAGATAAAATAAAATAACGAAACAAAAAGCAAAGCAACAAAATAAGAAACAATTTCTCAAAGGGATTTCCATATCAAAATTGAAAATTTTGAATAAAATAAGACAAGTTTTTTATTGAAAATTGTTATTACAATAAACCACAAAATATATAAAAAGCATTGTCTAATATATCTAAATAAAGTTTAATTCTTTAAAATGTTCTTTAAACGTCTACTGATGTCGTAGAGCATACAAGTCGAATTGACTTCGAGATGGTGGTACTACGGCAACTATAACAATATGGCGAATTCAAGACAAAAACAACTCCATATTTAGAACATATTTCAGTACATATTTTTTGCTTTTGTAGTAAAAACATTTGTGAACATATTAAAACATATTTTGGGAGCCCCCGTAGACTAGTGGATAACGTACTAGACTATTAGTCTGGGGGTCGCAGTTTCGATTCCTATCTAGACCCTGGATGTTTCTGCAGACAAGCGAAAATAGCTTTGCGGTTTGTGTTTGTTCTTTAAAAAAAATATTTCAGTAATGCATCAAAATATACTCTAAAAGGGGCGAATATGCTATATAAATTAGAAAAATCCTGTAAATAAGCTCTTAAAACCGAAATAAGCAAATAAATTCTATAAATGATAAAATATACAAAAATACGGACTAATAAATCGATGCCAAGATATATAAAAATTTCTAAGGTCGCCTCCATAGGTTGCAAGCGAAAAAATAAGCGATTGCATATTTGCAGTTACTCTGTAGTGCTGATCATAAATGGGTAACGTTATTGATGAAGTAAAGACTTATGATTTCCAGACCATAATGAACGTTTGCTTTTTCAGGATCAATTATCACGGCCTTGTTCTTTTAATAATCATTTAATAATTGTCGCTAATTAGCAAAAAAAAAAAAATTATATGAAGAAAGATGTTAAAAGTTTCTGGGCCCTATTATTCTTTTCGCTTTGAAATGAAATGCATTGTTTGGTTTATTACTACTAATTGAAAACCGTAGAAATCTTTAGCAATCAAATAATTAAGAAAGAATAACATAATTATTTCTGTCAAATGTCCACATTTTTCCTTATTTTATATAAGAAACATTCGGTTACATTAAGTATGAATGATTTACTGTTTTGGTCGGTATGTTTGGCATTCTCTATATCTGAGCTTGCATGCTGTTATATTGGTAGTTCGTTAACAATTATAAATGTAGTTGTATATCTGTATAAGAATATTTGTACATACACTAATCTTAACTTACCCGCTATAATCTATCAGAACAAGTCGCTGTGTTAGTATGGGTGGGTATTCATTTCTCTTGACCAAACAGCATTTACGTTAAATTTGCAAAATGCTGTTGATGATGAAGCCAATAGATCAGAATCTTAAAAGTGTTAATAAATGAAAAAATATCATCAAATATACCAAAAAAATGCATTCATTTGCCAGAGAAGTTGTTCATATAATATTCAAATATTTTCTTTATCAACTTTTATTTATTTTTATACCCCTCAACACAGGTGGTAAGGGGCCTTCAGATGAAAGTTTAAAGTTCAACTGACGTCTAACAATGAATACTTATTACGTCACATTATCGCCATTTAGTTCTAAAATTTTAAATAATTAAAGTACACGTATGTACTCGTATATGTAAATTCTGATTGGGTTAAATAATGTCCCTTGGATCGAATTGGATCTTACGATCTTCCGAGCGTTCAGATCACTTGCAGGCTTATGTAGTAGGTCGATCTATCAGAATTAGTTTTTTGCACAAAACCAATTTTTCTTAGAATTACTTATGTATATTTTTACTATATTTACTTATTTTTTAAAACCCAGACAACTCTGTCAAATGAAGTTGTAAAAAGTTCGCTATTGATATATAAATTTACCTATATTTTTGTTTACCAAATTCTTTTAATGGTCTGTGTAAGGGAACGCAAGAAAAGTTTTAATTCTTTACATGGATTTGTATTAAGTAAAAGCATTACAGTAGCGTTATGTTTTTTTTTGTATTTGATTTGAAGTGTACACACTAGGGTGGGTCGAATTAGCAATCGATATTGTGCCATCCATTTTTCGATAGCTTTTGGGCATGAGGAAAAAAAATTTCACTACGATATATCAAATATATCATTTTCGAGACACCCGAATTTGAATCTTTTGACTTTTTCTCAACTTTTATTTTTAAGGTTTTATTTTAGTAGGTAATAAAAAAATCTGTTGATTTAATTATTTTTTAAATATTACCTTTTCAAAGTGAATTTTATTTTTTAATTATTATTATTATTAATTATTATTGAATTACTGTTGATGAGATTGAATTGAATGAAAATGACAGTTTTCTATTATTTGTCGATAGGAAAAAATGTGTGAAAAAGAACCTTAATAATAAAAGTTGAGAAAAAAATTTAAATTTGGGCGCCTCGAAAATGATATTTTCGATATGTGGTAGTAGAACTTTTTTTCCTCATGCCAAAGGCTATCGAAAAATCCATGGCAATATAACGACAAATTTTTATTCTTGCAAACCGGGCCACTATAGCGCACACTACAAAAATCGGGACTAGTTCATACACGCATGTAAAGTATGTTTCATAAGGGACCAGGGGTATTACAAGACTAGTACCAACGTAAGCAATAAACGTGATCCATTTAGGGCTAAACTATATAGTCCAGATTTACATTACATCGGATTAACCCAAAAACTACTCTTTGTGATTAATACATAGTACATCCTTAAAACATGAACGCTCCATGTTTAAGTTATTGTGTAAATGAGATGTTTCATATATCATTACGTACGACCATATTGTAGTCACTACATGTTCACTACCATGGACGCATTAGTCCAACAATTTTTGCACCTTATACCCAATAAAAAAATATTAAAATTTAATTTTTTATTCTCCAAGTTTCTCCAGTATTTCCCAAAGTAAAACTAAATTGATAGTAACGACTCTTTAAATCAAATCATAAACTTTTTTTTCGTTTGCTGAGTATTAATAAAAATATTGCATAAAATCCCAAACCCTACTCGAGTGATATAAGTTATCATAAAAAATTTTTATTATAAATTTGTTAAGTTTTTGAAGTTTTCCAGCTTGCTTGTCAATTAAAAAAAATGTTCGGTAAAAGGGGGAAAAATTAATTAGGTGGCTTCCGCTTGCAATGGATTGGGCAACTCCAAGGGCTTGGATGAACCAGGCAAGCCTCCACAAATAATTTTAATTTGTTTTGGGTGATGGAAATTTGATGGAAACATACATTTTACTTATTATTCATGATAGAAATGATTTCAAAATAATAGAAAACCTTCATCCGAAAAATAATAATTTTATCGCTTAAAACAATTTGGAGCTAAAAAAGTTAAAGTATGAAATAAATTAGCTTAGAGAACAAATTGAAAATAAGGACTTCTCAGATATTACGAAAAAAAATCCTCTGTTTACTAGTGGATAGTGTCGTAGACTATTAGTTTGGGTGTCGCGGGTTCGATTCCTACCATGACCATGAGGATTCGCGGCTTGGTGTTTGTTTGCTGAACATACTATGTTTCTCAAACTACATTAAAATAATTTTTACACGTTTATCATTCGAAATAGAGTTTGATGTCATATTACTTTTAATTTCATAACAAACCTTTTTGTTTGGTTGGTAGTGCGAATTTGTGTTATATGCACTTGTACGATCACTTTTCGGTGCCCCTGTTGTCGTTTGAGTAACGTTTGGTTATTTATCAACGTTTGCTATTTTATTTAATAAATTTATTTTTCTCCCCTCCATTTATTCTTTACTGCAAATCACTGCATATTTATAAATATTAATGTGCAGTTTACTCATGTGTTTAGCGATGTTAGTGTTCAATTGAATTTGCATATGTTTGCACTATTATAATTTCTGTTATTGTTTCACTAATTCGATAATTGGGTTAATCTTCAGTTTTGTTTTTTTTACTTTCATACACTTTCATACTAAACAATAAATAAAATAAAAATAAAATACTCACAACAAGTGAAGACAACAGTAGCTTCTACAGTTATTGTGCGCGTCAAAATGATAAGGCCACTTAATATTTGTTATGGTTAGGCCAAACTGCGAAGAGTATTCATGATGCTGTAACCTAAAATTGGTTAAATACATATTTTGTTATACTCATTTCAAGCTATATATGGAAAATAATAAAATAATTACTTCGATTTTACTGTTTTAATTTCCAACTACACTACTCGACAAATTTGAGCTATACAGAGTAGCTGGCTCAATGGGAGACGAGGCAGTGAGGATTTTTTCAAAATTATATTTTAGCACGAAAAAAAAATATTTCATTTGTTCCTGTGATTTGCGCATTCAGTAACCTGTTCATTCTATTTTTGCAGAATAAGAACAAAATTTATACAACCTTATCATTTTGACGTGCATCTGAGTAAAAGATAAATTCATTAATCTCGCAAATAGTGCAAAAACGCAACGACTCTTGTCTCTTGTCTATTTGCATTTGGAATTTTTGTTATTAACAGAAACGTGCTGACATTTGCATTTTAATTGTACAAAAATAAGAAGATAAACACTTACTTATGTTTGTCAACAGAGTATTACCAAAAATATGTATGTGCATTAATCTTTTTTACCAAAAAATATGTACATATGTATGTGCGTTAATATTACTTGATCTTATAATTTTTTTTGCTGCATCTTTAAAAATTGTTTTGTTTTTTTGCAAGAGTTCATTAACATTAATATTGAATTGTAAGTTTGTGAATCGATCAAAAAAGAGATCAGCTTACGATTATTCATTGAAGTAGTTATGATAACTAATTTTAATATGATATAAAATAAAAAAAATTAATGTAACCAGATTTTTTATAACATAAATACATGCAAATGTATGTATACGAGTACTATAAAAAAGTGCCAAAATCTGTTGAAACCAAGAATACGAGTATTCTAAAAAAATATAGAATACAATTTAAAAATTTATATTGATTACTAATCAAGAAAACAGTGCAACATATGATTTTGGGAATCAAATCAGAGAATTGCACGTGAATGTAGCGCCAAAAATTTGAACTTCTGCAAATTAAGTTACTTTTACCCGCTATTTATTTTATAGTGTGCTTGTCAAATTTTCCACTGCAAAATGTATACGTGCTGTGTAAAACCAATGAAAGTTTACTTCTGCTAATGTCAGCCTGCTTTTAGAGTGTAAAAATTTTCAATTACTGCGTGTTCTCTTTTTAACTGACAAACTCTCTGACACCATCTGTTTTGCAAGCCAATCGTGTATGGCGCCAAGAACATATTGTTTGTGATTCAGCAAATTTACATTAAAAATAAAATATTACAAAAAGCATTAAATTTGCATTACAATACGAGTATATATGTATGTATATATAATAAGATATTTTACATATTCTTAAAAAAAACAAAATTTTTAATTACTTAAAAAAAATTGTTCACACTGTTGTAATCTATTATAGTTTATGTCAGATGAAATTGAAAACGAACATGTGAAAGCAAAAATTATAAACCGACCAATTTTGACAGATATGCGCAATTAGAGATGGATCTTCAAACTGACAACCACACTGTAAAATACGTAGCGTGTAAATATTTCTTTCTTGATGAATATCATTAACACTGGGTCTTCACGTAGCAATATCCATTGCGGCAATCGTCAAATTTGATTGCGTTCATGAAACTTGCTACGTGTGGACTGCGATTGCTATAAGTGGCAATCCATTGCACAATGATTGCTTGAGCAATTATTGACTATCAATCTGCTGTAATTTCTCTTTTCTGTAGTCAGTGCCTTTGCGAATTTGAATTTAGAAAACTAAGAATGGCATATTTATACAAGAACACCTAATGGAGTGGAAATATTTAAAATAATAAAATTTCATCAACAATTCCCATCTTTATGTACATAAAATTATATCATATTTATACAACCTCACTATGAAAATTTTTAATTTGTGACAAAGCAATTTTACGTGTTCTCTACCTAAAAGCAATCAGCAATCGAACTATCATAACTCTGCTGACGTTTTTGCTTGTTGTCACCAATGAAATTGCTACGTGAAGACCCAGTGTAATGGAAGTGTACAATCTGATTTCCTCTTACATTATATATCATTCAATATCCCCCACCGTCCAACACGTTACTTTCATCCTCTTGTAATCAAAACTTTCTGTACCAACTATGCTAATACTGATACGCTGAGAAGAATCTGTGTAAATTTTAATTTTTTATATAAATTTATTGACTATTCTTTAAGTTTAAATGTTATTAAACGTAATATTTTAATTAAACTAACCTGTTATGAAGAAGCTTAATACTGTTGATAATTTTTTTATTTTTTATTTTGCTAGGAATCACAATGACTAAACAGTACAATATTTTTAGTAAGAAGTAATAAACTTGATAAACAAAATGTAATCCAAGATATCTGTATTGAGAGCGTTTTGTTTATTATTTAAAATCATTGTACAATACAATCGGAATAAATTTTAATTTCTCGGGATCTCGAAAATTCCCTCTTGAGCAAACAAATACAAATGTTATACATATATATGTATATACTTTTTAATTTAAATACACTTATATGTACGTTGCAGTCATAATCATAACCATAATTAATTTAATTTACTTGCTGATGGAAAATATTTATTGTATTTTTATTTTTCAATCAGCATACTAAAATGAAATTTTCTAAGCCCTGTAAACACATTCTTAATTTTTAAGTAGCTCTAACTATAGCTATTCAATAACTTTATTGCTACTTAATTTTGTACTGAATATTTATAAAAATTTCGTACAAAAAGTTTGTATGTATTTTTTTGTTGCTTTTATTCTTGTTTTAATAATTTCCATTTCAGTTAAAGTCAGTACAATGAATCTGCGTTGTGCCGGAATCTTCTTGGAAAAATTTCAAAGAACTGAAAAGAGTTCAACTTGCTTGATTAAATACTAACATTTAATTTGCTGCTGTAAATATAAACGAGTTGTTCGATTGATGGTAATACTCGTATGTGCACTTTATAGAATAAATATGAAAACGATGCGCTTTTCTTCAACTATTAAAATATCTTCAAATTGATGCTGCTGTTCTTTTTTTGCCTTTTTGTATATTCAGGCATTTCAAGTGCACTTTAGCCATAAAACTAGAATGGAAACAAAAAAACTTTTTAAGAATTCAATGCAAGTGCAGAGATGTATAAACTTAAATATTGTGCGAATAAAAATTTGTAAAGAAAAACTAAAAAATGTGAAGAATTTTATGTCTATGAAATTTTCAATCCAAAACAATTTAGAGTAATTTACTACTTAAATTTTTATATACAAATTGTCATTGTAATCCATTTCAAATAATAGGCCAGTGAGAAAAGTTGCAAGTCATTCTCAAGGAACTACTTTTTTACTACTTCCGAAGTAACAACAAGTGTTTATTTTCAATTTCTCAGGTAGTTATTATTAACTAAATTCAGATAATTAATTATTAAAAATTTTATTTTATTTCTACAAAATTCTAATTTGTTTCAAATTTTCAGAAATACTTACGGTATAACTCTGAGTTTTTAAACAAATTACGAGTATATAAATGTTACCAATTATTATATTTTAACATATAAAACAATAATTAATTTAAGTTTATCACAATGTTTCTCTGTAATAATAGCATTAATAAGACGTTCAAAAACTACATACTTATCTATTCACAAATAGATACTTTTCGCTACCTCATAGAAATAATATGATCCGGATTTGCAATACTTCCCGATTGCAAGTTCAGGATCTTGACGATTTCTTTGTCGAAAGTTTACAATTTGTTAGTACATGTCAATCATGCGTATACGTTACATATAATTAAGGGAAATCATATGCAACGTATACGTAATTTCAAATATGTACTAACAATAGTTCAAAAGATATACCCTTATAATTAGACGAAAGTATAGCCCACATCCCCGGGAAAACGGGAAAATATACATGATTCCATAAATAAATGGACTTTTTATAGAAAATATTATCTTAAATTTAAATATAATTTGGCAGACATCACAGAAAGTGAAAATGATGTACGTGATAGCGAAATTGATTTTGACTCATAATAAATCATTTAAAATCAATCGAATTTTCAACACTTATTTAAGACATTACAAAAGTGCATTTTAGGGTACAAGAAAAATTGCAAATACATTAAAAAAAAATTCGTTAGAGAACCTTTAATTCCCGATATCAGAACAAGGTTTAATACCTCATTATGATTAAACTGCTTTAATATTTGCTTAAAGTAAAGCAGCCAATTCAAAATGTTTAGTGGTTAGTACTCAAATTTGTTAATAGCCAATTTGTTTCCCGGAATTCTCGCGAATGCGTTTTTTTAATTCAATTTGCCGGGCGGTAGAAAGTCCGGCGAATCCGAACACCAGCCTATACAATTCGAACAGATTGCAGAATGCATATAGTGGTGTACGGTCTCACCCTTCGGTTACGAAACGCTAAAGCGCCCATTTCAAAAAATGCGTTCCACAGCTCTGTAAACACTCTAATAAAATATGATAACGATTTTGATTTTTTTCATTCGTCATATTATAGTTATTTTGTCAAGCATAGAAATATGAAAAGTTTTTTTGTTTTGCATTCATATTCTATAATAAATGCTCAGTTATGTTCCATTCTATTTATTTTCATTTTCGTATAAAAGTTGCATTGGATTTGGAGTGATATTTTTTATGACGAAGCAATCAAATAGTTAGCAGCAACACTTTTTTCATCCGTGAATTTCAGAAAAATATACGTACAAGTACTTGAGTTTGTTATAGTAATACTTTTGCCATCTTTAAGTCTTGATAAGATAAAGTTGATTGCCTGAATACGTTCCATAAGCAATATTTTATAATTTGGATTACTTTTTTGCAGCAACAATTATCATCACAGGCTAATTGACTACTTTATCTGTAAAATATTCACTTATCTTGCCAGCACTTCGCAATAGTATCTAAATGATCAGGATCAAGGGAATTATTTCGATACTAATGGCATTTCTTACCAAAAACAAGAAAACCTATTAATAAAGGAGTCAAGTTCATCAGACTATTTAGCTTAACATATTTTTTTCGAAAATGTGGAGAGAGTTCTATTGAACTACCTATATTGCTTAGATGATAGTTTTGCTATAGTACTTTGAAAATTTATTCTTTGAACAATTAACTAACAAAACTCAATATGCAAACAAAACATTCTTGTAAAACAAAATACAGGATATACTTCCCATAAACATGAACTGGCCATACAGATGCTTATATTTATTTATGTAAACGCAAAAGTATAAGTGTACACGTACATATTTGAAAAATAAATAACCATATAATCAGAGGTTTATAAATGTTTTGTAGCTATATTTGTTTGTGACTGAGCATTTCAATTAAATGTTATTTCTTATAATGTTCTTAAGATTTTTGGCTTGTTAAGAGAAAATTACATTTTTGTTTTCTATGGCAAATAAATTGTATTATTTAAATACATTTATGTATATGGATGTGTTTACATATTAGCAAATATATAATATTGTTTACATACATTGTTAATGCAAAATATATAAAACGATTTGAATCTTAATTTTCTTTGATTAATTTTATGTTTGTTTATTTACAGGCTGGTAAAAGCTTTAACATTTTACTTACAATGGTTCAATAAATACTTTAAATAAAATACTAAATTATTATTTAAAGTACTAATGAATTGAAAGATAAATTTGTTTGCATTATTTCATATGAAAATTTTTTTTTTAAATATTACTAAGCAATTATATAAAAAATTATAAATTCCAGTTAAGTTGTTAACCCAGAAATTTCTTTTTTTACAATAAACATGTCCTTTACGTTATTTGATGTGAGCTTGAATTCCTTATGCAGTAGGACCGATCTCAACAATAGTGGTGTGGGTTTTTAAACATTTTTGTATCTCGGTCTTTGAAAGACATGCTCGAGTTAGTGCAGTCTTGGTGGACCTTTGTAATGCGGTTGCTACTTTATCAATAATATTTTCTTTCATAGTAAGTTTCTTAATTGGTTCAACTCGTACGTATCAAATATAATTTTTATATTGGTCTTGTATTTTATTTATTTAATTAATTCTATGAATTTACAATATTAAGTTTTGTTACGTTATTATTTAATGGGAACACAAAATAATAACCACCCTTATCATGATTATTTTTTCCCTCGAAATATTTCCTTTTTTCCTGATATTCCAGTCATGATAAATTCCCACGAAAAATGTTCACATGAAAAATAAATTCCCATTATCATCAATAATATTTTTCAGAGGTTTTTTACACTTTTCCCTTAGTTTTGTTCACTTAATTTTTTGCAGGTAAAGTAAATAAAAACATCATGTAATTTCAATATTTACCTTCTAATTACATGTTTAAGTTTATAAATATTTCTTTTTAGGACAAGATCAGTAAATACTGTTCATTATTCTTAATAATAATTCTCCAGAAAACTTTCATCTTCTTGATATAGAATCATTCACTGCACCTAAAGTATTTTAAACACATCTTTATTTACATCTAAAAACATTTAATTTATAACCAAAACTGTGTATTTCTTTATTATTAAACTTGAATTTGTTTAATTTGTAATCTTTACAAATCTTCTTCCCTTTTATACATTCACTGAGAACTGATATCGGGAGAAAAAAAGTTCACGGGAGATTCACAATAGCAATTTTCCTTTCGAGAGAAATAAAATTTTCATGGGAACAAAAATTCCACTTGTTATTCACGATAGGAGTGAATAAAATTTGTTGAAGTTCCTGCATCTTCTAATATCATTAGGATTGTATCGTTGGCATATCGATATGGTGTTCTCTAAATATTTTATATTTAAACATAAATAAATTTAATTAAATCACTTTTTGTAAGCCTAATATTCGAAATTATAATGTTTTCCAGTACAAATTACGCGATGAAAATATTTATTGTTCGCTCTAAATTGGAATGCTGACCTTTCGTATGGAAACCCTTTTATGCGATCCATTCGAATTGTAGGAATTTAAAGAAATTTGCTTTTCATGACAATCGTGTTATATTGTCATCTCCCTCTTTTATTAAAACTTGAAATCTTTTGTTTATTTTAACTTTTCATGTTTACATCATAAAAATAAGTGGTAACAAATACGACAAAGGCATTCGCAAGCCCCTTTGGACATAATCCCGCACTAATCAACTATTGATACACATCATCTATTTAACTTGGACTGCCTTCTTGGGTTTAGCTTGGGTGCCTTCGCGGAAACCATTGCGGAAGCGGCTTCTGGCAACTGTCAAGTGACGCATGCGACCGGTACCAGTAATCTTAATCCTCTTGGCTTTAACGGACCAGTTGTAGGAACGCAATTTAGCTGCTGGGTAACCACATTGAGCGCAAGTAGACTTTTGAATATGGGATGAAGAACGACCGCAACGACGGCACATTGTGTGCGTCTTATTATAACGTTTACCAAAGCTGGAAGTACATTTCGTCATCTTCGATCGAAAGACCGCTTGCTTTTGAATTTAAAGCTACTTTATTTAATAAAGAGTTGCATGAACATCAGAATATAGCTAACGTCAGAATATCAATATCAATACGAATCGAACGATATATCGGTTTTAGCCCAAAATATTAAACTAAGGGGAGGGGATAATTACTAACAAACTTTTAGCAAACAAAAAATTCAAAAAATATGTTCATTGACAAAAACTCTATTTCGAATAAAAATTAGAACACCAAACAAACTGTTGCTTCATTCATACCATGAGTGAGAAAATTTTGCTTCACTTCGTTAAGACGAAGAAATTGTACATTGAAATGATTTCTATTTTTATTAAAAACAATACCAGTGCTGCCAATTTGGTGAAATAAAATTCAAGATATTTGTCTTAAAAATGCAGGTACAGAACTGAACTGAAAAAACGAATTTGTATGGGTTTTTAAGGAATAGTGACAAAAATTAACTGTTTTGTGATCTTGTATAAGTGAACACAAAAACTTCATTGCACTTATGTCTTAACTATCGAGTGTTGATTGTTTTCTTTTCATAGTTATTCATCTGTATAGAATAGAAATGAAATGAATAAAAAATAATGATAAAGGTTTCATGAGCATAATTATTTAGTTTCATGCAGATGTCTATTATTTAAGATGTACTTTTGACTGCGTCATGCCTTTTTGAAATATAAATAATGATTTTTATGGCTGTATTTGTTTAATTTTCTTTATTTTCGTACACCTTTTAGATCTCTAAGATCCAATAATTTATTTTATGTATCTCTACATGGAACTAATTATGCTATGAATGAACCAATATTACTTGCTTCAAGCCATTTAAATAAGATTAACAATATTGTTCAACTAGATTTGTTTTTTGTAATTTCTAATTGTGTTTAAAAAATTAAAACATATTAGAAATGTTGTTAAATCGAATTAATTTATGGCTTGACTGAAAGGATGCTGTTGCCCATATGCTAAAATAAATAAATAAATATATAAACATACTATGTATATGGATGAAGCGTACACATATTTTTTTGCTAATAGTTCCGTTGACGTTCTGAATGAGAATGAGAATATTAAATATAAGATGATTGTAACAAAAATAAAAAAAATAATGTATTTTAAAGAACATTTGGTATGAAAAATTTGCCTTAACACACGTTTTAAATAGAAATACATTTCTATGAATTCTGGCCCAATATTCTAAAATTTTGAGCTAATATTTATATATATTTTTTATGTCGCAAACTTTTTCCTTTTGTCTTGTATTTAAAAGTAAATAAATAGTTTTTACATTTCATCCTCAATTCCCAGAATGTTAATAAATTCATATACAAATATCTATATGTGTGCATGTATGTACATACGTATACATTTTTCAGAACTATGAGTATGAGCTTTGACGTTGTATATTATTTCTATTGAACAATGGAAGCATCCTTATGTCCGCCCATACCACCTCCTGCGAAAAATGCAAACTAAAATTAATGTTGAACCCAAAAGTTTTAATGTTATAATAAGACTTTAATAAACTATCAACGCTGAAATGACAACAGAATTAAAACTACGAATATAACATACTTTCACTTTCTATTAAATGGAAATGGAGTACAAGTATGTCAAACAGTATAATGTTTAACTTTTGTAGTTTGTTTTCATTACAAAACAGGGATCATTAGTTCAATCGAAAGCTAAAAAAGCAGGAATAAAAACTCGAAATAACAGTAGTCAAAAATACAGTTTTACTAAAAGCTTAAAAGAGTCGTACATAAACATTAATCTTTACAAATGGGTGAATGGTCTGTGTGTGTGGCTGTGTGGCTGTAAAAAGCATATAAAATATAGAATTGTACATTTAAGTAACCATATTAAAATTTATTTTACAAAAAGAAAAAAATACTCAAAGTAAATGGAGGTTTATACTTAACGCGTAGAGTCCCTAAATATTTCAAAACGAAGAGGAGCAAAAAGTGAAACAAGCGAAGAAGAAAAGTGCAAATAAACAAACAATAAATATTTAACCGCTACCAAATGTAAGTATGCCAGTATGTGTGTTTGCTTGGTGAATGGTTATTGTAACTGTCCCAGTGAACTTTTTTTTTCCAAATCGGACAGAATACACACAGATAGTCTGCCTGTTCGCTGATATTGAAAGAAAATTTTCTTTCGTATAATTACATTTAAAACAAAAACAAAATTTTGAAAGTTCTTTTTGATTCAAATGCAATAATACGAAAGAAATATTTCATTCAATATCGACGAACAGGCAGGGTATGTATGAATACGACTTTTTATTCACTGTCGGTCAGATAAGGTACCGAAAATTAAGAAGGCGTAGCATTTTGTTAAAAATATATTCTTGACATGTTTGACAGAATTATGAGGGCAAATTACGGCATTCGATATCGAACGAAATTTCTATACAAATTAAAAAAAATTTTGTATGGGATTTCATTCGATATCGAATGCTGTAATTTGCCTTCTGTTATAATTCTGTTTAAAATGTCTGAGTTAATATATAAAATTATTAGGATTTTTCAAAATTCAAATGATGAATTTTCCAGAAATTTTTTATTCTTTTTTCCTATCTACATACTATGTACATACCAGGTGCGGATCCAGAGGAGTTAGAAAAGGATAAATAAATTATATGCATTATATTTCTATCGATTCTTGAGTTAAAAAGATGTTGTCTGTAAGTAAATTTAGCCAAGCTTTTCTTTTCAGATAACTATTCCTGTCTTCTTCAAAAATTATTGTATTAATACAAATTTTCTTTTCCATGTCTAATAGAGAGTTAAACGAAAAAGAATTTGAACTGTAATTAAGTAGTTTTGTCAATTATTACAAAAGAGCTATTCTATAAAACACTTTAGAAGATGCATATGTCGAATCTTCTGTTAAACATCTTAGGAATTGTTCGACTAAATACTTGAAGCTCCATACTCTTCACTTAAATTAATTTGATATTCGTTGTATTTTACTTTAAATGAGTTCAGAACACATTCGGATAAAGTTCATACTTTGTTAAGCGTTTATTTTAGGAAAATTGCATATGCTTAAACTATAAATAAGCAAACAGTAGGAAAAATATTTTGCAACTATAGAGAGACCCGAATTCGGGATCTCAAATATATAGCGTATCTATGCACAATATTTACATTATCTTTTGAAAATAATAATTATCATTTATACAAGTATTTATATGTATTAATTATAATTGTTGTATAAAAAAAATTGACGAAAAAAACTTACTAATATATCGCAAAAAAATAAAAGTTAAAGCCAGAGAATAATAAAAACCATGAAACGCATACTAGCAGCATAATCATCTTTTTTGGGGAAACACCGAAATGTGCAAAGTGTCCAAAGTTATGTGGAGATCCTATGATCCTAAATCAACTAAACTTCTTCGATCGCTATCGAGGAAGGAATGTAGGCTTCTGATAGGTTTTATAACGCGCCACTGTTGGACAGCAGTATAATCCAAAAGGGAGGAGCAACTGGCTAGTGACAACTACAGATTCTGTGAGGTACAAGGGGAAAAATAGACGGTGGAGCACATACTCTGCTGCTGCCCGGCACTCGTACACTCCAGAGCGATCTGTCTGGGTGATCATTACTACCAAGGTCTCGAGGAAATCTCGGGAATCGGACTAATGAGACTCCTAGCATTCGCCAAGAGAGTGAGGAGTAGTCCTGGTATCATCACATCGAACTAACTCTTTTATTTACTGGTTATCGTATATCATTGTAACGCTAAGGGCAAACTAGGTCTATGCGAGGTCTTTATGACCGGCCATGTTAACCTAACCTAACCTACTGAAAACCTTAGGAAACTTTGTTTGTCTAATAAAGTTCCTGTCTATTTCCATCAGTGTCATAAATGTCGGCAAAAAAATTCACTGGGTTTGTTACATACCAAATGCATTTACAAACACATACATACGTCGACATTTATAAAAGAAACTTAAATGTTGAAACTGAAAAAAAGAAAACAAAAATTCTACTAAATAGATCACTTTATAAAAGCAGTTAGGTAGAGATTTTATTACTTTGGGTGGGTTCATTAATTATTATGAAAATTTGTCACTTACCCTTAATGTGACAATCTATTATTAAATTAACCGAAGTGCTGATTTTAGAAAAGATAATATTTTTTCATTCCTTTTAAGGATACGGATACGGAGAGTTTTGGACAAAGTTTATAATAAAAAATCTCATAATGAAGATATATAAACTTACTGGCATATTCACAAACAAATAATTTGGGTTTAATATGTATTTTAAAAATATTTTGTAGGACGAATTCGTCTTAAAATACATACTTTCTATATAAAACTTAATTATTTCCTATATAATGTTAATTGGGAAACTGTATTTTTTGTAGATGATTTCGACAATATGGCACGACATTGCTGTCACTTAACTAATGATGAAAAAATATCAAAAACAAATTTTACATTAAATATAAACGAAGTGGTCCATCGGCTGATTTTAGAAAATATGCCATTGCACGATCTGAATACAACATCGTCTAAAATCTAATATAAAAGCGAGTCCCAAATTCTCCTCACGTATTCCCCACGGCAGGCAATTGGATTCTATTTTATTCACGTTATTTGTCGATGATCTCCATTCTTATATTTTACACCCTAAAGATTTTATATATGCCGATGACGTGAAAATTTAAAAAAATTATGATGACATCAATGGTCATTATTTACTACAATCTGATTTTGAAAACTTTTCTCGATGGTGTAAAATCAATTTATTTGTTTCTCTTCTTTAGTAGATCATATTTGACTCATTTAATTGTGTCAAAAACTACTTACGAGTATACACTGGAAAAAGTCTTCATCATTATGGATTTTGTTGTTCCATCACAGGCTCAACTTTCGTGATCATATTTTTCTATTTGTTAATAAATCAATGGGATATTTGGATTTATGAAAGGCTAATCTAAAGATTGAAAATTGATCTATTATATGGGAGTTCAGCTATTCTATTCATATTAATAGCATTGAATCAGTCCAAAAGTAGTTTTTGATATTTTGCCTACTTGGACTGCTAAGCATTTTATTTGGATATTTTTGGTGAAAAAGTGACCTCAAGCTCAATTAGAAGAATAATATAAATGTATTAAGTAAGGTCGAAATATTATATGCATATTAAAACTT
Source organism: Gymnocheta viridis (assembly GCA_956483585.1). NCBI lineage: Eukaryota > Metazoa > Arthropoda > Insecta > Diptera > Tachinidae > Gymnocheta > Gymnocheta viridis. Next base: position 123,605,874 of record OY101440.1, read on the forward strand.
TACTTTAATAAATAATACAATTTTATTGATATGCCTGAGAGTAATGAAGTTTTAAAAAAGAAAAATGTTATATAATTGAATAGTTAATTATATATATTTCATTCATCTGCTTTTATTTATTTATTTTTTGCCATATGCTATTGTTTTGTAATCAATTTCGGTCAGTAAGGATTTAAATTCTACTGACTTGAATAAATAAATAAAATAAAAATAAAATATAAGTACAATCAAAAGAAAAGTTAATCCATCCGTACCGGTGTTAAAAGTACTAAAATCAATTACAGAAAGATTGATTTAAGTACGGACTATTAAGGGCTGAATTCAATTTTTGAGTTGATTAAAAATTTTGCACGTGATTAAAGAATTTCGTACTCATTTTATGAAACTCCAAGATTGGTTATCTAAGGGCATCCCGTTTTCGGCAATCGAGCTCGTCATATACCTTGTTTTTAACTGCAAGAAATACTTACAGGCTGAATTCGTAACGGCTAAAGGCAGCTTGAAACAATCTTCTTTATCATGAATAACAGACGAAAATTTTTTATCATAAAATATTTACTACGAATGGTAAAAAATAGGCAAAAAAATTAGCATTTTGGAGTGATAATTCGTTATGTAAAATCACTCGGAATCCGAATGAAGATCCCACAAAAAATATTTTTTGGCTGATTGAAATCTTGGCTATTGTTCAACATGACCAACACACCAAATAACTAAAAATGTTTAATCACTCAAAGTTAGTGAATAATCAATCAATTTTCTTACGAACATTTTTGGGCGATTCTTCACATAGGAGACGAACAGATGCATGTGCTTGTTGATTTGACCTACATATGAAATTCCATAATAACGTATGTTGTATATATGTACATATCGTTTCCTTATTGCAACGTAGTCCTATCTCAAAAAACGTGTTTTTTGAGTTAAGAATGTAGTAATATTCTTCATATCGCTCGTCATTTTGTGTAAAAAAAATTATACAAATATCTTCTTTACTCACCTCTTGAGAGGAGAAAGCTTTTTTATTTCTCCCTTGATGTGTGTGTAAATTAAAAACTTTAAACTCGTTTTCTGACGAACTAGTTTTTTTTGCTAGCAAATTAATTTTGCAAAAATTACATTTGGAATGACTTCTTTATTACACGTATGATTGATATTTTGGTTAAATATTAAGTATACGTAATTAATTTTAACGATTTTGAATACAAATAAATTAAATTAAAATATGTAGCATACTTTTTGGATGCCAATTGCATTTTACGCTGCTCTTATTTACAGATTATTTTGCTTTATTAACAATTTTTAATTATTTATATAAAAAATAAATAAATATTATTAACTTGATACTTGTGTGGTCAAACATTTGCTTAAGTCACTGGTACTGCCAAATTATAACATCACCAATACTTTCCACCTTTTTAGCTGCCAAACTAAAGCCAGACCTGTGCGAAGAGAACCAAACAATTTTACTTGGCAAAGTGACAAAACCATAAAAATATCCATCTGTTAGCAAAAAAATAAAAATTAAAATAAATATAAAGTCAAATGAAAATTAAAAAAAAAATATATATGTATGTATGTACATATATATTTTATGGTTCCGCAGAGTGCCATAATTTTCACTTATTAATCCAACTGCATTTGAAAAAAGAGGAAGAAAAAAAAGCATGACAATATTCTCACCTTAAATGAAAAACTGAGTGGGTCAAGTGATTTCGTTTTTGTGTACGTATACGGCTATAAAAGCTTGTACATATGTATGTGTGCGTGCATACTTTTATACACAGTTTATTGATGTACGAGTGTTTATTCATGAATTCGTTTTGTGCGAGTTTTTATAAGTTTCTGTTGTACTGCTTTAAAAATACTCAAAGAAGCAATTAGAGTAAAAAGCTTTTACCATCTTTTGTTGTAGAACTTTTGGATATATTTCTTTCTTTAATAGTTTTGGTTTATGTTGGAAGGAAAAGCTGATGTTTATTATGCGGCAAATAAATATTAGTTAGATAGAAGTGCTACCATGACACAAATTTTAGCACACAAGTCAGTTGAAATATAATGATCAGTTACATAGAAAATAATACATTTATAATGTCAAGTTAATGCTTGAATTTATAAAGCTATTGGTAGGTTTTTGTTTGCTTTTTGGTTTTGAACATTTTTAAGTAAAAAATTTAGTTTACATGTAAGGAGTTTCTTAAAGATGACCAGCAAGAATATGCTTGCGTATAAAACTGCTGCATATTTATATGAGAATTCAAAACGCGGAGAAACACGGGCAAAAACATCCATTTGCCGATTTGAAAGTCATTGCAGTACAACATCAAAACTCGACTACGGTTTGTTACCTGCTTTATAAAACCGAAAAGTTTAACCATATAACTAAACATTCTTATTATTAAATCAGAAAAAATATGAACGTGTAATAAGACACGTGCATTAACTTTTTTATTTTTCTTGTATTTCTGTATTTCGAAAAATTGTCTGTAGCGTACTTTTTCAAACAAAACGCTTAGCGTTGGAAAAGTTTGTATGAAAAAAAAACGAATCGAGAAAATCTTCATGCTTAACATTTTACAAACTAAGGCCGTAAAAGTCAGCAAATTATTTTAAAATTTGAATTTATTAAAACCGAGATTCATTTTACTTTTTCCAACTTTTATAGAGAGTTTTATAATCGGTCCATAACAAGCAAAATAGCCTTATTTTAATTTGTTTGTTATCCAATAACATCTAGAGAATAACACCTGAACTTGAGATTAAAAGCACAGCTTTAAACGCGCATATACATTTACAAACGTACATACATCTAGTATATAGTATTACACACGATTGTGCAAATTCATTTGTATAACTAAAACATAAGTTTGTATGTGAGCATGTAAATCGTGTTATTCAAAATGACGTTAACACCAAATCCTACCATAAAGCATTTCCGGTGTTAAGTTTCCAACTGCATAGCCTCACGTTTAAATATTTACAGTGAAGAGTAATTTGCCGTGGGAGCTTGTACTTTTGTTTTTTTTTTGTGTAATTCTCATGTTGTGCCTGGTAGACACTATAAACATTTATATAATTGATCATATAAGTTCCACTATCACTTAGGGATCATTCAAATCTCGCGGTTGCTTATTAACTTTGTTTTGCTGTCTATTGGTGTGAATTAGTGTACCATTGTATTGGTACTGTTTAGTTGAGGACGCCAGTTAATAATGATCTAAACTATGTCTTTCCGATGGACCCAATTGAGCCACCCCTGAAATGGTGGTTACCGCCTAATCTAAACTAACCTAACTTTACCTATCTCTTTCCGAAGAACCATGTACTGCATAAGTTCTGACTTCTCTTAAAAGAAATTAAAAGAAAGAAAAAAGAGTTTTTTTTAAATCGAGTGATTTCAAATTATGTAATTTCATAATACATGGTGTTCCAATATGACGCTTCATTTTGAATAGCCCAAGTAAAAAAAAAGAAAGACAAATACAAACTGCGTTATTAACAAAAATGGATCGATATACTATTTAACATCGCATTGAAATTGTTCAAATTCACAAAAAATAAAATTGTGGAAACCTCGCGGCCACAGTTCACAAAAAAACTTTCTTGAACGTGTGATATCTTGAACAGGCGGTCACATTTGGCCACCGAGATCTTATGAATTCACACCTTTATACTTTTTTATTTGCATCCACACACGCAAAAAATACGGCCTCAAATATGTAATTCGTGAAGCTATTGATGACATACAGCCGTAATTTCGGAATTGGTGGGACGGTAATATACATAAATATGTGTGAATGTATGGAATTGTGAATTTTTTCCCCATTTTTGATCGTCACATTAAATAGTTACATCGTTTACAGTATTTAGACATACACAAGAACGTACAAATAAATTTGCTAGCGTATTACTATACCGGAGGATTTCGAAACATTCATATTTGTGTACATTAGGGGGACCCTCAGATGAAAATGGTCTAATTTTCAAATATTAAGAAAGTTTTTTTTTTTATATTTCAAAACGCACTTGAGTTTTGGCATTATTACTTTATCTTCCACAATTTTTGGAATTTGAAAATGTAGAAAGTATTCTAACTTGTTTTCACAGCTCTTAAGTGACGTATCCACTTGCAATATAATTGTGTAATTTTTCATATTATGTAATAATATTGTCATTGTGTATGTGTTATTAGTAAGTGGCACAATACATTGGCAAATATCAAAAGCCTTTAATGTTTGTTACACAATCGAAAAAAGCCCTAGATATACTTTATAATGATATGTTTGTTTACTTTTTTGTTGTAAGAAGAGTTTTTCTATATTCAAATTTTTTAATATTTTTAAGTATTGAATAGTGTAGGACAAAACGACGATATGTAAAATATATATAATAATAATGATTAACGAGATCATATTCTGGCGACACTGTGATCAGCTTGTCGCGATATTCGATATGTATTGATTCCTATGGTTCCAAGGTGGAACATAGGGTCACACCAAGGTTTTTCCATTGTGTTCTCTCCTGTGTTATCTGCTTCACTTCGGCCGAGGACTTTCCAATTAGGTTTTTTTCACTTTCAATTTATCTCATCCTGGTGTTCGCGGGTCTGCCTTGGAGGTTCCATTCAATTGCATCTTGGCTACGTCATCGTTGGTGCTTCTGAGAACTTGGTCAATACAAATTCATTTACGATTGATGATCTGGATACGTATTGCTCCTGCTCCTTCTCACAGGTCTCTGTTTGTGATAAAATTTGGCAGTTTTCGTAACGTGCGATTAAAGAATTCCTACAAGGAGAGCAAGTCGCTAACTGTGCTGTTCCAGGATTCACATGCATACAACAGGACGGACCGAACGTTAGATGAAAAGAGCTGGAGTCCGATCCTCAGCCGAATTTGAAGTGATTTTCAAAGTTTTTGCAATGCTTTTTTAATTCGATTTGTAATTTTCTCTCGCGAGCCGCCTGATGCTGATATGATTAGCCAGATATATAAACGATTGTACATCTTCAAAATTTACCTTGTCTATTTGGAACTTTGAGGAGTTGGTGGTATTTAAGCGCAAGATATTCGGGGGTGCGTTCAAAACACATACAGGGTGTCCGCCGGAAATGTATGCTATTTTGTTTGTTTATAATTTTTGATTAAATGAAAGAGAATGGATCTTATATTGATAAATATTTTATTTAATGTCGGCAGTTACTTATGGAATACAATATCAGATAAATGTCCGCCTCTGTTAGCTTCACAAATTCGAGCCCTTTTGAGCACATTTCTCATTATATTCTCACACATTTCACGCGGTATTTAATTAATTTCATCACGAATATTTTGTTTGAGTTGCTGAAACGTTTCTCGTTTGCTTGCTTAAACCTTGCTTTTCAGATATCCCCTCAAAAAGAAGTCCGGAGCAGTCAAATCAAGCGACCGTGAAGGTCAATCAACATCGTTATTTCTTGAAATAACTTGTTGCAGAAAGAGGTCTCGCAATAATTCCATTGTAATCCTGGCTGTATGCGATGTGGCACCGTTTTGCTGATACAAAATTTCACGTAACTTTCTCATCGTCACAGTAATCGATGACTGATTTTGATAAAATATTTTACCGATTAAAACACGTTGGTTTATCGAATATTTTTCCATAATAAATTTGCCAAGTCAAGACTAAGGTTTACAAAAATGGCGGCAAAACAAAGTAGTATACGTTCCCGGCGGACATCCTGTATAAATTAATTGTCGATATTGGTTGTGGTGCCAATTGTAGTTAAGCTATGATTGAACGTTCTTCGTCAGTAGGCCGCGCTTAAATTAATAATTTGTAAATTGGGAGAATATAAAAGAAACTAAATTAAATTCTCTGTTAGGAAAAAAGTTTAGTTTTTTATTAACGTGATTAATAGAAACAGATATATATATATCTTTTTTTGGTATCATGTAATTGTATTTAAGGAGGGCGCTGTGATGTACATTAATATAAATTTCCACCGATATTATTTAGTGACCAAAAACAATTAACACATTACCATACTAATGTACATCAGAAAAATGCAAGATGTCATTACTTGCATGAAAACTGGGCGTTCATAGTCATTATTTGGTTTTTAGTCATCGCGCTAACCATTTCAGCTGCTTTTCTATGCAGCCGCGAACGCCTTCAGCATCCATTATTTGATGACCCATCATCTTCTTAACCGAACAATTGATAAAAATGTGTCGATAAATACAGGAATAACCCAACGTACAAAGCATGAAAATCCCGATAAGTGTCAATTTGGCATTTCAAATACATTCTTTTAATATATTCAGACATTTTCAGTGTTTGTGGATTACATAACTCTTGGACTTCAAATAGCATACGAGTGATAATTATTTTCTTAGCAATTAATTTCTCATCTTTAATCTTGTTCATCGAAGACTTTTTGCTAGAAGCTGACTTACATTATTTGTTGAATTATAATTATAAAAAGATTCTACCATGAGCAAAAGTAAATACTAAATAAATTATATTAACAAATTATATTTTTTAGGAGTTCGCATTTTTTCATCCATGCAAAAAAAGGACCACTCTAATTCTAATGTGCATGACTTGCTCATTTCTCGTTTTTTCATAAATATTTAAGCATGCATATTAGGCAGTCTTACCTGTTATAATATATGTGTGGCTATGTAAATAATTATATATATTTGAAAATGAATATGCACAATGTTTGACAATGTTTTGTATCATCCTTCTAAGCATTTGGAAGTTTTGTTTGCCCATAAACGTCACGTCTTAGTCTCTTCTGGTGGATATTTAAAACAAAGTTTCTAATTTACAATTGACAAAATTATTAAATGAATAATTTTGGACTGGTTCAAATTAATTTTTTTCTATTTACTAGTTTTCAAAGAAGGTATGATATGTAAATGTTATAAGTTGGTGAAGTGTGCCATCTATACGCCTCGTCTAATTACTTGGCAGATTTAGTTGCATACATGATCTATTGAACGGAAAGATGTCATTTTTTAGTGACTTTTCCAACAGAAAATGTTTGCTGGGTATTTTTACCAAAATATTTTATGTCTTTGTAATTAATTAGTGTTTTGTGTGCATTAAAACTAATTATGGTATTATGTTAACAACTCCAAAGAGTGTTAGTTTAATGGCTTCTTGCATGCAATCTTTTTATTTTTATTTAATTTAATTGTTTTATACAAAAATATTTTTATTTCAAGTCAGTGAGGAATATTTCATAAATCCTTATTTCCTAATTAAACATTTTTAATACAAGTTACATTAATAAAGAACAGTGACAACAGTTATTTTGTGACTTAGAAAAGAATTTTTCCTAGTGAAGCAAATAATTTTTTTTCCAATGCTTATGATATAATTGCTTACTAATATTAATTTAAAATACACCAATACACCGGCTTGCATCGATCCGAAGATGCAAAGATACTATGAATCCCTTGTTTTTCATTTTAATCTTAATATTTATGTTATGCTTTTGTTATGTTTCTTCACATTTTTCTCATGAATTGTTACACATATTTTTATTTGAATCAAAATGTTTTAAAAAAAAGTTGTAGTTTTTATTAAACAATTCATTGTTTCAGCTAAAGTCATGAATCTCGAGACCAATTAAATGAAAATCAATAAAAATGTATGGAAAATCATACTTCGGCTTGCCTCATTTCGGTTCGCTTCGCATTTCTTTGGTCCCAATTAGCGACGTAAACCGGCGTATTGGTGTATATTTTTAGTTTAAAATAGGTGTTTCTTATTATCAAGTTTGGCAACCGATATCGTTAATAATACCGACAACGATTAGTTACCGTTTAAAATTTAATAACGGTGTCTATGCCGATACCGTCACTTTTTTCCGTTATAAAGCACCGCATTTCAAATACCGGTTTCGGCATGAAAAATATTAAAATACATCAAGTAGTAAAAACAAGTTTCAATTGAAATACAAAAAGTGTTTTTCATAGTTATAAATTTAGAGCAGGGGTGCCCAAAAGTTCCTTATGGAAGAGCAAGCACCAACACATTTAAAGAGAAATTAATTTTTATTCAATATTTTTTGTTGTAAAAACCAATACATACAAAGAAAGAAGAAAAAAAATATTACATATATTTATTTCATGTTCATACGTTAAACAAAAACCAAATCTACATTGATGATCGCTTTCGCTGTTGCTTTGCACTTGCGTGTATACAGTGAAGTTAAAAACTAATAAGACAAAGTTGTTTGTGTACATCGTATTTCTAGTACTGAGTGCTGTATGTGTGTATTAAAACCATGAATCAAGAAAACAAGATTTCGCACTCAGGCGTAATAGAATACAAAAAAGTTGCTGACGAAAATCCGGAAATAACAAAATAACTTCTAAACGGGTGTATCAATTTGAACAAAATTTTACATGGAAAGGAAAAAAGAGATGCAGTCCAGTAAAAATTTTGTGTTTGAGCTTGAAGCTATTTGAAGAACAGTTTTCAAAGTTTTACATTTCGGTTTGCTTTCCATACATAAATGTACTTTTGTTTACAACACATATTCTATGTCTACGTCACAACATAACACAATCCCACACAACAAAATAACGAATCTGCGCAATGCGCAATTTTGTTTTCTTGATTCATGTATTAAAACACACAGCCTATAGCTAAGAGCTCTTACAAAAACAAATGAGCATCAAGTGCATAGGGCTTGGGCTACACTTATTTACAGTTTATGCAATGTAATGCTGTTTGTGGAATGCTCAATTCCAAAGATCGACGAGAAATAAACAAGCGCTATGGGCACCAACAGCAATATTCTCAGTTGTCCATGAACAGCCTGCGCGGTTTCGATTCTTCTTAACATCATTAACTTATACCAGCAGTTCAAACTTTTCCACGACTCATGACAACTGTTAATATGACGGGCTTTTGCGATAACAAACGAATCATCTGCATAAAAACATTGATTCACGTATCTCCAAAATATGTTCTTTGGGAAATTGAGTATAAAGTTTCAATATTATATACCAAAAAATTTACGTGTCACTTCTTTGAAAATATTTTTTATCTTATGGTACATACGTGAAAATAAACTGATAAAAATCGCACTAGTGTTTTATCTCCAGAATTATCTTCACGTATATTACAATTAGTAAGCACTATAGATGGGGTTGCAAACAAGTTTTTACTCATATAGACGAAAAACTAAGCATTTTACATCCACGGAATTCACGCGAGAGGAGCCCATCTGTAAGCACTTAAACAAACCTGCTTTATTCAGCCTTCGTTATGCAATTTTGTTCGTATTATCGTTATTTTTTGTTTTATTCTTTTGAATTCTGCGCGTAGCTAATACTGTTGATGTGTTTTTGCGAAATCAGCTTACGCTCACATCAGCTGCTCCCCCTTTTTACACTACGTTTTTAAAATTTTTATCCATTGTAATATTAAAAAAAATTCCCTTAGTTTTGATTAAAAAATTTATTGATCCAGAGAGATAAGTTTAAAGATTATAGAAATGCATCCGACAGATTTCAAAGCATATTCCTCTTTAGCAAGTCAGTTACATATCCAAAATATTCCGCTCACCAAAAAAAAAAAAAAAAGAAATATTATATAGTAAACTCAGTTTCTTATCTCTACAATATAAATAATTTGCGAGTGAAGATGAATTTCAGACAACAAGCTTAAAAAACAAGTCAGAAAAGATGTGCTTACTACTTTATAGCGCATTTTTTAAAAACAACTACATAGATAAATATTTCTGAAAATAAATGAGATCTATTTTTTTCGATTTATTCATTTCAGTTTGCAACTAGTGCAATCAGCTAAATTTTGAGAACGAAAAATTATGCTCGAGTGATACCTTATATATATTTTTAGGTGCTGAAAATTAAGTAATATTTTTTATTTTGTTTGTAGAATTGTACTTTTATTTAATTACAACAAAGTAAATTTAAGGAAAACCGACCTATATCCATTAAGAATCTAATTTCCATCTATAGTTATAAACACAAAATAATAATTAAATACTGTAGCTTTTCCATAAAATCTTCGAGGAAGGGATATTTATATTATTATATTGATTTTTACCTTTTCATTTTTATCACATACATACGTGAAGATAACTTATTAATTATTTTCTCAAATATACGTGAAGGTAACTCATGTTTTTTTTCTCAAAAATTGCATATACTTTTTATCGTATTAAATTTTTTTTCAAAATACAATAAAATGCTTCCATAAGAGATAGAGACCTGGGGATGGCGCAGATCGATAGATCTATAAAATTTACCTCTTTTTATTTTATTTTGTGATACTCGAATAGTTGAAGATAATTTTGGGACGACGACATGTCTAAAATATATTGTTCAAATATGAACGTACATATAAAATCCCACAAAATTTTTTGAAAACTTCATATTTACACTACGCAACTTTGTTGCATACAATTTTCATTTTTATCGAGTGTGTTGAATTTGATATGTATACATTTTGTATTACTTTTTCTATCTTTTCCACTAGTTAAATAGAATATATGAAATACAAAATGTACAAATTCCTATTTCATCACTATCACTTGAAATGAAAATTGCATACAACAAAGTTGCATTGTGTAAATATGGAATAAGTCTACAAATTTAAGAAACATAAATTTCTAATTTAATAATACTTGAAATTAAATTATGTTGATTGAAAGTTCTTACAAATAAATACTTGTACATGTTGAAATTTGTGCATGTTGTTTGAGTATTAACATAATTGGAATGTATTTGTAATCTTGTTATACCTTTAGATACAAAGTTTTATGTATTATTATATCTAGTTTTATTATTTGGTACTTGTTAATGTTAATTATAGAAAAAGTGATAATTGTTATTTCCGGTTCAAGTACTTAGCAAGTGAGTTTTTTTTTTTTTTCCTTTATTTATTCCACTTGGGAACATAGGGCTTCTTCAAGTAAATTCCAACTTATTCTATCATTACAAACATCTTTAATTTCATTAAACGATTTGTTCTGCATATTGAGTTCTTGTATGACTGTTCTACGCCAGGTGTTTTTTGGGCGGCCAGAGCGTCTGCTACCTTGAGGATTCCATTCCAATGCCGTTCTTGTGATACTGCCAACTGGTCGTCGCCATGTGTGGCCTATCCACTTCCACTTTCGTCTTGCAATTTGGCGAATAATGGGAACTTCGTTTGTCAATCGCCAGAGATCGATATTGGTGATTACGTTTGGCCAAAAGATACGGCATATTATGCGCAAACATTTGTTTACAAAAACTTGCAGTCTTCTCGCTATAGTCTTCGTCATGAGCCATGTCTCGCTTCCATATAGCAGTGTGGATTTCACACAGGCATTGAATATACGAATTTTTGTATTCTTTGAGATTTGGGGGGATCGCCATGTTTTATTTAGCCGACCAAAAGCTGATCTTGCTTTGTTTAACCTGAGTGAAACGTCTTCTTCCACTCCTCCATCTACCGACATCATGCATCCTAGATAACAAAAGGATTTCACATATTTTATACGTTGGTTTTGTACTACAATATGGTTGTCAGTTGCGTTATTTATACGCATTGCATGTGTTTTGGCAATATTAACTTCCAGCCCAACTCTATTTGCTAACGCGACCAAATCATTTACTTTGCTCTGCATATCATTAAACTTATGCGATATAAGACAAATATCGTCGGCAAAGTCCAAGTCTTCTAGGTGGTTTTGGAAATCCCAGACAATGCCTCTTTTTTTCCTGCATAATTGTGACATAACCTCATCCAAAACAACGGCGAACAGTAATGGTGAAAGGGGGCAACCTTGTTTAACTCCAGCGTTTGTCATAAAGGGTTCGCTGATCATACCATTGTGACGAACTTGCAGTGTGGTATTGTTGTACATAGCTTTAATCAAATTTATTAATTTTGTTGGTACACCTTTTGCTTTAAGTGCATCCCATATAGCACTACGTTTTATCGAGTCAAATGCTTTCCTAAAGTCTATAAATACCAAATAAAGCGGTGTGCGCCACTCGACCGATTGTTCTATTATTACACGGAGGGTATTGGTTTGATCTACACAGTTGCGATGTGGTCGGAAGCCTGCTTGTTCATCGCGTAGTGATTTTTCGATTATTTGTAATCGGATATTTATTATAGTAGCAATTACCTTGTATACAGTGTTGAGCAGAGTAATACCTCGCCAATTATCACACTCAGTCAAGTCATTTTTCTTTGGAAGCTTTACTATTTGACCTTTTGTCCACGTGTTAGGCAACTGTTCGTTTACCCAAGCATCCCGTATATAGGGATGAATTATTTCTGCGGCTACTGCTGGGTTGGCTTGGAGTAGCTCTGAGGGTATCCCATCTTCGCCTGGCGCTTTGTTTCTTTTAAGTTTTTCTACAGCGCATGTAATCTCTTCAATACTAGGCGGGTCTATAGATATTGTGTTGTTGGTTGCTGTAAACGATTCGGTGGAGCTTTCTACGTTATCGTCGACAATGTTGCTGATTTTTTCAAAATGTTGTCTCCATCTTTTTGTTTGTTCTTCGACGTTCGTTAGCAGCTGACCGTTTGTATCTTTTATCGCATAGCTTCGATTTATATTTTGGTTTGAAAGACGACCTATTATTTGATGTAGCTCCCTCATATTGTTCGCGCCTGCTGCTGCTTCCGCTTCACTGGCTGTTGTTTCAAAGTATTTTCTTTTATCATTTCGGGCTGATTTTTTTACGGCTTTCGCTACGGTCGAGTATTGTGGTTTCAAGTTTGGGTTATCGATCTTCCGTTGTTTCAGGGTGTTTCTTTCCTGGATTAGAATCCAAGTGTTGTCTGATAGCCATTTTTTTCTTTCTGTTTCTTGCTTGTATCCTATTTTTTCTTCTGCAATGGCCCTGAGTGAGTTGCACGTCTCGTCCCATGTTGTGTTAATTGCTGGTATACATTCTCTTAAAACCTCTCCAATTTCGTTACTTTTCTCCTTGTTCCGAAGCTTTCCGACATCAAAACGTTTACGTATTTGTTGTGTATTTCTTTTGTAAAATTTCTTAAGTTTAATTTTTATTGTCGCCACCACTAGCTCGTGATCGCTGTCTATATCAGCACCTCTTTTGGTGCGCACGTCTATTAATGATCCTCTCCATTTACGGCGAATGCAAATATGGTCAATTTGGTTTTGAGTATTACCGTTTGGGGAAGTCCACGTGTATTTATGAATGTTTTTGTGGGGGAAGATTGAACCACCAATAACCAATTGGAAGGCCTGGCAGAATTCTATGAACCGTTCACCATTTTTGTTTCTCGTTCCCATGCCATGTGTTCCCATGATTTCGGACAGGCCATGGTTGTCGTTCCCAATTTTTGCATTAAAATCTCCAGTAAGAATAAGTATGTCGCGGATTGGAATATTGTTTACCGTTGTAGTTAGTTGGTTGTAAAATTCGTCCTTAACTAAATCGTCGGCATCCTCCGTGGGTGCATAGCACTGAATAATGGTGATGAACTTTCCAACCTTACTGAAGAAACGAGATGTTATAATTCGATCCGATATAGGATTCCATGAGTGTAAGGTTGATTTTAAATCTTTGGATATTATAAATCCAACTCCACTTTCGCATCTGTTCTCCTTTCCGCTATGCAATACTACATTTCCATTTGCAGATACCATTTGGCCACTTCCGCGCCACCGCATTTCACTAATTCCCAGAACAGCAACATTGTATTTTATCATTTCAGCCTCTATTTGAGCGAGTCTTGATGTTTCGCTTAGCGTTCTAACGTTCCATTGTCCAATTCGTATCCGTTTTCGTGTGCCAAAGGTTGTTATCGATGTAGGGGTTAAGTTTTCTATTTTCCTTGTACTAGTTTCGTTAATCATTTGTAGTTCAGATAAGCGGATGATTGGTCCACTGTATCCTATGATGGTACTGGGGCTGCCAGTTCATAGTCGCCATCCCGACTGTAATACACAGCTGAGTTTCAGTGACTATGTGTATTCCTCTTGTCACCTATTTACCTGAGACGCGTCAGTGTTATCAAGCCAATCAGGTTACTCAGCTATGCGCCTTCTCACTCTAGCTGCCGACAAACGGGTGTCTGTGCGACATTTCCAGGGAATACTTGGTTTAAGACCGGAAGTAGTGAGCTGCTTGGGAATTTCATCAGAGGAATCGCTTCTTGCTTTCCCCAAGTGGAAGGCAGACAGAGAGCTTTCCGCCCAAGGGCACCTCTGAGAAAAAACCCCATTCCCCACGAAAATACGATACTATCATCGACATCAACTCATATTATAATTTATATTTTTCAATGAATAAAAAATCTTTAAAAAGTACTTTGTGGAATCGGAGCTGTGTGTGCAACACAAAATGTACATTTAAACTTGGTTTATTTTTCATTCTTAATGACATATATTTAATTAATTATATTTGTTAAACCAAAATGAATGCAATTTGTGGTTAACAATTTGAATAGTTTCACATTAATATGAATGTGTCAAAGTAAGTATTTAATTTTAATGATATTGTGGTTTTCAAAAACAATGTATTTCAGACAAAGCAAATATTTTGATTTTATTGATATTTTATTAAATTAATATTAATACGTGCATGGTACACGGCGTTGCCAGCTTAGCCAGTTTTCTAAGCTAGATTTAGCCTTGAAATTTAAGTGTTAACTTCGTGGCCTTTATTAGCCCTTTTTGGCCTTTTTTATTTCAGAGTTAGCCATAAGTTAAATTCATTAATATTAATTATTTCTATTTGTAGACATTGCTTTACTCTTCCCCTCAATATTCCGAACTTGACTTTAAAATCAAAAAATTGTAAAAAGATATATATTTTTACAAAATCCCCTCGAATTGTAAATCAAGGAATTATTTTTTCACTACCTTCAAGGATAAATAAATATGTATTTTTGACTTCTCATGTTTCTTGTTTTATTTTTCAAATATAATAAACATTTTCAAAATAGAGTAGGATGTTTTTGGCTTTACAGGAAGTTATAATTAACGACAAAGTTATTTTGCTTTTACATAATTTTATTTAATTTCTAGTTTTTGCAAATATTCATGATATTTATTGAATACTTTTAAGCAAATTAAATATATAACTGTTACGAATTATTATATTTTTATTAATAAAAAAATATGTGTATAATTTTACCATAAAATGATTTTTTGTAATAATATTAAAATTACTGCCAAAAACCATATTGTAATCTTTTCTCATAAAGCGACTTTTCGTTGGCCCTTAACTTAAAAAACTAAAAATTTTCCTAACGTCGTAAATATTACGTCAGATTCAGCGAATAGGTATTACAAAAGATAAATTTCCGCAATGACAAGCATATGCAAGCAAATTGGAAACTATCCGAATTCGCACAATTTCCGGATCACAAGTTCAGGATCTTCACGACTTTTCTGTAAGCTCTTTTTTACTGCAATATTATATGATTGCGTTGTTAAGAAAATAACATGATACCCGTTGCCGATCATAATAGTTTTTCTTTATGAACATATTACATATCGCGTTACTATTCTTATAATAATTATAAAATATAATTGTAGCAATAAAATAATCCAAAAAAAATTTTATATCTGATTTTGGCAAAAAAAATTAAAATACATATATGAAATAAGAAAACCCAGAAAGGAACAACAGAAGTCGTTCGAAAGGCATAGAATTTTCATTGTACACCAAGCACAACTACTGAATTTAATATTCCAAAAATATTGTTTGTAAGCAACATCGAATCGAGTATCGAATTTACGAGTACAAAGCTCCAAATATACAATTTGGAACACTTTGTCAGATTTATTAGGAAAATAGTATATGCAAAAAGTTTAAAATTGTTAATAAAATCTAAATTTTGAATTAAAATTTGCTGACCTTTTATAATTTTTATAACTTTTAGTGGTTTAGCTGTTTCTGGCCTGACTTAAACTTCGATTTAGCTTTTTTCTTCAGCCCCTGGCAACACTTATGATAAACGTAAAATTATATTTATTATGATTTGTGGCATAAATTGAAGTAAATAAATGATCAGATTTCCTTAAATTTTTGTATAAATGCAGTTAAAACATTAACAAAAAAGTTTTATTTTTCGTATGTCAATGAACATATTGTTTTAATAATAATTAAATAAATAAAGCACTTAAAATAGAATTGGATGCCGAAATATTTATTATAATCCGAAACAACAATCTCTAACATTTACTTTTTGAAGTTAATTTCATTTAAATAATGACCGTAACTACGCTCGAAGACGACGAAGACTCTTGTTTCAAATAACCAAAAAGAAAACAATCCAGAAGCGTGATATCACACGGCTTAGGTGGGCAGTTGACAGGTCCGGAACTGGTTTAAATAATTTATAGTTACAAGTACTTTAAACTCTGTAGTTTAAGCTTTTCTTTAATAAAAATTAAAGTATGCATATGTGCTTATGTATGTTGCCGTAACCCCTATAATAAGAACAACCGCAAGAATCGGCTGAGAAGCACCAGTTATGTACACTAGACTCACTAAAATGTAGTAGTAAACCTTTGGTTCAAATGTCTCCATGTGCTCCTAAAAGTACTACCTTGTCAGTAGTGAAAAGGTCTACTAGTGGATTTCCAATGGCAAGCCTGTGTTAAATGTCAATAGTCGAAAACATAGGCTGGGCCATAGTTGTTCAGTAGTACTGGTGACAATGTCACTAGTCCGACACTATAGTTTTACTATGTACATTCCTTACAGGGTACAGTTAAAATTGTTTTATTTTCAAAGTTTTCAATTATTTTATAAAACTACGAAAATATGTTTGTGTATAAAAAGCTGTACCCACATACACATTTATATAAACATGTTTATATATTTTGCATTCAATATTTGTAAACTGTTCTTATCAATAATCTTCTTACAAACATTTTTTTGTGGTTTGTCTGAAAATGGTTTCTAGGTCCATTTAATAAATTGTTATAAAATATTTGAACAAATTCTGTTATGAAATTGAAAACACTTCCAACATTTTAAGTAAAATGCATTGGATTTATATTAGGTGGGTGAAAAAGTGAAAATTTTTTTATACTTTCGCTAAAACTCCTTTATAAATAATTAGATAGTTGTTTCTTCTTATGGTCTATTAGCGGATATATGAAATATTGTTTTAATAAAGTCGATACAACATTGTCAGATATTAGTGAAGACCCTGCGCTCGAACTAAATAGCACCAAGCGCTTTTATAAACGTACAGGAGGTTTTTCACAACACATCATGCGTCTTTATTATGTCTTTGAAATGGGAATATGTTTCACGAATACTAAGAAATTGCGTTCTGGTACTGGGGAACATCTTAAGTTCACTGAGTACTTTCAGCAGGAAATGGAGACAGTAAAGACAGTCGTAGTGTAAAACTAAAATTCTCGGAGGATACCTTCCATAAAAAATATCTAAATATCCTTTAGGAGGCAGATGGATAAAGAACCTTTAAAGAACTCAAGGCATTACGGCAAAGGTGGACCCCAAGGATTGCATTGCATCTCTGAAGCAACTTTTTCGCCAAAACAAATTTTAATTATGCTGAGCGACCGTCATGTCAACATCTTTATTTCTCCCGTAATGAGTCTGAATTAGTTCGTCACTAATACCCTTTAATATCCTTGTCTGCATGAGAATTCCAAAGGTTTCTGATGGTCGAGCTGAGATTAACCAAAAGGTAGCTTACCGAACTTTAGTTGCTCAGATAACACCATCTAATTTCATTTTATTCAAGGGCTCGACCTATTGAAGGGAATAAAATTCTGCACAAAAAAACATAATATTCTATATACGAGACATGAATGAGACTTGAATTCATCACTTCTCCACCTGAGACGGAGCAACAGTCAAAGCATTGGACTGGAATGGGGGAATCGTGTCCAAAGAAGGCGAAGATAGTTCCATCCGTGGGGTAATTTTATTGATTATCTTCAAAAAGGAAAAACAATCAATGACAAAAGTTATGCTAACATATGGTAAAAGATTTGTCAGCATTTAAGAGGCAGAGTCTTTGGTTGATGGCTATTTTAGGCAATTCTTACTATAAACAGAGTATTGAAGCTATTGAACATCACAAGGGAAAAGTGTGTCGAGCTAAAAAGAGTTTATGTTGAGAAATCGAGGTAAATTTTCACAAATTTGTTGTTTTTTCTTTGTTGGGATCGCCCTTGTATCCCTTTTTATTTATCTGGTTAAGATCTAGCACAGTCCAACTTAAACTCAAGTATTTTTGTTATAATTTTTCAATTCAAAATTCAAAAGGTATTTTTTATTCCACAACAAAGTAACGAGAACAAGTGCCTACGCCAGAAAAATCTAACCATACTATAGAACATTTACCATTTAATCTTACGTGTAGTTAAACAATTTTTGTTTTTCAATTTATATACTCTCTAACTATTACATATCTATATTACATACACAACATTAAATACAGAATTGAGAAAGTGGACGAAAAGGTGAAATACAATTTAATGCTATTACATCAGTATTTAATTCTATCCAGTGGTTACCGAAAATATTTAAAAGAAATACATGGAAACAATCATTCATGCAGATATATATACACAAATTTGCCAGGATATTTTCAATACAAGTCAGATGTTCCTAAAAAAAGCAGTATGGCAAAAACTTAAACCTGAGGAGGATGTGTCCTTTAAGCACGACACATTGAAGTCATCACGTATGTGGACAACAATCTGTTATGGTTACAAATACCAAACACGTTGCCAACACATAGTAAATTTTCCAAGAAAAATTTATAAACTTGTGCATAAGCAACACCACATACAATACATACATCCAAGTTTACATGAAATCTAAAAGCTCTTAAAGTCTTGAATTAAGTACAAACGTTTTATTTCATTTTAAATTCGAATTCAGATATAAAAAAACCTACAATTAAATGGCAATTTAGGTAGCAAGACAATTGTTTAAGCAGTTATTATTATTAATTTTGTTTTATTAAAAACTGTTTTAGTCCTATGCACTGATTGTTTATATATAAAATTTTAGGGGGTGACTGTGTAATTTGAGTAAAATATGTTTGCAAAATAGTACACAATATTTAAAAAAATAATTTTGTTTTTAATTTTTTTTTTTGCCAGTAAATTGTTTCAAACCTTTCTTGTTACAGACAAGTTGCCGTTTAAGTTGCCTTAAGCTATCGAAAATAAACAATAAAAAGTATCATCAATATAAAGGAAAAAATATTGCAACAAAAAAATATAATCACATCTGGGCAGCTCAACCATGTGGACAAATATTAACAGGTTGCAAAAAATAAAAATGTTAATTGAAAGTAATTAAATAAGATTTGAATTCTATAATTCTCATTCTTAAGAAAAATTATTTGTTTTCAAGTAAAGAACGCTGAAAAAGTTAAGCATTACTAAAATTAGTTAATATAAATGAGAAGTTACCAAAATCACCAAAATTTCCGAAAATCGAGATTTCATTAGATATCGAAATTTTGAAGTCATGAAAATATTTTCTGCGTGTGCATGTAAGCTTTTTATAGCTTAAAAATTGCTTAACCGATTGCAACTAAATTTGTGGCATTCTAAAGACTTCGATTTCGTGAGATAATGAAACAATTCAGTTCAATTTTGCGAACTTTAGAAAGTAAAAAAGTTTAAAATCTAATCCGCTCAATAAACAACGTCGACTGTCACGTACCAAATCCTATCATCTGTTTGAGAGATATTGTGCATTAAAAAAGCGCTTTATTTTGAAAATTCCAAAAACCCCTAGTAAGTCGATTTTCGGTATTCATTTACCTTGACTTAAAAAAAAACAGCGCCGAGTACCGTAACTCTTATCTAAATCGGTTAAATATATCCAAAGATATTTTTTGTCGAAAAATTTCGAAAATGCCTGAAGAAATGAGAGTGATAATAATAACATAAATTTTTGACTACCTTCGTGCTTCGTGGAAAGTTCCAGGAATGGAACTTTATGAGATGAGTGCAATAGCAGACTTCAGCATCTAAATTCAAATTCTTTTATATGAAGTTTATCGTTGAAAATACACAAATCTTATACATATTAACTTTGGCTGATAAATACGAGGGCGGATTGATTTAAAGCTACCTAAGTGGGAAAAAATATTTTTTTTTTCAAAAACCATTTATTTCTCATCACAGTCTCCTTTTAGCTCAATATACTTAGTCCAACGGTTTCCAGTTTTTATGTCCCTTACAAAAAATAGGATTTTTCGATGTCCTTAAAATAGGCATTTGTTTGGTCAATAATTTTATTGTTGGAGCTAAGTCTCTTTACACTGAGCTATTTTTTTAGGTTTGGAAATAGGAAGTAGTCACTAATGGCCTAATCCGGAGAATATGGCGGATGAGGTGCCAATTCGAATTGCGGTTAAACAACTCCAAACAAACCTTTGAAGTTGTCACACGTTTACGTTTATGGTCAATTGAGAGCAAACGAGGCACCCATCTTGCCGATAGCTTTTTCATAAGCAAATGTTCATGCAAAATGTTGAACGCACGTTCATATGATATGTTTACCATTTCAACAATCTCACGTAACTTGACTCGGCTATCATTCATAACGATATCGAGGATTTCTTGATATTTTCTTCAGTAACCAATTCTTTTGGCCTTCCTGTTGATGATATTGTTGCAGTGCTAGTTCGACTGCGTCCAATATTTTACCATGTAATCTGACGGAGCAGACTCACCGTATTGTTTATCCAGCTTTTCAAATAATAGTGTTTAATCACTACACGAATTTCACTTTTTCCCATTTTTCAAGAAACACAAAAGTTGCTTACTACAAACGACTACAACAAATAAACTGATCAATGAATTTGGGTGAAATTTAAACAGCTGACCGTTTGTCAGATCGAAATTTCTAAAAAAAAGTTTTTGTGTTTGTGCTGCCATATAGCGCTAGGTAGCTTCAATATCAATCCGCCCTCGTTAATGTGCCTTGGCACATATCTTTTAAAAAATAAACATTTTCATTAGCAAACAAGGTTGTTAAACTCTGAAAGAAATCAAAATCTATAAATATGTTGTAATTTTTGAAGTATTGGTAACGTAGACATGCAGACAATTTATTTATATTTTTTTTATTTGTCCTATGAACATATGTAACGACATACCATAATATCAACCCTGTTCTGTTAATCGAGAGTTTTCCAGAAACCATCAATGAACCATTTGATGTAGAATTCAATAAAAATAGCAATTGAGACAAAAAAAAAAACAAATCAAAAATATAATAAGACTGGAACAAGCTTAATCTTAGTAGAAGTCTTTTTTTTTTGGAAATCACTTGATTTACAGAACGGTGCTGATGGTCTGCAGGCTACTCTATATGTATGCTTTGACAGTTTAACTGTCTAAGGGCTAGTTAATAAATTTTTAGACTTTTTAAACCATACGGTTTGTAGTCCTTCAGACATGACTTTCGTTAAAGCATGATGTATATAAGAAAAATAATTTGTTCGAATTTTTTTGAAAACGAAAGACTTTAAAGGCAAAAGTATTGATTGAAAGATACAAATGTATGTTGATGATAACACAGACTTAAAAGCATTTTTATGTTAATTGCTGTTCATAATTTAACAAGCAAGTGCACACACTCTTAAGGATAATTTAATTAACCAAAAAATTCTCAATAAAAAAAGTTATTTGTAAATTCAGGTACTAAGCTCATTCAAACATAATAACTTTCAACTTAAATTCAAATTTATTTTTACTTGAAGAAAAATAGTTGCAAACGGTTTTTTCAATACGAACAGGAAAGTTCGCTTTTTGTCACATCAACCTCTTTGATTGATTGTACATATTTTAAAGCCATTAGATTTATTAATTTTCTATGTTGTTTGCATTATTTAATTTAATTTAGAAAGTTGTTTTCTTTTTCATGCTTTTAAACGTTTTTTGTAATACATTTTTCCATTTTTTATGGCACATTTGTCTGGACTAATTTCTAATTACATTCCTATGTTTTGAAGTTTTTAATAAAGCATATTGAATTTTTATTATTTTTCAGGGAACACAGAAAACGTTATACAAATCGCTAGAGAAACATTCTAATCCTAATTATTTTATTTCAAGGTTACTCGCTTTCAGCCCACTTATAATATGATTTCATCAACTGAAACATTGTAAAAACCACGTACAAGTTCTTAGCATACGAACAGCGATATGAATATTGAAAATACTTCTTGTTGCAAACAGTTGATTAAGCATGACAGTTTTTTTGCGTAAAAGAGCTGGGGTACTTCCGATCTTACTCCAGCTTTATGGAAATGTTCCTGAGGGCTCTAAAAATTAAAAACCTATGGATATAAATTGATTAGGCGCAAAAGTATTTTTTTATGTTTACGGTTAGTATTTTTTTTCAGGTAAAATGGGTTCTTAACCTTCATTCATTCCTTGGCCAAGAAAAAATGGTCGCTTTAAGAATTTATATATGTATTTCAGCCTATAATTTAGACGTGTGGGACATGTGATAAAACTTTTATTTAGTTCAGACTCTTAACTTTAAACAACTAAAATTAGTTTTTCGACATTTCTTTCAGGAGCTTAAAAAAAGGAAAACAAAAAATTAGTAAATTTATTATTCGAGATATTCTCCCGATTTAATTTCAAAAAAGTTGTTATTTGTTGTGGGTTGAGGTGGTCTATATATCTGCATTTCATTAGTATTTTTGCCAAATCATCAGTAAACTTCAAACCTTAGTTCTTGAAAAGAGTGAAAATTTTTGGTTTGTATAACAACTTTTAAAAATATGTGAGAATTACAAGTATTACAAAAGCACTTATTCGTATATATTTGAATTTTTCCTTTTTGGTATTGTAAAAAGTGAGCAAAATAAAGGGATACGGTTAATGACAAAACTGTTGCATCGAATACCGCTGATTGCCTTTTAATTCGTAACGTGATTTTTCCCAAATTAATATTTTACTTATTCAGTAAAAAATTAACGTTTTCTAAAACTGACTTCTAATTGAGGGGTCTTCGGTTGTTCATATACGAATTTCAGTGGAACAAATACAAATCAAAATCTGTCCAGCCATATGGGAATATAATTAAATTGTGCTTATGTAGGATTATACCCAACTCCTTTTATTTATAACAATTTGTCACACCGGCAAGTGGTTTTTCATTCATAAATGTGTCCCTATTTTTAATTAAATTTAGGACTCATTCCACTAACCCTAAAAGCCAAGGACAAACAAAACGCATTTCATTTAATTGTCGCAAAAAAAGAAAGAAAAAACAATGAACAAAAAAGTATAATTAAATTTTACATTAAAACTACATTATGAAAAAGCGCGAAATGATTGTACTTTACACACTGCATCAATAGTATGGAATGTGTGTGCTATTGTGCATAATTCTATGTATGTATGTGTATTTGAGTATGTACGTATTTGTTAAAGTGATGCAAATCTTGATGTTACTGCATAAGTCAAGCCACTCATAATGCCACTTCTGTCATGTTTATGCCACTTTATGTTAAAATAATTGCACAATTAGTTTGTTGCATACACACATACATATGTACATGTATAAATCATTATGTATACATTTGCTTGTATGCAGCGTTTTGGGTGTATGATGTATGTAAGCAATTATGCTGTATGTTATTATGTTCGTAATAGGAAAAATGCTTGTTTAATTTAAATAAAATAGAAAAAGTACTCCCCATACCTTTTCTTTTACTACTTAGGTTTTTTGTTTGTTCTTATATTCATTTTGCAACTTTTATGCAACACATAGTTCATTAGTAAATTTTGAATTTATTTTATTTTTTAAAATTGTCTGTCTGCTGTTGCTGTTTTTGATGAGGGCGGTATGCAGTATTTGCAACTAACGCTAAAATACACTTTACTCTTTACATGACATGTGTAATATGTGGAGTATGTATTGTTTTGAAACTTCCACTACAGTTTCTTGTGACAAAACGCTTTGATCACAGCATTTAAAATAAACATAAGTGCATATAAATAAACATTTAAACACTTAATGCAAAAATTTAGAAACTTAATGAAAACATTTGTATGAGAAATTGCAAGTCTGTAAAAGTCCGAACCGTGGGCGTGGTAGGATCCCACTACCCAAAGTGGCTAGTGCACCTCCCGAATCGAAAATGTGGTATATATTCTATGCCAATCAGAACACTCATTTAAAAATATCCGATATATTTTCATTCGATCTCAATGAGTAGCCTAAGACATGACTTTTTAGCCATAAGCAAGACTGTATATTCATAAACAGGGCCCACGTAAAACAGGTAGCACCATTAACACAGCTGATTATTTATTCTATGTCTCCTAACTATCAAGCTCCATATAATACATCGTAAACAAAAATTTTCATGTGTGAATTTTATATGATAGTTACGAAACCCAAATACTTTTTTTAGAAATGGGATAAAGTAAAACCCCAAAATAAAAGTATGTTTAGACTGACTTATTTTGATGGTGATGTGGTGTCTTCTTAAAATAATATACGATTTAAAAGAACTAGTGATTTGTTTGATTCCAAAAGAATAACTATATGCAGGTTTTTTATTCTTTGTTTTGTATTTCAGAACAAAGTGTTCTATCAAGGGTTTTTTGAAATATTGCTGAAGATTTTCAGTAAGTTTTGAAAAATAAGAAGCATATCTCAGCATCTCGATTGCTAATATTTCAAAAGAATTTTCAAATATTTATTTGACAAAATTTATTTCTTTATTGTTACTGCATTCTTCCTTGATTACAAATTCTTTTAAATTCATTTAATTATTTTGGATCACTTAATATTTTTTTGGGCTCAAAACTCGTATGTCTTGAATAAAATGTTAAACACAACCAACCAACAGCAGTTAGGGACAATATTGATGTACCTTAAGCTCGAATTTTTGTAATATAATAAGCTAAGCAATATTAACTTTAATCAACCTTTGAGATCTCAATTCCGCAATAATCCATAGTAGTAATATAGGAAGACATTTTAATTACCAAGTAGGTTCATAAGGCAAAGGTTTAATCTATGTCATTAAGTATGGACAACATTCATGGCTAAAAAACTCGCTTTGGACTCCTTCCTTCGTTTTAAAGATTTTTCAATGGCTACATAAGTTTGGTGGGCAAACCACTTTTAGCTCTAAGTAAGTATTATTCGTTGTAAATTTAAAAACTCTTTCTGTTAAGAATATACGACATTGAATGATTATAAATAAATTGCCTTTAAATATATTTCCATCATTATAATTGTCTGCTACATGCTATTAGTACACATACATTCGTACTTGTGTCTTAAGTTTAGACTTTAAAACAACTTACATGCATCAAATGTCTATAAGATTTTATTATGACTTTAAGAACGTGTGAGTATGTTTTATTACAAAGTGTGTATGAATGAAAATAGTAAAGATTTATAAACCACAAGGCAGTCACTATACGGGCCTTTTTAAAGGTTTACTTATTCCATATTTACTATTTTTCGCGTGCAACAAAGCAGCGAAGTTTAAATATAAAATTATACATTCCTTACATTTAAAAAAAAATGAAAATGATATAAACTCTTTAAAATGCGTTAAAAGAACAAAACGTAATCTACGAAGAGTTCGTATGTCCTACTGATCCTGACCTGTACGAGGGAGGCATCAATACATACGGTAGTGTGGAAAGCTTTTATCATCAATGATATCACGTCTAAAAAGTACATGATTATTAAGGATATAACAAGAGTTCAACTTCGAAACAATTTTAGAACTAATTTTAAATTTTGCATAAAGTTTTTAATTGTTCGTTCGTTTATAAACCCTTTTTAAAAAGTTTTCGCTAAGAATACTTTTAAATTTTGGACATTTTAATTTTGAGAAATTTCGAGTCTAATTTTAGCTAAACCGATACAGAAGAGTTGATATAGAAAACAATTTGATATATAATTTAAAATATTTATAATAACAACTTCATATATTTTCAGCAGTATCAGTGCAAAACCAGCGAACTTTCAGAATAATTGTAGGGAAACTGAGAAATTTCGCAAAATATGAACTTAAATGAACGTCATTTACAATTGTCCGATTTGGCTTAAATTTTCAGAACATAAATAAATTTCAAAACTAGCCTCCTGAACTCCTACATAAATCTAAAGTTTATTATGCCTAATGAGTATGCACTTGAGTACGGCCAGTATCTGGTATATAAGGACTTGGAGAAGGCCGCTTTATTCATTCTGCTTACTTCTGGTAAGTGTTATTGCAGCTGTGTATGGTATGAGTACATTAGAGCTATGAATTATTCGAGTTTTTGCTTGTTGTTGGTTTGATGTGTGATAAAAGCGTTTTTTCACTTGTTTTTAATATTAAGAATGCGCATTTTCTACGGCGCCATGCATGAGATAAGCAGATTTAGCTACAAACTTCATATTTCTAACTTACAGTCGATAACAAATATTGTTTTTATATTTTGATTCTCATCCTCCATCAAATATTTGTTTAGCAAGAAGTTTTACTGACTCTACCTGAACCTTTTTATTTATCGTGTTCTCTTTTTAATTAATTGACGCTTGTATTCTTTTTAATCTCAACTTGCCATCAATGAAACCTAGTGTATCCACTCGATTAACCGCTCATTCGATGACGTTTTTTCTAGTATTAGAAAATTTTGATTAATGAATAATCGGACCCTTTAAAAGGCAAACATCTCAATTGTATAACGTGCTTAAAATCTTGTCAACAATATTTTTTTTTTGCATATTTTTTAATCTTTTTTTTATTAGATTTTATTGTTTACTAAAACAAATGCATGTACATATGTTTATTATATAAAATAATTTGAGTTATTCGCTTACTCGGACAAAATCGAAATTGAGAAATTGAATATTTTATTGAGTACGAATAATTATTGTCTTTGTTACAGTGTTTGTTGTTGACTTTTTAGATTATTTCTTCCTGGTGGACTATAGTAAATTTTGGTTGGGCTCATTATTTGCCCTCCGAAAAATATCCTTCTGGAATTCCCCAACACGGGACAACATCAGAGCCGAGGTTCTGAGGTTTCATCATCAGCCTCGCAGAATCTGCATATCTTGGTACTCGCATTTCCCACTATAAAGTGGAGGTAACTAAAACCACAATACCCAGTAAATATGCCAAAATGTAGCCTAAGTTCCGCCTTCTTAAGTAGAATTAGCCTACCTGCCTTTCCACGGGACTGGATCACAAATCTTTTGGACTGTCTTAGCCCAGAAGAGGATGTCCATGTGTGAAGGAATTCACGAACTCTTGAAGTTAGTTTTTGTTTATTATAAACGAAGTTTTAAAAATGTCGAGAAAAATTTATTGAATATTTCTTTATTCGTCAGAACAAAATTTTTCAAATAATATTTGTTTATTCATTTATTAAATACTTAAATACAAGAGTTCTATCCAAAGCCAATTGCGAATTGTATGCTGTATAAATGTTGTACGTAATTTCCTCATAAACATGTTTTTAAGTGAATGTTATAGCGATACAAATTTAACCTTCGAAAACAGTTAACTAAGTAAATTTGTTGGCTAATGGTCCCGCGTATTTAATTTAGCATAGCTAATAGCTAATTAACCGATGGCTTTGCTGGATTAACCGGCATAGGCGCCCAGTTATACCGATTACGCCTGCTGAGCCAGTTAAGCCAGAAAAACCCGCTAAGACAGTGAATCCTTCTAAGCCAGTTATCCAGTTAATTTATTTGGTTAATTTTTTTTATCAGGATTGGACAGGCAAATTGTTCAGCCTTAACTATTATACATTATTACCCAACAAAATTTACACAATACAATTCATACAATAGTTTTTAAATTCCTCAAATTACCCATTACATTATAGTTCTGTTTTAACGAAAATAGTAAGAAGACTTTTAACTGATTGAGTAAAACCGACGAGAGTCTTAAATGGGAATTAAACTCACAATCTTCAGAATGGTAGGGTAGCACACTACTCCCTATACTACCGATATACCCAAATACTCGAATAATTTTTTTTAATCGTTTAACATTAAAAGCAAGTGCTAGATTACATATGTTTGAAACCATGTCTCTTCAACTGTGTATTTATTTAATACATACAAATATATCTTATTTATGCTTGTATATTCGTATACATTACTTGTGTTATAAACAAACTTGCTCTCAAGTAGCACTTAAGCCAAATATAAATGTATACAAAGGAAGAATGCATACGAGTAACTACTTTTCTTTCTACCTTCAGAAGAAGAGAAGCAAAAAAGAAAATAATAAAAAAAAAACTAAAAAACTGCTTCAGCATGTATGAAAAAAAAATTAATTTCATACTCCCACGTGCTTAAAATTATACATGTGAATGAAATTGTAGAACTCTGCATGTTATTAAACAACAGCTTTAGTTGTTGCTCTTGTTTAGTAACTGTTGTGGCAAGTTGTTTGCAACAGCAATAGAAAAAAGGGTGACAAATACAATAAAAAACAATCAGCAATGAAGATGGAAAAAATAAAAATAACACAGATGAATCTATGTACATACGAGTAAATGTATGTATTTTATGTGTGTATACTTGATAGAAGAGTCAAAGTATGAATAAAAAATTACTAGATGTAAACATAATGGGCAGGGACGGGATGCAAGGAAAACCAGATGCGTAATTCGAATTCAAACTCTTATCTAAATTACACTTAAATTCTTATCGAAATCACAGTTAAACATAATTTTGTACCTACTTTGTTTTCTGAAAATTTCCTATTATCAGATTATTTGAATTGACGTTGCTCAATTGTAATTCATCATCCTCCTTCGATGTGATTTGCCGACAGCGATTTCAATTGTAATTCGTCAGCAAACTGTATTAAACGACATATATAGGAATTATAATATATATAATATAGTTTCGACAAGATACAGTTTTTGATGTTTAACATAAAATTTCGTAAATCACCAATTAAGGCGGACGGCACTTATGAAGAACTTGGCCTCTACGAGTATTTCAATCTAAGTACTTTTACGCTGTACTTAATTCAAGTATTTTCTACTTACTTTGAGTTTACAAATAACAATAAAATGTACTTTAATCAAGTCGAAAACGATATTACTTTAAATAACCAATTCAGGAGCTTCTTAAAATGAGTACAAAATTCTTTAATCACGTGAAAATTTTTAAATCAACTAAACAATTCTTAAATTAAATTGAGAACTTACTAGAGTCCGTAATTAAATCAATCTTTCTGTACTTGATTAAAGTAAATCGGGGATTATCGTACTTTTAACGCCGCTTGGGATTGATTTAAGTACGGATGGATTGATTTTTCTTTTGAGTGTAGGTGTGTCTAGTTATCTGCGGCGTTAGAATATTTGATAATTCTAACTTGTTGTTAATGATTGTAACCAAGCCTTTCTTTACTGCTGAGGTAAATTTACTTAGCAGGTATTTCACATCGTAGATGTTGACATTACGACCAGTAGCCGATTAGTTCATTGTTTATTGGGATAGTAAACGTCTCTGGAATGAAATTCGTACATGTATAAACATTAAAGTAGATGCATACACATACATTTCTAGGAAAATATTTTAAAAATTACTTTTCACTCTTTTTTTGTAGCTGTAATAGTAGGTTGCTGTAAATATATTTTTTTCAAGCTTTTTTTCAAATATACAAGCATTACATTTCCGTACACTGGAGATAAAATTTACGAGTTTTATAAAAAAAAAACAATTTTTAAAAACGTATTAGAAATATCGCACATTGATTTTGGAATTATATATATTCGTAGCACTATTTATGATCAAGATTCCCATTTCAACACATAAAATTGTATTTTTAATCCGTATTGATTGCCGTAGTTGCTTCTGTTTAAGCAAAATTTTTGTTCTAGATTTAATATTCTCCAGAACTTGAATACCTGATGGATTGTTGTTAAACTAAGCACAGCTGTGTATATTGCTTCTTCTAAAAGCAAAAATATGACAAACGAAAGGATTACAGCAATATGGTTTCTATTTTGTATGTTATAATTTTTGTTTCAATTCATTCTGTCTTCTACTAATATTACTTAATGTCTACGTAGTTTTGTTTTCGTTTTCTTCTTTGCAGTATGACAAGACCACACATGTGGCTGGAGTTTTGCTTTTTGTGCTCAACATTTCTTTTTTTTTGTGGTTTTAATAAATACTGTTTTTTGTGTAGGAGTGAGAAGGTAAAAATTTATGCCATAGACAAAAAATAAAAAATGTATTCTTACATTTCTAAAAGTTATGTTCACATTCTTAGGCTGAGTATACACGAGGCAAAATGTTTTGCTTGATCAGTATTTGCGGACAACTAGTTTATGTAACTTTTTCAAAAGCAAGAACATATCTTTGGAATACTTGTTTTGAAAAAAACTATGCCGGTAAAAACAGGGGGGTTACTCTCTATTGCGATGCGAAAGAAAATTGGAACAAAATAAAACTAATTTTACACTGAAATCGCTTTCGCATCGCAATAGAGAGTAAACCCCCAGTATGGCTGTATTCACAGGGATTTTGATATATCAGGGTAGCGCCTACGAATTGCAATGTGCTTCTCAGCCAACAATATCTTAAGCAATATGGCATGGCTTCTCCGTGTATACACATCATTGTAAGGATATATTTCAAAATTACAAAAAACAGTAGATACTTGAAAACTTAAAAGTAACATACTTTCACAGTCAGATATAAACCCTTTATTATAAGTATACTATATACATTCATATATGCATTAATTTTTGTAATCAAAAGCAAATTAGTTTATCTGAGTCTTTGTGTGAAAATTACGAAAAACGAAATAAAAAGAGAAAAAGAAATAATGAATTTTTGAAATATGTGTAAGAAAAAAAGAATGACAAAACCACAATATAAATTTTAAGGATTCTTAATACAGCTGCAGCAAAGAGTAGCTTGTTTGTACTCATATACAGAGACTTCTTATGCATTTGAAAATTTCATCTATTATGCACATGATATAATAATTGCAAATTAAATACTCTTACTAATTTTTATTCAAAAGCCTGAATGAATATTTTCATCTTAATTTTTTTTGTTTGTTTATGAAAATTTATTCATACGAAAATATAATAATTCATGAGCATTATTTATATTGCTTCAAATATTTTTGTTTTTGATTTTGTTTTCTTTTTTAAGGATATGTGAGAATTTGATTGTATGTAAATATACGTAATACGTACATAATAAGTCATTTCAAAATCACAAACTGCAATGGGTAATTTTAATTGTTGTTTCGCAGTAGCAAAGTAGACATTAGCAGTACAGAATATATGTATGTATATATATTTTCTTTGCCGTAACACATTCTTGAGTTTTTCCTCCTTGTACTAGTGCAACTTTGAGGAGCCCAATAACGCTGAGACTGTAGCTGTAATTGCAGCCAGATTTCGGTGCAATGACCCCAAACAAGTTACAAATGGTCATTGCCTATATTGACCATATTTGGCGGGGCCAAAGCAGATCATGTGGACTGTAATCATACACTAAAACCATACAATGTATATTATCTTTGCGTAACACACTTCGTCAGCAATAATTGTGTCTTGAGCATTGTTGTCAGGAACTGAATACAAAATACACAGTTCGATTTAAAAACGAAGTCACTATGAGCTAAATTGTATAAAATAAAGTAATTAAAATAGCTAAAATTTGTATCGATTATTTGTTTCGTAATTCGGATATCTCTGTTCAATTTTCCAAAACTAAATTTTGAATTCACAAAAGCCCCTCAAAAACTTAAATCTATATTAAAAAGAGCAATACGTATGCATAGAAATCTGCTTTCAGAAGCAATGAGACATAATCAAAGTCATCAAAAAATTATGCTTTTTGAATTTTAAAGATAATTTTAATGCAAAGTGTGCTTTTGATATACTACTCGTATTGAAAAAAAGCAGATTTCTCGTTAAAGCCTTTTTTTCAATTCTAATACCACCTGAAGATGTTTTCAACAAGTTATACATCAGCTTCTGATACTCTTGTGAACAAGTTTCCGTTGCATAATTCTCAAAGCAACATTAGTACTATATAAATTAATATTATTTTTCATTTTAAATACGTTTGCACTTTTACTTAACAACATATACAGACTATTTATCAGGTTTTGCAACAGCTAATCATTTTTTCTTAGCTACCCAGCTAGCATTTTCGATCGTAGAAGCATTTTCCGTGATCGGAGCGGGCGATTAAATAAATCGTCCGCGAGTTCAGTACAACGGGAGAAACTGTGTCAAGATGGCGATTCTTCTATATGAGTCTTCTACGATGCGCCTAATAGAATCGTGTAAGGCTTTTTTATTCTTACTTCAAACGAGCCTTGAATAAATCGTCATAATGAGTCTTCTACGATGCGCGGAGAAGGATCGCGTAAGATTCTTTTAAAAAGAAATTATTTTTTGGGGCTTATATTTTTTTTAGTAATAAATAATAATAATAAATATGTATTTTAATTAAAAAAATCCATTTAATTTAAAAAACTTATTACAATTTAAAACAAAACACCTTAATCAAACAAACACGATTTTGAAGTAACATAAACAACAAAAAGACTTACAAAATCAAGACTTACAAGAGTAATATACGATTACGGTGAAATAACAATCGTTCAATTGTCGTCAGAATACTGAAACGACGATTGTGGATTTATATCCTACAATCATCGAAACCATCGCCAAAATGCGTAAACGTCGTTAAAATCGTCCAATAATAGTCAAAATGGCTCTCAAAAGCATCATTTAGGAGAGTAAAAGGACTTTTACTCGAACAATCGTCTAGACGATTAAAAAACGAGTCGCGAAATGATCGCACTCGTGATCGTTCCAAATGGTAGTTGGGTGGGTACATTTGTACTTATGTATTTTATACATGTGTATATAAATTTCGTACATATGTGTATGCATTTCTTCTATTCGCATTAAAGGCAAACATGTTTTTGCTTCATTGAATCAACTGAGTTTCACACAAAATCAACATTTTCCCAGCGACAAAAAATACAGAAATGCTGTGGGTTGCTTCTATTTTGTATAGATATGCTTTGCCGATGAACAAACTTATATATTGTTACTGATTGTATGGACACATTTTTTTGCACCACATTCTTAAAGCTTGTTAATTTTAAAACATACTAAACTTTTGTCGTCAGCTGACAAAGAGTTAATAACAAGATTATAACTTAAAGTTATTTGTTAAATAAGGTCACTTTATTGTTTGATTATGATTATGGACCAATAACTTTTCTATTGGAAGCTATCATTCTGAAATTAAAACGAAATAAATTTATTCTAGTTGATTTGTAAAACTTTGCAATAGTACCAGTAATTACAAAATTTAACTTACGCATAGTTAATTTAAATACAACAATCAAGTAAAGAGTTTCGGTAGAAGTAGGAACAAGGAGATATGCCTGCTTTACCAGCTGCCATAAACCTCAAACATTTTTACAGGGCTGACTCTCAATTATGCACGTGTAAAAATTTTTTTATTTGAATCGTCGTCCCAATGAATTCCACATGTGATCAACAATTTTATCAATTCAACATAATGAAGAAATAGATATTGAACAAAACGAAATAAACTCGAATTTAGTCAAAAAACTTCAATGTCTATGCTACATAAATGACAATGTTGCAACAAGATACAACTTCTATATTGTGAAATGTTATAATTTTTTATAATTTTAATTTTGTCACGAAGTTCAGAAAATAATCCAATTTTTGTTTGTGTAACTGTTTAACTTCAGAAAATCATGCTCATGTGTGAATTAACGTACATGTACTTGATATTTAACTCGTATTAATAAAATTAAAAAATATTACTCATACGCACTGGGTGAATTGCACAGTGTTGAAGTGAACAAAAAAATTTATATTATAAACTGGAGTCGATGAGTTTTTTTCATCATTTGATCGAATAATTAAAGCTAGCCAAATTTCGATGAACGAATAATTGAACTATTTATGGCAATCTGTTTTTATTTATATATTTATATACTTTTACAAATTTTTAAGCTTTGCATGATCACTTTTATACTTGTGTCTGTTAAAATTATAAAAGCAAAATATCGCACAGATCCAAAAAGCTGGCCAAAAAAGCAAAAATGAATTTTAAGAAATATTAAAAACTAAGTACGCAGATCGATACACAACACAATTTTATATGATATTGTAAATTTTTAAGACTTAATGTTGCGATTTATAGCTCTGAGACACTGGTGAAGTCAGGAAAGTGAAGAAAATTACACGCGCTTTTAACGGTTTTTTCAGTTTCAAGATGTTTACATGATATCTTTCACTGAAAGATTTCATCAAAAGCTATTTTTGTTATTGAAAAAAGAAATTGTCTTGAATACTAATTTTGAAACAATTAGTTTAAAAATAAAAATATACTTTTTTTTTTTTTGCAAAAAGAAAGGTTTTTAAAAGTGAAGGTAGCAAATGAAATTTGGAATCTATAATTTTAGTTCAAACAGCAAAAAAACTGGCACTGGATTTTTTATATCAAATTACACCTAGAACTATCAAAAAACTCAATCTTTCAATTCAAATAACACGTTTAATAATTTTGGCATGTTTTTTGGCTCAAATACTCCACTGTGTATCGGTGGTATTCTCTACCGAAAATGGTTCACAGTTTTCTTCGCATTTACAAATATGTTACTCGGCATTGAACAAATAGCTCCGAAAAGATTCAACGACATTAATTGTCTTTCAGGACATAATGAAGTTTTTAATCAACAATCTAGAAAAAAAATAGCAAATATAGTGTCTTTTCGATTGTTTTACATTGAATCGGATCAGAGTGTAACAGATAATGATAATTTGAAAGAAGAAAATATGCTGCAAATGAAAGCATTTTTTCTGAGCTAAACAAAACAATACAAAGTCTTACAAATTTTAAAAAATATACTGCAAATTAATTGTACTTAGATAAGTTAAAGATAGCAGAAAAATTTTAAAATATTTTATATGCAATAATTATGAAATCACGAACAGCATCTTTCTACTTTGAGTGAAAAGGTTTTTTCCAAATCAAGTTCTATAAGCGCAAAACAAAACGAAAAGAAATCCCCATTCAAAATGCTCGTCTTACCTCTACACAATTAATACATGCCTGTTTTAAAAAAAGGGATTAAAATCTTGTTAATATTACTATTTTTTTAATATAAACTATGCCACTACACAAATAAATTGTTGTTTTATTTTATTAGGGTATCTCGTTTTTATTTTTATTAACATAATACAACTATTAAACCAAATACTAAATTTCGTTACTGGATAAAATTATTTGAAAAATTAGTTTAGCTATCGGGGTTACTTGGACAATTTAAAAGCTTTACTCGATTAAAGGAGCAAGATTAATATCCCAACTAAACAAATTTTGTTTAGATGTTTACTTGAATAAAGCCGAAATTGGAATAATTGAATACACATAAATTTATAAAGGAAAGATTAATGCGGCCAAATTTTTAATGTTAACAAAATATTTTGAAATAAACACCAAAATAAATATACTAAAAATTCAATTTCAGACTCAACATTAATTTATTTAATTTTTGTATAAAATAAAAAGACAAAAGAAAGAAAGGGAAGAACTGGTAAACTGATACAAGAGCATGTAACAATATTGTTATAATTTAATCTATCACTTTCATGACGTCAGCTTTTCCCAGTGTTGTGGTTGTAAGAGTACGTGTCTTTATCAGTATTACTTTAGATATATTAAGAAATGAACGTGCACTTCAGTGATTTGAAAAACGTAAATCATGTTTAAAAGTAAACAAACTTAATTTTCAGATGTATTTTTTTCTATTTCTGTTAGCTGCTTTTATCGTTTCCTCTTGCACCCTAAATACAAAATAATAATAATTGTAAATTGAA
This sequence comes from Gymnocheta viridis, assembly GCA_956483585.1. Lineage (NCBI taxonomy): Eukaryota > Metazoa > Arthropoda > Insecta > Diptera > Tachinidae > Gymnocheta > Gymnocheta viridis. The sequence goes on from OY101440.1 coordinate 123,641,752, forward strand.
AACTGCATGTAAAGTGAACATTTATTGCAATAACTGTATCAATAAATTACAAGCATTTTTAACTAATACATCAAACAATTGTACGAGTATTGTACTTACAAGTTGTTAAGAATATGGGTCGAATTATCAGAGATAGAAAAAAGGAAACACTCAAATATACACTGTACATTGCATGTTTTTAGTGTAATGACATTTGGTTAGACTATTTCTTCCCTTCATGTCCTAATCAGTTTGAAGAATCAAGGTTTTTGTATGTAAAAGTTGGATTCGAATAAACCAACAAAAAACATAAAATAAAACCAAAGAGATCAGAGGTTGTAAAAATAGTTTCCGGTCATTAGATGGAAAACGGAAACAGCAAACATTCGAATGAATTTCCGGTACATTGTTTGTTGTTTGCACGTCTAGTTTTTTTTTCGTTAACTGTAGTTTTCTTTATTGCAGTTTTTGTTGCAATTGCACCAAACTATTTACAAGTACAATTCAAAACAACTTTTACTTGTAGTTGTTTGACTTCTTTCCCTGCTACAATTTCTAATCGTGTTACTTTGCATTTATAAACTAAGCTGTCCAATCTTTGGAATTGAAAGAAAATGTAAATTAAATAATACTTGGCGTCTTCCAAAATTAAGGTGAATTTTATTAATAACTTTATTAATAGTTATTAGCCCTGACATCGTTCACGTGGAGTTCAGCAACAGAAGTTTCTCCCGGGCCCCAGTGAATTGATTTTTTAAAAAAATATATAGAATATATTATAGACTCTGCTCTATCCGTCTATCAAGTTTAATCCAAATCCAATGAGCGGTTATCACAAGATATTAGATTAAACACCTAAACATACCAACTCACAAACATACAAACTTTCTCATTTATAATATTAGAAAAATTAAATATATTCTTAAAATATTTGTAATAAATTTGTGCAATAATATGGTTGCTTTATTTCTTTTTAAAACCAAATTACGAAAACACTAACACTTGAACCATACTAGCATCTACGAAGGAACAACAAGAGATATCACTCAAGTGATACTAATTCATTCTTATTGAGAAACAGGAAATGTTGTGCCAACTAATTGCATCCATTCGTTTTCAATCAGCGCAAAACCAGATAAACTATTTTCGGAACTATATAAATAAATTAGATCTGCTGACTATTGTAACTATATGCGAATCCATATTTTAGAGTATATGAGCAACAGAAATAATACCAGATGACTGGAACGAAAGATTAATAGTGAAGGTCTCAAAAAAAAAGGAGACTTAAAATTATAAAAAACTGTAGACAAATAGCACTAACCAATGCTGTATGCATCTTCTCATAGATGGGCGGCTTAAAAAAGAGCAATCCGACTTCCACCGAAATAGATCGTGCATTGATCAAACGATATTAATACAATGCAATGAAGCAAATTCTACGCTATATCCGATTTTCGTGGAATTTAAAAAAAAGCCTCTGATGCTATCTATCGTAATAAATTAAGAGGTTCCTAGCTATTAAGGCGGTACCCGAAAAGTTAATTAGCCTTATTAGAAACCAGTAGCAAAATTCAATAATCTGAATTTAGAACTTTAGGAGAACCAGTAAGCTTTTTAGTACAGCAAGCACACCAGCCTATTTATAATTACACTAGATGGAATAAAAGATAAAAAATAAAATGCATGAGTGTGAAATCAGAGCACCCTCAAATTTTCAAACTAAACGACATGGCAATACGAAACGTTACTCCTGATGGACGCGCTATCGGGAATGAGTATATAACACCGGCTCGAAGTGTATCTAGATCTGTCATAAATAAGCGAAGCAATCGAACGAACACTTCAAGTTTTCACCAAAAGGTTCCTATATCAAATAATGCAGATTTGGTGGCCTAGGACAATAACTAACGAGCTACTATTAGAAATTGGTGCTCAAGAGGTGGTCACTTCTGACATAAGCGATATAATAAAATGATCTATGAGACTTTAAGATGGAACTCACAAATGGAAAGAAATTGAAGAAGACCCCAGTCAACCTGGAGTCTAAACTCAAAGAACTTCGTTCGAACGAAAATAAAAAAATTGTCCAAATTATTCGAATAATTATTATTCGAACGACAACCCTAGATATAACCGTGTTAAAATATAGAAAAAGTGATAAAAATCCACCTTGAACGAAAAAAAAAATTCGCATGTCCATTAAATTATTAATGCAACTTGTTCTTAATTTTGATGCTACTTTCACGTGTTATTCTCACAATTGAGTACCAAAAATTATGTGTTGTACTGTGTTATTGCTAATGATAGTTCGGAATATGTAAAATTATTTACGTTCAATATGTAAAGAAAATGTGCGTGATTTTTTGACGAAAAAAATCGATTTCGCTTATAAGTCTTAACGCCTGTTCATGGAACGCGTCAAAAATAAAACGAAACTGGGCGACACGTTAATGATTATGCAACAAATAGGGTTTGTGTAACACGTTTTCAATTGTTTGCTGTATGACATTTAAATTAATATTTTTAACAATTTTTTATATATTTAAAAAAAATTTTTTTAGGTTGTTAATTATATTTTTCCACAGCGACTAATTTATCCTACTCGTTTTGCTTTCAGCTCTTTGACATTTAAAAAAGCGATACACAGAACAATAAAATGTGTCAGTTGTTACGTATTTTGCTTAATAACTTGACATTCGTGTTGCATGAACCCAAACAAGAAAAACATTGATATTTTTCCTCGTTGTTTTAGTTAATTGTGTTCGATGAACAGGCTGTTACATCCAATTCATACGATGATTTTTTCAATGATTTTTAAAACATGAGTTTTGGTGTATGTAGGCGAAACGGGATAAAGAAAAAATTACATTTTCAGTTCTCGGTGATTTTTTTCATATTTTTCTTTCCACACATTCATTTTTTTGTTATGTTGCTTTATGTTATTTTTCGTTTCAATGTGGCAATACAAAAGCATTTTTGATGAAATATGAAGAACATTAACAGAAAAATTTAAAACAGAAAAGTAAATAATACTTTTAAATATAAAAACAAGAAATATTATTAACAAAAATAATGTGAATAATATAATATAATATCATTATTTTTGCTTAATTATAACGACTTTTACTTGTTTTTATACAAATAAGCAATTAAAGAAGAATAACCGATCACGGACAAAAAAATCAACCGTAAAAACATGGGGAAAAATCATTGTATGAATCTGTAAAGTTTTCGGAAGCAACTTTTAAAGAGAATTAAAAATAAAACATGATTTTTAAATCAGCGTATGAATTGGGTGTTTTTCTATTTTTCGTCTGAATTTAAAGATTTTTATTCAATATAATTTTATTTTTTATTTGCTAGCGTTGAAACTGTAAGAATCAAACTTTTCTCTGATATATAGAAAACGGCCATTAAGAATAATAAATTAAGTTTGTTTTCATATTTAGCAACCTCAAATTACTTCAGAAAATTTTTTTGTTTTTAGACGACATTTATACACAAATTTCTCAATTATTTTAAGAAATCGCCTTAAAAATATTTTCAATAAAATATATGTATGTATATTTTTCTGCGAATATTACAACAGGAAAATTATCAATTATAATTCTTGTCACATTGAAATAGAGAAGCACTTTTCGAAAAATTATGGAATATTCACACATTTCAATGTGAAATCTTTCGTACAACCAATGAAAGTCATGAGTTCTTTGAAACCCACATAATAAATATATTTTCTAGATGTGACAGCGCACAATGTCTTGATCATTCAAATTATCTGGAAAATTCAATTGGTCTGCTAAAACTGGCATGTTTGTCAATTCCTAATGGACGCTGTGGCTGGCTATCTTACGCAAGAAACAAAAGAAGTTTTTAATCAAATAATATTTGAAACCTATTTTGAGATTAATATTGGACAGGCGAGAAAACGATTGCATACATACAAACATGCATACACTTATGTGCTTGTATCTAATGAAAGGACTTGAATATGTTTTTACATACAATCACACAGTCACGACGACGAAATATTTGCTTCATTTCACTTTGTAGTTTTTCTATTGGTGCAATTTTGAAATTGCTGCAGGTGTTTGAAAGAACATATGCTAAATATACATATATACTTACAACATACACTTATGCACACACACACACACGTACGGTCTTCCTAACACTTGCATTTATAGAAACACTCACACCTGAGTACTTGCAACGAAATAAATCCTAAGTGTTTGTTTTCGATTTCTAATGTTTCTTAAAACTTGTGTGTATTTGTGTATGTATGTGTGTATCTATGTATGTATGTACATACCAGTGTGCAGTTGCATTTGTTGGCTGTCGGTTTTAGTTGTTGCCTGTTGTTTGTTTGTGTCGGTAAGTCTTTTTTTTCTGTTGTTCATTTCATTTTTTGTCAACTACAAATTCTGCTGCAGTTATAAATGTTCAAACATTTCTTGTCTCTCTAGTGTCCTTTTCCTTTTGTTGTTGTTTTAAACATTAAGCTGTTAAAATGGTATGCTATTTAGTTGTTGCTATTATTGCTAATGTTTGTTGTTTTGTAGTTGTTAGTACTTGTTTTCTTGTTTTGCTTAACGCGTCCGTTTTTCCTCTCTTGTTAAAGTTGACTGGTCATTTATGTATGTTTGCCACAAAAAGTTCAAAGTTCTTTTGACAGTCATGTACATACAACATATGTACGTACATATTCATTTAATACGAGTTCAAAATAAGTGACGAAAAAAAAAACAAGAGAAAATAAAAAAGAACAAAAAGTCACATAAAAACTTTGCTTATTTTCCTCATAAACTTTTAAGGAAATGTTGTTGGCTTTTTGCTTAACTATTTTCTACATACAGAAATTTACCTTTTGGAAATAAAAACACACAAGCTGTTCTGTACTTGCAAGTTGCAACAAGCATAAACTTTGCACAAATAAAAACGAAACCTAAGAAAGCAAAACAAAAACTATTTCCACAAGTTGAAATTTGTGTGTAAATCGTTTGTGTCGAATACCTTTTGAAAATATGTTAAGTGACAATCATAAAATGCATTAGCATTAAAGTGTGTTTACACAACGTTTATTTTAAGTAGGGAATGTTACGATTATTGTCCAGATACAAATCTATGCTGGCAGAAGAAGAAATATCATTTGGCATCGAATGTCTGCCTGAATTTGATCACTTGTTTAAGTAGCGATTATTAGATGATTCATTACATCATATTAGAACACACTTTTCATATGAAATTTGGAAAGTATCACACAAAGTGTGCAAAGATTTCAGTTGAAAAAATGTCATTCCATCCGAGAAATACACATCGTGTAAATGTATTTTTAAAAACTATGTGTAAGTTTCTATTGGTGTCATTTGTCATTTTAGCTCCTTCATTCTCTGTGAACAATTCCCAACAATTCTTGGATTTTTTTTTATGCTTTTGCAACAGCAAAAAATATTTATTTATGTCTCCACAAGGTGTAAAACATTTTGTTATGACTTTTGAAATATGGATTAGTAGATAGTTGGTAATTTCATTTTTTCGGTTCACTCATTTGGGTGCAATTCGTATTAGATAGAAGAGACAAAGATTTCACAACAATAACACTTTGTCAAATAAAGTTATTAAGTTTTAAATAATTTGTATCTTTGATAATCAAGCAAAATCACAATACTTTTGCAAGAATTGTGCTAGAAAACTGTTTATGCTTTTTTGTGAGTTGTAGTAACAATGATTCCTATAAAATACTAGCTTCACTCATCTTTTGATGAATTTAATTTTTTTGTGAACATAATGTTACACAGAAGTCTGCAAACTGTATGTTGTACTCATACTGTCACATTCACTCAAAAATAATAAACGTTTGAAAAATGTTATCAAATATATGTATCTGTGGTGAGTACATTTTATTTACTATTTACATTGTACATATTTATATCACTGAATACGTAAAAGGTAGCGCAAAAGTTGTTAGGCGATGTTCTTTGGCTGTAATTATTTTTTTGTAGTCGTTAAGCTGGGCGAGTAAAAATCAGGCGTCGTTTGCGATTATTTTATAAGTGCCACCTGGCCACCGAGACTTTTTCGCCTCACACTCTCGCCTGTGAACAAATTTAAATATATTATAAAGTGGTGGAGTACCAAACAAAACTCATCTCAATACGGAAGGGAGAGGGAGAGCAACCATCAAATCAAATTTTGTTGGCGGTATATGCCATTTGATCATCCAAGTAAATCTGTTCTACTTTGAATAATCGGTGAAGAATGCAGCAATCTCAAAGCAAAGCAGAAAAATAATTATTTTTATGAACGAAAAACTTTGGTTCTGCTTTTGGATTATGAATATGGCAATCTATGCATTTTTTTTAATTGAAAACATCAACAACAACTTTCGGGACTTTTTTTCCTGTTTTGGGGCCGTATTTTATGTAGATTTTTCAGTAATGTAATTTTCTTATTTATCTCAAACTAAAAAAAAGGCCATAATTTTCAATAATAATTTATTGAAAACAACAAAATTTTTTTGCGCGAAAAAAGAGTTTTTTTCGGATGTAAAAATGTGAACATTTTTTTTGGTATTTTAATGACAAGTCTCCACCGTGCACAAAGGTATAATTTTTTTATATTTGCTTTATCATTACTGCAGTATTATTTGAAAAACAAAAATTTTCTAAATTTTGTTTTTACTTGTAATAAGAGACCATTCGATCATTGTGTGGTGGCTTCGAGAGCTTATAAAATAAAGTGAAAACATTTTCTGTGATATTTTTTGGATATATTTATACAATAGAATTATGTTTTTTTTTAATTCTTGATTTGCCGTTGATTTAACATTCCATTAAAACAAAATCAATGAAAATTAAAATGTAATCCTTAATTGTGCAATTTTATCTATATTGTAAAGTGTGTTTGGCTTTTATATGTGAATTTCGCCAGCTTTCGCTCCAATTTTTGTGTTGTTATCATCTATAACATGTTAGTTCTTAAATGATTAAGAAATCAGCTGCTTATTTTTGTCTAAGCACTTTATATCAAACCTTTAGGTTGCGAGGTCTATCACCAAAAGAAATTTGTTCAATGTTTGGGGCGCAGAAAAAAAAAAACAAAAGAAAAAAGTTATGCTGTTCTATTTTGCATTTTCACAAATGATGAGAATGATGACTTCAAAAATAAATTAAAGCAAGCAGCTCGAAATTTCATGGAAGTGTGTCCATGGTATTGCATGACATATAGTGTGAACAAAATATTCACAGTGCAGATATTATTGAAAATGTTATCCATCATGCCCGAAAAATATGAAGGGAAAGTAATATGTATGAAATATCTTTTTAATAATCTGCTATTTTCATTCGATCCTTACATTTTTTCTTTTTCAACAAAGCCAATAAATCAAAATACAGAACCATTGTGTCAAGGTTCAATAGCTTTGATTACAGATAATTCTCGTTTAAATGCGCAAGCTCATTCAGAAGAGGAAATAGATTATGAAACAAGTTTAAATGAAAAAACATTTATATATAATTATTTTAAATAAAATACAAAACCTCTGAAAATACAATAATTTTATCTTCTTGTGTATATTTTTATTATTTTTTAATTTTTGTGTTTGCAGTGAGTATTTAAATATTTCGACCATACAAAAAATACAAATCAACATATAATGTCATTGATTATGAGATGATACTCCAGGTTAGTAAATTTTATATGGGAAGTGAGTGCCACACCCACATACCAGAATCTAACAATTTTTGACGTGAGATTTTGTCATATTAAGTTATTTGTTTGCACAAATTTTTATACTTCTAGGTTGTTTCAAAAAAGAGTTATGACTTTTTTCGGGCTAAATTTGTCATTGGGACAACTGTGGAATGGTGCAATCAATATGAAATTTACTGCCAATCCCAACATAACTAACTTTTGGCATCCTGGGAAAGGCCATTAGTCATTTAAAGTTATTTTCTTCATTTTCAGCACTAATAAACTATTTTCGTTAAAGCTATTATTATAAATTGATGTTTTAATGTAACAATTTTTGTTGGCAATTCAAATATAAGTTTGTATTTATTTGTGGCAATTTACTGCAAAAAAAACTATTTGTTAACAATTATCGTTGTACTTTGTTTCCCTCATAACACTAAATTTGTAAAATATATTTTACCAAAATTGAAATCAATTTGTTAACATGCTGCACATTTAAAACTTAAAATGCATATTGGCAGTACACGCATATTGGTGTAATAAAACAGGCAGTGGACACATTAACTGAAATGTTGTATGCCGAATTCACAGTGTTTTAGTGTGGCCAGATAATATCTATATTTATAGCTTCTTAAGTAAATACATACACTTCATCGCATGAAATCATAATCATTCGTTTATGCAAGTAAGGAAATATAAGTTCTTTACTTGGATTATAAATAACGATTTCAAAATGTCATTACTTAGAAGACATTGACTGCACAAAACCCAATAAAAGTAAAGTAGGTGCTGTCAGTATTGAACTCGTTCTCTTGAAAGAATTTTGTTTTGATGTAAAGTGTTTTACTCAGACATTTGACTTTTGCACAGCTATTTTATTACAGTCAGCGGACCATCTAATGTAAAATTATTTTGTTTTGTTTATGCAAGTAGTTATATATGTAACTAATGTAAAGTAATGCAGACGGTATATAGTTTGTTAGGAAAAATATATATATCGTTGTTAATAAAAGACATTACCAAGTTCTTGCTAATCAATAAATATATAGAATAAAATGAATAATGTCAAATAGTATTCTAGATATGTTGTTGTTGTTATTATTATTGGCCAAGTATAATTCCTTTTTTATTTTCGATTTTTTGATTCAGTTATTGGCCTACCGCGTTTTATGTAAATAAAAATGCAAGTTTTTATTCCATATTGTACCGACGTTTCGTGAATTGTATGTTCACTTTTTCAAGGGATTTTTGTATATTTTATTAAAAAGATAATTAAAAGATATATTGAAAAGTGCTTAATTCTGCTAACTGAGTGAAGGAAACCAGAAAATCCCTAAAGCCTAGAAAGAAATGACAATGATTCACATTTAAAATAAATTAATTTTTTTTTCACTAATTCAAACAAAATTAAAAACAAAAAACAATTGCACGAAAACATAAATTATATTTACAGTTCTATTGCAGGCAATATTTTTATTTTGTATATTAAGGAGAAAGTTTTTATACCAAGAAAGTTTCTATAGATAATAATTGTTATATGACAACAGGGAAAAATTAGCATGCAATAATTTTAGCTTTTTTAGAATTCACATAAATGCACGAGGAACTCCTTTCATCAAAACAAAATTTACTACATAAGTGAATCCACATATCTAGGCTAACTCGAGTTGCCCCTGTCGTCTAAAATAACTATTTAACAAAATTCAATCAAACTACAAACACCCGAACTTTTATATTATTTATTTGTATTTCCTCAAAAAAAAGAAAAAAAAAACACGCACTCACACATTTAAGGGTCCCTTTTTACAAATCAATGCATTCAGCCGCCCATGGCCAATACAATATTTATTGAAGTGAATTTTGTATAAAAAATTCATGAGTTGCTAATTGAAAACATTTGTCGACCATTACACGCACACACCCAAGGGACCATTAAGCAACTATTTTTTTCCTCTATTTTTTTTTCTATAAAAAAAACTACAGGGAAAAGATGTAAAATGTAGTAGACCTGTATGGCAATATATTGAAATACACTTAAATACAAATAGAGTTTTGTAGACATTTTTGAAACTAGTAACCCATTATATAAAATACATCAAAACCAACAAAATTAAAAAAATTGAATAAGAAAAGATATAGAAGAAAGCACGTACATATAAGGCGATTTGTGTGTTGATGGTTTGTTTAAAAATTTGTTTAGTTCTATGAACCCAAAAGTCCGAACATAGTCCATCAACATAGTTTAGCACTTCAACTTAAAAAAAAACAACAACAACAAAAACTATGTAGAAGGAAACCCCATCTGGAAAAATATTTCAAATTATGTACGTACATATAAATGTACGTACCTGTATACATCAACATATGTATGTATGTTGGCTGCAAGCACATTTTTTAAGGAATAACTAAATATTAACCACTTTAGGATTGGGTGGGTGGAGCGAAAAGTTTTTTATTTGCTTTGGAATAATAATGTTGTAGCAAAAGATTGAAAGATTAAAAGATTTTCCTGAAACTCATATGCGCATTATTATTATGAATTTTGATAATTAGAGCACATTCTAATAATATCAGCTATTACGAGTATTGATAAACTATATTCGATTTTCGAACTTATTTTTTACGAAATAAAATTTAATTACAAGTCAATAATCCATGATTGAATTTATTAATTCTCATTATTAGTTTTTGAAATTATTTTATTAAGAAAGAAATATAGGAAAAACAGTCACGGTGTTTAATGGTCTCGAAATCAGGTCATGAAAACTGTTACTAGATATGCAACTTTTAAAATTGCGATCCTGGAAACCGGTGGGCTTTTTTAAAAACTTTCGGGCCAGCTCGAAACTTTGAAATAATTTTTTTTATCAAAAAGCTAAAATTTTTTGTAAAATTAAAGGTTTTGAAAAATTTAGTACTTGAAACAGTAACAAAAGTCGGATTCTGTTTTATTTTTTAATGATTCTTCAGGTGCTCCAAACTGTGAATTTTAAGTTCTACAGGATAAAGGAAAAACTGAAGGAATTTTTAAAGAATTTTTTTATTCCATTGACTTCAATAAAGGGTAATAATTACAATTCGTATGTATTTTTTAAAATTGTTATTTTTTTCAATAGAAAAGATATACTTCATAGCTGGTCCCATTGTTTATCTTTTTTGTTTTTAGTCTCTCTGCTTTTTATTGTTAACAGATTCTGATTTTATTTATTTACAATGACATTCATCCAGATTAGTCCCGTATTGGATCTGATCTAAGTCAGTGCGACAGGACTTGAGCACGTCTGTCTGTCTGTTTTTTTAGATTGAAGCTTTTTTTATTTTTGGTTCGATGTCATCTGTCCGTCTATCTGTGTGATATATCTCCTTTGTTAATGTATCAAAATTAACGTTTGAATCTTCATTTTAAATGTTATTTTAACCTTTAAAAATGATAAATAAGTAATTTTTAAGGATTTGCAATCCTGTGTACTTTATTTATTCAGCTTGTGTGGTTCTACATTTATATTTTTGTATTAAATATGAATTTATATTTATTTCTATATTTTTAATACAAGAAATTAACTTTTAACAAGTTTTTTTTTCAAATGTAAAAAATTTAAATATTTTTCCTTATTAATTGTTGGGGCTTATTTTTCAAAAAGGGCCTTAATTTCAAAACAAGCTGCAATCTGGGGATCCCGAGATTTGATTTTATAACATTTAGAAAACTAGAGTTTACGGAAAAGACTTCCATTTGGGAGCCCTAGTTGAAACCGAAATTTCTGTGCTTTTTTAAATATCCCAATTCCGAGTGCCATGACTTTGGGCACAAATCTCGAGACTTTAGCAATGGCAAAAAATCGCATATTAGTCGATTTAGAAATGAAATGTCAACGGAAAAAAGTAAGAATCGAGACAGTAAATAATTTTTTGGATTTGAATTTAACATAATTGCTGCCATGGTCATACTTTAACTAAAAACAAAATAAATTAGTAATATGATATATCATAACATAGTTATGTTTGGAATTCTTAAAAAACTAAAGGTTTTGTTTGCTTTCTGCAATCTAAAATCGTTTTTTTTTTTCAACTATAATATGTTTGTTTTAACCGTGGTACAATCAGGTTTCTTGTCTATATAATGTTTAAAACTTACTTCAAGTTTTTGGAGCTGAACAAATATATAGTATAGTTGATAATAGATATTTTCAGTACGATGACAAGATATATTTACAGAAAAAAGGACTTTCTATAGGAACTCCGCCATATCCAATTATAGCTGACATTGTCATGGAAGAATTATTAGATAGATATATAGATAGTTTATCCGTTAAACCGGAAATTATAATTAAAAATGTTGATGATATATTTTGTATTATTTCGGGTTGTGAGATAAAAAATATGTTAACATTTTTTAAGTCATTCTTTTATGACATAAAATTCACTATTGAAAGAGAAAAGGATAATAGAGTTACCTATTTATACACATTGGTAATTAGGAATGTTAATAGTTTATTAATTGATTCGTATCAGAAACCGACAGCATCAGGAAGGATTATTAATTATTATTCGAAACATCCAAAGAGAATAATTATTAATAAGGCGAAGAATCTTATAGACAGAGTACTGACTATTAGTGATGTACGATTCCACAGAAGGAATAGTGAGGTTATCAAGGATATTTTTTTGGTCAATAATGATTTTTCTATTGAACTAGTGTATGATTTGATATAGGAGACAGAATAGAAATAATTAAAAAAAATTACAGTATTGAACCAAAAACTTAAAAATCTCCGACATATATTCCTTTTATTTCGGAAAGATTAGCAAACTCAGATATTTTTGATAGTAATAAAGTGCCGTTCTATAGCACTTTAGGCATATAATAATTTAGGTAAATTATTTTGTAAGACAAAATATAGAATACATAGATTAGATAAATCTAATATTGTTTACAAAATACCATGTAAGGGTAATGATAATGAAAATTGTGATAAAGTTTATGCAGGTACAACAAAAAATAAACATAAAACTAGATTAGCAGGACATAAGTCTAAGCTAAAATACAGAAACTATACATCATCACAAAAAACATCATTATCATTACATTGCCGTACTTCAAATCACTATCCGGACTTTAATAATGTATCGATTTTGAATTCAGAAAATAAGTGTAAACGTCGTTATAGGTTGGAGATGTTACATATAATTAATGTACCGTCAGATATAAGAACTAATTTTAGAGCTGATACTAATAGTGTAGCACAGAGTTATAGGCATTTAATATACAAGGCTAAAGGAATAAATACAGAATAAAATAACACAATATTAATGTTTTCAAATTTTAAGAATTAGTTAATTTCCTCATTTTTCAAAAAATTTTAAATTATGAAATTTATATTAATCGAGATTGCCTCGATATCTTTTTTCAAAGATTTAAAAACTAGTTAACATTTTATTTTCCGTTTTGCCTTATTAAATACTTTTATTGTCACCCAAAGGGCGTCTAATTGTAAAAAAGGTTGTAAAGAAAATAAAATAGATTCATATCGAATATAATAATTTGTTTGTTGGGATTTTTGAATAAGTTTCAAAGCATTACTGTGCTTATACTATTGTAATTTTTATAACTCTCATTGAGTTTTTAAAGGTTTTTGTATAAGTAAAGAGGTTTGAAACATTTAAATATTAGGTTTAAGGTCTACTGATGATTTGGCTTAAGCACCAATGAAATGCATGTATATAGACTAGCTAAAAACCCTCAACAAACAAAAGTTTTTAAATCTTTGAAAAAATTTTAAAACTAATTTTTCAATTGACAACCAATTGTTGATTTGAAATATGTTAATTTTTTGTTATTTAAATTGTTTATCGATTTTCATACTTCAGAAGAAGCTACCCAATATTAAGTAAAATAAATTTGGACATTTTTAATAAAAAAGTGACCTCAAGCTCAATTAAATGAATAATAAAAGATCGAAAAAATATATACATATGTATGAAAACTAATGGAAATTGATACAATTTTCAAGGCCAAACACTTTTCAAGCAACCCAGGCAAGTTGTTGAAAAAAGAACCCTTGAGAGTTGAGTTGCGAATAAATGCTTCAGAATATGTGAGTTTAAGTTTGTTGTATGTTTTAATAGAAATATTATGCTTACATTTTATATATATATATGTACATATGTATGTATGTAGTAAACATTCAACTATAACTACTACTTTACCTTTACACTAAACTCAAAGAAACACTGACACACACACTCACACAGTCACACTTAAATATACACACACACACCCATGCCTACTTACATGTGTACAAACATTACTTCAATCACTTCCGTTGTACGCTTAAGTGGCTCTTTTGCACGCCATTATTTTACTTGTAATTGGAACGTGTGAGACATATTAAGCCATAAATACTTTAAAAAAGAAAAGAAAAAAAATCAAGAAAATAAAAAAAATAAAATAAAAGTAAAAAGTATAGCTGAAGGGCTTTACAAAAATGAACCTTTTTAACATATAATACTTTTTTTCTTCATTATTTTTCTACTACCAGCCGGCAGCAAAGTTTGAATAATAAAACTGGTACAAAAAACAAAATGAAAACTTAGGAAAAAATATGTAAACTCTAACTCTATAATTTTACAATGTTTTCAAAACAAACCTTGTACTTACAGTTTGTTGTTTGTTTCTTCGTACCTTTATTTAGGGCTCACAGCCCATTTTTCTTAGAACAATGTTCCATCTTATATGCAGTAAAGCTCGCTTTGCATAAAGTCAAAAACAAAAGGCATAAAAAAACGTTTAAAACAAAAGGCTAGATATACAAAGGTTTCTATTCGGTCTATTACACCTTCTCAAAGATGGAAGAAAAGAAAGGAATAACATCATGTATAAAAATATAAATTTATACTCTAAGACATTGTACGAGTAGTATGGTTAAATTTGCATAATACTGTTCTAAGATTTTATGTTTTATGTTTTTTTTTTATTTTCAGAAATCAACCGGCAGCTTTATAGTGACGTATTCTTGGTAACATATCTTTTAGCTAAGATAATTTTAAAAAGTCTTTAAAATTTAATAGTGAATTAACGTTTTGCAAATATATCGTCCATTTCTTGATACCTGTCTCTTAATAGTTTTGCATTGGCATATCAAAAAGTATTTGGATTAAGGTTTTTATATGCAGTTCAATAATGAAATCTAAGAACATTTATTCCTAGATAAAAATCATTAAAGCTAGCCATATTGTTATTGTGTATCTAGCCACTATAGTTGCGATGCCGGCCAGCTGAATGTGGCATCTGAAGGGCGGGTCGCAACCTACAACCATAGCAGAGACACGCACAAATAAATAAAAAGGAATCACCAAAAAAATTAAGCTAAACATCAAAACACACCACATTTTCGTAATACCGAAACATTGCAAAGAGAGCCGGGTGTAAAGGCTCCCTACACTGTACACTCCTCTCAAAATTTTCAAAGAATTATACCGTCCGAAAAAATATAAAAGAAATCGCTGCACTTGATCCGGATGATATATGCCTGAAAGGGAAAATCAAGCAGAGTTAAGCTTCGTTTAAAGATTTTTATTGCTGCTCTGATTTTTTTGTTAAACATTCAGAGTAAATTTGCAGTACAATCAGAGTAATTTTTTTTCTTAGAATATATTGTGAATACGTACCCTGTTGCTAACGCAACGCTTAACGCTCTGATTTAGGTATGGTTGTAATATATTGTTATATATTTATATGTATTTCAGAAAAGATGCTTTATAACTGATAAACCACTTTCAAAATTTTTGCTCTAATATGCTTTGAAAAGTTACTTACAAATTAAACAATATTCATTAAACTTGAGTAATTCTTTTCATTTCACTAATAAAGTTAGAATTGTGAAATTTCAGTTGGTGTTACTTGATGTGCAAGCCCTCAACATGTTTGTTTCTCAAACATTTCCTTTTAAATTGCAAAACCTTTGGAATACTCCGACAATCCATAGCAATATTTAAACTTTTCAACTTCCTCCTTTAGTGCATATTTTATTCGACTTGAATCTTTCAGGTTGTTGTAAGTGCAAACATTTTCTAGTCTTATGTAAATTATACGGTGTTTACTGTATTTTTTACAACGCTTCAATTCTTCTTAATTTTTCTTTCCTTTTTCTGTCAATTTTTTTTATTCCTTCTTTTTGGTTAAAGTGTTTTCTTTTGAAATCTTCTCACAAAACGAATATGAGAATACTTTAACACTCAAATGTATAACTATGAATTGTACCGCGCAATAGTGTAAACATTTTTTCATAGTTATTATTATGCTTTATCAAAACGCTCTTGAAAAACGTATTATGCAAAGTTAGCTAATTATTATATTGATAAATGTTTTAACAAATTTAAAAATTAAATATATTTTTTATGATTTATTAATAAAAAAAACATATTTACTTTAACAACTAAGGTCGAATAAATCAAGAAATTCTTATTTATATTTAAAAATTTTTATGGTAGTCATCTTTGTTTTAAAGTTACAATAAGTCGTTGTAATTTCTTTTCTTTTTCCTTAAAAAAATCTACGTCAATAACAGAACTTTAATGCCTACATAATAAAATTTTAGTGCAATTGAAAGTATTTTAATTGAAACATACATTTATTCAAATGTTCTTGTAATCCATTTTCATTTGAATTCATATGCTTAGCATTTCGAATCGAAAGGCTTAAAAATATAATGAATTTTTTGCAATTAAATAGCAATTTTGACGAAATCTTCAGACTTTATTTTCTGAGTAAATTGTAAAGCACACAATAAATTTATTCAAAAGAATTTAAATGCTGGAGGCAAGGACAAGAAGATATTTCCCCAAATTTTCATTATTTACTGTCACACATTCGTAAAAACAATGTGGTACGAAAGAAATAGAAATTACAAGCAAAGCTTTTTGCACACGAAAAACTGTAAGAGAAATGCAAAAACATGTTTTACGACAAAAGAAAAATATACTAAGAAGATGTATGTAAGTATGTATTTGTTTGTTTCGCTACAACACGGCAAGCGTAAAAAGACGATAACCAGCTTTTCGTAAGCTTTTGTTGTGCTCTATGTTGCTGTTGCTCTTGTTTTTAGTGTTGATCCTTTGTAGCAAAAGCAACATATACATAGTTGCGACCAGCATCTTTAAAGTGCTTTACTTGTTTTCTTACAGAAACTTGTACTCTTTCAATGGCAAAATGTAAGGGCATAGAGTTGGATGATGCTTGTTATTGTTCGGTCAATCGTGTATCCTTAAACCGGATAATGTCCTTCGAGTGGCAACAGTGTAAACAACATTAATGTACTTGTAGCTATGTGTACGTTTCTACTGTTGAAAAAACAACTAATGTATATATAGTAGGTGCTCTTTTGTCATACTATTACAATAAACTAACACCATCGACTACCCACATCATAATTACAATGTTCCCCACCAGCTTAATAAATGTCCATCTATTTAATCGTTTGTCAGTTTGTCTTTACGTTCATACATCCTTCCACCTGTCTTTTTGTTCTTTGGCTTTGACTTGTGCTCGAAGCAAGTTGTTGGTTGTTCTACTGATAATCTCAGATATTGGTCTCCTTTTAATGTTGCCGCTACATGGCTTTTCAACAACCCCTGAAGCAGACTCTTGGACATTTTGCTGGTGTTTTCTTGCTATACAATTGTGTAGCTTGAAGAAACAGGAAACTGTTTTGGTCTTCATAGATTTGGAATAACACCCTACAAACGCTATTTCTTTTGAAATAATAGAAATTTTTTCTGCTTTCTACTTCGAAGTGCCACACGAAGACTTGCCTCTATTAAATATCTTAGAAATTTTGATTTACTAAGCTAAAACTTGTGATTACTTAATTTTACATTAGCACAAATATTTAATGCGTTACAAACAAAATGATAACTTGACCATATCGAAGACGAAATTAGGGTTATAATATTTTTGTAACAGCTCTGCATTTGGTCTTTAGTCACTCTTGCAATGTTCGCCGTCAGGTTTTAAGTTATAAATATAAAAGTAACAACTACTTTCTATGGTAAAGTCATATTGTATTCTGCTGTTTGTCAGTTTTTTTTACAGTGACTATTAAAATAGCAAAATAGTTAATTTTACTAAATCGTTCCATCAGTCTTGTTTTTACTGTGAGGTTTGTCAGGATAAATATTTGGCTTATGAGGACGATGTCTAACTATCAATGATCAATTAAATTGAAACTCAAAAAAATCAGAATCGTTTCAAATGAATTGTTCAAATGAAAAATAATAGTAATAAATCTGTAGCCTCTAAGCTACTGGTCGGATTACAAAATGATGTACGCAAATGTCATAATTATCTAAGATTTTAGAAATTAAGCTATTTACCATCCTGTTGCAATACAGGAGGAGGTAGTGGGTGTTAACGCAACCCCACATTAAGAAAACTCTTACAATTGTATACCGACTTTTGCTTCAAGAAGTTAATACCTTTTTTAAAAGAAAAAATTTCTTTCTCAAAAAGTTTCGCGTATTGAGGAGTTTTAATTGACATGCCAGGTCCACGATATTACACGTATTTGTTCTTTCGTACAATTATATTTAAAACACAAAAAAAATTCTAAAATTTTTTTGGCCTGGCAGTAAATATTTATTTCTGAATGTTTAAAAAAATTTTTGATTTTAAATTTGAAAATTTCTGCTTTAACCTTGACTGTATCTTGCTTTTCGCAGATATCTTTGGTAATAAGTCAACTGTTATAAGTATGCTTATTATAATTTTTAAAGAAACTTGAACAGTTCAAAGTGACTTTTTCTGTACAAATAGATTTTATAAATTCCATCGATAATTCGATAATTGCGAACAATGCTGAATGTGACGTGCATGAATTAAAGTTAATTGAAAGCTTAATCATTAGTACTTTTTCAAGCCTGTTCTTTTCAATCATAAAAATATAACGAACTTATCCAAACAATTTCTTAAATTAAGAAGAAATGGGTAAACTCAGATTTTAACTTAAGCCAAACTCTTCATTTCAATATAAACCTAAACAGTTCAACAAATTACGCATAAACTTTAATTATAATTTTCTTTAATCAAAAGTTTTAAAAATTTTTGCGAAATTTTGTTCTTGATCACATCAGTATTTGATTCAAATACGAAATTAATGAAACCCAATCATAACTTTTAATAAACAGTTTTGCGGAAACTTTTGGCGGGTAACATTTTTTTTGTGTATACTTCATTCTCACAAAAACAACAATGTGAAAATGAGCCCAAAATGAGCCAAAAATTATGGGAATAAAAAGTACGGGGATTAAAATAAGGACCAAGTTCATGATAGATGCAACACAGTCTTATTTCTGGGTAATCCGCTAGATTGGCAATATTTTATCACCTTTCTAATATGGGAAAGTACTATGGCCAAGCTAGCAGGTTGCGGGCTTTTTTAATATAAAATTTTGTTATTGGGACAATCTAGTCTAATCTGGCCCGACGTGACACGATTCACAGTAGGATCCTAACACGATGTTAGAAGACGCAATTGAAGGATATCGTTGCAATGATCACAGGAGAGCCTTGCAATTTCGGCAACCATGACAGGGTAATGAGTTAGTGATACAAAAATTCTGTAGAGGCTGCCAAAGTGAGTGCAAAATGTACCCAGGTCACCAATCCTTTGCTAGGCTGTCCCAAATGGCAGAGGTAAGCCCCAACGGTCATAACTCAGGAACAGCGGGTAGTTAAACCACGAACCCTAAAAAGCAAGTTATTGCCATATACTTCTATTTTTACTCCTCTAAATCTTCTACACCTTCTCGCAAACTTCTAAAATTCCATCGTGATCTTTAAATTTGTCTTGACTTGAACTTTTTCCCTTCTATTCTTTTTTCCTCCGCTCTCCTTTCAGGTATCACACACAGGACCAACATATTCCTGGCTCTAAAGTGGCCGAAAGCTGCTTATCTATCTAAGCTCTTCTATCCTTGCGACATAATTTTTAAGAGTGATAATAATAGCTTTAAAAGAAAATAATAATCATTCACTTAATTTATATATGAGTTAAAAAGTTTGAACAAATTTAATAAAAGCACATAGAAAAATATATATATTTTTTTGTAATCAAAAGTAAACATTTCCATATCAAGACAAAGTTGATTTTTTTAAATACTTTCATACTTCAATAATTTATTAATGTTATTAATGTTTTTTAATAGATAAAAAAATAACTATTGAAACATAAATGATGAAACACAGAATGCGGTCGTAAAATAGAATATATTTTATTTTTACATCGCTTTCTTTTATGCTCTCAATTTTTGACTTTCATTCTTTTAACAATGTTACCGCGTTTTTATGAAATCTCGTACATGTTGCATACGCAAAATGCAAACAAAAGAAAATCAAACTATAATAAGAGGATTTGATGATGGGCCATCAGCGAATGTTACTGAAGTTGCAGACTTTTTTTTCTTTCATTAATAAATCCTAAAGATATAGTAATCAAAGAAGTTAATTCGAGTTAAAAATCTATAATTAAAATCCTGGATCATATCAAATCCTAACATTTCTATACGAGTAAACAATATGTAATAAATAACTGTAGGAAGGAGGAATAAATCTTCCTTTCTATTTAATTATTTTATAATTTAGGTGATTAGTAAAACCAAAACCAGACGATGAACATCCAAGTTGGATATCACTTTTTATTATTTTATTAAAATAAGGGACAATTCGGACTATAAAAGTCTTAAAGAGTCCTCTTATTATATTTTGAATTATTAGTTTTTAATAAAAGTCCGCTGATTATTATTTTTGACTTTACTGGTCAGATGATCATATGCGAGGGAATTTTATTTTTAAAAGTCTTTCTTGTCTAAGTTAAAGTTTGAACATTGCATAAAATCGAATGTATAAAGTAATACAGTTAATCATTTTAAGTAAAAATTGAGTAATTTACTTTTGAGTGCATTTTGTATTACATTGCATTGAAATGACAAAGACATAATACAAAAATACACAAAAGAATAATGAGGTTAATTTCGAATTAACAAAATATATTTGTTGTACTGAGATTTCATTATGGATTGAGCAGAATTTATGAACATATAAATTAGTCAAAGTTATTTTAAATATAACAGTCGATCAAAATCATATAAATACACTCTTATTAAATAAAATAAAATTTAGTAAATTAACCATTGATATCAAAATAATATATTTAAACGAACTGTAACAAAGTTAAATAGAATAAAATGTAATAAATGTTATTCCGCTACATAACTAAGAATGTATTTATAAAAGATAAATTAATTTATTTATGTTTTGCATTATCCCAAGTATAATACTACTAAAATTTTTTCGTTCATTAAAATATTTAGGTTTATCCCGTAACTAAATGTGATAAACGGGTTTTTAATAGACACTGTATTTTGCACAAGAATTGCATGTATCCGGTAGGTAAGCACATATACGATGGTATAAAGTTAGAGAGTTTGTTTGTAGCACCTTAACTTGCCTCATTAATCTTATTGTGCAACAACAAAGTCTTAGATGAGGATTTTATGTTGTTCGTGTTGTTTTTGTTACTCTTCTCATTGTTTTTTGTTTCATCTGTTACTTTTTGTTATTACGTTTGATTTTCCATTTAATTTTTTATCTTGTATATGTTGAGAAAATATCGTAGTAAATATTTCCTTATTAGACTGGTTCAGGTTCATAGAAATTTTTTTGAATTCTTATATTTGCAACTGATAATTTTATCTATAAACTAAAAAAACTAAATCTTTCTGGAACTTATTATTTAAAGATAATAAGTTTTAATTAAGCCGTAAAGTCATAAGCAGTTAAACCATTAAAATTGTTCATGCTAAGAGAGAAAATACAAATTTTTTTATTAATAGATTTTTGTTACTACAAGTTTTTAGCCTGCCTAATTCGAAAAAATAAACCATAAAAAATTCTTTGGCATTTACTGTCGAACAAGTTTAATTTTTTCCATATTTTGTTTTTTAATGGATCCTTGTTGATTTATTAAGGATTAGTCAGATGAGTAACTGCCCTTAGCTTAAGGTATTTTAGACACGTCCATATTTTAGTGTTTATTTCTATAATTTTTTTTCTGGCCTTTTATAGTACGCTTTTGAGATTTTTTTAAATGTTTTTCTTATATTCTGTTTGCCGATTTCTTTTTTATTTATCATTTTTATTTCATATAAATGTGGCCAATAATTCAAAGAATAGAATGGTATTATCAGTTTTCGGCTTACAATACTAATATAATCCATTGTTTAGTCAAGTTGCCATTGCCACAAAATTGTAATGTTGTATAATTAAGCAATTTATAAAACAATTAACGCAAATGTTGGACAAATAAAATAATACAAAAGCCATCAAAACAGAAAACGGTTGTGGGCACAAAAACACTCATACGTATGTATAATTATTATTAAAATTGATTCTGCACAAACATACATAATAATTACATGTATGAGTGTGAGTATTTTATAAACTTATTTAGTTAAATTGTAGTACTCCACAACAATGTAAAACCACTAACAATGAAAATCACTTAACGGTTATTAATCAACAAAAAATAAGGGCAGTCAAACTTATTAGGTGAATCACGTGGAACCGATGGTGCATTCCCGTTGTGATACACTGAGGCAGATGCGGCATGACTACAGTTGCCCCTCTGGCGCAGCATCAAGCTAGCAAGCTTCTCTTACATGGCGGTTATATGTTAAATTGTTGCCTTTCAAGTTTCAACTTTACAGTGAAGCTGAACAATTGATCGCAATTCTTGTATCTTTCTGCAAACGTTAAGCCGCAATAAAACGATGAATAAGACTAATAATATAAAACTTGTGATTATTTAAGTTGTTTCCTTTAAAATGTCATCTTGAAAAGAAAATTTAATATCAACTTGCATGCGGGCTACGTCAAAGCTGTCTATTCAATGAATTTTCACAAGCAGTATATGTGAAAAGCTTGAAAGCTAAGTTTTGGACATGTTATTGCAGAGCTAACTATTCAAAAAATGTTAGAGTCAAGTATCCTTTACGCATACCAGCGCATGACCTTTACATAAAAAGTGATGCAAAGTTTCCTCTTTCATTTCATCATTAAAACTTCTACAATAAGCGTTGGAACCAAGACCTATTCTCCTGGCATGGGTTAAAATATTCCAGTGTGCCTGCAGTCTAATATGAATTTTTCCGACCTCTATCGGGCATGAGGATATATTGATACCAGATCAATGTCACTCACTTAGCAGCAGTCTCGAATGTGCCGCTATGTTGTTGAGATATACCCAGCATTCGACAACCAGTAGGGATATGGAGCATACAATTTACAGCAGTGATAGCGAGTTTGCTACGGATTTCTCCTGGCAGTACGCTACAGCAGACTCAAAGTATAAGTGGAATTTTTACATTGAAAACCCTCCGCTGACATTGTCTTTTTTTAGAATCAGGAGTACAGTGCAGTTCACTGTTGCCTGTGGGTAGCGAGTGAGTGACATAACCCAAAAAAATGTAGTTTTGGTGAGCAGTAGTCAATCTCATAATAGATTCTTTGATCTCGGTTTTAATTCTCTCATGGCTGTCGTAAATCTTTGTCAATTTATATGTAGCGTTCAAATATAAATAGAACTAAATAGATGAATTTTCATAAGACCTGGTGCGGAGCTGTTTTAGTACCAGTATCCAAAAAATATCTAGATTTTTGTTCGTTTCAATTCAATAAGAAGTACATTAACTAAAGTTTGCTTCAGAGCAAATATGTACATTTTTATAAGTGTGTGAATTGGTTCAAAGTTTAAAGGCTGTAAGGTAATGTGTTCTTTTTTCACAAGTCATTTTTTAAGCAGCATAATTTGCATTACAAAATGAAATGGTTTATAAAAAACCCGTTAGTCAGGCAAACACACACGTCTGTTTAAACAGTAATACTATTTTCAATATGACAATAAGCAGAACAGACTATGCTTCCTTTACCTTGTACATGTACAATACATTGAAATTAATCAGGGCATTAAAGATCAACATAACAAATGGAGTAAATTACAATTTCAAATGATTGCGACGACATAATGAATAAAAAACGGAAGCGGAAGTAACGCCATTGTTAGCATACGTACACACAAACTCATACAACTACATACATACCGGTAGACTCATTCACATTTCCTCTTACTAAACAAAAATTGCGTAAAGTATTTAAGTGCAATTTGCTGTGTTTCCATTTACATTTATTTATATATATTTTTGTATGTGCGGTTCCACATACATACATACGTACGCATTCCTATGACAAGGAAACCTTTAAAATTTGAACAGAGTACGTGAAATAATTAAAATTAAAAACTGGAGTTTACAAGCTATCTATATGAGTATTTTAATAAAACCACTTGCACTAGCACTTGCTTTTATTTACATTTTATTGATATAGTATTGATAAAAGGAAATATCAAATGTTACATAAAATAACTTTTCTTTCTGTAAAATTGACAATTGAAAAAGTGTTGCCTTTATTTTTATTTTAAAAGATACCTGCCAATGCAAAAGCGAAGCTGACGTTCTGGAATCTTCTATCTATATAAATGATAGGCAAAGATTTATATGTTTTTAAACGAGTTTTTTCATAGATGTGCACGATTTTAATTTTATTTAAATCGGTTCGATATTTAAGGAGCTATAAGCATTTAAAGTTGCTTCTAACACATGCACACTTATTATTACACATGCATTTCTGCAGATAACGCGACTAGTCCAAACACGCATGTAAAGTATACTCCATAACGGTCAAGGACTAGTCCAAAAGTAAACCAAACGTATGAAGAAAACATGGTCTATTTAACATTGCGATGTCCTAGGACTGGACCATATAGTCCAGGTTTGCACTACATCGGACTAACCCAAAAACTTCATCATGTCATCAATACATGGACCACTCACAAGTAGTTTGTTTGCCACGAGTGCGATCGTGAAAGCACGAACAATTGTCATATAGTTATAAGTTCTTGTTTGAAAATGACATACTCCAAGACCATTACATCGGACTATGTTGTACTTAGTCTGTTTTAGCTGCAATGAACTACGTAGTCCAATATTATCTGCAGGGATGTAACAGCTTCTGAAAAATAAACAAAGTATGCATGTGAGTTTGTTCAGTTTGCTTTTGCTTAGCAATGAGACAGAGCATTTTCTATAAGTAATAAGAGAGAGAAATAGAGATAGAGACCTAATAAGTCTTAAGTTGTTTATTTGGTTTTTTTGTATTTTATCGTATGTGTTTATGTAAATGTTTAATATTTAATTCTAGAATATGGTCGATTGCGTCGACCATAAAAAATAATAAGTTATATTAATATAGGTGAATTATAACTGCTGAATTTGCATATTTGGAAAAAGCCAGAATTGTAGTAAGCTCTTAAAAGAAGGAAAAAGGAACGTATTTGGAATGGCTCCTAAGTAAAGGACGAATTGTTTTGAGCTTTAAGTTTCTTTTTCTTAAATTTAGTGTTCTCATATGGAATGCAATTCAAGATTTATTAACTACCAGGCCCATGATGTAACACGTATCGCTCTTTCGTACAATTACATTCAAAACAAAAACAAAATTTTAGAGTTTGTTTTTTTTTTTGAAATGCAATTTCATGAAAGAAAGAATTCTTTCGACATCGTGGGCCAAGCACTAAAATTATATTCAATTATTCATCCTCTGTTGTTGCCATATTCAAGTACAGGGTAGTTGTATTCCCAATTGATAATTTATCCGGAGGCGTTATAATTTCAAAAATATTGAAACTTATTCATAATGAAATTCTTCAAATATTACTATTGCTTTTTGTAAAAACAATTTGTTTTCGCTGATACATACTCGTATATGTATGTGTGTGTGTAAGTATTTAATGTAGATTCAGAGACGGCCGGAGAGTACTTTTAAGATTGATTCCGCGATGGGGCCAATCAGTTTTATCGCGTTTTTTTATTAATATATTTTTTTATTAAACTTTTTTCATGTATTGGCATATTTTTTTAAATTTTGCTAAGCTTTCAACATTTGCTGTTCTCAATTTCTGCTAACTTTTTAATTTTCGTATTTTTCGCTATTTTGAGTGCGTGTCCTTTGCTTGCTGCTTCAATTTCAACATTTATTTTTAACTTTGGATCAGTTAGTTTCAGTATTGTTTGTTTTGAAAATATCCGGTATTGATGTAATTTATTTAAATATTACTTTTTTTAGGTTTATTTGCGTTTATTTAATGTTTTGTAATTCTAAAACTACTTAAAAACTGTTGGTGACAATTCGATCTCTTGATAACACTCAAAATCATTTTCTATTATACAATTTTTTTCAGTTTTCGAATTTCGCTGAACTTTTTTTGTTTTCTGGTGAACTTGATGTTTAGTGAAATTAAAATTTCGTGGCAAATTGAGATACTTCAGAATGGGCCTTTGTTGGTCCGAGTGGAAGTGTTAATTCATTTTCTTTAACCTTGAAAATAAGTTTTCTGAGAAAATTTCGAGTTTATTGTGATTTAAATTTTGTTTTGTAGGAGGTTTTATTTTTATAAAATTTAGAATTTTTTTTCGGATTAGAATTTTTTATAAATTTTCGTCTTTATGGTAAAATTTTTTTTTAATATCTTAATGTTTAGTACCCTACAAGAACAGTGACGGTCATTTGACCGGCAATATAACTGGCTTTGCTGACACAAATATCGGTCATTACGTAGAACAAAGTTTCTATAATTTTCTTTATGCCAATATGAAAAAAATGATGGAATCTTTTGTGTATGTGTGATCTTGCATCCTGCAACTAACTACCAAATTTTATCGCAGATGGAACATATGTCTGAACTGCTCACTCTTATATTTTTTACTGATCAGCGTTGATACAAATATTAGTCACATTTGACTAATCAACCTTGATGTAGCATTTTTTGAGTTCTGTGGTCTGGTCCGGTGTACCCTTGTATATATTGAGATGTAGAATATTTTGGTTTCGAAATATTACAGTGGTCATATATGGAACGATAAGCATTTAAGTAGACTTTGCTCGAGGCAACGAGGTGTCAAAAACCGGCCCTGATTCTCACTGTGCTCTAGATTTATGTTACTAACTGTTGTAATTATTTAACCACATTTGCAGAGGCACACATACACCCATACGCTCGCATACAAATTAATACAGAGATTTCAATGAATTGACTACACATATTTATACAAATGTTGCACATCAATACATGCTTGTATCGCAACATTGTATGTATGAATTGAACTGTTTACCAATAAAAGTGGCAATAGCGAAAAATTCCATACATATGTGCTCTCGTCTGCTTACCAACCAACCAGCCAGCTATTGCTTGTATGTGTACGTGTAGTTATGTATGTGTAGAGAACTTACGTTAGTTATTTGCAATAATGATAAAAAGCAACAAATGAAAATTTTCAATTAAAAGTCTTTATTAAAATGACTCACTTCAATAAAAGCGGTTAAATTCCACCGCCACTGTTGTAGCTGGATGTTGTTATTATTGTTGCATCAGTAATTTTTGCTACGAGTATTATTAGCAACCGTTGTTGCTTCTTACGTCGGTATAAATATGTATGATTATGTGTGTGTTCATATTAACAAGGCTTGTTATCTGCTTCACTTAACTGACTAAAGGTAAAAATGGTAGTTCCAGGAATAGGTTACAGTTTATTTTTGATGTGTATGGAATGCAAAAATAAATTCATTTTTTATGTATTTGCTGATCGCTTATAAAAATACTTTTTCAATTATACGCAAGCGTGTGAATGTTATGTAATTGCTTTCTTCTTTCACGCAGATACAATAATAATGTTTAAGTCATAAGTGTGGTTTAAAATGTCTCTAAAAGTGGCAGCAAAAATGTGCTTGGTCGGTGAGCTGCGATAATTGCATGAATGTTCATTATTTTTTGTTTTTTTCTATATGAAGGTATTATTATTTGTTGTTAGTTCATGGGTAATAAGAAGAAAAAAAAAGAATCGTTTAAGTTCAGTTTTTTAGCAAAAGTGGATAATATGAAAACTTGTGTTTAAGCAAATATTAATTCACCAGATAAAATCTGTAAGAAAAACTTAAGTCCTAAGTCCTTAAGAAATACATCTTTAATTTTTTTATTAAGGTTATGTTTATAGAATTAAAAACTGTGAGACTTGAGAGTGAGTAAAAAACTTAACATGCTTTACTAGCAGCTTAACATTTGATATTCTAAGGAAAATATATAAAAAATTAATAAATATCTACTTATTTCATTAATTGAAAAAAATGTAACTTTGAATCACGATAATCCGAAAACTGCAACGATTTTGGAAAACTAAAAATGACACAGATGACGCAAATTCTTGAAATTGTTTTATAAAATAGTGCAACACATGATTTTGGGACTCAATTCTGAGAATTTTTTTGTTCAAGGCGGATTTTCATCAGTTTTTCTGTATTTTATTTCGGTATTCCGTACGTATACTTGTTATTTATCTTATTGAAATATTCAATGTTCTTCTTGGTTTTAAAATATAATTATAAATTATTATTATTATTAATTATTATTAATAGGCAAACAAATTCTTTTAGGTACTTTTTGCGGCCGTAATACAGAATCGATTTTGGAAAGATTTATCTGTTTGTGAACGGGTTTTTACATACATGTGCACAATCTTAATTTTATTTAAATCGGTTCGATATTCAGGGAACTACAAGCGTTTAAAGTTGCCACTAACACATGCATGTATCAGCTTCAATTTAAAAAAATAAACAAAGTGTGCGTGTGTGTGTTTGTCCAATTTGCTTTCCCTTAGAAATGAAGCGGAGCCTTAAATTGTTGATTTAGAATGTTTTTTGTTTTTGTATTTTATCGTATCTATTTATGTAAAGGTTTAACATTAATATCTAGAATGCGGTCGATTGAGTTGGCTGCTGAATTGACTACTAGTTAATTATTAATGCAGCCAACTTGACAAAACGAATGATGCAGAAGTTCTCATTTTTGGGGCTACTTTCACGTGCATTTCTCAGAATTCAGTCCTAAATTAATGAGCTGAAAAATGTTGTACATACTGTGTTATTGCAAGTTAACTGAATACAGTTGCGATATTCCGTTAAGGTATGACTGCAGCATTAGTGATCTGTTTATTTACAGACCAGTGAAGATACGCTAAGATCGTTTCTACAATGACTTTACAGGTTTTATTAAATAATATTTTTATTTAAATTAAAGCTGCAGTCTGGGAAGGAATGACCAATGTTTGCCCGTTGTATTGAACTAATATTTTTTATTAACTAAATTTTCTGATGTGTGCAAACGTCAAAAAGGAGGGCTTATTAAAAAAATCAAACTTTTCACTTTCCTGTTGTAATACACGACGAAATACACAGTGCCAAATTTGACCACCTCGGGTATTAAATATATTTTTAAGTTCACAATTCTTGCAAATACAGACTGAAAAAATTTCCTAGTTCATCAAACGAATAGGTTCGATTTTAATGCTCGTGTCACGCAGTTTGAGCTCATACATTCTAAAATATGTAAATCTTTTGGGATTCTCTAATAAACTTCAGATGGTTTGTAGTAAAAAATTTTTCTCTGCATTGTTGTGCTAATATCTGCACTTAAAAAATTTCAATGTATTCGCAATCAATAAATAATTTAAGCAAAAAAAAAAATTTGCATGAAAATCTCATTTATTAATATTTAATTGATTCAAAATATTGTGCAATTTTTTCTATGAATTTTTATTAAAATTTATTTTAATACACGTACTTATATGAAGCTTTATTGCTTGCTTGAATATGTTTTTTTTTTCTAAATCCGCCACATATCCAAATTTGCAAAATATGCAAATAAACTCCCACTTATGCGCATTATTAGTCATGAAATATAATATAACGAATTGCTATGACTTTCTATACATTTACAATTTATTTTGTTTGGGTGGTTTCTGTTATCCACATTTGTCAAAAAAGGGGGATGGGGGTGGTAAAAGTATTCGCAGAAAAATTAAATAACTACAACTTACTGACATAATGCAAATGAAAATGTTTGCATAACAATGGTAAACTCCTGAATGTTTGAATGGGAAGTTGCAATAAAATAATGAAAAGAATCTCTTAGCGTACACACATTGAAACATACATACATACATACAATGATACATACATAACTATGTTATAAGTATAGACATTTGTATGTACATGTGCAAAAGCCAAAATACACCGAAAACAAATAAATAATTTTCATTCTATTTTGTGGCATTTTTGTGCTTCACTAACACACACTTTTAACAATAAAAGTTACATTGAAAATTCTAGGCCAAAAGCATTCATCTGAGCCAACACATTTGCAAAAACCTCCATCAGTGTTTATAATTTAGCTAGTTTTGTTAGCCAATAGAGCGTTTTTTGGGTTGAGGTTTTTAAAAAAAAATTGTATAACTTTGTGCTTCTAATAGTTGCTCATGCCATATCATTCTGAAGTTACTGAAAATTGTTATTTTTATCTTGGCTTCATTCTCGTTCATGATTTCCCTCATGCGATGAATCAAAAAGTATCCTTTTTGCAGACTCATTTATTTTTGCGAGCGATACTGATCCTGTGAACGCTTTAAGAAAGGTGAAATCCCACCTTTGTATAATCGATAGCTTTTATAAAGAGTGGGTCATTTGGATTAATACACAGAAACCAGAAGGTATTTATTTTCGTAATGCTTCTGATAAATGTCCTCGTACACAGAAAGAAACACGCCGTATTAAATTTAAGTATTTTCTACTTTTTTTGAGTACGAGTCGTAAGTGAAAAATTTTAAATGAGCTAAAAAATTCTCAAATTAAATTCTTCCGTACTTAAAACAATCTTTCTGTACTTGATTTTAGCAAATCTTGGATTACCGTACTGTTAACACCGCTTGAGATTGATTTAAGTACGGATGGACTGATTTTTCTCTTGAGTATAGTGTTGTTAGAATAAGTAAAAGACTGAATCTCTCTTTGCATGATTAAAATATACCATTAGAAGATCGGATAAAGTACCTTGAGGTAACATTTAATAAACTTTTTCAGTTTAACGAGCATGGCCGAATTTTCAAGGGCAAGGAATTGCCGGTCTATGGTATGTTCTTGAGTTTGCTTGCTAACACACACTTAAGTCAAAGCTAAGATGTTATTTTACAAAATATGCATCCGTCCTGTGATGTTATTTGGTTTTCCAATATGGTTTTTGATTTCTTCGACCGTTATGATGGAGTTGGATATTTTGGAAAGGAGCTGTTTGACACTTTGTGTTAAGGCGAATTTTGAAAATTTCGTCAGAAGATTTTCAAATACAGTACTTTACGGAAAGGCTCAAGTAAAATATTTTTCGTCATATTGTTTGATCTTGCTTAACAATTTTATGAACCGTCTTGAGTACCACGAGAATTGAGTGTTGAGTGTTCTTCACTCGCCGGAGGGCTTTGATTGGAGTAACAGCTTATATATTTCACCGGTTGGAATTTTAAAAGAGGACATCAATTCCTTACTTATCTCAAAAAATTACTCTTTACCAGTGTTTTAATCTCATTCTATCCCGGGCTTAAATAGGAGATATTTTGACTATAAATCAGTCCTTGTAAACTTTTATTATGCTTTTAAGCTAACTTATCTTTATATATATCTATTGATGTAAAATGTCATACCTTAGTCAAGCTTCACTAACTATGTAGTGTTTTTCAGAAATAATAATGTCTTAAATATTTATTAAAATAATACTATATAGTTTTAAGTTTATCATCATTTACGTTATTTTTTTCATCTGCTTTGAGATCTAATTTTAAAGTATGAATCAAATCTAAATTAAATGCAAAATTAAAATTTGTTGTTTTTACTCAAAAATGGTATTACCCTTTCTTTTTTATTTTTAATTTTCAAAAAACAAAAACAAAATTAAACGAAAACATACAAAATAAACATAACGAACGAAAAACATATTAAAAAGAAATTTTCGACAAACTATGTTCCCCTTATTTTTTACTGTTTATAAAAATTATTAATCACTGAAGGAAATAATTTTTTTTCAAGTCGAAATTGGATGTAATTTTATAGTCTTTTATCATGCTTTTACCTGCACTCTTGTGAAAGGAAAGGTTAATTAAAAATGCCAGAAGTTTATTAAAATTTGTTATTTCTGCTGATCGAAATTTTCGGCCAAATAATACCGTGGTTCGGGAATATGAGTTCAGAAATATATCACAAAATAAAATGCTTTAAACAAACTATATATAACTAATGATAACATTTCAATTGTTTAACAAAGTGTTTGTGACTTGAAAATGAAATTATCAACTTTATAAGTATGTATGGGATCCCGAAAATTGTGGATCCATAACTTTTTACAAAGCTTTTTTAAATTTTTTTCAGAAGTCGTACGATTTTAAATTGATCGCCTTACATCAAATGCCTGCTTATTGCGAATAGTGTACAGTACAGGAAACTGGTCGGGTAAGGATTAAAAAAAATATATTGAACATACTATTTCAGTCAATTCATTTCTGACAAAAATTAGTTAGGCAAAGCAATTTTAAATGAACTTTACTCAGCTGTTCTAGTAAGCGATTTTTTTATTTTTCAACTAAACAATATATTTCCACACTGTACGAGGCAGTACTTCATCTAATGGAAAAAATGTTAAATTAAATACCAAAGTAAATGCATTTTGAAATGAATTGCAATGCCTTCGCCACCTCCAGCTGAAAAAAACAAGCAACTTGCTTTTACTGCAGCGATTATATGCAGACTCACTCAGAGTAATAACACAGTAGAAGAAGAGTTAGTCGAGTACTGAATGTCCTTTTTTACATACACTTCTAGCTACCAACTCTAAGAATAAAGTGCATTTTTGCATTGTATTCGAGTGGATGAATGATTGTAGTTTAGACCTCATTGTAAGAATAACATTATTTTATTTGTAAAATATTTGCTTGCTTGTTTGTTTGTTTGTTATTTGGTCTGGTTTGACTGCTTTCCTGGGTTTATTTGGTTTTTTATTTGTTCGTTTAAATATTTTCACTACAAATATTACCTTCATTTGAAAATCTTTATAGTGGCTGGATTGTAAATATGGGGTAGTGAGTGGTTGCTGTTCCTTTTATCTTCTGTTACTTTAATAGTTGTTACTATTGTAGCTTTTGTTTGCTCTTTTTTAGTTATTGCAGTTATTTTACATTAGCTACGTTAGGTTACGGCATAAATTTGAATAAATGCCGGTCTTGGGATTTTTATGCATTTTTACCGCATAACAAATACTTTGCTCGTGGTTTATTTCCGATTTTCTAGCGCAGTTTCCTTCCTTTTAACATTTTGTTTTTATTTTCTATTTTATTTAAATTTTTCTATTTTCTTTTTGGAGATATTTTGTGTGTGCTTGTTTTTTTATTATTATATGTATGAATATATTTTTTTTATACCGGATTGCCAAAATTGCTTTATTTGAGTGTTTTTTTTTCTATTTAATATTAATTATTTTATATTATTTTTACATTTGAATATTGTTATATTAAGTTATATAAAAGACATATTATTATAGAGTTCACTTTAGCTAATAGGCTGATATACAGAGACCCGGAAGCATTATATTTTTTATTGTAGCAAAATTGCCGGAGAAGCAAAATAATTAATTAAAAGTGGCTACACAGCTTAAGCAATTTAAATGTGTCTACTTAACACCAGAGACGCTTCAACACTGATCTTCAAACTAACATAACGCGCAATATCACAGTTATAAAACAATTAAGCTTTCTCAGTTTCACCATCTGTCCACTTTTACTATCCCTTTCCCAAAGAGGGTAACACACCTAGGCATATTAATTGCCTGAATGTTACTTCTCTTTAAAAATAAAAATATATCTTTGTTAATATAAATTTATTTTTGTTCTCTGATGATCTGCTTTAGCAACAGTGAAATGGGCATAGGAACAAGCTATACCCTTCAATAATCAGTTTCAATTAAGCTGTAATAAATAAATTTACTAAATATATAAAATATTGATTTTTTTATATTTTACTACATATATAAAATAATAATTTTGGGAAAATGCGCGATCAAATTAAAAAAAAATAAATTTGTTTTCGTTGGTTGAAAAAAAAATTATAATATATAAAACAAAATAAACAATACATATTTATTTACAAATATCCATCATGATGGAAAAATAAAAATATATATTGACCCATTCCAGGTGAAATCAACAAAGCTTGGTTTTTAATTAAAAAAATGGAGATTAGTAGCCATCCGACGTAAACAGTTGTAAAAATTTCCTACACTAATTGGAAATACACATTTACAACTTTTAATTTACATACCCAATCTTAACCCTTTCGGTCCGGTTTCTTATTTCCCAATAGGACCGAAAGGGTTAGGGTATATCGAAACGTATAAGTATTTTTATTTGTTCATAAGTAAATCGTAAGTATACGTACGTAAGTACGTTAAGTTGATGCATGGAATGGCCGATTCGAAAAATAATGGTAACAAATATGTGTCTTCTAAGACACTAAACCAATCGGAAAACGCAGTAAATAAAAGTCAAAGAACAGCATTCGAGTTTACAAAAAAATAATTTTCTGTTTACCCTGTATTATTATAAGAAGCCCTGACGATCAAGGTGTCAAATTCTACCATCTCGGTTTCTCTTCTTTTAAACATTTAAAAAATTTAATAAGTAAAATAAAAGAAAATAGCGCATACTTTTCACATTTATAATGTTGCATGTGCAATTGCTGAATTCTTCGATGCATTTCATAGCTATTTCAATCAAATAAAAAATCCAAAACGTAAAATTTCTTGAGAGAAAGGTATTTATTCAGCCAGAGTTACTACTCAAACTCCTGTAGAATAATACTTTCATTACTCAATTATTTTTATTCTGCAAAGAGCGAGCAAGTAAACCAACTTACTATTTAATCACCTTTTATTTTTTTTTGTTCTTTTGCATTTCCATTTTTCTTGATCCAAGAAAGGGCTAGCAAACAATTATTAAGTTTATTTATAAATGTAGGAGCAGTAAATAGAAATTGTTCATTTCGTAAATGAATGGTTAAAAGAAAATAATTTTTTTACTTTTATATTTTACTTTTCATTTCCTTGTTTTGGTTGCTGCATTGTTGAAAAAATGTTTGCTTGTTTTTTCAAAACTTCATTTCGGATTTTCATTCAATTTACGAAATTGAGGTGGGAATTGAGAAAACAACTTTTATATATTGGCCGCATGCATAAATATTTTTTTTGAACTTAAAAACTCTCGAAAACACTTACATTCCTTACGCAGTATACATTTACTTTCCATTATACTGTATGCAACTAACACATGTGTAGTCAAACTCTTAAATACTTTCACAGGAGTATCGAAAACAAAATATTTATTCTTAACACAAAGTCTATGCGGAAGCGGATGTTTGTTTTTCTTCTATGTTATTCTATTTGAGAGTATATATTTCAAAGTAATTGCACAAGAAAATTAAGTAAAAGGTAAACTTATTTTTATTAAATTTATGAAGACACTCATTTGTTGCTTATGAAGGGGTTTTGTTTCATTCCTAATGGTCTTTTATAGCGAAAAGTAGGAAGTCAAACAAGAATTTTGTCACTTGAATTATTTGTGAAACTATTCCCAATCGTATTTTGTGATGGAAGGTCACTGGGAAGAATCTGCCATGAGGCCTCTGAAAAATAGCGCTTCAACGCTTGCTAGAGGATGGGTAAATTTATAATTTCGTTTTATATACAAGTTAAAAGAGTATTAATCTACATGCAGGGAAAGCAAATGGATAGAGTATTTTGTTTCCTGCAAGAATTTATAGTTGTGAAAAACAAACTATTATGGCTTTAAAGTACAGTAAGTATATATTAGGTTACAAAAAACAAAGTCATGTTTACATTTTATCATTATATTACTATCATTCATAAACATTTCAACACATTAACATATCATTTTATTTCTTAAATTGTAATAACATTTAAAGCATCTATAGTAATAAAACATCAGCTGTAACAATATTCATTTAATTTAATATTATTATTTTTTTGAAACAAATTGGTTTTAAGTACCAAGTGATTATTATTAGGCTGAAATTGGTAACATTTTCCATGAGACACGATTCCAAAGGGCCAAGAAAAATGGTAACGTTGAATAATTTTGACCTACATGGAGAACAGAAACAACACCGTTTTTCGGAGGACGCTACACCTCATCCTCAGTGTTCATGTCTACATTTCCATGCACTCGAAAACTTTCAAGTTTATCGTTTCAACGTGATTAAAATTTTTCCTTATACAAATTATGACCAGAATATAAATATGAGCGTTTTCAGTTATTGTAGGAAATGACATTCTCATCTTACTCTGTCTTAATTAAGTAATTAAATAATTTTTCTTTTTCACTTTTATCTATTATATATTTTTAATTCTCACAAATTTATTTGTACCTACAATTAAGTATATTTTTACCACATTTTATTTAATAAACATTAGCATTTAAAAGTTTTTTCAGCCAAATATTTGCACCCAATTTTTTATATACAACCTCAACATTTTGCTTTTTGCAACCAAAATAAAAAAAAATATGTTCATTCTCAGCAATAATTGAAAACCGCAAGTGGCAAAAAAAAATGTACTTTGATAAAACTGAAACGGAAATAAATTACCAAAACTGGCATAAATAGTGCGCTGAAAAAATGTGTGTAAATTATTTAACATTTTATTTTGTAGTTGCAAGGGTATTAATTTTAAACGACTTTTCAATTGTTAATCGAAATGCAAGTTTTTAAATTATACGAATAATCGATTAAAGCTTTTTTTCGTTCGAGTTATTCGAGTGGCTTTTAATTTTAGGAGTTACTCGAGTTAAACGAACATTTGTAAAATTAATTTCTTTTTTTTAATTTTTATAAGAAAAAATGAAATAAAACAAATTATAAAAAATCAATATTTTTATAATAATTAAGTCACAGAGGAAACTTAAGATCAGGTAAATAAATAAATGTATATATTTTTTAAATAATGGACCAACGAGACTAATGTTTTTTTCTCGTAGAGTTCTTCGTTTGATTTCAAATTCAGATCTTGATAATAATCTTTCTAACTGTAGATTTTGGGGAATACAAAGAAGTGCACTAAAAAGCATTTCATTTTATATGAGTGGTTCTTTACATAAAGTAGATTTTTATATTATAATTATTTTTGTTTGCTTTTTTAGATTTTGTGTCTTCTTTTAATTGATCCACTTATTTCTGTTATCAAATATCTTTCGATGATTACAACAGTTATCGTTTTCAGTAGTTGTAATCCAAAATGATTAATATTTTGGCTGAAGTTCGCAGCATTTTTTTGTAGAAAAAATTGGATATGAGCCAATATTGCAAAGGCAAAAGTAATAAATTAACATCAATTAATTTCAACTTACACAACAGAATAGAAACAATGTTGTTTTTCGGGAGCCGCTACACTCCCATCATCAGTGTTATCATGTTGCCACCACTGTTTAGGTGGCTGAGTTGAACATGATTTCATATTTGTGTTTATAAAAATTATTATCGTTTTCATTTATTTCAATAGGAAATAGTCTACTTCTGCGTAATTGATACATATGTACATCATACAAGAAACTAATTTAGTATTATTTTGGAAAGGGATTTATTTCCTCCTCTCATTTGTTAACACATTTATTTAGAAAACATTCATTACATTTTGCAATAAATCGATTAATATTTCTTTATGCCAATACAAAAAAATAAGTAGAAGCGGTCAAGTTCCTTTTAATTGAATTGGTAGTAATATTTTCCATTTTAGTCGAATTAAACATAAGTTATAATTTAGTAAATCGTAGGAAAGTTTCTTAATTAATAATTTGCATAAGTTCTCGGCGTTGTCATCATAAATATATTGATGCGAAACTATTTATGAAGTAATGACAAATCAAACTAAGCATAAAACAATTCATAGCCAAAATGAGTCAACATTGGCATATGTCTTATTATTTAATGACGTCTTAAAAAATTGTTGTTGTGCTTCAAACAAAAAAGTCCTAAAATAATAAGACTATTTATGCTGTATTTATGTTTTGTCATAACTAAACAGTAGTGTAGTTTTTGCACAAACTAGCTATTATTTTCGTTTTTTCACTTGTTTTTGGCATTCTAATATAAAATTGTTATGATTGTAACGATTGTCCGTTTTATTATTGTTTTTTTATCAGCTGACTCAAATTTAAAATAGCACACGAAATTATGAGCGGTTGTTCACAGCAGTCATATATTTTCGTGTTATTATTTTAAGACATATGACTTTATGACGACCGTGTGAATACCCCAATTATTTTTTCTTGTGTAAATTCGATTAGTCGACGAAAATTACTTTAAAAAAATCTTTACATGAAATTGCGTATTTTTTTATTTGATCAGACATTATTTTACGATTAATTGAGCAAACATTATTCAAATGAATCCCCTAATAGCTACATAATATATAGGGTTGCCACGTTTATGAGAACTATTCGTGATATCAATAAATATTACATTTTGTCTGCTATATGCGGCTAAATTTATCATTTGGTTTTTCGCAAAATAATTTTTTTGGTACGACAGTCTTAGCTTTTACTGTTATTAAAAAAAGTACTATAGAACATTTGCAACTAAAATTCTACTTTTTATTCCATTAATTAAATATATACGTAAGTCAGTAGATTATTGTCTGGCATTGCTTTAAAATATACTTTTACTATGATTATGACTATTTGCTGTTGACTTATTTTGTTCCGAATGTCTGTAAATGTTACATAATGGTCGTTTTAGCAAATTTTTTTGAAGCGAATATTCCTTTTAACAGAAAGTGTGCGTTTTCAAGCGTACGATACTTTTATATCTAGTTACTTCCTTGTGCAAGTGCATGACTTGCCTGTGCGTTTGTCTTCTCGTTAATTAAATTAGTTTACAATTAAAAACGTGGGAAAATGAACATTTAAGAGCGCTAATGTAAAATGCTTATATTTTAATTAAGATATATATGCTACAATTAATTTTCATCAAAAGAGGATACAAAATAATTTTTGCGACAAAATTTAATGAGTCTTGCAATATGATTTTAACAATGTGGTTGTTTAATGTGACAATTAGAGCAAAGTGTAAAAACTCTGTTAATAATTTATAAATATAAAAAAAATTGTGAATTCTAATTTGTAAAATATTTCGGTTAAGCACTTAATATTCCTACTCTCTAGTATCCACCGTGCGAAGTGGAAAAATTGAACAAAGTTCGCTGGTGTCGTGCCAGTGAGCTCAAAATCGGCACTGATTCGTTCTATGATTAGAATGTTCTAATATTATTTTCTTAATGAGTTAATTCTAATTTATAACAAAATCTTAATAAAAAATATATTTTGTAAATTAAAGATTTGAGCTTCAGATAAAACTTATAATTTCTTATGCAATTGTTTTTAAGTTTCATTCATTAAAAAATATTTTAATGTACCACGTAAAAGAATCTTAAAAATTAAAATACTGTTTTAAGGTTGCCGCCGCATTATAGCAGATAAAAATGTTAACTATAAAAATTCGACGATTGATGCTGAATTTGTTCTGGGGCTGATTCGTAGAGATGTTGATTCAGATTTCTCACTTGTTCAGCTAAACTTCAATGTTTCTGTAAGACCTACCCGCAATTTTGAACTATTGGCATTAAAATACTATCGTTCTGTATATGTAAGTAATGATTCTTTTCGTCGCGCTTCAATAAATGTTAACACATTATAGACATATCTGAGAGTAACTACGTACTGAAGAGAAATCTTACTTTATATCTAAATTGTTGAACCAATTATTTTTATTTATACAAATATCTATTTTGTTATTCATATTTAGTCGATAAGGATGTAGAAATTGAGTGACCTAATAAATAAATAAATAGACTACACAATTTCATTGATTTCTTTATTGCTATAATTATTATTCTTGCTTTAGTCCACAATATTAAATAAGTTGCATAAAATTAAAAAAAAATTATGCCGCATTGCTTTTTTCAGTATAGAAGTTTTTCGACTTAACGAACATTCGATTTCATGAACATCTCAGAAGATTTCTACTGAGTATCTTATATTACGAACAAAAATTTTATTTTGTGCTCGGCTTTAAGAACAAATGTAAAATATATCAGCTGTTGATTTAAATAGATGGATTGAAAATACCCTTTACTCAAAGATGAATGCCATGAACTAAAAGAAAATTATGAAAGTCTTGATGAAACTGAAACTCCAAAGCAAATGAAACACGAAGAAGGAACTTTACAATATCAACTAAATTTGCTTAGCAAAACAATATTAGTAGCAGAAATTTAATGCTTTTTACAGTGTTCTTACAAATTTATCCTTCCGTACACATACATACATATTTGGATTGCATAAAATTCGCAGTGTCCTGTGTTTCCCAAACAACAACAATTCATTCATTGATTCATACATATTTTTAATGAAATATTTATTTTAAGTTACTTTAATTTTAATGAAATATTAAGAAATTCTATAAGTATTCATTTTTAATGTAGTATTGGATATAACGAATAATTTAATTTAACTAACAAGTCAGACAACAATTAGGTTTGTTAAATTGGATAACTACTGTAAATGTGAAAGTTATCAAACTTGTGAGCTGCTAGCTTTTCTTTTGTAAACTTTTTTAAAGTATTTAAATATTCTATTAATTTTTTTTTTAGATTTCGTTGTTATCAATGGTGTCCACACATTATAAAGTATTTCTGTTTGTAAAATATATATCAAATGACTTTTGATTTTATCCAATATATTGTGCCACCTAATACTATATTAAACGACTCCACACAAATATTTTTATTGCACATTATCAATTATTGCAGAATAATATTGCAAATATATAGGTACTTTAACGAGAAAAGTAAATATATTTAATTCACGAAAGAGTATGAGGAACTTTCAAATCTTTCCTTACAGCGTAATTATACAAGTGAAAGAAAACCAACAATTCGTCGTCGAAGTTAAATGTTCGAACAAATCCAGCTGTAATTTACATTATACTGGTAATTGAATGTGTTATTTTGTGTGTTGATTTGTTTTATACATACATTTATTATATGTACGCGTATGATTATACGTTTTTATTTCCTCTTTTAGCACTCTTTTTGTTTTTAAATAAATCAAACTCCTTTTTAAATTTCCACTATGTCAAATTAAAGGAATCTTTGGAGTGATATATTAAAAAATATTTTAAAATCAATTTTATTAATTCACTTTTGATAGTGAATGCCGTGATATATCATCGTTATATTTTTCGCCATACAATTACGGAAATTATTGCATGACTTGTATTATTTTAACAAATTTGATAAAAAAAATGTACAACATTTATGCAATATATTTTTACAACATTTTCAATAGTACTAATCAGAATCTTGTGCAAATGGTCTTAAATTGTAGAATTTGCAAGATGGTAGATTATGCTTTTACTCTCCACTTATTAAATATGGAGACATGCTTTTGCTACTCTTTTGCAAATATGCAGGACTTCTCTAGTTTACATTTACTTTGCGTAGGCAACAATTAATTGCAAACTGATAGCAGAAAAAAAATTACGGTCCGTAGTCGAGGGTGTGGTGTCAAATCAGCTCAAAGTTAGCCACCGAGTTTATGTATTTTTTAATATTTTTTCGTACAATCTTTTGCTACTTTCTATAAAAAGGAAGGTTATAAAAAGTTAATCCCCCGCCTTAAAAACTATCCTAACCTAATTGAAAGCTGACAACAAATTAGGAAAAATCAAAATAAGGTAAATTGTATTGTTGGAAATACCTCTCGTATTTTTCTAATCAGCTGAGAATTTTGTGTTTTTTTTAGCAAATATTGGAAACTCAAGCAAAAAAGCCAGTTCGCAATTGCACAAATTTGGAATTTAAAATGCACAAAATTGTGAATAGGACTAGTTTGTTGTTTATGGATACCATTGCATATATGTACCTTATAAGTGTGTTTGTATGCTGAAAGAAATATGGAGTTAAGACTACAACACACATTTGCACTTTCATTAGAAGCAAGTACTTTCATAAATGTATAGTGGATGTTCATGTTATGTATCTCCAGTGATGTAAGTACGTTACAAATTTTCGCATACAAAGGCCTTCTGGTTGACCACTAGAAAACAATAAAAAAACAACATTTTACTACACACACAAGATGGTAAATTCAAGCATTGTCTTGTTGTTTTATTACAATTTAATGCCGGTTTTATTTTCATGGAGATCCTTTGAGCTTATTCTTATAGTAATTTAACTCTACACTTGCTATTATTTAAAGCTAAACTAACCAAAAACAATTTTATTTGGTTCCTGTATTTTGGTTTTTGCAGGCATAAGATAATAGTGAGTATTGTCAGATATGGATGAAAAACTATAGGGCGATATAGTGGACTAGTCGAGCTATTTTACTTACGAGTATATTAGAAGGTCAGTTCAGCTTAATTCTGTGAAGGTATTCATAATGGTTTAAAAGGTTATTAAAATCAGTTCATCAAATGATCCTAAATCTATTACTATGCAAAGGAAAGCCTTTAGGCATTATTATTTCAAACTCTACTTACTGAAACATTTGCTTAAGTCTTTACATTACAAATCGCTCATAGAACTTATTATATCAATGATTAGGTAGTGTGAAACTTGTTTGCAGTTGCAACATATGAAAGCATAAGAGAACAAAAATAATTTTTATAGTATGTTGGCCTCAACATTCTACGTTCTTTATGTGGTTACATTTGGGCTTTCGTGTTTGGTTCTAGAGCTCTGAAATGCTCAATTGCATATGGTAACATTGCTAATGATGTTTATCATTATTATCGTCATCAACATCATCACAATCAACAACTATTTGTATGACCAGCAGTACTATATCCATAAAAAGAAAAAAAAACAAGATAATAATGATATTGTTTTGTTGGACTTTGTACTTCGACATACACTTAAAGAAAATTTTGGCTGAAACAACACATAGTACCAGAAGAAATAATAATGGAAATAATGGCATCTTAATTTTATATAAAAGTCATAGATGAAGAACTAAGGTTCCCAAAAATTTAATACTTGACCACGTTCTTGGAATACTTATAAGTGCTGCAGGGTATCAAAATCGATGACTTCAGTTTTTAAACACCTTTTCGGTCTAGGAATTTTTATAAATGTAAACAAATTTTATTTCCTTTTAACAGGCTGCAAAATTATTATTGATCCAATTTTGATGGCTACTGCGTCCAGTATGAATCAAAAACACTAATTTCTTGGAGGAATTTAAAAATTTATCAGTTAATAAAAAGTCTATAAGGTATAATATCTTTATTATTGAAAATAGTTATCTGTGCGATTATTTACCGTCAAGGTAAATACGGGGCAGGGTGTCAGAGGTTATAAAAAATAGTTAAATTATTAGAAGCATT
The DNA here is from genome assembly GCA_956483585.1 of Gymnocheta viridis. Lineage (NCBI taxonomy): Eukaryota > Metazoa > Arthropoda > Insecta > Diptera > Tachinidae > Gymnocheta > Gymnocheta viridis. Next base: position 123,684,911 of record OY101440.1, read on the forward strand.
TTTTAAATGTTGATTGTAATAAAGTACATTTTTAAATTTGAGTTTTTACTATTTATTAAGAATATAATAATCTATTAAAATTAAAGAGAGCGTTACGGTGTTTTAAGGCGGCCATTTTTCATAAGTTTACAATTAAAAAAACAAACTTTTTTTCGAAGTATCTTATAAAGAGGATACAATTTTATATAAAATATTGCGTTTGTTCTAGAGCTAATCTAGAAATACGACTAGAATCCCTGAATTGTATTTGCCTACCGGATGCTTTGCTTGTCTGCAAAAAGATTTGGAATCTTATATATTTATTTCAGTATTTTATTTGTTTTTTAATAACGAAAACTTAAACTTCCCGAACCTTGACCTCTGCAAAAATTGGGATTCTCTGTATGCGAAGTTTTAAAAAATTGAATCTCACAATCTACGAGGCTCATCCTTGTTTCACAGATCCCCTTTTTCAACCATCATACATACAAATGAGTAAAAATTTTATGCAATGTTTCAAACACTGGTTATTTGCGTTTCTAAAAGCAATTACAATAATTTGTGCTTTTAATTCAACAAAATAAATAAAAATAAATGTTAATTTTGTGTTCTAAAAAACCTTTTCAAATCATTTTAACTTAAAGCAGTTAATATTTTAATAAAATTGTTAGCCAGCCTTGGCGAATAATTACTGATTTAGTTGGAACAAGTCGATCCCTCAATCTGCAGTTGATTGGAGTTGTCCACTATCGATGTACCATTTATGGCATTTTTTATAAAGATTTCAACAATTTATTTTTGTTTAAGTGCATAGAGTTGGAAGTGTTATGAATGAGTCAATGCCTTGAGGCATTGTATACTTTTTGCGGTTTCATTTCTTACTTTAAGAGCGATTTTTGTTTTTATTATTACTCATGCATACAAAGGAAAAAAAAAAGAACAACATCAATGCAAACAATTTTCATTTCTTATGGGAAATCTACAAATTATCCAACTTATAGTAAGATTAAAATTCAAAGCTTAAAGGCTTTAAAATACAAAAAGTACATATGTGTGTATATTCGTGTATGCGTACATATGTAAGCATGTATTTTTATGAACAAGATTTTCGTATTAATAAACGCTCGTTAATAAAAAAAATACTTTAAAACACTTTATCACTTCAGGAAAATTACGAAACATTTAATTTTTTGAATGCACAATATGTTATATATTGAGCGAAATTAACTTTAATTTAACCGCATCACCAACCAGACATGTCACCTCACGGAAAGAAGATTTTGAAAGGAAACAAAAAATGGATTAAATAAAAAAAACTACTATACAATATCTGAATACACATTAAACATTAAAAAATTATCGAATTGTATAAAACTCAAAAATGCATAATACATACATACATACATACGTAGAATTTATTTTTAAAATGAGTTTACACATTAATGCTTCAGTGCATTGATTGGCATATTAAAACGAGCCCCATATATTCATAGACTTCACACACAAGACAATACAAAAATTGTGGATTTAATAAGAGACATTTTCTCTGTGATGGCGATTATTGTGGATTTAATATATAATATTCTTTATAATTTAAAAAAAATAATTTTTTTAAGTCAATAAATAAATTTGATAAATGAATCAGATATTCTTGGTTTGTTTTCAATGTAACTTCTCTGCTTAAAATCTTTAAAAATCTGTTAAATATCAGCATTGATATTGGCTCACACGCAGTGACTTACAATGCTTTAAAATAAAGTTTCCAAAAAGTATGCATTATTTATAAAATGTTTTCATAAATCGGTACGTATGAGTTATATTATATCAACTAAATTGTGTGATGTTCATACGCTGTTGCACCGTGATACTTTTCGCTCAAACCCCTATTACTTCTTAATTTGATTTTATGAAATTCTTAAAATTTAGTATGTGGCTTAAATAGCTGAAGAACATTGTATAAATGTATTTAAGTTGCCACGCTCATAAACTTTGCAGCTTATGTTGTTTTGTGCCACCATTTGTTGTCCAATCTTAACGCCATTTATACCATTGCAAATGGGTTTATAACATCTAAATTTCTCACTTTAGTGATTCCAAAAATTTGTGTTTTTTTTTAATTTTTATCCAATATAAGTACATAAGATATTTAAGTATAAAAGGTCTTATTGAATTTAGATATTATTAATTTTTATATTGCAACTGTTTACACAAAAAGTCTAATGGCGTTCTTTTTTCTAAAATACAGCCCAACATTTTTTTATCTTTTGGTTGAAAAGTTGCAATATATTGATTTTTTTAAGTAGTGAGTTTATTAGAATATATTTTGTCTTAAAAAAATTTTGAATAGCAATTTTTTAAAAAGTTTAAAATCAAGAAAGTCGCTGCAGTACTAATATTTTTTTGCAGTTTTTTTTAAATTTTAAGTTTTGCAAGTGCGACAGTTGATGACAAATGAAAAACAGAGGAAGAAAAGTTGAAAGTTAAAGCACAAATTTTGGATGGATGAAATCGTTCCTTGAGAAATGGCAAGCATCCAATCGAACGGAGAAATATTATCCAATAAATCGAATTGCATTTAAATCAAAAACAAACAAATACAATAAAAACTTATAATGAAGATTTTCAAGCAAGTGATTTTTATCTGCATTGAATTAAAACGGAATTTGAAAAAAGTGTTCTGCACACATTTGCTGCGTATATAATTTAATTTTGATGTTATTTTCCAAAAAAAAAAATCGTATCTATTGGAAGGTGCAAAACATTCGTCCATGGTGCCGAAACTACGGATTCTAAAGATAGCAATATTTTTTACCTATTAAAATCAAAGATATTACTTTTTTATTGTGTAAAAAATAAATTATTTTGAGTTTAATGTGATTATTTTTCGAACAATTTTGTTGTTAGTGGTTTTTTTTAAATCCAAAGTGATTATTATTTTGGCTAAAGTTCGTAACATTTTTAGTCAGAAAGAATTGGACATGAGACAATATTCCAAAGCAACAAGGAAAAATTTTAACTCCAATTAATTTCAACTTACACGGCAGAACAGAAACAACGTTGTTTTTCCGGAGCCGCTACACTCCCATCATCAGTGTTCATGTGTGTTTCCATGTATCCGCCACTGTTTAGGTGGAGTATCCAGCGGTCAACAGCGAATCCATCATATAATACATAATCAAAAAACATTCTAAATAAACAACTCAAAACTCTCTTACTTAGATCTCTCTTATTACAAAGTACATATATAAAAAACTCTATCTCATTTCTATGCAAAAGCAAATTCGACAAACGCACAAGCACACTTTATTTATTTTACAACTTGAAGCTGTTACATGCATGTGTAATAATAATTGTGTATGTATTAGTAGCAACTTTAAATTCTTTTAGCTATTAAAATTCTAAGAAGACTTAAGTAAAATTAAGATTGTGAATATCTATGAAAAAACCCCATTAAGAACAGATAAATCTTTTCAAAATCGGTTCAGTATTACGTAAAAGAGATCTAAAATAACGTGTTTACCTATTAATAATATAGATGGGCCTGACAATATATCGATCGGTCTTTATGAAACACAAGGCCGATGTTCAGTTTAAAGTTGACCCAATGATGTTATTTTTGATTCATTCCCATGGATTTCCAAGAGAGTATGCTTTCTTCTCTGCATTTTTACTTTGCACTCACGAAATACTGCCTTTAGTTCATAAAATTAACAATTAACAAAATGAAACAAAAATCTATTTGGCTTAAAATATTGTTGCTAAAATACATAAATGAAAAACACAACTAACTGTCAAAATCAGAAAGCTAATGTATTTATTAATAAAGTTAAAAAGTTTGTCTTAATTAAAAATAAAGAGTAGTAAGAAAAATGGTAAATGAGATAAAAACTGCCGAATATCAGCGTTGTTTATGCCACATTGTGTAAGTTGAAATTATTCAATAATAATACTTCCCTTGTTCCTGTATAATATTAGGTGATTGAAGTTATTTTCATCTCAAAAAAGGGAAATTATTGTGCAGAATTCGTAATAGGATGTGGTTGCTTGACATCTTGTTGCATTTCTCAAAAAAAAATTGTTGATGTGATTCACAATAGTAGATAAAAGCAAGTTAACAACATTTTTTTATTGTTAATGAAAATGTTTAACTATCAGTTTAAAACTAAGTTTTGACTAACTAAAAGTTAGTAAATCTTACAAATAAAACTAGCTTAACTGAACTTTGTGTTAATGGGGGTAATGATAATAATAATTTTAGATTAACAACCAATAAATTTTTTTTTTAAAATTGTCGCAATAAAATTAAAATATTATGCATGTACTCGTATGTTAGAAACAAAATTATTTACTTTTATTGCGAAGAAATATAAATAAATTTTTTTGCAAAAATACTTAGATATTGACTTTAATTTAATTTCAGAATTAAAATACTTAATCTATACGTCTTACTTTACTGCCTGAATTAATAATGGCTTTATTTCGGAATATTACTAGACTCATCAATTAGTTGTTTTAATTTTTTGTTGAGTTGTGTTGTTTGTGACATTTAATTAAAAAAAATAAATAAATGTACGTTGGCTGTTTATAATAAAGATTTTTATATGCGTACAGCTTTGTCAATCACTCCTTCTTCCATACTGTTGTGGCTTATATATTTTTTCATGTTAGCGGGTATATACATAAATAGTTACTAATGTGTGTAAACAAGCATGTGTTGTTAGTATTATTTATTTATAAAACACATGTACATATGTATGTTTGTAAGTAGATGTTGGCGGGTGTGTTCAAATATCACATACAAACATGTTTTTATTGTATTGTCAATTACACATTTTTTTAATACTGTCAATCATGTCAACTTGTGATCTTGTACACACAAAAAATTTACACATATGGTCATAAAAATAGGTAGCATGAAACAGCTGTTACAATTTCTCATTTTTTTTTCTTCAAAATATGTCAATAATTTTTTCAAACTTTTTATTTTCACATAATAAATTATGTTTTTCAGTCCCGGTAAATACTTGAAATTTCGTTGCAGCAATTCTTGAATATGTGGGAGAGTATTGAAATGGAAATATATATATTTTGTATTCCTTTCTCGCACTAAAAAATTAAAAGTTGCTGCAATAAAAATTGCAAGTCTGGACTGGGACTTATAGTCATTTTTATTACCACTCTGAGAAAATTTATTAAAAAAGTTTTACTTTGCTAAACAGTATTGCATTTTCCAAAAGTAAAGTTCGAACTGAAAATTTTTTGTTTGTTATTTAATTATAATAGTATAAGAATATAATATCAATATTAACATAAATGATGGACAGGTCAAACATAGAAATGTTCAGAGACTTCGGAAACAGAATAAGTCCTATAAGTTTGTAGCACACTAAATTGGACGATCTAAAAACAGAATTAGTTTGTACGTTCTGTTCGGTTCCAAACTAGCTGTTTTGATTCTATTTAATTGAAAAACTGTATGTGTATTGGTTTGTTGATACTTTTTCATTCAGTTCTGTTGCGGGCTATTCTGTAGAAAATAGAAAACAACGTTAACTGACAGTGTTAGTTTTTTGCGGTGTTCCGAAAGTTCCGACACAGAACAAGTAATCAAAATATAAAATATATTTCCTACGGCAATGAAGCCGTTCTGTGCCGTAAAAGGTAAAAACTAATGAGGCCTTAAGTCTTCAAACAGAACAAAAAGTTGTAGTGATGTGAAAAAAGTCCAATTACGGATGCATACATAACAATGTTGGCAAAGCGAGGCTTCTTTAAGTCATCTAAGGCGACTTTAGCTGAAATAAGTAATCAAATTGCAGCAAAAACTGTGCAGGATCGGTTTTGTAACATTTATCTTCTGATGCAAGTAGTTCGAAAAGCTAAATTTTGACAAAAAGTTGACTTACAAACGGGGGAGGAAAGATTTTGCTACTTGCCATAGTACATGGTATGATCCAGAGGGAACTAGAAAATGTCACAAAAAACTCTGGAGCGATGAAACTAAAATTAATTTGTTTAAGAATGATGCTGATCGAAAATTAAGTTAAAAATTTCACCTTATATTAAAAACAATTAAACATCATGACATTTTTGATATTTACAAAGGTAATACCTATATTAATGGCCACATGTCCAAATAAATGTACAGGAAAAGCTTTGCACAAGATTTTTTTTACATTAATTTATAAAAACCCAACATCTGCATTTAAATACAAATGTTTAAAACATGTTTATAAACCTTTTTTTCGACATGTTCAATAAAATATTATTCAAAAAAAAGATAGTTAGCTTAATATACGTGCTCCACAGTTTATTTGATGCTGCCCATATATTCCTTCATGACAGCGAAACTGAATGCAATTAAAAATACCGAATTCAGCAAAGAAAGCTTAAATTCAAAAGTGAAGCATGATTGCGGCAGTGTCATGCTTTAGGTCTGTACATCGGCTGCTCGTTCTTAAAAGTTGGCACTTATTAAAAAACTTTTTAAATACCTTCAGATTCTAAGCACAATATGGTACAGAAACCAGAACATTTAATGTTCAACCTTATCAAGAAAAGTTGAAAGAGTAATGGAAAATCGGGGACTTTAAGATTGCATATGCAGAGGTCTTTTCCCTTCATTTCCTCTTTTCTCCTCCCCGTAATCATGATTTCTTAGTTCCCGCACTGTCCACATTATATACATTATTTCAGCACGGAAGCTGAAACGGTGCCGACGAGGCCGAGGTCCAGATTCTCTTTTTTTAAAGTCAATACTTCGGATGAAGTATGGAATTTTTATAGTTTTTTTTCGCAACACATTGTAAATTAGGGATATTTTACTAGTTTTGCTATAGGAAATATCTTATTTTCTATTTCCCTAGATGCATCACGGGCCTGTTGCCAAAGCAACCTTATAACTTCGCTCCGATGTTTGTTTACCTTTCTGTCTGAACCGTAAAATGAAGATCAATTTTCACAGAGTGGATAATACTGTAACCGCTGTAACTTTAAATAATAAAAATCAAATACACTTAAGTCAATCCATCATCGGCCTGTCAGACCGTTTTTCAAAGATAATAGGAAGACTTTTGAAATTTTCAATTATAATAAATTAAAACAATTTTTGTGAAATGTTTTAAAATTTCGCATTGAATTTTATTTTATGGGTTTTGGTGAACAGGGCTGCCAGTAATATTTTCAGAAAAATCGTAAAATTTTTTAAATAAAATCATAAAAATCGAGATTATTTAAATAAAAAGTAACCGGTAAATCGTCACTCAAAAATCTTCTGTTTTATACAACAATATTTCATTTAAAAATTAAGAATTCAACAGATCTATTAAAAACAACAAAATCTTTAAACATTTTATTCAATTCAAAGCAAGATATGAAGAGATTTTTTTCCGAAACTGGTTATATTCTTTCCAAAATAAACGTTAATTTTTTATATGATATGTTTTATATTTTATTTTAAATAGAAATTTATAGAATATACTATTATAAAGTTTTTCATAAACTTGCAATTCATGTGTAGAGTCGAATTAATTTTTTGATTTATTCGATTTTATACGCGTACAAACATACGTACATATAAAGTACGAAAGAAGGGCAAATGATATTGACTTAAATTGGGTAATTACAAAATAAAAATACTATACATACATATCATAGTTATGCTTTTTTATATTTTTTGTAATGCTACAATCAGAGAAATTATTTTTTAAAATAATTTTTTGAAAAAGGAATCCTCCCAAGGGTTCCTTTATTCCAATGAATTTCTTATCTTGGTTTTATTAAAATTAATTTTGCTAAATCTTCTTTCAACTTAGCTTAAGAGTTTGGCAAAGTCATTAAGTTATTTACAAATTCACATAAATTTGGAAAAAACAGGTTTATTGTTTGGTAGATTAATTGACTTTCCTCTTTTCCAAAATATATCTAAATTTAATGTGCTGTCTCCAAAATCCAAAAATCTGAGTTCTCTTATTTCATGCTGAATATCTTGATATTTTTCTTTAGAGACTAGATTAGAAAAACCTTTTAATAAAAGATGAATTTCGGAGTTTTTTTTCCAAAATCAGAGATGGTGTGATTAAATTAAACCTAAAATTATACGCAATTATCAATAAATTGATTGAAAGTTTCGACATCAACTATATATTATCTTAACATTTCTTTTACATACACACCAATATAAACTACTTCCTTTTTCAAGAAATTTTTACGGTTATGGAAATGAATTCGATTTAGAGGCGTATTTTTTTATACAATCATCTACCAAAAAATTTATTAAAACATTAAAAAAAGTTTCGTTATATCATAGTGCGTGTTGTGAATGTGAATTCCTTCAATTTTGTTTAGATTATTCATAAAATTAAGCACATATTTTAAAAGCAAAATTAAAGCTGTTTAATGTCATTCAAATGTTTAAATATTTCTTTAGCAGTATCAATATCACCGATATTGGCGAATTTTTTCACACTTCAGAAAATTCTAAAACTACATTTATTTATTAATTAACTACTTTTTCTTTACTAAACTTTAAATCAGAAAATGCAAAAAAATACATTTTTCCACAAAAATATTTCGTTGCGATATTTTAAATTTTATTTGATTGAATTTTTTCTTTATTATATTTATTGAATGACGGGTTATTAAACATATTGAAATCCCTTATTTTTTTAATAGACTGTATCGAATTTGTGGGAACACAGCCTCAAATTGAATATTTCAAAGGCGGATGTTATTGCAATCAGCAGACAGAAAATTTTTCATAGCATTAAATTCTTTAAAAACGATCATGAGTGCATAAAAAATAAAAAACTTAAATTTTTTGAAACTAATATTTTTCCGGCAAGATTTGGTAGAACAATTTTGTTACGAAGGAAGGAAGGTTTTGCAAGATATTCAAAATTCTTGAGCACTGCTGTCGACAAAACTTAAAATTTCCAATTTAAAATTTGTTTGCCTTTTTACTTTGTAATAAATTTTGCGACTAGTTTTTTTTTCAAAAATTGATTGTATTATCTTGCTAAGGAGGGGGAAGAGGTCGGTTGAGCCTCTCCCTCCATTATTTTTCCGCTTACTATTTGTATAGTAGTTTCTTCTACAACAAAGTTCCTCATAAAAAGTTGAATAAATTGAATCTTTTGGTTGCCTAACACTACAATCGTTTTGATCGTTAGCCTTTGCTGTTCCTAAATCAATTATAATGAATTTGTTATTTGTGTCATTCAAACATTGATTTTAGTTTTATTTCAGTAATTCCACCTACCTCGTTTATACTATACATTGTTAGCTAGTTTATTTATAATATAAATTTTAATTTGTATAATAATTTAGTGCGTGTTCGTTTAAAAATTGTCGTACATATAATATAAAATACCAACAACTGAAAGTCTTTATCTATTGAGTATATCAAACGAAATGTTATCAATCAAATCAAATTATCATTTAAATAATTTTGTTATCTGGTCAATATACCAACGATGAAGTTGTATGCTCTTGTATTTAAATGCAGAAAGTGTGTCAGTATTAAGTATACAATACATGGCTAAACGAGTAAGATGCTGTTGTAATCTGATTTTATATGATGCAATTATTTCATTCCACTTGTGTTCAACTCTCCTTAAAAGTTGTTTCGTTTTTCATCGTTCATTTATAAGTTGAGATTGAGGTAAATTTGTTTTGCCGATTGTTCCATACAAAACTGTTAATGCGTTGGAAGGATGTGTATGTACTCAACTTGAAACCGAGCTTTTGCCATTTTTTCTGTCCCATTTGCTTATCTACTACTCTTGGCAACAAAGCCAAATTTCAGTCTTGGTCATATTCGACCAAAAATTTCTACACATTATTCTATTTATGAAACCGAATTATGAGGCATCATATAAATGTTGCCAATTTGGTTAAGTTCGTGATTGTGAGTAGTGTTTATATGTGTAACAAATATCTAATCATTACATCTAATACTTACTGTCTTCACAATATTTACACACCAGTACTTGTACAATGTACGAGTTGAAAATAAATATACATACATATCTTATAACACAATATGAATACATATGTATGTATGTACAGAAATTCATAGATAATTATATATAAATATGTTGAATGCATTAATGAAAATACTTGAGAATGCCCTATGAATCTATGAGAATGTACGCAAAAAGGTAATTTATCGAGTTCTTGAAGTCTTTACGGCTCTCTATCTATTTAGCTCAAAGCAACGAACGACGATGATGATACGAAGACCAGATACATTTCCATTCACATAAGTACACACAAAGCTAATTAATTAAATTGTATTTGAATTAACTTAAGTAGAACGTATTTACGTAACTGTGTATGTGAACATGGCTACTACGAGTACTACCAAGTGCTTACTGCTCTTAATATTCTAACCTAGAAAACTTAAAGGTGGTGTTAATATATTCAATTCCTTTTCCGTATTAAACTAATAACGCCAAGTGCGGTGTACACTCAATGTCTTAACACACACAAACTCTTGGCTGTTGCAAATTTTTATGTGCATGCATTATGTATAACTGTGAGCATACAGTTGCAACATTTTGAGTTATCAATTGCAGTTATTTACTTGATTATAAAGTTGAGTTTGTTGTTCATTTAGCTTGTTTTCTGTGCGGCTTGAAATACTTATACATGCATACATACATGTTAAGTATGTGTGTTGCAAACATGCAGACATTGAGCATTTGATTGCAATGAGAATGTGTGTGTATTTACGCACTTGTATTGGCATTAGCATTAAACTACATTTTTTCCTATATGTAAGTCAAAAGTATAATTACTCGTATTGCAATTAAAATATGTTTGCTTCTGTATTTTAATAATTTAAGGTAAATCATGTGTGGCTCTTCTACATATAAGAAGCGTAAACGGAAACATTTCGTTATGGAAAATGCAAGCCGCCCCTTATCTAACTAAAAATTTAAAATTACGTTTCTTATTGGAACTAAATTAAAGTCAACAAAAATATAGAAAAGGTAGCAAAGGACTCCAATTTTAAATTATTCGCTTTAAAATTTTGAAATTGAGATTGACGATCATAATTGGTTAAATTTGTTAGAATTTATCTCGATTAACGTAGATTTTGCAATATTTAGGGCCTCATTTTAATAAATTTTTTTTCATTTGAAGAATATTTTTGCTTCTCTTGTAAAATATTCAAAATGTAATACAGCGAAGTTTGCATTTTCGCTAACGATACGCAAGTTTGTATTATATTCAGCGGTGCTGAGTAATATAACCCACGAAGAAAGGCTGAGAGATACAAAAGTTTTTACATTCTTAAAATTATCGCATGACTGAACGCGTAATAAAAACTATGAGTTTGTGATTATGACTAGAATAAAAAATTTCAAGATATAAAATTCTATTTCTTTAAAGATTTTCTTAATATCACCACATAATGTTTTCAGCACTCTTTAATTGAAAAATTGTCGCCAATTGAAAAAACTGAAAAACGAAAATCAAATTGAAGCTGCTGGTCGATTTCTACCAACTAACAATTAATAACAGACGTACATTTCCTTGGTGCTACTAATTCATTTTGTTTACCATTGTACAAAAAACTCACACAAAAATTGCCAAAGTTAATAAAGTTGCCTTTTGCTCATTTCTAAAACACTGCCACAAATCAAGTTTGACATTTTAACATTTTAACATTTTCATCTTCATCGCTTTCTGCTCATTTGTCCAAAATGTCTCTGCTTGAAGACTCAAATATGTCGAACTATCAAATACTAAATTGCAACTATTACGATTAATAGAACCTATTCCGCGTGCAATTCTACTTACATTGAACTGTAATTTTCTTTGACATCTACAATACGTTTGGGAAAATTTCAATAGCACAATGTTAGAGAAGACATTTTAGATGAGTTTTTCGTATTGTTTTCCAAAAAAGTTTGTGTTTTAAAGTATTTTCCAATAAAAATGACCAAATGTACTGAAGAAATGAGACTGAAAGTAAAAACGAATAGAAAGAATAGCAAAGAATATATGATGGTTTCTTGTAATTTGCTAAAGTATTAACTACAGATTGTCATTTGTCAACTACTACTTGATGCCAGTTGCCAGGACTATTGTGAATATGTTTAACACCTACATTGAAGAGCTCTCATCCCATGCTCCGTCCTGTCTTATTAAGACACGTACATATGCACGTGTATATACTGTGTGTGTATGCATATGAAAATATGTCAAACTGCTTGTGCAGCACTATTGTTCACTTCAATTTTGTAATTGAGATTAGCTATTTGGGGATAATAGAGATCAGATCATTTAATTAACTTTTGAAATTACAAGGTTTTGTTGATTAAAAGAAGGAGTTTCTAAGCAATAATTTTTTTGTTATAGTTATAATTTTTGTCAGAGAAAATATTTGTGTATTTGCTCGGTTGTATATAAGTTTTATATACATACAACTATGTATGTCCTTTTGCAGTATATGTACATACATATGCGTGTTTGCTTATCGGTTCACAAGCATTAATTTGTTAACTCGGTTTATAAGTTTATCCACGTTGGCATGCTAAAGAGCTTGAACATTTATTTTAATTAAAGTTTGAATTCTCATACACATCTGTGTAATTTAAGAATTAGGAATACGATGCTTTAAATTTATTCTTATTATTTTGTATTTAAATTAATTAGGGATTTTTTTACAGCTCTACGAAAAAGAATGCCATACTCAAATTTTTTCCTTAATTCATATTAGGGAAGTCAAACGGTACAGTTTTTATCGGTACATGTTTCGAAGGTTTTCAGTTTCTGAATTTTTTGCAAAATAGAACACAGATAAGGTGTAAGATACAGACTAACATTCAAAATAGAGAAATGGAACTCATATTTAAATTTTTTTTGTTTAATAAATTAGATGTATAGATGTGCAGACAAATATCGATTTCTAAAACATAAAAAAACAATATAAAAACACTCAAAATCCTCTCAATCTGCGGAACAAAACGTGTAGTTCCATTCGTTCTTTCATACGAGTTTTATATCTCACACTTTTCATTTTATTGTTAATTTCAACATGAGTTTAAAATTATTTTTTTTTTGATTATTTATTTATTTAAATAAGTCTATAGACATAATTCCATACAGACTAAAAAACCAAAATTATCATGATACAAAGAAGAACATTCAAAGAAATTAATTGTTGTTTAATAATAAAATTACATTTTGGAAGAAATAAAAACTAATTATAAATTTATATTTTTGAAGATAAATGCAAATGTTTTTTGGAATTTATTTTTTGTTACCTGTAACCGAACGGAACTTTAGTTTCTGACCATGAGCGATAAGAGTCCTATCTTTATTATATCACTTAAGTTGTTCACTGTAACCATATTATCTCGTTATATGCGCATGTAATTATATCGATAATAATAAAATATATACAAAAATGTATTTTGATTCCATGGCTTTGATTTTATAGCTATTTAGAATTTATGTAGAAATTTCTTAAAGCAATTTAATAAATTAAATAGTAGCAAACGGAAGGTAGGATTGTTTTCTTGCTTAACATTTTTCTGTTTCAGTTTTGCTACCGCGCTGGGCGCCTTTTTACATCTTTCGTCCACAATCTCTAAAAAAAAGTCAAACTAGAACGTATTCGCATATATAAAGATACGACAATATAAAATTCTTTAATAAACATGTTTTTCGAAAATAAAAATTAATTTAAAAATAATTTTTATAATTTTTTTAAATCATTAACTGAAAACAAAAATTACTTTGAATTGCTTTATTTTTCAAATCGTTCATGGGCGAGGAACTTCATTGTTTTTAACAATTGAATGACAATCTTGCTGGTACCACTCTCTATATTATTATTATTATTGTTTGCAGGGTAACCTGCGGTAAAACAAACGCAAATTGCATTTGACTGAATTGTTTTCCTTTTAACGTAAATTTTCAAAAATAAAAGAAAAAAATAAATAAATTGTCGGTGCAAAAGAGCGTATGAAAAAGTTTAAAGTTGATGCTTCTTAATTTCATTGTTGTTCTCAATATTTGTTTGCGTCGTTCTTTGTTTAAATGAAATGGTTGAGAAATAACAAAACGGAAAACAAAACTTTTTATTCTATCTATTTAATAAGACCGAGATCAAAACGTGTATGTGTACATAAACAGGTAAAATTGTATAGAATTATTTTTTTGCCGCCAAAGATAAAGAACAGTTGCATATCATCTGTAATAGTTGTGTGAATAATTTGCAACAGGAGGAAAAATGGAAAACTAATAAAAAAGCGTATAGCTGGAAGGTTTTGTTGCTTTGAATTATGCCCGCTTTGACGTACAGCATCTTCGGATTTTAAGTCATATTTATCTTGGTGTTTTCTTCTATACATTTTTAAGGGATTTTTGAAAAAAAACATCTTTGATACTTTGATATTAAAACTTGAAAGTTTTGACACCTTTTTTTATTATTATTATTTCTATTCTTTTATTTTATTTTAATTTTATGAAACTTGAAAATGTTGTTTATCCAGTCTTAAGCGCATTAAAACGAATAGAAGCGACATCAACAATAGTTTTAACTTTGTTGTTTTCCAACTCGTTCGGCAAAAAGAAAGTGTTGCTGTTAATGTTTTTTAGAATTTTCATTATTTTATTTTCTTATTGTTTTTGTTTATTTTTTAAAAGTTGCCAACATTGTTTAAAGTTAGTTCGAATAGAATGAAAAAAAATTTGAAAGTTTTGTTCAGACGCATTTGGTGTTATCGCCTTTTAAACGCTTGAATTGTTACCGACATAGTTGTTTTACACTTCGTGCAACGAAAGCATAAATCCAAGAAGATGAGTACGAAAGTAAAAAAAAGGTATCATTGTTTTAGACTCTTGGTAGCAGTGTGTTGATGTTTATAGTTATTTTTCCCTCAGAATTGTATATCTTATTACTTTTGGACAAAGAAAATAGTAATTTCTTAAGAGACTTTTGTTGCACAGAGAAAAAGCAGAAACCATTAAAGAGTTGGAATATCTAATATCAATGATAAATAATTTGACTTACGTAGAAGAGAGAAAAGGGGCATGTGTATGATCAATGCGGAATAAAAAAATTAACTTGCGATAGCAAATTTCGGTCTTACAGGAAACAATTCCAAATGGATGTGTTGAACTAATAATTCTCGTCTTAAATCTTTAATTGTTATGTAAACTGGAGGCGCCAAGGTAGCTGAAATATACATAAAGGCGAATTAGGTGCTGTAGCGGGCTCCGCCTACAGCAAGTGGGTCCGTTCTGCTGTGTTATCAGAATAATTAGATTTTTCTTTATGTATTTACAATTGTTACCTTACAATTTATAGAATGCTTAAATGTTCCAGGACTGTGAGATTTGACAACACTAGAAATTTTTGGTTGGTGGACTCAACATTTCATAACATTAAGTCTGAATCGGGCTCTATCCCGAAAGTTACCATCGCTTAAATGTAGTGATACTACAAATGGAGGGTTCAGAACCGCAGTTAACCAAGTCATAAAATATGAAAAATTTTAAAACTATTGCGAAACTCTCCGCAGAGTTTAACTTTATTTTGTTCTGTGACGGACTAAGTCAACAATTGTTTCGTTCCTAAGGTAACGGCGAAAAACCCAAGTCAATGGCTCTCATTTTATTTTTTTTTTCGAAGCAGTTTATTTACTGAAACTCAAAATATCTTCGAATTGTCTCTTTGTGACTTGATTCACTTCAGCTTTGAGCCCTTCAAATGGCCAATTATTAACAAAGGACCTTTCGCAAAGGATCTGCAGCATCACATGTATTAGGATGCATGAACCTTTACAAAAATTATTTCTTTAATAGTTTAAAAGCAACTTATTTTATTTCCTTTCAACATTGGAAATTATTTCCCTTTGCTAATGTCAGTGATGCTACTATCACTGAGGGTACTTGCTGATTGTATTTTGCTTTAACAATAAGTTTTCTATTCGTTTTGTTAGACTATGTACTCGTACCTTATTCATGTCTCATTCTTTTATGTTGCAAATATTTTTGTTGTTTTCTGTTTTTCTTGTTTTGTGTAAATGACATTTATGCTCGCTTTGAAATTTCACTTAAGTGGATTTATGAAGATTGCACTTTTGTAATTGAATTTAGAACAAAAAGGCAGGAGAGCGGAGTGAAAATATAAATGAAAAATAAAAAAGATTCTAAGGATAAATGGACATTAAACTTGCTTATATTTTTTGTTGTTGTTTTATTTTTAAAAGATGATACAAACTTACGGTGAGATTTTTTTTAATGAAAACTAAGACAAAAAAATCTTTTCAAACTTTGCGAGAAAATATTCGAAGTTTTGAAAAACAGTTTTAATCGTAAAAAGTAAAGTAATATTCGTTGTAAACGAATGCAAGAAAGTTAAATGATTAATTATATTTATTATGCTAGTTTTGTAAATAAGAAAAATACCTTTTGATAGACATTAAGTTGTCAAAATAAAACTGAGGTCGACGAAGTTTATCGCTTTAATATCTCAGATAATATGCTTAAAGTCCGAAGCTGTTATAGAATATTTATGGCAGTTGAAATATGGCTCTTTGGGGAAGACATGCTTAAGAATATTGGATGGACATTTAATCTATGGCCGCCCTCCACGACAGTCTTACTCGTAATTTTCAGTTTCGAATTAAAAGGAAATTCTTTTAGAAATTAAAATCTAATTTTCTTAAAGATTTAAAAACTTTTGTTTGTTGAGGGTTTTTAGCTAGTCTATATACATGCATTTCATTGGTGCTTAAGCCAAATCATCAGTAGACCTTAAACCTAATTTTTAAATGTTTCAAACCTCTTTACTTATACAAAAACTTTTAAAAACTCAATAAGAGTTATAAAAATTACAATAGTATAAGCACAGTAATGCTTTGAAACTTATTCAAAAATCCCAACAAACAAATTATTATATTCGATATGAATCTATTTTATTTTCTTTACAACCTTTTTTTACAATTAGACGCCCTTTGGGTGACAATAAAAGTATTTAAGGCAAAACGGAAAATAAAATGTTAACTAGGTAATTATGAAATTTATATTAATCGAGATTGCCTCGATATCTTTTTTCAAAGATTTAAAAACAAAAGTTTTTAAATCTTTGAAAAAAGATATCGAGGCAATCTCGATTAATATAAATTTCTAATTTTCTTATATAACCTGAACGCAAAACTTCGTTTATTATTTTTTTATACCTTTCTTTATAATTATAAGATTTTTCTATAGACATTATTTCTAATCAGGTTTCTAAGGCCATTAAATTTGATTTTAAATGCTAATCAAGCACAAATTTATTTCGACGTTTCGGTGGGATTCTTCAACATCTTTAGGAATACTAATTTTAGTTAGTTTTGTTTTCCAAACATAACTATCGTTATTCTGTAAAAATGTTCATTCAGCATACAGCCGGAATATTTGAATGTATTGTGAGCAATAGAAATTTCATAATAGAAAAAAATTATCCAAAATATTTTGTAAATCTGGCATAGTCAGAGTTTCAATGATTGGAAAAAAATAAAACTTTCAAAAGGAACTGTCAACGAATTTAAATAGTAATAGAAGCATACCTCAAGCATAGATCGTAAGCGAGCAGAAAGCCAAATTTGTTTTAAAGTAACCAATAGCTTACAACCGAAGTACTGGATTCATTAAAACAAGATCAAAACTAGCAAATCAGAGTAAGTAATTATTGAAAGAAACGCAGTCCTTGAAATGTAGCGTGCCGTAGTAGACCGGTATGGCAAATAAATGAGAATGCTTTCTTTAAGACAGAACTTAAACAGAACCAAAAAATGCCTTATTAAGGACGATGACACATATGTGTGAGAAAAGTCTTCTCAAATAGGTACCAGGACCAAATTTTTATCTTGCAGTGATAAAAATAGACTAAGCAAATAAACGTTGCTAAGGAGTTCAAGGCTTGGCGAACTATGTGCAGTTGTTGTGTAGACAGCTCACAATTTATCAGCTTTTCGACTATAACTTTGAGTATTTGAGGGTCTTGTTGGATGAAGTAGTTAGCCCGTTGACTAAATGTGTGCTTCATCTTGTCAAACTTGTCATCACTCTTTAATAGTTATCTAGTTTTGTTATGATTTAGCTCCCTGCTATTATTCAAAAGCTTCCATTGCAATCGAAGAAATCTTGCCGACATAATAAAATAATATATGATCTCCATAATTGGCTCCAGTACTTCCAAATTTATTAATGTTGGGTTATTGTCAACGAAAAGTCAAAGAAGACTGGAACTGTTGTTCTTGCCGTAAAAAAATGTTATCCATTTGTGCAACATTTAATTATTATTAAGACAAAAACTTTTATTTTTATAAGAGGACATGAATTTTGGTTGGGTGTATTATTTTTTTAGATATTATGAGTCTTATTCATAAATGTTTCATATAGTTGATATGTTCATTAAAACTGAGTTTCCCATATGAAAATCATACACTAATCATGTTATAACTACATTAGTCGTTTATGAATAAAGTCATCAATTTAGTGTAAATTTAAGGGTGAAAGCAATTCAATCGTATTTCGTATTACATACAGAGAAAAAACGCCATACTAAATTCAAGTATTTTCTATTTACTTTGAGTACGATTCATACTCAAAATTTTGAGTACAAATAACAGTAAAATGTACTAGTAAAAACTCTTTAATCACGTGAAAAATTTTAAATCAACTAAAAAATAAATTGAGCACCTAATATTCCGTACTTAGATCAATCTTTTTGTACATGATTTAAGTAAATCAGTGATATCCGTACTTTTAACATCGTTTGGGATTGATTTAAGTACGGGTGGATTGATTTTTCTTTTGAGTGTAGATACAAATCTTTTATGCGAACGGATATTATTCGAAGAATGCTACACTTAACGATTTTCTGTCTTCGCAGACCTTTTCCCCGAATTTCTCAAATGCAAACTTCGTGAAGAAGAGAAAATTATTTTTTTTGTATAGCCAGACAATATTTAAGCAACAATGACGCTATTTGACACACCCATCTTTAGTCTGCGTAGACGCTGTTCGACACATTAAAAGAAAAAACTCTTAAGGCCTGCCAAAGGCAGGCTGCGCTAAAAGTCTTCATTATTGAGCAAAGCCGACATTCAAAATAACCAGATGAGAAGAACCTAATCCGAGACGAAGGCACGCTAGGCTAAGAATCTTTACTCAGCGAAGCTGCTAGCGAAAGTACGCAAACAAAAACAAAATATAAATAAAAAAATGGCGCGTTTCGCAATATTGGCCACAACAACAAAAAACTCGTTGCTTCTATGCACTTTATAATATTCCGTTGGTTCGATGTTTTGAAACATTTACGTGTATCTTACAGTCCATTTACGCTATGACATACAACATTATGACTTGAATCTTGCTATTGTCATATAACCGGAGGACCATTAGATTTTTTTTATTTAAAAATGGGCTTATTGCGACATATTTGTTATATTTGTTTTTAATTACATACAAATTTTACATCATTAAAAGAGTATTGGAATTTTCATACATAAATACCCAAACACCAAAAAAAAAAACAAACAAATAAAATTAAATCTTCCAACTAGGATACTTACTGAACCAACAACGATAACGATGCCAAAAATATTAAGCTTTTTATGTTGTTGTTGAGCAAAAATTTTAACAAACCAATACGTAATTAGTTAAAGTACTTTGGGAGCAGAGCCAAAAAAGTAAAAAATAATCATTATGGAAACAGCTGAGGATTGATAACGACATCGAAATTCTAGCAAAAACGAAATTATTTACCTGTGCACATACAGCTGAATGTAGAAACGTATAGAAAACTATATAAATTTCATTACACTCTGAAACAAATTTATAATTTCCATAAAACGGCTGCAATAGTGCCAAAATTGAAGACAAAACAAGTATAACACAATTGATAGGAATAATGAATAAACTAAAGTTGAATGTATAAAACAGACATAAATGAGTCTCTGATGAATTTTAATATTTTGTTGGCGTTGCTGTGCTTTCTCATTGAAACGTTAAGTCTAATTAAGGATGAACGAGCGAGTGTAAGATCTGAATATAACTACAATAGGAAGTTCCTATTGCATTGTTTAAGCTATTGGCTGGCTGAGTCAGCAGGTGAGAAAAATGGCTGGCAACATAACAGAAAAATATTTATCTGATTCAAAGTCACTCAAACAATAAAAAAATATATGTATATGCACAATTTGCTGGAGCTAAATGAACAAGTACTTAGAATCAAAGTGATTGTTCTTCAACAATTTAAAGCAAATACTTGAAAGAGGTAATCAGCTTGAAGAAAATGAGATTAAGTGGTAAAGAAATTAGTTAAATGGTGCTTGGAATTTTTGTTATTTAATTAAAGAGATTCTCGAATCTTTGTTTTTTACTTTTCTGGTTAATTAGATATTCATTCATTTACTCAAACTTAAATGATTTTTAAAAAAATTCATTAAGTGAGCATCTGCCACCACAATCTTAATAATAATAAGTTTAATAAAGTGGCATATTTTCAGGCATTTTTTAAATAACTTATTCACACACAGCTGCAACTAATCATTTGTTTTGTAGAGTTATTTCTTTTAAGAAATTTTATTATTTATTTAATTAATCTTTTAAATTGCGACAGAGGCGCTACAGGCATTTGAATATACAGTGATGAGTGATGAGGAAACACCGTTTTTATATGCATCTTACATTAATGCTTAACGGGTTATGACTTGATCAATATTTTTTTATATATTTCTTATCAAAATCTTCTGTATTTTCGGTTAGATTTAGACTTTAGTTTTAATTAATTAGCAATATTTCTAGTATTATCTTATGCATAATACACGTATAACAAAACGTAGAAGACGCCAGCTGTTGAAAACTAGAAATCATAAAATTGTAGATACATAATTATGTATACATAATGAATGTATTGCTAATGCAGCGAATGCAAACCAAAAATATATTGCGCTGTTGATCTTCATTTACAAGTTATATTAAACAAAAGTCAAACCTTATTTCTTCATGCCATGTTAAACTAATAACCAGTGCTCAGTAGAGGAATATTAAATTTCAAAAATTATATTTTCGGAGTTTTTTCTCCTTCAGAACTATTGGTACTTGGCGGCGGAGGGAGGAAGTATTTCCTCGCTTTTGGTAAAAAATCTCGTGTTTTTGCTCAGTTTATTTTGATTTTGTGAGAGGGTGACATCATTTGGATCGTTGAATATTCCACATTAGTTATTCGATTTCAAGGATGATCAGCATCTTAGAACATAACTTAAGAAATTACATCTTTACCGGCACTTTCGATCGTATTCATGAGTACAGCCATCGAGGCTCTCAAAGATGTACGTTTATTTCTTACGTCATCTTTGGTTTCTTCTAATTCGGCACATTTCTAATTGTCCTTACGAGAACTTGAAAACTTTTGATATTCTTCAAGCAAATGAGAAATGTGCAGTATGATTTTTTGGATCAATAAAGATTGGCGTGATAAAAGATATTTTATTTCTTAAAACAGAAAATTTTCTAATAATTTTTTTAAAACGACTCTAAAACGACGGCAGTGTAACCAGATATTTCATCGGATGATTTAAAATCATTAAGAATACTTTGTAAAAAATAATTATTATTGTTAAGAAAAATAAAGAAAATTAAAAATGTCAGGACCCCGGCACTGGTGATGCTGGAGCATGTGTTTAAGGTTGGTATGCTCCTTTATTATTATTTATTATTTCGCTGAGGTAAAAGAATTCCAATTCTTGATTTGCTACAAAATACCCAATGTTTAAATCAATTTAAACAAGCCCTTTTACATTTTGCATTTGAATATTTTTGAAACAAGTACCGTTTGTATTTTGAAACAAATACCTTTAAACAAATACTTTTTATTTTGTAAATTTGAATGTAAGCACGGCTTTATTATACGTTATTAACTTTATTGTATATTGTGAATTTGTACTAAAACATTTTGTAATGAATTGTAATTTTTAAGCGAACTAAGCACATTCTCATTATAACCTTCAACCAAGCAAGAACTCTTTGCCAACTCGTTCAACTTAAATAAAAGTAAAATTTAAGTTAAATTTTTAAAGTGTTTTATTTATTAATCATCCAGGAATTACCTCCTGCTACAAGGGTTTCTTCCTAGCCTATATCTTCTTTTATCGGCAATTTATTAACCCCCAAAAATTCACCACTTCCAGATTTGCAACCCCATAAGCTTCTCATAATCGTGTTCCTAATCCTTTGGAAATTTCTCCCTAAATTCCAATTTGTATTTATTTAATTCAAATTTGTTCACTCAATATTAAATTCAAATTCGTGTTTACGTATTTAATTACAACTTTATTTATGGTCCTTCGAGCCGAATGAAACATAATTTAAGCTGAATTGAACTGCTTGTAAATATTTGTGAGAATATTTTATGTAACAACAATTTGAATTGCTAATTAAAATCACAAAGAGAAAGTAAAAAAATCCATATCGGAAAATATCCTCATTTAGAAAAATGTAAACTTTAAATGTTGAGAAATCCAAGTGAGTTAATGGATTCAAATTCTGTCTTCAAAAAACAATCGAAATTGGTGTCGATTACAAAAAGCAAGAAAAGGGTGCATGAAATAGCCCCCAAATGAAATAACCCCCAAGAGAAAAATGAAATAACCCCCAAATGA
Source organism: Gymnocheta viridis (assembly GCA_956483585.1). Classification (NCBI taxonomy): domain Eukaryota; kingdom Metazoa; phylum Arthropoda; class Insecta; order Diptera; family Tachinidae; genus Gymnocheta; species Gymnocheta viridis. Next base: position 123,707,566 of record OY101440.1, read on the forward strand.
AACAATTCCCAAAAAAAATGAAATAAGCCCCAATGAAATAACACCCAAGCCAAATGAAATAAATCCCAAATGCGAAATGAAATAATCCCCAAAATTTGGGTGTTATTTCATAATGAAATAACACCCAAAATAAAAGTGAAATAACTCCCAATGTAATAATCCCCAAACCAGATGAAATAACACCCAAAATGAGGAATGCAAACACCATAAATGAAATTACCTAACCAAAGTCTATATACCAATATGAAACGCAATAACAATTTCAAATATTGCTACAAGCATGGCTAAACGGGAAATGCAAAGCAATATGGAAAAAAATCGCTTAAAGGCCAGAACAATACTTCTGAATAAGAACGATATAATAAACTTTAATTCAGTTCCCGATTTTGTAATTGATTGTTTTTTTTGGAGAGTCTACATACAAATCCCGGCTCATCGTTACTACTTTTGGTTTTGTTAATGGAATAAGTCCAGCACAATTGTTGTTGTTGTTGCGATGGAAATGGTTTGGACTGAGCGGAAAACGTAAAATTGAAAGCCTTTATGAATGGTTACAAAATCCAAACAATGGAAGACATTATTACAGTTACAGTGTTGTAAGAAAACTGGTTATTTTTTGTAATGGAGATGTTAGAAAACATGGAAAAAGAATTGTATAATTTCATATGTATAATATATAAATTTATTTATAAAAAAATGTTCATTTACATTGTAAAAAAATAATTCATGTATACATATATAAAAAAAAAAAACAAAAAAAAATCTATTTCAATTACACAAAAAAAAAAATTGGTCTCTTATATGAAAACCGTCATAACATCCTCCACTTCAACACGACAAATAGGGCATTGGTATGATTGCTGTCCCTTACCAATCGCATCTGCTTGCAGTTTAAGAACGCATTCGTTGCATGTCTTAAAATGCTTACAAGGCATCATTACCGTATTAGGCTCCGCTACTAAACAAATAACACAAATGTTTGCAGTTACAGGTTGCTGTATCGGCTCATGCAAATCTTCATCTTCATCTCGAAGATAATGAATGTCATCGAATATGTCTTCCTCTGGTCCCATGTCGGTGCAGACATTGTTTTTTGGAAATGTCATCCGGTTAAGGAACATGGAGGCAGTTATTTTGCCTGATTGCAAATCTTTGTATGCATTATCGATTTCGCAATATCGCTCGGTAACACGTTTTCTACGTTTTGATTTTACACAAGCACCGCCACTGCTAATAAGTAACGCAAAATCTCTACCTTTAGCGAGCTCTTCGCTTTGAAGAATTCTTACAAATTTAAAAAAATTTCCATGCTTTGATATTAATCTTCCCAACACACCATTATATGCCTCCAGGGCAGAAGTGGTTCGGGTACTTGATCCATACACGGAAATTCCTTTTGGTCCAATCTACAAAAAACAAATATTTAGTAATTTTAAAACAACACTTTATTATACAAAATATATACCTTGCCTATCCATTGTTTTTCATAATATTCCAAAAACTTCGCGAATTTTATTTCGACATCAAACTTTTCGATGTCGGATTTTATTTCCTGGAATGAGCTTCTAATGTGTGGATAAGGTAGCAAAGGAAGCGACAACAACTTGTGGTACTCTATCGATGCTTTCTTATCATCTCGTATGAATGCTGCCAGGTTTTTTGATTTTCTTGTAATTTGTCGCCTCACTGCCTGGCAAAAGTGAAACCAGCAACCGAATAATTTAGACGAAGGAAACACTTTTATTATTGCCTTCCGCAGGCCATTTTCATAGTCTGCCATGAAAACTGCACCGTCCAATTTTAATATGTTAATATTAACATAATTTAAAAAGTGTTCATAACACTTTGCGGATTTAGTATCCATCAACGCAAAAACAATTGGAAATAACTGAAAAATTCGTAAAAAATATATGTTATATTTATGTGGTTATCGTATTACCTAAAGGTTATCAAAAAAATTTTCTGTAAAAGGCGCATTAAAAATATTTTGAAGAATATTATGCGCCTTTTACAGAAAATTTTAGAAGTTTTTGAAAATTTTGCGAATATCAATTTATAATTGCTGTATGACAAACTACTTACCTTATCGCAATACTGTGTATGCATCATTATCAATTGTTTGAAGCAACCAATCGGGCTAACAGCAAAAGTGCCGTCAATTAAAATTGTTCGATTGTTAACATTTGGAATGTATTTGTTGATCAATTCCACGGTTTTGTTAGAGCTAAAAATACAGTACGAAAAATTTGATTCGTTGTGGCATACCTTAAAAAATGGAGTTCGTTCTTCTTCCTCATGTAGAGTCATTCCAAAATTATTAAAAACTTCGGGATTTTTAAAAAATTTGATAAGATCTGCTGCAGTTTTTGGGGATGAGAAGTAAACTTTGCTGGCAATATACTGCAAACTTCGCTTAATTTTCGAAAAGTCAATATTTCTAGTTCCTTCCTGATCACTAGAGAAAAGACGTAAAAGTATGAGCTTAGTTCAAAATACCGAATGTTCAAATTACATTTGGCAAACATTTTGAAACGTTTTTCTTATGCCGTTTAAAGCATTTTGTTCTCCAATGGCTGCGTCAAAGTTTTCACATTTTCGTTTAATGTTCCTGAGTGCTTTCAGTTCCCTATATGTCGATTCTTGATCTCCGTGGTTGTGGTCCACGAACTTGCGACATTTCGAAAATGTGCCCCTTTCCAAAAAAACCCGGCTTTTACAATTATTTTTATAACACTCATAATATTGTTTTTCACCATAGATAGACTTTTTTGCATATAACTGGCAATCATTGAATGAATACAACAGAACACTATTTATTCTTTTCCCACTTAGTAACTCAAACTCCATTCTTAAATTACTGTTGCGTTTCGGTCAAAATTCCAATTGAGACTGATAACAAATTACACTAAATGGTTTGAAAAAGATATGTAAAAGCAATGTTTTAATGAAGAACAGTTACATTATTTTCTAAAAAGTTTAAACAAAGGACAAAAACCTTAATTTAACAAAATGAAATAATCCCCAAAAAAAATGAAATAACCCCCAAAATCAAATTTATTTTAAATGAAATAAACCCCAAATTTTAAAAATGAAATAAACCCCAAATGCGATGAAATAAGACCCAATTTTTTTTAACAAAATTAAATAAATCTTAAAAAAAAATTTTGGGATTTATTTCATTGGGGGTTATTTCATTATGAAATAACACCCAAATTGAAAAACGAAATAATCCCCAAAAATATGAAATAAAACCCAAAATTTGGGGGTTATTTCATAATGCAATAACGCCCAAAAATGTATGGAAAAAATTTGGGGGTTATTTCATTTTTGATTTGGGGTTTATTTCATTTGGGGGCTATTGCATGCAGCCCAAGAAAATATTTTATTGTTGTCAGAATGTATGTAAATACCGATAGTTAATTTGTTCATTTTAATGTTGTATTGTTATTAGTGCGAAGGAGAGATTTTGTTCAATTAATCGTTTAGTAAATTCAGAATATGCTGCGATATCGAATTTCGAAATATTTTTATTTAGTTGGGAATGAATCTATTTACATGTATTTCATTGGTGCTTATGCCAAATGATCATTCTTGAACCACATTCTTTTTCAAAGCTAGTGTATGAACTGAGAGGTTTGAAATTCTTTAAGAATATGGTGTAAGATCTTACGATGACTTGGGCTAAGCTTCTATGAAATGCTCAACCCACAACAATTAAATTTTATTTTTAAATTCTTGAATTAAATTAAAAATTTTTCACTTTACAGACATCGGAATAATGCGAAAGACAAGTGTGTCTAATTTAAAACTGAATATAAATTCATTAATGTTGGCCCACATCTCTGTTGTGTATGTCTTGGAAGCATATAAAAATATGTGCGCCAATGACTGGTTAAAGATTAATAAATTGAGCAATTAAAAAAAACCAAAATATGCAAATTTTTGTATTACTTTAGAGATTTAAACTTACATATCTACATATCGCTCCTTTATTGCAACGTAGTCATATCTCAAAAAATAAAAACTCGTTGGTCAGAAAACAATTCAAAAATTTTTAATTTACACACACATCAATGGAAAAATAGAAAAGTATTCTCCTCTCAAGAATTGATTACACAAAATATTTGTAAACATTTTTACACAAAATGAAGAACGATACGACTAATATTTTTGCATTCTTAGTTTAAAAAATAACGTTTGTTGAGATATGACTACGTTGCCACAAAGGAACGATATGTAAGTATGTATATCTCCAACAATATTAAATTATTTTTATTAGATTTGTTAGTATTAAATTTAATTGTTTTGTATTATTGTTCATTCATAAATGTTTATTTAACGGATTTGTTTGTCATAATTGCTTTAGATTTCAAACTTTTAACTTGACACTTGGTAATGACGCGTGCTTTTTTCACCAATCACATTTTCAAACAAACAGTATTTCTATTCATCTTTATTTACTCTGTTAGGAATAAGTAGATATATAAATGCATACAGAATGTGATGAAATTATGCGAACAATAAAAGTTATTTTTACTGTGCAGTTTAATTGTTTTTAACATTTTGCAGATGGGTAATAATTTAAAAAATTTATAAAAATTCATTTTGCTCAAAGTTAAGAGTAAAATATAAAAACTATAAGCTCCATTTAAATTAAAATGCAGCCGTTTTTTTCAAATTGTTTTCGAAATATCGAATATGACTATTTTTACGACTAGTAAATTGCAATATTAAAAGAAAAATTTTTAGATATTAAATTATAAAAAGATGTTTAAATAAATTTGTGAACAATCAAAATAAGAAACAAAAGTATATTTACATATTTTTGTTCTAAATGTGTATCAGGGTAGACAATTAATTAAGTTTTTGTTTTAATAGGTTAATCTGTCGATTAATTAGTTCAGGCTTTAGTTTAAAAAGTTAATAATCAGTCAAATTCAGATTTATCGGTTAATGTATTAATAAAAATTAATTACTGCCTGACCCACGATCTGAAGCGATATCGTATTTTTGTGAAATTACATTTAAAACAAAAACAATTTTAAAAATTTCGTTTTTGTTTTAAATGTAATTTCACACGAGAACGTTTTCGTTCGACATCGTGGGCCAGCCAGTAAATTTCAATAAATAAAACTACATGAATCAATTTTCTTTTTTAGATAATTTTGTTTAAATGTTTAGGATTTTCATTAGTTTTATTGAAAGTTGACTTAGTAAAAGTCTTGGAGAAATTGAAAGCAATCCAGAGAAAAACTAATTTGTAAGTCGTTTCTCGGAGTTTCCTTAAGCATATAACGTGTTTCCTGTACAACGTTAAGTCCTATTTTGATTTGTTTTCAAGTTTTCAACGCTTTTAATATATTCTGTTAATTTCGTCAGATCAATTGCCTGGCACACGGTTTTTTCTTTCGTACAATTACAATTAAAACAAAAATTTTTAAATTTTCAATCGCACTATTTCTCATAATTAATATTTTACATACATATGTAGTAAAATATTAATACTGTTATTAAAAACAAATTGCAGCTGATTGTTGAGGGGTATAGCTAGCTCCTTAGCGCATTTCACAGGGAAATAGTGCGATTAAAAATATAAAATATAAAGCACCAAAAATGTTTAAAATTTGCTTTTGTTTTAAACAAAAAAAGCTTAAAAATATATAAAATTTTGCTTAATCGGTTAATCGACACAAATTAACCGATTTAATTGTTAATGGAAAATAGCAAATTTTTAAATTGATCCAACCAGTTAATCGGTCACCAATTAATCGGTGAATCGATTAACGTTTAGCCGATTGAGTACCCTACTATGTGGGTTGCAACTGATGGACAGCTTTGTTTTGTTTTCTTGAAATATTGCCTTCATTTCCATTTTTCATTTAAACATTTCATGTTGTTTATTGTTCAATGAATTTAAAAATAACAATTTTATTTTGCTCAAAAATTTTACGGATCAAAAACCATGAGAAGAGAACAAGAGAGTGATATTTTGTCAATTGAAATACTAAAAGGTGGATAGATCCCGTTGCACACGAATGATTAAGAACATTTTACGATAAGTAACTTTTATTTAATATTAAACTCTAAACACCCGCCTGGACTGGCAATAAATTCATTAACATATATTGCAGCAATTGTCAAAATTATGTTTCCTCTAGTGAAGATGCATCTTTTTCGTACTTGGCAATAATTGCGAACATAAAACGTCATAAGCCGTTTGACATTTCCAAAAAAAAAAAGATACGCCATAAAACAAGAAATAGAAGACATTTTTTGCAGAAGAATGAAATAAATTATTGAAAGATATTAAAAAGGCAAAATAAATAGAAAATCTTTAATAATATACATACATAAAAATTCAAAATTTCTTATTTCAGGATGAGTTTTTCAGTTTAAAAATTTTTTCAGGTTTTTCTTCTTTGTTAGCGAACCTCTCTTTGAAATTTTGTATATTGTGTGTTAACTAATTACTATTTCTCATAGCAAAGCAATAGGCACAGGAATAAATTATTTGCGTTATTGCTTTCTTACCATCATATTTATTGCCAGTCAAGACGGGGTTTAAGAACTTTTCTGTCAGACTGTAAATGTTAGAATATGTTAGGAATTTAATCAGATTTATGGTCATATGCTTGTACCTCACATACATATGCATGAATATACATATATGTACGAGTATGTGTGCAATTATACAAATAAATATTCGAATTTGTGTACAAATAACAAATGAACTTTAATAACATAAGAAATCATAATGATGTGTGGTTTGTTTTAGTCATTTGTTATGTATCGTTGCATATGTTGCATACAGGTTTGCGGTTATCAAATTATTATACTACACACTCGCACAGATATGTTAATGTGTTTGTGTATGAATAAATTTGATTGTTTTGGTTTGTACAAAATTAATGTAATAATTATAACACAAATTTTAAATTAACGATCATTTCAATTTTGTTAGTAATAATCAAATGTTGGAAACAAATTTAATTTAGATGTAATAAAATATGCAATTCCTGCTGGTAAAGCTGAAGAATACAGAACGGTCTTAATACGTTTCCAAATAAACACGTCTCTACTCAGAAACCATTTGGAAAATAAAAAATGGATTTAGAAAAAAGGTCGCTACGCGTGAACTATAGATACAATCAAGTTCGAGCAAAACTTAGCTTAAAGAGTATAAGCGAATATATAAAAATTTTAAAGTTAACTTTTAAAATTATTCGTCAAATTATAACAAGCAATATGAAATAGTAGATATTAGATGCGAATACATTTTTTGTTAATCATAAAGTAGCGGGAAAATTATTTATTTAAGTTTTCTTCATTAGCTACCTTAAATAATATAAATATGACTTGAATACTTGCACAAAAGCCTTGAACTTTTAAGAAAAAAAAAACTTGAACTGAACAAACATATTTGCCAAGAGGATTCTATTGTATAAATGAATAAGAATAAGATAATAAGCTTGTCTTTGAATGACAAATAAAAAATAAAAAAATTGAAATTGTTTGCAGTAACGAAAGGGTCATAGAAATTAAAGTACTTTTAACTAGATGACAAGGTACTTTCACATATTTTCAAGCTATTTTATACACATGTATGTATATAAATAAGTATTTTAAAATATATAAAAAAATATATATTTTTTACACGAATTGTCATGAATCATTGTCTTTATTTACTATGGTATTGCAGGACAGTGATTTATAAACTTTTTCTAACAAAACATTTTTTAGAATTTAAGCGAAATCGCACATTCGATTCACATAAAATTTTAAATTAAATTAGATCAATTTTTACAAAAAATTTAGGTTATTTAAAACTCACAAATGTTTGAACTACTAAATTCCGTAATATATTTTGGACAGGACTAGCGTTTGTATACAATTCTTATGTATTCTATACATTTTTTTTTTTTCAAATCGGAACTGAAAGTACATCAAAAAGGTATCAAGAATAAGTTGCTTAATTTCATCTGAGCTCATCCCATAACCAAATCTATGAAAGCAAAGTAATGAGTTAAAATATTACAAATATCTACTTTAACCACTTCTGCTTTGGTGTTAACCAATTACTTTAATTGGCGATATCATTGGAGGTAAGTACTTACCGCTTTGGCATACAAATAGTGATTAAAAATGTCAGGACTAAAAAATCACTGAAGACACAAAACACATTAAGAATGAAATGCATGCTGTCAGTATTGAACAGATGTAGAAAATAATGCGGACTGTATGTACAAAGAAAAAAATCTGTAAGCAGTAACAAATTTTCACGCTTTCGAAATGCAGTAAAATAATGCAGAGAGTTCTTAATTTATTTATAATGATAAATTAATTTAATGTCTCACTTATTGAATAATAGAATGAGATTCAAAGTGGTACACACAATTTTTTGTTGTTTAATGTTTTGATATATTAAATATCGAAGTTAAGCGATGACACAATTGCATGACACAATAGGACATAGAAAAATGATTTTATCGCATTTTGGACGCCTTGAACGAGTAAAGTTTTATGTTAAAAAAGAGATCTATCAAATGGGACATCAGACAAATAAATTATGCCTTCTGTAATCGTATTTCGAAGCGCGGGGTGTAAAAGCAATCAGAAACTGGGAAGTTTGTATATAAAATTATGTTGTTCTTAATAGAAGTAATTACAAAGTTTTTTCTGCGATTCTATTGCAATAACAATAAAACAGTAGACCACATCCCACTTTACCTCGAACTCTAGTGAGTGAATTGCGTCGAATACCCCTTGTCACCGATGACCTACTTCGCTCTCTTCTTGCGAAAATGTTTGAAAAGAAACAAACATAGTCGATGGGGTATTGTAGACTTCATGAATGACTATAAAATGTTTCGCACCAACACGTTTTGTCGCTATTAAAAAAATCTTGTTTCAATTATGAAAACAGCTTAGTTTTATTAGAATATTTGATTTTGAATAACAAAAAGTAATTGAATTTAGATTCAATTCTTGTTAAATACATGTGTACAAACATTTTTAAGGAATACATTTTCCTTAGAAAATTTATAATACATATTTTCCAAAACGATAAACTAATTTATTTCTTTAAAAATTCTGTATTTTCAAAATTTCAGATATTTTTTAGACACTAGAAAATATTTTGTAATGGTTATTTTTGTTTTGTACTATTTTTTTAATACAAAGTGTAATTTTTTTTGGCTTGCCTGTAGAAACACCCAGGATCTACACAAAAATTTAGCTTGTGATCCGCAAACTAATAGTCTGGTGCGTAATTTACTAGTCTACGGAGGCCCCGCTTACTTTATATCTAATGAATATCTTTCTGGATTTGATTTTCCTTTGAAATGTTATTGTTCACAAGAATCCTCGGCTTCGTATAAAATATGTATATGAAGCCACTGAAACCACTGAAACCACTTCCTTTAGACATATATTTTGTAATGAAATATGATCACAATGAAGTTGCAATTCTAAATGCCTTTCAAAAGATTCAGTTATACATTCTTTTTCTATGTAAGAAATATAATTAAACAATCTAAGAACTGAAGTATCATTGAACCAGTTATATTCCTCATCATAAAGCAATTTTTCTATTGTGGCAACTATGTTTAGTTGACATGAACATGTGTAACAGCAGATCGTATCGATTGGTATATTTGTATGGAGCTCACAGTTCCGATTCCTTGAAGTTAATGCAATAGGCGAGGATCAGCAGTAATAAATGGTTTCGCTAATCTGGGCTGCACTGTATATACAATGAATCGTACTGACAATCAGAGAACAAAACATCGTAAGTATTTTTTTTTCATAAATCAGCACGTTGGCAATGTCAAGTGTTATTCTTTCGAACACGAAACATCATTGATGGCTGCACTGATACCACTTCATGAAACCAACGCCTCATAACTCAACACTTATAACGAACAAATAAAACATAACTCCAGAAACAGAAAATAAAAAAAACATTCTTCAAGGTTCTGAAAACTTAAAGAATAAAGACAAGTTAAAAATATGAATAAACAAAAAAACTCATGCTCAATTTTTATTTAAAAGACAAAGAAACTGAGCAAAAAATGGTGTTGATAAAATGTGATGAAAAAAGCATAAATATAAAAACAAACAGACATTTAGTCAATTTAGGAGATCTAAAAGTTATTTCAACAAATTTGTATGTAGAGCGCGGCAAGGTAGACATTTGCATTTGAAAATTTTTCTTCTTGTTTGATTCTTTATTTAAGAAAATAATACTTTATATCTGTTTTGTAGATAAAAGCTGACAAAGAAAATATGAAGAAAAAAACCGTATAACAAATATACAAAAACAAATCACTTAAGACATGACTAAGAATTGTTGTTGGTGCTTTAGTAAGCAACCAACAACCAACCAACTTAACTACCGTTGCAACGTGACAACAATGAACCTTTTTGGTTGGCCTCATTCATGTCAGCTAAAAACAACAAATAAAACATGGTTTAAAAATATACAAAAGCCGCCTGAGGTCGCAGTACTTTATGTACTGTTTTTGCATAAAAGAACTTCATAATGTTGATAACAAGAAATTGGAAAAATAGGCAACAATTTTTGTACAAGACGAGACTTCCTATTGTCTGACTGAACTTGGCTTAACGTTGGCTGCCACAGCCACATGCTCTAATGACAATTGTTTGCTAAATGAAAAATAATTATTATGAAAAATTAAACATGAAATACAAAATAGCAAGTATGTACATACATACTTCTCTCAAAACAATTGTTTCCCTTTTCAGATCCAAGGTGCAAAGACTAATTTAAAAAAAAATTAAAACAAAATGTTATGCTTTTGGATTGAAATGCATATTTGAATTGTTCAAAATAATAAATACCGCATTCCTAAACATTTTATTTAAAGTATGAAATTTTGTTGCTGAAAGATATTTGAAATTCAGGATGATGTGGAGGTGAAATTATTACTGATGTAATCTACATTACATACACAGCGAAATCTTGGTAACGACTTCCGATCAAGAAAAACATAAGTTTTCATACAAACTCCATACCGTAAGCATTACTTTACTGTTGTTATGTAAGTACTTTATGGTAAATAAATAAGTAAATGATTTTCCGAGTGGCACAGTAGTAGAGCTTGAGATATTCATAAAGATGATCATCAGTTCAACCCCTGGCGAAGAATTATGAACTTTTACAATTGTATGGATGTATGTTGGTGAATACAAGTTTTTTATAATAAACCAGTGATTAAAGTACTTGTTATCGAACACAGCAATTTGTTTGAGAGCTCGAGTTCAAAACTCACAGAATTTATTTACTTTTTGTTGTGTTTTGTGTATTCAAGGACTTCGAAGTATTACTATTTTTAAGTTGTTAGTTGTAAGTTAAAGTGGTAAGTGAGTCCTCAATGACATCGTTATGATAGACAATTGTGTTAAAACGACAAAGTAAAATTAGTGAAAACTATGCATTTATTAGCATTTTAACTTTACTTTGCACACAAGTTTTTACTGATTATAATCTCTTATCGTAGTTAAAATGTAGATGGAAAAAATAAATCAGAATACGTGGACTGAATCACTGAAAGCTTTATTAATAAATATTTTGAAAAAAGCTCTACATTTCAGAGTAAACGCGAAAACACATAAATGAATAAAAAAGTATGAAAAAGTTACCAACAGTTTGAAAAGTTCCGTTCCTCGACGCTTCTAAAAATAAATTGCTGAGCTCTCACAACGCAATATGCGACAAATCACCCCTCTTGTGTGCTAAGATCGTTCCTGTCGAGCGGCAATGTATTTGAATAATCTGCTTCAAGACAACTGAATGAATTGTTTCGATTCTCTGATACCTGAAAAATTATTAATTTTGTTAAAGATAAGCAACAAAGATTATGCAAATCCAGGAGAAATACCAAATTGCAAATAGCAACCAAATTTAGCTGTGCCGAATTCCGATGACACTGTCCAGCAAAAACTACTGCTTTGTAAAGAAGAGTTTTGTTGCCTACATGTGACATGCTATTTGCTCACGGTGTCCCATTCAGAATCAATTTTTGTTAAAAGCTTTTTGCAGCGCACTGAATAAATGTTAAAATCATACTATTGCATTGTCGTTTTATTTATTTATTTATTATTAATAATTTTTTAACATCTGGCTTACAGTAGTGCTTCCTTATATGCACCACTGTAAGTGGAACTACAAAAATTTAATTTTACATGCAGTGAAAAAAATATAAATAACCTAAACATTAGTTATGATGTTATTATTTTTAAAAATATTTTGAAAAATGTAAAATTTTTCAGAGCATCTAATAAAAAGCAGAAACAATTCAAAAACTATTTAATTAAACTATTTTATTAACAATACGTTCATTTGACAGCGAGTGAGCTTTTAGAAGCAGAGTTTTGGTTGAATCCTTAAACTCAATGCCAGCTTAAAAAGTATTTTTTTAAATAACATTAAATAATGTTTATTTTGTGTCTATTTGAGCTACTCGTATATTCAAGATTTAATTTCCATTGGTTTTTGGCCAGAATTTATGATTTTAGAATATTATCATTTAAAAGACTAATTAGTCTTATAAGACAAAAATTTGAGAGGTGAATATAGAAATATATAATTTTTTTTTGATTTTATAATAAAATTATTATAATAAATTTAATATTATTTTTAATTTGCTTAAGCAGCCATTCCCATTTCTATTTATTTTAAAATAAAATTATTATAATAAATTTAAATTTTTTTATTTTTTATAACTTGTTGGAAGCAGCCATTGCCGTTATCGTGAGATACGGAGGGCTAACTGTTAATAGACTAGATTTCATAAGGTCTTTCAGACTTCTCTAATTGGTTTAATCATGTCAAATCGCATACCTAATGCTTATAGCGGGTTTACGTTAAGCAGGTTTTCCTGATACATCCTTGATTTTTCGACCCTTGCCAATTTACCAGTTATAAGTTACCTCATTTAATTGATGCATTTTAATTTTTCTTCTATTTAAATTATCTTAAATCCGTTAACGCATCGTTTGTTTATAGACAAACACTAAAATACGTACACAGCACTAGATATGTATGAATACAAATAACATAAATACACATACGCAGAGATATATGAATATTGACCCAGTGAATTTAGACTTTCATTTGCATGTACATACGAGTATATGTAGATAAATACATAGATAGATAACATTAGTAAAAATGTATTTATTAAAAAAATACATTTCAAATTACTCATACAAATGAAAGTACGGTGAAAGCAAATGTATTTACCTAAGTTTTGGTATTATTTGGGCTGAATATAAGTAGCCATAAAGGGTGTCTTCATAAAAGATACAACAGGTGAGCGAGCAAACTATTAATCATGAAATTTATAAATGTGAAATGTTGCTAAGACAGCCAATATCCGGGAAGGCTAAGATTTCAATGTTTCAAAGTATGTTTTGACTGAAATAGCAACATTTGCTCGAACATTATCATTGGGGAAGCATCTGATACCGATACCGATATTTTGTCGATTCTTCAGATTTGCTTGTTTTTTACTGACGATACAAAGATACTTTTGTAATTTCTTTAAAATAAAGATTAAAATAAAGTTTAGATCGTAAAGCTGATTCACTATACTCAATGCATATTTCGCTGCATAACAACAGCTAAAAGAAAGTACACATGAAAAAGCAGAGTATTAATTTTGCAGTGGTTTCAACAGATTAAAAAAACGACTTTCTTTTAACTATGTCCTTGATTTAACTTTATGGATATTTGCTATTATTAGAGCATCTGAGAAAAATGAGCCTCTGACCATCCTAAACAGTGGTTCTACTAAAGTGGAAATCGAGAGATATCTAAGATTTCTTAATGTATATATAGGTGCAGATCCGCTAGTTTACTGGCGCAATGATATCTCCTGTCCAAACTTGCGGAAAATGTTTTAAGTTGAAAGACTAAATTCAATTATTGTTTCGTTCAAACAGAGTGTTAGTTTAAATATTTTTACTGCAATTTTCTCTTGTCTCCTTTAAAATTGCATTTGCGTTGGCATTGTGAAATTTTTATTCCAGAAATTTTGTATACATCTAAATTGCTAGGAAAGAGTGAGCAAAACGAATTTCATGAGTACGTGTATATGTGAACTCCTTTTAACTCTTCTCTCTCTCCTCACTCTCTTTACCCTTCATTGTGAAAATGTGAAATTTTAAGTTGAAGTTAAGAAAAATTAAGAAAATTAATCTTAATTAGAAATGTAAGAACTCCAGACACCGTTAACGCAGCAGCATTTCTTCAAGGTTACTATACTCCCTTAATATCGTTTAATTTCGCTGATGTAAAAGCATCTCAGCGAAAACTACTGGCTCGCCCTTAGCAGGCTTGTAAACGAGAGGTTTCTCTTTTTGTTGTGACTTCTGATTCGGAATACGCTTCCAGAAGCCAAGATTTTTGTTCGCGATGCTTCACTTGTGAGTTTAATTTTTTGTCATAAAGCTGCGATCATTAAAATTCTGGTTTAACTTTAATGTTGTTTATATGAAATCGTTAAGCTACAAAAAATTAAATCCAGTGCATTACTTTGAATCTCTCGCTACCATTCAATAAGTGAGAGAGTAAATAATTTTTTGTTCAAAAATACATTGCGAGATATTTGCTGTCCTTTTTTTGTGTGTCCTCGGCAGAGTTTCAAAGTAGCAGATGTGGAAAAAGTGCTAACTTTTCCTTGTTTCCATGAACCTAATACGAGTATTTGTTTGCATTCGACGAACTGGTATCATATATTCATCAACTACAAATTACCTGAAACAAAACATAATTTAAGCTGAATTGAATTGCTTATATATATATGGAAATATTCTATATAAGAACACATTGAGTTGCTAATTAAAAGAGCTAATGGAAAATAAAATATGCAAATATCATAGTCTTCATAATTTTAAAGTGTTCTGTTGAGTAATTTATTTGGGTAGAATGAAATTCAGTTAATAGATTCAATTTAAGTCGCTAAAGACGAGTCATAGACGGGTGCTCCTTAATTTAAAATTAAATATTCGTATTAGCGAAAATGTGCAGAGATATTTATTTCCACTTCCACTTTCGGGAATTCTTGAAAATTGATATTCGTTTAAATGACTACTACGAACATATGAGGATTATTATTTTATTAAATAAGCATGTATTTATTAAATAAATAATTTGAAAACATTAGGAAAATTCGGATTTCCACATTATGCGAAATCACCTTGTTTGGCATATTCATACCGTTTTCTAACCTCATAAATATACGTATGTATATGTATGTATGTTTGTAGTATGTACAAAATTTTGCAAATATGTATATTGCTAATTTATGATTTTTTAATGTTGACTCACAACCACCGGTACCAACATTACCGCTGCTACCAATATTTGTTAGATAGATTGGTGGCATTAATCTCCACCCTCTTAATAACAACACTGAATACGAATCCATCCCCATATACACAGATAAAGCTTCGTATGACTTTCAACAAATGTTTTTGTGGTTGTGGTATATATTATTATTATTTTTTTGCTGGATATTGTGCATAATCATCGCAATTATTGTTTGATTTTAAATTAATATTTGATTTTCAATTTATTAGGATGCCTTTTTTTATCATTGTTCATCTATACGTATTTGCAGTTTTCCCTTTTATTTAAATATTAGAATATTCAATTTGTATACATTTGAATTTAATAACAGGCATTTTTCACATGAGTGCTTGTTGAATTTATTTTCGAGGAAAAGAAGCCCAAAATATAATTGAATCTATTGAATATTTAAAAAGGATTTGATAATGTTTTTGAATGAAATTGGTTTTTAATTTTGAATATTTTATAGTAATAATTAGTTTAAATTAAACGAATAATTGTGTTATTTCTCTGTTAAGTATAGAGATGATATTATTATTACCTTCTCAATCATAAACAAAAAAAACTCTCATGAATAAAAAAAGTACAAACTTTATTTGTAAGGGATCACAGTCCAGTACGCTCACGTGCGTGAAGAATTAATTAGTCACGTCTAGGAAATTTCACAATAGCGAAATTCTTAAAAAAATATTTATGTTGCAAACTATCACAGAGCATTTTGTATTTCGAAATTCATGAATTGTATAATTTATACCTCACAGCAGCTACATGTCATTTCAAGTTCAATGCGCTCTTATCGAAAAATCCCGGTATCTAAAAAGTGCCCATCACATCTATGCATAAATAGGAATTTCCATATTTCTGAGCATATTAATCACAAAAGAAATAGGTTCCAAACGAACAACCACACTAAATAAAATGAACTAAGTTTAATTTCTTTTGTTATATTATGCCTTTTTATTTATAACAAATATTTCCATTAATTATGGAACACGATTTCATTTATGCGCCTGCCTCGGCTGGCTTTGCAGTAGCTTATGCTGTCCGTTAGATTTTCCAAGTTCTATCACACGAAAGGCTAGTGCAATATTAAAATCAAGTATGCGAATCTTTTCTAGATTATTTGCTAACCATTGATCTCTAACGGCACGCCTCAAGAAAAAGTCTTAAGGGGAGACATCGCCAACACGGCAACAGCAGATAATACGATTTCCGACCGTAGTATACAAAAGATCGATTGTTTGATGAGGTGTTTGACACGGTGCACACAGCCGTGTCTATTTAAGGTCATACAAAATCTATGATCATGGTCCGGTAGCCTTCGCCGTTGAAGGAAATGACATTTCCCCCACTGAGTCCAGGCTCAGCACTTGTTTTCGGCCCACCCACCTGGTACCTACTTTTGTTAACTACGTTCTTGCATATTTACTTTTAAAGTAGATGTGTACATATAATATTTCTTTCTTCAATTACTTTCTTTCGTTTATTTTTGTTAGACATGAAGTCTTTTTTATTTCTTATTTCCATACCACGTCGCAGTAATGTTTAAAGCAGATTTTAGTCAAATAATATTCTGTAAGTCAATTACAAAAGAATGAATATTTATACGCAAGAAATGTACTGAGTGCAACATTCCTTTAAATACTTTATACGACACAGAGCGTAGGAAATGACACAAAAAATAACAAACAATTCCAGATGGAGTAAAACTCAGCATATAAAATAAACAAACATTAAAATGTCGAGCATCAATGAGCGAAAATAGCTGTGTTGCGTTACAATAATATAAACAATAAAAATAAAATATAAAACATTAAATATATGCTCATGCATGAATGAACAAAAGTATGCATGAGTAGCAAAAAAGTAAAATTAAACTTTTAAGTGTACGATTATTGTTGACTGTAAAAAGTGTAGTATGTAGATGCCACTGTTTGTTGCATGTATGTGATTAATAGGTTTTACGTCTAGACACCTTGCAATAGAGTTGGTACAAAATTAATGGTGATAATGACATATGTATGTATGTATGAATAACTGACTGACAGACGAGCAGATTTATGTAGTAAAATGAATCTTGCCATGTAGTGATTTTTGTACTTTTATTGCATTACAATTGACGTAAACTTTAAAGAATTCATTGAGTTCAGAATTTTGTTTGCAATACATTGCAAAATTAACCCTCAGATCAGATTAAGCAAATTAAGCCAACTAATAAGATGATAGTTAAGTACTTGTTCCACTTAACAATAAGGGGAAATAAAGTTTCAGCATAAAGTATTATGTAATGCATGTGTTATATTTTATATATGTCTCGTGTAAAATATTACTTTCAATATTACTTCTTTAGGCGGTGAAAGTCGATTACCATGCACACTTTTCGGTTACTAATTCAAGGCCTTACCGTGTTAGAAGATGTATTAAATCAATGCATTTACTGACAATATAATGTCAAGCGATTTTTGAAAAATATCGTTATCGTGCTGACTTTCCGTACTTTATCGAAAAATAAATGGTCGCCTATCAAAAATTACAGTAGAAGTAGAATTAATGAAAAATATTTACTACAGATGTTTGTTAGCGTTTTTTACGTTGCTGGGTACATATGTTTATACATTTAACAAATAAATGAATAATTACCCAATTATGCAATTAATAAACAATTGTTCTTGAAAGCACTGATTTCGTAATTTTACTTAAAATTTTTGTCATTGTGTCAAATATATATTTTTCAATAGTATTTTGCTAAACTCATAAACTCAATGAAAAGTTTGTTTGTTAATCATGATTTGAATATTTCTGAATTTCGATTAGCATACGTAAACGATTCGAGAGATACATTAGGCTATGGAAATTTGTATTCATATTTGTTTTGATTGAAATAGCGCAAATAATGGCGTCAAAGCATTACAGTTAAAAGTAAAAGATTAAATCTGTCCTGTTGCAGAATTCAGATGCTAAAAATCCCATTCACATTTATTGTCAATAGGATCCAAGTGTGGCCTTGTTATAAACATATGATTTTAGAAAGAATCCACGATACAACCGTTGTATTGTTAGACATAAGGATGGAAATTTACAGGAGAATTAAAAGTACCCTAATTATTTTTAGGATTTTCGAAAGGTATTTGACTCTGTCTGACATATGTAGAGTTTTACTGCTAAAGCTACTTCATTTAAATTTTAGCTGAAGTAGCTGTTGGTTTAGGGTTTAGGTGTTGAAGTAGGGTTGGTTTAGGTAGTCACAGATTATAGGATAATTAAAAAGCATTTCCCAAAGATTTATATATTAGGTCCATTATTATTTCTATTATATATATTAATGATAAATATCTGAGCCTGTCTCTACTTAATTGATACACATATGCAATTGGCTTCCTCGAGGAAAAACAGATTAATCTTCATTTCAATAACAATTTTGAACAGTCCAAAGTTAATTATATCGATTAAAACCTTTTTTTAAATGTAAAGCTGTGTTATTTTCTAAGCGTTAAAATACAATATATATTTGAATAATATTCTTGATAATGCATCGTTAGAGATTGTAGAGAAATGTTAATCACGGAGTCTTATTATTATTGACAATAAGTTTGATAATTGTGCATATAAACTCTGCAATCTGTCGTGTATTTTGGAAATTTCGAAGAATCAAGATTATCTTGCATCACATCCAATTAAGAATTAAGCTTAAAGTTGCAATGACTAAATGTTGGCGGATGTGTCTTTACGAAGTTGAAATTTATTAAGGAAATGTTTTTTCTATGATCGCTAGTTGAAATCATGGTAAGAGCATACCGTAAACTTATATTAGGATACGAATTTAAACAGTTTTAGATTCACATCTCATTCTGTTCTTTTTCAAATCAATAAAAGTTGATAGCCCAATATACTTAACTTTCAGAAAAAATTTTGTTTAGTTCATCTAGTAGGCCTCACACTATTCTTTATCCCAAATATGCAACATCAGTCGATCGTTGATGAGTTGATCGTTTTGTGTGTTATTCTCTATTATCATTTAAGAAATAAAAAGATTTTCCAATTTGTAACTTGAATTAAGATTTCATTTATGTGTTAGAAACTCAAAAAGTAAAACATATATTTTGGATGGAGTTGGATCAGTTTGGGCAAAAAGGAGGCGACTAATTGTTTTTGGAGATGTAAATATAATGAAATGTCGTTTGTTGTGTGGCTACAAAGTAATAACAATTTATAATATTTGAAAAATAAATAAATAGATGCAAATAAAATATTTGCGTGCTTTATTAATTTATAGTCATGCAGAGAATTTTTAATCTTATGAATATAAATTATTATAATGTTTTGTGAGATCTAAAATAAGAAACGATACGAATCAATTTTTATATTACAACTAGAAATAGTGAATATTTGATCCAACGCTCACCTTTTACATTAACATTCCCCATTAAATGACATCCTGACACAATTTAATGCTGTACTCTCACATGTGTCCAACAATTTCATGTACTCAAGCGACAAAGAAACACAAAAGGCTAATTTTAAATGAACTTTGAACGTTAACATACTTCTGGATGTGCTAATGGACAGAAACAATAGTTTATTGTGTCATGCATTCATTACTTGAACTTCAGTACTCGTAATTATCTGGTTGGTTTGTGCTTATTATTTTCTCTTTCAGTCTTAGAAATGCAAACGTGAATATGTGCAATCTAATAATTTGACTTAATTTGTGCAGGGGAACAAAATATTTTATTTCATGATTTTTTCTAGCTTTTCTGTACGAATTCTCCGTGTATAAATTGTATTCAGGTAGTAAAGGACACTCACATAAATATAAATTTATTTCTATAATTCACTAAGATTTCCGTAAAGAACTGCAAAAGCTTATGATGTACTCTTTTTTAACTACGTCTGATTTGGTCGTAAAGCCAAAGAAACTCGAAAACTCCCAATAATTGCTTTTTCAAGGATAAATTTCATTAAACTACGCAACGTAAGCAAAGTAAAGAATAATTTGGAAAATATATAAGTTGTTTATATAAACACAAATCAAGCTCTGCAAACATTTTATTTCACACTACTTCAATAAATAATTTATCTGAAAACTTCATTTTTGATTAAAATACAATTCAACTAAATAAGAAAAAAAAAAAAAAAATATAAAAATAAAAAGCCATCATCAACAACCATCACATCAGCATGAAGTTGTTATGTGCGATTTTATTTTATGTATTCCTCTTTTTACATACAACATGTCAAATTGAATGGAAATGGCGTAACTGTCGCTTTGGCGTTGTGCGTTTAGAATATTAAATATTTGTAAAACACATCACAACTACATCAATGATTTCAGCTAAACTGTCATTCATTGAAGATGATATGTATACGTAAACTCATACGAGTCGGTGTAAAAAGTGTAGGAGAAAAAATATGTATATTTATGAAAAAAATACTAATCAAAAAAATATTTTCGTGCTTCAGCATTAGATTAGATGGATTCTAATACAAATATGTATGTATATATAATTCATTACAATTCTTGGGGAAAGATATTTACGATTTGTATGTATGCATGAGTCGCTGTGAAATGGCGTATTCCGGAAAATTCTACCATCGTTTTGATGGATACTTTTACGTTTCACCTTCTCATGTTCTTGCGCTATTCACATCGACACCAAGTAATGCAATTTCTTTTGTCCAAGAGAAAAATATAACTTTGTTTCCTCCAAATACTTTCATGAAAAAGTTGTTCCACCTGCGGAGAGCTCTACAAGTGTTTTTGCATTTAAACTTCACTTTAGTTGGTAATCAGCGTTCAAGAAAACTTTTGACCAGGCAAATGGATGCCTCTTAGTGCCAGCATTTGTATATCAAACAATTTTATTTAAATATTTTTAAGAAAATTATATACAGCCTAGAATTTACAAACAATGGACTCTTTTGAGAAACCTGGTTTCGGTTAAAAAAAAAATACATACGTATCACACTCAATCGGAGAATGAAAATCTTTGTTTATGTTTTTTGTGATTAGAGAAGAGAGAAACTGGGAATTTGCTGGAGTTGCTGGAGGAGCATGTGGATATTTTCGCTTCTGCGGTACAGTTTATCAACATCAAAGTCATTCATTTGGACAGATTTGATTTAAATATCAATATTATTTGAACTATCATTATTTAATGAAGAAATGATACGTGATTTAATAAACTTACATACAGTAGTGTGCAAAACAAACGCAACAAATTACATAATCAGTTAGGTTATAGAAATCGATCGATTTCAAATTACTTGGTTTCGCAAAACGAATCTATGCCAAATACGTATGCTGCAAATCGGACGATGTATTGGAATAAACTTTGAGAACTAATAAAATATTCCAAACCGTCTAAATCAATAAGAAAGATTCAGCGATTACATTCGAAATGTACTTAATATTCAGAGAGTACTTTACCCATAACTAATGACCATTTGTTTGTTATAAAATATAAAAATTAAGTCAGCAACACTTTTCCTTCCAGTTGAAAAAGTTTTAGAGATCATTACGATTTTCAACTGCGATTTACGATTTTAATGTGCCAACCAATCAAGAACTTAACGCTTAAGCCACTTTGCGTCTAATTATGTACTTCAGGTCATTAACACGAGGCAATACACATCGAAAGGCCATATTGCACTCTGCATTTGGAATTACTTTTGTTTCAAAGGTATTTCTTCCTGCAATTGTGTTTTAAGTTTCCCTGCGATTGCGCTGAGTGACCAGACTTCCCCTTCCACCTTTGAGTTTTCTTTTACAATTTCCTGCTTCAAGTTTGTCACACACTTGCCAATCTGTGAACATACGAGACATCTGCGCCTTTTTAACCCTTTTGCAATATATTAAATAATTTTCTATTTCCATATACATAAGCGGTTATACTAATTCGTTAGAAGTTACGGAGCAATTTGTTTAATTTTATGTCATATCATTTTATATTATCACCCCGGGAAAATATTTGGTGGAATTCGTTCTAAGCGCTTTGTGTTTAGAACTTTCGATACAAATGACTACATTTATCTAGGAAATAACTCATTGGACAGCATTGACTGTGGTAAAAGAAAAGCTTAAGCAGTTTTGTTATTTCTCGAAAAGTATGTTGCAGGAAATATTTTAATTTAATGATTTTGTTGCTTTTGTTCCGGACACTACTGTGTATGTTCCTCCTTTTCAGTTATTCAAATAACTGCCCCTACTAATTTTTGCTTTTCCCGTTTGTTATATTATAAAATTAAATCGTTTATGATATTCAGTTCAAAGATAAAGAAGTTACAAAAACTTTCTTTTTCGGCGAAAAGCTGGTAAGCCGGTACAACAAGCAGAAGTATTTGAAATGTAAATTTTTCAAAAAATAATCCGATAGAACGTATTTTATTTCTAGTTTTTGAATACTCGAATCTATACACATGAATTTTTACTTTTATTTTCAAGTTAAGTGTTCAGGTACCTCAAATATATATATTGGATACTTGATGACAACAATCTTCCATTTAGTTGGAAACGAATTTATTCCATAGAAATTTGATGTGGTAGCAGAAATACCGTAGATTTCTTTGCCAGTGATATCGATAGAAAAATGATAAAAACAATAACCAAAATAAAAGCATTCACTGCCGCTAGTTGTACTTGTTGGTGGCAGAAGTAAAGCTGTTGCTGCATGTGAATTTTAAAAACTATTTTGTTTATTTTATGGTTTTTGCTATTCGATTTTTCTATTTTATTTGTGGTAATTACGTGACATTGTTCGTTAAAAAGTTTTAATTTTAAAACAAATAATAATTTCTATTTTATCTTCTTGAAAACTATACGTAGGTATACACAATTATTTGGACTAGACTCCCACTCCAGTGCGTGCACATGCCACTCCAAAAAGAATAAAAATAAAAAAATACATAAAACCAGAACTCACGTGTATTATTCTAAAATAAGTATTTAAAGTTTTGTATGCATAAATTTGAGTATTCTTTTTCTAATTTTGTTATTGGTTACACATTTAGCAATTCGTTTTTGTACGTGCCGTAAAAGAAATTAGAACAAAAAATATTTAATTTGAAATTTATTTGATAACTACAACTCGTTGATGATTTTATTTGAGTTAAATTTTTCATTTTCGAAATTAACGGTGTTTTAATGGCAAAAGCGAGCAACTGTTGTTGAACAATTCAATTGGCATTTTACTCAGACGCTTAAAGTCATGCATAATTTATGCGTATGTATGTAAGTTGTTGTGATTGCTTTAGTTTCAATGAGAATTTGATTTTTATATAATTGCCAAGAACTTTAATTTATTTGTTATTCAAACATGTACCGACTATATTGCTGTAATTGTGTGGTTTATCGGAATATTAATTTTAAAACCAAGAAATAATTTGTAATAAATTAAATGAGACCATTTTGGTGTGGTTGTAGTGAGTTTGAAAATTACCCACTTGACCAGGACCTTCATGATATGAATAGCGAGCGAATCGATAGCAATATTAAATTAGAAGCGAAAACGAAACGATAGCGATATCGTAAAATGATCAAATCTAATCGCGACATGATATTGTGCTGATTTCATCTTCGTCTTTATTTTGACGCCTGCTTAATTTAATCGAACGTGGAAAAATTTAGCCCTTTTAATAAAGATTATTTCAAGCGCGATTTCTAATAACAAATTAAATAGTAAAACTTGTGTAGACGCAATTATATTTCATACTGAAATCATGCCAATTTTTTGTTAAGCATGAGCCTGTCAGTTTTTTTAAACTGAAATTCACATAAATTTTGTGAGGGAACGTTTGAATTCAAGTTTGTGAATCAGGCTCTTATTTATTTGTAAATTTTTCTAGTCGAAAAGGAAGGGACTAAGGTACGATCTTTCCAACAGGTGATCGCTCCTTAACTGATAAATTTTCTCCACCATTGAAAAATAATGCTTTGAATGTGCTGTGAGAAAGCTGTTAATAAGGGAAAAAATAAAATAAAAAAAAAATGAAACTGGCTGTTGTGTTTGTTGTTCTATAAACTAGCGCACTTAAATAAATATACTTTGGAATTGCTGTTCTTAATCAAATTTATTTGCTCAATATTACAATTCAAATTAATAATGTAAAAACGAAGAAAATTTGAGTAGTATTTGACTCTCCGACCTCCATACTGTTAGACTATCACGCTATCAATCAGGCTACCGAAACATTGATTGTGTATAAAATAAGCATTAATGAAATATATTCCAGAAATTATCGAGCGTACATTCTCATTTTGCAGAAATTGTGACAGTTTTTCGAATTTATGTATGTACATATGTATTGAGAGTAGTCCGTCGAGGCGATCGTTTTTTTTTTAATTTTGAGAAAATTTAGAAAATAATGTGTTTTTTGAAAATTTTTCGATTTTGCGAATGAACATTTTTTTTGTTCCGAATCTCTGGTAAATTGGGTAGTTTTGTTTTTTTCAATTACATTTGTGAAATTTAATACAAGTTGGTGAGATTGAACGACAAAATTATACTTATTAAATTTGTGGAATTTCGATTTGGCTTTAAATGTTTAGATTAACTTAGTTTTGTGAAAAATTACGCTCCTTGGTAAGGAGACTATTAGGGAAAAATATGAAAAAGGTTTCGCACACTTCTATTATTAGGTAAACGTTCTCCAGATTTCACCTTTTATTTTCTGAAAGTTCATTTGCTCATCCGATTTGTTATGACTAGCAAAAACCATTGAATTATAGTAACACTTCCGCTTTAAAACTCCAGACAAAACAAATTAACTCACAAAAAATCGACGCCAGTTACATGAAAAACAAATATTGAAAGAAATTTTTATATATTGAAACGATTAATTTTGGCTCAAGTTCAAACCCGAATTTACCCATTTATTTATTCTAATTTTTTTTCTTTATTTTTAATTTTTATTAGAAAATTTTTTTGGATAAATTCATTATTATTTTTTTTTATTAAGAGAGTACTATATATAGAACAATTTTTATTATTCATCATACTAGCAGAACGGATCAGTACTGATTTCGAGGTCGCTACACCATCTCATCAGCGTTCTTTGTTCAATTTTACCACTTTTGACGGTGGATACTAGTGATCAGGAATATCAACTATTTAACCGTATTATTTAACAAATTAGGATACGAAAAGTACAAACTTATTCATTTTCACATGTCAAATCAATTTCGGTTAGTACGAAATCCCATCTATGATGAATAACTACTCTATATATTTCAGTCTCTCTTGCTTATTCAGCGCCATTGGCTGCCGAGAAATAAGCGGTACTTAATCATGTTGTTAGGTTTCTGTCATTTGTAGTTGAATTTCTTTTTTAGTATTCAACCAACTATGACCAAGTAAACATGTAGATTTTGACGCGTGCCATCGTTATTTATAATTAATGTTTATAAGTAATTAGTCGAACTTTTATTAATATTTTTATATATTGAAACGATTAATTTTGGCTCAAGTTCAAACCCGAATTTACCCATTTATTTATTCTAATTTTTTTTCTTTATTTTTAATTTTTATTAGAAAATTTTTTTGGATAAATTCATTATTATTTTTTTTTTATTAAGAGAGTACTATATATAGAACAATTTTTATTATTCATCATACTAGCAGAACGGATCAGTACTGATTTCGAGGTCGCTACACCATCTCATCAGCGTTCTTTGTTCAATTTTACCACTTTTGACGGTGGATACTAGTGATCAGGAATATCAACTATTTAACCGTATTATTTAACAAATTAGGATACGAAAAGTACAAACTTATTCATTTTCACATGTCAAATCAATTTCGGTTAGTACGAAATCCCATCTATGATGAATAACTACTCTATATATTTCAGTCTCTCTTGCTTATTCAGCGCCATTGGCTGCCGAGAAATAAGCGGTACTTAATCATGTTGTTAGGTTTCTGTCATTTGTAGTTGAATTTCTTTTTTAGTATTCAACCAACTATGACCAAGTAAACATGTAGATTTTGACGCGTGCCATCGTTATTGAAAGAAATTTTAAAATTCACGAATTAGTTAAACAACTTCTGGCTAAGAGTTTTCGATCAAAAGCAAATCTTCTAGTAATTGTATTTTAGATTGTTCAAAAGCCAAATTTTTGTGGTCAACAAGATTTTTTAACCAACAAAACTTCACAACACTTTTCTATATTTGTTTTATATTTATGGCCCACTCTTAAATGCATCATATTGTTTACAAATTGCATGACAGCTAAGCCAAAAATAAATTTTAACAAAACAACAACGATTGGAAGGGAAATCCACTGCCGAAAAAATAACGATGTCCATTATTTTCTCTGTATTTGGAAGCTTGAATCAACAAAAAAAAAAAACAAAAGAACATCACAGTTAACTTAACAACAACAACAATAACAAAAACTGAAAAAACTTAAACTTTGTTAGCATAAGGGCTATTTTGTTGCATATCAGCCATCGAAATTCTTATACTCAGGATCATTTACTTAGGGGAATAATTTAAAGAAAGCGAATGTTATTGCAGTTTGAAATTTCGGAATAAATATTATTAAATTAGCCTTTTCAAAAAACATTTGCAAGAAATGTTTTGAAATTGTGAAAAATGTATAAAAAAATTTAAATTTTTTTAGAGAAAAGAAAACGCCATTAAACTAAAGACAAAGTCCTTAATCACCTTAAGCAATTTTTAGCGGTATAAAATTATATTATTCAACCAAATACAATTACAAACACTGCTTTGACAACGCTAGGTCCTCGTGGCTACTCATAATACATGATACCAAAAATTGGGCTTCTCAAAATAGTACCAGTCCAAAGCGGGAACCATTTTTATGTTTCAATGAAACTGCCATAGAAAAAAATAACGTTAATATCGATGACACGTATAAGTAGGCAAGGGCCCAGCAAGTATAAATTCAATTATGTTGCTGCCCACAAACTTTTGATGCCCTTAATAAACATTTCTAAACTGTTAAAATAATATCTAAAAACTAAATTTTTCGAAAACCAAAAAAAAACTTATCAGTCACTGACTGCTTCTACCAGCTTAATAGTCGTACTACAATTTTCTTTATCAAGGCTGAAAAGAGCTGAACTATTCTCTGGCTGTGTTTGCTTATAAATGCATTTATTTAGGTTGCATGTGGCAGTACAAAAGTACATACAAGATGTCTGCTTATGTGTGTATGTATGTTTAGTTGAAATGTTGTTGAGGCCAACATCTGACGGTGAAACGTAAACAAACATGGCGAAATGAAAAGTTCAACGTCAGAAAAAGATAAAAACTTTAGCAAAATTAAATTGTCAATGCTCGTAAAAAGATGAGTTCCATGAATTTTGTAAAATATGATTTTTTTGTTTTAAGTTGATCGAATTCTTTTTCTCAAAACAGCTTAACTAAAAAAAATTAAACATTTGGTAGTCGAAGAGCAAAATGTGCCAAAAAGAAAATACACTGAATTAAAATCTTTATTATTCACAAAAAAAAGAAGTTATAAGACACAAATTTTATAAAAAAAAGTAATTAAAACAGTTGACAGTTACAAACGTCGCACTGTTGTCGAGTTTGCTGCCTTAAAGGACTACATTATCTCGAACACAATAGCCGAAAAGTCTATGTACTCTACTACAAGATACGAGCTATGCCAATCGTTCACAGATACCAGGAGTGACTTCTAAAAATTAATGCCAGACCAAAACATCACTGAAGAGAACATTTAGCTGTAGTCAAACCATTAACAATCATAGTAAAAAATATACAAAACAGTTAATAAAATTTATAGCTTTGCCTTTGGAAGTAGTTAATATTTGATGATTTTACAAGACGTTCTCTTTTATTTTTATTCACTAAAATTAAAGCAATATTGGATTTTTGTAAACAAAGTTTTTTTTGGCGTTCTATACCTCGTTTCTTCGTATTTCAATGTAAGCACAAAAAGTGTCTTCATGTTAATTTAATTCAATAGAAACATATTTTTTTAATAAAAAATAATCAACATTTCTTTACAAACAAACACAGAATTAGTAGAATCGCAAGTATTTGCAAAAAATAAAGCCGAATCACAAAAGTTCTCTTAAAGTACTGAATAATTTTTACGTATATTTTAGATAATTTTTTTAAATAAATTTCACCTTAGGAAGTCGAAAATATGCAATTAGTAATAATTTGGAAACAATAAAAATGGTGATTCTTAAAAACTACTGCAAATATTTAACTTACCGCTATAGGAAGTTACTGATTTCACTCCCTCCCCTAAATAACACACCGTGCAATAGCAGAGTTGTATAAAATAATTAACTTTTCTTTTATATCTTAAAAAAATTAAAAAAAATATATTAAAATAAAAAATTAAAAATTTTGAAAAGAGGGTTTTCAGCAGATCTGGGGTCAAATTACGGCATTCGACATCGAACGAAATCTCATACAAAATTTTTTGAATTTGTATGGAAATTTCGTACGATATCGAATGCCGTAATTTGCCCCTGAACGTTTTGAACTCGCTGAAATCTTTTTCGTCTATTTTTCATAACCTAAGAATATGGTTTAACCGATCAATGCCTAATTGAAAAATTCATAAAGCATTATTGGCTTTTCGTAGATTTAAGGAAATAATAAATCAATCCGGTTTTGTCTAGATTTTGTGAATTCTTATATCAAAAATTTGTTTTTCAATATTTGTGAGTCATTGTAGTCAGCTATACGATTTATATGAAATACGTATTGTCTAAATTTAGCAAATCAAAACGAGTTGGTTTCGAAACATCACAATATATTGTAACGCCAAAACGAAAAATCTATACGTTTTACGTTTGGGACACTTTTCGGTACTAATTTTTTCTGTTAATTTTCGATGAAATATGGGAAGTTTCCACATCATCGAGTGATTTTTCCTGGCATAGCACCCTTGTTTTCAAAGTTTTTTTCTAAGCAGCTTAAAAACTAAAATTTTAGAGCTCAGGAGAGATGTATTTTTAATTTCATCACTGTTTTAACTTAAATATTTGATTTAAAAATTATTTAAAACTATACTGAAATGAATTTTTGGCTAGAGTTCAAATCTGAGTTTACCCATTTCTTTTTAATTTTTAAGAAAATTATTGGATCAATTTGTTATTTTATTAAGAGAGTACATTTTTTGGAACAATTTTTAATTATCAGACCAGCAGATCAGTACTGATTTCGAGGTTGCTACACCATTTCATCAGCGGTCTCTATTCGATTTTACCACTTTTGATGGTGGATAATAGCTGACTTAACTTGTAAAAAATAAATAAGCTGCACTATTCGCGTTCTAATTCGTTAAATAATACGGTTGAATTGTTGATATTTGTAGTCACTGGTATCCAAAGTCAAAAGTGGTAAAATCGAACAAAGAGCGCTGGTGAGATGGTGGTGCGACGTCGAAATCAGTACTGATCCGTTTTGCTAGTCTGATAAATAAGTTGTTAATACAGAAAGTACTCTCTTAATAAAATAATGAACTTATCAAAAAAAAAACAATTTCTTCAAAATTAAGAAAGAATGGGTTAACTCAGATTTCAGCTTAAGCCAAAAATTAATTTCAATATAAACAAATTTCGCATAAATATTAATTTTTAAAAAATATAGGATGGGAAGGGCTTCATTAGGTTAGAAAGCTTAAAAAGGGTAAGCATTTTACATATATATGTATATGTTTCCGATTTTCCGAGCTTATAATTTTGGCAGAGGAAATTTAAAGTGAACCATAACATTTTTAAGATTTCCCTTTAGTAATGCTGTGGATATGAGGAATATTTTATTATTTTTTGGGAGGAAAAAAAATCTTGTTTTCTCCTTTCTTTGTCTGTATGTATGAAATACAACAATTCAATATCAAACGCATGTATGTTTGTGAGTTGTGGCAAGGAAATAACACAGCTGAGATACCAAATAACATTTTAATATTTATTTTTATTTAACATTGATTTGGTTTTATATTCTTTGTCAGTTAAATCAAATTCAAATTTGTCACATATTACAACTTTTTTTCGCCTGATGTAATCGTTAAATAAAACGACAAGTATAACAATGTTACACTTTTATAATATTCGAACGCACATATTTGTTTATTTAAATACAAAAAAACAAGTACTTGTATTAAATCTTTCACGTATACATTCATGCTAAAGATGTTCATACATACATACATAAAAGTTCTACAGATGCTGCTAAGTAAGAAGATATACATACATATGTAAGTAAGTAGAGTATGTTCATGCAAATATTATAACTGAAGTATGCACGTAAAGTAGAATATCCCAAAATCATAAACAAATATACACGTTCTGATATTCAATTTAATTTTCTTCTCCAAACACACACTCTACCACATGAAGGTAGAAAGCCGGGCATTAAACAGTAACTTAACGAAATGATAGAATTAGTCTAATGGTGCACGCTCGCGCATAAAAATATGCTAAAAGTAGTCTTATTTTGAAAATCTCACGCTTCAATCAATCAAACAAATATACAGATTTTCATAACATTTGCTTTTGTTATATATAATTTTTTTTGAAAGGATTAACTTATTGCTAAAATATTCCACTAATCAAAGATGCTAAAGCATACCAATTGAACATTTCTTTATTTCATTAAATAAAAAGATATTAAACTTTTTTTGTGTTTAAAAACACATTGAATGATCAATGCCTCCTTTTTGTGCGTCCTCGGAAGGACTTAAAAATAATGCATTAATTTTTTGATGGAAACAGCAGCGATATATTTTTTTTAGGAAAAATTTGGTCCAAATTTTGGCCCTTTTGCCATAGCAGAGATACATTATTACAATAGAGCACACTTTGAAATTGCTTAAAAATCTTCGGAAACTTTACAAACCCGCTACCATTTGATTCCATTTCTTAACTTAATGTCAACTGAAGTTTTTTAAAAACATATTGAGATTCTTGGTCAAAATTGGTGAAAAGACTATATGAAGAATGAAGCTTTTGCAATAGTTTAAAATTATCCATAAGGAAAACTTTCATTTTAAATTAAAACCGTTTAGACTTTATTAACTTGTTAACCTGTTTTTCAAAACCGAATTAGCTTATTTTTTCTGATTATCTCAATGTTGAACCTTAACCATCAAGTTTTATTTTAAACTTTGTTTTATAAATAATTATTATTCTGAAATTATCATGGTGTGTTCTTTCCTCTAAAACTTACTGATTTCTTGTTTGTGCTTCATTTAAAAACATACAAACAGATATTTGCATGAACAATTTGCAGAGGATTAAGCTCTGTTACTGATGAAATTCAAATATGTATTTCGAGTTTTCAATAAACTTTTTACTAAACTCTTGTTTGGTGATTATCTCCGTATACTTATGTATGTTGCATAAGCATTACTTATTTTAATTTAAAAATACTGTTTACATAAAAATAAATTACATTTGCATGTTTTGATGTTACAAATAAAAATTCATATTTGTGTATTTATGGAAATTTGTAAGCTAGATTAAACGGATAAAGTTACTTTTAATTAGCTGCAAAAATGTTTGTAAGCTGTTTAGTCATAAATATTTAGATAACAAAGAGAAATAATAATCATGTGATTAGTTTTTTTTCAAAGGAATTATGTAAAGGATAAATTTTAAGAACTTTGTGAAGAGAAATAGCAAGAAAGTGTTGCTTGGCAAGCTCGACTATAAGGTAGTGTACTGCTTTTGTAAATTTTAAAATAATTTAAATGGTTAATGAAATTTTTTGCTGATAAGAAAAATTTTATAGTTATAAGTTTGCTTTATAGTGTAGCTGAGCACTTTTTCTAGAATTTGCAATAGTGTTGTCAGAAGTAGGGAAAATTCCCTTTTTTTACGATCACTATAATTTAAATAATTATTTTAGTTATTTCTTTCCAAATTGTGTTTTTTTTCGATATAAATGCGGTTAATTGTAATTTCAAAATATTTGTTTCTTAGGTCAAGAACACTAAATTTTCATTTTATTTTTTATTTTAATTACACAAAATAACAACAGGAAACACTGATTTTTGTTGTTTAAAAAGTTGAATACACTTAATTTTTTTAAGATATCATTTTATGTTGAAGGGTATTTTAAGTAAGAAAAACCTTCTGCTCTGCGAAATATATTCATTGATGTTCCTGCCACCGCTAAAAGTTTACGGGAAAAACTTTAAAAAGCGATGAAGGATTAAAGGGAGCCATTGTTGGTGTGATGAGAAAGTTTCCGTGTAGTACGAGTAGTTGTCGAATAAAATGCTAAAAATTGCAAAGCAAGTTGAGAAAAAATTGCCTAATTAATAGCAATTTCACGCATTTTCATGAGGACCCTATTTGTTTTTTCCTTCAATTTGAATGTACAGAATGCGTAACGATTTCTGCCGAGCACATTTTTTTATCTCATAGGGATAAATTTACTTATTTTTAGTATGCACAGGTACATAAAAAAACACTAGTTGGCAACTTTATGGAACGTTCCAATAATTCTAAAAGAAGAAAATTGATCGATGTATTATACGTCAATAGATTTTGCAATAGTATTGAAATGTTCCTGAGAACTTCTCTCAAATAAATATATTTTAAAAATACGTACAAATTTTTTCCTATGTTTCCCAAATGTCATAAGAGGACATGACTAACTAAAAAAGTTGAATATTTCACCGTTCTGTAAGACAGCACCCTTAAGACTTCAACTGGATTTTATTTCTATTGTAAACTTAACAGCTTTATTCTTCATTTCTACTAACTTTAAAATATATTTTCTTTATTTTATAACTAATATATTAAATTTTAAATATACAAAATTATAAGTTAAATTAGACTCTCGTTTAATATTACAATAAGCGGTTTAGTACGTTATGACTTCTTTAGAAATTGTACAAAATAGTTGAAACTGGCTCAAGGGAACTTCTGAATAAGGACATCAGAAAGTGCTATTAATTCAAATTTTACTTGTCTCGATTTAAGCACCTATTCCTTTTTGCCACAGATATATTTTTAAGTAATTAAATATTTGTATATATAATCATAAGAATTATACCTCTTGTCTTTAAAAAAAATGTCAAAATATGTAAATCTAACTAGTTAATAAAACTTATAAGTAAGTTAAATCATTACTAATCCCAAATTATAATATCGTAAAACTGTATATATTATCTTTTGTGATTACCTCTGTAAACAATTGGAAGATATAAGCCGAGGAAATAGCTTAGCAATATTCATTAATAACCATCTAAAAAAATTATTAAAATAATATTTTTATTATCTTGTTTTTGTAATATTAGAGGAGTTTCCGCAATATTAGGAACAATATTAATTTACACAAATATATATATATATAATTATTAAGTAATTTTCAATACGTCATATAAATTGAAAAATACATTGATTATAAAAATTTGGCCACAATCTTAAGATTTAGAGTAGAAGAAGTTAAGAAATATTAAGAAAGCAACTATTTTTCTCGCGTGATGTCGATTAGGGAACTAGAAATGTTGTCGCCAGTAATTATGTTGAAAAGAGGGAATATGTTTAGTGAGGTTCTCCAACAATATTAACGCAGTATTGAAAGTTTCTACAACCATTTCTTATCAATTTGCCTTTAAGCATTTCTAATATTTTATTATGTAGATATTTTGAAAAACTATTTAAATGTGTTTAGGAAAAATTAAAGAAATAACTGAAATAAGCACGAATATATCATATATAAAACCATTATATTTTCAATTTAATAAACAATATTATGTACAGCAATTTCAACAGTTCCTTTAGTAAATGTGGCCCGTTGAAACTCTAAAAAATACACAATTCAATAAGGTTTTTTTTACCACCAATCATATCACGGTAAACATGCACAAATTGCACGAGAATGTACAAAAAGTCCTTTCAACTGCAAACAACTACTCACGAAATGCACCTGAAGATACTAACAGCTTTTTGGAGCAGTACAAAAAATTCGTTTAAGGGGTTTTCGAAATTAAAGTAATTTTTTTAATTACGTTAAGTATTTGTTTTTTCTTATTTACAATTTGTTATGGCTGCATATAAATTTTCTCACATTTATAATAAGCCATGAAGGTGCTAAACATCTGCTTTTAATTCAAATTCATTTGATATTATTGTTATCTAAATCTAAAACATTGTATCAGATAAAACTGTGATACTTGTGAACTTGTAAGTTCACGTTGCTATGCGCCAAAACGTCATACTTTTTAAAGAAGAAAAGTTACAGTTTCCAATTAGAAATGATGCAAATTTAATTGAATAATATATTTTTTTTATTTTCAAAGTTTTATTAGCTATTTAAATTCAAAACTTCAAGTATTGATAATCAGTTTTTCTTTGAGATATGACATTTGTAAAACATAGAAAAAAAGTTATATTTTTCATAGAAATTACGAGCAACATTTCATAAGTATTGCAAAATCTTTGAACATACAACTTCTACAACAGTTTGTATATTAACAAATACATTAATTTTTAAAAAAAGCTAAAATATTTTTTAAAGTTCTGTAAATTTATAATTATCGGTATTTTACAAACTGCTTTTAAACTTTATTGGTTGGCTGTAGCATTTGAAGCGTTAAGGACGAAATTCAATAATTTATTTGTTTTATTTATTTTTATTTTTGGCAAGTACAGTTTTATTTATTTTGCAAAAAAGGTATAGCACAAGATTTTCATGGTTGAACATTAAGATACACATTAACGCAAACTTACTCAGCTAGTTGGTTGGATCCAGTTTCAATCAATAAAATATATTAGCTATATAAATATGTATATATCTATATAAATACATTTATTTATATGTTTCCATTACCCGGTATCCAAAAGTATATCATTTCATTATTGCATACAGGACGAACGAAAGAAAACGTGTAATTAGCGAAACATAATGACAATTACGTAGTTGAGAAATTAGTTAAAAAGAATAACTTAATAACACGACTAAAAATATTTAGTGCATTCATTCATTTTGTTCAAAATTTGAATAATGATACCAACGTTGTATATTATTTACTAAATAATTATTAATTTTTTCAATTAATAATGGAAACGAATTTATTCATATTACGAGTACATTTGAGCCCTAAATCGAAGTATTGAATTGATATTGTGTACATAAGATTTTCTTTGAGTGAAGTATGAACTGTAGTCAGCGCAATTATCAAATAATTATATAGCTGAGATTTCGCTTAAAATTTGTGAATATGTTCCTTAGAATAACAAGGTTTCGCCTTTGTTAGATAACTCTATTATTGGGAGCCACTTTTCTAGTGCATGCATAAAAAATCCCGATGAGACGTATTTTTGAGGATCATGAGAGATATTAGTTCTTGACTATTATGGCATTTTAAAGCAAAAAGAAAGTAGTCAATAGAAAATATACTCATGTCCATCTAAAATAATATGACATTAAAAATACTTATATTTGAATGGGTTTTCGTAATTTCTAACTTACCACAGTGCTATCGAATGAAAGAGTCCGATTGTTCTCAGCAGCGTTGTCAATTTAATCTATGCTCTTTTGCATCTTTCAGCCCTTAAATATGATGCTTTAGCTCTTTTTTTAGAACTTTTCCGCTATTTCGTTCTACCCAAAGCTGTGGACTTTTGGCTGCTATCTCGAAAAGATGTTCGAAAACTTTTGCTCGTGACCATCTTAAATAATATGACATTAAAAATACTTATATTTGAAATACATACCAAATTTCAGCTTTCTAGCTATACTGGAAGTGCCCTACACAAAAAGCGGGAACCCTCACCAAGACCTGCCTACATTTGAAAGCATTTAGTAGATTTTTTATACAATATATTCTCCCAATTTAGGGATGGCGCAGAGCTCTACCTGAATTTCAGGTTTAATATTTCGCATATATTTCTTCACGTAAAAACAAATATATAAATTCGCTAACTGGGAGTTTAGTTACTGATTGTCAAAAAAGAACCTTTACATTACCACCAAGCCAGAGGCTTCGACTTTTTCTGAGGCCAGACTTGTCGCAACGAATTCGTTAAGACATTTCGGAAGTTTGTCTGAAAAAATTTCTTTCAGATAAATTTATATATTTGTGCAAATAAAACTTAAAAAAAAAATTATACAACTTTGATTTAAATGTAAGTAAATGAAAATAAAATTTTAATTTAAAAACATTGATTGTAAATACTTGCATTTTGATTTCGAATCTTTTGCCAAGCACACATTTATACCATTGCTACAAGATGGTCAATTTAAACCGAATTGATTACGGTAAGGTATTGCCTTGAATACCAAATATAATACTAACTAATCCTTATATTGTCTATTCAGAAAACGAAGGTCTAACTTATATGGAGGTACCCACAGAAAGCATATCTACTCAATTTTTCAACAACAGGCACTAGGTAAGATAATAAAACTTTTAATTTATGGTAAAAGGTGTGTTAACTTTTAACTTTGATAGATATACAAGATTTGTTAGAACAAAACCAGATATTAATATATCAGAAGAAGCAAAACACTGACGACTGTAATCTTTCACTTTAAAAACTGTAATTGGTTTTATATATTAACTATATTAAATTATGGCTTATATAAATATTGAAATTAATAAATAAAATAATGGGAAATCATTTTTATTTTATTATTTTTTATAATGAAATCGTACCTACATATTGATGCGATTTCGTACCTACATAACGTTGCAAAGTCATGTCAACCCTTTCATATAAAAATCGTTACGATATCGGTAATACTTCGGTTCGTTACGAATTCTGTATGAATCCGGTAAATTTGGTTTGGTAGGTTGTTGTTTCGACAGCCAGTAACTAAACTCCCAGTAAATAATATACAAGCTTTTTTATACTGCACCTACCTGGTAATAATTGTATCATGAGCTGCGCGCTAGAAAACATAAGGTTTTCAAACCTGGGGGATTTTTCTATATTTCGATGCGAAAACAGTAGTTCGAATTCATACCATATTTCTTCCGCATCGCACTAGAGAGTAATCTCCCTGAATTTCTGGTTGTTTTTTACACAATTTCTTATCGCAGGCCAAAATTCAAGCATATCAGCATACTAGTTTTTAATTTCAAAAAAAATTTAATTTGTTGTGATTTGTGCTGTTTATGCCAAATCATCAATAGATCTTACGAAATATTCCTTTTTTAAGTATTTTATATATGATCGTTTTAGCAGTCTCTTAGGAAAATTACTAGATTAACAGACCTTTAAATAACTTAAAATTTTAGCATGACAATATATTGGTTTCAACTTGCTTAGAACTTTTACTAGTTTATATTTCCGACATTTTGATATAAATAGCTTATGTTATTCGGTTCAATGGTGTAGATATGCATGTATACATATAAATAAGAAAACAATATGCAAATTATTTATTGGGTAGTAAGTAATGCAGAAACTTCTGCCATTACAATTTGTTGTTATTTGGTTGTGTGTGCAAAATATTCTCAGATGTATTCATATAGTTACATGTATGTAAATACTTTTGTTTATAGCTTCATGCATGCATACAAACAAACATATGGAACGTATGAGTAACGGCTGTATTTGCACGATAATTACACAAATACAAAAGTCTGATGCGAGTGAGCGGTTGGTAATAAATAAATTCAATTGAATAATTTATTTAATTTGTTTACCAATTCGACACACGTGAGTATAAAAACCCTATCACATGGCAAATGATTTGCTACATGTATGCACGTATGCATTTACTACCACATGCAAGCTTAGTTCATTTCACTACACAATAATGCATACCTACATGTGTGCATGTGTAAGTGTTGAGGATTTTAAATACGGTTTAATTTTTGTAGGTTTATTTTGTTGCCATGATTTTTTTTGCAAATTAAAAACAGTTAAATTATTCTGTTATTTTGTCGATAACATTAAATAAATGTAAATGGGCAGGTAAAAAATATTAAAATTGCATGAAAAACGGAAGTTAAGAGATCGCTGTGATTTTACAACCTTAAAAATATTATTATAAACGTTATTTTTTTTGCTGTCATATTGAATCAAAAACATAAATTAAAAAACCCTTTATGTGTATTTGATTTTTTTTATGATGAATCGCGAAGTAATTACCACAATGTTTTGATACAACTTATAAAATGAGTTGATCTCACGAATTTAGTATCTGCAATAACTCATTAAGGAGCTATCAAACTTTATATAGTCGTAGAAATCTTTTCGATTTTCCATTCAAAAAGTTATTGACAACAAGGTTTATTCGGCTTAGAAAATGTTGTCGCAATAGTTTATTTGCTAATATGTTAGTAATATACGGTGGGCAGACAGAGGGGTGTTAATCAAAAGGCTTCCATTTCTTCGACATAACATAACGCCATTTCCGTAGTTTACAGTCCGTCTTACTTGTTTTGCAATGACAGATTGTTTTGGTAGTTGGGGGGGTTGTTGTCATCAGTCTTTTGGTTTAACTCCACCGCATTCTCAACTCCGATTCGATCTCTCGATCATCAACTCCGGGGCTTCCGGATCCCATCGTATAAGTGTTTGGTCATTTACAAGAGTATCATTCCCTAACGACTTTCCCAAAGAGCATTTCCGAAATGTTGATGTTCCAGGCTGTACCCTGCCTTCCACAGACCAAAATCTATTTCCTTAGAGGACATGTATGATGTTACCTGTTGCGCTGATATTCAGATTTAGGGTAGTAACCAGTACGCTTATGCGTATGTGAACAAGGGTAATTCCAGGATAAATTACATACCTATTGTCTTTATTTTTCTCTTGATTTTCGACAGCAAGTGAAAGCATTGTACACCCACCGTATTGACATTGTTGAAAATTTATTTTCAATTAATTATATTTGAGTATTAAATCGGAAAAGCCCAGCGTTTAATTGCTATTGCAAAAAAAAAAACGCGGTGTTCAGAAAACGAGTTGAACAATTTTATTTATTGTTCACAACTCAAAGGTAAATTAGAAATATTATTTTCTCAAGAGCTTAGACCCTTTTAAGATATGACGATGTTGCATTAAATGAACGATACGATTCTGTTTATCCAATGAAGCAATTTGATTTTTATAAATTTTTTGATTATGTAATATATGAAAATAGGAGAAAACAAAGCATTATTTGTGTCGTTTCTGTATAAATTGTTATTGCTTAATAGCATTATTAAAAATTTTAATAGTTTTCTGAAATCTTAAAAGTTTATTGGCTTTTCATAATTAATGTCTAACACATTTTGATTTGTAAGCCTTAACTGTTCAATGAGTGTTTAACTTTTTATGTAAACATACTTTATGAAATTATTATTAATTCGTTTTTAATCTTATGCTTTCATTTTTTCAACTGTTAATGAAATTTAATTTTGTTTCAGTTTTCATTATTAGTTCATCTACAATATTGCATGTTAACTAATTTTTTACAAAATCTACTTTCATTTTTCACTTGAATAAATTTTGTTTTAAATTTACAGTATTTACCAAGAGAATTTTCAATTCATCATCCCGTTGCTTTTTTATGCATTTTCTTTGATGTTATTGCATACACCCTCCAGTCTGAACATATGGAGTTCATCTGTTTTGCCTGTCGAAAAATATTTTGGTATTTAGGAATGTTTTACTAAAATCTAACTTAATGCAGTTATTGGTAAACAAATTACTATGGAAATTTAAAAATTATGCGTTCAGTGTGTATGACTTCGTTTTCGTAGTATGTATTTTAAATTCCTGTATAGGAACAAGAAATGATTTAGCTTGCATTTATTTCGTGCTTGCTGAAATCTAAAATTTTATCTAAAAATAAATATTTACAAAAACTTTATGAGTATATTTGAGATTTTATAAAAAAATTGAAAACACAAGCTAAAAACTTTGCTATAAAAAACTAGCAAACATGCATCACTAAATCTAAATTAAAGTTAAATTGCAGCGCAAATGAAATGCTTTATAAAAACTAAAGAGCATTTTTAAAGATTTAACTAAATAGTTCTAAACTAATACGTTGAAAAAGTTCTTTCAAAGTTATCATTAGAAGCAATTATCTTGAAATATTTTGATCAAAATAGAATCTGAAAGTATTATACATTTGCGTTAATTATAAAAAGGATATACATTATAAAACATTATACATTATATACATATATAAAAGTTCTTCAGAAGTACACATGGAGAAGAAATATCTAGACGTGGTTCGGTTCACTATGTAATGGTTGTGGCAAATAATATATTTATATTTTAAAATAGCAATATATATAACAGCTGCTACATGTTTGGGCCGTAACCAAACTTTTATTTATATACAGTAATAATATATACATTATATGAATTAAACTGTTAATATGTTTTATTTTCAATTTGTTTTCTCATGATCGAAATAGTTAACAGAAATCCGTTTTTCAAACTAACAAATTTAATGTGTTTTAATGTAGTATAATAGGATTGATTATAAAATATTGATGACAATCAACACAGTTGACAAATTAATTGTTACCCAACAAACCAAAACAATTTAGAAATAACTTGTAGCAAGCTTACTAACATAAGCCTTAAGCTTTGAAAAGTGTTGTGATTACTATTATTAAAAATTGTTTAATAATAAAATATTTATAAATTATAAAGTATACTTTCTGTTTATATATTCAAAGTAGATATAAAAATTGTATTTAGACATCTAGTCATATAGGACCAAATATCTTAAGCTTTAGGACCCGAATATATATAGATCACATACATATATCTGTTTTGGCTGATTCACCCATCTAAGATTTAAAAAAAATCGAATAGCTTAAGCGAAGAAAAATTGCAAACAATTATTCTTCCTGGATGACATTAATCGTCGCAACCTTTGGGATTGAAGTTTTATATATAAAAATTTCGATTTCTTAAACGCATATAGAAAAGAGAAAAATAAATTTTTTTAATTAAAGTTTTCTTTGTTTTTTGTCGACTGGTGTAATCAGTAAAACAGTTCAGTGTTTAAAAAATTAAAAAAAAATTATACAAATTAAATTTTTGTTATCAAAATTATTCACATA
Source organism: Gymnocheta viridis (assembly GCA_956483585.1). Lineage (NCBI taxonomy): Eukaryota > Metazoa > Arthropoda > Insecta > Diptera > Tachinidae > Gymnocheta > Gymnocheta viridis. The sequence goes on from OY101440.1 coordinate 123,748,920, forward strand.
AGCTAAACTGTGTGACCTGTGAGCTTTTAAAAAAATCAATAAAAATGATTTCCTCAAGGTCGGTTAGATTTTTAAACTAAAATTAATGCATTCACGTTGATCTAGTGGCATTTAAATTATAAAAACAAAAAACAACTATATCTCTTGGGCTTAAGAAGATTATTTAGCAAATGAATGACCAACTATGCTACGCTGACAACTGTGAACAGAACGTTTAAAAATATAGTAATGAATTATTTTTCATTTGCGTTCGAAAAAAGTAATTAATTTTTCAGGCTGTGACCTCAAGGCAGTTCTTACGGTCTGTAGCTTACTGTTTCAATTCAGAACTGATTGAATCCTTCTGTACAGGGCTTGAGTTTGTTAATTATATATATATATGAATTTAAATTGTGTTTTGAGAAAGGAAAATAGTCAATTCCAACAATAATTGGGTCAATGGTTCCATTCCCTGCCATGTGTCCTGATAACAGTTTTTATGAATTTTCCATATTGTCTCTAAGCGTTGGCAACAATTTGAATCATTTTACATTTTTGTGCCTTTCTGATCAATTCCACTAAAATTTTGTTAGCCTGGTGTGCCTCAATTTCACGCTTACGTGTAAAACTTTTAGGAAAAACGGTGGCAGGCTCTAGAACCTGTTATAATATTTTCTTTTATTTTATTCTAGAATGGGGCATAATTTGACTTCTCTACGTATTTTGGTTATGTAAAAATATGCTATGTTAGCAGAGAGAAACTCTCATTCAATTAGGGACGCCTGCTTTGCCTGATTATAAGTTTTAAATATTTGAATCATCCACACTTTTATGTCAAAAAGTTAATCTCTTTAAGAAATAAAGCTCATAAAAATTTCAAAATAAATGCTGCTTATGAGAAAAAAATGTACAAAATCATACTTTTTTAATGAAAAGTTTTTAAATTTTTTGGCTTTTAAAAAAATTGCCTTGCTGTGATAACTTTAATTCTAAAAATATATTGAATTTTGCTATTGTAAAATATAATTCTTTACAATGATGAAGCTGTCATACGACCCTCGTATAATGTTCGTTTGAATAATAAAAACAAACAAACACAAATTGTGTATATACATACATATTTTTAATTTGATATGAAATAAAATATTATGCAAGCTTTTTTCATAAAATTTTTTTCCTAACCGGTTGGAGCTACTCGTATTAACTTCTGCTTACGACCATTTGCATTAGGACCACAAACAGAAACCAGTTTAATGGCTTAAAAAAAAGACAAGAAATGTCTTTTATATCGAAATATTGTATCATCTTAACTAAACAGTCTTAAGTAAACCTTCAAGAAAACTACATCGAATCGATCGAAATGAAATTGCAAGTGACTTTTGTTTTAATATCTTTGGTATTGGTAAGTTAAAATGTGTATATTTTTTTAATTTGTTGTTTTAATTGTTAGTTGCGTAATGATAAAAATGATTAAATCCTTTAAAGGTCTCGGCCAAATTCCAATTGCGTGATAGGGAGGATGCTTTGCAGGCACACGAGGAATGCCGCGAGGATAATTATGTGCCCGATGACATTTATGAAAAATTTATTAACTATGAATTTCCAGACCATAAACGTACCAAGTGTTATGTTAAATGTTGGGTTGAAAAAATGGAACTATTCAGCGAAAAGAGAGGTTTTGATGAGAAGAATATCATCTATCAGTTTACCCATGAGCATCCCAATCATTTACCAAACGTAAGACATGGCTTGGAAAAGTGTATCGATCACAATGAAGCTGAATCAGATGTTTGCACATTCGCTGACCGTGTCTTCTCTTGTTGGATTAAGATAAATCGCCCAGCTGTGCGCAAAGTTTTTGGTACCAAGTAAAGTTTGTGTGAATATGTGCCAAAGGAGTGTTGTTTATTTTTATTTGCAGTGACATTCTCGAACATGTTATATACTTCGAGAAGGTAAAAACAAGTGAGCTAATAATATTGACACTTATGTATTTCGAGAATAGCACAGTTAATGTTTAATAAAATTTGTGATAAATTGTAATTTTGTTGTAAAAAATTATAAGATAAAAATTAAATATCATTTAAATCATATTTATGCTGTATCATTTTTTGTTTTCTACAAACATTAAATCAACCAAAAAGTGTGAAAAAATATATTTCAAAAGCACGTGTCTAGTTTTGTTTTTAATAGATTTTGTTTAAACTTAAGCTTATCGCTAAAACTGGGTATTAATCTTTGTAGAGAACTGTTAATGTCAATGCTGTTTGGTTGTGTTTGAAATTAAAAGACACCAAGTATTTGTTATCAGCATAACTTGTACTTTTGGAAGAGGTAGTAGGTAATAATTTTAATAAATTCCCAGCAAAAAAAGAACAAGTAATTGTTAAGGAGCAGACCATTTAGAAGTATGTTAAAAACAAGACATATGAACGCTGATGAGATAGTGTACCGTATTTCGAAAGCGGCATGCTATTCGATTCCTCTTTAGTGGTATCAGAAATAGTTCATTTTTTCTATTTCTTAATTACAATTCACTTTTTTGTATTACCTTGCGAACTTAAGCCTGACGTCGTAAGAACTTACAATTAAAACAATAGAGTTAAAAAAAATAACTAAATTATGAATAAAAAAATTGCTTAGTTTTACTGACTTGCGGCTAACGATTCATAGAATACGATTCATAGAATACTAGAATACATTGTGTACACGAACTATTTGTATTCAGCTTCCAAAAAAGTAAACATCGTGAAATGACAAGACTGTGTGAAGTTTATTAGAAGAAATTTGAATTTTGAGTACTGATAGACCACGAAATGTGTTTTTTTGCTGGGATGTACTGCAAAATAATAACAAAAATTACCAAAAATATAAAACCAATGTTAGGAAAATTATATTAGTTTATAATTTAATTTCTAAATGAAAACATATTAAAATTTATCAAACGGACCATGAAGAAATCGTTGAATTCAGCTCTTTTAAATCTGCTTCTAATTATAATAACGGTGGGAGAATGTGATTTAAGTGTGTAATTAAAGTGATTATTTTGAATTATTTTTGGATGTATTTATAGTCTGTGGCATCAGAAAATTTTGATGCCAAGGAAGGTCGAGCTATTGCTGAATGCTTAGATCGTTTCGGTGGTCCAACTTTGGAAAATGTACAACGTTTACAGCGCTTCAAGCAATGGTCAGATACCTATGAAGAAATTCCCTGTTTTACAAACTGTTACTTGAGCAAAATGTTTGATTTCTATAACGAAACGAAGGGATTTATTAGACCAAACGTTATTGAACACTTTGGCAATGTCATCCATGAGGCTTGCAAAAACAAACTAATCGAGGGTAATGATAAGTGTGAAGTTGCTTATAATGGTTTTCACTGTATGGTCAATGTATGTTTGCAGAACAAAAATCCCAGCAATTATTTATACCATAATAATTTCATCTTCATTAACAGCTCGAAAGTGACCCCTTTGTTATTATAGAAAGCATGAAAGGCTTAGATTTTGATGCTAAATTGGCAATGAAAGATTGCTTGCACAAATTTGATAAGTTGGATTGGGACAAATTTGGTGAGTACAGCAGTTATCCTGTGAGAGAGCCAATACCCTGCTATACTCGTTGCTTTGTCGAAAAATTGCAATTGTTTAATCATCGTTTACGTAAATGGAATATCAACGATATGCGTGAAAAATTGGGTTTTCCAGATGCCAATGCCAATATTGCAGGCTGCGTGAAAATGGGCCAAAGACGCAATCGTAACTCGTGCGCCTGGATGTATAGAGAATTTATTTGCCATTTAATGTCCCGAAGTGAGAAGTTCTTGGAAAATAAGTTTTAGTTAACATCTGGAACATTTGAATAAACAATATATACATGACAAAAGATACATGAAGCATTAAAATTATATTGGAATGAAAGTATTTCATTTGATGTTCCTGGTTTATATAGTAAAAATCATATAGGTATAATTAATATTATATTGTGTATACAAGTTATATGAAATCGGAAGTGGTACCATGAAATAACTTCCAAAAGAATTGACACCCAGCGAAAAAATTAAATAAAACCCAATTTATTGTTATTTTATTATGAACTAAGTCCCAAATAAAATAATTTCATTTTACTGTCCGTTGTTGCAGGCCATTTAATTTCTTTGGGGCTTTTTAAATTGGCAATTATTAAATTTTAGGTTGGAACTTTTTTAATTTATTCGAACTTATTTACATTTTTTGGGATCTATTTTATTACTCCTGAAATTGCATATCATAATACTCTAATGTCTTAATAAATATATGTTTATTTTTATCAAAGCTTTTATAAATTTCCAGTCTGCGAAGAAAAAAGCATGCGTCCAATACATAACAAATTAAGCAAGGTTTTGGTTATACCTCAGAGGAAAAATTTAAAGCTTGAGTAAAAGCTGAATGCTTTTGCGGAATCCTAATTGACAATTTGAATTGCAAAGTATTTCATTTGTGTTGGGTGCTATTTCATTGGGAGTTATTTTTTTGCTGTGAAGCACAGACCTACAATTGAGGATTATATGACATTTTCGGTCGGAATTAGTTTCTTTTTAAAACTAACGCCTCACCTGAAGCAGGTTTGTAAGCGAGAGTTGTTGGTTATTGTATCTCCGGCTTTGAAATGTTCTTTCAGAAGGCATCATTTTTGTTTGCGCTGTCCCACATGAAAGCTCTCCTCTTCGACTTATAACTGCCCATCGTTCGAATCATCAAAAATGCGCTAAAATCATGTATTTTCGATTTATTGTGTCATCCAATTTTTTCGTCATAAAATTTCAATATTTCTTATGTAAATGCGTTTCGCCTTCCTTTTGTACATCCTCGTAAGCTCGTAAATCTTGCAAGTTTTTCACTGCTTCTAGAGACCTAATAATTTTTTTTCCTGTATAGTAGGCTTTTGAAGCCTTCTATTGCGATTTCAAAAATATGTTTTCGAGCACCGCTCATCTCATAATCTTTTTTAGTTAAAAACGTGAATATATGTTGATTAATATATCTTCCTTGAATACTGATCAACGCCTGTGTGTGAGTATTAGACTTTCATTTCAGTTTTATTTCAAGTAATAAACAAATCAATATTAACCTTCATGAAGTAAAAAATAGTTTCGATTTAAATGTTTCACTTATTAAAAACATATTAAAATTGTCTTTTTTAACTTTTTAACGCTGAACTACGTATTGCGATATTGAAGTGTTATTCATTGAATTCTATAATATAGAGATATTTACATAAACATTTTTTAACAATCTAGTTTAAAGCTTGTTTACATTTGAACAGCTCAAAAAAACTTGTATATTATGTGATTTTATTTACATATGAGTATTCATATTATCAATTTGCTATGTAACAGAATAGTGCTACTTTAAATCAAGTATTACATGCAGTAGGAATTACTTGCAGTCAGTGACTTACAATGAATTAATTTTTTTTTTAAATTTAAATAATTTCTTGTATTTAAAAATTGATAACCTATTGAATGGTATAAAATATTTTACATATAATGTATGTGGTGCTACGAACTGATAACAGCGATAAGCTGTTTTGTTGAAAGTATTGTGTGTGCGTGAGAAGTGGCAAATGTTGCACAGACATGAAATACACACAGTTTACACAGAAGACTGCCAAGGAGAAGTATTAAATAGAATATTTACCATGAAAATCTATGAATTTTTCCTTATATTATTCTGTTTCTCTAAACAAGTAAGTCAGCATGAAATGTTTAGAAATAAAATAAATATTAAGGAGAAACAAAAAATAACTAAATAAAAAATTTTAGTCTTTATGCAATTCAGAAAATGACAAAAATAATGATATTTTGCGCCAGTGTTTGCAAGACAACAACCAAAGCCCAGAAATCAATGCCGTGGAGCTTGTAGGTAAATTTAAAAATTATGCCAATTGGACTACTGAGGAAATACCTTGTTTTGCCCGATGTGTGGCAGCTGAAAAAGGATGGTTTGACATAGACCAACATCGTTGGAATAAGCAAAAGATCGTGGATGATTTGGGCGAAAATTTATATAACTATTGCCGTTATGAGTTCAGTCGTCCTTTCAATAATGTGTGCTCTTATGCATTTAAGGGACTTAAATGTTTGAAAGATGTAAGTGGAAAAAAAGTTTTTTTTATTGGTAAAAATTGTTTAGTTTTAAGGAAGAATATAAATATTTTATTTTTAGTTGATAAAGATTATTGTTAATATAATAACCATAATGATTTTCTTGCAGGCAGAGTTAAATGTCGTTGTCACCTATTCCCAGCTGCTGGAGTGCATCAATGAAAAGGCGACTAGCATGTCACAGCTCTTAGAATATTATCATTTTCCAAAAGGTGAACGTATACCCTGTCTATTTAATTGTTTTGCCAATAGAGCTGAACTATATGACAAGAATTTTGAATGGATAACGAAAAATTGGGTAAAAGCATTTGGCCCACCTAGAGATGAGAATGCAGCGAATGTTGCAATATGTCGCGTATCGGATGAGAGAAGAAAGATTATGAATGTGTGTGCTTGGATGTATGAAGAGTATAATTGTTGGGAGCGTTTCAATTACAATACAAATGGCTCAGTAGCATATCGTAAAGCATTAAAAAAGAGCAGTAGTCATTACAATTTTTGAGTATGGCGCTATTAATATTTGCATCTTTGGTATGAGCATGTTGACATGAAACAAAAAAAAATAAGTTTTCAAATTGGAAACAGAAACGAAAACTTTAATTAGACTGAAATTAAATTTAAGGTATTATTTTAATAAAAATTAAAATGCAATCAAAACATTATTATATTATATTCATGAAAGATTGTTTTTTCATTAATTTGCAAAATTTTGGGTTTTGCCAAACAACTTGATTTGACCCCTTCATTAACTTTGTTGGCAAAAAAACACGTTGCATTTTTTTAATTGAATTTAATACTATTGTGGTTTATTTTGAAATAAGTTTGCAAATCTTTTTTTGTTCAAGCAATTACAAATAAGCAATTTGCTATCAGCTTTAACTAATTTTAAGGATAACGGCCAAAAAAATATTTGAAAACTAAATCTATTCTTCATGTATTATGTTTGGATGGGAGATATATTTCAAACCAGTGTGTCAAGAAATTCAAAGGAGAGATGTGACATCGCTTTACTGATGACACATTTGTGCAAGTTAAATGGACAAGTAGTGCACGCGTAATAGTTTTTATATACTGTCTTGAGATAAAGTATAAAAATGTGTAAACAACTCCAAAAATATAAAATTTTTGGACACGATCCAGCCTCTAGACCACCAAAATATTTGTGGAGTCCTCATAAAAAAAGTCGATCCATAATTTATAGGATTTAAATTGTTCTTCCATGAGCACAGGGTTTGGCAAAAGTCACCTCTGGATGTGAAATTTGAATAAAATAAAAATTTTCATTTGGGAATTCATAAAGAAATAACTATGGTTCAGTAAATATTTCAAAATTGTTTCAGTTTTCAATACAAGCTCCAACCAAAAATTATTATTTTTATTTTAATTTTCCGACTTTATTTATAAACGACTCAGAAGTGGAAGATTTTTACATTTACACTGTGCATACAATTAATCCGCAAATAATTTTTTAAATGCACAGTTTCGACAACATGGTTCAGTGTCAGACTTTCCGCGAACAGAAAGGCCGAGAATTGTGCAGAGCCAGGTAAACATTGATGGTGTATGGGACATTCTTGAATAAAGTCCAGAAACATCGGTGCTATGAAGACGTCAGTAACATCTGCTCGTCCTCGGCACTTACATATTTATTCATACCAGGTTTAATTGGCCCACCAACTTCTACCAATCGACCATCAGAAATGCTACGTGAAGTTGAGCGGAGAAGCATATTGACATCGGTATATTTATGTAAATTCCGGTGTTAAAATAATTTCAATAGGCGTAAGTAAAATTTAATTAACATGGGGAAAGTAAAATTCTACCACTTTGGTCCGTTGCTGGATTGCGTAATTTTGCATGTTGGTATAATAAAAAGTCATATCCGAAAATAAAAATATAACAATAAAAGCATAATAATAAAAATAATAATAAACAAAATTATGCCCTTTGGCCCACACTCCATACAATTGAGAAATAAATAAAAAAATCCGAAATATTTGATCGAATGTAAGAATATACTATGTACACTAAAAGTATTAGAAAATTCATAACATTATCTGTAATATACATAAAGCTTATTTTCATAAAAAAATATACGTCAAAACCAAGCATACCCCAAATGCAGTCAAGGAGAAAATAGGTGTCAAATTAGAATTTTACTGTCGATTAAAACATATTATTTTTTATTCTCGTTTAGAATAATAAATAGTATTCACATGAGCCAAAAGTATTAAAGAATGATGTAATTCTAATTATTAGATTTAAGCCATGAAATTATTTTTTTCTTTATTGCTTAAAAATATGTGATGTCTATTTGAGTTTGAGTTTGTAATATCGTACGTGGCCATAGATCAAACTAAGTCCATGATACACAATGACACCTATTGATTTGCATGCAGTTTAAAAGTATAGAAAATATCTAAGAAAAAAAATTAAAAGATCAAAAAACTTAGATTAATTTTTTATTTTGAATTTGTGTATGATTGTAAAACTGAATCACCTTCTATAGAGTACACATTCGTCTCAATGAAAATTGTACAGAAAAAAAAACAAAGATAAAACCAGATTTATAAATCGTTTTATACTCGTAAATATGTGTAAAAAATAATTTCATCATGCAAGAAATACAACCAAGGTCATTTACAAAATTAAAAAAAAGAAAGCAATAAAACTAATATTTCTCACGAAGAGGTAACTTAAATGCACACACATATTTGTGTTACACAAGTTGATTTCAACGTCGCATTTATAAAACAAAAGTGAATGAACGTTAATCTTGTACAGGCAAATAATTTGTAACACAATTATATAAATTTGAATTATAATATTAATATGATAATATTAACATTAATAACGGTTGGTAAAGTTTGATATTGTCAAGATTAATAAATACAAAATTGTTTTTAGAAGAATTTGAGGTGTAGAAAATTTCGGAAACTCCTTTTAACTTGGTAGTAAAGGTTCTCAATTTCCAATTAAAAATTTTGAAGAAAATTCTAAAAATTTTCATATATTTTTATATAAAACATACACTTTCCAACAGTCTTAGATTGCCATAAATATTTATTTATAAAGGTTTCTACAAAACTTATAAGTCGCTTGTACTTTTGATTGAAACAAGTTCAAATCGATCAAACAGCCAAGCACAAGTAGTAGTAAATTAACTGACCTATGGCAATTGTAAAACGCCTAATAGCAAACGTGATTCAAAAAATCTTGTTTGTAAGGCGAGTTTTTTGTTTAAGTCCAAATTAAGAATGATAATCACGAAAACTGACCACTTTTGCTGTCATTCACTGACATTTTCAAGTTATGTTTATCTATCTCTTATGAATATGGTCATATCATTAAAGCAAAAAATTAAAAATCTTTAAAACTTGTATTAATTGATGATTAAAAAGATTTGACTGCCTCTTCAATTTTTTACATTTGTTTTACTAATTTTGACCGCTTTGTTATGTTCAGCCGTTGCAAAAGCTACTTTGAAAGCATTTTTTTTGCTCAAAATCATTTCATCTATAAAGGTGTGGATGAGCTTACAATATTATAAAAACTACTTCGTTTATGTCAGTGAGTTCATCTGGAAGAGGAACAACGCTAGCAAATATCATCCCATACAATAGAAAGATTGTAAACTGCATACATACAATATGCGTTTAAAATTCAAACGTTTCTTTAACAGTTAAATGAAATGAAATATTTTTGATTTCTCTAATTAGTGTTTAAGATGCATTTTATATGCACTAATTTTTTAAAATTTTACTTAAAAATTGATTATGGAGGGGTAAACGTTGCCAGTTCCTATGCGCATTTCACTGTTGATAAAGCAGATCTTCCTGGTGAAGCAGATCTTCCTTTTTTAGAAATAACAAATATTGCCATTATTTAAGCAACACAATTTAATTTATATGACTGTCAGTTAATTTTCAAGACTTTGTTGAGGGTTTTGATATTAGCTTTAAGGGTATGAATCGATTATTTGTATAGCATCGGCCTTTAACGGGATCAGATAAGAAAAATTATAAAATGGTAAAACTCAGCTTCAAGACACACAATTGGACTCACTAATTACTGCATTCGATATCGAACGAAATGCCATACAAAATTTTTTGAATTTGCCGTAATTTGCCCCAAGTATTTTTCGATGATTTTTTGGCCAAATTTGATGTCCGACAATAATTTTGCAAAATTTTCCAATCTTGAACAACGTTGGAATAGAGAGACTAATTTTAGTCCGCAGAGTTACTTGTGAACTGACTGATTGTCAATATTTCGGACAAACAAATCTATAATTGTCAAAACAACATGACACATAAATTTGGACCAGCCGGCACATAATAATAAAACAGTTCCTTTCAAATTAGCTGGTCGGTAACATTTTAAAATATTTTGTCATCATTCTCACATTCACCTCAACATGTTTAGCCTGTTCATAACATATTATGATTGTTATGTGAATGATATTGCTTCCTAGCCTAATAAAAATATTAAGCCCCAGACCTAAAATGAGGACAAGCTTTGAGTGTTAGCAAATCTAAAAAAATAAATTCACAATTGACAGCTTAGGGTTAGTAAAATTAGACAAAAGACGGCAGAGCTACGTGTTTTCAATATGAAATATTATACTAAAAACTTATGAAAGTTTGCGAACGGAGTTCGAAAATGCCATAAAAAATATGCTTGGAATTTCTACTGTTTTGACTTTATCAATTCTGAAGAGATGGAGGAAAAACTGAAGGGATGCTGAACCAGTTAGTTGCACTAAACATACTGGTTTTCTAAAAACAAGCCGAAAAAGTGCGTGAGGGTGTTGATAAAAAAACTTTAATATGCTCTCCGTAGTGAATACTTACTAAAGACCTAAAACGAAAAAACTAAAAAGACTTCACCGAATTGATTATTGAACATGAACAACTGGACGCTAATTTTTCAAGCAAAACCATCATAAGCGATGAAACCCATTTGGAATTTAATGTCGTTTGAATAACACTCTGGCCATACAGCACGTGGGACAACTCATATATTACAGATAATACTTCTTAGTCGTGTACTCTCTCCTTTCGTTCATCAGAATTGGCCCCTTAGATCGTGAAATTCGCCGCCTTCAGTTTTATTTTTCCGTTCTTCACAGGAGGAAATTTTGACAACAGAGAGCGTTTGTGCCAGCTAACCCATGGAGGCCATTAATTTACCTGATGAGTTGTTTTATAAAGAATCCAAAAAGGTATGGATCATCCTATAATGGTCATGCATGGACATAATATGGCCAAAAATATCTAATTATATTCAAATATACAAAATTTTTTTTATCCCACTCGAAGTTCTCATACGAAAATTCAAAGTAACATTAAGTTGCTCACTACAACTACATATTACTTGCCGTAATTATACTACAACTATAATAAAGGAGATGTGCTAATAATAATAAATCAAAAACTAATATACATTTTTCACGACACCATAATCGAGCCTTCAAATTTCATTTTTTTTTACTTACCGCAATCCATGAAGACGAAGTAAGCATCCCTCCTCATGAATTTGCGTACCAATTTTTTTTGCCAACACTAACAAAGTTCGCATATAAATATATGTTTGTATATCCACGGTCTACGAAAAACTTGTTAATTTGACCAACTCTAAATATAATCTTCATTTTATTTTTAAATCAAATTAAATATGCAAAATAAACTTTGAGATTTCTTTTGTATTGGCCTCAAGGTTAAATATCTAATGCACAAACTATAAAAACACAATACGACACAATAAATGTCCGAATGAAATTTATTTGTAGTTTCATTTATTTATGAATTATGTTACAATAGTTTTGAAACATTTTTGCTAATCAAAAATTTAATTAACATATTTAAGTTTTGTGTAAATTATTTATAAGCTACAAAATATTGTTTTGTTTAACAAAAACTAAAATCAAAATTGATTTATTGATTGACTTCTGCAATACATTAAACAAGTCTGGGTGTTAAAGCTACAGAATAAATCTATGTTTTTTTGTTACTGTTAATAAATGTATTATTTTTGTATTTTTATTTTGAGAAAATTTATTCCTAAACAAAGAGTTTAGTTCTCGCATAATAATTTAACAGTTAGAATCAGGAAAATGTTGTTGCTTCAACTACATTTAATTTAGTTTAATTAAATTTTAGTATATAATTTACTTAATTGTAATTAATAAATAAGTTGAAAGGCCACATTTTTTTAAGGCGATAACTTTTCAAAAAATACGGAAACTTTAATTTTCTTAGACACTATTATTCCTTGTGTCATTCTCATCTTAACACTGAGAAACTTCTTTTAATTTCGATGCTCAACTTGTATGTTTTGCCGCTAAGTGCACACCCGAGTTGGAGGTAGTGCACTGAATTGTTTGTACATGAAGTACTTTGTTGAGCTCCATGAAAAAAGCCAAAAACAAAAATGACCATAACAATAATGAACTCTCTCCTTTATTTTGGGATTATTTAAAAAATTTTTGGAACTGATTCCTTTTATTTTAGGAATAATTTAATTTCCTTTTTAGAATTATTTAATTGCGCAAAAAAAAATTTAGGTGAATTAAATATAGAAAAAGGATTTTTTTTGGTATTTCGCCGAGCAAAGAATTTCGAACTTATTTAATTTTTTTGAGATTTAGTTAATTTTCTTTAATTCAGTAGCTTCTCAGGAACCTTAAGTGAAATTCATGTATTTTCTACGTTGGATTTGCTTACTAAAGCATGTCTGTATTGTATATCTTTGGCCGGCTTCAAGGATTTTCTACTCTGAGGAATGTTCAAAAGCGGCATCGGTTTTGGAGGGGGGAAATAATTTTTTCCTCTGAAGTATGACCAAAACCGGCTTTTATTACTGAAGCATTTACACCATACGGACGAGTTCAAAAATGTTCTACTTTATTGTATTTCGAGTACAAACTACGTTTACTTTTGTGTCTCTTAGACTAGTGGATAGATAGTGTACTAGACTAATAGTCTGGAGGTTGCTGGCTCGATTACTGCCTTGACCCTGGGAGTTTCTGCAGATAAGCCAGAACGTCTTCGCAGGTTTAATTCGTCTTTAAAAATATAAAAATTAAAACTTAATATTATTTGCATGATATATTTCTTATATTTCAAAACCCCATAATATATTTCGAACAAATTTCATATTTTATGGGAATACTTTTTTTAAACTTATATTAATTACTGAAGTTTTATATGGCCATGACTTTTTCGAAGTAACTGCTTCAACAGCACAATCCAGCCAAGGCTCGATTTCTTTATTTTTCTAAGAACGTTTCGTTTCTACTTTTCGCCTTAGGAAAGTAGGATATTTTTGAGAAACCTTCTTTGTTGTAAAATCTAATATGGTTTTCCAAATACTTACAGGCTTTCCCTCGTATATTCAAGAATTACATATATGTACATGAACATACAATTTCGTACTTACTTCCTTGAAATTAAAAAATATATATGTACATATATTGATAATAACCAAACACACACAAAGTTGCAGCAAGTTTCTTCTATTAACATTTTTATTTATTATAAAAATATATAAAATGATTTTTATCGTTATTTTGCAACTTTGACATTTCACACAATTGAAATTCTTTTTTACAAAGTAAATAAAAGAAAAAATACTTCTTTGAATGAAGTCTCCAAAGAAAATGTCATTGCAAGAAATTTACAAAAGTTCAAATCAACAAACCTTTGAAAATATTTATGTGTAGATATTACTCGTATGTTAGCAGACATACCATAAATATATAAATCTTATAGACATTTATGTATATAGTACATATATGTGAAGATGAATATATAATATGTAGTGTATGTAAAATAGTGTGTTAATAAAATAATTCTCAGAAGACTATAAAACAACTGATAGATAGATGTGTATTTATTATACCGAGCTAAAATTGAAACTTAACAAAACAAAAGCAAACAAGATATAAAAATTGAGCCTATTAGATCAAATATTACTGATGTGATTGTGTAAAATACAAAATTAATTTCTTGTATTTTTTGTTTAACATAATGTATTATTCCAACGATCATTAGAGCTACTTTTACGGATTCAGGTTTTTAAATTATTTTATTTTTCTAAGATCTTTTATGTTGAAAAAAAATCTAAAAAAAGTGTTTAGTATTTTTCCAACATAGTACATCGTTAATGAAGATGTTAACATGTCAATAACAAAAAAGTCTTATTACATTTAAGAAAAAATTATTTACAAGAGTAAATGTGTACTTAAATCATGAATTCTCTGAAGACAATATTAAAATTAAGCTTAGCGTGTTGCCTAATAATTTTGTGAATGTTTGTTTTTGTTGAAAAAAAATTTACTAAAGATTTTTATTTTTATCACCTGTCAAAAGATACATAAATAAAATATTTAAAGGTAAACGATAAATAGTGAAATACACAATTGTTCAGCGCCAACCGTTGAATTCCCTTTACTACTGAAAATCACATAACATTAAAAAACACATAAATTATGCAAACGGTAAAATATTTTCTTAGTTTACTTTATAGCACAGCGCTCTACGTAAAATAATACAGATATTCTCAAGGAAAATAAGGACAAGCTCCTAAATAAAAAATTCGGAAGATAAACTTATGGAGACCTGAATAAGAAGCAAGTTCTTGATAGATACAACATTATCTCATTTCTAGGCAACTTGCTTACTTGGCAACAATTTCTCCATAATTCCTTCAATATTGGAAAGGTAGAAAAATATTGCCTAGAAGTGAGATGATATTATAGTTATTTAGAACTTGGTTCTGATTTTGATCTCAGTACTTTTAACGGCCGGATAGAAGTTTGGCTTTATTTTCACATAAGTGTTTTTCTTCAGATATCTTTTTATTTTTCCAAGCTGTAATTTAGTGAAAGGCACCCTAGTCTGCCTAGATGAAAAGTTTTTAGAATTTTCTGGTTGCGTCTTCACTTAAACATACCACTATAGAAATAGTAGAAGGACACATACAAATGAAGGGCACCCTACTATCTCTTAAATATAAAAATGTCCGCATAAAGAATTTTGTATTACGTTGTTACAAAGTTTGTGGAAGGATTATAAGTAGATAGGTAATGGTGGCAATAGACATGCGCGACTGCGCTGCCGGCAGCGCAGTCGCGCATGTCTATTGCCACCATTACTTTTGAGCGAGCCAGTGTTGCCATCCTTTAGTTTTTGTATGTGTGTGTGTAGGTTCGTTTGCTTGCCTGTGCTATGTTGGTTGTGTGTGTGCGTGTGTATGTTCGTTTGCTTGCCTGTGCTATGTTGGTTGTGTGTGTGCGTGTGTATGTTCGTTTGCTTGCCTGTGCTATGTTGGTTTTGTGTGTGCGTGTGTATGTTCTTTTGCTTGCCTGTGCAAATCTCGTGATGTATGTTTGGGTGTGTGTCGCGGGTGTTTCTGTTGGTATCTAGGCAAAGAATTTTTTGTTGGCAGAGAATGTGTGTATAACTGATTATTTTAGGTGCGTCGTCATCACTGACGTCATAGCGAGGGTGTGTGTTTATGCTGTTTGGTGTGTTGCTGATGGAATCGCGCATGTCTATTGCCACCATTATTTTTGAGCGAGCCAGTGTTGCCATCCTCTAGTATTTTTTTATGTGTGTCGTCATCACTGACGTCACAGTATGTTGGTATACAGGCAGAGATATTTTTTGTTGGCAGAGAATGTGCGTCGTCATCACTGACGTCATAGCGGGGGGGTGTGTGTTTATGCCGGTTGGTGTGTTGCTGATGGAATCGTGGCAGAGATATTTTTTGTTGGCAGAGAATTTGTGTATATCTAATTATTTTAGGTATGTCATCATCACTGACGTCATAGCGTGTGTATGAGAGTGTGTTTGAATGTGTGTGTGTGTGGCTGTGTGTATGTTGCGATCACTTTGGTATCGTTGTATTAATGAGGTTTATTAGATTTTATTTTTTTGTTCTTCTATATATTTAAGTCTGTTTTTATATATGTATGTTTTTGATTTGTCTTTATGTTTTCATAATTATGCAGACTTCAACATTTATTCCTTATAATTTGAGTCTGTTTTATGTACATATGTTTTTAAATTTTTCTTTATGTTTTCATAATTATACTGACTTCAACATTTATTCATCATAATCTGACTACACAGAAAATTTTGCAGTCTTAAATATTTTTTTCTCAAATTCGTTGGTGGTCTGCAAATTGTATTTATAAGTTTCTATTGCAAAGCTCACAAAAAATAATTTTATGCATATGTTAACAAAAATCTGAATTTCACAATTTTGCAAATGGGTTCAAAATCTTATTGTTTTTCTGTTTTGCATACAGGCATAGCTTGCCTGTGCTATGTTGGTTGTCTGTGTGTGTGTGTGTATGTTTATATATGTTTTTGATTTTTTCTTTATGTCTTCATAATTCTGGTTACGTCGACAACTATGAACTCCTTGATACAGTCCTGATTAATACTACGCGATTCTCATAAGGGCCTATAAATAAGAGGAGTAGTATAACTTTTAATCATACTTACCAGAAAAGTATATTGACTAGTATAAATTTAAAAAGCTTATTTTTTCAAAGTGTCCTTAAATAAAAATAGTTTCAAATAATTGTTGTTAGTTTGTGCAAGTAAAGAAACTTGAAGGAGAATTTTTTAATATTAATACAAATAAAAAAATCAATTACTATACAAAAAATGAATACCAAAAGTTGCATTATTTGTAATAAAATCTTTATGAACCAAATAAAATTAAATGAGCACATGGAAGTGCATTCTTCGGTTATGAAGATTAGTGGTGATAGTGTTGGTGTGAGTGTATTAAAAAGGCATTGTGGATCCTGTAATGAAGTGGTACAACTCTCTTCATGGAACAGCCACATTAAAACCAATGCTCATAGAAAAAGATGTCAGGAAGTTAGAATCAATGATGATCTAACTAGGAGAACAAGTGATTTTAAGGGGAGGATCGAGACATATGTATGTGTGAACAAAAATGAAGGTGTCTTGTATCCAGAGGAATTTTTCTCTTCGGTCAAGAGCTCCATTGTTAGTCAAATAAATGAATGCAGTAAGATTCATACTACACTTAAGCTTAACATGGAGCTCATTTGCGATTATATGAAAATGGCAAATGATGAGATGATCGTGTCCCCACTTGTACACATATCGAAGATGATGCTGGTGACCCTCTCTGACGATGTAGAAGAGCTGTACAAGAAACATACAGAGGAAATACGTACAAAAATGGAAGAGTTTCAGGAGAGGGATAGCGGATGGACATTGATTTCTATTAATTCCCTTGAAATTAATATAAACAAGGCGTCCATAATAAGAGGGTCCAGTTTTATCCCTCTCCCAAGAAATATTGCAATGAAACGCGCATGCATAAATGTCGTGAACTCTGATGTTTATTGCTTTAAGTGGTGCATCATTGCGGCTTTATATATTGATAGTAATCTGGACCATAGACAGAGAAATCAATGTAGAAGCTACAACATTGAGAATATCAAAGCTAATAAAATTCTTTTAGGAGAAACTATGATAAATTTTGATGGTTTAGAGTTCCCCCTCCCACTGAAGCAGCTAAAAAAATTTGAAAATCAAAATGATGTTAGCATAAATGTATTTGGTCATAATGGAACATCACTTATCGGACCATACTATGTGACGAAGGGGGAAAAACAAATACATATTAATATGCTATTGCTCGCCTCAAATGAGAGTTTCCACTATGTACTCATCAAGGATATATCAAAGTAAGTTTCATTAGTGTATTTATTAAAAACGTTTTCTCATCTCTTTTTAAAAATTTACTTGTTTTCGTCGTTTACTTATTATTTTGTTTTTTCCGCTCTTCTCTAGGCTTCTTCGATCTAGCATAACATCACATGTTAATAAGATTATTATTTGCAACACCTGCCTTTATCATACACATGATGATTATATATATAATCATCATAAAAATGTATGCTCCCGAAAGGTAATCAAAATGCCTGAAAATGAAGATGCTCTACGGTTTAAGAACTTTTACAAGCAGCTGGATGTACCATTCGTCATCTACGCCGACTTTGAATCCATTTTGGAGAAAGTAGATGAGAGTGTAAGTATAACAACAACAAATATACAAAAGCACCATGCATGTGCATATAGTTATTTTATTAAGTGTAGTTTTAGTAGAGATAATAATTTACATAGGTATTATTTCGGGGAAAATTCAGCAAAAATATTTGTTAAAAAAATTGTTGAAGATTCAACGGATATTTATGTAAATTATCTATCTAAAGTTGTGACCATGATGATATCTCCAATAGAATTAGTTAACTATAATAATGCAGAAAATTGTCATATATGTAAGAAAAAATTATATAATGATAAAGTTAGAGATCATTGTCATCTTACGGGTATTTATCGCGGCGCAGCCCATAGCGATTGTAATTTGAATTACAGAACGCCTCAATTTATACCAGTTATCTTTCATAATCTTTCTGCATATGATATGCATCTCTTTTTCAAAGAACTTTCAGGCATACAAAATGCCAGTCTAAAAGTGATTCCCCAGAGCACCGAGCGCTATATTTCTCTGTCAATTCATATCAAGTTAGACAAAAAACATGGATTCGAAATAAGATTTATAGACTCGTTTCGATTTATGGCTTCGAGTCTAGACACATTAGCGAAAAATCTTGATAACAGTGATTTCAATACTGTTCGATCATGTTTCGCTGATGAAAATCATTTCGAACTGATTAGAAGAAAGGGTGTGTTTCCATACTCTTACATGGATTCCATGACCAAGTTTGAGGAAACTGAACTCCCTAGTAGAGAAGAGTTCTTTAATATTCTAACGAATGAAGAATGTGCTATAGTCGAGTATGAACATGCTCAAAAAGTATGGAGAGAGTTTAATTGTAAGACTCTCCTTGACTATACTGAGCTCTACCTAAAGACAGATGTTCTTCTTCTAACAGACGTGTTTGAAAATTTCAGAAAAATTTGTAAAGGAATTTATGATCTTGATCCATGTCACTACTATACAGCACCAGGTCTATCTTGGGATGCTATGCTCAAAACCACTCAGGTTACGTTAGAGCTGTTTACTGATTCCGAAATGTATATGTTCATGCAAAATGGAATAAGAGGTGGACTAGTTCAATGCTCACAAAGATATTCTAAGGCCAACCATAAGTATTTAGATGATTTTGATGTTACAAAACCATCTGAATATTTAATGTATTTAGATGCGAATAATTTATATGGGTGGGCAATGTCAGAATATCTTCCCTGTGGAGAATTTGAGTGGGTATGTGATCCTGATTTTGATGTGGAAAAAATACCTGATGCATCACAATATGGTTACATATTAGAGGTGGATATAGAGTATCCCGACTCAATACATGATCTACACAATGATTTACCATTTTGTCCTCAAAATAAGACAGTTGGAGGATCTAAATTCAGAAAATTGATTGCAGACTTAGACCCTAAAACAAGTTATACTATACATTATAGAGTTTTAAAACAAGCCATTTTAAATGGTCTCATTTTAAAACAAATCCATAGAATCCTTAAATTTAGACAATCCCCTTGGCTTAAAAAATATATTGATTTAAATACATTCCATAGAACAAATGCTAAAAATAGCTTTGAAAAAGATTTTTTTAAACTTTTAAACAATGCTGTTTATGGGAAGACAATGGAAAACATTGAAAAACGTAGGGACATTAGAATTACTTCATCATGGGAATCAACAAACAGAAATCATTTGGGTCTCAGAGCATTAATTGCAAAACCAAATTTTATGCATTTGTCGAAATTTTCTGATGATATGTATGCGGTGGAGTTGAAAAAAATGGAACCAGAGTATAATAAACCTATATACGTTGGCTTTACAGTACTAGAGTTATCCAAGTGGAAAATGTATGATTTCCATTATGGTTTCATGAAGCCTAAATTCGGAGATAACATTTCTCTCAACTATATGGATACTGATTCTTTTATTTACTCGATTCAAACTGATGATTTTTACGATGACATCCGTAACGATATTAGTTTGAATTTTGACACATCAGAATATCCTATAGATAATCAATTTCATTTACCGCTACTCAATAAGAAGGTTTTAGGAATGATGAAAGATGAAAACAAGGGAGATATAATGACAGAGTTTGTAGGTTTAAGATCAAAAATGTATTCTCTGTCGACTCTTCACTCGGAAGATGTTAAAAAATCAAAGGGGGTTAAAAAGTCTGTAATTAAAAAGTTGACCATTAATGACTACAAGAAATGTTTATTTGAAAGTGAGATCTTGTCAGATGAAATGTTTTTATTCAGATCCAAAGCACACCAGTTGTATACTCAAAAACTATATAAAGTAGTGCTTAGCTCTTCTGATGACAAGAGAAATATTATGGAAGATAATATAAAAACGCGTGCTTGGGGACATTATATAGATAGAAGTAATGATTCAATGGATATAGATTAATATGTTTTATTTTTAATATTACCTGTAAGATGACAATGACGATTTAATTTTATCCTATTTTTATTAGTTTCTATTGATTTATTATATTATTTATTAATATATTTATTTAATTTATTTATTACTTTAATTATTGATTTATTTATTTACTATTATTTCATTTGGTGTTCTTACCTATGCCCAAATCATTTGTAAATAAAAAGCAAATATTGTATAAAGTTTTTTCCATATTTTTATTAATCTATAAAATTTAATCTGTATTATTATTAAGATTTTTTAAGAAAAAAAAAACTAAATAAAAAATAAAAAAAATGTTGAATTTTTTAATATAAAACAGTGAATAAACATGTGTATTTTCTTTATTTTGAAGTCTCTTTTTTAAGTAAAATTGCATTCTTTAAGGCACAAACACCATAGTTGTGGTAGTCACAGTAGAAATCGTCTGGATACTTGCTATTCATTTGTTTAAAGTTGATGCAGGCAATATTCTCAATGTTAACAATTGTTTGATGAATCATTTCTTCCAACCATTTTTTCTTCTCTTCTCCTTTAACATAGATTGTATAATATTGTAAATTGTCTTTCAAAAATCTGCAAACGCTTTGAAATGATACTGATCCATCGTTCCAGTATAGATGATGATAGTTTTTTGTTAACCAATTTGCTTCTCTCTGCTTTTTTGCCGATAAACATTGGAAATCATATGGAGGTTTTATAATGAAATTGGTGTGTTCATTATTGTTGAAAACAACTGCTACTTCTTTGGCAATAAATTTGTTTGAATTACTTTTGAAACCTTGCAAGTCTATGAAAACCTTGTTATCCTCCATATTACTTAATTTACAAGACTTTTCGAACTTGTCCTTTTATAGGAATATATTCAATTATACGATCATGAATAAGAATACAGTAAGCTGATGTCTTTGATGGAATATTTGTGTCTGTTTCAAATTCAATTTTTATATCAATTGGTCCGTTATTGAGCGACTCGTTTTGATGGCTAACATCTACTACAATAATCGGTGCATTATTTTTAAATTCTTGAGCGGTGAGAAGCGGTTGAGACTCTCTCATGTAGTAGCTCTGTTGAAATCTTAGATACATATCATATAGAATTGCATAACGCTCATTTTTAAATTTAATATTTAGATCATCATATGGGTATGATACTGAATTTAAATGAACTTTTAAATTGGTCAGATCACAATGAACAAACTTATTTTCTTGTTGAAAAGCAATCAACACAAAACGGGGGCGTTCTCTACTTGCGGCTAATTTAACATTCCAAATATGACTTGTTCCTGTATTTAATTGTGGATTTACATGACAATCCCAACTACGGAATGCCATCGGTATAGAAGCACCATTGCTAATAATTTTAATCATATTCAGCTTACAAAGATCAGATAATTGTACGTGTGGAATTCTCCATGAGATGAGTGAAATTGCAAGTTTTGCTTTTTCAGTCGAAACGTTCGAGTGTAGAAGATTTTCATCATTCTTATTACGTAAGAATATCAATTCATGCTTTCCATTTAGTATAACTTTATTATAGTCTTCAGCGAATCCTAAAAGCATCTTAAGTGGTACATAGAAATTAAAGTAGCCATTTACAAGTTTTAAATCATCAATTTTATTCCAACCAGCATTCTGCATTCCTGTGCTTTCCGTTGGTGATAAAGAAACCAAGTTTTTTATGGTGCTTGTGGCTCCTAAATATCTTGTATGATCAATTTCAATGCCATTCAGCTCATAGCGAATTTCATCAAATAGATATGCCACAAAGTTGTTTTTTAATTTGAAATTACCTGTAGATTTAGAGGTTTTCTCATCTACAACAGATCCTTCCACATATATATAACTTTCACTAGGTAAAACATACAAATCTTGATTTTGTATTGAAATGCGTATTTCATCATTATTGTTGTAAGATTGTAGGTATGGCACATATGTATGATAGTCCTTTTTGATTATATTTTCATCAGATAATGGCTTATCCAATACATTTATTATTGAACTCATTTTGTCTTCAGTTTGAAATTAAGAAACTTTAGAAAATTTTTATTTGTTGTTGTCAACGTTTTTTGATAAACTGATCTTTTTAATTGTGGTTTAGGTTGTAATAATGGTTTAGGGTTGTATGTTGTTGCTGTTGTTATATTTTTCGATATACTTGAGTTGTATATCAACATTACTTAGTTGGTCTTAAATGAATTCTTATTGTTATTTCCTCTCCTCGAAAATTAATTAAATCGCCGTACTGATCAACTACTCGTAGCGTTAGTGAACCTACCTCTCTGGAGTTCACAGGTAAATAAATGAGGTTTCTAGGAATCTCAGCTATTTTATAGCCTGGAGGCACATTAATCGGAAACTCGTGTAGTGTATGCGATTTGGAATTGTTCATATATGTATTAACAGTGATACTACTTTCAATTCGTAATAGATTCACCTTGAAAATATTAACTGGAAGATCTGAATAATGATCTTCGTTTGGAGTTAGGATTTTATCGTTGAATCCTAAGAGTTTTCCAATTGTATTTTCCTTATTAAAATATATTGGATCCGTAGAGCTATTAACTTTAACCTGCATTGTGTTATTATTGGCTTCTATAAAAATTTTATTTTCTCTACCATATTGTTTGTATTCTTCCTCTATATAATCAACTATGTCATTCAATTCATAAGATCCAATTGGTATTTCAATCACATTTTCACCTATATGAAACAAATTGTTGTAGACATCAACATTTGGAATGCTATTATACGAATGAAAATCAGTTAGAGCACATTCATATGTCTCATTTAACTCAATAGGAGGGAAGTAATTGGCTGATAACTCTGAAGTGTTGGAGCTCAGAGTAAGTGTTATTGACATTATGCCTGCTTGATTGTAAATGAATAAAGTTTAACACACAATATGGTTTATAAAAAGCGTTTTTATTTTAATTTAATATTTTTTGTTTTGAATTTACATTATAATTTTTAATAGTAAATGCAATAATTCTTAATACAATAATTATAAATATTTTGTTTCAACTATAATATTTCATCTTTACTTATCCAAGAATTGTGTTCATTAGTAAATCCTAACCACTTAACATACGCTTTATCTCCTTTAGTTTTAATAATCTTTTCAACTAGATATGTATTTGGAAATCTAGTTTTTGAGAGTTGTTCATCGTAAAATCCACCTTGTATGAGATTACCACGATAATCCTCTAATATGTATGTTGCAGGATATGTATTTTGAATTGTTTTAATAGTGAAAATTTCTGTTGTCCAATTTGGAGTATAACCTTTTTCAAATGTATGTTTGTATTTGCTTATGCGCACATGATCTCCAACATTAAATTTCGAGATTTTATACATTTTCAAATGACTGTATACTGTATTTAATAATTTTTTCTCATTTGTTGAGTTGACTTTAATTGGAGGCATTTTGATGGTACGATGAACTTTACTGTTGTATGCTTTTAATAGATCTTTGTAGATATCCAACCAGTTATACGAACCATTAAAACTAAATTCTTTCCACATCATCCCTTTTAATGTTCTATTAAATCGTTCTACTATTGATGCTTTCATTGTGCTATACGTTGAATAGTGATTAATGTTGTGCTTATCCATCAATTTCGCAAAGTTTTTATTAAAAAATTCTTTTCCATCGTCTGTTTGTAGGTTTTTTGGTACTCGTCCCAGTTGAAAAATATCTACCATTGCTTGTGTTGTTTCAAGTGCAGTTTTTGTTTTCAGCGGTACTGCCCATGCATATTTTGAGAATGTATCAATTATGGTTAACAAAAATCTATAATTTTTATTGTCTATAGAGTAATTCCCCATTTCAACTAAATCAGCTTGCCAGATCTATTCTATTCATCTATTCCTTTCATCACAACTCTACGACGTGCAAAAGATTTTCGAGCTTGTTTATGGAGTTCGTTAACTAGATTTCTTTTTGAAGACATGTTTATAGTTTTAAGAATTGTTTTGGATACGTTGTAATCTGCTTGATGAACTTTTACTTATTGATGCGAATATGTAATTTTCCAATCTATATTTCTTTTCATTTAACTTTTCTTTTGTAGGCTCTCAACAAATCTTTGTAGATAACCATCTTCCAAAAATGTATTGATTTTGGAAATGCTTTCTTCAATTTTCTTATTCTTTTCCAACTGTAATGTTGTTGCTTGTTGTAGCATTTCGAGTTGAATTCTAAAAGTATCATACATTTTGTTGTTATTTTCCTTAAAGTATTTTAATAGTTTGTATTCTATTTCTTCGATTTGATTTTGCAGAAACAATTTATTGATAACATCGTTTTCCTCCACAGCCTTTGCCACATTTTTGATTCTTTTGTTTTGGACATCGATGTTGTTGTTCGTATCCATAAAGAACCCCAACAGTCTAGGGGCATTTTTCAGTGAAATTATATCGCTTGTACCGTTTAGATAGTGTCCAAACTTATCAACAGACATACTTTATATAGATTATTGTATTATATTAGCTTCGCGTAGTTCTTCAATAATTGATACAATCTCGTTATTATGATTAGTATGACCAGCAGCTTGTGATGCTATCAGTAGACGAAGTCGATCTACCAACTCATTTGGATCGTCCCAGTATATATAGTTTGGTTTATGGGGGTTAAATTGCATCAATCCACCACCTTTATAATTAGATGATGTCTTATTTGCTATTGCTTTTGATACAGACTGTTGGTTTTGCTCTTTAAACATCTTTTTAATAATATGTTTATATTTATATGCTTTCGTTCCCTTGATTTGACCATCAGGTTTATATTCTCTTCTATACGCATTTGTACTAATTAAGATTTTTTTGTAGAGTTCTAGTTCATATTTATCATAGTTTTTTGGCGTTTTATGAAACATTAGAGAAAACAGTCCTGGCGTTAGAGCCCATATTTGACCACCAACCTGTATTTTACCCTCATTTAATTTGAGGTTACTATCACCAAATTTCCATTCATTATTGAAATCTTTATGTGGCCCATAGTTAGTATCTAATTCATTTCTGCCCTCCAAGACTGATAAGTCAGTGTAACTCTCTTCAATATTTGAATTCTGTGAGTAAAAATTATCATCATCCTCATTATCACTATTACTTTCATTAGAATCATTGAATGATTTGCTATTATCAAATATTGCTCCTTCTACAAGTTTGTTTGGTGTGCTTGTCTCCAATTTAATTGTTGATTTATTAATATGAGGACTGATAGTTTCTTCAATTTCTGTTTTCATCTTATTCTTTTCTTTTTTGATAATTCTATTGATATTGTTAGAACTATTTATAAATTCATTTAAGGGGTCTGTTATAGGTTTGAAAGTATCTCTTAGTTGATCACGTGTATCTATTTCACCAGTTTTTATACTACGAAGCTTTTTCTTCAAGACATTTCTCGTTGCAACCAATTCTTTTAAAACTTTCTCATCCATGTTAAGCAACAGCAATTATCAGATCAGGTAATCAGGTATCAGATCAGATTATTAGGTATCAGATCAGATTATTAGGTATCAGATCAGCTTATCAAGTATCAGATCAGATTATCTGGTATCAGATCAGATTATCAGGTATCAGATCAGATTATTAGATATCAGATCAGCTTATCAGGTATCAGATCAGATTATCAGGTATCAGATCAGATTATCAGGTATCAGATCAGATTACCAGGTATCAGATCAGATTATTAGGTATCAGATCAGATTATCAGGTATCAGATCAGATTATCAGGTATCAGATCAGATTATCAGGTATCAGATCAGATTATCAGGTATCAGATTATCAGGTATCAGATCAGATTATCAGGTATCAGATCAGCTTATCAGGTATCAGATCAGATTATCAGATATCAGATCAGATCAGATTATTATGTATCAGATCAGATTATCAGGTACCAGATCAGGTTATTGGGTATCCTATTAGGTTATCAGGTATAGTAAATATTTAATAGATATGTAGGTGTATTGTGTGTTCAAAGTCAGATTATATACTAAAGTTGTTCTTTTATGCAGAGTAATTTATATTGTTATAAAATAGTCAAATAATTTTCTATAGCGACCATTGTTTAACTCGTTATCTTTGCTTATCATCAGAAATCCATATTTTTCCTTCCAACATTCTCTACAAATTTCATGAAATTGTTCAAAGTTCATGTCGCCGGTAACATGATCACTATAAACATGCTTCATATTTCTGTCATCTTGTTTAAACATTATAATTACATTCGCGTTGTCTCTTATCAAATGCTTGGGAATTCTGGTATAAGTTTGACACAAGTAGAATGAATCCACATCCTTATGTCGACCCATACAAAAATAATCCCGTATATTGTTCTGCTTCTCACACGCAACATCATCAAATATCTAGTAACCCAATCATAACATTAGTCTTTCCACAATTTGATGGTCCCACTATTAGAGCTCGGATAGAATTTGGTAAAAGTGAGCTGTGTTTTATTTTTGAAGTGATGTTCGATGAATCATCAATATTACGAACCAAAATATTTTTATGTTGTTTCACTAACCGCATTTTTGTAACTAAATATAATTTATGTTTGTTACCTTTTATTATAGAAAAAAAAAAAAATAATTAAATAAAATGCTTATACATTACAACAAGTCGTTTAGTCATAAAAACACCTTCGTTGGAGCAGGTATAGTAGATAAAATAATAAATAATCTTCCTGTTGAACTTCATCTTCCTGGATATCAGTACTGTGGGCCTGGAACTAAGCTACAAAAACGTTTAAATCGAGGTGATAAAGGAATTAATTTACTGGACTCTGCCTGCAAAAATCACGATATAACTTATTCTAAAAATAAGGATTTAAGTATTAGACATCAGGCAGATAAAATTCTTGAAAATTCAGCCTGGGATCGAGTTTTATCAAAAGATAGCAGTCTTGCAGAAAAATCATTTGCATATATGATTACTAACACAATGAAAGCCAAAACGAAGTTCGGTATGGGTGTTGGAAAAAAGAAAAATGAAAAGAAAACCAAATTAAATGGTAAAAAATTGTTCACTTCATCAATTAGATCTGCAACAAAAATACTAAAGAAACAAAAACCTTTAGACATTAACTCTGCCATTAGAATCGCACGTAAAACTATCAATAAATCCCTAAAAGGAAGAAAATCACATGTTATAATACCACGCATAATAAGTGTACCAAAAATTGGTGGTTTTTTACCCCTAATACCGATTCTAACTGCTCTAGGGGCAATTGGCAGTCTAGCCGCTGGAGGTGCCGCTATAGCTAAGACTGTAAATGCAACAAAGAATGCAAAAAATCAACTTGATGAAGCAACTAGACATAATAAAGCGATGGAATCTATAGCAGTTGGAAAAGGCCTTTACCTAAAACCATATAAAAAGGGATATGGTTTAGTTTATAAAGAACAGACAAAAAACTCTTAAGAATGCTACCCAACAGACCACTATCAGATGTTGACCTATTAAATTTTTCTATAAATATTCCTTATTTTAGAGGAGTATTCATGTTGGACTCACTACCAAAACGATCAAAGAAAATTGAGTGTGGAATAATCAATTTAGATATATCAACAGGTCCTGGTACACAGTGGGTAGCATATTATAAGAACATCGATGAAAAAGAGTATTTCGACAGTTTTGGAAACTTACAACCTCCTTCGGAAGTAGTCAAATATCTTGGTACAAATATAAAATACAACTATAATCAACATCAGAATTTTAATACATTTATCTGTGGTCATTTATGTCTTAAATTTCTTTATGAAATAACTTAGAAAGATTAAATAAAAACACATAATCATCTATATTTTACAAAAATCTTTAATGGCTTTTTTATTTTTTTATTTATAATTTACTAAACAGAATTAATTTATTTTAATGCCAAGCGGGATATTGGCTATTTTGAATTAAAAATTCATCCATCTCACTCTCAAGAATTAGGCCGCACTCTCCTTCTCTGCATAGTTGAAATGATCCACTCGAGAGATCCTTAATTTCTTCATCTGTTAAACTATTATATTTTTTGGGGAGAAACATTATGTTGTTTTCCAACTCAACTTTTAGTGTTGGTCCATATTTTGTTGTTATCCGTGATATATTTTGAATAGGATATTTAACTGTTATATCCAGATCCTTAATGTGAATTAAGGATTTACTCTTCAGGGAATTAAATTTTGTTTTTAGATTTTTCACGGAGTTCATTTTTGATTGAGATCTTGTCCCTTTGAATCTTTAATTGTAATTGAACTTAAAAGTAGCTCCGATACTTCCAAGAAAATATTTATGGTGAAATAGAGAATAAGTGGTGGATAGTGATAGGGTGAAGGGGATAGAGAGAGATAATAATATAAAATTGGTATAAGAGGGAGAAGGAAATAATACGTAATTTTAGATACTTTTTGGTTAAATATTCAGGAAAAAATCATCAGTATCGACAATTCCTTTGAAAAAGTAAGCAGAACCAAAATTAATACGGATATTAATAAAATGAGTCAAATAAGAAGGAGTCTAAATAAATTCATAACAGATTTTGATAGCTTCAGACTATACGACCATTGGGAAATGATCAAATTTTTCCAAAATATGCTCGACGAAAATGAGGAATATGATGTAATGGAAGATGAAGACAACACAGAAGGACATTTTAAATGCTGTCCGTGGTATGATCCGAAATGTGAGGAAGGACCTGACACTTGTAGATGTTCTATATACTTTCTACGGAAAGCAATATTAGAAAATTTAATAGTCTCATACTATGAAATGTTTCAAACTTTATAATCAAAATTAAGAAAAATTAATAAATAAAATAAAATTGTATTATTAATATAGAATATTCTCTGTCTTGTATTATTTTTCGAAAAGATAATTAGGAATCATATATTTCTGAAGAAATCAGTAGAGATTTGTGTTTGGGTTATAAAATATCATAACTTATCAGATCGTTTAAATTTTCTAGTTTTATAAAATGCTATATAAATGCAATTTTATAAGATTGTAAAATTCAAATTCCTTTGTCAAGAAATAAACAAATAAAATCAAGATTGTGCCTGATTTAACAGTAGAGCTCAAATTATAAACAAAAATGCGTTAGTATGCAAAACAGCAAAACAATAAACCCATTTGTAAAATTGCGTAATTCAGATTTTTGTTAACATATGCATAAAATTATTTTTTGTGAACTTTGCAATAGAAACTTATAAATACAATTGTCAGACCACCAACGAATTTGAGAAAAAAATATTTAAGACTGCAAAATTTTCTGTATAGTCAGATTATGATGAATAAATGTTGAAGTCAGCATAATTATGAAAACATAAAGACAAATCAAAAACATACATATATAAAAACAGACTTAAATATATAGAAGAACAAAAAAATAAAATCTAATAAACCTCATTAATACAACGATACCAAAGTGATCGCAACATACACACACAGCCACACACACATTCAAACACACTCTCATACACACGCTATGACGTCAGTGATGATGACATACCTAAAATAATTAGATATGCACAAATTCTCTGCCAACAAAAAATATCTCTGCCACGATTCCATCAGCAACACACCAAACAGCATAAACACACACCCCCGCTATGACGTCAGTGATGACGACACACATAAAAAAAATACTAGAGGATGGCAACACTGGCTCGCTCAAAAATAATGGTGACAATAGACATGCGCGATTCCATCAGCAACACACCAAACAGCATAAACACACACCCTCGCTATGACGTCAGTGATGACGACGCACCTAAAATAATCAGTTATACACACATTCTCTGCCAACAAAAAATTCACTGCCTAGATACCAACAGAAACACCCGCGACACACACCCAAACATACATCACGAGATTTGCACAGGCAAGCAAAAGAACATACACCCGCGACACACACCCAAACATAGCACAGGCAAGCAAAAGAACATACACACGCACACACACAACCAACATAGCACAGGCAAGCAAACGAACCTACACACACACACACACAACCAACATAGCACAGGCAAGCAAACGAACCTACACACACACACACACAACCAACATAGCACAGGCAAGCAAACGAACCTACACACACACACACACACACAACCAACATAGCACAGGCAAGCAAACGAACCTACACACACACACATAAAAAAACTAGAGGATGGCAACACTGGCTCGCTCAAAAGTAATGGTGGCAATAGACATGCGCGACTGCGCTGCCGGCAGCGCAGTCGCGCATGTCTATTGCCACCATTACCTATCTACTATTATACAAATAAAGGTCAACCCAGTTCTTCCCAGATAAGAAACAACCGTTTTCTGATTGTTTTCTTCCCAAGAGCTGTTTAGCCTTCCAACTGAAGTGCCCAATATTAATTATTAATGAGTGAGTGACTCAGGTAATAGGTACTAAAATTTGATCATTTCACACCTTCATATCTAGAGAAGTCTTTATGGTAAAACTTTCAAACTACAATTTCGAGATTACGATTACCTAAGTGTAATATCTGTATGGTTGAGGCCTCAACTTGAGCTGGTGCACTACGGTACGCCTTAAACTTTTTTTGATTCTTATTCTTGGTTGGTTTTTATTATTGGTTTTATTATTTTTAATCAAATAAATTATACGAAGAAAAAGTAGATCAGGTTTATCAATAAATCTTGTCACCACTTTTTGTTCTGGAATTTAGTTAAATTTTGTAAATAAAAAATAGAAGTATTTTTGGGAGTCAATGATATTATTCAGTGTTTGGTGGAAATGGTCTTGCGAAATTGGAAATATAAAATAACGTAGCTTTTTTGTGAAACTTAATGGCAACTCTGTCTTTTTTTTGTTGTTGGATTTCACACATTTTCACGATATTTTGCATTTGCACTTTCGCAAGAGCATTTGTACCAAACACTGAATACCGCCAATATGAATCCCAAATAATTTATTTTAATTATTCTATAGGTATTCTCTTAAATGATGATTTATGAAATTGAAAATTTATTTGTAGCTAATAATTAAATTAAATTTTCTTCTGAAATAAATTTTTCAAATTATATAAATTTGCTTCACCTTTCAAAGTTAATGGTTGAGCAGAACACGACTGCAACGTAGATTAAAAATCACTCTGCAGAAAACAAAACCTGTAATAAGTACAGTGACAGTAACGAAAAATTTCTCCATATTTTATTTAAATATTGCTTTCTTTTTTTAGTTTTATATTACGTTAATCAAATCATAAAGTTTGTTTTTTCAGAAAATAATGAAAATTCTAACTTGTTTGTGAGAGTGAGATTAGGAAAATAAAACGCGCTCTAAAAGAAGTACGGCTTAAAAAATGTACTTTAGACGTATTTAAAATGTTAATTTATATGGAAAATTTCGTTACTGTCGTGCTATCTTTCGTTATTTAGTTCTGAAAATAAAAAAAAAAAATTTTTAAGAGCTAAACCTTTTGTGCATAAAATAAGAGTGAATCCAAGGAAAATAATGAAATTACTTAAGACGTCCTCAGAGACAAGCAATGATAGTAAAAATATTAATGGTTACATAATGAGCTATTATTCTACATGCAGACAAGTCATGTTTTATTAACATGATTGCTACTTTATAGGAGAATGGAGCGAGAGGGAAAAAGGAGTACTCAGATGCATCATATGTCATTACGATTTGCTTTCTCATTCGTAATTTTAAGTCGAAAGTTACTTGAAAGTAAATGTCGTCAACAAGACATGAATTGAGTTTGATGCTCAAAGAAGAAAAAGTAAGCATCTTGTAAATAAGACATGACTCGTGTGAACGTAGACTTATCTAGTGCGAGTTTTATTTGGAGCTCTATAAGTTTTTAAATCCAAAGTAATTAATACTTAGTTAAAGTTTGAAAAGTTTTAGGTCAGAAAGAATTAAAGAAAAAAAAATAACGACCTTCAATTCAACCGGTTAAATCTGTGGCTCTGTGTATTTCGTGCATTTGATCACTTGCCAGGTGATGCCGGGTGTAAGTGAGCTGATTTCTTATTCTTAAATTTTTTTGAAGAATTAGTATTATGTACACAAGTATTACAGTGACCATTTCATTTATTATTATGTCAATAGATTTTTACACCCTTACTGACTAAATATGACTAACAAATATAGAACTATACATAAAAATAATTGGTTCAACAATTTAGATATAAAGTAATGTTTCTCTTCTATGGTAGCATTTATTGAAGTTAACACATGCGCGACGAAAAGAATCATTATTAGCATATACAGAATGGTAGTATTTTAATGCCAAGAGTTCAAAATTGCGGGTAGGTCTTACAGGAACATTGAAGTTTAGTTGACTAAGTAGGAAATCTGAATCAACATCACCACGAATCAGACCCAGAACAAATAAAGCACTTAAGATCAATCGTCGACTTTTTAGAGTAGGCAATTTTACCAGAGCAAGTCTGCTATGATACGGCGGCAAGACATAAGAATTCCAACCAAGACCACGGAGACAGAAAATTAAAAATTATTTTTGTACCGATTCAATACTATTAATATGAATAGAATAACAAGGATCCCAAACAATTAATCCATACTCTAGAATTGGTCGAACAAGAGAAGTATATAAAAGTTTTGTAATATAGGGATCTAGAAATTCCTTTGACTAGCGTTTCATGAATCCAAGGACCCCATAGGCTTTATTTACCATTATAGAAATGTGATCACGAAAGTTGAGCCTATGATCCAACAGTATGCCAAGGTCCAATATGGTTAGAACTTTATTTAAAATAGCAGTATCAATATAATAAGAAGTCTCGATCGGATTGTGTCTGAAAAATGACATGTGCTTGCATTTCAAGATATTTTACTCCAATAACACGTTACTTTATACCATTATCTGTCACATATTTCAGAATTAACTATCTTGATGCTGACGCTTAGAAGGATGTGCAATAATTTTAATCAATTTTATAGTTTTATTGACTATTCTTCAAATATTAATGTTATATGTTATAAAAAATTTAATTCTCATTTTTATAAACAAATAGCATATTAATATATGTAATTGTGTCTCAACTCTTTGTTAAATTGAATATTGTTGTATTAGTATCATTATATGTATATTTGATTTTTTTTTTGATATGTCTGTAAGGCTATTCTCCATAGAAAAATAAACAAATAAAATAAAATATCGTTACCGTAATTTGCAGAAGGAGGAAACAACTTATTATAGTTCTTAGCTATAAAAGCTTTCAGTTAGTGATTTTCCTACATTTCTTATAGTTCTAATACTATATATATTTTATAGTTTTTATTAAGTTTTGTCTAATAATAATTTTTTTTCAAGTAGGACATCGTTGGTCACAGCTTGACAACTCTTAAGTCGCAAAAATCGAATCGGTTTTTTGATGCCAAAAGACTGTGTTTGTCCTTCTGCATGTTAGTACGTTTCATTTATATTTTTTAAAAATTTCCTTCCCTACTTCTCCTACTAATTTTGGATTTTTTATTTACTTCCAAAACGGTTTACTAACGGAGTAATAACGTGTTTTTTTGTCTCCTGAAAAGTTCAAAAACACATGTTAAGAGTTGTCAACCTGTGACCGGCGATATGAGTTCTCAAATTATTAGAAGAGTTTAAATTTACCATTACTGATTGCTATTACATTATTTTGTAGAAATAACGACTTATCAATTACATTGGTCTAAATATACATATATAATTTTACTTAAAACTCGTATTAACTTTTTTTCATAGAACGACACTGCTTTGATAATTATATGATATAAATGCAACAATATGCTGTTTTTTGTAGATTGTGACCATGTTTTTTCTTTGCAAACATTCCAGTGGTTTTAATTAATTTAGAGACAACATTAAATCAGTTTAAGCAATTACGGATCATGACCGTTAATTCATCAAGTCCAAACTGAATTATTACTGAATTAAAAATTACAATTCTCATGTAATATTAAAAAATAATCAAGCATTTTTAATGTATTTATCCGTTAGCTTAACAATGTGTGACAATCTATCTAACTATCACTGTCAAGCAATTAGATTTTTTTTATGTTGTCTAGTCACAATATAAACATTTAACATCTGCATAAACTCACTTAAAAATTCTTTAGTTAGTTCAACGAATAGTTTGTTCAATCATTGGATGACTACAGAACTTTGCAACAATTACATTTATATGCTTACAAATTTGATAATAAATGATTTTTTATTGCAGTTAAGCAATAAACACTTAATAAAACTTAAATAACTGAAGACATTCAATAGAAACAAGTATGGATATTTCTTAATAACCTAACTATCACGTTAAACCGTTTTTCCCGGCATTCTTTTCATGCAGCAACACACCTTTCTTTGTCTTTTTGGAACAAAAGTTAATAACCCTTTTCATTTAGCTAAAAGCAGTAAAAAATCTATTAATACGTTTTGTTTGAGAAAATTAATCAATAAACTATGCTTGAAAAAAATGTATGCATAAATGTTTAAACATATCAATACAACTAATGTCTGTCTGTAAAACTGTTAATATGACTATACGTCGTCTGTCATTGAAGGTAAATATTTAACTAACAAAAGGTGTTTGTAATATGCAGTCGTATTGAAACGACAAAACATTTATTAAATGTTAACATAATAAGTTTTTGCATATCAATGTGTGTATTACGTATAACGTACATGTGTAAAATGTTATAAATTGCCAACTGTTACAGCGGTTATTTTAACGTTAAAATGCATACGTTGCATATTAATGACAAAATTTCAACCGCTTAAATATTTTTTTTAAATGCATTTTCAAAAATTTCATCAGCACACATTATAATTTTCAGAATTAAAACTACTCAAAAAATAAACGAACATGCAAATGAAACAAAAACAGACACAAATGTAATTAAAATTCAATTAGAATTTGAGAAACGTTCAGTATGAACAAACTTTTTAAGAAATGAGAGAAACCCATAATTTTCAGTAAATGCTTAATTTGTTTGCTGCTCGCTTGTTTTTTATTTATTCTATACAACATTTTTAAGCTAAAAATTTGCTTCATTCTTTTAAGGAAATGGAATTTTTATTTTGAATCTGAATATCTTTTAAAATATTTATATCTGAAAAATTTTAGTTATTGTTTTATATTTTCTTATAGAATTATAACAATATTCACATTTTTAGCAAAATTATAAAATTAATCATGTTTTTGTGTATCCAAGATCATATCACGAATAACAAAAAAGTGTTTAACGAAATTACAAATATGTTTTGTACAATTTTATGATTAACAAAGAATTTCAATACATTAAATTTCGACTTTACACAAAATTTACGAAATGAAATTTATATAATTTTAATATTAGTCAACTGAAATAGAAAAAAATAAAATAGATTATTTCATATTTGGCATCCAACCTTTTCTTTGGTCACTTAGATCTTTTTTTAGCAAAATTTTTGTTAATTCTTATATTAAAAATACCATCTAAGAAAATTAACAAAATACAGAATTTTGACATCGAAAGTATTGCATAGTCAGTGGTTGTCATTATTGTATCATGTCTTCGTTCCGAAGTTATCTTTGCGTATATCACAAAATCAAAAGAAATTAGATAAGACCGCTTCTACTAAAAACTCAAGACTTGACGAGTCAAACCTGACGTATGTGAAATTGGCCTAAGATCCTGAACTGATGCTCCGAAAGTAGTGCAAATGTTGAAACTTTTGACTCAGTTTCCCACAAAAAACATTTTTGGAGATACGTGAAGATAACTTCGAGACGACGATGTGTTAATCATTTCAATTTTGATCATCTCAAATTCGCCAGGTTTTCTCATGGTGAACAATAGATCACACAAAAATATTTAATGAGTGTAGCACCGTCCATACAAAATATTAACAACAAAGTGGCATTTCTTAAAGATTAAAGAAAAATATCTATTTGTAAATAACATTGTTAAAAATATCGTTTTCAACAACATTAAGATTCATATTATTTGATATTGGTTTTTCTTATCAACGGCTGTGTTTAACTTATCAATAATTTTTCTTAAACGCGTTTAAAACCTTAAATATGAAAATAGCATAACATTAGCTTGTCTTGGAAGATAAGTTATTTTGTTATTCCTATTCAGCGAAATAGAAACAGTGGTGTCAAAGATAAGGAAAACATTTTCTGTCCTTCTATAATTACAATTTTTTCATGAAAAGAATTTTTTAAAGTGACCCATAACTTCATTCATTTTTTTCTTATGTGAATGTAAGCGGAAAGCATTGTTGGCTTATAAAAATTATTGAATAAAAATATTTTTCCAGTTAAACAATTATTCAAAACATTTCTTAAAAAATTAATAAAAGTTCTTTAGTACCATCGTGAGTACTTGTAAAAACTGTAACTTTATCACAAAGTTGTGTTGAAGTAAAGTAAACTTTTACGTGCCCTTTAACAAAATTTTTTATAAAATTCTTCTTAAAAAATGGAGAATATGTACTAAGTGATACTTTGAAAGCGAAAAATATGTGAAATCTGCAAAATTAGAAAATTTTTTTACTGGGTTATAATTTTATTTGAACTGATTAATTTCTCATTTTTATTAATATGTCCTTCGTTCAGGTTTTGCAGGATATCCAATAACTTTAACAGTGAATAAGAAATAAAAACTTTAGAAAAAAATTGCTCTCGTAGTTGTATGTATTGCTTAAGTATATTTGGAAAAAATAAACGTTTAATCAGCAAAGCTGCAATTCGATATAAAAGGTGAGACAACTTAGACTAATTTATCAATTATTATTATCAAGACGGACCAGTTAAAAAATCACATAATTTTGTTTATTCACGGTTGGGAGCAAGCGTGGCATACATCTTTCCCAAAGATTTGTCTACACTTCGCTAATTAAAAATTTGTTACGAACAATTGTGGACACCAAAGAGTAAAATTTTCAACATTTCTAAATCATATTATTTTTTTAGAAACAAAAATGCAGGGTTCATACATTTAATAAATTATGGTTAGAGGACGCTAAAACTTATTAGAAAATAAACTGTAACTTTTTAAAGAGAACCATTTTACAAAACAAACAATACTCAGGCAATTAATGCCTGCGACCCAGCATCTGTCTGGGAGAGGACATATGGAAATAATGGGAATGAGAAAACGTAATTGCTTTTTAAAATACCGCTCTTGCGCATTTTTTGTTAATTTTTTTGAATGTCAAGCAGGCGCATAAATGATTCTGCTACAACAACGAAAAGAAGGGAGCTGTGCTGCCGGTATTGTTCATTGACCAATACTTCGATACTTTAACAATCCAACAATAATTAGCACAATAGCACGCTATCGTACATTAGAAAAATTCATGATTTTGATGACTTTGTTGAAACTGCACTCGAATTCAAAATCTTAGTGACAATTTGCTTTGTAGTAAATGCGCTATCCATCTACTAAGATAATAAAAATAATTTCATATCATAGTTTTATAACATATATGAACAGATCATATTTTCAATCACCTAATTTTTAAACTCGCCCCCAGGGAACTCTGTTTCATTTGTATGAGATTTTCTTAAAATATATTCTGCAATTCAATTTGTATCAGTATGTTGCAAAAATATTTCGTTATGGTGCGATCTAAAGGGATTAACGGTCCAAGATGTTTTACTTTTTTGCATCTTTTTTGTCAAGATTCGGATGTGACCCAAAAAAGAATAGATTTAGAAATGGGCAAATGTAGCATATTGCAATGGAGCTTTACAGTTCAAAGAAAACAAATACTGGAAATTAAAAAAGTTTTCCACTTCACTGAGTAAGCAACTATGTTATTGTTTAATATTATTTAACAACTTAAGACGAGATTACATCAGTATTGAACTAACGTTAAAGCGCTTAATAAATACTCTTAAAAATTAATTTTATGAAAAAAAAAAATAATTTAACTTTTGAAAATATTCAGCTTTACTGATGTAAAAAATATAATTAAATATAAAATAAAAGCGAAACTGAAATTGTCTTAAATATAAGCAACCAAACAAAGTCAATAACCTGAGGTTAATATTAATGTTTCCTTCAAAAACCGAGTATACGAGTATGAGTACATGGAAAAAGAGCTTGTTTTATTTCTTGGTTTCTTTATTGTTTTTGTTATCTGCCAAACTCAGTAAAGCGGCAGCAGCCTCATCTTGAAATAACAATTTTGGCAGTGGGAAGTAGATAATGAATACTTTATGAAAATTTAAACACAACTATTGTTTTTTACTTAAAATTCATTGCGACAAATGCAATTTAAAGACACATGTTTATTTTCAAGTGAAATCTTTAATGAAATTCAATCATCACTCCATTGTTAAGGAGGACGTTTAATGAAAACTAATGTTATTTGTATTTATTTTAAAGAAGCTTTATAAGTTTTATTCAGTTTTTGAATTTTTAAACAAAGTATCATTGCCAAAAATAGTTACTTAATTTTGGGTTTGCCAAAGAGGTGCATACGTGCCACGCAAATATTTTATAAATAAATATAAAAAAACATAATAGATTGAATTGAATAACGTTTAAATAGAAGATGAATTAAATATTAATGAGACTTAAGTGGTAAGAATTCAAATGAATATCGTGTTAAAATTTTATAGTCAACAGTAATCATTATTAATTGTTTGACAAATTTAAAAACACCGCACATACAACATTCAAAGGTTGCTCTGTAGCAAGTTTTTTAAAATCTTTTGTATTTTTATTGATGATGACAAAAGATTTTAAATAAATAATATAACATATTGTATCTAATTGAAGGAGATTTCTAGATACAGAAAAAATGACAGACGATTTCAATTATGAAAACTTCATATGTAATTAATTGTGATGTTTAAGATGTTTTATAACTATTAAATTAATAATTGAGGTTTAGAACTTCAAAACTCAAAACTTGAAAAACTTGAAAAACTTGTTAGAAAATTTAAGTTTTGGTCATTTATGAAAGCAAGTGAAACGAATTTTAATTTTTGATATAAAAAAAATTTGAATGATGATTTCTGTGTACTGATGGAAGCGAAATACTTATTTATTAGAAAATACCTTCCAAAAAATAAATGCGGATAATTGACATTAGCAAGAAATTTCCTATTTTGATTTCCACTTAACGGAATAGAAGCAATGTTGACTATGTTGAGAAAAAATTATTTTTTGGCGTTCCATAATCGTATTAAATACCGGAAATATTTATATAAGCGGAAAACTGCGATATCAAATGAATTTAAATTCTATAAATATTTTTTTTAATTACTCCGAGAAACACCAATTTTTTAGAAGTATTTGCAAACACTGTAACAAAATCACACAATTTCCGTGAAAGTAAAAAACTTTTACCCTACATTTAGCAAATTGTTTGCCCGCTTTAATATATTTTAATAAATTGAAGTCGAAAATATGCAGTTAATGCTACTTAAGAAGCATTGAAAATGTAAAATGTTAAAAATGACTTTACATTTTTCAGCTGGCTAATAATTATCTATCAGTATAGAAAACATTTGTATTCGTTTTAATTAACAATTTATATTTTTGTTTATTTTTTTAAATTGAATATTTAAATTCAAGTTAATTTACAAATTTAATCGAAAACAGTATCAACAATACATAAATACAATTTTTGGAGGAATATTTATTTCTGCGATGAATTAAATCTTAAGTTTTCAAATACAATTTTTATATATTTTCATGTTGCACTTATTTCGAGAGAATGGTAATAAATTTATTTGAATATTCCAAATGCTGTATCCAATCATAATATTTTATTAAAAGCAAATTCTGGGAAGTAGATGTAGAAAAAATAAAAATTTTTGAACAACGATTATATTTAATAGCACAAAATTTATTTTGAAATAATATTTTTGTAATCTTAAATTAATTTTTAATATTAGCATTTTAAGCTTTTTATTAAAGATAACTAATTAATCTTTTTGAATTCCAAGAATTATTGGGATATATTGAACGAAATTTCGTTAATGAATTTTAAAAAACAGTTCTGTATTTATTTGTTTTAATTGAATCCAATCAAAAACCTATGTTAACTACTGTAGTAGATGTGAATCAAACAATAAACAATGCTGTAATTGCTTACACAAAAAGAAAAACGCCGTAATAAACTCATGTATTTTCTACTTAATTTGAGTACGAGTCGTGGTCAAAATTTTGACTACAAATAACAATAAAATATACTTTAATCAAACTCGAAGACGAGATTTCTTTAGTAGACCAATTCTGGTGTTTCTTGAAATGAGTACAAATTTCTTTAATCAAAAATCTTGAATCAACTAAAAAATTCTTAAATTAAATTGAGCACTTAAATCCATCCGTACTTAAATCAATCTTTATGTACTTGATTTTACTACCAGTCTTTTAACACCGTTTAGGATTGATTTAAGTAAGAATGGATTGATTTTTCTTTGGATTTATTATGAATTAAAACTTATTGAATTAAGAATTCAAGTTTGGAGTACAAATATTCAATGAATACCCAAATTCTTAGAAATAGTTTTTAAAAGTTCCTTTAAATATTTATAAATAATATAAATGTGAAAAGTGTGTAATCAGAAAATTCGCTGCTGCAAAACGCATTTTAAATTAGATATATTTTATTCAATATATTATTGTGTATGAGGGATGGTGTCATGATTTTAACACAATATCGCGGAAAAGATATTAGGGAGTAATCTTCATTTCGGCTTTTTTCATTTAAAGTGTAAAATTCTAATTGGCAAATGACTAGTAATATATTTATACTTCAGCCCTTTTCCTTAAGCACCCCACACACGTTTTAATTCAATTGTTAATTTAGTATTTTAATTAAATTGATTCTTGGCCACACACTTCATACAAATAAATTGAAGGATTTTCATTCCACTGTCAAATTAATTTGTTTCTTATAGTTACGTACAAATTTAAAATTAAAAACTTCTATTGCAATGGCTGAAAAAAGAAAAATAATTGCAATAATGGTTATTGCAGAATGCATTGATCATGAAAAAAAAACAAAAGCTACCTTTTATTTTTGAAGGTACTGGATTTTATTCGAGCAATTGGAAAATTTCTCTCCAAGCATTCATGTTTGCCACCATTGTCATTTTTATATGTATATATTTATTAAATTCAATGAAATTAAAGAAATACTTAACTTTTGCTTTACGAAAGAAAACTAGAAACATAAATTTTGACAGTTAATCAAGATACTCAAACACGCACAGCACAATTAAATTGAAAGACCTACCAGCCAACTTGAAAAAACAAAATCTTTTGATTTTTCTTCAACCAACCAACTCGAAAACTGCCAAACTACTCAATTGACAGAGCCATACACGCCTTGATTTGGACAACAGCCGACTCAGTTGCCAATTGGATTGAAACGTGTTTGGGGTGCTTTGAAGCATTAATATTTAGTTTGACATAGGCCAATATACTGACAGACCAAACACTCTGAAATATAGGATGACCAATGAGTAGTAGGAAATTGATATAAGCAGACAAATAATAGCTTCAATAATAATTTCATATATTTTATTTTTATAATTTTTGAGTTTTAAATATATTTAAATATTTATATATTCTATTTTGTGTATCCATGTGAGTTACCTTGTATAAAATAAATATAAATAATTAATTTATTTTCAATTCATCATATATTTTATTATTAGCACTAATTTAATTTATCTTTAAGTTAAAGCAATTAATCTTACAAAAGCTACTGCTGTATAAAAACGCAAAATGTCATA
Organism: Gymnocheta viridis; assembly: GCA_956483585.1. Classification (NCBI taxonomy): domain Eukaryota; kingdom Metazoa; phylum Arthropoda; class Insecta; order Diptera; family Tachinidae; genus Gymnocheta; species Gymnocheta viridis. Next base: position 123,791,247 of record OY101440.1, read on the forward strand.
ATATCTTTTTAGTAAATATGGCAAATTATTTAACACACTAACACCTCAAACATAATCTCAATTACAAAAACAACTATTGTCCGGCAGCTAATGATGCAAAACAAAAGACTTAAGACGCAAACTCTTTTTTTTATTAACTCCCACTTTGTTACAACAAATAGGTTTACAACCATTACAATGAATACAACAACATACAAAAAAGACTTTTGCATACTTTATTGCAATTTATAATTAAATAAAAGTTGTAATGTGCTAAGAGATATTGTAGTTTCATTTGTATACAAAAAATCAAACAATAAAATCAACTTTCTTCACATTTACAATTTTACTATACTACTACTCATTATTGCCGTATATACTATATTGAAATCTGCTTACTTGAACTCAAGTATGTGCTCATACTTGGCAACATTATAATAGACACACCCGCCTAACACTACAGACATAACAACCAAAACAACAAAAACAACAACAACGCTTTGCAGACAGCAGCGTTAAACTGGTATTTATTGTACTTTTGATCACTAGTTTCAACTGATGTAATTCACTGAATATTTCAAATAGTTTTCTTGTTTGTTGTTAAAATCAACTGGAAATCAACAGCAACTGCAATGCCGTTTGCTTAAAGTGCAGAAAAAAAATTTAATCGTATTTTATTGAAAAGAATCAAAATTATAAATGCATATATTTTTTGTTTACACCAACTTTTATTAATTGTGCAGTTTCGTTTCATTGGGGAGTTTCATTTTATAAAGGAGAATATGTAATTTTGCTCAAAAACTATATTATTTTTAAACATTGCTGGATGTGAGATGTATGTTATAAATATTTCAAAATTGCAGTTAATCACATTTTAAAAAGAAATTTTGACAAAAAATTTTAAATACATGAAAGAGTCTCCAAAAATTTGCATACATTTTGGAAGTTATAGCAATATGAAACAAATCCCAATTTTCGGAATGAATTTAATCTCTCTAAGGTATAAATCAATGTTTTTTCATTATATATTTTATTAACACCCGACCAAAAAACAAAGGATTGCAAAAGTTTTAAAAGTTTGTTCTGTCGTGGCTGTTAAACGGGTTAAACGGGTGAACCGATTAGAATTTTTTTTCGAAATATGATTCAATCTAGAGGTTTTGTAGCTATATTTGAAGAAAATTGGTCTGGCTAAAGGAAGTTACAAACATGATTTTTCGGAGGTTTCTTAAATTTAAGTGAAATTTTTTATATAATTTGTACAACATAAAGATCAAATAAATAAATAAAAAATATTTATGATACTTACATATTGAACCAAAAAAAAAGATTCACAGTTATGTAATTTTTTTAATATTTTTAATTTCTTCTAATGATGTTATTAAAAAAAACTTTTTAAATTAATGGAATTCGGCCATGTGCAAACTCTGGACTGACCTTGCAAAAAACTTCTATATTGTTTGGCCTTTGACTGGGCCAAAATTTGGCTACAAAATGCTTTTTGCTGAATAAAGCCTTTCTCCATTGCCCCATTTTAGCTTGTCGCAAGGACTTTAAAATTCATTTAGAAGATTCTTTCTAAAGATTTCGTTTGTTTTTAACTAATAGGCTCATCATAAATCTTACAATTATTTCGATTTGAATATATTCCCAAAAATTAAGATATATTTAATTTAACTTTTTTGTTTATTATACTTCTTTAAGAATTATTTATTTTGTTAGATCGCATTTCAATTAGGAGTTGTTATAGTTTGCCATATTTTACTGTTTGTTTTACACTATTGTTTTATACAAAATACTAAATTTATTTAAAAAATCTTAAATTTAAGTAAATAGAATTAAATTACAACCGAAATTAGAAAGAATTTTTCAATTGTATCATTTAAAAATTGACTTATGAAAAAATAAAAACAGCGAAATAGATTTTTAATGATGTTACAAAGTAATAAATAGTGTAGTGAAAGTAACAATACCACACATAACTACGGGTGTCCAGCATCTTTGGGTAAGCAACACTGGATCTTACGAGCGGTTAAATCGATCCTATATGAATGTTCCTATTCAAAACGGATTAAAATATCGTATAATTAATATGTCACCTTTTTACCCCAAATGCTGCTATTATCTGAAAATAAGAGATATGATTTGAAATTTGATATAAAAACTCATTTAAAGAGACAAAAATTAGGGCAAGAGAGAGAGAACGGAGCGTCCCGGTACTTCTGAATTTATCTTGAGCTTATTTTATGAAACTCTCACAGTGGGATCTCTAAGAAAAATCGATATAAATCGAGAGATCTCATGACTTCTACCTAAAGCAATAAGTTTTGACATTACATTATGCCACAGTCCATCAAATATCTTAAAACTATATAAAGCCACCACTTTACTGTCGCCGAAATGGTAATTGGAATGACGCATTCCTGGCGGCAGTAATGCAACCAGACTCCCATGAAAAGTTCTTTGCAATTAATTTCTTCATATAAATGTAAAAAATTATCCTAAGTTTTTTACACGTATATAGAAATAAAATATTCATATTTTTCTTAGCCATTTCAATAAAACTCCCCTTTTATAATTAAAATAATGTAACAAAAGTTCAATTGTTTAAGCTTTCATGCTATTTTCTGGTGTTGTTTTCATTCCAACTGATTGAAAATGTAAGTGCTACGGCATTTGTTTTCTGTCTATATACATATGTATACATAAATATGTATGTATGTTTGTATGTATGTATGTGCTGACATGGGTATGGTTTTATGTATTTGTATCTATGCCTTTGTTTCTGTTGTTATTCATAGAGTAACAGTTTAACTGCAATAATCTATATTGCTTAGCAATGCTTTAAGAATTTTTATACTCATACGGGTATTATTATTATTATTCTTTTTTTCTTTTTTTAGCCATTAAAAGTTGCAGCTTGTAACTTTTAATATCAAGTCAAGAGAACAAAAATTCAAAGAAAATCCGGTTTTGTAAACGTAACTGATGTAAAAATATTTTATCAAGAATTACAAAGAAAATGCAACAAACCTACATATTTATATGTATATACATACTTATATATTTATTTGTAAAATGAAAAATGGATAGTTGTTTGTAAATTTAAAATATTTATATATAAGCAGAAATATTAGAAAATTGACTTTGGAAAAGAAAAACATGTAAAGATTTTAATTCGTTCAAATATCCAGATAAATATTTATTAAGAAAAAATAGATAATCTCTACAAAAATTCTTCATTATTCTCAGAAGTTTATTCTTTTATAGTTTGCTTGCCAAATTTTAAGACCTATCCAACCTCAGTCAATTGCAGCTGTGTTTCGTACATTGAAAATAAGTCAAGGTGTGCAATCCCGTTTCTTGGATATTAAAAGATTCTTGAGGTACTATTTTTTTAATTTTATTGGATTAAAAAAACTATATATCAAATTGATTTGTGTTGACGATCTTGTAAAAAAACACTACATATTGTGTTTTTCCTGCAAGCACGTTATAGCCAAAAAATTATTTGTACTCAAAACATAATGAGAAGTAAAATAATATTCCCTCCTTTGTAAACGTTTTACACACAACATACCTATATTTACATACACATAGAATTAATTCTGCAGTATTAACTTAAAAGGAGGTTATAAAATAGCTCAAAGTGTACCAAAAAAGGACATCAGGCTGGAGTAGATTTTGTCACCCTTCAACAAACGAGGATTGAAATATCACCTTCCTGGAAATGTCGGGATATATGAATTTTCTAAATTTAAATTATTTATCATAAGAAAATCGGTTTATTAAAATAAATATTCTTATTAAATAAAAATTATTTTTTAAAGTAAATTTAAGCATAGTATTTAGTTTTCAAAAAGAAAGAATAGTTGAACCCTATTTCAGAAAATATTTTAATAAAAATGTTATTTTAGAACCATCAAAGCATTTAAAACCACTGGTATTATATTTCTTGTTCTTGTTGCCGAATTTCCGGCAACAGGATAATAGGAGTACCTTCCACGGAGGCAAGTCTTGTTTTATTGTTGAATCATTATTTTAAACTTGGCTGTACCAGGTTTCAAAAATAATGTTAGTCGGCTAATAAAAAATATGAGTTCTGCAACATATTTAATATGGATTATTTGGAGCTTGTGCTAAACCTTGCAACACCGTTTAATTAACATTTTTTTAATTATGGGTTTCTTGAGTAAATAATTATAATGTGTGCTTAATTATTCAAAAAAATATGCAATGCATTGTATCGGAACTAGAAATATTGCTAATGGAAAGAGGGATAGAAGGAATACTGTTTGTGTACAATCAATTTGATCCCTTTCACCATCCTTTTTATAGTGATACTGATAGAAAAAGGCTCTGAAGAGTGTTCGTTTTACGAATGAACTCTCTCTTAGTCGCTCACTCACTCTTTAATATTGTCCTTCATAAATAAGTCTGCAGAGTAATTAATCGTTAGAACTATTATGTTTAAGTCCCTAGATCCAGTTAAGACAAACATTTACAACTGTTGCAAATAAAAAAAATAAATACTTCTGGAACAATAATATTTTAAATAATTTAAAAAAGTAGATAGAACTCATAATTGAAAACTTAAGCGGCAATTTTTCAATGCCAATTAAATACATGTTGTTTTAAATTTTTTAAATTATTTTGTCGAGCTTGAAACATTCTGTCATCGTTATTACTATTACCTTTCGAATATTCATTATCATAATTAGCATAAACGAAGCGTACGAATATCTGTTTCAGAACAATCAAGTTTTTGTTCACATTTCACTTTCAACCCGGCTAATAGGATCTAATTTTATATTTTAAAATAACAACTAAAATTTATGCAATATTAGACTTTAAAAAACATTTAGTTAAATCAGCAATTAAAATTAAGCAAAAACTTACTAAAAAACACATAAAAAATAAGAAATCTCTCAATTCACTTTTTGTCTACACAGAAAAATTTCTGAGCAAAATTTTTTTATTCAAACGCGTTTCGCTTTTTGTCATGTTTTTTAGAGTTTTTTTTATTGGTTATTAGTCTGTTCCATCGTACTTACTTAAAGACAGTAAGGTATTGAAAGTAAAATTAGGAAGAACTGATTCAAAAACTAGATTTTAAATTTTCGCGCAAATATTTCTATGAAATTCACTTTTAAAAATTTCAAAACTAAGTTGTTTTCATACAAATTTTCAACACAACGTTTTTGTTAAACTTAGGAAATGGGTGGGTGATTTACAGATTTTACTAAATTAAATAAGTCAAATAATCCTTTTACAATAATCTATTATTATGCTCAAAAATATAACACATAACATGATTGAAAGTCATTAAAGATTTTAAATGCAAAAGGAAAGATATACTGCCATCATATTCTATGAATTAAAATATTTTAACAATAAAAAATATTATTAAAATTATATACCATTTGTCTTTACACAGAAAAATATTCATAACAATAGAGTATTTTTCTTCTTCAATGGAATAAATATTTTATATATTTTTCATTAAATAAAAGTATTATTTTGCTGCTTTTTTACTTCGAACAATTGATTTTCTGCTTTTACATTTAGCAAGTGCAATTAATTTAGTATATTCTGCAAACTGAAATCTTATTATCTGAAACATTGAAATACAATTTGTGCATTTTAATGAGGTTTAATAAATATAAATAAAATTATCATTTGATAGTTGATTATTTTAGGTATTTACTTTAACGTTAAATATATTTATTATCTTCGATATTCTCGGAATTTAATTTAAAAAAATTTCGAAAAAAATCAAAAGTTTTATTTATTTAATTTTTTTTTTTAGTTTTAATTATTATATTTTCTTAATAAGTTATTTAAAACTTGTAACTCCACTTAAGATTTTACGATTTTTTATATATAAATTTGCTAAATGGATGGTAGTACTTTTTCTAGTAAAAATTATATATTTCTTAGTTTACGAACTACTTCTTTTCTGTGTAGACGATTTCTTGTTAAGCTGATAAAACTTCAACGCAATTAGCACGATAAGCCCAGGTAACAATTTCTTTCTTATTTAAATTCAAAACTAAAATAATTAAACAAATTTACACATGGCTCGGCTATTATGCCAGAATCTTTGAAGCAGATTTTTTATTTGAATTGTATGAATGTTTGAAAATATTTTAGTTATTTGCAATTATACTTAGCAGTCAAGCCACATATTAAGGGTGTTCCAAAATTAACGCAACATTTGAATCAAATAGAAAACAAAGTTACTAGTTTTCTCAGAATTTTTGAGATATGAAATGAAAGCACGTTGTTCTGTTGTGTAACACTTAACTTTTACAAGCCATTAAACTGTCGGCTGTCAATTTTTTCTAGGCTTACTAAAACTTTACTGCACAGATGGCGGAAAACTAAAATCTTGCGTTAATTTTGGGACACCCTTTATTAAAATAAAAACATAAAAGTGAATATGAAGCTTAAGTTCCATTCGATTTACCGCTAATCAATTAAAAAGTTTTCTTTATTATTTCATTGAATAATTGAAATAATCCAATTTGAATTAACGAATAATCGACAAATTCATTTCAATTAGCCGGTTAGCCAATTATTATTATATTTATATATTTTCTTAATTTTTTCAGTGATTAAATTCTTTAAAATTTCATTAAATTTTCACTATCTTCATTTCTGTCCGCAAAAATTATATTTTTAATTTTATTTTTAATTCCACTAGTCAAACGAAAAACTGAAAAGCTCGATTAATCGGGCAAAATGAAAATTGATTAATTGCTTATTCGAGCAAAACCAAATGTCGGGATACTCTATTAACCACATTAATTTGAGTGGTAAATACAATAAACATTGTTTTTATATATACTTTTAATTTAAACAAAAACAGCAAAAACAATAAACAAATATTAGTTTTTTAGACATTCCATTGGAGCTGCAAAAATCAAATACAAAACAAATACATACGTACATGCATACAGATTATGTACGTATATTCCTGAAATCACATAAATTTTTAGTTTTTCTATGAGTTTGTGACTGTTGGGTAATCAATTTTATTAGAGTGACAGCGAGATACTTTTTTACCAGTAGACAAACTTCCAAATAGAATCATTAAATTTTTTTATTTTTTTTTAATTTGAAATTGCTAAAACTGGGCTGGTACCGAGCTGAACTATTTGTTATTGCAAATGAGTGGTCAAACTAGCCGGATTACTTAAATGAATATATAATTTCATTTTCACCCTACAGAAATCTTTTTTTTTTATAGAATATTTAAAATGCTATTTTTACATAAGAATTGTACTTTTTAGCATATTTTTTACTGTCATCAAAGCTATATCAGGGAAGCATATGCCGCATAGTCTACATTTATTGTGATATGCATATTTAGTTCATTGATTTCAAAATTTGCTTGTCTTTCTAATACGTTTTCTAAAGTTCCTAAAAACAGTAATTTCTGAGGGAAAAAATGTCGTGCTATCAAAAAACACTTCTACCTAAAAGGTAAGACACTTAAGGATATCAAAGGTCTCAGACCACATGAAAAGATATTAAATCTTTTTTATGTACAGGTCGCATTGTGCTGAACATGCATTTAGTTTTATAATTATTCTATAAGTCTTCAGTGAAAAGTTATGAATTTGTAAAATTTTTAAGTTCTTGAAAAAGTATGTTTAAAACTTGTGATTCCTTTTTCTGATTAGATCTTTGAACTCTTTTTTAAGATTTTCTAGAGAACTCAATTAAAATTTAAAAATATATATTTTTAATTCCGTAAAATAATAAAACTATGACGTGACAAAGTATGTTTTAGAATATCGAATTAAGTGATCGAGAAAATGCAGTGAGCTAAAAAGTGCGTGAGCTAGTTGGGACCACGTTAGATATTTTACTATCGATATTTTGAGTATGACACCGATGAATTTCATTGCTAATACAGATTTGTTTATAAAAGATTAGTTCACAACTATGTATCGAGAAAAAAGGAAAAGAAAAACGATTTTACCACGTGTTGCCTTCGCAAAGAAAGCAAAGAGATCGGAATCATAAGTAACGTTACCGTCATGATTTATTGCTCGAATGTCGTGTTTTTAGTTACAATTACAGGATTCAGCGTGCAAATTTCTCTTGGAAACGATGTATTAAAACAACATGTTGGTTTATATAATAGTTCTTCAAACACGACAGATTAATAACAAATTAATCTAAACATATTTATACGTTTAATTTGAGATAATTTTTTTCCAGTTTATTTCTGCAATTTTACAAATTAGCACGTTGTAGAGTACACGTAAGAAATAAAAAATTCACAATACAAAATCAAAATATATTCAATGTGAATATTGAAAGCGAAAGCCAGCCACATTCACAAGGTAGGTGAGTTTTTTGCTATATATTTATAATTTATTTTTTTCTTATAAAAAAAATATACACAAATGCAAAAAATATAAGTGTCATAGTCGTTATTGTAATAATCTTGTGTAAAACAAAAAAAAAGATGTAAAAAACAGAATCTGCTCTCTTAAACAGACTTCAATTGTATGTGATACACTCAACCTAACGAACGTCCGATAAACTGAAAGTCATTTACTCACCACAGATACATAAACTTACATGCCAACAGTACGATGCACTAAACAAACACTAAATACAAGTTTGTTGCAAGACCCACAGACAAATGGACAAAAGATGAAAAAGACAATACAGCAAGCATATGGAGTGACAAATAAAAACTTAAATAAAAATCAACGTTAAGAGAAAAAAAAAAGGAGAAAACACAACTTTACTTAACATTGGCCAGCATAAAGTCCTAGCTAAAATAAAACAAATAGAAATATATAAATTTAAAAATACGAATAAAAACAATAAGAGCAGTATGTCGTATGCATTAAAAGAAACACACACTTTCGAACATGTAGTGAGATAAAATAAAATAATAAATAAACAATACAATCATACGGACATTCTCATGCAACACACAGATATTATCAGTCGCAACAAAAATAAAAAAATGAAAGATGAAAACCAGTGGGTTGGGTGCAAATCAGAACTTATCTAGACCTGAAAAACCTAAATTCAACACATCAGGCCAGCATGAAAATACTGGTCAAGAATAATTTTGTCTACCGAACCGCTTGTTAACAATGAATTTTATATTATGCGAAAACATACACACTTGTGTGCACAAACATACTTATCGATGCAGTACCTACGAAGATTGTGTTGTTGATTATATGAAAAATAAAACACTGCATAAGAATACAATAAGAAATAAAAATGGAAAATAAAAACAAAATTAAATCACCAGCTTCTAGTTGCTTAATCAGTAAAAAGTCAAAGAGAAATCATAAGTATGTGTGTAAGTACATATGTATGTAATATGTGTGATTATTGAATTACAATACTCTTCCTGCATTCCGAAACCTTGAATCATATTTTAAACTTGCATGAACAACAATAGCTGCAGCAACAGCAACAGCAGTATCAGCAGCATCCAACAAACAAGAACTACAAAAACAACGGACGTAATTTAATCAGTATGATTTTGCACTCTTTTCATGCTGTTAAATTGTTTTTTTTCTTGTTCCAGATTACATTTCAATTGAAGCAAAAAGTGTAAAGAAAATCATGTTGTAATTATTTAACTGAAATGTAGGAACTCCTTTATTTTCGATCAACAAACAATAACAACAACAGCAAACATTGAAATAGCAACAACCACAACACCATCTAGAAGAGACAACATGCACAGCCATAAAGCCGACCTTTCTAGTAGGTCGACTATACTCGTATTTGACTAAAGGTTGTGTTGAAAGTATTTTTCAGCACTTAGAAATTATATAGTTCATTAAAAATGAATAAAAATAAAGCTAAATAATAAAAATTTAATATAATTTTATATATTATATAATTCAAAAAAAATGATCTTAAAATAGTTGATGCCTAGAAAAGACACATTCGGCATCAGTAGATATTACTGGAACAAATTTTAATGCATTAAACTCAGATTGAGATAAAATTTCAACACACAAATTTCCTAGCTCTGCGTTTCGAATGGAAGATTTTATTAATTTATGAAAACAAAAAAATTGTAGGCATCTTTAAAAAAAATTTTCACATGATCAACAACTTCCTATTTTGCAATTTTGTAATGCTTGAACACTAGTATAGTTAGAATATAATACTGACAAACAATTAAAAATGTATCTGCTATTCAACTACGACCTCCTTTTGCAGTTGGGTTGCCTTGGAATTTACGTTGCAATGTTCTGAACAACAACAGCTCTATAGAACAAAGCCAGACTTTAAAAATTTCATTTGATTTGTCATCAAATGATAAAAAATGTTTTGAAATAGTTTAAATTATGCCAATGGCATTAAACCTGATATATAAAGGGTCCGCCAGATAACTTTTTTTTTTTGAAAATGCTATAAAAAACTACTGAATATTTTCTCAAATTTCTTTTTTTATTTGAAAGTACAATCCTTCCGGTTAATAATGGAAAATAATTTCAAAGATGATTTTTTGTCAAAATTGGCATCTTCTGTAAGTTGATCGTAGGCCCACTTAGCGAAGCGAAAACGTATTGGATGGACAACCATATTCGTTCAGCGGAAGGATAAAACTAATTATCTGTCAAATCTGACATGATCTAAGTGTTACCATTCACGAAATAAGCACTAGTTGAAAAAAAAATCGTTAGATGGCGGAACCTTTATAACTCCGTCATTCCTATAAAGATCACAGGGCCTCATTCAACCTGAAAATAATAAAATATTACAAAAATAGTTTTTATGTATTCAGTTTTAAAATTGTTCAATTGTAATTTGTTTAAAATATTTCTAATGAAATCTCGACAATACTCCGACTAATTAAGTGGATAAATTTTTCAAGCCTGATATCTTATTAGAAGTTAAAAACGATAAGTTTTATGATTCCGTTGTCAGACTTCACGCATATGTGAAAGAAAGATTCCCAGCAGCATTGGGATTCGATATCATATTTTTACGAGAGATATCCGATTTTCTCAAAGTCTTTTACATACAGCAAAAGCACATTGACTGAAAATTATTGTCACAGCAATGTTTTTTTTTTGTAACTTTTTAAAGTACTTTAAGCAATTATTATGTTAAAATAAACAAACAAATTATTTGTTCGTTATATTAATATATCCTTATATTACTTATATTCTTAAAAGTCGGAACATAGTAACACATAATAATAAAATTGTGTTAAAATATTCCGACCACAACCAAAACTTTATTATAATGCAAAAATACTTTAATATCTATAGGAATAAATGATTATCAATAATCATATTAATAAAAGTTCTTTATGTGCAGTCAAATTAAGATTATTAAATAAAGATATAATATTTGAAAAAAAATATTTTATTCTCTTCCTTGGTTGAATGCTTTTCTGGCAATTGAGTATTTTAAAATTTAGAAGTCGTTTTTATAGTGTTCGGAAAAACCCAAGAACGAAATATCAATTTGTTATAAAAAAATGGATAAAAATGTAAGGAAACTTTCGAGATTGATTAAAAAAATCTGTTGGGAAATTTATGGCTTGACCCAAAAATTTTAATGAAAATCAGTTGACAAAAATTTAAAACCTGAGTGTTTGGTGATCTTATTGAATCAACGGGTTAATAGTTTACCTTTGCTGATAATAAAAAAAATAATAATTGAAATGTTTTTGATTTAAAAATTAAATATTATTATTATATAAAACAATTATATAATTATTTTGGCTAATAATTTTTGTTAAATTCGTTCTTTATTTATAAATTCATATATAAAAAACTGCATGCTTTATTCTTTTAAAGCATCCAAAAAAAACTCCTTTAACAACAGCCTGGTTTGATCTTTAAAAAAGGTTAAACAAAAATATTTACGAAATTAATGTTTGCTTCATTCTTTTCGATTCTTCTTTTATTTTTATGCAAAATATCAACAGAATAAAATTAAGAAATTAAAATGTATTATGTCATTTATATTTCCTGCAACTCTTTTCTTGTTGACCATCACTTTGAATAGTTGTCGTTGACTTGCTGTTCGTATTGCTACACTTACAACAAATATCAACTTGCATGCAAAAAATGTGATTTTATTTCTGATTTGCAACAATTGAAATGCCATTAATTGAACAATTGTCAATTAAAGTATCATCCATGCACTCATCCATTCATTTGTGCGTCTGTCCATTGCAAAATACATTTTATTTTTCTACTTTTCTAGGCCAGCTATTGTGCAATTTTAAGCGATTATGATTCATGGTGTTGATTAGTTTATTGTTATTTATTGAGGATCATAACACTTATCATTGCCAGTACTATTATTTTAATTGCTATTTGCTTTTTTATGATAATTTCCTTTTATTTTATAAATGTTATTGCCTGCTTGCATATTTTTCTATAAGTCATGGGAAATTAGCAGTTATTAAAAAATAAGCTTAATTTCAATAACAGACATCAGATTTTTGAATGGGGTTAATATCAAACATCAAGATTTAATGAGTAAAATGAAAAAAATGTATAGATGAAGAAAATCAGTAGCCAAAATATGCCATAACAAATAAATTTGTTAAAGCAAGCAATTAGCAATTCACCAATAAAAAAAAACTAACAAATTTCTATAACGAATTATGTAGCAATAAAGTCAACTGGGATGGAGGCAATATTTGTAAAAACAAAACCCGAACTGAATGGAGGCAATATTTTGCAAGTACCTATGAAAGCTTATTTTTTAGCGTTGAGGAACATTTATTTTCATGAAATCTTACAAGCTTCTATCTGCTTATAGCACAAAAGAAACCATAATTGCTTTTTTAGCTGCAGTAATCTTCAACACATAAAAGATATGCAGTTGCATTGAAATTGGCCTTGTTTGCAAAATAATTTTCAGGATAATGTAATTTCTGCCACTTTACTTTCAACAATCATTCGATGAGCCCATTCATAATAAGACAGATATTTTTGGTTCAATAGCTACGCCTACAATAAAACTATCACATTTGAATGAAAACTACTCGTCAGGCAGAATATGTCGCATAGTGTCAGTCATAACGGACCAGCTGAAGATAGCATTTGGTGAGCTCAAGAAGTCCACATTCCATTAATTCTATAAAGCTCAATATTTATCATAGCAATAACGTATATGTAAATTTTAATGGAAATAGCAACAAGAATTCTGAATCCTTTAATTCGAAATGCTTATAGCTTTTATCAAAACCATCCCAATTTTATGATGGCTGATATTTGTCAAACATATATTAATATAGAATAAAATTAAAACAGTAACTAAGAAAATAAAGTAGTTAAAAAAAGTAAAGAAGTAAAATGAATTTGAGTTTTAATATAAATAAATTTTTTTGTTTGACTTTCATTTCCGGGAAGCAGCTGAAAAAAGTTACAGCAATTTTCTGTTATGTAAAATATGCTAAAAACTGTAACCACATTGATTAAAGCACTTCTAACTTAATTATAATGCTAATTTAGTGTATTTTGCGTGTCTAAAAATTTTGTCAAATGCGAAATACAAACTTGTGTATTTTAAATATCATTAACAATTTATTCTGCAAGTGCTTAAAATTGGAAATAAAAATTCACTACTATTTGACAAGGCGATCAGTGCATTTGAGTCTATTCGCTGGAACTTTCACTGTCAAGTAACATATACAAAATTACATTATTATTTTATATGCGCATAAATAGTGTTTGAACGTAAGCGTCAGGAATTGTAGTAGAAGATTCAAAATGCTTATTATTTAAAGCCTTGTTTCTGAATTAAATTATTTTATTTGACTTTATATTATTTTATTTTGAATGTTGTAGACCTTTTATAATTAAGGTCTCAGGCCGAACAGTTAATTCCTTAACTCTTACTTTATTTTTTTTTATTTTGTGTTGTTTTATTTTATTTTATTTTAGTTTATTGTATTGTATTGTATTATGTTTTTTTTATATTTAAATATATTTGGCTTTATATTATTTAAAAAAAAAATTATTTATACAATTTATGCTGTTTACGGTAGGCTGAATATCAAGTTATTTGCGTATGTGATTATATCGATATAAGAAATATACAAATTTTCATTTTTATTTACTTTATTATTTTAGTTATAATCGCATTGGAGGATGACCTGTTAACGAGCCTACCGTAAACAACCTCATTTTCTTGCATTCCCGGGTACTCAACACCAATTAGGGATTTAGAGGCACTATTTGCTTAAAAAGAATGCTTTAATTTTATTTTTTGAGTTAAAAATATGGTGGAAAAAATTAGAATTCAAAAAACAATATATAAAATATATATAATGAAATTTATATTAATCGAGATTGCCTCGATATCTTTTTTCAAAGATTTAAAAAACTTTTGTTTGTTGAGGGTTTTTTAGCTAGTCTATCTATATACATGCATTTCATTGGTACTTAAGCCAAATCATCAGTAGACCTTAAACCTAATTTTTAAATGTTTCAAACCTCTTTACTTATACAAAAACCTTTAAAAACTCAATGAAAGTTATAAAAATTACAATAGTATAAGCATAGTATGCTTTGAAACTTATTCAAAAATCCCAACAAACAAATTATTATATCATATCGAATATAATAATTTGTTTGTTGGGATTTTTGAATAAGTTTGAATAAGTTTCAAAGCATACTATGCTTATACTATTGTAATTTTTATAACTTTCATTGAGTTTTTAAAGGTTTTTGTATAAGTAAAGAGGTTTGAAACATTTAAAAATTAGGTTTAAGGTCTACTGATGATTTGGCTTAAGCACCAATGAAATGCATGTATATAGACTAGCTAAAAAACCCTCAACAAACAAAAGTTTTTTAAATCTTTAAAATATATATATATATATATATATATATTTAAAAAAAAATTATTCAAAATTTTCGACCTTTTTATTTATATTTTATTAAATAATTTAAGCTTGAATTCAAAAATATGAACATAAATTTATTTAATAGGGTTGTCGTTCGAATAAAAATTATTCGAACAATATTTTTCCGTTTTTCAATTTCGAACAACTACTTTCGAATAATAGAATATTCGATTAATTAATGAACGACGTATAAAATCATTAAATACTTTAATATTATTGCTGAATTCTATGAATTTTCCATGCAATATTAGCTTTTTCTAATATGCCACAAGAAGCTAAACAAAAAAGTACGTAAATACTTTGTTTTCACGATTATTTTGTGATAAAAATATGTATTGCGAATGACCTCAACTACGATGAGGAATAAGATGACGTTTCTGAGATAACTGATAATGTTTAATTAACTGATCTAAAAAATAAAGTAAGAACTTGTACTAACGCAAAAATCTTTAACAGTATTGCTGATGATCTGAACTATTTAGAAAAATCTAAGAAATGAACAAACAAACTTGATATGGTCTTTAATGTTAAAACAGCAATTGTTATTATTAATTTCATTTAAATTATATATAACCCTGAAGAAGTTTTCCATTGAGAAAGCGATTTAATGGATTAATTAAATAAATTATATTTATGTTGTTGACCGAAAGCTTGAAGAAATTATTTAATAAAATATATTAAAATATCTACTTAATTTAGAAATCTTTTTAATTACTGACTGTTTTTAAAATTAAAATAAAATAAAATAAAATGATTTTGAGTTTTTTTATTGTTATACAATGCATATTCCCAATTGAAATTTTGAGAATACCTCGAGTAATAAATTCACTTAAAATATTCTGAAGTAAGAAGAAAAAATTTAGAATTCATAAGAAATTAAATGTTTGCCTTGAACCAACGAACAACCTTATATTAACATTTGATTTGTACATAATACAGATTGCTCAGGCATTCAAATTTAGTCGAATATATTTTATATCCAAGCATTTGCAATTAAAAGTGTCAAAATTAATTAATTGACATGTTCCCAGAATATGAATATGAAAATATAACTTAAGCTTGAATTATTATACAGATGACTTGTTATTAAGCGATTATGTTTTTTTTAATTTGTCATACAAACTGAAATATTCAAACTATTTAAATATTTTAGTACTGTTAATAATGTTGTAGTAGTGTTTCCAAAGTAGACCGACATACAAGTATATTCAAATCATCACAGTAATATGTACGTGTCTGCATACATTAAAAAGCATAAAAGACAAGAAAGAAAAAAAACCAACCCCCACTTCAAAATAATAAAAAAAATTAATGAATAATAATAAATACCACAAAAAAATTAGACATTCTTATTTTTTTACTATTTTTATTTTACTACAAATTTATTTTCAATATTTATTTTTGTGTTTGTATTAAATGAAAACGCCGACAAAGCAAAATAGAGAATAATAGCAGTGGTAGACGACGGTAACTATAACTTGTATGACGCATGCACAACTTGCATACGAAAATTTTGTATTCGTATAAAAGAAACAACCAGAAACTTGGCATTTTTGTATTGTTTTTATATGTTTTTAAGTTAAAAACATTAAACTCTAATACAAACATTTTAAGAAAAACATTGGTAATAAAATTAAACAAATAAAACAGAAAACGAAAACCTGCTGCACAAACAACAACTGCTGCTGGCAATCTACTACTAACAGCTACTTATCGTCAACTACGGAGAGTGACTTAAGAAAATTATTAAAAAGGAGTACTAACTATGTTTTTAAAATGTATACCTAAGCAGAGATTCTTAAACTTCACTTTTCATAAGTACAACGGCAGTTATTTGGTATTGAATCATAATTTCTTCAAAATTTAAGAAGTTCAAGTACTTGTGCATGATTTATTTTCACTTTTATATTCAAATGTAATTTCTGCACACAATTAATGAAGATTTTGGGAATGAGGCCACTTCTTTACCGATCGTATTTTATAATCACTAGTTGGAGTACCATCTGCCGTTACACGATTTCTCATATATTTTAATTCTTTCAGAAACAATTCATATTTTTTGCGCTAAGATTTGGTTCAGGTGATCCGTTGAAGAAGTTCGCAATGTATCTGAGGTGTTCATAAAGAGTCTTCCACAATACTTTTATGCCATCAAAGTATACAAAATATGTCTTCCAGTGAAGTGTCCTTATTATCCATTCCATAAGGCGTTCAAACAAAAATGTTGTAAGTCCAATAGTGGAGTACACTTTAATTTTGGCTTTATGTGTTATCAATCCAAAGCTGTTATCAATCCTAGTTATCCTTCTAATAATAAACTATGAGAACATTCTTTCGTCGGCACAAAATCTTCTGCCAATATTTTTCTTTTTATCTCTGTTGAAACATACCTAAAACAGAAGCTATTAGCCACGATAAGAAAAAAAACAACATTCAGCAATATTCGACACATCCTGAAGATAAAGCCACTGAGCGGAGCCATCTAGGCAGAAACTCTTTATTGTGCAAAGCATCCATAAAAAATGATAAATAGTAAATAAAAACATCCGCATATCAATTATTTTCAAGTCAATTACGACATTGCCAAAATGTGGATAATGTGTAATATGCATTGAGAGTGGACCATGTGATATTGTGCATGTATTATGATACCACTAGTGATGAGGCTTTTTCCGAATACGCAAATCAGGCATAACCCGGGTAAACTCAGATAATTAGCCAACGCGTCCCAGTTTGATGGTACGCTTAATATCTTCACGTAAAGGCAAATCATGGTTTGGTTTTAAGATTGTAGTCAAATCATACAATTATAAAATATTAAGACTCATAATATATAGTGTGTTATTATAAAGAAATAATGTAATGCAAAATAATAATATAATTATTGTATATAATAATATTATTGTAGTTTTTAATCAAATACATAAATATTGGTAATTAATATTTTTATTAACAGCTGCACTGCTAATATTTTAATTACATACATATTTATTTATTTTATTTTTTAATTGATATTTTGTTGTTGATTTTGCCCAACACTATGAAAACTTATAATAATTTTTTTTAGCATCAAAACATTCAGAACCAATACGATATCTTAAAAGTAAAACACTTTACTAGATATTTTTGAAACAGAATATATAATTTGTTTGTTTTATAGCCATAATTTGGTTACATGTAAAGAAGAATTAAATAATATGATTATTTATAACATTTTATTGCTAAAAATATTATAATATTTTTGCTTAGTAACTATTTAGTAAATTTATTATTCCTGATATGCCTCGATATCTTATTTCAAATAGCTTCAACAAACAATACTTTTTGAAATTATTTTATAAAAGATAGTGAGGCATGTCTCAAATAAAAAAAATTTACTAAATATTTACTAAACACTTAATTAAGATCTCATTTTCTGTTTTGCTTTATTAAATACATTTATTGTCTCCCAAAGGGCGACTAATTTTATAAAGGTTGTAAGGAAAATAAAATAGATTCATCTTTTTTTTATACGAAATAGCATGTAAGGGAAATGATAACCAAAACTGTGACTTAATTTATATTGGCACAACAAAAAGAAGTTTACAAACAAGAATATGCGAACACAAAAATGATATAGAGAAACAAAAAGAAACAACAGCACTAGCAAAACATATGATCAACGAAAAACATAAACCAGACTTTGACAGAATAAAAATATTGGACATAGAAACAAAAGAAAAAAAGCGTTACACAATAGAAAGCTTACGTATACAACAGAAAATTAACAAAACTATGAACCAAAAAGAAGACACCGATAATATCAGTTCCAGTTACAGAGTTGTGATAAAATAAAACAAAAAGAAAACCACTGTGATACTATTTTAAGTTGTGTGTTTAATTTAATTTCATGTTAAATATTGTAATCATTTAGATAGAATTTAATGTGATAAATTACTAAATAATTGTAAGTTTATAATATGTTTGATGTTTTCTATTTTTGTAATATGTAATGTTTTTAAATTAATTAGACATAAAAATCCCCTGAAGATGTCAACAAAAAATTGACGAAACGTTGGGAAGAAAATGTAAAAAGTTTTTTATTTACATAAAAATAATAGGCCCAATTAGCTTATTGGAAATAAATAAGAACATTTAAATAACCTGGCCAAAAAATAAACAAATCAAAATAGATTCATATCGAATATAATTTGTTTGTTGTGTTTTTTTGATAAATTTTCAAAGCCTACTAAGCTTACACTTTTGTAATTTTCGAAACTCTATTTTGTTTTTTATGGAGTGATAGGCTAGAAAATATTCAAGGATATGGTAGACCTGAAGAGTTGGCATAAGCATCAATAAAATGCATGTATAATAACTAACTGAAAACCCTTAATAAACAAAAATTTTTGAAATTAGTTTAGTAATAAAAACTAGTTTGAATTAGCTATTTGCAAAATAAATTATTATTATACATAACTATGAGCAATTTTTATGAATTGTAATATAATGTAAACATAACTTTGTTTATTGTAACTTATTTAATGTTTACAGTACTTTAAAACAATAATAGTTTTTTTACACATGTATATAATAATAATATAATTAACAGTTAAGTTTAAATTTATTAAGTGGCTAAACTACTCCTTTGCTTTCAATATTCGCCAATCTATTCACGTTTATGACCGGTTGAGAAGGCACAAGACCAAATTTCTCAAACATGATCAAACTCTGGCTGGGTTACTGATGTTATACCGGTTTTGGATTTTTTACGAATTTTCTTTAATCAGTAAATTTCATCCCGTTCCCATATACATATTTATGTATTTATGGATTTCTGATTTGAAACAATTTGTGAAGCACTGCTTCAAAATATGTGTATTTATACAAATATACGTAATATTTTGTTGTTTCTTGTGCTCTTATTTGAAGCTTAGCTGACAATAGTTGATTTTAAGCATAATCTCACAATGAGTTTATGAAAATTATTTCGTTACTCATTTTGCTGAGTTAACTTTTATTTTGGAGTGTATTTTAATTTTCTGTGTTTGTTTCTTTTACAAGATTCAATAAACTTAAAGTTTGAGGGTATTTTCATTGCGTTTTTCTTCTCTACTTTTTATTATTTCACTACTATTACTATTTTCTTTTAACTATTTTTCTGCAGTAGCTAAGATTTGTTTTTTTATTATCAGCCAACATGTTTTATAGCACTAAAAGGTAACGAAGAAAAAAAGCACGAAAATAATCACAATTCAACGCGAGCGACATTTTTTTACAGCTCATGCACGCGTGCGCACATTCGCAGCGGTATAAAAAGCGAATGTAAGACCGCCAACCACACACAGTCGGTACAAGTAGTTCGTTGTCGCAAGTAATTTTTAGACGAATTTTAATAATAATTTTTTTGTTGTTTAAAAAATCCACACTCGATAACATTTTATTTGGATTATAAAAGATATAAACTATTTTAATTTAACAAAAATGAAGAAGTTTATGTTTGTATTTGTTGCACTTTTTGGAGCCGGTATGTATTGAAAAGATAAAATATGATTAAAGAAAAAAAAGAAACGAACACAAGTGTCAAGAAAAATGTGTTTATTCAAAATATTTAAAGCGAAGGATTTCAAGATACTATAACCAAAATAATAATGGCCTTAAAAATATAACAAACTAATTAATAAAAGTGCCTCAACTTATTTTATAAAATCTGTGGCAGTAAGAAAAACAATCTTGGAAACTAATTTGCGACTTCAGGATGTTTAAATTCATATAAATCTGTGTATAAAAATTAAAAAAAAAACAATATTTTGTGAATTCAAAAACCACAAGTATCAAATGACTTCTTAAAAAACTGACTGAGCTTAACATTTTAATATGATTATATGCCCTAAAGGAATATATTATTTTCGTGATTTTTAAACTTAAAAAATTAATATATTAATTAAATGAGCTCAATGCTCAGCACTGTTTTAAAATCTGTACACTAAAGTAAATAGTCATAATTTTGAGTAAAAAATAATTAGTTACAAAAGTGTGTTTAATATAATTTTGATTTTAAAATTACAAAAAATATAATTTAATATATTTATATAAAATTAAATACTCTCAGAAACTTAAAAGACTTTTAGCGTCTCATAACAAGCCATTGTATTTATTTCACTACTATAGCTGAACATTACTGGTTCCATTACTTAATTTTTTTATACTCCAGATATCAATCTAAAATATTTATGTAAATTTAATCTGAATTAAAAATCATGCTACAGTTGCTTTTAAAACTGCATTCACTTTAGACCACTTCACTAAGAGCATAAGTAAATAGAATCGCCTTTAATTGCTTAAGACTTTTAAATATTTTGTCTGTTCTCATTAACTTGCAGAAAAAAAAGAAAAAAAATCATTATTTTGAAAGTAGACATAACTTGTCTTGTCTTGATCTAAAAACGTTCTTTATTAAAAACTT
This sequence comes from Gymnocheta viridis, assembly GCA_956483585.1. Lineage (NCBI taxonomy): Eukaryota > Metazoa > Arthropoda > Insecta > Diptera > Tachinidae > Gymnocheta > Gymnocheta viridis. The sequence continues at coordinate 123,812,552 of OY101440.1, forward strand.
GATTTTAATATATTTTTTCCTCTTTCCCTCTCTGTGCTTTGTTCAATTGCCTCTAACTGTACTTGTGACAACTTTCAATACGTGTATTTGGTCTGCCATAAATAATTATTGAATTCTAGTTTGAAATACAATTCAACTTGTTAAAATATTCTGATATTTTTATATTAATACAAGACCATGTTGGCGAGTTATTAGTATCTGCTTAGCTACCAGTAGCTTAAAGTAATCATTTCTATTTTTGATAATTAGACAAGAATTAATAATGACTAATGTAAAAAATTTGCAAACTCAAAGAAATTACATGGCTGTACTATAGTTACAATAATGTATGGATTTATTAAGAAACAACTATTGCATTTTGTTTTCTTTTTTTGTAGCCTCTTTACCGACCATAATCACTATAACATGGCGATATATGTAATTACTTAAGATTCATTCATAGTCGGTTGGCAATTTCTGCAAAGTTAGAACTTGCGAGATAATTGAAAATTATCATTATTGAGATTCATATGATTGTTTCAAGCTATATTTAAATTTATTGGATCATAAGATGATGTTATTAATGGAGTATCATGGTTATATATTAAATTGTTTTTACATAGTAAATGAGATGACGATAGCTTGGAAGTTCGGAATCCTATGTAACGCCAACATCAAATTTTTTTAAGGGAATATTTTTTATCTATCATACTTTTGATGCAAATATATAGACAATTCCAAATTTTCAGGCCGCTGTTTTAAAAAAATGTTTAACTTAAATAAATTACTTTTAAGGTATCGATAGTTTTAACTTTAAAATTTACCCCTAAAAATATGTTTAGTACTATTAGTATATTTTTATCGTTTTTGTTTCTACTCCCATATTAAATCATTTTCCAATAGTATTAAATGCATGTTTGTGCATGTCTTTAATATATATTATAGATGACCTGATTGATAATTATTTATTTTCATCTATAATGTTTACAATAAGTTTTGCAATTTCAACCAATGGGTTTCCTAGTACTCGTATACGTTCTTTTTAGTATGTCTTCTTACGTTCTTTTTAGTATTGTTGCAACACCGCTATAAAATATTAACAAAAAATTTATAATAGCAGAGTTACATAAGAATGAATTAAATTTCCACGTTTCTGCCATCCGTCCTTTCTTACCTTTTCTCAAAGAAGTTGAGACATTAAGTGTTTGTTATACCTTAATTGTCTGAGTTGTTACTTTTCCTTTTTAATAAAAATTTTTTGAAACAAAAAAACATAAATGCGGATTTTTCGCGTTCTGGTAATTAAATTTTTTTTATTATAACTATGTAGACTATGCATGATGACATAATATCAGCTTTCTGGAAGTTTTTGACAAAACAAAAAAAATAATTTAACCCTTAAATACTCGCTTGGGTTTAAAGCACTTTCGCATTTTCGAATTTCGAATTTTCGTGCGCATTTAATACATTCTTTGTTTGCGTTAAAGTTTTTAATTCAGCACTGATCGAGTTCGGCGAGCGAAAGGACGCATCGTTATTATCTGAAAAATGTGGATTCTTTAAAAACTTTCCGCGTAAAAAAGCGATGGAAAAGTGTCAAAATGTGGCATATTTTTGAACAAAATTCATAATGAGGGTCGCGCAACAAAATGAATTTTGTTTCTTGAAAATACTAGAGTTCAAATAAAGCACTTCAAGAAAGCAATAACTTTGCATTATTATTTTAAGAAATACAGTTTGAAATCATCTGATAGGCCGTGCAAGAACTCACATAATTCTCTTTAGCAATTTATTTCCAATGATAATATTGAAGTATTCAGTTTAGTTGATATTTTAATGTTAGTGTGTACAAATCGAGTACTTATTCTGTTTATATAAATTAAATCTATTAAGATTTTTCGGATTCATATTTGATTAAAGCAGCTATAACTAAAATCTGGAAGCAAATCTAACAGCACAATAAACCTTATAATTTTCAACTCATGCTGGACAATATGAATTACTTATGAGCTTTTCAGTTGTGTATTCTAGCGAAATCTATTAAAGTTTATTTTAGACACTTAGTGAATTTCTTTTTTGAAATATTCTCGTGACTTAATTTCAGAAAGTTAGTCTGGCTCAACGCTCTATAAATAAAACTTTTATTTATTTGAGCAACATTTCTTCACATATTATTTTATTTATAAACAAAACACATTCGGTACTCTGCAACAGTTTTGATATTTGTAAAGTTTATTTAATGATAGTTTAAGCTTGAATCAAACCTTTTTTATTTCTTATTTAACCCACAAGCGCAAAATGGATACCAAAGAAGTGTTTGTAAGAAAAAAATAATGTTACCTCGTACATTTGTATGTATATTTATTTCACTGTGTGTATTTTTCCACATAAAAACTGATTTAAAATAAAAATTCAAAAGCATAACTAATGTTATACGTAATTTTATGTTACACGCCTTAAAATTAACGTCTATTTTAAATTGTTGATATATTGCAATGAATTTGTTATAAAACTCCATGCCAGATATGTAGTGGTGATTTTTCGATAAAAAGTACAAACAAAATTGTTCAAAAGATAGCAAATAAAAATGTGTAACTTTAAGCTTTTCTTGAATACTCAAATTTGAATGTATTAACTGATATTCGGTAAAAGTTTGTTAGCCATAGTGCTGTTCAATTTTTTCAGCACTTATGGTTTCAACACATTTTTGATGCATGCAACCACCCAACAAACACAAGGTCACACGTTTGTAAAGGCTGTAATCTCCACTTCATTAATTTTCAAAACTAAATCATAAAAACTCGATTATTTGAAGTAGAAGAAATTTGGAACAAAAAATAAAAGGTAAGTTTATGCCAAATTCATATAAAAGTTTGGCGTGAAATTGGATAAGAAATTTTAGGAGACATTCGTGACAAAAGTGGAGATTACAACCTTTGCAAACATACATCTAATATGATGATTTTATCATTTAAACCTTTTTGAAACATATCAAGATATTTAAGATTAAAATATGAATTCAAATTGCTTTTAGCTTGAGAAAAAATATTTACCAAATAATATTTTTTGAATTTGACATGAAGTGTTATTTTTAACGTAATATCAAACATGGGATGCTGCCTTCAACTTAATATTTCGGAATTTTATGAAATTCACACCTTATGTAAGAAAGATTATTTAATTTATATTGAATGTTCAAATTTCTTTCAACAAACTGTATACATTTTTGGTAAATTTTTTTAAATATTATCAAAGATAGTGTAGATTAGAACGTGCTACAAGTATTGCAATTAAGTTAATTAGAAGTTATACAACTCAAGCATTAGAGAAAGTTAAAGTACAATGAAATAAATTTACTTCACTTATGATCCACATTTATTTACAATCCACATTTGAATCAAACCAATTGCTTTATTCTTTATTTTTTGTTAAGAACGATTTATTTCTTAAATTACATTAACTCATGTTTAAACGCTTGATTTGAAATCATTCTAAATCGTGTTTGCTGGGAATAAGTTTCTAGTTAATAGAAAAAAATAACAATTATTTATTGCCTGGCCTTCGATGTCAAAATTTGAAATTTGTTTTTGTTTTAAATGTGATTATACAATAAAAAGAATTCGTTCGACATCGTGGGCCCGGCAGTTAACATTTTTTATATGTATCTTTTAAGGCCTCTAATTATTTTTTAAGAATTTATTAAGAATTTAATTTCTCACCATCATACAGCGTGGGTTACATGAGTAGTTGTTGCTTGTCGGTTTTGTGAAATAAAGAGCAACGTTTTATAACAAAATCGTGATAGAAAATTAGTTGTCAGGGTCGTGCTTCTGTGTTGATTTTGAAAACATTTTAAAGCTTTGCAAAAATTTGTAACGTGCAATATATATATTTATTTTTTATGCTCCTCCAAATAACTTTAACGATTTATTTTTGATGCTGATGACAATTCCTTATGAAGCAAAGTCTTCATTACTGCATCTCTATAAACGATTTTTTTACAACTACATATGTACATATTTCGTTTATCACAAAAATAAATAGTGATCATTACAATTTAACTCTACGAATTAAACCATTGAAATCATGCATACTTCTCAAGTGTTTTTATTTAAATCCCTGAGGAAAATACACAAAAAATTCTTTTTGCCAGTGGTCAATCTTGCAAAAACTATAAAGCTACGAGTAGTAATTCAAAATCATTAAGGTGTTTACTTTATTGTCTACTTAAAAATAAAAAATTATAATTTTGGTGGCTGTGCCAAATGATGTACAACCTTAAAAAATAGTGAACGAGGTAGAAAAGAGAAAATTCACGATTTAGTGCATTTTTTGGATAGCCGCCTATTAGTTCACAAATTTTCTAAGTTGGGTATGCGTGGCAACGCAAAACATTTCATTAAAACGTAGTTGTAGTTCTGTCTGAGTATAAATTTAACGTAAACATTTCGACTCTTATGTGCTGTTCATAGAATCCAAGCAGTGGAATTGAATAAACAATTTGTATGAAAACCACTCAGTTATTCGAGATGAAGTGAACTCTAAGATCCAAATTCACAGTCTTTAGTTGGCGTTTTAGTCAATCACATTTTTATGAAAAGTTAAACTAAATGAACTTAATCGACATTTGCAGCGAAAAGCCATATTGAAAATTTTGTTACCTAAATGAAGGTATGAATTCTGCTTTCAATTTAAACATTAGAAACAGTATAAAGACTTTATTATAAGTACACATGTTTAATGTTTCTACTATAATTCGGTAATCTAATTTTTTTATATTAACATATTGACATTTTGTTAACAAGTAAACTTGTTTAATAAGTCTTCTATACTAAAATTTATTAAAGTTATCAAAATTTATTAGATTTTTTTTAAGTTATGCTCATGCAAACGACCCAAATATTAAAAGCTAAAAAAGTACCAAAATAATAATAGAAACAAACAACAAAAAAAACGCTCTCTTGGAGCTATGTCAAATATGTCAAGGTCAATGAAATTGTTGCATAATAGAAGTTATAATTATAAACGAAAAAAAAAAAATCTAACGAGTTTTCAAACGAAAGCTAATATTATTTCAATAGCACTTTTGTTTAATTAAATAAACTAAAACGAAATCGGCTTAAATTTAAGTAGTTTCAAAGTAAATTAAAACCTTTGAAACATCATTATATTTTAATTTTTTTCTATACTTTCCATTCGCGTATAAATTCACTTTGTTTGTTATTAATTGCAATTTTTTAATTATTATTAACACAAAAGCAATAAATACAAATAAAAATTATACATATGTTTAAAGTCCAATGACTCTTGACATTATGAATATGTACACATTTATGTTTATAAATTATTTCACCATTTCTCTTTTTAAATGTTATTTATCAAAAACAAAAAAATTAAAAAAACGCTTTAATTTGAAATGAAAGTATTGTAATGAATATTAAATTACTTTTCAATTAAATGAACAATTTCCACTTATGAATGATTGTATATTTGTTTGTATGTTCACTTGTAAGCGTGTGAGTGTGAATGCATGTTTAAAAAAGCAAAAACATTCACTTACAAAATATCAACACTATTGTACTTATGTACATTATGTAAAGTATAACTAATGCAAAACCCAGCAGACAATTTGGTAGCATTACGAAAAGAAATGATTTAAATAAGTTGTACTAACTTTTATTAATTAATTTAACTTTCATGTCTGATTATAACTTAAAAGACTTTCAAATCCTAAAAAGTTGTTGAGTACATTTCAATAATCCTTTCAAATTATACTCCAACATTTTTAACGTTTAAAAATATGCGTATAAATAAGTTGTTGGTCACGTCTGTTTGTCTGTCTAAAGATCTTTTAGGCATTTTTTTCGATAATTTACTTCGAAATATTATAGCTTTTCCATCAACAATGCAATTAATAGAATTGATGTTTCGCTTAAGAACCTTACATTATTTTGCTTAATTCTGCAAAACTAATATTTCATTTACATTCGAAAATTCCTATTTAATATCTCAACTATGCACTTCAGAAACTAATATTTTTTTGTATAGAGACTGATTAGTTTTATAACAACGATATGAATTGAAAAACATATTTTAAAAAATTATAAAAAATAAAGTTATCAAAAAACTAAGAAATGTAAAATAAATAATTAAATTTGGATGAATAATAAAATAATAAATGATTTTTTTCTATAATTAAATGTATCACGTTAGAGGTCTTCGTTGCAAAGCTCCATCAGTTAATCGAGAATATATTTTGTGTTTGTTATATTATAATATTTAAAATATATTTGGGGAAATACCGAAATTCGATAGGTAGTTTTCTTAAAACAAAAATAAATCAATAAATCCGACGATGATAATGAATTCACAAATAATTCTTAAACAGCAACTTGAGGTTCTAAAATTTGAACGTTGATGACAAAGCTGTAGTTCTCGAGCTTTACTGATGTACACAGCTAAAATGCAATCGGTGTGTGCAATTGTTGTTTATTTGCGGTAGCAAATTTTGTGGTACCAAAATTTTGTGATCCGTAATAAGTCATAAGTAAAAATTTCTGTGTCAATACGCATTTCGTCAGCTTTCGTAAAGTTTTTTATACTTATGTTTCATTGGAAGTTGAATCGGCTTTTCGTTCTGATTCTTTAATAGCAGTACGCGTCTGTGAATTTAATAAAAAGTTCAAAAATTATTATTAATCATTTCGCATGAGCCTTAAAGTGGTGTATTTTTTATAATCAATTAACTTAATCTGAAATTATAATTACGTTTAGTGCAGAAAATATCCAGAACTGAACTTGAATTTCAGCTGCAGAATAGTAATTAAATAAGTTTTGAGCCAAATCAGTTAATTTTATAAAGCTATATATAATCGATTTTTATTGATATATATATACATATATATTCCTTCTACTTCAACTTAAATTTTCTGTTAATTGGGCGATTTAAAAATGCATGAAAAATTAAACGTACTGATACTAACAATCGTAGATATGTACATGTAGTTGTGGTGAAGCATGTTGTATTGTATGATGTTAAATCAAGCATAACAAATGTTATAAACAGTATTAATTTAACTCAATTAATTGCATGTAAATTATAAATAATAAAAAACATAATACATGCCTTTTAATTTATTTAAAAAATGCAAAAAAATGTTGAAAAACTTTATGAAACATTCAGAAAATAAATAGTTTTGGACAAATATACAAGTTTACTTTTGTACACGCAAAGAAAAATCTGGTAGAGGCAATCATAATGTTTGAGCAACATTCTAGGATCAAATTATATGGCAGTAGTTGAATCATAATATATTTGAGTTAAATATATCGTTAAAGTCACATTATGCATACTAGCGTTGTCTTAGACAATAATAATCAAATTATGCACTAGTCTATTCGCTGTTGACAACTTTTAATTACTTTTAACATTCTCTTACCAATTTCCATTGCTTAGAAAATAGCAAGAGAATGGTAGCAAATGGTTGTCGACAGGGAGTAGATAAGTCTTCTTAATCTTAATAATATAGCACTTCATTATTAAAAAATGTAACTGAGATATTCGCCATATCATGAAATTCTCAAGGAGGCAGTGAAATCGATGCTGTGTTATGGGTAAACTTGAAATACTTATAATATAAGTTAGATGAGACTAACACCACATGGCAGTCATGTGGTGTAAATAGACGAAAATTCTTTGTCAATTAATTCCTTTATGTCATAGTTTGATTACAAACAAAGAAATAATATTAATTAAAAATTGATTGCTGTTCAAACATACTGCATCTTTTACGTTTGTTTATTATTAAATGCAAACTATAAGTTCAAATGCGAATACATAATTTATTAAAATACTAATATAACTAACTTATAACTAACTTAATTAATTAACTTATAATTAACTTTTTTATGACATATAAATAATTTGTGAGCAAAAACGTAAACAGCGCACATTAGTTCGAGAATATAATCTATGTTTAAATTAAATTCTTTAATTAATTAAATTAACTTCTAAGAAGACTTAATTACTTTAGACAGCTGCTTTATTTTTCATATTTTCTTTGAAATAACAAGCAGAATCTAATTTTGTTACTTTGTGTCAACCTAACATAAGCACAAACACTTGTTAAAGTGGTCAGTATTTATACGTTAATTATTTATTGTTTAAAGCGGCATAATCTGGCCGGTTTTATTTTATATATATTTGTATGTATATTACTATATAATTATGTATGTTTCTATATCTATAAAACTAGTTGACATTGAATACGTGTTAATAGTATTTGCAATTGTAAAAACCAAAGACCACTCTCTGACTGTCATACGGTTGCCAACTGACAATGTGTGGCAAGATATTGTGGTATGTCATCTTGGCATTTAGCTTAAAGTTTGTTTGTATTGCAATTTGGAATGAATTTCCGTCATCCCACGTCAAATGTTTGTATTGGTTTGCCTGGCATTTTGCAATAATTTCCTGTTTTACCATAGTCTAAAATTAAATCTGTGTTAATTATTAGCACACTTATACAGCAATGCATTAAAGTGTATTATTTATTTTTTTATATGATGAAATTTTAATTAGTTTATTAAAAAAGAAATTATATAACTAATTGGTAGTAAAATACTCAATAAAATTTCATATACATTGCTGTATGAAGCACAGGAAAACCTTTTGTTGAGTTAACTGAATTAGGATAAAAATACTTATTTTAGTTTCAAGTATACAATGAGCGAATATTTTTAAATGATTATATAAACTTTAATTTGACGACTTTTGTATTAAATATCCATGCAGTTATATATGAACATATAGTATTTATGTACTTTGACCAACCGTTCACTATTATAGTGGACAGTACAGTATTTTAGCTTCTTGTAGACTTTATTTTTTATGTACGCTCTTTGTACATTATTCCACCAACTGCCCACTTTTCTACACTATTCTTTCTAGCAAGTGTTCACATTTTCCTAATACTTTCGTATTATTTATCAAAAAACTAAAATCAGAAATATGGAAGTAGAAAATATCCAAAATTAATTTGAAAAAATTGAGTTGAAATATTTAGAATCTTTTGAAAACATTTTATAAAAACAATTTGGAAATAGTTGGTCTTTAATTTTCTTTTCCTGTATTTAATACACCAGGAGAACAAGTTTTTTTCAACACTTGCAATATTTGGACTTGGGAGAAACTTCACATGAATTTTGAAACTTTCTAGGCTCTATTAATTATAAAATTAAATTTTTAAATGTGTTGTTCTAGACTTAAAACAGTGATAGTGAATATACCTGTAACCAAATTGCAGCATTTGATTGATATTAATCGAAATTCCAATAGAATTTAAATCAAAATTTCGATCTAACTCAAAAAATTCATTCAGTATAGAAATATTAGAAGCTCTCGTAAGGTAAAAATTCTGACATATACATTCATAGTATATTGAAAGTAATTACACTGGCCTACACTAATTTTGGTGCCTAAGATTTTAGACTTGATTTTAGGTATATTTTGTGAGCTGATACGAAAATATCAGTCACATTTTTTATATCAGCTCTTGTTAATAAGAAAGAATATACCCCCAATTTTTTTTTAAATATTAACTTATTTTTTTTTAACGAGAAGTAACACTTAGGTAATTAGTATGCCTACCAACCTTCTTTGTGAAAGGGATAGTGAGAGAGGAAGGATGTTGAAAGTGAGAATGCTTAATGCTTAAATCAGTATTGCAGCGTCTCTGCTGTCAAGTAGGCGATTATACTTCAAGAATTTTTTTAGTGTTTTTTTTTTAGTGAGATTTTCCGGGCAATCACGCATAATACCCCAGCAATAATCAGCCATCATATGAATATTCCATATGCCTTTGTTCCTAAGTTCCATTATGTTTATATTTTAGGGATAGTGGGATACTTCCACTATCTCCGGTTGTTTTTGTTAATGCCCGCTGCAATCGTCATACAAATATAACAATCGTCATGATGATTTTTTTGTTCTTGCCAAACCATTGGTATCTTAAACTTCAAAGATTTGCGCTTTCCTTTTTCCCACTGCCGCAAATGTTCAATGCAAATCTTACAGAGAATGTGTGGAACCCCACTTTATCTTTATTGCAAATTTCAATACCAAGTTAAGCTGAATACAAGCGAACTACCGTGTCATGAATCGGTTTCCGTTGATCCTCCATTACGTACTCGCCTCATGTATAAAAAAAAAATATGTCAGGATGATTTTATTAAATTATACTATTAATGTCATAAAAGTGATAATCAGATTGACTGATTTTGAATAAAACCGGAAAAAATTAAAATAAGAATTGTAGGTAAAACAGAGCTGTCAGCTGACATCTAGTAGCAGCAAAACAGTTTATACCGATACGAGCGGAGCTGCACCAAACCAAAAACTTTTTTTTGTCGGCCAGTGTTATGATCTCTTAATAAAAATATTCATGTTGAAGTGTATAAAAATATATTGTTTATTATGTTTTTATTGTAAAAAGAATGTACACTATTTTTTTTAGCTTGCGATTTATAATTTCTATAGAAGTTTGATTTTAATTTTGGAAAGGAGCAGCAACGCAAAAATATTTTGTCAATACAATTTGCATCATAAAAGATGCAAATAAACGTACGTCGAAAAGTGTACTGACTTTATTCCTTTTAAAGAGAATTAAAATAATTATTTATATTATTTATTTTGGTGTCCGAGCAATTTTAGCTTCTTTCACATATCAACAGGATATTATGTTCAATTGAGTGTTATTTTGTACCATTGTATTTCAGCAAAACACAGTTATCTCGAAGAGACGCGAATATATTTAAAAACTTCAAACACATTGAACATCAAGAAAGCAAAATAGTTTATTTTCTGAAATGTTAACTACTTACAAACAAGCACTTTGGGATTAGAACTGAGACCTGTCACAGGTGATCTTTTATTATCCAGAACTACAACCGATAGCTCTTACTTGGGTCACTGCTTGACCCACGATATCGAACGATATCGTTATTTTGTAAAATTTCATTTAACGCAAAACCAATTTGGAGTCGGTTTCTTGCAGGTTTTTCTACATTTATTTATTTATTTAAAAATTGTTCCACTTAATTACAATTTAAGTTAAAAATTGAAATAACATTTAACGACAATCAATCAATTGTGATCATAAACCATTTTTAACAAGCAATTTTACGGAAGCATCTAATTAAATCTAATTAATAAAAATAAATTTATTATTTAAAACTGAAAGTATCATAAAACACAAGTGCTTGTGCTTAGAGAAGTATTTACTGTTTTAATTAAAATTTTTTATTAATTTTTTTTATATTTGATAACGCATATTATTGTCATGCTCAAATGAGAATTGAAATATTAGTTAATAAATAAAAAAATATATAGTTTTCCTTTAATTCCAAATTGTTACCAGTTAGTATGAGTATGCGTTTTACTATTTCTTTTTAAAAAAGTTTGTGCTAAAGTTTATCAATATCAGTTACTATGGATTGATTATCTATCACAAGTGAAATACACACACACACACATATATATATATATATATAACTTGCAAGCTACCTTGGTTACAACATCATATTAAAATCCAATAAATTTTGCAAATAATTGTATTCACTGACATTTTAACGCTTTTTTTATTTTGCACTAAAAAATAGAAATTGTTGTCTTATTTAATATCCACTTCACAATATCGAATTTTGTAGCTTTGTGGCTTTTGTCTTGGAATTTCTATTAATGCTCAGCTGTGGCGAATGATATTTAAATATTTGCAAAACTCTTCGAAATGTCACAAATGTCTACTTAAGTTTATGTTTTTTTTGCTTTATTGTTTTGTTATTTTTTCCTTAATACTGTTATATGTCAAATTTCAAGGAAATTTAAAAAAAGTCTCAGTTTTTTTTAATCATAAACTACAATTTTATAAAGTGTTATGTAAATTGTTTTTCCTGGCTTTTGTTATGTAAAAATAAGTAACTTCAGCAATAACAGCAACAATTTAAGAAAACAAATGAAAAAAATAAAATTTTTGACATTTTCATGATATGAACACCTGAGTACGAAGTATAATCTAAGGTTTGTGCATCAGTATTTGTAGATAGCTAAATATTGCACGTATAGAGCTTAGATTAAGGATATGAAATTTACTGCACACAAAGCATAATATAATACAAACACTAGTTGACATGTCAGGAATTTCATTCAGCAATATTTTCTTCGGAAAAGAGTTTTTGCTCACTAGATTATGGAAGAGTGGAAAAGTTTATTTACACTTCTTGAAATGCTTACTATGTTAAAAACTGAATGAATAATTAAGCGAATATAGATCTGGATGAAAAATGTACTTAAAATAATTAATTATCAAAATTAGTAAGATGGAAGTCTTTGACAAATGTCATAAGTAATTGATAAAACCCGAAAAAATCTCGAGAAGAAACCAAAAAAAAATTATATAATTATTGTAGAGACACTTAAAAAAAGAATATTTATGTTGCTTGAAAAAAATGTTTTCTTAAATTATTTTGAAAGCCATTGTGTTTACTTAAGGATCCTAAGAACAAAAACGTGTTCATCAAACGAGACATCAATTTAGAGACAAGCATACATACATACGAGTATGTCGTTTTGAAAAATTTATTAACATTATTATTTCTTATGCAAGTTTGTCACGCTGAGAACAGCGATATTCCAATCAACTCTATAATAAAAAATTTAACATAAATAAAACTAGTTTTTTTAAATGTCATTTAAGCGGCTTTATAAAAACACAGCTTTCAAAATATTGGTCAATAAAAATTACTTTTATTGTTAAATTTTTGATGATATTTTTTATCGTATATTTATACTTGTTTTATATATTTAGTTAAAGTTAAATTCCAATCTTAAATTTGTATTCAAATATTTCAACACCATTTTTAAACTTGGCTATTTGGCCAAAAAAATGCGCAAAAATTTAAATATTTCAGCTAAAAATATGTTCTATAAATACTTGTTTGTATGTAGCTTATGCGGGATTTTGGACAAAAAATTTTAAAGTATCAAATCAAGAATCCGAAATAGCATTGATTGTGAAACATGTTTGAGAGAGTACTACTGTTACATTAGAATTTATATGCTGGCTATTCAAACTAAAGATAGAGCGACAGAAAGAGAGAGATGAAAAGGAAACAGACACCATAAAACAGACCATAAGCTATTTTAAATTCCTGTACAAGTCGTGATCGCAATTAATCTTATTAACTTAAAACAGTACAGTTGGAGTCAAAAAGTTACTATTAAAAAGTCTTATAGCAATTGGGCTAAAACTGCAAGTTCATTCTACTGTTGTGAAATTTAAAACACAATTTAAGAGGGAGATAATAAAAAAATCACAGCAAGAACACGTACTGGAATTTAAAAACTTGTACGAAAATGTTGAAACTTTGTCACAAGTGTTTTAGGAATAATGCAAATTTATTTTTATATTTATTTTTTAAATCAGAATAACGCCATTGTAAGCTATCATGTCTGGTATATAATGCATAAATAATTTTTATTAAAATCGCAATAATATTGCAGGAAATGATTAAATTTAAAAATGATTTCAGCGCATAGATTGAGATAATGTTTTACATACTGACTCAACATTTGGTGCAGAGACATAAAAGAAAATATAAAATGCTTCCTTCCAAATTTATAAAAATGCGTATTTTGATACATTATCAGGACCATTTTTTTAATGCAATAAAAATAAAACAAGCATATTACAGATTTAGGTTCTTCCTACAAAGTTCGTGCTTGCTATGAAAAACACCTAAGGAAAACGTAAATGAACATAATTTGATTTTCTAGATTGGTATTCTTTTGTTCTGGTTTTTCTTTTTAATAATATTTAAAGACAACTTTAGGATAAATAAATTTAAAATACAAAATACTTAAAGCTTTTAATTTCTCCCCTTTCACCTTATAGTTTCTTTTATTATGAAAAACCAACACAGAAAAAATTAAATTTAAAAATGCATGTACTTTTCAAAATTCCTCTGATATTTTTACTCAAACCATTTTCTCAATATCAATCGACCCGACTATTTTCTAAAGAAGTTGTCTTACAGTTTAAAACTGAGTTTACCATCTTACTGCATTATATACTCAAACGTGTGTCATACAATACACTACATACACTTAACTACCGTCTATACCCAGTCCCCTGTTTTATACTTTGACTCACTTTTACTGTCGCTCACTGAGTAAAAGCGGAGTCTGAGTATAAAAATCAAGCCCGAGTATCGCTTAAAACTGACAATGACATCTAACACGTAGACTATTCGTTGTCTACTTATTATAGTTCTTAACTTGGCCTTGGTACTGAAATATGAATGGATCGAGACGATGCTTTTCATACATTTTGATCACAATTTTAGTAGCGGCAGAAATTAGTCAAAAAATCGTATCTACATTATTTTTTATGGCGTTATTTCTTATGCTCTTGCAGTTTTAAGCAGTCGATCTTATAACAGTGCTACAAGTTTTCAATGACATTTCATACAAGTTCACATGATATATGGAAACAAGCGATCATTTAAAGATATTGCCGTCGATTCAATTATGGACCATTAACAATTTTGCCTGAAGTTGCAGGGTTTGTTCTGCTTCATGATCATGCTACTTTTAAAAACTATATTTTATAAAACAATATAAAATTACTAAAAGTCAAAGCGTATTAACTTGGCGTCAGCTGCTTATGCTTTATTTGTATTTTGAATGTTCACAAGGGTTTCTTTATATTTTTCTGTATCTGTTTTCTGTGGTTGTTTTTGACAGAAACAATTATTTATAATGCCTGTTGTTTTGTGTTGTTGTACATATTGTACTAATATTTTTACCTAATTAATGCCTTGCTAGAAGTTTGTTTTTATTTTTCGATCGATTTTGATATGACATTTTTCAAGCAAATGTAAAATTTTTATGTAAAATTCTTTTATTAACAACAAATAATTTTTCATTATAATTAAAAAATCAAGTTTCTAGTCATTAGGTGAAATGCAAAATTATGTAACTAAAGCTCTTTGTAAATTTCGCGGGAGAAAGAAAAATCAACTAGAGTAAAGTATTTATTTTTTTGTGTATAATTCGGCTGTTTTTCATGACAGAAGCTTAAAATTTTGTAAGGACATGCGTTTTGGCATAATATACAGTTAATAATAAATAACGCGAACTTGAATTTTTCGTTAGTTACATGCCTTTGCATTTCAGCTAATGATATATGACTTACTGTCTATTTTTGAAAATAAAATTTTCGTTTGGGAATTTATTTTGAAAAATTATAATAAAAAATCTCAAATTTGTTTTTGTTTTTGAGATAAACTCCCAATCGATTTTTTTTATTTCAAAAAGCTGCAGTTAGTATTAAAAAACTAAGTATGCATAATTAAGAAAATATATTTAAATAATATTATACAATTTGCCACATAAATCATAAATCGACGTTTATACACACAAAAGTCTATTTAAAACTGGTTGCATAAATTAAAATTGAACTGTGAATAAAGTTGTGTGATTTTTCAATAAATTTGAAAAGAAAGCAAAACTTATACCAAAAGAGACCCCAAAAACTTTGAAAAAATTTGGATAATACACGTTACATTTTTTTCGACAAAGTTTCAGTCAAGTGGATACCGAAGCAAAAACGTACTTGGCTAATATTATTAATAATCATTAATCAAATAATTTGTTTACACTTCAGAAAGCAAAATAGTTTTTCGAGTAAAACACATACAAAATAAAAGTGAATTAACACCCATTAAAAAAAGCAATCATTGCAGTATAATCAAAGTGGAAAAAATTTAATGATATAATACTTAAAGCATATGCACACAACTTGAACAAGAGTAGGTGGTGTAGATGTTGACTCAAGTAAACATTTTTTTCTTTTCGTCTTTGTAAATTTAAGTTATTCGCTTTAACTTGTGTTGGCCGTTTTCAATCAATGTTGCAGCAACAAACATAACGTGCACAGAAACATACAACAATCATTTATAATGCGTCATTTCAAAACATACATGCGTTTTAATGTCTTGAAACTACCTGCAGTGTCCAGTTATAAGCACTCACGGGTATTGAAAGAGTCAGCCCATGGTTGACCACAACAGCGATCATTTAAAAAATGAGTGTATGTTGTGGTTTTTTTTAAATTTATTTGTTTGTTTTTCGTTATTGTAAAAATGTCGTGATGTTTTTGACCATTTTCTAGGTTAGTAAGTCGTAATGTTAACGAACTGGTTTGTTGATGTTTTGAATATTTTCTGGATTTTTTTATATAATCTTTTTTTAAGCAATTTAATTTGCTTTTAATACAGAGAAGAGATACAGTATAAACCAAAATATCAAGAAACAAGCATCAATGCCTTTTGTATTTACTTTTATAATTTATTACTTTTTCCATATTTTGTTGCTTTCATTTTCATTAGAATGAACATTTATTTAATTTGAAAAAAAAAAACAAACAAATAAGTTACAAAAAATAACAAAATAAAATAAAATAAAATAAAAAGAATTATGCAACGTTTGACAAAGGAAAATTTCACAATACTTGCACCAAATAAACAACAACAGCCAAGTTATTGTAACCACACCCATATTGAAATTTCATACAGCCATTGTATTTCTTTTTTCACCTTTTTTTCTCATTATGGGCTTAATTTTCTTTTGCAATTTTTCTGTTTTCTCTCTACTTTACTTAAAAACTGGCTATCAGACTCTTCTTTATTACAGCATATTATATTGACTGGTTTTTTCATTTTTATTTTCTTATGCCGTCTGTCTGGTCATCGAATATTGGATGGCTGTCAAAATAGCAACACACACACATACATATGCATATAGTTATAAAGTTATAATCACTTCACTTTAACGTTTGAGTGCCTCATTTTAATGCAGGTTATAAATGAAATATATCCAATTTTCAGTATATAAATTGATTTAAAGGAGTTTATGCTTGAGAATAATTCAATTGCTTTCAATAAACTACGAAACTTTTTGTCATATTTTATACAATTCTTTTTAAAAAGGATTAACATTGACTTGCTTCATTGACGTCATATATTAACGCTAAATGCTTTTTAGGCATCAGAGTAACTCGAAATAGTTACTGTAGAGTTAGTATCTTGTTCTATGAATATTGTTTTATATAAAGACTGGTCCTACACTATGAAAGTTTTCTTGCACAATTCAGATTTTTTTGTTGAACGCATAAGAGCGAGGGGAGTACAAATGCTATTTATTTATATTTATCGTACTCTCACGATATCGGAATGGCAAAAAACTTGCATACTGTATACTAAACGTAAGATTAATGTGCTGTTCATAGAATCCAAGCAATCGACTTGAGTAGAAAATATGTATCGAAACCACTGAAATAACTGAGTGGTTTTCATACAAATTGTTCACTCAATTCGATTGTTTGGAATCTATGAATAGCTCGTAAGAATTCAGCTTGCAATCTTAATACTGTAATCAATATGAACAAGAAAAGTGGCAGAGACAGAGGGAGAGAGAGAAAGAGATAAGGAGATAAAGAGAGAGAAAGTGAAAAACACTACTTCCACATTCTTGTGTAATCTGATTATTTAAGTAAAGTTTGCTGTTTTATAATATGCCGTCGGCCCATGATACCAATTTTTGCAAGACGGGGAGCCCCGTAGATTAGTAGATAGCGTACTAGACTATTAGTAGAGAGGTAGCACGTTCGATTCCTGGTGAGACCCTGGATGTTTCTGCAGACAAGCCAAAATGGTTTCGCGGTTTGTGTTTGTTCTTTAAAAAAAATATCTGTGCTTCCATTTTGCATTTGGACTAATCATACTAATCATATATTCAGATTATCGACTCAGTTAGTTCCTTTGGTATTCTATATTTTGGTTATAATAATAACACTAACTTTTAGTCCACAGACTACAATCTAAAGCTCATATTTTCGACTTAATTTCTGCGAAGACCGCCGGCAGTCTCTAATTCACAATAGCAACTAGTACTCAGCCCACAATCTTATGCTCAGACAATCGCCTTACAATCATATCAACGAGATATACTCGGTCTAATTTACTCTTATGTAGTCAGACTATTTGCTTATACTCCGACTCTCGCATTATGATCAGGCTACCTTATGCTAGGACTACCTTTACTATCGTCTTATGTTTATGAAGATGTCTTATAGCCAGAATACCGGATAATATCCAGACAGTTATCCGGAAACGGGCCTACCCTCAAGCTACCACATTATGTTCGGACTATCGTGATATAATCATATAATATAATATTCATGTACTCTTTGTACTAAACTTACTATGCTCATGCGATTATAAAGGCCTTGTTAATCAATAATAGTAATCATTTCATACCCAACATGCTTTAATTTTTATATATAATAATAAATTTACGAAAGTTAAAAAAAATACAGAGTTTCTTAAACTAAATTGTAAATTTGAAAATTAAAATTTTTTATTAACAAATTACATATTATGTTTTATAAGAAGTAGAAATAAAACGCATGTCTGAATAGCGGAGAAGTTAGCGTTATGATTAGCGTTGTCAGAGCCCAGGTTCAATATTCAAAGTCTTTAGTATATTTTTTTAAAACAAACATTATGCTCAGGAGATACTCAATTCTCGAAATGTCTATTAAATTAATTACAACTCTCATTACACGTACGGATGTTGTGCGAGTTCAACACAAATGACTTATGATCATTTTTGCAATTATAAACGCGATAAGTCTTTAATTTCAATTATTATTTTTTTTTCGCTATTTTATGTTTATTATTTTTGTAGTTTTAAAATATATTATTGATTTTATTGGCTTTTATTAGGTGAAATGAACCATCGAGCTGAGTTACTTTTTCATTCAATACCATTTAGTTTGTATTTGAGAATAAATTATCTCAAACGAAATAAAAAAGATGCAAGACGTATTTATCAAATCTAAAAATTTTGTCCACCTATATAAAATATTCAAAATTTCCATTTTCGTTAATTAACAAAAGGAAACTTGTATATGAAATATAAAATTCTGCATTTAAAATATATAAAATTATTAAAAACTTTAGGTTTTTAACGTTCCAGTTGGGACTTTACGTATTCTAAGTTCTTAACCTCATTGGAGAATGTTTGGGAAAAGAGATTTATGTTAGATTCATACTATTTATGTAAAAACTCGTAAGGTTTTTTCTTATAAGCTGTTATTGTTTATAAGAATTTTTTTTATATTTGTATATTTAATAAATATATACGATTGAATGTATTGTTTTTCTACGAAATTTAAAGCAAATTAAATTTTGTTTTTGAAAATTGTTTATGATATGAGCCGTTTTATTTAAAACATTACTTGAATAGCTGAACAAAAGAAAAAAAGTAAAATAACTTAGTGGCTTAGAAAAATTCTTTTAGTTAGTGTTTCTTCATATCCTTTATTATAAATTTTCTATATCAGCGTATTCCTTATATTGTCATCTACTCAAAGCGATCAATTATTGCAGAAAGTTTCTATATTATCTCTATATCAAAGAACTGAGTACTTACTTTTTTATATAAATTTTTTAATCGAGCTGTTCGCTCGTACTAGATGAGCAGCACTATAACCTCATGAAGTATAAGAAATACTAACCAAAACTATTTTCATGAAAATACAAACGTCACAGATTTAGTTGTACGTATGCCAGTCATAAAACATAATGTTTATCATTAGTACGACTATAATTTACCTGTCAGATTTTAAGCACTTGTAAAGAAGGTCTGCTTAGTTGCAATTAAAAAACAAATGAGCATAACAACTATTTATTTTAAAGAAAAATCTTCTTCAAGCGAGTCACAAAAACCCATGAAAAACAACTTTTAATTTACCTTCTTTGAAAAATATTCCTTTTAAGTTTTTATCAAATATACACACACTCACACACACACATCCACATGAGTACAGTTGTTGGTTTTTTAAACCAGTATTTGCTTAATTTGACCTAAAAAAACAAAGCCAAAGTTATTATGTAACAACCACATACCACATTATTTAAAGATGAAACTAGTAGCACAAATAAGAAAAAAGACTAATGCAACCAACATAAAGATTCAACTCCTTTTTTGTTTCAAACTGCAACAAAAGAGGGAAACCTCTGTAAATGAAGCTTGATATGTGACATACTTTAAACACTGCAGCATGCAGCAGTGGCAGTATACAGAACACAAACACCAATGAATGCTCTTCTACAAAAACACTATACTAAACCATCTCACCACATTAAAATTTACCTTCCAAACGAACAAGTATTGCGTGCAATTACTGGATGTTTTTTGTCTCTTTTTTTTTTTGACTAAAATGAAAAAGAAAAAGTGCTTGAAATAACCTTGAGTATACTGCAGCTTCTTTTTTTCACTTGTTATTTTGAAAGGATAAAGATGTACCTGAAGTATGTTTTTCCCCTTCTCCATATTCATTTTTATTTTCTTGCTAAAGAAACACAAAAATTAATGTAGTTATTTTTTTTTGCTTTACATTTTATCTCTCATAAAACTTAATTGTAATTTGGGTTTCTGTGTACTACTACAAAATGAAAAATGAAAGGAGTTGACCCTGAGTGTTAAGATGGCATGGTGATGATTATGTTATATTTGCACTCGTAAAGCTTTTGCTAAATTGTTAAAACGATTTCTTGTAATTAACAACAATTACCATCACTTTTTCTATTTGTATATTCAATTGTTAAAAGTTGCTGCTTCACGTTTATGTTGCATGTTTGAATAATTCATTTGAATGTGTACTCAAAACATCTTGCCAAGGTGTACAAATTTTTAATATGTTAAAAGGGGTTATGTGCAAGAGTGTTATATCATGTTTTTAATACTTTCTAGGAAATACACGACTGATTTTATAACGAAAGATGTGATTGTGTAGGAAGGGTTTAGTGTGTTAGTGATAGAAATTTTCTTTGAGATTTAGAGAGCAGTATGTCTTTCCATTTCTTCAAATATTAGCACAGTCAGACTATGCCTAAAAGTTGCTTTGATGTTTTTAAATGATTTACAAAAACTATTTTCAAGATAAACATTCATACGAATTACGAGTAGTTGAGAATACTTCTTCTATTTTATGTATTTTTGTCAAGGCATTATTTATAATTATAGTAAATAACCGTTCATGGAAAAGTTTATATTTGAACAGTTGTCAGTACTCAATCTATAACTACTTGATAGATGACAAATAAAAACTAGTCCATTAAGAAATCTAGAACGTTATACACTTCAACAGGGCACTAAATTTATTAAAATTCACTATATAAATTATTAAAATATTGCGGTCATAGATCCCAAAACTAAAGCATTTTTGGTCGTCGTGAAGCACTGATGGGAAACTGTGAGCAGTTGGAACAAGTTAGTAATGTAAGACTCAAACTCGTGGATGTCGCTCAAGAACAACTGAGAATATTTCTGTTTCAGCTCATAGTGTTGAAGAAAACCCAGGTTTTTTTCCATTTCTCGTCGATCTGTGTAGTTCTGTGATCGGAATTGAAATATGTTGGTATGCACTTCTATTTGGAAGAGCTTGTTTTCAGTTTTTAATGGCTTATCCTCCTCTTTAAAATTAAAAAAAAAACATCCAATGATTTCGTTTGAATATCACGTTTTTTTTAATCAAAATGAGATCTGTTATTGGAAGACCATATATAATGATCGGTGTCTTGACCTTTTTTTACATTGGTCTACAAAGTTTCGAAACAACCTGTTTAATTTACTTTCTTTCGTGTTATTACATTTAAAACAAAAACGAAATTTTAAAAATAGTTTTTGTTTCAAATGTAGTAATTCAAAAAAAAATTTCTTTCGATATCGACGAATAGGCAGTTAGTTTTTAGCGTTAACAGCTTACTTCGCTTGCTGACGAAATATTTATTTTTCATTCTGAAATCTTTTATAATCGTTATAAAAATCATCTGTCTTTTTAGAAATAAGTGGATTTGTGTACACACACTTATACGTTTTCATTAAAGGAGTTTTACCTGAATTTATCATACAAAGTTCCTTTTGTTCACATGGCCGTTGAAATCAGTTAACAAAACTGATTACCTCTATTCTACGTTTGGATTACTTTCCCGCAATCAGTTACGTTCGAATCGAAAAATGGTATTAAAAAAAACCTAATCGAAAGAAAAAAAGAAGAGAAGATAAGAATATGTTAGAACCAGCTGCTTTGTTTTGAAACGTATGAAAAATAAACTGAAAAATAAGCAGTTTAGTAAATATTGTAATTGTTAAATTATAAAAAGTTAAATTTAGTGAAAATAATAGTGATAAAGATATACAAAATAAATGTTGCGGTAACTTTTATTAAATAAACACATCAGTTAAATACGAAAAGTAAGAAAAAGCTAGAATATGAGTAAACAAACTATTTCAGTGTGACCAATCCTGCACCGCTGGAGGTGATATTTTCATTTTCTATACATCATTTGGAATTTTATCCCAGAATGCGTGCACATCTTCCTTGGGATGTTTCTGATATCCACACGTAATATCATACCTAGTTGCCATTAAATTTTCCAGCTTTTCATGTCGCTCAGGTGTTGTGTTTTTCGACATGCAATAAAGTAAATAAAGCTTTCAAATATGACAAAAAATTAAAAAATTTATTACAAAATAATTTTTTAGCATTTTGTTTAATTATACAATTTTTTCAAGTACAAAAACAAAAATCGAAAACTTTTCGCAAGCAAACAAAGCACTTGCAAAAACGTAGCTACGAGCGTAATCCAGAATACATAAAATCGAAAAAGAAATCGAAATGATACGGGGAACGAAACGCAGAATACAAAATTTGCAGAACGAAGAAAATTTCGATTCAAATTCAAAACCAGAATAGGGGTCGATACAGTAATTTAGTTCTCCTAAAGAATAGATTTTATGATATACGTGGTTATTGATACAAGCGACATATTCGTCAATATTTCAGTTTTCAGTCCCGTATGTAGCAATTCTGCGAACTAATAACCAATCTTTAGAATACTAATCCAAATAACGTTTTATAGAAAAAAATTTATACATTTTATCTCCACATTTTGAACAATTTCAATTTATTTTCCTTATATCTAACATCGAATATTTTACGGTATGTGTATATACTTTTTTTATTAAGGTAAAACTCAAGCTTATGTAAATGGTATTATTGCTGTCAATGGTGTGTATGATAGTTATATGTGTGTGTGTGTGGCAATAATTGAAAATACGACAGCAATTGCAATCTATCTAAACGTGCTCCACTTACAACAGCCGTACTATACAAACTACTATAAAATAACAAAAGTGAAAGTCAATTGCTGCTGATGAAATGATACAATTTTGAACTTATTTAAATTTTTTTCCTATTTTTTATTTCCTTTGAATAGACAAACAACAATAATTTAACTATTAACGGAGATAAATGTCACAAAATAGCAAAATACCTTTAAGAAATTTAAAGGTACATGAAAGTAAGTTGTGTGGAAGCCAACATAAGCAGTATTTATTTCTGTTATTTACTTCACTATAAATCAAGTCTGTTAAACAAACACTTATTGATGCGAAACTTTTGTAATATTGTAGGTCTTGTTTTGCCAGACTCATAAAAACATCCTTTAAGTTTTCAACGCTTTGTGTTTTCTTCTTTTGCGACTTCATAATAACTTGGAAATTTTAATTAGTTTTGCACTCATGTTTGTATGTAAAAGGAGCAACAAATATTATTTGTCAAGGTTGTTAGGGCAGCTCAAGTTAATTATTTTTCATGAGAAATGTTATTTACACTATTTGTCCTAAAGAAAGGAAACAATATTAAATAAAATGTAATCTTTCAAAAGCAATTATTACATAAATGTTATTACAGATGGGGAAAATATGATGGAAAAGGATTGCTTGGAAAACAGTTGCTGTAATAAAATGTTCAAACAAACAAAACTAAACAAAATTAAAGAACTACATATTGGTGCAAAACAACGCTGTTGGAGTGATGTTTTTCTTATATTTGTTTTTTCTCAGCGGGTGTTATATTCTATAAATATGAAATGATTATTATAATTGTAATTAAACATATTGCATTAGCTCCAAAAAGCTTAATTGTAGTTAATTTTAATGTTATGTTTTTTAGATTCATGAGGAAAAATATTTTTTTCCTACTTCAAAACATTCGCTTTTGTTTCTTTCAATGAAGTAAATCTTAAACAATAGATATAGTTTTTCTCATATTAAATATATATAAATGAGCGAAAGCAAAGAAATACTAAAAACCAATGATCACTTAAGGTACGGTCACACTTGACAAACATTTGCCCAAAAAATGTAACCACTAATAATAAATGCGAGCCCATATTTAAAAAAATATTGGAACTAAAGAAAATGCAAATTTATCTTGTCTGCTGGTCACGTTCTTTTCGGCAATATATTTGACAATTGTGATCCTACCTTTAGACTTGTCAAACTGATCGAAATAGAACGGTTTTATGAAAAAGTATCACTGCAAAAGTTTGTTTGTAAGTGTAATATTATGAACAGAGCTTGTCTAATAAAAAGGTGGAAGTACTGAGGAAGTTTTTCTTTATTTACGAGATCGTGCAACGGAAATTCGATTTATTTACTTATTTATGACTTATAATCACTTTTACTTTAGAGCATAATTAAAAAAAATTTTCATTTTCACAATTTCGTGCTCTTCTCTTAACTGAATATCTTCACTCGCTTAAGTTTTATTGCCCCCAAAATTAGATTTTATGTTCTTCTATTTCATGGTCCGTGTAGCAAAGCCAAAATGCTTTTACATACATCAAATTCCTGTAGAGTATATAATTAAACTTTATTTATTTGCTTTTAAATTACTTTAATTAAAACGTTTAATAAAGTCATTAAAACATTTTACTGCTAATTTAATTTTTTTTGAAGAAAGAAATAAAAATCGTTTTTAATTATTATTCAATTTGAACTTTTAATATGAGTAAATAGCAGTCATTAATTGAAAAATTATAGAAATACAGAAAAGCAATTTACCAAGTTTGCTCTTTGCTACACTTTCAATGTCGTTTAGTTATTAACGTGTCGATAGAAATAACTCAATATCTTGTGTGTATGTATATATCACATTGGAAATCGAAGACTTTACGAAATTTCGTTTCGTTATATAACATTGGCCAGCAAAAATTTTTTATATAATGGTCATTGACGTTTGCACTTGCCACAAAATGGTATTTAGTGCACCACAAACATTAGAGCTGGTTAATATTTTTTATTACATATTACATACCATGTATAGTTTAATTTTTACTTAAAAAATATTTCAAGCTGTCTCTGATATTTTGAATTATTTAACTTGAATACATTATATTATTATTTTTGTAATTGTTTTATTTTTGAATTTTTGTTTTAATTTAAAACAAATTTTTATATACATGAAATAATTCACTGTTGATGATGCAATTTAAACATTTTTTAAATAAAGGTGTAGCAAAATTAATATAATTTGTTTGTGTTGTTTTTAAACTTTTTTATAAAAAAATAAAATTTATTTTATTTACATAAAATCTAGTTTGTTAAAGGTCTTTAAGCAAATTATTTTAACATACTAAATTCATTTAAAAAATTTATTTACCTCTAAATGCAGCCATCAAAAGGATTTGATTCTAATACTGTGCTTACCTCATTTTTGTGGTTGTGCAATTAGATTATCATTCAGTTTTAATAAAATGAATTGAATGTAATTTACGGTCTGAAAATGAAAGTTGTTAATAAATAAACAAAATATAAAAAAGCAAAGGCCAATAAAAAACTGGAAAATCCAGAGAGTCAAGGACAATTGATTGTTTATAATAAAACAAATAAAATATGGCAAAGTTTCTAATTAGAATAATAATAATAATATTCTTTAGTCCCTTCTAGTTTGACTGTCGTCCTTCACTGTTTTCGTAACTGTAATACACGGAATTTAAAATTTGTAACATATTTTAAGCCGTTTTCAAATGCATACATTTATTTTAATATTTTGAGAGATGATTGTGTTCATGTGTGTGGTTGAGGGTGAGAACAAACAACTATAAACGTGATTGAATTTTGTTGCCAGTTGTTATTTAAAACTGATTTTGATGCAGTTAGTAATTTAGTTAGTTGCAAAATGTAAAATTTTGTGGTCTTTGTTGTTGCTTTTTTACTTTATGTTATTGCAATCTGTTTGTAAAATGTTATACAAAAGATTTTTTATATTCGTAATTTACTGTGGTCTATTTGTAATATTTTTTCCCCATATTGATTTCTGATAACTTTGTCAATTTCTAATTGCAGTAAACATTTTAACAGTGATTTTCCAAATACTTTTTTTTAAATAACAAACATGATAAAGAGTTTTTGCAATTAGCTGGACGTATAAAATACTTTTTTAAAGCTTTTAATATTATTAATGTTAGTTACACGTTAACAATTATTGCAAAAAATTTTTTCAACATTTTTTTCACCAATTTCAATACTTCCGATTAACTTGAAAGTTAGTGTACACATTATGCTCCCTTCTCAATATAATATAATATTATGATTATAAGATTGGGCGGTAGCACGTTCCTACTAAGCGTATTGTCTAATACAACTAAGTCTACTTAGCCTATTCTAATGGCACTTTACACAAACAGAGAGTACCTATGAGTAAATAATAAAATGATTGGAAAAATCGGCACTAATAAATTAATTTAATTTTTTAATTATTACATTTAATTCATTTTTATAGAACATCACATAAGCACTGTGTTTTCCTTGGCAATCTAATTAATTAAGAAGTGAACAGTGACACGCTCATTCAGTGTAAATATAAATTTTCAAGAACTTTTACTTGAGCGATTTCCTAAAAGTTTACAGGGATATTAAGTGCTTCTTAAAATCAAAGTTATTGTTTGTAAAAAGAGTAAGCAGGCAGTGCCATGTTCATGTAATTTAAATAGTAGAGTATCCGTTTATTTGATTTTTGATTTTGTTCGAGTAAGGAATTCATCGATTTTGGGATTTTAAAATTGCTCAAGTAATCGAGTAATCGAGTAATCGAATAATTCAAATAATTAAAAACAATTTAAATAATTGTATCCAATGGAAGACGTATACATGACTGTTTGATTTGATACTTTTATTATATTAATAAACAAAAAACTTATGAATAAAAAAAACTCAGTTAATAACAAACAATAAAATATCAATTCTTTTGTACTTAACATAAATTTCTAAAATTCTTAAAAATTAATAGTGTAACTAAAATTATGTTTAAAGAAAATTTTTACAGTTCATGAGATTTGAATCACATTTTTTTTAAATAGTCTTTTAAAAATAGTAAGCACCTTAGATGTTTGCTTCTTAAACAGTTTTTTTTTTTTGTTTTGTTTTAATAAAACTTTACGTTGAAAACACCATTTCACTTATAGTAGATATTGGTGACAGCGACTGGATTGCATTAAAGAGATTTTCCAGCTTTTCTGATATTTTATTTGTCTTATCTAAATACATGAAATCATTTATTATAAATACAGTTTGTGCTAGATTTTTTGTTGAACACCTAAAATAAAATAAAATTAAAGGAAAACTAAATATGTCTCGTTTTAAATATAAGTTTAACGAATATTAATAAAAGGCATGAAATTGATAAGTTTTGTAAACGTCAAACTAAATATAAAAAAATGAGAGTTTGGTATTTGGCATTTGTTGCTTATGAAATTTAGCGTTTATCATCATTTACATCATTTTTCACACACACACACACATTCAAAAAGGGACTAAAATATATTTAGAAGTAGCTGTAATGATGATAAATATAGAAAGTAATAACATGTTGCTTAATTTTAAGGGATTTAATAAGTGTTGTGTTTTTCTTCCGACGGGGTTTGATGCAATTTGGAATGAATTTCCGTCATCCCACGTCAAATTTGGTTGATAAACAGACCGGTTTCGGCTATGTGCCGACCAAATTTGACGTGGGATGACGGAAATTCATTCCAAATTGGATTTAATAAGTTAGAAATGTAAATAAATATTTTTCAATTAAAACAAGACGTATTTACTAAAAAATTCTATTTACTCGATTAATTGACATCAATTGTTCGAGTTATTCGTAAATCGAAATTTTATTATTATTTTCATTATTCGATCAAATAATCGAAAAACTTTACTCGATTTATCGAACAAATATTATTCGCGTGAATACGCTAGCAAATACAAACAATGTAAATAGTTCCATGCTTTTGGTTTTATGTGTAGAAACGACACTGTAGGTGAATACGAGCATGTCCCTTAACCGGACAAAATTACTATAGCAGTAGGTATATGCACACTTAAAATTGTCTTGTGGAACATACACATACATATATAAAATCTATGATAATATTAAATTTAAATGCCTTTAGATAAAGAAAACATTTCATTTTTATTTTAAGTTGTTTTCTTTATGGCATCTCGCTAGAAAATTTGCTTTAAATTTAAGTGCTGTCTACGTCACAGCTTTCAATTTTTGTGAATTTTGACAAGCTGTGTGTGTAAAAATATTGAATGAATATTGAAAAAAATGTTGGTTGTGTGACTGCAGGGTTAGATAAAGAAAATATATCAGAAGAACTTAAAGGTAAACTTTAAAAATATGTACATTTCAATCTCCATACTAACTGTAAGATTAATTTCATTAAATTACCATCCATAAATACTCGTATCAAATAAATTGCAATTTAATTAATTAATTTAAATTCTCAATCTTTCACATGCTACAGATGCATATTACATTTTGTTATCGTAAAACCGTTGAAAACTATTTATTACATTAATAGCTGATAATCATTTTCGAAAGTCAACTAAGGCCTTAAATATTCTGCACGATTCAATTCACGTCTCATTATGCTTTTTAAAGAGAGTATTTTCTCAACTGTCTCATTGAATTCATTTTATCAAATTGATTCTTAAAATCATATAGCTTAAAGCTGCTGACAAGGCACCGAGCGAGTTTTGAATAATTGTAGTGTAGTAGAAAATCTTGAAGTTTGTTCAACGCAATCCCTTTTCGAAAGAATTTTTCTGCTACAAAATTATGCTCACGCTAATAGAAACGCCTACGAACCAACAAACATACACTTACTCGTACATTTACGTAATTACATCTATGTAAACTATAAATTTGCTATATGTTTCATGACTATCATCTGCACATCTACTTATGTATGTCTGTATGTTAGTTATCATTATTAGTTGATTTTGCTGGGTTTTCCATGATTCAATTGTTATTTTTGTGGCCGTCATTGTTATACACCAGAAGGCATAACATGATATTCAAAACTGATATGCCTATTTAATATTGTAAATATTGGCTATTTAAAATACAGTGTCAAAATTATGTTTATTAAACTTCAATATCATGAATAATAGATGTTGATATGTGTGAAAGCTGGCATGAAAATGTGGGGATAGCAGCAAGCAAAAAAGTGCATTTTATTAATTTGTAAACACATTTTCCATTTACTGTTGTTAAAGTTATCAGATTCTTACGATTTGTGCACTATTTGAAATTCTGTAATTAAATTTTTTGCTATTTAACACGACACCATAATCCATAAGCATAAATAAAATAACAGAAGGATTTTGTAACATTCAGAAATAATTAGCTGCGGCTTAAATGAAAATGTTGCCTGTATTAAGGCTTTTGAAGTTTCTTTTTAATTAATGCCTAAAAATAACAAAGGCTTTTTTAGCACAAATATATAGTTAAGGAAGACTGAGTGCAACACATGCCTACATCCAGGCTTTTGGGACATGAAAACAATAATGTAGCGTCTAATAAATTAGCAATTGCCGCTCTTACGTCTGACAGTTTATTTGTGTTTTTGTTTATGCATTTAATATTTATGTGTGTTTATTATTATTTTTTTAATTCAGCTTTTTTTAAATTGTGAGCTGTTAATTAATTGTATGCTGTTTTTACAGTTTATAATATACATTTTAAAATAAGTTTTGACACATGTGTTTGTTTCATTTTTTTCTCTTTAATTTGTTGACTTAATTTTTATTTATTTGTTTTTATTCTGCCATAAATTTAAATTGGCAAATATAGTTACATATTATAATTAAATTATATTTTTATTATTTTTTTTAGCTGTTGCCCAAGATTCATTTAAATGTCCCGATGATTTTGGTTTCTATCCACATGATTCATCCTGTGATAAATATTGGAAATGTGACAATAATGTTTCTGAGTTAAAGACCTGCGGTAATGGGTTGGCTTTTGACGCATCTGATCCAAAATATTTGACCGAAAACTGTGACTACTTGCACAATGTTGATTGTGGCGATCGATCACAGTTGGGTAAGTTGAAATAAATTTCATTGCAGATACGAATAATAAAAAATATACATTATAAAAAAAATTTGAAATTTATCTGTTATAGAACCACCAATTGCCACTCCTCACTGCACCCGATTGTATGGTATTTTCCCAGATGAGAATAAATGTGATGTCTTCTGGAACTGTTGGAATGGTGAACCTTCTAGATATCAATGTTCTCCCGGCTTAGCTTATGATCGTGATGCTCGCGTATGCATGTGGGCCGATCAAGTACCAGAATGTAGAAACGAAGGTAATATAGACAATTTATTTCTGACGTTAGAATATTTATTAATCTTGTGTTCTTTTGTTTTTTTTTGCAGAAGTTGCCAATGGTTTCTCTTGTCCCGCCGCTGGTGAATTAGCCAATGCTGGTTCTTTCTCCAGACATGCCCATCCAGAGGATTGCCGTAAATACTATATTTGCTTGGAAGGTGTTGCCCGTGAATATGGTTGCCCCATTGGAACAGTATTCAAAATTGGCGACGGTGATGGTACTGGTAACTGTGAAGATCCCGAGGATGTTCCCGGCTGGTAAGTGATATCTAGAGTTTTAAAAATATTTAAACATAGGTGTTGGTAGCTTAAATGCTTTTAGAGTAAATTCCATTTGAGCTGTATAAAAAATCTAGTTTTGCGAAAGTTTTATTGTTATATTTTCTTTTGTAAATATCAGCTGCTTGTCTCTTACATTTTATTTTCAATTTTAAATCACATTTTATGCCTTTTATGTAAAGCAAATCACTTTTGAATTAAATATACAAATATGCATTATAAAGAAAAGAATAGAAATATCTACCTTAGATATCCTTAGCCGCTCACATAAAACATCCCTTTACATTACAGCGAAGACTACTACGGCGATTTGGATTTGAAGAGCATCCGTAAAAGTGAACTTTTAGCTGGTCTGAATAGTGAAGGTCGCAACAAGAGCAAAACCAAAGCTGCCCCCTCCTCCTCATAAACTCATTCATCATAACTCTACCACTACATAAACAAACAAACAAACAAACCAATACAAATACACAACACAAGTATATAAAAATATCACTACACTCTCACAACTTACAACACCACCAACAATCACTATAACAACACACTCTCAATGTACACAAATTTGCAAGTAGACAATAATTGTTCAATTCACAATCTATTGCATGAGTTGTATGTTGTATAAATGTTGTTGGTAATTTCCACTTAAACATGTTTTTGAACAAATATTTTTACAGAAGCTACATACAATATTTACACAACATAAATCTCATAAATCATAAGTTGTGAAATGGAAAATGAGTTTTTACACTTTTGTAATAAAACAACAACAAGAAAAAATTATCCTTAAAAAATACTCCTGTATAAATATTGAAGTGTAAACAAATTAAAGAAGATCAAGAATGATTGTGTAGGTTTTTCTGTTTTTTTTACAGAAGTTAAGAAAGAAACCCAATTAATTTTATATTTTTTGTTTTATTCTCTGTTTGAGCTTTCTTTGGTTTAATTTATAACGTTTTTTTTTTGTTTCACTTAATTTTCTTTTTATTAAAAATTTTATATAACTTAGTTCATGTCGATGCAAATACATACATTAAGTAGCAAACAAAAGTCAACAGAGATGTAAATTGAAAAAAAAACAACAATTATATTTTTCTTTAATCAGCTGAGTGAAAAATTGAGTAAATTTATCAAAATTTTTATATGGAAATGTCTTACTTTTAGACATTTCTTTTTAATTTAAGTGATTTTTGATTTTAAGTTTATAATTTTATTATAAAAATAAAAAAATTACGAAAAAAAATATAAAAAATAATTAAAAAAATAAAAAAGAAATAGTTTGATTTGTTATCAGTAATTTTCACTAATTTTAAAAATTTTCGAAACAATTAACAACTCATTGCATATTTTCACTAAACAGACATCATCAATCATCATTAACATTTATTTATCCTTAACATCCCTGACAGAATTCTAATTGGAGTTTTCAAAACATGTTTCTAAGCATTTGTGAATAATTTGACATGATACAAAAATTTAATTAAAAAATAGATGTTTTACAATATGTCCAAATATGACAAAATAATAATTAAAAAATAAATTAAAATCAAGCACGGTTGTATCAACACTACCTGTAAATTGAATTCAATTGGTTCAAAACCATTCAAACCGATACATTAACCGAAGCTCGAAAATTCCTAACCAGACCTTAGTTTAAAAAGCTGATGAGAAGATACATTTTAATACGTATTTATTTCGCTTGTTTCCTACAGATTGATACGAGATTAGTTTGAATTAAAAATTAATTATCGGAAGAAAATAACGAGAAAAAATGTTGACGTAATTACTTATTCCTTGATTCCGTGATATTCATTGCCGCACATTTTTAACCACATCCAACATCCACAACTAAAAAGACATTTATTGAATTCTCCAGAACGTTTTTTTTATTCTTATTTGTTTATTTCTCATACCGATTCTTCCTTTTAATCACTTCAGAAACAATCGAGTATGAATTCGAAATATAAATATTATCATTACTTACTTTCTCTCTTTCCAATCGTTGCTTAAATGTTTTTTGCGTTAAAAGCTTGAATTCTTGAAATCCCATCAGTAACACTATCATATGATATCGAACTACGAAAAATTAAAATCTATTTGAGTACATAATTTTGTAGTAATTTTTTTTTAAATTGAAGTTTTTACACATTGAGGTCAAGTCTGATTCTATCATGACAACACACACAATAATTCTTCAACATCATAGTCCTTAGCAGAAATCCGAATACATAAATGAATAAAAACTAAAGCAACTCTTTAATTTCTAAAGAGCTTTCTTATGAAATACGAATTAGTTTTTAAGGAAATGCGGGTCCTTGGTGGTTTCAAGTTAATAGTTTCGCAGTGACTCTTGTATTTATATTATAAATACAATTACAAATACATACGTATTTGCTCAAATATAAAATACACTCTCTCCTTCTTGCACACATACAAAAACAAATACCCGCACTTTAGTTCAAATAAAAGTGGTGACTTTTTTCTTACAGTTTGTTTAATTACATCTTTGAGAATAACATTGTGTTTGTGATTTAATTTGTGTAAGTGCGTTTGTATATAAAATAATATAATAAAGGCAGCTAAAGAAGTAAAGTAAGCTTATCCAATTAAAACTTGTTTGAATTAAATAAACACATCTTTAGAGATCTTGTTGCATGAAGAAAATAAATAAAGTTTTATATTCTATATTTCTATTTAAAACTAAACATAATTACATTTCTTTTTTTTATCAAGTTAATTTTTACTGAAATAATAAAGTTATCATAAAAGCTTTACTAAGTTATGATAGGAATATCCACTAAGTAAAAGATATTCAATTGACATTTCTCATATAGAAATCGTACTTTTTAGGAGCAGTTTTTAAATAAGGACTTTTTGTTATACCGCAAGCAAACCTGCTAATTAAAAGATCCCAATTCGTTCACTGCAAAATGGAATATAAAGCTATCGCAAAATTCGAATATTATTATTTTTTTATAAATTCTGAGCGCATTTAGTATGAATAGCGTTTGAACATATTATTTGATGATTGTATATTTAAAAAAAAATATTTGATGCGGGAAAATGAAATGGATATAGATAAGATTTATTAAAGAAGAAAAGGTGAACGTGAAAGAAATGCCAGAAGTGAATCCCGCTTCTGGGTGTATTCTGATAAAACCAAAACTGTGTGAAACTTCTGACTAATTTAAGTTTAATTATTAATAAACGTTTCTTACATACATAAATTGGTGACCATCCATAATATACTTCCACTAGTGTAACAATGTCATATAAACTAAATGAAAGTGATATTTCCTTTGTAGTGGATATGATCGATAATGAAGTTGATTCCACCAGACATTGAATCAGTTATCGATTAAGTTGAGATTTGATATAAACAAATTATTATTCAGAAAGTTTTTAATTATATTATTGAGGAGGACGAATCGAAGAAGGTATTATTGGATTTCGCAATACTCGTTAACATATTGATTGCGATGATGACACTCTGCCGGCCTCTATAAAAGTGAGCAAGGGACTTATTTGGTCCGAATAAAGTAAGCAAAACTCTATTGATGTAATAAAATAATTTTCGGGAACGAAACATGGACATATTATAATAATCAAGAGCCCTACGACCACAACATGTAGATCTGCCAACTGCAGCATTGCAGGACATTAACACAGAAATCAATTTCGTCTTGCATTGTTTCTAAGTGTAACAAAATCTTGCTTTAGGGATTTTCATAAACGAAACATTAATTTTGTGAACAGTCGTATTCGTGTATTACCATCCTTGCTCAGAATCCTACAGGGATAGCATTTTTATATACTTATATGTATTTTTCAGAAAAATTCGGTTACAAATGAAACCAAATTATAATTTCGTACATTGAACGCTCTACAAAACAGGTCTTCCATACTTTTTTTATTCATGTAACCATTTAAAAGACATTCAAGAAGATCAAAGTTTGAAAAATTTTATTTGGATAAATATATTGTTCTTCCTTTTGTAATTTACCGATTTCTTGTAGAGCTCCGGATAGAGTTAACGAGGAGTTAGCTTCAAATATACTAGAGCAATATTCAATATACATAAAAAATTAAACGGACTTACACATACAATACAATTGTTTTTTGAAATTTACATTGCAGAGATGCTTTTTGATATTTAAATACATTAATAATTTAGTTTTAAAGCTGCTCTTTCTGCCTCTTCCTTGGTCACATCAGTATTTTCAGACCAATTAATATTGCTGAGACTACCGAAAGCAACAAATAATATCTACTGAGACTGTATTTGATTTTAGCAATAAAGATAAAAAAGAAATATTGCTTATAAATAGTGTAGTAGCGTGATATGTTACTAACAAAAGGAGTATATGGGGGAAGTAAACGAAGCACGGTTTTAAGAAATTAAAGAACCTTGTAACTTTTTAAGGAAATCGGCTATAAATATATAGCAAATGTTACAAAACAATAAAAAGTTGTTGCTTATACGGCTTATAATTGTGATTCTGTATGTCGATGCAATAACAAACCATTAATTTTTAGTCCAAACTAACTACAAGGAGTAAAAACTGTACTGCATTTTTTTTTTGAAGAATGCAGAAAACAGTACACGAAATAAAATTAAGTACACCTACCACAAAAAACAGTTCTCCTCACAAGGTTACATATAATTAAAATATTTCCTCTAATTTGCAATATATTGTAACAAAACAAAGTTTCAAGGATTTTTTTAATTTTTGTTTAATAAGCATCTTTTGGCATTTAATTCGGATAATCCATTTTGTAGCTGCTTTTTATGTAGTAGATTTTGTCCTAGAAAGATTTTTTATACTTTGTTTATTTTTCTATTCCTGTTATTACACATCAATGCAATAGGAATTACAGGAATTTTATCTAATCAAATCGTTTTTAAAAAAACTTAAGCGCATAATCATGATACATAAAACCTGTCACGTTGACCTTTAAATGGACAGTCGCATCTCGTTTTAAACGAAAAATTAACCTTGAAATTATTTATTGAAAAAAGTAAGCAATTTACGAAAATTAACTGCGGATAATATTTCGAATAATTCAATACATTTCGCAAACTAGAATTTTATTTTATAGTTGCCTTATAAATGCAGTCTTTTATTGTCAAGCAAAGTTTGTAGGAAAAATAAGAAAAAAAAACACCTGGAATTAAATTTGTTTATTGTATTTTTATTTGAACATATTGTTGGACTTATACTGTTTTTATAACAAGTAATTCGCATTTATTGTTCGTAGATTTTATATTAGCTTTTGAGGTTTAAAATAATTGAAAAAAAATATATAGTGGAAAGTGATGATCTGGCATATGTGCCAATAAAATGGCCACAACAGAAAATTAACTGAAAGAATATCTCGAATAAATTAATATATTTAGTAATGAAAAAATATGTTTATATATTTTTTTAGTGAAGAAAGGCAATACTGCATTGTATTAATTACTTAAACGTGCTTTAAACACAATTGTATAATAAAAATCTATATATTGTTAAATAATTTTCTTTTAATTCTAGTAAAAGTTTATTTAAATAATAAGCTAAAGTTCAATTTTTTTAACTTTAAAATATGAATCTAGAAATATTTCATTGCTTATTTGTATTGAATTTTTCATACAAAAAATAATCAGTTAACAGTAATTATTTAAATTACAATTAAACAAAAGTTGACTTGTAAATAGAAAGTATTTCAAATTAATTTTTATCTTTTTTTTTTTTTTTTTTTTTAACTTGGACCAGCACTCAGGGGATGACCCCTACATATGCAATGCATTGTGCCGGAACTAGGAAAATTGGTTATGGAAAGGAGGATAAAGGGAGTAGTGTCTGTGGACGTTCGATTTGAATTTTCCCACATTAAAAGTAACAGGAAAGACCTCTGCAGGAAGTTTATTCCACATGCGAACTGTTCGGCTAAAGAACGAATTTTCTCTGTAATGCGTAGTGCGATCCACTGGCATATCAACCACAAATGGATGCGCTCTTAACGAAGAACGTGTTGTTCGTACAAATGAGCGGGTTTCGGGAACAAGTTCCCTGATTTCATTAGAGCACATTCCATTGTAGTAACGATAAAACAGTGAAATACATCCCACATTGCGTCGATGCTCCAGTGAGTCAATAGAGTTGGCTACCCTACTGTCACCGATGAGCTTCTTTGCCCTCTCCTGTACCCGGTCGAGTATCTTCAAAATAGACTTTGAAGCACCGGCCCATACATGAGAGTTGTATTCCATTTTCGGTCGGATATAGGTGGTGTAAATATTAAGGAGATCAGATGGAGTGAAGTATCTCTTACACCGTCTTAGAAAGCCGAGGCACTTGAATGCTTCTTTTGAAACCTGAAAAATATGATCAGTCCATCGAACATCACATTTAATTTTCATGCCAAGAACATCAAGAGTTTCTGATTCCTCAATATCTACACCACCCATTATTACAGATGAAGCAGCATGATTGTATGTACATTTGTGTGTAAGCATACAACACTGGGTCTTGCGAGCATTAAATTCGACCCTATTCGCACGTCCCCATTCATGGATTGCTAAAAGATCATTATTTATCGAATCATTCATATTTTGCCTCATTGCCGCGATCTCCGGCAGGCTTGGTCTGTTATTGAATGAATATGAATGGCACATGCTGCTGTCATCTGCAAAAGAGTAGATAGGATTGAAAGTTTGAAGTAGAAGGTCGTTTAAGAAAATAAGAAAAAGTGTGGGAGAAAGAACGGATCCTTGCGGTACCCCTGAATTAATCTTGAACTCGTTTGATGAGATCCCTTCTATAACAACTCGTATAGTGCGATCTCTGAGAAAGCTTGATATAAATCGAGAGAAGACATCACCGACACCAAAAGCAATAAGTTTTGACAGAAGTGCACCATGCCAAACTCTATCAAACGCCTTGGAAATATCTAGAGCCACCACCTTACTCTCGCCAAAATGGTGAATAGAATGACACCATCTTTCCGAGAGAAAAGCCAGTAGGTCTCCCGTAGAGCGACCCCTACGAAATCCATACTGGCGGTCGCTAAGTAAGCTGTTGGACTCTAAATATCTCACAAGATGGAAATTTACCATACTTTCCATAACTTTGGAAAGTGCAGAGCAAATTGCAATTGGGCGGTAATTTTCGGGGTTGTTAGCCTCTCCTTTTTTGGGGATTGGCGTTACATTAGCAACCTTCCAACACATTGGAAATTCACCAGCATGGTACAATGTACTGAAAAGGTTAGCTAACGGACGCGCTAGCGTCGAAGAGCACTGCTTCAAGACCAGTGCTGGAATACCATCCGGCCCAGGAGATTTATTTATGTTGAGATCTGCTAGAACCTTTTTAACTGCACGGGCTCGAAAGAATATTCTTGGCATAGTTACAGATACTCTTTCAAGCACGGGCAGTGGTTGAGTGCTTTCCGGCAAGTGGGAGTTACTTGCAAATAATTCAGCCAGAAGGTTAGCTTTATCAACCGGGTTAGTGAATACTTGATCATCCTTTAAAAGAGCTGGAATTGAGGAACTAGCATTATCCTTTACTCTTTTAACGAATGACCAAAAGCTCTTACTACCCCGAGGGGCATTAAGAACTTTAGCACGAAGGCACTGCTCGTACAGAGCTTTTTCGCGCCTTAATACTTTGGCACATGAAGATCTCGCCCTTTTGCGTAGCGAATCAGTATCGGCATTTTTGTTATTACGCCATATACTGAATGCTTCCTCTCTGGATTTGACTGCATTTTTGCACGTCAGATTAAACCACGATTTCGCTCTAGGTTTAATGGATATTTGCTTAGATGGAATGAAAGCTTTCATTCCTTGCAAAATTACGCCTTCAACAATTTCCGCCATGGCATTGACATTATTGTCTAAGAAACAAAGCTTCCAATTAAAATGCCTAAAGAATGCGTTGAGCTCAGCCCAACGAGCCTTTTCGTATATGTATTTTGTACGTTTCGTAGCTGTTTGAGAAACGTTGTGAAGTTCTGAAGACAAAAAGGAGGCGGAAATTGTGCAATGGTCCGAGTTACCGAGAGGTGCATTTACGCTCACTTCATACTTTTGAGGGTGTGAAGTTAGAAACAGGTCAAGAGTATTGTGTTGGTGCCCTTCAACGCACGAAATATGTGTTGGCTCATTCACTAGTTGCGCTAGGTGGTTGTGCGCTGCAAATAACTCAACATATTGGCCTTCTGGGGTTGTGTGGCTCGAATGGTGAAGCCAAGATGAGTTGTGAACATTGAAATCACCAGCAACAACAATTTCACTGTCAGGACAACCTTCCAGGATCTTCGATATGGAGTCGGAAAGGGCATCGAAGCCAGAAAAAGTTTTATCCCTTTCCACATTTGGGCTTCTATATAGAAACCCGAAATGTAATGAATGTGACCTGATTTTGAATTTAACCCAGAGGCAGCTAAATTCCGGATCACTCGTGCCTAAAGATTGCTGGCACTGGTACACTACTTCATTACGTATATAAAGTGCAAGGCCTCTGTGAAGGTTAAAAAGTGATAGGAGGTGATACCCTGGTAAATGAAAATCCTGTGGATCAGCATCCTCAGATACCTGGGTCTCACATAAGGCGAAGACGTCCGGCCGATGGACACAAACATGAGCATAGGCAGAGAAGAAATTCGCCCTCAGCCCACGTATGTTGCAGAAGTCAATTTTGAATCGCCCTGTCATAATAATGGTAGGAAAATTAAAATCGAGCGTTTTTTGTATTATTTTACTGATAACAGTGTTATTAATTGTTGCTATTATGACTGCCCAGTGACCAGTGTTATACCTTCGTCACTGAACAGTCTAACAACAATTAACACAATGCACCAGTAAAATAAACTAATTTGAAATTTTGTCACATGGGAAGCACAATAACAATGCTAAAGAAAAAGAGCCATAAAAGCCCTGATCTGGTCATTGTATAAAAAAAACGACCCGTTGTGCCAACACTGGTTTTGCTGTGCCAACACTGTTCTCTCAGAGAGCTCTTTTATTTTTACTGTTTTTATTTGTTTTTGTTTTATTTATTTATCATGTAAGAATGTTGTAATTGTTAAATTATTTTATGAGTTTTCAGTTTTTGTATTTTTTTGGTTATTTGTTAAGTTTATGGGCAGTATTTTTAAATTTTGAGTTTTTTGTTTTTTTGTTATTTCTTATTATAAACAAATATATATGTATGTTTGTAGCACATTTGCCGCGGACGGAAACATTTGATTTTTTAAAACACTTAAAGAGGGATAGTGAACACAATAAACGCGGACAACGAAAGGGACACGTGCGAACGGTACGGATGACAAAACACTACCAAATCTCCGGATTTATATGAAATTTATAAATTGAACGTCGTTGAATTGTGATTCTTTTAACAGTAATAACTGTTAATTGATTAATCTTTTGTCAGACAAGGGTTATATATAAAGCAATAAAATTTTTTTTGACCACAAGCTCAGTATTTAAATAAAATTTTGTATCAAGGAAAGTATTAAAGAAAAAATTAGCAATAAATAAAATGATTTTAAAAATGTCTTAGTAAGAAACTACATAATATATTTGCACTACAATATCATTATTATAAAAACATTATTGTTAGGGAAGAATCAGTAAAGATGACAAACCAGGAACAGATGTTAATTTACTAGTAGGCTAATTCATTATTCCACAATGTTCATTCATACTTCCACATACTTCCATAAAGGCTGGCAAATAAAAGCCACATCATATAATCTTTTTAGCTATTCAGACTTTAATTAATTTTAATGATGATAAGTATAACAAATACTGGGCTGAAAAGGAAAAGCAATTAGAAACAAGCAAACAATAAAACATACAAATAAATTGTAATAAATATAACAATTTTTTTTGAATGTTATAGATTATTTATGTACACATGCTGTGTGTGTATATACAAGTACAACCAAGCAAATAAAAAAACAATTAACCAAAAACAATGAAAAAATAAGTAAAAAATAAACAAACTTAAGTACATTTTATAAAATTAGAAAACCATAAAAATTATATAACAAGATTACTTACTAAATGAAAGCTAAAAAGTTCTCATTTATTGATTTAAGAAATAATCCCAGAAAAAATTCTGATAACAGCAGCACTAATATCAATAAAAATTATTTACATGAGATATTAATCTTGAATAAATTATGCTTTTTTTAGTTTTTACTTTAGGAGGTCCGCAATATTAAAAAGGTTTCGTTCAGATTTTTCCATTGATTTTAATTCAAGATTTTATGAAAAAAAATTTTAATTTTAAAGCAAATAGTCAAATATTACAAAGTTTTATATCCAGGTTTTGGATGCGTTAAATCTTCAGATAGAACAAAGTAGTAGGAGCTACACTGACCCACAGGTAGATTAATGTAATGTAAAACAAACACTATTGATGCGAGAATTAAAGTATCTCCCGTATATTCTTTAACCATAAAATACGATATTTTCCACAATTTGTTTTTCTTGTCAAAATAAATCCAGTTTCGCGTGAACAATTATGAATTCGTAAACGCAGTAAATTTGTGCAACCTGTCTGCGAACTATTGCAACAGTAAATACAATACATATTTCCAAAGTTGAAATATGTAGTGTAGTTATAAATTTCTTGCATAGATAAACTTTTGATGAATAGATGAATACTACTGCAAAACTTATGAATTTAGTTTAATATTTTATCTCTATAAATTAATTCAAAACAATTTTTTTAGTGTAATAACACCAATACAAATTTTCCCATATAGAAAAATTAGTTCGAAAAATATCACTCATACGCCCACAAGATCATCAAAGGATTATTTTTGAGAATATGCTGAAAATCACTTATAATAGTTTAAGAAAATTAGGTTTGAAATAAGTGATAAGCTCATTTTAATGTTAGCTTGGAGATAGACTACTTTGAAAATTAGAAGCAATTAATAACTCCATCTTAATTTTTCACAACAAAAAATTGTTTTTCCATTTTATATGCTTATGTGTTTGAATATCAACCCCTGTGCACGATATTATTGTGTGTCACAAAAACAATAACATTTCACAGGAGAGCGTTTTAATACTATTTTTAAAAGTATTATTTACTATAAAACTGTTACATACGATAAAACGTGCATTGTGTTATCTTCGTAAGTATTATATTTATCGCTATAACATTTTTTCAGCACAATTAATGGACTTAGAACAAATTTGCGCAAAAATGTCGATTGCGGAAAAAGTGTAACATAACTTAAACTTGAGCATAGGGGTCGATATATCTTTAATCGAATTGGATTTGGTTCAAGGAAGCGGTTAATTGAGTTTCAGCTTTTAATCTTGCACGATTTTTTTCTCTAATAAGAAAACATATAGATTTGGTTTGACAACAGGAATAAAAACAGAATAGTTATGTAATTCCGGAGCATTGAAAAATAATAACATCCATAACCATCAGATCATTATGAATTTAGCGCACCGATCATTTTAAAAAAATAGAACATCCATTTTTAATATAAAAACCTGATTCGAAGAATTGATTTCTGAAACATCCGGCATTAATTTGCTCCATATCAGTATTGTTAAGGTTTAATAAATATTGTTTTGCTGTACACGCCCTTACTTGGTGATTCCAGCGAGTTTATGATAAAAAATTGTACAAACAGAATTCCACTCTTGTTTTGCTTCATTTTCACTAAAAACAAAATATATAAAACAAAAATAAAATAAAATGAACCCCAAACCAGCTTGAAATCATTTGGTTTACTTCGCTGAACTGTAAGAACAGGAAAATAAGCACACAAAGTTACTAAATACCAGATGGTTAATATACATACGCATCCAGCTTAAAATGCTAATTTTGGAAAAAATATTTATATGCGGTACAACAAGATTTTTCATTTACAATAATTGAATGCCTTTTTTCATGAAAACTCGAAAGACTTTACCTCTCGTTCAAAACATATTCCGGAAGCAGCGGTGAAAATCTAAACAAAATATCTATTGGGTGTATTTCAATAAAATTCATGTAATCTTTCTCTGCCGATTTTCTCAATACCGATTTATGACATACGATCCCAACCAATAGTGAGCTAAAGACATGCATGTAGAAATAATAATATTGACGAGATTTTAATCACATCCTATGAATCAGTGTATTGAAAATGGTATGCTTTCGTTTTAAGCATTCATTTTGTGTTGTGTTTATACAAATAAATTCACTGAAAATACTCGTATGCAGAACTTGGTGACATCCGATCTTTTCCTTTTCTTATATAAATATATCAAATCGTCTATGATACTCTTGTGAACGGTTTTTTCTTCCCAATTCTTATCGTCTGATGCATTTTATCAGACACAATGTAAAATAACCGTTTATATAATATTTTTTGCTGCATTCGCGTTATATTATGAAATGTTATCATTATCATTTCGCCTTTTATTTATTTTTCTTTAAGGCAGGCAAGTAATTCTTTTGAAAATTAGTTATTTGCCTTTTGTAAATTGCTTATTAAAAGCCTTATTATTTCTTCTCACAAATCCAATTTTGCTGTATATTTAGTTATCTGTTTATCAGGTACATTTATGAGTAATAAAGTGTTATTTATCGCTGACAGTAGCAACATTTTATGATCTGTAAAAACAGAAAGTAATTGATTTATAGTTTATAAATATCCAGATAATCTTAAAACATATTAGCTGACGACGACCAACAACAGTTCCCTGTATGTATTAGGCAAACTTTCTTCTTTTTTATAAACAAAATTTCTAGATTTCTCTGCTTTTCCTTCGCCCAATGAAAATAACAATGATCGAAACCTAAACATGTTTGATGTTAAATAAAATTTTTATGAGCAGAAGTGGTATAATACAATTTTATAGAAATTAATCTGTATGAAATCTTAACAATTATAAGAAGAAACAACATTATAATTACAAAAGAAGGCCGAAAAATCATAATTGTACATATTAAAAAAGAATGGATTTACTAACAAAGAAGTTGTAAATAAAGAATCGAAATATATTAATGGAGTGAATAATATAATTTGTTTGTGTGTTATTTTAAATTTTTAATTAAATACGAGTGAATTATAGTGAACCGAGTAGACGTTTTTCTGTCACATATGACCTTACAAAATTTTGTTTTGTTTTTGTTTTGTCACTGCTGTTGTGGCGTTAAACAGAACTTTAAATATTTTAA
This sequence comes from Gymnocheta viridis, assembly GCA_956483585.1. Taxonomy (NCBI): domain Eukaryota; kingdom Metazoa; phylum Arthropoda; class Insecta; order Diptera; family Tachinidae; genus Gymnocheta; species Gymnocheta viridis. The sequence continues at coordinate 123,856,644 of OY101440.1, forward strand.
ACTGTGCTTGTAGTGCATAAATAAGAGGAGCGTAAGTTTCTGATAGCAGTTGAATTAATGCCTGTGTTTAGAAAATGAAAACAAAATTGTGAGTGATAATTTATATTGAAAACGAAAACAAATTTTCGTATCTTATTGTTATTTTCAATATCACTTCCCACTCACAATTTTGTTTGCATTTTCTAAAAACAGGCAGGCAGTTAGTGCTTAAAGAAGCCTGAAATTTGTAATAATTGGGTTCAAAATTAAGAAGAGTTGACTTTGTCAACCTTATTATTAATTCAAAATAAATCTGTGTAATTTTGATATTAAAGCACATCTGCATGTATATCTTTTACTTTGTTGTCATAGAGTTTTAATCTTGTATTAAAAACAAAATAACCCTGACCTAATTTTAATACAGATATTCATGTTCATTAACATAATTTTCAAATAATGGAATGTGGAGCTCTTTCCAAAACAGCAAATGTAAAAACTTGCCTAATCACAAGTTTAAAGTTTAAGAAAATCCAGTAGTTAATAAAAATCTTTTAAGGGTCGACAAAATTTATTCATCTAATCTGTTATCTTTATTGAAAAGCTTTAATTTTAAACAAAATGAAAGACTGGTTAGTTGTGTTTGCTTGAATTCTTAGAATAGTTTTTCGACCGCTTTCAAATAAAATTATTGAAATTAGTGGCTGCAGATAGTTTTTTGTTTTTCGTACTTCTATGTTGGAGATAATAATATAAAACATTTAAAGCCGGAATTATATAAAAAATTTAGTTTGAAAAGAGGTTTTAATATAATTTTAGTTATCAGTATATGTACAAATTTTACCATACGTAAATTTAGTTTTTACTATTTTAATTTTTGTACTTTTACTACAAACAAAAATTTTTGTGAATTTTTATTAATTGCAGCACGTCTTTGTTAATGATTTCAGAGTTCTTTTTTTTATATTTTATATTCCACAAGGATAATTTTTTCATTTGAAAACAGAAAGAAAAATTAAATAAAATAAAATACGAGTATATATCGTCTTATAAATAGAAAAATTTTGTAACATACTTCTTTATAATGTTACAGTATAGTTAAAAATCTTAAAGAAATGCAAACTATTATGACTATGCAAAAGTTAATTTTTTAGGAGGGAGTCATTAAAGAAGTCTTAATTACAAAAATTGTTCTTAAAGAGAACGATTTTATAATCAAAATATTTCGCAATTAACCAAGTTTTTTAACACCGTCGTAAAGTTGTGAAAAATTATGTTAGCACCTTTTCCATTTTATATGACGATACGTACTTATTATAGAATTTATGTGTTGGTACTGCATGTGTGTTTATTTGAAGTCTTTTGTTGGATGGTACAATTGTTGTATTCCCTTTTCTTAGACATTTTATATATTATTTTTAAGAGCAATAAAAACATAAAGTTATAATTGAAAACTAGAATTAAATTATTTCAGTCTTACCACAATAAAATACTTGTAATTATATATAACAATGTCTTATAATAAAGGAAAGATGGCACAAGGCTGCAATACTTTTGTATTAAACTACCAACTGAGTACTGCTCATGCAACTACCAAACAATATATTGTATACTATTAAAAGAAATATAAAGCACATTACGCAGTTTGTAAAACTCATACATGCTCACAGCTAATTTTTGTGTTGTAAACATTTCTCTTATTTGTTGCAACAACGTCATATCTACTAAACAAAATAGTAATTTTAAGATTATAACATAAATAAAACACATACTTGGGGTTGTGATATCCTTTCAGCAAATGATTGATATGTACTTTACTGCCATTGATCTAAAGTTTAAATTCTAAACTATACGGAGGTGGCATACAAATAAAGTAGTTTTTCGATTTAACGAACATTCGATTTAAAGAACACCCAATTTTGTTATTGCTACTAAGTAAGAATCTTATAGTACGAATAACAATTTTATTTTGTACTCGATTTAACGAACAGATGTATAACAAAAGGATGCACAAAATGAAAATGATAAAGAGCCTGATGAAACTATAATTCTAGAGCCCAAAGTACAACACGAAGATCTCATTAAGCACAGTACTAAATTAAAAATTAATAGCGTCGTCTATTTTATTATATATAAAAATATGTATAGTGTTTTTTTACATTTCATTAAAATTGTATTAATTTATAAATTTTTAGAATATGGAAAGGAAAAATTCATAAAAACATTGTAATACATTTATTTAAAAAAATTTAATAAACACAGTCTGCTTATTGAAATAGATATCTTTTTTTAATGTCATCTTCTTGATGCTCTCTCAAAATAATTAAATTTGCACTACAAACATTGTTTTGCTGAGCTCATTTAATACAAAATTCGAAGTGCTTAATGACATCTTCGTGTTTTATTTTGGGGCTCTAAGATTTCAGTTTCAACAACCTCTTCATCGTTTTGTTATACATTTGTTCATTAAACCGAGAGCAAAATAAATTTTTTATTCGTAATATAAGGTTCTTACTTAGTAGAAAAAACAAAATTGGGTATTCCTTAAATGTGCTGTTCATTAAATCGGAAAACCACTGTACTTCATGGACCTGAACATTTTTTTAAAGGTTGCATATTTTTTAAAGTTTAAATGTAGATTGAGGGAGTTTTATATTTATTTGGGAAAATTTGGTTTCATACGAATTTAGAAAGACATAAAGGAGTTCCTCGTATTCTATTTTTAAAGTCCTCCTTTTTTAATTTAAGGCCTTTAATTTGACAGCTCGTATAGTATACTGGGCCCTCTCTCTTGTCCTTTTTTTCCTAAGTATTGTATCAAAAAATTGTGTCAATAAAATAAAAGGAATTCCTTAAAAGATACTATGTAGAACCTACATAACACCATATAAATATAACAAAAAGAAAAATAATATAAAATCAAATACAAAAAACAAAGCAATAAACGCAACAGGAGATTATAAACAAGTTTCATTATTTTTCTTTTTTTGGAGCCAAAAAAGAAAATAATGTAGCTGAGGTATAAAATAACCAAAATACATCAACACAACAATACCGTAATTGTGCGCAAAAACATAAACACTTCGTGTATTTCGAATGACAATAAATTTCAAAAAGCAGAAGTTTTACGAAATAATTGTGCTGAAATATTTAACTTTCTTGCATTTTCATGAAAAGAGGGTGTTTTGAAGAATATGTGATATGAATTTGTTGAGATGTAAGCAAAAAGTAATATATAAAAAAAGAAAATAATATAAAACAATAACACGTAGTCAGAGATGTAAAACCATTATACTTGAGAGTTTTTCCGAAATTGTTTAATTGTATTAAAGTTATAAAAATAAGCCTACAAAAAAATTTGCTAACTGGCCCACGATGTCGAAAGATATCATTCTTTTGTGAAATTACATTTAAAACAAAAACAATTTCTAAAATTTTGTTTTTTGTTTTTAATGCAGTTTCACAAAAGAACGATATTGTTCTACTTCGTGGGCCAGGCAGTTATTTTAAAGTAAAATCTTACAAATTTTTTTATAGCAAACTTTAGATTTTTGTGGCTGCTAAAAGGTTGCATACCTCTGAAGTCGGCCGTAGAAAAAATTAAATTGTCCCAAGAATGCTGAGGCCAAATTTGAAAAGACAAAAACAAGAAACTTTTTTGTTCAATTCACAAACTATTGCATGAGTTGTAGAGGTTCATTATTTAGCTTTTATTATTTATAATAATACGAATAATATATAAATATATAATTATATATAAAAATATAATAATATATAAAAAAATTAAATTAATCCAACAAAATTTAATGAAATAAATAAAAAAAATGAGTTAATCCCGAAACTCGAATTTAAATAATACACAGTTTTTCTATATTATTCATAATGAAATAACTCTTACGCAAAGAGATGAAATATGTCCCAATGATATTATTGCCAAAAAAAATGAACTGAGTCTTAAATATATTACATGCTTACAGGCAGCAAATCTTTTCGTCCGGCCAAAAGCCTTCAATACAGAATAGTTTTACTAAACGAAGCAAAAGTAGAGAATTCTTGCGCTCGGCTGAATGCTGGATATGTATGAATGCTTCAGTAAGTTATTTAAGATATATTTAAATAAACGTTGGAAACTACCTAATGAAAGAAAATCTTTTGACCATTAAAAAATTATATAAGTGTCAAATGTTTTTCCTGACAAATTAGCACCAAAAAATAATTTATTCCTAAAGCAAACTAAACTATTCTCAAAGAAATTAAATAACAATTTAATGAAATGTATAAATTTTTTGGTAGTTATTTTTTTTTTTGCGTAACAATTAGGGCTTTTAGTATTTTTCCAATGATATTATCTAAATCTTGTAAAACTTTAAAAAAAATCGGAAGATTATATATTTATTATTGTTAAGTTAAGCCAAACTTGTTCTTTATTGTTTTGTTACACTGTCCGACGGTGCAATGCACTTGAAATCCATGATATGAAACTCAAACTATGCTAAACTATGAAATATTTCGTTTTTAGTTTTTATTTGGGTTTACGGTTTTGTATTGAAGAAATTTAAAAGTTGTAAGCACTAATTAAACAAAAAAAATTAAATTTTTTTTATTACTTAACAAAAAAAATAAGAACGTTTTTTTATTATTTACCTTCCTCTGACTAAAAGAGAATAAAGATTCTCCATTCAAAAAGGATCATTATTTAGCTAAATTTTCTACAACATTTTTTCAAAAATATAACTTTTAAATTCATCAGTTTTTCTGAGCGATTAAAAATAGTTATAGAAAAATCATTTATTTAACACTTTATTTATTAATAGTTGCAGATATACTTAAATAAGTTGTGACAATTAATTTTTTAAAGCATAAAGTATAATCTCAAGTTATTGTGTTGTATTTCTCACTGCAAGTTCTCTGATTTAATAGTTTTCTGATGGCATCAAAGAGTCTTTAAAATTGGTTTGCCATATTTTGCTATCTTGCCCTATGGCATATGATATCATTAAATTTTTAACATTCTTATCTGTATGGGAAAGCAGTGCGTCAGGACTATTGCGTAAATGAAGCAATATGAGGTTATAATTTATTCCCATTCTACGCAGTAATTTATTTACTCTGTTATATATCTTGAATTCAAGAAATTATGGTATACGCTCCAGATACTTCCTTTCTATATTACATGCATGCATACAAACATATGATTATGTATAGGATACATCTGAAATATACACAAATATACCCACAATTTTCGGATCCAAGGGCATATGGTTCATATATTATGAATTTTTTTCCACGGTTTTTAAAGAAAAATAGTCACGGATATTGTACTTCTGCTGCTGAAACAAAAGATCCAATGATTTTCGGATCCGAAAATTGAGGGTATATCGTCTCATTTCATATAAATATATGTTTATTTATAATGATATATACATATATTTATACGAATTTGTTAAATATACATAGAGCATATACCTCCAATAACCGAATCCATTATAATCTTTTTAGCTGAGACGTTACACTTCTCAATTTAGAATTATTTTAGTTTTTATTTTAATTTATTACTTTCTTTAATAATTTTAGTGAGGACTACTATGGCGATGTTGATCTAAAGGCTTTGAAAAAATTGGGCTATTAAAACACTTGCATAGTAAATAATATAAGCTACATTATAAAAACAACGATAAAATTTTAAATTTTAAGAAAGCTATATTTTTATGTAGGTTTAACATGAACTGTATTTTAATAATTTTTTCTATAAATTTATCAACTCCTTAGCCAAATAAATAAATTTCAAAACATGTCTATACACTTTGCTATAAGTTTAATTGAAATAATACAGAGAATAAAATACAAAAGAAAATTGTAATTAATTTAAATGGTTCTGTAATAAATTATATATGCTCCATAAAATATCAAATATGTATTTTCGATATTTTAATAAACAAATACGCTCACAAGCACAGTCACTAGCTCACACAATTGTTTTAACATATGTACATACCCAGCAAACATTTGTTTGTAAATAATACAATATTAAGTTTTAATCACAAAATAAGCGCAATCACTAAATAATGTATACTCACTGGTATTTAACGCATATAATAATTAAGTGAAATAAGTACCCACTTTAAAGTTAGTACATTTAATCTAATATTGTATTTATTTACCAAACATAATGGTCGCGTTAATTTTTTCAAATATTTGTCCATCATTACCTCACCTTTATTATTATATTCCAAATGAACATAAAATCTTTTATGAAACAACTGCTTGCTGGTATAAATACAAAACCATTTTAAAATATATACAAAAAATAACTTTTATCTTAAGTAAATATTTTGTAATCTTTTGATTCTTCCTTTTTTCTTGTACCTTATGTGAAAATTAAATATGCTTATAACATTTTTCTATATTTATTGAAATATTTTAAGATGAATAAACTAAATGTTACAATACAATTTTGTAATACAGAATTCGACCATAAAACTGATAATTTTATGTAGATGTTTGTCAACTTCTCTCTAACTAAACTCACACATACATACACACACAGACACACATTTGAATTAGATAGTTTTATAAAAAGAAACGATGATACAAAAACAATAAAGAACTAACAAATTCAAAGCGAACACTCACGTTGTAATTGAAAAGGATTATTAAAAGGAGCTTAATATATTGACTAATACATATAAACGAAAAATATTATTATTAAATACGATAAATAAAACTTTTCTATTAGGGAGGCCCTCAGTGAGGCTGATCACTAAAATAATGCCAATAAATCTAAATGTCTTAGTTTATTGAGCCAATTACATATTGATGCGTATATACAAAGTACAGAAGAAAAATTTGTTCACCAAAATATTAAACCATTGACTCTCCTATTGGCATGCAGAGAGGTGAGATACAGTGTGTCAAAATTTACCAACCAATCATATAAGTTTTTATGAACCAATTCCAATGATTTGTAATGTTTAGACACTACTTTGTTAAAAATTGCGCTTCCGTAAAAGGAGTATTGTAAAGGATACACGCAAACTTCCGTTTTCATGCCTGCTTGAGAAAAAAACCCCAATTGTTGATACTGATGTAAATTTTTTTGAAATATAATGTGCTTCTTGCAAGCGGGAGATGTAAGCTCAGATATGTTATCTGCTTCAAAAAATCTAAAAATTCTTTACTGGGTAGATAATTCGGGCATAAATACTATTAGGCTTGCTTTCTGAACTTATATGGTACACTTTTGACATTTGAGATATGAGAGTGTTTTTTGTATATTTGCAAATATCTTTTAATATTAATAATTTCCAAAAATTAAAAAAAATAATTTTTAGTCTTTTTAATTTTTTTTTAAATTCATCTAGTCGTGAAAAATAAGCGAAGACAAAATTGTCAAATATATTCAAAATATCAAGAAATTTATATAATATATATGCGATCAGCCTTATTTTGTGGCACTTTGTTGTGTGGAAGAAGAGTGTAGAAAACCTTGGTCTCACTTGCAGAAATTTCGCAAAGTTTAAAATTTCAATTCAAATGGGGTCGGCTTAGAGTACTTATTAAATTTCACCGCATAAGTTTAATACTAATTGTTACAATAATCCGCCTGAGCCTTTGAAAAAGAGAAATTCAAAATTGATTATTGAATACCATCCTGTTACAAATACATGCGTTTGTGAGATCAACACATACAAAATGTACGTTAACCTCAAAAGAGTAAAACTGCAGCCCAAAGTAGTTTTGGCGATAAGAAACTATTTGCAATGCATCCTTTAAATAGAAATTAAAAGATCAGAACGTACGCGAAGGCCAATCAGAAACAATAGTCTGGTAGTAATTTTTTAGGACATTTTTGATTTTGATGTAATATTATAATTTTAAGGACAAGTCCTGAATTGCAGAGAAATATTTAAAAATGCAGTTTAATCATTACAAACAAAAATAAAATACTTGTAGCATGTGCGTCAAAAACTAGTAACTTGTTTCTACATAAGACCAACCCTAACATATATATTGTGTTTATATAAATTTCTAAAGAAATTATCAATACAAATTTTTGTATTTGTGAATAATCATAAACAAACATTTTCTACTTACTCGAATTATACTAAGTGTTCTTAATAGTTTATATTCTCTTTAAGATTTTTTTCCTTTATATGAAAACAAGATAATTTATTAGTTTTTGTAAATATTATACCAATAAACATTTATTGCATATTGTATTTGAAAGTAATTTAATACGTAGCATATAACATTTTTGTAGATTAAGTCAAGGTATTAAATTTAATCTAATTGAATTCAGTATATAAATTATCAAATAAATGAATGTATAATGTTTGTGTTTGTTATTATTTTTCCATCGAAAGTAGTCACTACGTGGAAGTGAAAACTTTTTTGACACAGGTAACGTTTGTCAATAAAATTCTCATTTACGGAGCAATAAAACGATACTTATTTTATTTATGAATTAAATAAAATGTTATTGAAAGCTTAATAAGGTTTCCAACTTAAACATATTGTTTTCTTAGTTATATTTTTCTATTTTTCTTACCATGTTTGTAGTCAATTGCTTTGGACGGGATTAACTAACGACTTATACAATGGTATGTATTTAATTTAATACGAATAACTAAGTAGTGGCTATAAATAACGAATTTGTGTGGTCAACCAAAAACTTTTTCATCTTTTACAGAACAACAAGGCATTTTTATTTCATACAATTTTTATTTATTTATTTATTTTTTTTTTTGCAAATAACACAAAATTGAAAAACAGATCTGTGCAATTAATACATCATCATCTGAAGGTCGACAAAAAAATAAATAGGAAAAAATATTATCATTATGTTTAAAAATTAATTAAATAAGTTTTCTAAGAAACACATTCGACTCAGTTTCCTTTTTGATAAATACTCGTAGAACAGAAACTCAATATTTAAAAACTATTTTATCAGCTCATGTATAAGTGTAATTTTCACATACATACATATATTTGAATAATTTCAATCTTAATTAAAATAGTTTTCGTTTTGTCTTGGAAACTATTTCGTATTGCTATGAAACGAAGAAAACCAATCTGATTTCAAAGTAATTTTTTTTCTAACAGAATTTTTTTTTACTTTAAAATAATTTCCAGAAAAAAATTGAGAAAGTAGTCGAAAAAAAAACTAGAAATTGGTAATCATAAAAGATATTGTGGTTTTAAAAATGAATTAGAAATGTTTAAAATCAACAAATTAGGTTTTTAATAATTTTATTTTAATTTATGCTGTATACTTTCTTGTTTTCCTCCTTTATTTCTTTGATACTTAAGGCGTTTTCTTTTGTAGAAAAATATTTATAGTTTTTACTCTCTCCACCGAAATGTGGAATATAATGTGTGTTCGAAATAAAAGCCGCAGACTTTTATAATGTTCGGGATGAAAGTGAATTGTTTCGACTTTTAATACGCAATTGTTTTTATTGGTAATCAGCAAAATCTCATTTCTGTCTGAGCCACATTATTACTTATCGTTGAGATATAATCGTTTTTATCCTTAATTTGTTGCTTTTTATATGATTTTTAAAACGATTTAAGTAAAAACTTAAATTTCTTTTTTAATTTTCTAGTTCATTTTTACAAGTTTTTTTTTTGTTATACGAGTATACTTTTTGACTATTCAATTTCGATTTTTTTTAGAAAAATATTACTAGAAAAAAATGTAAATTGGAAAATTTGTAAAGGAATAAATGAAGAAAATTTAAACACTACGTTCCGTCCGACACAAAAAAGTGGTAAAATCGATCAAAGAACACTGATTAGATGATGTAGCGACCTTGAAACAAGTACTGATCCATTCTGCTAGTCTGATGTTATAAATGTTATAATAATTTGAAATTATCAAAAATTTCGTTATAGAAAAAGAAACGAATAAGTGAAGATTTTAGCTTAAGCAAAAGAATACCATTCAATTTAAACAAATTTGAAAGTAATTTATTAAGCCGTTTTTTTCAAACCCTGTAGTTTTCTAACAAATATCTATTAAGTTTCCAAAAGTTTGTAGCTGCAAGATTTTTCTTAAATATTACATATTTATTGCAAGGTATTGGATTTTATTCACTCACTTTCATTACGATACCTATTAGTAATATTTATTCATAACAGAATAATTTTTTATCCATTAAAAGTTATTAAAAAATTACCAACTTATATCTGAGAGATTATTAAAAATTAGGAAAAAAATTTAGTTATCGAATCTCGAATCTTAGTTTTATTTTTTTTAGTTTAGATGAATACTTCTGCGTTGGTGTAGATCTCAAGTAGCGTAAAAATAGTTAAGATTAACATTTTTTTTTTTTTTGAAACAAAACAATTATTGAGTTATCATTACTTTTGCATATCTATATTTACAATTTCAAAATTATTTAAATTTTTAAATAATTTTTTAGGTAAAAAATTACAAACATGCAGATTATCACATCGAAAACAGCAGCATTATTCTCTACATTAAGTTCTCAAGGTGATCAATGAGACCTTCAATTTATAAAAACCGTTAGGAAATATTTAATCAAATGAGGGAACAACAACTTTTAAGCCTTTCGAAACATTTTGCAATTGTTTGCATTTAAAAAACATTTAAAGTTTAAAACAAATGAATATGTTTTTTTATGCTTAACTTTTTTCTGCTTGCTCTGTATTGAAAAGTTCTACGAGCATACTGCAAAGCTGCATAGCTGCATATGCATAATATTTTGCTTTTAGCTAATAGTTCTATAGAAAATTGTAAAAACAAAATGTTAGAGAGAGAACAATTTGAAATCTTTTTACATCACAATTAATAAACACAGAAAGTGTATATATGACTATGAACGTTTATTTTTCAGCACTCGTATATAAAGAGTGTGGGTTTTCACATTTTATTGATAATTTTTGTTGGACAATTTAAAAAGACCAACCATTGGTTGCTACTTGAATGCTCAAGCAATGCACGGCAAATATTTAATAAATGAAAGTATGTATTTGTGTTGGTATTTACAAATATGCAGACGAGAAAGCACAGACGCATTAAAAAGATAACAAAATGTTAATTATTGATAAAATGAAGGAACAATAGCAAAAGTTACATATATTAACAAACATACTTTCATTACACTGCACAGTGCGATCGATAGAAAAATATTTATAATCACACTTTTTTCCAAAAATTATTTTCATATTCGTTTTAAGAAAATTTTTAATTGTTTTATGAAACACAAATTTAAATTTATTATTGAGGATTATAGTTAGTTCTAAGAAGTATTTATGTAATGGTTTCCTCATGATCTGAATTGGGAACAGTGAAATGCAAGTAGGATCTAGCTGTACTCCCCAATAATCAATTTCAATGTGCTTTTGTTATTTAAATAAATTAATTCATTTAGAAAGATATGACGAGTCCAGCGGATATACGAATGCCGATACCATTAACATTTTATGCACAACTATTTTTCATTTTCATAATTTATATACTGTTCTGCGCTCAGTTTTTAAAATTTTAAAAAGGTTACGTTTCAAACTTTTTAAAAATCTAAATAATATACGTCATGTTTAAAATCATAAACAGTAACTCGAAAGTTTAAAGTTGATGGATCGGGAATAACGATCACAATACCACAATATATATTGTATGTGCAGACTGCTAAAAAACAAATTTTCCTTGCAAGAATGAAATAAAAGTTCGACGAAATCAAAGTTTTATCGTCATATCTCAGAAACTCTCCACTTCGTATTTAAATTATAAATATATCTTTGTTCATTCAGCACATTTTTTTCAATTACATTTGATTTGATTAAATGATTGATTTAAAATAAGGTAGTTCCTAAAAAAATTTGTTAAATGAATATGGCCTTGAGCGTTGTCATTATTATTTTTTATTTTTACTTAGAGATATATGTATAAACTGATCTTCTAACACTATAATTTTTAATAAACGTGAGGACTGTGTTAGTTTTGTGTTTGTCATCAGAAATTCCTTTTCCTCACATCTTTACATTTTGGCATTTTTTTTTTTGATATAGTATTTCCAAATGATATACTCTCGTCTTTTTTTTTCAGTGGCTTCCACTGTTACTTTTATGAAGCTTGAATAAGAAAAATGCAGCAAAAAGAACAAAATTTAACCTTCTAAAACGTTAGATTATTGTTTTCTACATGTATTGTTTGTCATACGCCTCATTCCAGCCGGTACATTGAAACAAACAAAAGCAAAGTGGACGAAAACTAGATTGGTACGACGACCATAAAACTCTTAATAACTAGTTTCATGAATTTAAACAAAAACATGCTTAATAAATTTGCATATATTATACAACGTTCATATCCTTATGAGTGTTTGTGTATGTGTGTGTGTATGTAAACGAATGTATACAAATATTATTGTAGTATTTGTAAATGTTTGGAATTTGTTTACTATTAAGCAAAATCAGTTCTAAAATTTTTTAAACAAAATTTTAAAATATATTTTTAAATTTTTAAGCACCATTGCAATCAGTTAAGAATTATTGTATACAACATATTCAGTTTTATTTTTGTACTAAATTGTTTTTAGTTCTACTTAAACAATTAAATGGTCATCGAATCAAAGATCTTGGGGCAATAGGTCAAACTTTTTTTGTATCGCTTTATGGTCATTTATGTTTTTTTTAGTAAAGCGTATGAAATATGTAAGTTATAAGCTTTAGTTCACATGTGAGCCGTGTTACCATTTAACAAGTTTTATAGCCAATATTAATATCGTTGTAAAAAATATTATATGAACTCTTTGCGTTACTTTTCTTAAGTTAAGAACATTACTGAGAATATTTTTCAGACTGGCTGCGTTAATAAATGGCTGTGTGAGTCTGGGCAAACACAGTGGCACATGTCCATGCGCTAGTTTACTTTAAATAAAAGTAACATTCATTGTGCTTGCTTAGTTTAAAATTACAACAGCAACTGTTCAACTCTGAAAGTACTTAGACATACAACCTAAAATCCTAAACGACAAGTATATGTACATTCATGAATATGTGAGTACATCTCTGAATAACATACATGGTTTATTTTATATACAAATGTAACATTAGCTTTTGTATTATATTATCAAACATTTGCTTTCTTACATGTTTGTTAATTGAAATCAATAACTGTTCATTGTACCGGAAAAAAAATGTTTGTAGAGCATCAACATTTTATTGGAAGGGCTCGTGAGCAAATATTCACTCTCGATCATGCATGACTGAATTTCTTTTCACAGCACTTATTAATCAATTCTCACGCGAGTTCAATTAAATGAGCACGATCGCTAGCGCGCAAGAGAAACTCTCAAAATCATACAAAATTAATTAAAACATTTGTTTAAGATGTAGTTAATACATAATTTTTTAACATTTTTTAAAATAACTTGCATGATGTAAAGCGAAAATACTCTTTTCTTTTCTTATAACTCAATCTCAATCATAAAAACGATATCAGTTTAGTTCGATAAAGTTTACTACGTTATAAAAAAAATTTAAAACCATCCTGATTAGAATTCTATCAAATTTGTTTAGAGCTTCGTAACTGTTGCGTATGATTTATATCATTTTACTTAATTAATTATTACTCATACGTTAACCGAACAAACGTGAAATTATATAAATGAATTGATTTATTGTTGTTTTTTCCAGATTATGTAGGTTACTATAGTGAAACCGAATGCTGCGAATTGTAACTTACGCTATTTTTCATAGTAAACTGCATTGCAAATAAATTATGCACTAAATTACACTGATTAACATATTTGAAAATTTTTGCGATAATCTAAAAAAAAATTGTTTTCTAAACTAAATTGTGGGTCTCTGAAAACGCAAATTAAATTTTAATGAAATTTTATCAAAGTCATGTTCAAGATAACCGCAGAAAGCACAGAAATCTCGAGAACGTTTCATCTGAATATTACAAATTTATTAATTACACTATTTCAAGATGTGCAATATATCGAGTGCATTGGTTTTAGCTAGATCTGTCCAATTACAGGCCACGAAATTTGAATAAAGTGAATTTTTCAACATTTCAAAACAATCATTTCGATTGCCCCACTGAGAAGAAATAAATGTGTAAATAATTATTAAGCTTAGGAGTAAAATTAATTTTATGACAAACAAATAAATTGTGAAGATACAATATTAGATCTTCGAAATTTTATGTACATATTTATATTGGAAATAAAATTTCGACTTATTACTAAAATGTAATTTTTATTGTCAAAAACTTTTTTTAAAACTTCTTTTATTCAAATCTGGTGGATATCTTGATAGTTATGTAAAAGCGTTTAAAAGGATATCGGGAATTCTTACTGGTTGTGTATTGTCGCTTTAGTAATAAACATGAAAAATATAATTCATTAAAAAAATTTTAGGTTGTCCCTACTCAAGTAACTACAGAGCCTTACACTTACGAGTCGGACTTGCACTTGGCTGATTTATTATTTTATTTGACGATGTGAAGATTCTAGTTCAACGAAATAATTGACTGCTAATGCATCATAAAAGAGCTGTGCCCAGCAACATCGAAAGCACTGACTTGCCAGCGTACAGTTTCGGGAATATCAATAAATAAAGAGTGATGTGAAATAGTTAACCAGCTACGTGTAATTTTATTTATTTTTGCATTTTAAAGAGCCTATACAACATAAAAAAAAATGTTAAAAATTTTACAAACAACATGTATTAAGACAAAATCATTGCAAAATGAACTTTTGTGTATATTCTGGCAGGCTATTGGCTCAACTGTAGCCATAGCGGCTTATCAAAATATCTATTTGTGTGTAAGTTTTACCACAACATTGAATTTAACAAATTTTCCAATACTCGCATAATCAAGTTGTCACCACTGCTAGTGCAGAACTGTTGCGGTATGTAGTTTGTATTTTGTTGCTGTCGTTGTTTTAATAAATTTTTATCAACTACTTGTATATCGTTTAGATAGTACTCGTATGTAAGTATTTGTTACATGGAAATTCACTTTTCCATATTTTAAATTTTCATTTGGCATGTGATCCTTTTTAGATATCATATGTGAGTTTTTCACTACCAGCATTTCATAGTGGTGCCAATCGTAAAGAATAATGGTAGTTCCATAACACAATAATGTAATTAAAGTTGAACGATATTGAAAAATATACACTGGTTTGTAGAAAAGATTTCTTTTTTTTATAGCAGTAGGAAATTTTGGGTACGGTATGAATTCACAAGTGGTATATATTATTCGGTTACGTTTACTCCGATCATGCATGTAATTATAAGTTTTTATACAATTTTTTATTTTCATTTTATTTTTTTTGTGTCTGGTTAATATCCTAAAGTAATTAATGGTTTGTTGACTCATTGAAAATATTTGTGTTTTAGTGTGAGGAACACGCAGCAAAACTAACAAAATTTATAAATAATGTCACAGATGTTAAAACATTGTCGAAAGCATAATTTTCATTGTCAATGTTGGTTTTTTAATGTTGTTATCGCACCATGTAGTTAATTGTATGGAAAATAGGAATGTAAGTCATGAAGATTTAGTGATGTATGGCAAATTTAAGGCTAGACTATAACTACATAACATAACATAACTTATAGTATTTAATGTTTCTGCATTACCTGCAATATTTATCATTTTAACCTGCAATTATTACTTCCATACCAAATATATTTTTCTGTAGATATAAAACTTAAGAAAAAATTGCAAAATGCCTTAAACGTAAAATTCAAAAAAGCTGCATATCAAAAAGGAGAGTTTATTCGGTATATCTGCATGCATAATAGCAGAGAATCATGCAGAGGAAAAACGATACACTTCTATTCAAGGGAAATAAAACAAAGTTCAATGCAAGCAATTTCAACACAAGAAGCTACAACGAAGAATGCGAAGAGAATAAAATTATTGATTTCGGATGTGCATTGAATTGAAGTGATTCAATACCTCGATTAATCGGTGAATTGAAGTAAAAGAATGTTTAGCCAGTCAAAAAATAACCAAGAGAGTAGGAGTACTACGGTACTTTTTTATATCAAATAGTACAATCGTTCCAACTTTCCCATCACGGGTATAAAGGTATGAAAATGTGTAATGATTCTTTATGCAATAATTTAATAAAATTTTTGTTCCACAGCTTATTGGTTTTAAAAAGGCAAATAATTCGTTTAAATTAAATTTTATAATAATTAAGTAAAAACTAATAAATCTTTTGCTAATAAATTTGATTTGTCATCCTAAATATAAATAAAAAAGAAACGTTGAACATGAGCAAAAATCAGTTGAAATATATCTCCAAAAGTATATCTATGAAATATCTTTCAAAAAGGGATCATTAGATTCTATTTGAAGGGATCAGCCACGTAAGCCATATCTCCAAAACTTGAGGAAGAGGTTTTGAGCGGAGCTATTTATTAGACCATTCGATAATGCAATGACCAAATAGATATCACAACTATTGAAATGGTTGCCGAGAAAATGAGTGAAACAAGTGGTAATAAGACAGAAACAAATGAACAATTAAGAAACAATAATTGTTTTGCCACGAAGATGGGCTAACAAGCCTACAACAAACAAAGACCTTTTCTGATAAGTTGAAAAAGCTTTTCAAATCACTTCAGAATATTTATTCAACGTCTAGGATTAGAGACTGGTGTATACAACTTGCTTTTGCTTTAACCGGTTAGTCGCTTGATTAATTAATAGATGTTTTGGTTTAATAGGATAATTATGAGATCATCGCTTAAAAAATATAAAAATAAATAAATAAATAATTATTTATAGATTTTATTACTAAAAATCTAAACAAAAAAAATGAAAGGATATAAATAATTTTTATTAATACAAAAAAAAAACACTGAAATCTGATTATCCTTTATAAGCTATAAAGTTAGTCAAATATTTTTTTTATTTTTAGGTTGTAAGAGATTCGCTTTACAGTTTTTAAGGAAACTTGAATGTAATTTTTTGAAGATCTTGACTAAATTGAAAGCATAATAGAGAATATTCATATTTTCCAAACATAAAAGATATTCCGTTATGCAATTTAAATCCTGCGACTCATTTCTCTAAAAATCAAGTTAAAAATTTAAAAGTAACTAAAACACCTACAAGAGAGCAAAAAACTTTTTAAGATTCATGTAATATACAATAATTAACTGATTTATACGTTAATCGAAAATAGATAATTTTAAATAAATCGAACAGTGACTGGGATGGTAATTATATAATGTCTCACCGATTTTATATACTATTATTAAAACTAATCTCAGAATCGTGATATAGAAAATCTTAAGTTTGATGACGCTTATGAAGCATCAGAATTGAATAATATTATAATGAAGGCACTACCTCAAACGTTTAATTTCATATATTTAAGAGATATAAAATAAATCATTAGTGAGCTCAAAAAGTTTTGTTTGCTGAGGGATTTCGCTTATTCTATAAAAAGCCTCAACAAACAAAACTTTCTGAATTCTTTGAAAAAAGATTTTTACACCTGTCTCGATTAATAAATTTAATAATTATGTAAATCAATATTTTTTTAAATATTTTCTTAAATTTTATTAATACAAATTATTAAAGTATTATAAATTCTGTTTCCATTTAGTTTTTCACACCAAAACTACTAATAATCTGAGTACATTTAAAAAATTCCTAACTCGAAAAATAATATCAACTCGCATAATTTTTATGATTAAAAATAACTCGAAGAAAATTAAATATCTTCTGAATTGATCAATTAATTTAGAATCTTAAATTTCGGGTAATTGATGAATCGAACAACTGACGAAGCATCTTAAATGAATATCCTAATAACTGGCCACATCACCACATGCAGTATTCATATATATTTCTTAAGTGGTTTTATAAATAAATTGTTAAAAGGAACCCTATCGTTTTCGTTTAGATATCTAGCAGTCTGTTACTGGCTTTTATCTGGTGAGACGTAGTGAGTAGATACAGTAAATACTTATTAGTATTAATAGCAACTATTACTAAAGGCACAAATTAAAAAAAGTATAGTCAAGATATGCATATTTCTGATAAAGACCTATAACTTGTGAACATTTGAAATTCATCTTGTGGCACCATAACAAAAAATACTAAAAACTTTACTAGCTTCAAAAATCAAAGACAAGAATTTCTGTTTTTGACATAGAACTATATTTTATGACTTTGGAAATCTGTATCAATATATGAAAAGGAATAATATTTCGGTCGTTATAAAGCAGTTCTGAAACATTTTCTTCAATGTTACTAAGGCCATTAATACCGCAATAACAATAACGCAATACATGGTTAATTAAAAAAGAGAAAATGGATAACGCAATTCAGAATTATTGTATAAAATTTATTTTCTGTTGGTTGCATTTCATTTGAATGCTTCAAATTTGCAACATACGCCAAATTTAAGAACCTTTCAAAATTATGCTTTGTTTGGTTAAAAATAAATACAAAATCGCGAGATGAAAAGTAACCAGCTAGTGTCTGTAAATTGTCCTGCAAAAAAATAATATTTCAAAATAGATTGTCAATATTTTTTTTACTTACGGGCTTTTAGTGGTACGTTTAAAAATATCCCTGCACTAACTCTGAATAATAACTACTTTAACACAGTGATATCTTTGTGGACAAGTACTTTCCACTATAGCATAAAAATAACGAATAAAAAATTGTTAATATATAGAAGTCATTGAGTACACGAGACACACTAAAAATTAAATAGTTCGTACTCGTGCTTTTTAAGATATTGTTGCGTTCGATGCCAAATGTTTTAAACTCCGGTCTATTGCTATTCTAGTTCATCTTACTCAGAAAACTTGCTTTCGTGAACAGCAATAACCACAGAACGCATTCCTTCGCCAGGGATTGATCTGCAAATGTATCGTGTATTCAACTTCTGTGTCACCTCTAAAATAAGTTATTTGTTTATTTAATAGTAAGTAGTTATATAACCACATCAAAGTAATGTAGAGGGTATATAGTTTAATTCAAAAGATCTTACCCAGTTCTTGCAGCCTTATTTGCAACAATCTTTAGTACTTGTTTATGCCAAAAGTATTTTGGTCTGTGAATGATTTAAAATATAAATGCAATGAGTTTTAAGCATATTATTTTATTATATTTATTATCCTTCACAATATTATTATTTTATTTATTGTTAAATGTGATCCAAATAATATATCAATTTGTCTTCTCTTCTATGCTTGTTGAAGTGTAGAAATTGCAAGATTTCTCGGGACATACTGATGTATCAACTCACGCAGTTTTTGGATGCCAGTAAAATTTATTAACTCATATTTCTAATAAATAGTGATTGATATTGTGCTTAAAAAACAGATAAGTTAATTTATTTAGATTTAAATCAAACTTAAAATATCTTTCTAATATAAAGTAAATAGTATTTCTTTCATATTCAATTATATTCTCAAGATTATATCTGCACTCGTTCGCATTTCTAAGAGTTATTTTATGTTCTTTTATCAATATTAATAACTAAGTGAAACGAAAATCATAAAACCCTTTTTATAACACAATACAAAAGCAGCTGTGAAGTCCAATAAAAAATTTAATTTCTTCTTCACCAGCAACGTAGGATCGCAGCAATAATGGTAAATGTTAATGCTATAAAATAAAAACAAAAAATAAAAGTAGAAAAAAATTTCAAATAATATGAACAGTCTAGAAAAGAACTACCTTCGAAGAATATTGCAATAAGTGTTTGGTTGCATGGAGTTATGGGAAAAGAGAAAAATCAAGGTGTTTTTAATGCCAGCTTTGGCAGTGGCTGCATTGGTGTTTTGATTTTTTTCTCAACATTTTTTTTTATTCTACTGTATCCTCACAGTTATTGTATTCTTTTTTAGTAAAAGTTTTATATATGTACATATTTGAGTTTGAATTTAATACATTTCGATGAAGCTTTTACATTTGTATTGTATGTATTTATTTGAATTACACACACAGTCGAAGGTCTCTGAGCTTTTGTGGTTGACCGCATTTGCTGCAAAACCTGTTACCAACGCATTACTTGACCGAGTGGAGCCATAAATATCTATGCGATACTGAAATGCAATTACGTAGCATAACAATGAATTGTGCACACTTCGATTGGTTATGATTTCTTATTGTTGTGGTCTTAAAATCAGTAGCTTAGTGGTGTATTTTTTAATAGGGGAGTAAATTACGACTGCATTGATTGCTTTTCAACTATTATTAAAATATAAATCTTTAACAGATCTACAAATTATCACGAGATTCAAACAAAAAAATTAAGTGAGTGCTTCATAATCGTATACATCTAAACCATAAATTTATGAATAATTAACTATTTTGGAATATCTAAAAAGTTGCTTCTGATGTTGCACTTAGCATTTCGTTGCTGTCTTTTAAAGGGTTTCAATTTCGTAAACATCATATGACCGGAGATTCAAAAGGAATCAGGTAATGTTGAAATCAAAATTAAAAATACATTTATTTTTAAAACTATTGGCAGGTTCAATGAATGTGTAAGACTTTCGACATACTTGCGGTCGACAAGTTATAGATCACGCATGCACGACGCAATAGTGATCAAAATTTAAATATTTCCGGAGTGAAAAATCTTTTGAACAAAACTTAACCGTTAGAAGAATTTACCTCCTCTCTAAATTTAATTGAACTCTCTACAAAGACGGATTGAACTTTTATTTACAATTTAAAAATTTCCTAAATGCTAAAATGTATTTCCAGTTATTAACCTCTTCATCTACAAAACAACTACGTCCTTCAATGCTTTTTATTTTAAGAATCAACTATTTGGTTACTTGCAATTTTCAAAATGTATACAACAGTTTTTTGTTGAGATCTATGAAAAAGAATACAAGGTAACCTTAAATAGTAACCATGATATGTTTACGCTGAAAAAATGCGACGAACATAATAAACTCCTAAAGAGTTTTAAATAAGGTTTGATATAATTTAAGCTGAAGGCATTTTTCTACCACATATTTTGTGTAAGTATTCCAGCAAAAAATATCGGGAGTTGCAAGAAAGCCATATAATTTTCATTCTAAAAACAAATTATAAATTAAATATCCTTAAATGGTTCGTGCAAGCAAAATTTACTATAGACAATCTTTTAAGCGTATATCGTTTAGCCTTTTCAATTACTTCCGTATTGTAGGAACTACTTGTAAAATTCATTGATGAATAGATCTACATAGTGTTAAATTCGTCAATGATTTTACTGACGATTAATATGCTTATTTGTTGCTGGAATATTACTTTAAACCAATTTTCAAAATTTTCGTCTATCTAGCGGACAAGAATGTAAATTCGTAACATGCTTAAGGAATTCGGAATCCGTGATTGCTATTTGTGGATTTTAACTAGACTCCAGCTGAATAATAGAATTCACATTTTTTCTTGGGTTTTATTGAAATCTACACCAATAATAAACCATTAATTAGGTTAATATTTAAAAATACCCGTCTCTAAATGTAAGAAAAATAAGATTCTGTAAAATAAAAATCAAAATTTCACACTTTAATTTTTGCACCATGTCTTGCATATTGTGGGCACTTTATTTATTTTTAAATGAATCGCATTCATTTACTATAATTGATCCGTACTAACTGTACATATATGTTAAAGTAAGTTAAACAAATAGAGAAGAATATCAACTGGTATGCGCTGGCAAAAAACCATGTATTGAAACTATTCCTTGTATCCTTTTATTGTTTGCGTTTTTTAAGGATTGTTTTCTTGGAAAAAATGTATTTATTGGTAAATTTCATGAGCTGATTATAATGAAAGTAAAAGAACAGTACACTTTATATTTACTAAAGTAAAATTTATGTTCAAGACTTCCAAAGTTCAATGGTGAATATCATAAAAAAACTTTCAAATGACATACTTGCTTTTATACGCAACATATTAAAAAGCAACCACATAGATACATATATAAATAATCTTAACTGAACACCCATTTATAATTTTATACACACACACACACATATATATATACATTTATACAAAGCAAACTACATACATACATATGAACACACAATTAATAGTATTGGCTACAAACAGTGCGGGCGAATAAATTGTAGTGGCCCCGTAGACAGTTGCAACAATATATTAACAAAAAAAATTATTGCAACCATTCATAATGTCGCATCACCATATACATAATATATATTTTCAATATATTTTTTTTTCGTCAAAATGATCTTAGCCGGTCTATTCAATTATTCTAAAAACTTAAATAGAATTTGTTAAAATTGTATATTTTATTCATCAATAGCAATATTGAAAAATATACTCTACTCTACTCTACTCTACTCTACTCTACTCTACTCTACTCTACTCTACTCTACTCTACTCTACTCTACTCTACTCTACTCTACTCTACTCTACTCTACTCTACTCTACTCTACTCTACTCTACTCTACTCTACTCTACTCTACTCTACTCTACTCTACTCTACTCTACTCTACTCTACTCTACTCTACTCTACTCTACTCTACTCTACTCTACTCTACTCTACTCTACTCTACTCTACTCCATTCAATAGTTCAGTATCCTGTCAGTCACACAAGGACTAGCAAGTGTCCAGTTCTATTTGGCGCCCAAAAAAAATATCACTAAAAAACTGCTACTAAATAAAGTTCATTTACTTATAAAAATCACATTCTCACTCATGAGTTTTTATAACGATAGTGGACTTCCTTGATCCCTAATATTTTTCTATCACTAATACTCTTACAATATTGTTTTCCATATGTACATATGTATGTATGTATGTGTAGTATGTATACAAGGAAAAAACAGATTCGTAGAGAATAATCATAAAAAATTGCAAGTTTATAAAAATGCAAAATAACAAAAGAAATATATGTATGGGAAGATCTGAGTGAAAAAAAATAGAATACATACGTTGAAATAAATAAAATAGAATCTTCTTTTCACAAAAATAATGGTCATACTTCTATTGCCACTTGTTTTTTTTCATTACGCATCCCTTCTCTTGCATTTCCCATTACCCTCAATGTATTTTACAATGAAACAAATTCTTCCGTAAATGAAGTAGAATCAACAATGGAATGTACGTTTTTGGTATGTACAAGTAAGTTTTTACTCGCACACTCGTCTTCATGTTAAATTGCTCTCCTTTCAGTATTTTTAGATTTCATTTCAGGTTGTTTTTCATTTCTTGTAGTTTTTATTATTTTATTTTTATTTTTTGTTAATTTGTTGGCCTTTGTTTAAGGTTGACCACCATTATACAAGTGGTTGTGGTTCTAAAAGATATTGGGTTTTCATTAAAACCCATTTTTTTCTGTTGTGTAGCAAATTTCTTTCTCTACAAAATTTTGTTGATTGGCAACACAACAAAAATTTAGTGATTGTTACTTTGAGATTCGTATTAAAATAGAAACATGACAACTGAGTATTTGATGTATGATGGGGTTTTCAATTAATTTAAATTTTTTATTTCAAAATGGCACAATGGTTTCTGCACATAATGTTACCTTCCAGTAGCAATAAATGTTTATCAGTATTTAAGAAAATAAAATTAAAAGAATACATTTATAAATTTAATCAGAAAAATTGTAAGAAACGCGGCGCCTTCGTTTGCAGAATTATGAAAAGCTCTCTTGTGTGAGCTGAATTATTATTCGCAGTTTAAGTTGATGTTGTATAATTAAGGTAAAATTACCATTCAATGAGTTAGCAAGGCTTCCAGCAACTCTCTGTATTTTTGTTGTTAATCCTTTAATTTGAATTAAAGATTAACAGCGTATGTAAATAAAAGAAGAATTACAGATTCCGAAAACATATATTATAAAACAGTCGTTAAGCAGCTCTGGGCTGAAGAACAGCTCTCGCATCATCGTAATTATTTCTTAAGTGCGGTCAGGCTTGCGTGTGTTGTTTAGCCTTCGAGAGTTTTTCGTCTCGCTCGCACTGGTTGACTGATTTGCCACGGATAACCGTATAGTCTTACGGTTCTTTTGTGGAATTTCGTTGACAACCACGTTGCTACTACTTCCTATGTGAAGGCATAGGTCGTGTATAGTCAGTCACAAAACTTTTTTAAGATACTGTTAATAACATCTTGGACATATGGTCTAGTTACCGGCGCGCCATTTTTGTGCAACTATATTCTGCAAATTTACTTTGCAGAATATATACCAATAAATAAATAAATATATTATAAAACTTTTTTCAAGCTTAAAAATTTATTTTTAATTATTTTGTGACTAACGTGGTTGGCTACTGCACTGTGCCCTTCAAATGTATGTACATATTGATGTATGTGCGTGAGCTTAAACGAAAACTGTCAAAAATTCGAAAAGGAATTAAAATTTTTAAATACTGCAAAATATAAATATATTTTTATTTATGAAATTATCTGTTCTAAAATTTTCCCAAACAGTTTTTCATGGTAACTGGCTGATGATGTATCAATATTATTTTAAAAATTTATTTCTCCCTATAATAGTAATAGAGTTTTCATTTTCTTAATTTAATTTAATATCATTAGTATCCTCCGTCACAAGTTACAGAGAACGCTGATGAGATGGTGTAGAGACTTCAAAATCAGTACTGGCGGCAAATTACGGCATTCGATATCGAACGAAATTTCCATACAAATGCGAACAATTTTGTAAGGGATTTCATTCGATATGGAATGCCGTAATTTGCACCCTGATCTGTTCTAATAGTCTGAAGAATGAAAATATTCCAATATAACTTTCTTAATAAAAACAATGATTTGAACTTGAGCCAAACAACATAACTTAAACCTAAAACAGTTCAACTAATTACGTATAAATATTAATGGTTAATTTGTAACTTTATTATTCCCTCAAAAACAATTCCAAATAATGCTGAGACTTTTCTGAGCAACAAGATTTCGCAAGAGTAATGTCATAATTTGAATTGACTGCCATTTTTTCAGATGACGCTAAATGTCACTGTGCTTTGAAAATATTTCTTAACTACTTGTTCTGTGTCCGAACTTGTGGATGTGGACGGTGTAATTATAGGAATGCATCTTTTAAATCTTTGCAAAATGTCTTTTAATTAAGAAAAATATATACATTTTTAAAAATTAGAATTAAGATAATATTTTCTGACTTTTAAAACCAACTTTGTAATAGGTCCGATCCCGTACTTTTTGGGTAAAGTTCGTGCTAATGAGAGTAAGCAAGAATTACTCTCACTAATAGCCAAATATATTAAGAAGTACGGGAACACTAAACAACACATTTTTAGCCCAAAATAAAATGTCAATGCAATGTCTGTTAAAGATAAAATACATACATACATATGCCCATAAATATGCATGTACATGCATTCAAAAGAGTAAATAACAAAGGAAAACGCAAATATGTTTGTACATATGTTTGTTCTACGTTAATGTTTACATTTTGTGACATATATTAAAAAACTTTTTTGGGATTTGGTGAAAATTAATTTTTTATTGTTTATTTTGCAAACAGCTGACTGTTTGATAATTTACACAATCCACCCGAAGAAAAAGTACCTAATATTTCACACTTAACGTTGTATTCTATTTTCTACAGAATAGTCCGCAACAGAACAGAACGAAAAAGTAACAACAAACCACAAATACAGTTTTTCAATCGAACAGAAACAAAACAGCTGATCCGTAACCGAACAGAAGGTACAAACTAATTCTGCCTTTATTTATCAACAAGCCTTGGAGCGATATTCACCTAAAGCATGTAAAATTTTTTGTTACTTCTTTTTGTTACATATTTTTAGTGTTAGCGCTCCTTACAAAGAATTTCGATGAAAGATTTAAAAATGGTACTCCACATAGAGCAAGCGATTCACGAATGCGCGATAAAGATTTTGAAATACCATATCAAATGATCTCCCGTTCATCCAAATTTAACTGTACCAGATTTCTTCCTTTGGAACTTTTTAAAATCTCGCTTCAAGCACATCAATTCACAAACTTTGCAAGTCTTTAAAGCTAACATTGAAATATGTATCGTAAATATGGAACCAGAAGATTTGCGAGCCTTCCAAATAAACTTTTTGTGAAGACAAAGCTCTATTTTTATATTTATAATAAAATAGCAACCATTTAAAAATATAACATTACGTTTGCGTCACCTTGTAAGTGATGACCACAACCAGATTTAGTAAGGTACTGCTCATTGCTGAAAATATTAGATTTCTATGTCTGTAAAAACAAGCAACTGATTTACACGTTTAGAGATGCGAAGAAAATATTGAACCTTATTAGCTAAAGATGACTAAAAGAATATCCCAGTCTTACTTTGAAGATGAAGAAGGTATATTCCTATTTTTTTTTCCTTTTGACTAATGAAGGTTAAAGCCCTTTGAATAAAAAATAATCGTTTACGAATACCCTTCTGATAACTGATGCCCATTAGCCACATTATTTCGAAATATTAAACAAACTGACAAAGTTTATTAAGAAATGATATCAGAAGTAAATTTTTATATTAGAGAAAACCGAAACCGAATCCCGGAACTGAACTCTCGGTTTTTATATATTTTTTTAAGCAATCAGTTGAATTGAATCCATCTCTAAGCGTTACATTTGGTGACACTCAAAATTATAAGTTAAGAAAGAATGATGCAGCAGCTCGAGCTTTTACTTTATTAGAACGTTTTTTTTTCTTAATCTTCGACCAGTCTGTTGAATCGCTGACAAAATCAAAGTTAAGTTAAGTTAAGTTTATTTGAGACTTCAAAAATAAACATTACAAAGTAAATACTCCTAGTAATTTGTGTGGATATATATAACAATTTTTGTAAATTAAGTGCTTGCTCCCGGCAACCGACAAAATTAAAATATATAGATGATCTTGAAAAACACATGTTGCCGTAGAAAGAGGTTTACAGGATATTTTTAAATATTGAATGACCAAATAAAAATAAAAAAATACTTTTACACGAAATATGATGATATTTGAAAACCTTTACATTTGGTAAATTTATACATTGATTGAAAATACATTTTATAAGCATATTTAGCAAGAGAATCGTACTGGAATAAAGGTAAATAGCTTTTAAAGATTCCGCTTATATATTTGTACTGACATCTGTACTTATTTTTAAAACCGAACAGATACCAAACGGATTTAATAGTTTCAAAACCGAAGCCGCAGTTGTTCATTTTTACGACTTTTAGCAAACTCTAAATTATATGATGATTATGCCAACAACAATTATTGTTTGTCTCCGATTATTATTTTTTTATTATTTCCGTTTTCATTTGTGATCATGAATCTCACTGTTTTATTTAAGTATACGTGAACTCATAGAATGTTTTTATTGCCCTGCAGAATGCAATTAGATTTGTTTTATATAATTTGCTCGTGCTTTGCTCTTAGCCATATGCAAACTCCGTTTAAGCACAAAAATAAATTAACTAAGTAGATGCTATTTTAATAACAAAATTCGGGTACACAGGAATGAGCTTTCAAAAACCAGGAAAATTCTTTCCTTTGTTTTTATGTTATTTTGTTAGCAAATACTTTTCCACTACAATGAAAACAAATTATTGTTTGATAGCAGTACATATGTATATATTTGTGAATTTGTTAAACAAAACGTTTGCCTTGGTTTCCCTGCTTAATTCGTATTTAAGCTGGCAGGCATTATAAACACAATTCATTATTTTATTAATGCTTTATTTAGTAATACATTTAATAAATATTTGCCTTCCTTTTTTGCTATATGTATTTAGAACTTTTTGCGTATGTATAAGGTTAACACAAACCACTTAAGAATCGTATACTTGTACATATATATTCATAGAACTGTTTGCCATTATTAACACCTAGAAGTCTACTAACAAAGTAAATAATTTGAACAATATTGTAAGATTTTCTAACACTTATTTTCTCCGAAAAACTGTGTAATATATATATATATATATATTTTAATTATGTGACCAACACTACTCATAAATATTGTTACTCTCGCTGGAAATAACAAATCGGATTTTACATTTAACAGATATATGTATGTATATATAAAATCATTGAATTCAAGGGATAAGTGTAGAGATGTTTTTTACTTGATACTTACATAGGTAAATACTTGTAAGATTGTACGACTTGAAAAAATGAAAGAAGGTCGAGTAAGGGATCATAACAAAAGTCAACTTGATTAGCATTGCTTCAGTGCACATTTATTAAAGTAAATTCTTTTTGTACCGTTACGAAAATAAATATGTAAGTACTGATATAAACAGTATGGTTGATACACAAGTACCCAAATACATGCATATACTCGTACACTTATTGAGTATACATCTGTTGAATTATGTTAAGTATTAAATGTATGCACTTGTAAACAGTCCCAAACATGTCAGATCTTAACTTTAATACATGTATTGGGTAAAGTAGCTTACATAAGTTTTAGTAATAACTACTATCACATACATACGAACTAATATATTTAATTTTCACGCATGAATTTCACTTAAAGGAAAACAACAATCAAATACTCTTTCACATACAATCAATTTTGTTGGAACATAAAGAAAATGAATTAGGTAAATAATTTAGGTAATTGGAAGCTTTTGGAGTAGTTACGTACAAAATTATGCAGCTGACCATAAAGATTTTGAGTTTGTAAATATCACAGACGTGAGTTCGTAAAATACTTTTCTAGAATGTTCAACCGTATATTTAGTATCATTTTCAATGACGATACTAATATAGGAAGAGTTCACTGTGAACACAGTGTTTGGTAATTGTAAATCTTTTTTGACGACTTATTTTCAAAACTACAGTTTGCTCTTCAGTAAAATGTTGTGCATAAAGCATTTCGATATTTGAGATTAGTTTATGCATGTATATTTTTGAAGTTTTGTAACACATTTTTAGCAATTAGAAATCGAACACGACGTAAAATCATTAATACTAGAGATCGCATTTATTTAAAGAGAAAAAACTACCCAATTACCCATTCCCTTTCCCATGGAAAAAACAATAAACAAAATAAAATTGCATACAAACACGCACATTTATTTTGTTAAATTTTTGCTTGAAGCAAAAACATTCATCTTTAATTCTCATCTCTTTCAATTCTGGTCTCTCATTTTCCTTTTCACTCATGTTTTTATTTGAACGAATACTTACATAAGCGAATGTACTTGTGTATTTTTATCATTTGTAGTGGTGTCAACTTTAGAAGCCTTTTATTCCTTTAATACGGAACCGATTTAAACAATATATAACTAGGTCACTAAAGCTGAATAATGTTTACAATTTGGTAAAATAATGAAGAAAATCGGTTGGCAAACAAAGGGGAAAAAGGGATCTAAAAACTTGTCTTTGCCTATTCCAGTGTATCCAGCGGCCGACGCAATCGACCGCATTCTAGAAATTAATATTAAAGACTTTCATAAATACATACGATAAAATACAAAAACAAAAGATTTTTTAAATTAACAACTTAAAACTCTGTGTCATTTTTTTGCAAAAGCAAATTGGACAAATACATACACACACTTTGTTTATTTTTCAATTAGAAGCTGAGAAATGCATTTGTAAAAAGTGTGCGTGTGTTACTAGCAACTTTAATCGCTTATAGCTCCCTAAATATCAAACAGATTTAAATAAAATTAGGATTGTGCACATCTCTATAAAACCCCGTTTAAAAACATATAAATCTTTCCAAAATCAGTTCAGTATTAGGGCCGAAAAAGGCCCTTTGATGCTTTGAACGAAGCGCAGTTTTATGTTGAAAAAGAAACTTCCCAAATTGGACATCACGAATAAAATTTTTGTCATCGGTAAGCGTTATTCGTAGCAGGAGGTAAGAGAAAAACAACAACAATCGCCTACAAACCTGCTTCGGGCGAATTAGGGGGTTTTGATGGGTAGTTTTGTATATAGAATAGATATGTTCGACATCATTTTCGTAATCATTAAAATATTTATTATTTTTGTTAAAAATTTTTTCTTTCACAGTCCTTTTTAAGACTTTTTTAAGCATTAAGTTTTCTACTTCTTGTTAACTTTTTTTATCGGACGATAGGGGTCTCTAACTTGCTGCATATATTGGTTTAGCAGTGATGTTCAACGTGCTTAAGTATCTGGCTGAGCACTCACTCCTCTTTACTTATTGATAAAGGTGTTGTTGTTCTTGTAGGACAATTCTATGAATTTTTCATGATCGCATATCGATTGTCCGCCATTTTAGATTTCAATGACTAATAAGATTCAGCGATTTCGTAATTTCAGGGCCAATTAACTTTAATTAATAGGATTTATTAATCTATTTACTATTCTTGTAATATAATTTCTAATGGTAAAGAAACATATATTTCTAGTAATACTAGAACAGTCGTTATTTCAGACACAGAATTTAGTGTACGTAAACTAACCATTTGTTGAAGAGCGCTCATCTTCATATTTGTTGAACTTCTCAGCAAAATGACAATTCGAAAGGTCCTCAAAATAGACTTCTGTTGCTGAGATGACCCTATTTTTAGGGTCAAGTTAGACTTAACTGCTTTTGCATCGAACAATTTTTTTATCTGGAATAAAGTGGATGCATCGAAAATTTGAATCTTAGCCATTGCACCGTCATAATTTTGCACTTTATCTAATATTAATTCATATAGTTCACAGCACTAAAAACGTATGAATGTCGCAACATTTTTATAATAACCACCAATGTTGACATATTTGGCTTGTGTTATTATTGAACTGCGCTAAAATGGCTTTCATATCTGCTATTTTTGCCTGAAATTTCAAAGTCTCCATGACTATTTTCCACGTGTGTTTGCAGCAAACAAGACAAAACTCTCAAATAGAACTAAGTTTGGCTGTCCTGCATCGTCAGTTCATTGAATAAGTTCACTGATTTCTTTAACCAAATATATTCCTTTTGATTTCTGTTTCATCAATTTATCAATTTTCTAATGAATGGTATGTACGTATGCAACTTGTTTGCTCGAAAGTTTAAGGCATTAAGTTATTTTTAAATTAAATACTCTAATTTGTTCTGTGGTTGCAATAAAATATTTTTTATATGTAAATATAATAAGATTAACAAAATGGATAAAACCTAAATTTGACCGATTAATATGTAAACAATTGTTGGCTAAAATCAGTCGCGCGAACATGTTATTTACAGTGCATCTACTCTTCACAGAATAATACACATGCAAGAGCTTACTACAAAACAAAACTAAATAATTTTGTTATTTCAACTGGAATTTATCCCAGTATTTTTGTAAAGGGATATTCTGACTCTTGTTAAGAGAGAATAACCATTTTTGGCTGAATTGGAAATGTCCTTACAATAACTTTTATAATAGAAGAGAATAAACTGGAAAATATAATAATTTCCCTTAAGAGAAAAAAACCTCTACAACACAAAAAAAGAGAAAGATACAGTTGTATATGTACACATTAAGAGTTTTAAAGGATGTTATAGCTCTTTAATTGAAACATAAATAATATTAAAAGACTTAGAAGAAAAAAAAGTCGAAATACAATTATTTAAACTGTTTAAGCAATTATTTAAACTGTTGAAATATTAAATAAACTTTATTTTATTTGCAACTATAGTAATTTTAAGCCTTACAGCTCCAGCAGCAACAGCTAAAAATCATATAAATAAATTCGGAAAAAGGTGGACAAAGGAATAGAGGAATAAAAATTAATTATTAATTCTCTATTACAATTTACTTACCTTGTTTATTTTTGTTACCATTAAATTTAATGGTACAATATAAACAAAAATTTACATATTTTTGATAAATCACGAATTGTATGCACCCCACAAAGAATGCCGTGCTTAAATATTAAAATTCCCTCATGTTTTATTCTTTCAACATAGACCCTGAACCGATACACATTGTGTGCATGTAGGGTTGTGTGAAGATGTATTTACACTTTCACATCGTGCAATACCCCATCAGCACACCGAGCATCATCGTATAACACAATATAAAATTACCCGTGTAAATGGCAAAATAGTGTTAAAAAAATATTATACAAGCAGGTGTCGCATCATAACTATGCGAACAGCACTTTAAATGTTGCATTCTTTGGAAAAAGAATAGCACTATGAAAGAATTTAAATGTGACCAAGACACATTTTCATGTTTTGCAATTTCCTAATTATGACAAAAGCTGAAACTTAATATCTTAAAGATATTTTTCCCATTTCATTATATCAAAATTTTTTAAGATTTTTTTTAGCAAATTAATAAATTTACTTATAAAAATGTAAATCAAAATGTTAGTTGCAAAAGAGATGTCTAAGTAAAGCACTACCACTCGTATCTAACTAAAACGTTGAACGATGGTCACAATCTCTGTGACAGAAATTAACACAGTGTGAACAGAAACTCATGGAAAAATGTAGACCAACAAGCCACTAAAAAAATAAAAAGGCTCTTGCACCGTATTTTGAATTTCTTGAACTACAGAAACATCTCCTGAAATTAAAGATTAATTTTATCCGATAAGAAACAAGCTCCTGCAGAAAATTTGTTCTTGTCTACGGATGCAAACCGTGGAATGCAGCTCAGGAGAATATGAATGTGGCACAAGTCATCATAATGCTATGCCTGCATCGAAATTGAATCGGGTTACTAAAACAAGAGCTTAAACGAGATAAGAGCACTTGCATCTCGCAAACCACAACGGTCAGGCTCTGTGGCTTCTAATACGAACTACGGAACTACTAACCAGTTTGAAAAAACTGTATTTTTTTGCGAGCACCAATGAAATGCATGTAGCTCAACCCACAAGAAATGAAAACTGTATAAAATTAGATGGCAGAGCATATCTCGAATGATACATTTATCCAATATTTAATTAGTTAAGTAAATCAACTAATGTAATTTATCTAATTATTTCGTTAAAGCAAAATGAATAAAAAATTAGGTTACTATTTGGACTCAATAATTTGTTTATCGTTAAGAATTCTAGCAAACGTGAAATTTTAAATTCTCGGACAGGCTGTTAGTGTGAGAAAATAGCCACTAGAGAAGCTATAAATCAACAGAGTAAGATATATCGAACTGAATTTAATAATCTAAAAATTTTCTTCGTTAGAAACTTTTAAGCATTTAATAATTTTCAATCGTATAGCGTTCAGCTCTTTCCATTACTTCTGTCCCAAGACAACTAACTACATATGTTTTCACACATATAAATGATTTATGTAGTTCCTTGTAAATAATAGAAAACTAAAATTCTTAAACACCAAAACTTAAATAATAAAATAAAATGTATTCCTTTAGATTACTGCAGAAAGAAAAGACATCGCAACGCGTTCATAAAACTGCAAATGATGTATGACTTCAGAAAAGGTATCGAAGAAAATGATTTCCGTTTGAAGTTTGTGAGAAAATCCAGAAAATGTTCTTACGGAAACTTGTTATTGGCGACACCAATTGCAATTCTTTAATGAAATTGTTGATGTCAAGCCTATTTCCGACACCATTGTCCCAGAGTTTATATAAACATAAATATGGTTAAGCGAAATTTAAAATGTATATTTCAATATGTTTAACATTTTTATTTTGTAAAAGAAATAGAGAAGTACTTTTATGATTTTATTTTTGTCTAAGGCATCAATCGAATGTAAGCTGTGGCACGTGTTCTGTTGTATGTAAATATCTGACTTGCCTTAATATATATGTGTGCGTGTGTGTGTGTGTTTTATATATTTAACATGTTTCTTTTTTTCGCAACATGTTCCCTTAATCGGGTTTTGTTGTTTTTATTTTCGTAGTGTTGCGTGTGCATATACATATATGAACATATATTGGAGTTTTGTTTTCGACAGCAGTGCTTTGATACATACTCGTAGGTATGTGCTGATATGTACGGTATATTTTGGTTTAAATGTAAATACTTACGATATCTTTTTCCAGCCTTTTTTTCACTCATTTTACTTTTTTTGTAATTGATAAATGCAAAAGCTTTAGCTCCATTGTGGGGTTTGTTTAAAATCATGATTATATTTTAGAGCATCAATGTGTTACAGTGTTTATATGGCTACATTGTTATAAGTGTATTTGTTTTGTAGCTGCTTTTTTAGCCATTTTTCGATGGAGTTTTTAACGAGGATTTGCATACGTTAATTTGTTCTATTTGCTAGTAATCGTGTTAGTTTATTTTGTATTTTTTGTTTGTTTTATTTTTGCTACTGCTTAATGATTTAATTACGCTAATGATGTTTAACTACATTTTAGGTGCGGATTTTGTGTCTGTCTTTTTTGTTTACTCTCTGTGCAGTGGAAACTAAGTAAAATAAAATAAACTATATTAAATTTATCAATTAGGCATTACATACACTGATACGTATATATGTATGTATGTATGTATGTATGTATGTATGTATATATATAAGTGAATATATATGTACATACGGCTAAGCACTAATACTACCCCAAATATCGTATTGCTTTGTTTTAATTAACTGAAAAACGATGTGATGAAATATGGTAAACTCTAATAAGGCTTAAAATTTAAAAACCGTTGATAATTGTTGTCACTAAATATTCAAATTAATTTAAATATACTACACATATATTCAAGCACAAAATAGAGTGGCTAATTTTAATGTTTTTTTAAACATATAATAATAATACATAGCCGGTATTCAGTGCTTGATGCGAATGGTCTTGCATAAGTGCAAATGCAAAATATCGTAGCTTTTCTTTGAAATCCAAAAACTAAATATTTGAATTTTAATTTGCCACGTTATTGCAATTTAGCAACACTGAAAATAGTATAGCTTTTTTTGTTTTTGCTATGTGCATTGCGTTGTCATCACTCACTTTTAAAGTTGGGAGTTGTAAAAAATAAAATTTATTTACTAAAAAAATTTAAAAGCAATGGAATCGACTGATGCAATAAAACAAACAAAAAGGAAAAATCAAATAAAGGGTGGACCACAAATGAAACATCTTCAATTTGATAATATTCGGAAGACTGCACAGTGAATTTAAAAAAAATTATTTGTTGTTGGTGAACATGTTTCGTTGTGTTTTTAATGGTCGAAAATTGTGAAGCTATGACTGCTTTTCCACGGTCTAGGTTAACTTTGCAAAGTCTTGTGTTTGTTGGTGAAAGGGAAAGAAGAAAGGGGGTGAGTACAGGTTCATCGTGTACATATACTTGTGTTTGGTTGCATGTATGTGTTTGATTTGCATGTTCATCCAACAAATCAACACATAATTTCTTCAAATTAAACTTTGCGTGTGTAGAAGCGAAACAAAATTTAAAAGAAAATTGAAGAAACTTTGTCAAAGTAAACCTTGCAATATTGTTTAAAAATATCGCTCACTATCAATGACAAAATAGTTGCACTTGCGAGAAGTTGCAATGCAAAACGCACTAAACACTGAATACCGCAACACTCCAAATTTTATATTTTTCTCTTTTTTAATTCCATAGCAAATTTCCATTAATATTTATGTGGAAATTAAATTTATAAAAAAGAAACCATAAAATCATAAAATTTGTAAATATTGTAGTGTGTATTAAATGTGAATACATTCAAATAAAAACTTTAAAGAAAATGTGAGAAATATTTAGAAAATTTTAGTTTCAAGTGATCTTTAACTTCTTGTGGGGTAAACTATTTGATATGTCTAGTAATCTATAAATAAAATTTTGTAAGGTTTCAGTTTTTCATTTTCTCATCTCTTATTCATGTGAATGGTTATTTACATTAAAAGGTTGTTAGATTGATAAACCTAAAGGAGTTTAAGAAAAATTTAAAAAATATTTTTATCAATTCGTAATTTAAAAATTTATATTTCATACAACAGTAATGTACATTATTTGCAAATTGGTTAGTCTTACAAAAAAAAAATAAATAAATAAATATAAATTAAAAAAACCTAAAATTATGTGTTTGATGAATTGCCGTGAGTCTGTAATTACTTTAATCTTCGAATATAATAAGGCATAATTTATTAAAAAACCGAAATTTTTGTATGCTTATGTTAACCTCTCGTATGAATAAAATGAAGCAAGGCATGATTTGTTATTACAATTGTAAAAAATTAAAACACTAAAGAAATTTCCAAACAACGAAACTGCTTTAGGCGTCTTAAATTTTTTTTAATATTTTTTTGAAAGCACTTTATTTTCTGACATTTTTTTTTTTTTTTTTTTTTTTTTTTAACTTGGACCAGCACTCAGGGGATGACCCCTACATATGCAATGCATTGTGCCGGAACTAGGAAAATTGGTTATAGGAAGGAGGATAAAGGGAGTAGTGTTTGTGGACGTTCGATTTGAACTTTCCCACACTGAAAGTAACAGGAAAGACCTCTGCAGGAAGTTTATTCCACATGCGAACTGTTCGGCTAAAGAACGAATTTTCTCTGTAATGCGTAGTGCGATCCACTGGCATATCAACCACAAATGGATGCGCTCTTAACGAAGAACGTGTTGTTCGTACAAATGAGCGGGTTTCGGGAATAAGTTCCCTGATTTCATTAGAGCACATTCCATTGTAGTAGCGATAAAACAGTGAAAT
Organism: Gymnocheta viridis; assembly: GCA_956483585.1. Taxonomy (NCBI): domain Eukaryota; kingdom Metazoa; phylum Arthropoda; class Insecta; order Diptera; family Tachinidae; genus Gymnocheta; species Gymnocheta viridis. The sequence goes on from OY101440.1 coordinate 123,893,149, forward strand.
ACATCCCACATTGCGTCGATGCTCCAGTGAGTCAATAGAGTTGGCTACCCTACTGTCACCGATGAGCTTCTTTGCCCTCTCCTGTACCCGGTCGAGTAACTTCAAAATAGACTTTGAAGCACCGGCCCATACATGAGAGTTGTATTCCATTTTCGGTCGGATATAGGTGGTGTAAATATTAAGGAGATCAGATGGAGTGAAGTATCTCTTACACCGTCTTAGAAAGCCGAGGCACTTGAATGCTTCTTTTGAAACCTGAAAAATATGATCAGTCCATCGAACATCACATTTAATTTTCATGCCAAGAACATCAAGAGTTTCTGATTCCTCAATATCTACACCACCCATTATTACAGATGAAGCAGCATGATTGTACGTACATTTGTGTGTAAGCATACAACACTGGGTCTTGCGAGCATTAAATTCGACCCTATTCGCACGTCCCCATTCATGGATTGCTAAAAGATCATTATTTATTGAATCATTCATATTTTGCCTCATTGCCGCGATCTCCGGCAGGCTTGGTCTGTTATTGAATGAATATGAATGGCACATGCTGCTGTCATCTGCAAAAGAGTAGATAGGATTGGAAGTTTGAAGTAGAAGGTCGTTTAAGAAAATAAGAAAAAGTGTGGGAGAAAGAACGGATCCTTGCGGTACCCCTGAATTAATCTTGAACTCGTTTGATGAGATCCCTTCTATAACAACTCGTATAGTGCGATCTCTGAGAAAGCTTGATATAAATCGAGAGAAGACATCACCGACACCAAAAGCAATAAGTTTTGACAGAAGTGCACCATGCCAAACTCTATCAAACGCCTTGGAAATATCTAGAGCCACCACCTTACTCTCGCCAAAATGGTGAATGGAATGACACCATCTTTCCGATAGAAAAGCCAGTAGGTCTCCCGTAGAGCGACCCCTACGAAATCCATACTGGCGGTCGCTAAGTAAGCTGTTGGACTCTAAATATCTCACAAGATGGAAGTTTACCATACTTTCCATAACTTTGGAAAGTGCTGAGCAAATTGCAATTGGGCGGTAATTTTCAGGGTTGTTAGCCTCTCCTTTTTTGGGGATTGGCGTTACATTAGCAACCTTCCAACACATTGGAAATTCACCAGCATGGTACAATGTACTGAAAAGGTTAGCTAACGGACGCGCTAGCGTCGAAGAGCACTGCTTCAAGACCAGTGCTGGAATACCATCCGGCCCAGGAGATTTATTTATGTTGAGATCTGCTAAAACATACATAATAATAAGCTGAATATTTGCAGGTTTATACAAAATGTTAGAAGTTTTAAGCGTAACTACTTGAACTTCGAACACCTACAGAAAACAAAAGTAATATTCTTCAAGACCAGAGAGAAGAAACCGCTAAACCAATTTAAAAATAGCAGAAGGTCTAATTTTTTTCGATGAGAAACGTTATTGTTTTACGGAGAAGGTAATATTTTTAGGTTACTCCTATTATTTAAAATTTTTTTGTTCGTAACTGCGCCCGCTCGAAATTCAGTTTATGACTTTTATAGTGTCTGTAAAAAATCGCGTGAAATTATTTTGGTCGTAAAAAAACTAAGTAAACTAAACACTTCCGCACAAAACGTATTGTAGATGTTAATCAAGCCACTATTGTATATCAACATCAAATTTAAACAAAATCTATTGAGTAGTTTTTGTGTGATGCGTATTCAAACAGGCGGAGACTGGTTGACAGAAGGATAAACAAAAAACAGAGATAAATTCCAAAAGTGTCGCTTTGCATTCTAATGGCCTTATTCACAAACGATTAATATAGTTAATGTGTGCATTAAAACCGGTTTTCCCATATGAAAATCCAACATTAAATCTACTATAACTTTATTAAGTGTTTGCCATAAATCAATAACCGCCAAAATTTAAAACAAAAATGTTTTATGTACAGACACGGTCTAGTTACCATTTTATTTAGGCTTATATGTCTATTATATGGATAAATTAAGCATCCGTACGTCCGTCTGTCCTTCCGTTTGCTTTAAAGTCAGTTGATTTTCGCAATTATTTTAATTATTATCTGCGAATATCTAAAAATTCTTTGATTAATTTCTTTCCACGTTTTTATTTTTTATTTTTTAATTTTATCCTCTGGTGATATTTAAATCAAACTTTAATTACTGCAAATATAAAATTTTGTTTTTTTTAACTGCAATTTTTATGACCAGTACTTCTTTCACAATTTATTTCTTTCTTATTGAATAAGAATATGAAATTCCAAGCAGCAACATACATATGTACTTACATATGTGATAATAATAAAAGTGATGATACATACTCGTACATATGTATGTATATAAGTATCTGCACGCAAACATGCATCGGCATGTTTATGTAATCACTGTTACTTAAAAAGAGTGCAAAATTGAAAAAAGTAGTTTGAAATAAAAATAATGAAAATTAGGTTAATTGCTTTTACCAGGTACTTATGTAGTAAGTCTATCTATGTTATTTGTCTGTGTTATTTTTAAAGGAAAGTTGCATACTTACGTATGTACACATAAATATGTATGTTTATTTGTACTTTCTACTGTGAAGAGTATAAAATGTTTGTAGTGGTAAAATTTTTGGTGAAAACTACACTTCACCTGCCTTATTTTGTAGTTCTCTAAAGGTAAATCTTCATTACTAGAAATATATAGAATCGATTTAGTGATTTTCGGCTGTGAATGAAATTTTGTTAAGTACTAGTGTATCCAGCGATTGACTCAATCGACCGCATATTAGAAATTAATATTAAAAATTTACATACATAAATACAATAGATAAAATACAAAAACAAAAAATATTAAATAAACCAATTAAAACGCCGTCTCATTTCCATGGAAAAGCATGTTGGACAAACAACCATACACACTTTATTTTTTTTTCAAGGTGAAGCTGAGACATGCATGTGTAATAAGTGTACATGTGTTAGTAGCAACTTTAATCAGTTATCGCTCCCTAAATATCGAACAGATTTAAATAAAATTAAGATTGTGCACATCTGTGTTAAAACTCATTTAAAAACATATAAGTCTTTCCAAAATCGGTTCAGTTTTACGGCCGTAAAAGGGATCTAAAAAAACGTGTTCGCCTATTAATAATATAGATATTCTTAAATCTGACAATGTCTCAAAAACTTACATTTGACATTTAGCTTCAGCTACTTAAATTGCATAATATGGCTGCAGGTAAATATTAAATTAAGATACATATGTATTTTGTTGAAAGTAGATAATCTGAGCTTTGTTTTATAAGGATTTTAGTAACAAATGCGCACAAATTAAACATAATGCTGCACAACTTTCAATGATTACACCAGTTCATTTTGCATTTGAGTCGGTCTTCAGTTTATATATCAAAAATAACGGAGCAAACATAAAATTCATGTATAACAGTCGGTATGGCAGAAAGGTAAAAGTTAAGAATAACTAACAAGGTAGGATCCAGGCTCAATACTCAAAACATTTAAAACAGTGTTAAAAAAACAATCTTATGCTCAATTTATATTAGTTATTACGAATTTCTTGGCCTCAATTAAAAATGTTTGCAAAACTGCTTTCTATTTATGTCAAAACTTTATGGTATAAATTGTTTTTCGTTCTGTCTCACTAAAATCTTTGATGACAAAGTAATAATTAAGTTTCCAGAAATATTATTTTTAATATTGTAAAAGTTATAATAAAACTATTCAACAAAAACGTTGATGCAAAATATAGAGATAAGATGCTAACAAATATATGACGTACATATGTGGTACTTTTATGGGAATTTTTTAAATTTCTTTGATTAGTGTTTAAGTTGTATTTTATACGAGCCTTTAAGTAATATTTGGAACAATTGGTGCATATAAAGTGCATCTAGAACACTAATTAAGGATATGAAGTAGATAATTTTCGCTTTGGATATTTAACTTATTACTTTGACAAGGCGATGCAATTGGAGAAAGTATATACCACATAAAATTACAAACAAAGACTTCAAAATGTCTTGAATACACAAAACACAAATAAAATTAAATGTGTACTATCAGTATTGAACTCTGGCTATTGAAGGAATTTGTTTGTTTTAAAAAAAACTAAATATCTTCAATATGAGTTGCACTGCCGACCATGAATCACAAGCTCTACTACAATGTCACTTTTAGAATAATGTACTTCTTTGCGTAATAGCAAGTTGCTGCACACTACAGTGAGGTTTGTTTATTGTGGAGAAGTTTATTGTGTTTAATAAAAGTCATTACTAAGTTTTTGCTCGGGACGATAATGCATTTGAAATAGTTTTATTTTTTTACTAACAAAATCTTCTGAAATCGTCCCAAACAATTAGTGCTCAATTATTTTCTCCGTTGTCATAAGTAGTACAAATTTTAATTGATTTAATTTTAAAAATAAGTTAACACTTTTTTGAGTAATTGTACACACTTTATTTTTGTTGAAATCTTAAATCTGCTTGCTTACTTTTTAAACAATTAAGCGCATCCTACAGACTACTTTGCTGCCATTGTTTGAGAAAAATGGTTTGATTTGAAGTCTTTGCTAGTACAATATTTTAACATGTAGAACTTGTTTCTCTTGTAAATCTAACAAAATCTTTTTAATGACCTCTGAAAAAAAATTCCCCTCCACTCAAACTACATAACGTCTGCTTTGCTATAAGTTGTTTCAGAACTATTTGATGGCAACAAAATTCATTTCAAAGTGGGTCAGTAGTAGAACGTATGATTATCATACAGGTGGTCATCAGTTTAAACCCTGGTAGAGGAGAATGTCTTTTTATAAAATTTTTATTGCGTAATAAAATATTTGTGCTAAAACATTTGAAATTAAGCACAAGAATTCTTTTTAAAGCCCGAATTCAATACTGCCATCATAAATCAAATTTCTATTGTATTTTATGTACTCCATGACTTCTAACTATTGATACTTTGAAGTTGTTATTTGTAATTCGAGATTGTGAGTACTTGTTCCTATTCACATCGTCATGGTAATTAATTCAAGCGTCAAAGTAAAAGTAGTGAAATGAATTTACTTTATATGTTATGTGCATTAATTTCCTAATTTGATAACTAATAAATTTTAGCAAATATATTCTTCATAAATTGTAAAGAAGTTTGGCGAGGTGAACTTTACCTAGTGATAAATTTGTAACTTCTATTGAGAACTCAGTGTTTTCTGCCTTTGCTAGACTTATTAATTTATTTCTGATTTCAGCATTCAATTATTTAGAATGCCCGTTTTTTTGAGTTGAAAAAAGTGATACTTAATTTGTATACATTCGCCATATTATAAACTCAATTTAAAATCATGAATATGGGTAATTAAGAAATTTGGAATTTTATTTATAAACATTTTGCAAATAACGAAATTTTTTGTATATATTATTATTATAGATTTAGTTTCTAAAACCATAAGTTGCTAAGCTCAATCCCACATATCATTTCACCTGTAACAGATAAATTTAGAAGCGAAGTATATTATTAATTTAATTAAATTAAATTAATTTAATTCAGCTAAACAAAATAGTGAAGTTTATCAAAATGCATTCATATTTGTAATAGCAAAGATCCTAAAGCGATCGACTTCGACACTTTTTAGTTCATCGCGTCATCAGAAAATTTAACTATTGGTAGCCCACGTCCTTTTTTATGTATATGATTTTTTTAATCTTATATAATGTATGTATGTAATTTTATGTAAGGATCAGTAGCTCAGAAGGTGTAGATGAACTACCATTATTTGTACAATATATATTCTGTAGCAATACCTATATATAAAATATTAAAAATTGTTGTTCTTAAAATTGTCATAAGCAAATATAATTTGGTGCTTTGGCAGCCACTCGAAAACAATCAAAAGTTGAACAACTTCCAGATCAGAAATTCAGGATCTTATTGACTGCTTTAGACTGTCTTGCTTCGCTGGGATGTACATATATACTGTAACTTAATTGCGTAATTTCACTACCTTTGTGTTTCACTGTAAATTTAAATCAAATGTTTATAGATATACATACGCCCATCCATATATATTTATTTCTTTTCTTTTGTATGTTCATAAAACCAAAGAAATTTCTAACTGGTTTTCATGAATTCAAACTCCCTACATGCCGAGCGGTAATTACAATTAACTTAGATGTGTTAGGAAACGAACCGTCATAAATGTGTATGAATATTAAGGTATCAGGAATGTGTGCCAATGTGTGTAAGTGAATTTGCGAAACAAAAACGAATATTAAGGCAAAAATATTATGTTGTATTGACTGTTGTGTGTGTGTTTGTGTGTGTGTGTGACTACTATGATTGTGGTGTAATATTTGTCTATCAGTAATACTATTTTTTTCACTTTTTTCAGGGCCTTATCCCAAAAATTGTTGGGGTTTCGCATAGGACAATGCAAAATCGTAGCATGTAGCAGGTGCCTTTATGAATGAATATGCAATATAACAATGACTATAGCAATGGCATAAAATTCTCATTTTCGTCACCACCATGGAAGTTTCAAAATACCTTTCACATTTGACATGACATTAAAAAGAATTGCTAAAAACGAACAAAAAGAAAGAAAAAAAACTGTTTTCAACCGCAATAGCAATCGGTAATCATAGAAAAAATGACATTGTTGAAAACTCATCTCATCCACTTTTAACGTGTGTACATACGCATTCTACCTAAATGTATGTTGGTATGAACGTATGTGGTTAGAATGTTTGCCATTTAGAATTACATACAGTCATTCATACCTGAATACATTCCATCGTTGGTTTTTGACAGTTTTTATTCTTGGCTAGTGTTGCCAATCATTATAAAAATACAAATATCAATGATTTATATTCAAATTCAAAAGATATAAATGATGTTTTGTAACACCTGCAAATACAGCTTGTCACTGCTTCTTATTGAAGTTATTTTAATATCACACGAAATATGTACTAGTATTAAGGATTATAAATTAAGAGAGAAACTGAATACTAAACAACCTTATTCATTTATTCATTTGTTCATTTATTCATTTATTCATTTATTCATTTAATCATTTATTCATTTATTTATTTATTCATTTATTCATTTATTCATTTATTCATTTGTTCATTTATTCATTTATTCATTTATTCATTTATTCATTTATTCATTTATTCATTTATTCATTTATTCATTTATTCATTTATTCATTTATTCATTTATTCATTTATTCATTTAATCATTTATTCATTTATTTATTTATTCATTTATTCATTTATTCAATTATTCATTTATTCATTTATTCATTAATTCATTTATTCATTTATTCATTTATTCATTTATTCATTTTTTCATTTATTCATTTATTCTTTTATTCGCTAATTCATTCATTTGCTACGTAAGAATAAAAATGTTATATTAATATGACAAGCCCAATATAAATGAAATACATCAAAATATAACAAAATTTATAAAAAACTGGAAAAAAATATTTTGAAACGATTGTTCCAATGACGAGCGGCGACACTTACAGAAAAATGTCATTCCTTAAATAAGCTTTTCATTTATTAACAAATAATTTTACATCATGATTCGAAAAATTCTTTATAGCCATAATTCGGATGTCCTTTTATTATAAAAGTAAAATATTTTATAACTGAAGGCTTTACACATTCGGTTATGTACTCTTTCATAAGGAAGAATTTGTCTTCTGGTGTGTTCAATTTTTTTTTGTTTTTTGTTATTTTGTAATAAACGGCATTGTTCAATTAACTTTGCCGATTCGCTTTATTTTTCCTTGTTTGTAAACATATTGAAAATGAATATTGTGGTTATTTTTTTTAATGTGCATTGGAATTTTGATGTTTGCGAATTTCAGTGACAAAACTTACAATTAACTTTAGACAAACTGTGGTTTTCTATAATATTTTAATTACTTTTGGTTTTATAACTACTTGAAAATATATAATGTACAAAAAAAACGAAAATAATAAATGAATGAAATATGAGAGATTGAAGGAATATTTTTTAAAAATGTAAGACTATAAAAAAACAGGTCATATTATTTTATATTTAATAATGATAATGAAAATAATTAAGTTTGCGCAAACATTAAGGCCTAAATTCAGAGTATTTAGTCAACTAATGATGTGGGTTAACTAATGATATTTATATGAAAAGTTTTTAGTTATACCAATTTCATTAGTTAACTAAAGACTGTAAATAGAGGCCTAAATAAGTAGTCACTGCCTGTGAAACAGTGGGACGACTACTAAAGTTATAAAAGCCAAATTAATTTAGGACACAACTACAAGAGTTCTGAAAATAAGCCAATCTGTAGTAAGATGATGTGCGTAGTGATTTGGAAATCAAGGAGAAGCCAAGCAGTGAAAGCGTTTAATAGATGGAACCTGTAAAAGGTCTGTTATAATTGAATAAGAATGAATTTCCCAGAAAGGTATGTTTTCCAGAAAATCAAAAGGAATGTTTTAAATTTCCTTACAGTTTTTATTGTATTCTGTTCTGTTTATTTTCAGATTATGACGTAATCCTGTCAAATTTTTCCAATAAAAGTGCATAATAAATAGCTCTTCCAAACACCTTCAATTTCAATGACAGCTCCTAGAAGCGCAATGGCTGGTATGATTATTAGAGAAATGAACCTTTAACAATACATAATTTTTATCGAGAATGTCACATTTCTTCGGCACAATACAAAAGCCTTTTCTAGCAGCATTCAAATTAACAAAAATTATTCCGATGAAATAACCTGATCTTTATTAGTTTTTATTAAATTTCCATTGTACACTTGCTACTTCCGGACTCTCCTTTGACACCAAATATATTTCATGAGACTCTCTTAAGAAAGCCAATCTAATAAAGTCAAAGAGTATACGTCCTGGCCGCTGCAACATGTATTCGTTACTAAGTGTTTCGTATAGGACAATCGCCGAAACCAACCAAATGACCTAAAATACGAAGGCGTTACTATTAAGCGTTTAATAATTATTGGCTACATCATCAAGCCCCAGTCACCAAGTTTCAGTAGTATAAAACGCTTCCAGGAGGAGAGTAATAATATCTCAAATTCAAAATTATATTCACACTAGTTGAAAAATAAAACATATTAGTAGACCTACATTCACATCAAATGCAAAATAGTAACTACATAAGCAACTAGGAAATTTAGCTGAATTTGAAAGTTATGCTAACACCTAATAAAGACCCTTATCGAAGAAAAAAAAATAGTGGCCTTTTATATCGGTCCAAGCTTAGTTCAATTTATTCAAATATAAATTGTATAATACGATATGTATTACACTTAATCAAATACCATCATAAACAGCAAACGACTGAATGACTGACTGACTGCCTTAGTGTTTTAGATAAGGAAGGAACAAAATTCTACTTAAATCAAATAAATTTCATGTTATTACTCCTCCTAGAAGATCATCAACTTAATCACGGCAATGAAATGAAAAACGCACACAAGGACTCCAATATATAATGAAATTGTGCAGGCATATGGATGAAAATAGCAAAGGCAGTTTGGACACAAATGATGACGATTTTGATTTTAGATTTCTTCTTCCTCTATTGATGCTGCTTGATGTTCATTTTTTTTATTTTTGCTCTGCCTCGTTCATCAATTTGTGTGTCTGATAGAATGTTTTCTGTCAGTGAATGTGAAGAGTTTACAGCTTCTGCTCTTAATCTAATTGAGGGAGGAATACTGTCTTCAATAACACTATTACTACTACTACTACTATAATATCTGTACGAACATCTACACCATGAACATACAGTGGTGGAAAAAATCTTATAAACATACAAATTTATTTTATATTATTTTTTATTTTTCCAAAATTACTATTTGCTATTTGACTTAACATCAATGTATGTAATATAAACAATTTTAATTTTCTACTTTTTCGTATTTTATTATTGTTTTATTGAAAAATGGGGTCTTTGGATTGGAAAAAATAATGGAAACAGCATTATTTCTCATTCAAAGCATACGATCTGCTTATCACTAATATTAGTAGTGCACGAAAATAATTCCTGAAAAATTTACAAAAAATCAGCTCTAAAATATGATAAAGACCCCTCAAATACCCTCGCAACGAATGAATGGAGCTGCAGAACTTTTGAAATGCTAAAAAAATAAGTTATTAGTGCAATCCATGCCAAAAAAAAAATCTGAAGGAGACAAATTAAACCATTGCACGATTAAGACATACTAAAGAGGGGCATTAGTTAAAAAGTATTTAGTGGATCAAGTGAACATAAACAAAATGAAACTAAATAAATATGTAGTAAAACACCTAAAAATTTCTCGAGTCTAGAGTTCACGACTCAAAGAATAGACCAGCCGTATGCATGGCAGGACGAAAAATAAGTGTTATATACGGCTCCCCTTATCCAGATTCTTCTGCGAACCTCTTCTAACCTAAGAAGTTCCAATAGAACCAATTTTGCAAAACTATATAAAGTTGTCCAGTTATACATAGGTTCCAACATAACCGGAACTATGTTGTCAGGCCTAATACTGAACCCTAAAAATTCTTGCAAGTTCTCTTTCCAGCTTAGGAGTCGTGGACATATGAATCAAACATGATGCGCATCTTCCCCAACATTATTATTACTATTTGGATAAAACGGAACACTGCCATGCCTAAAATATTACGGTATGTTTCTGTATGAGTTCTTAAAATTGTGGTATGCAAGAGAAATTTATTATGATGACTTCTTTGAATTTCTTTGGCTTTTTCAACTTTCGAAAAAAATTAGTTTTTTAACACAAAAACATGATATAAGCAAAATACTCTTTCAGCACTCTGTCTAAAGTTTGTAAACATCTAAATAGTATAAAATTTTCATTTTAAAATAATTTTATTCAATACAATTTTTGATTTTTATTTATAAAGGTGCTATGAAGCTGATTTTGTATAACCTCCTCGATCCTGGCGTAAAGCCCACTGAATATTTTCTAAACAAATATTTTTTTCCTTGTATAATAATTTCTGCAAACGGCTTATAAAAACTGCATTTATTTTAAGACAATTTTTATTTGGAGTTCTTTTCGTACGACTAAAAATACTTTTGTTCTGGTTCTTCATTTAAAGGTAAGCAGTTAAATGCAAAGAGTGGCACGCATTCAGAACTGAGGAAGTTGAAAACTTGTTTTAAAAACCTTTAACAAAATATTATGACGAAAGGCAGAAACTAATCATTTAGCCTTTTAAACTTTTGTAATTTTCTCATTCCCTTTAAATCTTAAGCAATTTCTGTTGTTTTTTTTGGTTTTGTGTAGTGATGCCGCCTTATCGATCAACAAATCACTTCCATTTTTAGCAGACGAATACTGCCAAACTATCCAACTATCCAACTGGCATCCTGTTTGCCTAAACTACATGCCGGGTGTCATTATGTCAATATGAAACCATCAACTTTGTGTAATTTTCGGAAAAAAATATTTCGTTATCAAAGATTTGTATTTTTTTTATTCAGATTTTAACTGTGAAGGTGTTAGTCCGAGTGTGCATTTAGATCTGTCTGTATGTCAGTCCATCTTGCTGTTTTTTTTTAACTGTGAAGGTGTTAGTCCGAGTGTGCATTTAGATCTGTCTGTATGTCAGTCCATCTTGCTGTTTGTCTTAATTTGTTTTATTCTTTATTTTCTAGACTTTTATCCAAGATGATGCTTTACAGTCAAATTGTACTGTGATTGATGATTATAAGTGATGATGATTTACTATCACTAGTTCGGGTTAAGCATGCGTTTGTTTGGTGTATATGGAATATGGGATGCTGCAATGTCACGTCTGTGTGAGATTTTGATTTGGGTTTTTATTTAATTTTCTATTTTGAAAATAGCTTGCTGTTTCTCATCGGATGAAAAACAAATTAATGAATAAGTGAACGGCTTCTACCACATATTTTCCGAATACAATTCGACATTATTTTATAATTAAATTACAATAAAAAATTTTTCTTGTTTCTTTAATTTACAATGACTAAATATACAATAAATTTTTATTTCGATTTTACATAAGGTTCTTTATATGGGTGTACTCTGCTACGAACTATGCTAAAAAAATAAAGGTGCATCTTTAAAGCCAAATATAAGACACATTTTTCAAAGAAGTATCTCGACTATTGCAAAACGATGTCCTTTGCACTAATGACGCTGCATCAACACTCAATTTCAACACTTCTTTATGAATATATTTCATTTCATTGCTTTAGTTTATTGTTAGCAATTGTGTATTTTTCTTTTATCTCTTAGGTGTATTTACTTATTCTGTAATCTTCTTTTTTAGAAAAAATAGTTTTTGTCCTTAACAGATGTGAATTCCGCTACAGAAACGCCTACAATATAAACAAGCTACAAGCGATTATGCTTTACAAAAAATGAAGAGCAAACAAAACTTATCAAGAAGCTTCAATGCAAGTAATGCTGAGGTTAGACGTCATAAATATTTGGCCAAAAAGGCGTAACCCCTTAGTATGTTTTTCGCCTTAAACAAATATTCATAAAGTTTATTTGAATTGAAATCTAATATATTGAATGTGTCATTTATGATGAAATATAATTTTCACAAAAACACTGGTTTTGCTTATTTCATGAAATATTTGCGACGTATGACTCTACCTAGAGTATTATAATACTTTTTAATACGTATTTTGAATGCACATAAAACACCTTACCAAGGCTTTTACACGACTTATACTATAATGTAATAATTTTGTAATATTTAATAATTGCAATGAAGAAATTAAGGAAAGACGCATTCAGTTACACAGAAATATATATCATCGATGACTTTCGAAGTAACTGGACGTTTTTTAAGGAGTTTATGTGAATGTGCAGTCAGGCTTAAATTCATTCACTGGTGACTTTTTTAGATTTTCAAGTTAAAGTATTTTGTGAAATAATTTTCTTATTGTTTAAAAATAGCATTTTTTTTTTTTTTGTAAAAAACCCGACATACAGTAGATTGGTTTCACGGACCAAAAAAACATTATTAAAATATACTTAAAAACAAAAAAAATCATGTTCATCTTTTAAAAAAGGAACTTGCAGGTACCTCAAGAAGATTCAGAATTTTAGATCCGAACGTAGTGAAAACTTGGATCATTTCTTATAATTTGTTGGGGGTTACTATTGCAAATAATTTTATTTTCTGACCTCTGTTCACCGATTAAAATCAATCTTAAGAATGTTTAGAAAAAGTAGCTTTTTGTCATTTTATGATTGTATTTTTTTACAAATATACAGAGTTTTCATGTAAATTTATATTAAAAAAATATTTGCTTAAAATGTCTTTAAAAAAACAAATTTTGAATGTTAGCAACAACTACCACCGGAATTCAAAACTTTGTAGGAGTAAAAAAGTTCACTAATTTTTGGTTAATTATGGCAACTGAAGAAGCTATAGAGATCTTCAGATGCCAAATTTGTGCGCTTTAAAATATCTAATTGCATGAACTAAAACCAATTGGCAGTAAGTTAGCTTTTCAATAGCTTTTTTTATAATTTATTTGCTGCGCTCGCAGCTTAACGGATTTTTACAAAAATCAGGAATTTTTTCCCTTTAGCAATTGTAAATTTTCTTTGGTTATAAAATAAATTTCCAATCATAAAAAATTTGTACTGAGTCTTATTATTCTTTGCTGTTCTTTGTTAGCATTCCATATTTTCTAATTATTTTAATCTGTATTGAAACAAGACTACAACTAAAGCCATGATTTTAAATTAAAAATTTAGAATAGGTATTTGATAAAACTAAAATTAAAAAATTTTTTACTGAAAATATGCAAAATATATTTGTATTAATTTTTGATTATAAAAAGGTTCTAACGAGAATATTTTTGTGTAATAAGAAACCAACAAATTGTGTATAATTTATGAAATAAGACTGGGAAGACTAATTGCAGGTGGCGCAGAATGAATTATGTGGTTTGAACCGTTCCACTTCAACATTAGCGGATACATGGAAACACACATGAACACTGATGATGGGAGTGAAGCGGTTCCCGAAAAACAACGTTGTTTCTGTTCTGCCGTGTAAGTTGAAATTAATGGATGTTGAAATTTTCTCTTGTTTCTTTCAGAATAAAAATTTTATGAACTTTAGCCAAAATAATAATCCTTTTGGATTAAAATCACTAACAACCGATTTGTTGGAAAAATAATCGCATTAAATAGTGGTTAGAATTCTTTATAACTTTTTTAATTATTATTTTTTCTTTGTTCTTTTTCAGCATTTCCCAAATCTTCTTGATAAGACTTGGGAATACGTAATCGAAAAATGTACCAAAACAGTTCAGTTTCGCATATATCGTTATTTTAATGCGCGGATCGCATCCACTACAAAATATTGAACGTGAGAAGCCCTGTAGAAGTTGCGTTTGCGTGACAATATATGCGTATGAGTAATATATTTCTAAATCCATTTCTTTATAAGAACTTTTTTTTAGGTTCGATAAAGATTATACGCTTAGTAATGCCTCCATTCGAACAATAAAAATTCAAAAAATGTACTAAATTTGGGCAATATTTTGAATATTTCAATTAGTTGTAGATGTTAATATGAAGCATAAGTCTTGGGATCAGAAATAAAATAATGAATTTATCCAAAAATAGTTTCTTATATTAAGAAGAAATGGATAAAATCATATTTGAACTCAAGCCAAAAATTTTCATTTCAATGTAAAAGTAATTATTAAAAGCAGAATGTCCGATTGAACCAAGGAAGAAATTATTGAAGAATACAAGTCAAGAGTTAGTCTCACTGGTAACACTACCTCATAGATAACAATACAAAAATACGAGAGAAAGAAATATGCAAAAGAGAAGAGGCAAGATTGTCGCTTCAAATCCTATTACGTGCGACTTTCGCTACTCCGCAAGCTTTTCTAACTTTTCCACGACAAACTCGAGTCATAAGCTACGTGTAGCCGCAACATGCTCTATGCAGTGTTTAAGTACAAGACGCATTATTATATTCAGTAGAATGCTCAGTTTATTTTATATATCTTTCATACTTTAATATACTTCAAAAACTTAAAATCTTTAAAGCCAATTCTTGTTTTAGTATGATTTTCAAACTTGAATATTTGTTCTGCAGAATAAATAAAATTACTTTGTACGTGTATACACAATATGTACAAAGAAAAATTCTGTTATTATACACTTCATGAGGCAGGATTTTTCTGTATGGGTGTGGGTGTGAGTGTATGTGATTGTGAATTTGTTATTATGTGTTTGTGTGCGTGTGTTTGACTTTAACATGCAACATTTACCAGATAAGTCAAGCAT
The DNA here is from genome assembly GCA_956483585.1 of Gymnocheta viridis. Classification (NCBI taxonomy): domain Eukaryota; kingdom Metazoa; phylum Arthropoda; class Insecta; order Diptera; family Tachinidae; genus Gymnocheta; species Gymnocheta viridis. The sequence goes on from OY101440.1 coordinate 123,908,448, forward strand.
GCTTTATTATAAATATGTATGTATTTATATGATGGTCTGTTATTCAGCTCAGGTATATTTTCTTCCTATTTCCTTTAGTTTTTGTAGGTGGCATATTCTGTCATCAGCTTTGTTCTTTGTACCGCTTGTTTTTCTTGTTATTGCAATTGCCATTGCATAAATTTGTGTAGTTGTAGTTGTGGTTGTAGTTGTGGTATTAGTATTAGTAGCGGTTGCTTATATTTAGTATTTTATACATACGCTTATACTTACATGAACATACTTATACTTTATACTTGTTATTATAGTCATCGTCATCATTGTAATCAACATTCTTTAAGCGTTTTTCCCTCCGCTTTTCGTCTTTTTCATTTTCTTTGTAGTTTATTGTCCATTTATGAATGCAAGTGTTCGTGTATGCGTGTTTAGTAGTCGTATATCCTTTCATTATTTCATCTTTTGTTAGTTGTTGTAATAGTTGTCGCTGTTGTTGGAGATCTGGATCCAGATCGTTTTCTTTTGTTAATATTTCTTGATAATAATGTTGTACAATGTTATTGCTGTTGCTGTTGTTCTCTTTTTCGTTGTTTCATGTATAGTTTCGTTTATTTTTTTATTATTAATTTTTGTTTTAAATAACATGTTCGAGGGATTGTTTTTAATTTTCTTGTTGCTCCTGTCCTGAATACTTGTGTGTTATAAATTTATGTTTAAATAAATGTGTTTTAGCATGATTGTATGGATTTTTTTATTGATACCTGTAATAATACTTTTACTTATTGTTCGAGCAAAATATAATATAAATACTTTGTAAAAAGTAATTTGAAAATTCTTTTATGACATTTTGTTTAATATTGTGTTTTGCCGTACTTTAACGATTTTTTCCCTTTTGTAAGAAAACTAAAATTTTTATTGTTTAAGCTTAATGGTCTATATTTCAGCGATTTTAAGAATTCTATGGAACTCATAAAGGCGCATGTAAAACCACTATAAAAATTAGCTTATAGTCGTATACTAAAACTAACAGAAAATCTTAGCGATTTCTCAACATTAGTGCATAACATTTATAAATCCTGAATATAGGGATTCGAAATTTACATACATACACATAGATGTTTAATAATTAATACTTCTTTGTAAAGAAATGCCATTAGTTTGTATATTGCATTATTAACGAAGAAGTCTGCAAAAGGTTTATATGCCCTGGTGTGCTAAGAATTTTATAAGGTGGAATGTAAAAGCTCCGGCTGTTATATACCTACAAAAATTTATTTAAATCTTTCATTTGAATTGGCTTACAACTTTTGCTGTATTTGAAAAATGAAGACAAACGAACTACGCAAAGTGGTTAAAAACTTGTTATTTCGGAAATAATTCGGTAGCTGGTGAACTATTCAAGATATTTAAATAAACGATCACACAGATAAAGTAGAGGTAAATTTGAGATGATCTGCTAGAGCACGGCACGTTTCCAAAGTTCTAATGGAGAATCTAGGACGGACTCATAAATTTGACCATTTGAGATGTTTAATTTAAAAAAAAATCATTACAATTTTATTAATAGTGCAAATATTAAAATTTTTATTATATTATATCTCTTAAAAGATATTTAAAAAAAAACACGGTTGCATGAGGCTGCATGGTTTATCTTTTTTATTTGAAGAGATGATTTCGTTTGAATTTTACTTTCAGAGATTTTATGTCTGTGTTTTTTTTTTTAAGTGGAAGACTTACATACGGTAAGTTCAGAAAGAAATGCCAAAAAACCCATGAAAATTTACGAACATAACATAAACTTCCATAAACTTGCTAATACTGGAAAGGCACCAAAGCATAATATTGATTATAAGCCGCAAAAACTATAAAAAGCCAAAAACATAAAAAATAAATTTCTATTGCAAAATAACGAATTCAATTCAATTTTTTCATTTATAATAATATTGTATGATTTTTTGTATACATGTAATGTTGCTTTAATATAGAGAGTTAAGTTCAATTAGATCTTTTCTACTCAGAAATCACATTTTATTTAATTAAGTTATAAAGGAAATTTAGCATTTGAGATCACGAGGAAAATTAAAAAAAGCCTGTTTAAAGTAAAAAAAAAAGAAAATCTAAAAAAACTAAAATTTTTTTTTGAATAAGAAATTAAAACTTAAAATTAAGGGAGAAAGCTTAGAAGAAAAAAGGAAATAACTCTATTCTACAGATGATACCGCCATGTTGATGATATGCTGATATTAAGGTAACTAATATCTTTGATCAAAATTTTGTTTCAGTTGTTGGATTTTACCGTTAACTTTTTCGATGTTGTCAATCTTCTTGGTGAATAGTACTAAGGAATGTTATATCGTATATCATTTGTAATAGCTTGTCTTCTCGTATTTGTAAGTTTTTAATATCATAATTAATTGTGTTTGCCCAAACAGGGACGCCATAATATATTATTGAGTGGAATATGACTTTTAACATAATTATTTTATTTTATTTTCGATACTTAATTTGGACTTTCTATTGATGAATGCATATAGTATTCATTTACTAATATATACTTTGTCAATAGTATTAGTTTTGGCTCTAAATAAACACCTAAGTATTTAACTTTATGCACCCAGGGTGTATTAATAGTTTCGAATAGAAGACAAACAGGATCCTTGTGGACAACCTACAATAATATTAACTTTACAAGAATAGGATTTTCCTATATGAACTCTAATATCATGATTTTCTAAGAAACTTTGAATAATTTTTATTATTGGTGTCGGAAAATTTAAATTATACATTCTAAAAACCAGAGTATCTTGCCAAATAACGAAAGCTCGCGAAAAATAGTAAATTTTAAACGAAATAAAAATATTGTTTCTTAAAAAGCTTGAGGCCGATTTTGCATTTATCACGCTAGCCTTTTCGTAATAGAGACGATTTTTTTATAACACTGAGAATAGCATCAAGGGTGAATGAAAGTGCAGTTTATGTAACATTGTATCAAAAGACTATGCATACTATTTAGTAAAATTGCTATTATTGAGCTCATCTACTACAAATCAAAGCAACAAATTAAAAACTTAAAAAAGATTATAAAAATATGATAAAGATTGTAAGCTTGTAATATTTTTATAGTGTTTCACTCAACGAATTTATTAAACGAATTATTTCGATGAGTTCGTCACACTACACAAAGTTGGTCGTTCAAAAAGAAAAAATATGTTAAATATATCAGAACTTATTTTTCTTTAAAATATAAATGACTTGCAGATTCGCTTTCCTCTGTTTCCTATTTGTACTTACATATCTGAACGAATGTTCTTTTTTTGTATTATTTTATTAATATTAAACATATATAAGTCACCATTACGTCAGTACTGTGGCTCGTGCAGTTAAGAACATTATTGGTGTGGCGCAATTTTACTTCATTTCTTTTCTTAAATAAATAAAAAATATTTATTATTGAATTAACCAAGGCTCTTATTTTCGCTAAAGAAGCTGTAATAATAAAAATTTTAAGTATATATTAATTTTTGCTCTCTATTAACTATGGCATTTTGTGGTTTTTATATTCAGGATACATATAAAAATTACAACTAGACCTATAAATAAAGTCATAATGTGAGCCAACTGAACAGCAAACAAAGTGTTTGTAAGCGAATATAAATTTAATATTATACACACATGCATTTACATATATTTGTGCAAGTGTGTAAGTGTAATTAAAACTACTGTAATACTGTAATAAACATTATATACAGACATGCTTTTATTATTCTTTGAGTATGTTTGAGTATTTAGTGCTTTTATTTTAATTGTATTTAATGTTTAATTTATTGTTTAATACCAAATGGCATTATGTACGGATACACATAACTACTTTTAAATGTACATATTGTGCTCGTAGTTATGTCTGTACAAAATTATATTATAATTTGGCAACATTATAATTAATAAGTAATTAAGTGTACATAATAAATACATATTTATGTATTTATTTTGTTCATAAATTTTCAACACTTTTGCTTGATCATAAATGCTTACAAATGTATGTGTATCTACATAACTGACATACAATTACATGCAACGTCATAGAAGGGTAAAAATGCTAAACGATTCATTTAGGGACAGCCTTCCTTCCGTAAGCTATAAATTTATTATTAACAAGAAATTTATTAATTTAAAATATTGTTCATTTCAGGCTTTGGGGTTCTGCAATTTTAAGATGATATATTTATTTAATTGTTTTATTGCTCAAATGTAGGTGTAGGTGTTGGAAAATAACAAACTTAAGGAAATTAAAAGTTTTATAAAAGCTACTGAAAACCAGAAAGCAAATAAATAAAAAAATTAGTAAATTCAAAATAGTTTTCTCTCCGCTGAAACATCAATTAATTAAATATGTAGTTGCTGTTGGACGGAAGTGATCTAAAAAGCTAAGCTGAACGCTGAACTAAAAGGTTTTTCTTTATTAAATGTTGATAACGCACAGAATTTTTAAAATATCATATTCTGTTCTTGTACTTAATGTACACTGAAAACACTACGCTTTAGGGTTGGTTGACTTTCGATATGGTTTGTATAGAATTTACCCTGAAATAAATATATAATTTTATATTTTTAATTGGGGAAATTTATATATATTTTTTTTAATAAATCTCTATGATGGTAAAACGAGTCGGTGTTGGTGTTTGGAAAAAACATACGATCGGTTGCTAACCAGCATTCGGAAAAATTTTTCCCGAACACAAAACTTTGATTAAATTTATTATGCGTGTTTGTATATCATCATAGATAAACAAATATGTAACCTTGTAATATATTGAAGCACAAAAATACAATAGCGGGTTTCAGTGTTTAATGTATGTACTGTATAAATTATGTAAACGTTCGGTTTTTAAAATAGTTTTGAGTTAACATTACATCCCTTTGCGCTCCCAAGAAATCGCCTTTTATAGAAACGTTCATAATAAAATATTGTTCCCCTTTAGCTTATTCTATCTGCATCGACCAAAGCTACTGTGTAAACTATGGTCATTCGGCTTTAGTTCTTGCAAACGGGAAACCAAACTGTGCACATATGTCAGATCAGATATGAATAGCAAATAAACAACCTGTTTACTTAAAATGAAGTAGAGACAATCAATAATAATTGCGATAAGAAAATGATATTATCAATCGCAATTTTTAGGAGTGGACTTATTTCACCTTAAAAAAAAATATTTTAAGACAATAATTTTAAGCAAATTTGTTTTGTTTACACTCTGAATAAAATCGTATTTATTGAAAAAATTTATCATGTTACTGAAAGGCGGTACCAATGTCACAGCGAAAAACACTCCTTCGTCGAAGCAGGAATGTAAGCCAGACTTATTGTTTGGTGCAGTACTTCTTGCCTCAAAATATGCTTCCAGAGCCATGATTTTTTCCCAAGGGCTTAATTTTTTTTACATAAACCTTAGCTGCATTCAAAGCATCAAAAATGCACCCCAATTACGTGTCTTTGTCTTATTGCTTCATCTAACTTTATCAGGATTAAACTTTGATGGTGCTTGCATAAAATCTTTAAACAGCATTTTCCCCAAAAGCGCATTTCGAGTGTGAAAAATTTTTTTCTAAATATTTTTCTAAAACTATAATTAATTTACTTTATTTGGAACAGTGTCCCATACAAACTTCGGATAAAATAGTTAATAAAACAAAAATTAAAAAAGAAAGTACAAAATTATAAGAATAAATTTAAAATTAAAATTTATGAGAAAAAAATTATTTTAATAAAAAAAACTTACTTTTAGAAAACTTTTCAAAAAAAAATTTATTTTATATTTTTCTTTCTTATTTTTCCTTCTCTTCCTCAGGTTAGCACTTGGTCCCAAGTGGGCTGGTACTCTTTTCTCTTCTTTATCTGCTTCACCGGCGACCTGTCAACCTAACCTAATTTTATACTCTTCACCAAAAAGTTTGGAAAGGGGATATATAGGTTTGTCATTCCGTATGTAATTTCTTCATTATTCAGTTAAAATCCCATAAAGTATATATATTCTGGATCCTTATAGATAGAGAAGTCGAATGAGCCAAGTCCGTCTGTCCGTCTGTCCGTCTGCTACATTTTGGTGTAGTTAGAATTAAGGCCAAAACACAACATAGAGAAATATATTTTATACTCTTGGAATTTTTGATAGATTTGTTCGGTTTGAAAATAACAAAACTCGGTCCAATAAATAATGAGATATAGCCAAAAGACAACTGTCCTACGGTCAATTTTATGAAGCAGATCTCTTGTATGGAGTTGTACGAAGGTTTAGACTGAAAATAATTGAAGTGGACTAAAATATGAGCAAAAAAATGGCATTCGAAATAATTTTACTTTAAAAAATTTTACTTTAAAAAAGCAATGTTTTGTTTTTGTTTGTTTCTTTAAACTTATTTTTGTACGTTTATTAGTATAATATTATGCATGCATATTACAGTATTTTTTATCGCTTACATTTTCCTTTCGTATATAAATAACCATAATTATTTTTTATAATATTTATATTAAAGAAATGTAATGGATCGTCAAGACACTATGTACGAGTAAACATACAAAATCAGTGAAATTGAATTTTAGTTTTGTTTTGAAAATGTATTAATATTTCATTTTTTATGACTATTTGTGATTTCAAATTTGATGGCAAATTTGATGCTTATATCCTGTTTTATACTTGTGTAATTTTAATTATTTTCTATATTCAGGTGCAGAGCGTACCTGCAGTATATCAGAACCCGGTATTATTATTGTATTTGTATAATGTGGCAAAAAATCTTTTGACAATTAAAATGTTGTTTGGATACTTAGTAACACATAACAAAGTAGAAAAATCTCTTCCCGGCTAGAATTTGATAAGAAATGTTTCTTTCATTCTGTAACATCAGTGAGTTAATCTTCAAAAGCACTTCAATTAATTACCATTTTTCTATAAAATAATAACAAAGTTTGATGTAAGAATTTAATTTAATATCAAGCTTCAAATTGTAATTAGCAAAGAAACTAAAAAATTGAAAACCTCGCGAAAATAATGCATATTCTAAAAATTGCAACTGCAATATTGGAAATTATTTCCAAAATTTATTTAAAAAATAAACTTGAAAAATATCATTTCCATTATGAATATTACACTTTTATTAAAAGCTATTTTGTGTTTGGAATAAAAATTTAAAATACATTTGTATTTTGAATAAAAGTATTGCAAATACCTACTTTCCACAAATTTATATTTAGCTTCTAGATTGCATTATCCAATTGAATAATTTAATGTGGGCTTAATTAAAATGTATTCTAAGAATAGTTCGCAATTCATCAAATATTTTTCAAACAATCAGTTCCTATCGTACATATCATACATATGAATTTTGGATTTTAGAATGTTTGGGGAAAATTTCCAAAAATAGTATATGCATACATATTTGTATTTCATTTGTTTTTTTGCATATTTTCGTATTTTCCCCAATTCAACATATACAAAATGATAAGTTAAGATCTTAGGAGATAAAAAATTGATTTCTTCATATTCATATAAAATAAACTGGTCTTACATTCATTGAAAAGACCTAAAAAATCATAGTTTTGCGGAATATCGCATGTCGATAGCATGCACTACGGAATTGGACGCGGATTAGTGGTAAAATATTACGAAAATAAGCCGAATTATGGGTTGGATTTGAGAGCAAAATGCTTTCTGTTTGCGACTTTATCGTAATTTTTCATATTTAGTTTTCTGTCTTACTTAGTAAACGCAAAAGAAGATTTAAATAAAAAATGTTTTTAATTAAATTCATCTGTTTTCTTAGCAGGCTGAATATGAATTACCGAATTCGTATTTTTTAAATCAATTGTGGTTGAAATTCGAGTGTGTTTCTATATCAGCAATATACAGGTTATATTGAAAAAAACCTTTATCGTCTGGTCCAACCGCAATACAGATAAGTAAATGGAAAAGTTAACAAAATTTTAAAAAGACAACTATCAGAACACCACTAGTACATCATACGAGTTTCAAAGAAAAAATTAAATTAAAATAATGAATTAAAATATGTTGTTATATTTTGTAATTTAATATTTTTTCGTACACCGTCAAGTTATTTTTATTTTTGGTATTATTATTATATTATATCAAATAAAAACGTCAACAACTTAATGAATTCATTATATAATTATTTGATCACTTTACAAAATCCTATCTGATAACATATTGGATATTTTTGAAAAATAAACCTTTTATCGTTCATAAAATTGGAAAAAACGCAAAAATTAAAAAAAAAATATTATAAATGAGATTGTGCCTGGTTTTTTAAATAAATTGTGGAACAAACTTTTTCAAATAAAAAGTAAAAGTAATAAAAACAACTAAAATGTATCGAAAATTCTAAAAAATAGCATTGTGTTGTGTTCAGGATTCGAAACCGTGCCACCGGGTAAGAAGGTACGATTTCAAATCCTGACCAACCATTTATTATTATTTTTTTTTAATTTTTGGTACATTTTAGTTATTTTTATTACTTTTATTTTTAATTTGAAAAAGTTCGTTCTTTTTTTAAGAATTTTTGATAGCTTTAAAATATTTTCAATATCAAGATAATATTGGAACATTTTAATCATTAGACTAACAGATTTATGCAATAGGTGTCGATATTTTTATCTATTTTGGAAGAATTTCTTCATTATTAAACCTGTTATTACGTTTCAAATCATTTCTTTGTTAAGTCGAAGACCACTGGCTTATTGATAAAGACGTTGAAACACTTCTTGGATGTGTGATAAATTATATAAGTGCTAATAAGGGAATGTTAATATTTTTATAATGAACCCTAGGCAAGAAAGTGTTACAAATTTGTTACGGAATTCATAATTTATGGCTGACTTCATAAACTCAGTTTGCAAAGCAATACGAGAGTGCCTTGTAAACTCATGCTTCCAGTGTTGCTCTTGGAAGCTGTGTTTATGAAATCAGCCTATACTATGAAACAGAGATTAGAACCAATAATGCGTGATCGTGATTAATGTTTTGTTTCCATCACGCGGGGGTGCGTCCGTGAGACGGTGAGTGGCAATTTTTTTTGCTTTAATGTAATTTTTTGCATTTAAATAATTTTAAAAAATTTTTTTTTCGTATTTCGTGGGCGTGAATTTTTGTGATTGGGACTTCTTTCGTCACTCCATATAAGATTCGGCACAGCCGAATATATCTCTCTGACTTGTTTGTTTTATCAATGTCTTTTATTTATGAAAACGTAATGTCTCAATTATCATAAGTGGTACCAAAGCTATGAATCAAATTATTTTTCTATCAAGTTTAAATATGTATAAAAAATTCTTGGACTTATACTGATTTTTTAAACTTAAAATTGTATTACTTAATGTGATTCTTTTTTCTAGCTTAATTGATTATATATCTGAAGCACTTATTATTATGCTAAAGTTTTCAGTTATAAGGAGTTGTACATAATACAAAATTCTACGGAGAAAGCAAAATACAACATTAATAATTATCATTAATAAAAACTATTATCTATATTAAAAAGTTTAACTCAACAGTTGTTTTTGAGGTACATTGTCAAATATTTATCCACTGAAGAGAAATTTTAAACCATGACAGTGTATTTTTGTTTCCATTCTTAATACTCATTTCATTTAGCTAATACCATTATCGTAAATGTGTATTAAATGTAAATTGAATTACAAATCACTTCTAAAAAGCTGACAACAATAGTGATGTTTTTCTTTAATGCTGCGTTTTCAATGCAGCACATAGGAAATCTATAGAATACACATAAAATCAGATAAAACTTTCAACCAAATTTAAAGCTTCCGTTTGCATTTAAATTTACACAAAACAAGAAAAAACCAAAGAGGAATCTCATACACACGCACACACACACACATTCACATAAACATAAGTAGGAAAATGGAAATAAAATAGCAAGCTGCTAAAAGCCAAAGAGAAGTAAATGGTAGAAAAATATCTAACACTAAAAGATAAGTTGCCATAAAAGTGATTTCCTTTCTAATTCTAATTCAAATATTTTGCCGCTTCAGCAAAAATCCAATTTTAGAATACGAATTGAACAAGAAAAAAATCTCAAGAATGAATAGAAGAAAAAAAACATTGAAATACATTTACTTTTGTTGAAATTCTTTTCAAAAAGTTACGCTTTTTTCTATACAAATATATATTTCTTGTTAAAATTTTGTTTAATACGAGTACTATTATTTTTTGCGTTTTATTTCTACTTAACGTTTTATTGTGTTACATTTTTATAACTGGCAAACGAATATATTTTTTGAGTTCTGCAATTGTTTCGACCACCTCCCTCCGACACTAACAATTTTGGTAAAGGGCACACATACACACATACAGCTTATAAATTTAAAAGTATAAATAGTTCGCTTAAAAGGCAAAAAAGAAAGACTTTTTTAAATGCGTTATTGTGTGACTAAAACAAGTTAATGTGAATTTGTGCTCAGGATGTTAAAATGGGTAGTTTTATTGTTGAAGGCACACAAGTGGAGCCATGGCATTTCTATATGCGTATTGTATGCGGTAATATTTTATGTAAATTCCAAGTTAAGTGTGAAAATAGTAGTGATTGTTTAAATTCAACCATGTCACACCAAACTAAAAGCAACACATCTGCACATGAAAACAAACTGCTGAAATGTGTAAGGAAGTTAAAGAAGGAAAAAAAGCAACACAATAGCACCAGCATTAATAGAAAGAAAACTCAGATGTTTGAGTAGTATTTCTCTAAGTGAATGCTAAGGAATAAAAAAAATACAACTGCATTTTCTGTTGAATTAGGACGAAAATTATAAAAAAAGGAACACTTTGCAACATTTTATTGGATAATCGCTGGTTAAATAAGAAAAACGCTTTTAACAAGAACAACACTTGCACTTGCTCTTTCTCAAATCTTACTGAATATTTTCTGATATATGTATAAATGTGTATTGTGGCAAGTTTTTTAATGAAAGAGTTCGTTGACTTAAATTGTTAATATAAAAAACTTTTATTATAAAGGGACTATGAAAAAGACATTTAATTTAAAATTCATATTCATATACTAGCAAGCCAAGCCTGTCTGTCGGTGATCGGGACAAACTGATAGAATGTGATTGATCACGACCTTTTAAACATCTCTGATGGATGTCATGCCATATCATGACGTCATAGGATAAATCTGCTGTCTTGTAGTACTTAGTATCGCACGCAGGCTTATAGCAGTATGATCGAAGGTCCTAGTTAATCTGTAAACATGGATGCTGTAACCATTAAGGAACTAGAAGCTTTTACTGTTCTGCAAACGAAAAGACACTATGATTTTGATAGAAAGATCATATTTTTAAAGTCAGTCTCAAACGAAGCTTTCAAATTTTTCGGTGTTGTAAGATGAACTTCACTCCATCTGTTCTCCTTAATATTTATAACATCTATATAATTACAAATATCATGTATGGAGAGAGCAAAAAAGCTCATAGAGTGTGCTCTAATGAAATCATCCACTCATCCATCTAGAGTCGAACAACAGTCTCGATTAATTGAAGAGTCGATTAAAACTATTTACGCGTTGGACATTCAACTGTAAAGTATGCGATACATTTATAATTTAAAGTCTCGTTGGTGACGTATACTCATAATATTATTTAAATCAGGCTTAAGAATAGATTATGAGTCAGAACTGGATAGAAAGGAGTCGTGAGATAAAATCTATTTGAATTTTACAACATGATTTCTAATAATAGTTAGCATGCGTTTAACATATTATGCTAAAATCCCAATTGGGAATTTGCAAAGAAAAATATTTGTTAATGCCATCGCCAATTAGAAATATAAAATATGTAATTTCCCTAACAATGTAAAGATGAACCATAAAGTCAGTCACATTTTGTTAAATAACCACGTTGTTTATTAACAAGGCCGGATTATTGGTTACAACGCGTGAAACGTTGTGGATACTTCACAAGATCGCCTGCTCGATTAAAAATGACCAACTTGTTCTCAATGTTAGACTCATCCTTTCAACAAAGTTACAATCTTTTCATAAAGTTTCACAAATTGTTCATAAGAAAAATGAAAACAAACTAAATTTAAACAATAATAAAGTTATTATTATATTATTATTAATTTCAAGTTATTGCGTTCAATTTATTTATGGGCATCAATGATTTGTCCTGAAGTTGCAGACTTTGCTTTGTTTAATTGTTAAATGTGTTAAACAGTAATGCTCATCTAGCGTTTTCGTTAGATTTGTTATTCTTTAATAACTCTAAGATCACATTGATACTATTTATAGAAAAAAAAATTAGTTTCCAAACCTATGTTAAACAACATTTTTATGAAAAATTTGCCTTAAAATAAATTTCAAATATAAAATTTTTTATCTACCTTAAGGTGTAGTTGTACTGGTCGCTAAAATTCGAAGTACGAATTAACTAATAAAAAAGAAGAAAAAGGATAAAACTTATGTCCGGACAAAATTTTGTTGACAGAGAGTTTTTTGCAATACGATTTACTCATTTGAAAATATAGAGGCTACCATATGAAATATGTAAATAAAAAAAGGAAAGTCTGTGACAAGTCGTGTAGGAAAGCTGATAAAGGACAAATGCTTCTGTTAATAGCTAATAAATTAAATAATTCGAAATTATTTGCAAAGTACATTGGAAGAAAAAAAATAATAGATAGTAAAAATCAACTCTGTGCTGACAAAAATGTAAATTAAACCAATTCAAGTTGAAAGTTGTACCTTACAAAATTATTTTTCTCTCTGTTTCTCTCTCTTTCCTTCTTAGAAGAGAGAGGTCAATCTCTATGTCAAGAAAAATTTGTTCGGACAACAGTTTTATACGGAAAATATGGGTGAACTTAGCTTAAAATATACAATTTCAGAAACCATAAATTTAAATATTTAATTTTAATGGTTAACAAAACATGAGAAATAAAATTCGTATGAAACACAGATATTTTTTTTTCAAACAAATCTTCGAAACCATTCTGGCTTGTCCGCAGAAACACCCAGGGTATAGGCAGGAATCGAACCTGCGCCCCCAGAATAACAGTCTAGTACACTATCCACTAGTGTACAGCGAATAGGAAGATCGCATCGACATTTTGGGCAATATAAAAATTTCCATTTAAATTTCTTTCGAATTATAAAACCAAGAGTTTTAAAACTAAAATAAATAAAAAATACAATTTATCTGATCTTCTTTAATACAAACATAAAAATCCCCATTATTACTTTATAATACTCGTAGCATGAGTTCAATTTGTGTTTCTTTAAAATTTTAACAACAAACAAAAAATCTCTTTGTCCTTCGAAAACTTAAGCAAATAGTCTACAGTTCTTGAAAAGTCTTCATCGATAAAGGTTACAAAAAATAAAAAAAAATAATTTTTATTTCTATTTAATTGACATTACATTATCAAAGCAGCACAAAAAGAACAAATTGTCGAAAGAAACAACATGAACAAAGTTAATAAACTTTTAATTGCTATGACAACAGCTGCAAACGCTTTTAAAAGTTGAACAAAGCAAACTGTCAAACTACATTGCTTAAAGGTAAAAGTACAAAAAAGGGCCATGAAATATAATATTAAAATATTAAATTATAAAATTTACAGAACGTAATAAGTTTGTTTTAAAATAATAATAAAGATATTAAATACTATATACGTACGTATATTAAAATGTTGTAAAAAATATTTTTTTTGCCTTAAAGCTTTGAAATTTAATTTTTAATCATCAATAATTTTAATTAAAACCAGATAAAGTATCTTAAAAAAGGCAGACAGACGGTTTTACTTAAAATGGTTTACCAAGTTGTTTTAGATAAATTTGACCATGTTTGTTTTCATGCATTTAAAAACAGGTGACCCAGAATGTTTTACGGAAATCAAACTCTCAATTTTCAAAGTGCCAAGGCAGAAACCCATCTTTTAGTCTATGGGGGCAATGTTGAATTAAATTACTGGTAAAAAGTTTGTATGAAACTTCTGTATATGAGCAATACACTGAAGAAAAAATATGAAACATACAAATTTAACCTCACATATTTTATTCTATTAAAGAAAAACTGACTGTCCCATTTGGGCAGTTTTTTTCCGTTGAGTGCTTGTTTTTCAAAAGGCAGAAAGTTGGTTTTAAAATATATAAGGTTTATAGTCAGCTTTTTTTCATTTAGTGTACAAAACTTGCGAATATTTTACGAAACTTTTACCATAAATTTTGCTTTGATTATTTTCAGTGCTGTTAAAATGCATTGCCCCCCATTTTAGGACTTCATATCGAAGGAACTTAAAAATCTTTAAATAACTCCAATACTAATATGAAGCCTTTATATTTTTTACAGCGACATCAAGTAAGAGGCCAATACCTTAAAACACCCAGGTATACGAGGCGATCAGCCAGTGATGGAATATTTACAGTAATAATACCTTTTTCTTCCTGAATAAAAATACCACATAAATTTATAAACTCGCATTTCTCAGCTTTTTAACCTTGTCCACAAATGTAACGAGCGGAATAAGCTACGTGGTTTAAATTGCTTAAAACTTTTTTATTTATGCATAAAATTATAGCAATTTTATCTTTAGAAATTTTCTTAAGGTAGCAGATCTCTACGCTCTTCTCAGTTTTGTAAAACTAAAACCAGATTTTCTAAATTCCTTTGCAACATTAGACAAAGTTTCACTGATAAGAAAGTGATTATGCTGATTAAACACTCCAACTTGCCTGTTTTCATCCTGCACAAATAAGTAAAGTTTGAAAATTATTATATTTGTCATAATATAAAGTTGTACTAGGTCCTTTCTTGATGCCACTTTACACAAATAAAACCGGTGTTCACCATTATGACAAAGGCCGCTTGAATATTATTCTTAGTGAACTTTATCATTATTATTAAAAGCCTTTAGTCATCGTTATACTTATTGCAAAGCAATCTGATGAAACAGAACTGGGTCGAGTCAACTTTTTCCATACAACTTGCTATTCAAAACTCGCGGCAGAAAGTAGTCTTCAGATAGAATCTATTTTATTTTTATATAGACTTTTTCCTATGCTCTCATTTTTAGACAGTCAATCTTTTCAAGAACTAAGGAAACTCACATAAAAAATAAAATCAATAAGAAAGCGATCATTTGAAGTTATATGCCGATATTTCAAATCTCATAAGAAAAGCCAAACAGTATTTTGGAGCATTGCAAAAAATATGGAAGTCACTGGAAATCCATACCAGAAATAAGCTTCACCTCTTCTAATCAACACTTTGCTATATCTTGCTATACGAATGCGAATCCTTCGGAAGGATACAAGATTCTGAGACAACAATAACAGGAATAACTTGGTATGAACTAAGACTCAACATTTTCGTTAAGGCCTTTTGTTCCAACTTTAAACCACAGGAATCAATATATTTGAAGCTAAGACATCAATTTAAATATAGTCCATCAGGGACTTTGTCTGAAGTTGCAGTCTTTGTTCTGTTTGATCATTCGTGCTTGCTGCTGTTTCCCGGGAACTTTTATGGCTTTAAATACTCCATGGCATTGTCTCTATTTAATTTGTAAGTGATAGAAAACTTTTTTTATATTTTCTAAGCCTTTTTGATAATGTTACTTTTTTATTAAAAGGATATTTCACCCACTCTACCAAAAAAAGGTGTAGCTACGCTGCTAAGCTATAAATACCATACGTATATTCATCAAGAAGAGCACAAAGTAAGATTTTAAGAAAATTATATTTTATGTTAAAGAAAGACAGCAAAATTAAAAAAAAATAAAAATAGACAAAATCAATCAATTTGATTTACATCCCTTAAAATCCATTGATATAAATTTGATTATTTTTATCTTATTAGAGTGCATATCCGATGTTGGTCACCCTTTAAAATTAAAGTAGTTTATCATAGTTTTGTTGAATAAGTGTATTGGCATTTTTCCCCTAAGCCATTTTTTACACTTAATAAAAATTACACATTTTCACAGCAACATATTCATTGTACCCGTATCTTTATATAACCCAAAAGAAAAAGACTTAACATTATTATACACAATCAAATTGTCTACCAATCATTTGATACAAACATAAATATGTAAACGTGATTTATAGGGGTTTCTAAAAAGGAGGAATTTTTTATGAACAACAATTGTTTAAAATTTAAGCGGGAGTTCCATAAGAAATTATTGAATTATTTGCTTTTGCCGTACGGAGTTTAAAAAGTATAAGGTATTTGTGTATTGATTAGTCAATGTCGATCGTTTTTTTTTGAGTACTCGATATGTAAAAGTAGTTACTCAGTACTTGTAAGGTATTATTTCTCAGAAAATCAAAATGCAAAGTGTAAATAATAAATATAAAAACAAATTAAAATACAGAAAATTACTGAAGCAGAAATTTGGGTTTATTCTAATTAAACCAACTTTTTTGAAACTTAAAATTTTAGTCATCAAATATAATTTTTAAAACTTTAATTTATTTGTTTTTAAATTCAAAAAACAAATCAATGTGTTGACTAGTAACGAGCTAGTACATAAAAAGTATGCAGTAGAGTAACGAGTCGAATTGAGTAATTAAATTTGATTTATCTGTACGAAAAGAATAATGCTAATTGGTATCGAAACATATTGCAGTGAGTGGAAATGAAAACCGATATTTACAGTTTTGCGCCAATAAACCGTTTATAATTTTATTATTTGAATTTTTTTAGTAAGGAATTCCATAGAGACGTAGTGATGGGAAAAGTACGGATAATGTTTAAAACTTATTAAGGCTAAGCAGCAATAAAACACATTACTGTGGCACTAACTTCTTCTGAACACTTAAAATTAAGTCATGGCCTTTTAAAAACTTAAATAATAAAGGTTGATTTAATGATAATAAATCTGTATGGGTATCCGTATCAGTGTCACCACCAAAGTCAAATTCAACAATTTTTTGTGTTTCCCCACAAAACTTTGCGAACCCTATACACTTATTTCTTGCATAGTTGAGTGGATACATTTTGTCTTTTATCTTCTTGAGTACAAAATTCATCTACCACTTGCTACATTTGTTGTATTAACTAATAGTGTATAATAAAGATCTGATTAGATGTTTAGTACTTTGATGTTTTTGATTGATTTTATCTTAAATTGGCATGACGGTTTCTTTGAGTGCTATATATACATAAAAAATATATTTAAATAAATATATTAGCAAAATTGTGCAGGAGTTCAATCTTCGAGCTTAAATTGTCGAACAATTTTATGTATGTTGAAAAGAAACTGTTGATAATTTGTTTAAGCTGAAATATATTATTTTATTATTTTAATTTTTCAAATGAATGTGAGCCATGATGTATCTTCGTTTATACATGTTATTGAATTAAGAAACATGCTTTAAAGTTAACAAGTCATGTCCCGATTGTTTCAATCAACTTCACCATCACTAAAGTTACTGCTGCTCTAAGTGAATTTAATAAATGTGTTAAAGCAAAAGGAGGAGAGCATTGTGTTGTGAATGTGCATCCAAAGACAATTATTCAACAATACATTCGTAGAGAAACCACCTTTGCCAACAGTCGTCGTCATCAGCAGCATGCTGCCTGTGTTTATTAGTAGACCAGGTGGAATCATACGATAAGTTTATGCAACAAATAGCTCAAATAAAACATCAGGACAGATTCTGTGCAAGTTTACGCAGACAAATCCACACACATAAACTAATATGAATCATTAGAGAATTATAAGAATAACAAAGAAGAGCATTTCTGATATAAATAGGAATCATAGAAGTACATACATACGTAATACAAGACAGAATTGCGTTGATGATAATTCTTAGAGAACATAAAAACATGAAATGCAACAATATTAATATATTTTCCTGTTGTACAAAAACCCAGTAAACAAATTGTGTACAAAATAATTTTAAAAAGAACTTTTTTTGTATTTTATTATTATGAAAAACTTTTGTTAAATAGAATATTAAATCCTTACTTTTGTTGACAAAAAGAAACTAATATGATGACGAAAATTAAATAATTTATTTAATACGTGTTTTATAAATGATTTGTTAATTTAATGTGTTGTTTGAATCTTAGCTCCCAAAATACTTAGAATACTCTCGATGAAATTATTTTTTAAACAAAACAAAAAAAAGAAGTGTAGATTATTCAATTCTGACAGTCGACTTGGTTACAAATTTTATATAGAAATCACTCAATAGGTTGAGTGGTCTTCATGACAATATTCTAAAATATTTTCGAAAAGTTGGCATAAACTCCAATTAAGTTTTGAAATTAAATTGGAAAGAATAAAGAATATCTCAAAAAATTTATTTACTAAAAATTCTAAAATAATATAAAAAAGTCTAATATGTCTTAACAGCATTTAAATCAATAAGATTTTCGGAGTAATAAGGTTTGAAGTCTGGTAAGTCTTTCTGGTAATGCATACTGGGTACAAATTTTTCTACGCGCATCCTAGATACGACTCATTATTATTACTGTCTGTAATGTTAGAGGTTTTGTTTGGCCTCAGAGATTGTAAACTTGTATATGGTTGCAACTGCAAAATGTTAGACGCATATCTCTTTCTTTTTATGTGGTGACAGTTGCTGTAGACGGGAGTATCAAAAGAAAAATTCATTTTCAGAACTCTAAACACAATGAAGCTAAATTATTAAAATAAAAAGATACAAGAATTTTTTTAAAGTCACTCTAACGATTGTTTTATTTGTCATGTTGAACGCAATCAAATTTATCACTGTCACAGGAAGATGCCTTATGTATCTTCTTTACTTTTCGTTTTCCAAACTATCTTCTTAGTTTTTTAGCTCCATAGAAGCGTTGTAATCAGGGTAAACCTTAAAAATTACATTAAAAGGTACAAAATAATTCTAACAATTAAATATATAATATTTGATTAAAGTTTAGCTGCACATTAAAATCATGTGTCTTTGAATATTTTTACAGAAAAAAGAACTATTGGCTCCAAAAGTCGGTGAATAAATTATTAAATAAAGACACGTCCGATTTCGAATAAAAAATTTTACTAATTTTATGGTCAACATATTTTTTGTTTGTCTTTTTGAATGATGGTTTTGGTGAAAAAGAACAAAGTAGATTTGTATACTGATCTGCTAATATATTTTTGGGAACAAGTCCAATTTAGTGACCCAGCTCCGAAAAAATGAGAATTACTTAGGGTTGTAGAAAATGGAAAAATAAAAAGAAATTATAAAATAAAAATGGGGGAAACGCATGCTTTTCAAGTTACGGGCCTCTGGAGATTCCATATATATGTGCATACATAATAATAAATAATCTAAATCTGCAATTTTTTTGAATAATATTTAATAATAAGATTTGCGTTTTCCCATAGTCTTGTAGAATATTCCAAAAAAATGTCTCGTTAAAAACCGGAAGCTCCATTATGATTTTAGACCCCTGGTTTCTTGGGCAAACCTTCTTAGAATTCGTCGTACATTACGATTTTGACAACTGGTTGGTAGTGAAAAAATGTACGAGATGGGTCACTAAACTGGGCCTAAACCTAGTTTTGTTTAATGGCGTTTTCTTTTCTAAAAAAAGAGCAAAATTTTTTATCCTTTTTATTGAAAATTTGCTATATAATAATTTTTTTAAACAGTCAGTTCATTTTTATTGTATCATCTCGTACAAGGCAAAATTTTTAATAGCAAATCTTTTGATAAATAGTAAAAGAAATATAAATTTTTTTAAAGACAACGGCATAGGTAAGTTTTGCAGAATTTTTATATTACGAAGTTATTTGAACTGTTATGCATAAATATAATTTATTAAAAACGAAGGCACCCGTAATAAACTCCCCCGTCAAATGTGGTAAAATCGAACAAACAACGCTGATGAGATGGTGTAGCGGCCTCAAAATCAGTACTGATCCGTTCTTCTAGTCTGACGAATAATTTGTTCCAAAAAAAATACACTCTTAATAAAATAATGAATTTATCCAAACAATTTCTTAAAAATTAAGAGAAAATTGATAAACTCAGATTTGAAATCAAGCCAAAAATTAATTTCAATATTCTATTATTTCGTAAGCCGATGTGTTTGTGGAATCATACAACTTGAAATATAATATTAAACACAGAAAAAAGTAACGATTGCCATGAAATCGGCCTTAATTGAAAGATATTTATTTGGCAATTTTATTTGTAATAATTTTGCATATAAATTACAATTCGTTCCGCAAAATAAATTCGTATAGAATAAATACTTTTTATGAGTAATTAGAAAGACAACATACAAGGTAGATATTTAAGGCATTACAATTATATATTTCTTAATAATTTAAGGAGGGGCAGCAGCAAGTCTGATGGCATTCCCACCGCACCAGAATGGCCTCTTTCCACGCCAACATTTTTAGCTATAATTTCAAGATATCTTTAAAATTAATTCTTATGAGGAAGTTCTAGGGGAGATCAACAAGTTTTTTAAATTAAATATAAAAAGAAATCTAAAGGACTCATATTTTTTACTTATTCATTCTATTCAAACACATCGTATCTTGTTGATACTTGTTTTAGATCTGTCACTTGTGGTATCCCGAATCTTAACCCAGTAATGATAATTAACTAAATATTTTTCAAACCTAACATTCTCTAAGTTATAATATTATTTTTATTATCAATCAAACACAATTTTCCCATACAACAAAATTAAATCGACACGTTCGGTTTGTTGGCGATGAATTCAAAATTCATGCCCTTTTGTAGAAAATATTATTTTGTTTTTTTTTTATTTAATTAAAAATGTAGGTTTCTTTGCGTTTCTTTTGTATATGTTTCTAATGGACAACATAATGAAAGCCTTAATAAATGTTTTCCATAATTAAAAAGCACACTTCTCTCATGTATCATTTAGAGTTTTTTTTAGCTTACTAAGCTCAAACTTTAGATCCTTTTGTTTTTCAACTGCTCTTTTTATAAAAAAAGATACATACTTTGAATGGCTGCGGTTTTATACCATTTGGTATTTGAGTTGAAAAAAAATACCATAAACAAAACAGATAAATAGCGAAGAGAACAAAAAATTTCATTAATTCTTACATGTGGAATTTTGACGCGTGGACCACTTTTTTAATTGTACCGACATTAAAACTTATTCTTTTCGGTGCACATTAACTTTGCAACACCATTCATCTACAACACTCTCTAATAAAAAAAAAATAACACTAGCAGCAGCAGAAAGTCCTTTTATGCGACACAATGGGTCAATTTTTCATTTAATTTTAATTTTGAGATGTTTTTATGAGAAGATATTTCAATTTAATCGCTGCTTTTTAATGAATTTGATTAAGAGTTCTGAGATTCTAATTCCCGTAGCTCTCAAGTGGAACATAGGACCTCAATATACAAGTTAAAATTTGGTTTGTTCAACGCCAAAGCCTTTATTTCATCCAGTCTTCTCCATGTGTTAGCAGATCTTTCCTTTCCTCGGCTATACTGTGGATTCCAGTCAAGCATATTTCGAGTGATATTGTATGGCCGATCCAATTCCATTTATGTCGTCGAATTTTGGTTTTTATTGGTAGTCTTTTGTTGCCCACAATGTGTTGATTGATATGGTGTTAGGCCAGAATACGCGTAAGATTTTCCGTAGCCACCGGTTTATAAATATTCAAAGCATTCATTTCCCTTGATGAGCTTAGAGATGAATGCTAATCGCTACACTTCATTTAGCATTGAAGTGATTTTTACTTCCTAAAAATTCCAATAAGAACATATTCCAAAATTAGTCCCATAGTGTTTCGCAGCTTTACTGTTTTAATGGGAGGCATAATTTAAATTTAATTGATTTGCCTGGCAAACGGTTGTTGTTGCACAGCGACATACAAAGCATCATACATAAGCTCTCAGTTTTAAAATACGGTTAAGCAAAAAGGAAAAAAATTGTGTATTAAGCGTTTAAAGAAAAGACTTTTTTATTTTAATTTGTATTGTAATTTGGGTTGAAAATTAAAAAAACACACACACACACAAGAAAAGGATTTTTTTTAGTTTATCAAAAAAAATCACCCTTAAATACAAACAAATTTGCGGTTCAAGTCTATGTACATACATACATCCATCCATATCATATACAAACTGGTCTTTTACCAAAAACGACTTTTTATCCTTATGAACTTATAGATATTAAGTTTCAACGATGAGAGTCTTAATATTTTTCATATATTTTTAGTTTTGGAAAATATCAAATTCATAAATGAGTCAGTTTTTAATAACTCATTTTAATTATTTTAATCAGCAGTCATAATTATTTAAATTACTGAAATTTGCTAAAATTAAAGCAAAAATATTATACTATTGCGAGTTTTTTCATGGAGCACCTGAGAAATCAAAACTCATTTTTACAAATTAAAACTAATTTGGCTATAAAAAAATAAATCTATATAATTACAAGTGCGTATGGAAAACTTTTCTGTTCTATACATCACCTTAATATGTTTGGTGTGGAAAATTTAAAATCATTAATTTAAAGCTGGATGACATAACGTAAATAAAGTAGTCAAGTGCGAGTTAGACTTGCACAAGGACGGCCCTGTACTTTTTTTGAAAAGGACCAACCTTTAACTTTTAACTGAATTCAATTTTTATAGTCTATTTATTTACCGATGTCGAAAGACCGAATCACTTGAATTTCTCTATCTCGAAAGTTTTCATTTACTTGTTTTAATATGTGTGCTTAATTTAGCATTTACGGTTGAAATAAAGAATTCGAATTATTTATGCTAACACATACGATATCCTTTGACTTTTCGTTCTAGTTAACGTTCGCATAGAAGTATGTTCACCATATTTGTTTCATTACATTTCAGAGTGTCCAAACAAAGTTTAAACACACCTTTACTAAATTTTAAATTAAACTAATTATCATTCTTTTTTTATATTTAAATTTTTTAATTTCTTTACTTACCGAACAAATTTTAATAATATAAAAAAAGAAATAAGAAAGAAATCTAAAACATAAAATAATCGCTATAATAAAAAAGAGAACATGATTTGTAGCACTAATTGTTTAGTACTCTCCACTAATTTTCTAATTGTTAGTAACTTCGGGTTTCCATAATAAAATCATTCTGTCTTAAGCTAATATACATAAAATTTAAATTCTTTTGTAGATATCAAGCCCGAAAGTTGATTAACGTAACTAACTCTAATTATATTTTTAACATTTACTTAAATAGTTTACTTAAACTCTAAATTTGATAACTTAAATTTAAATAGTTACCTGAATTATAACGCTAGAAGAATTGTACCTACTTATCATTTAAAAAAAAACCTAAATACAGTTCGAATTACTATACCACAGTTAGTGCGAGCCCTAATACACTTTACCCATCAAGAAAGAAATTAACCTCTTATTTTCTTTCCCCCTTTCCAGCGTTATTATAAATCGTCCACACACGAATGGCGATAATAACGTAATCTCAACTATTGAACAATAGAAGAGATTTTTTTTTATTAATTGGATAGACGAAACCATCAACTAGTGCCAAATAATACACAGAGAAATAAGTCTATCGGCTCAAAGCCGGCCAAGAATCCTTCGTCGTAATATTTTTAACTATCGATCCGCTGATAAGCTTAATCAAGGAAATAAAATTGTTGTACGAGTAGTGTATTTATAATTAAGAATGAAATGAAATAATTTTTGTTTTATGTTCATGCATATATAATTAAATGAAACAGATTTCATTTATTTTTTTATTTTCAAGTGCTAATTAATTTTATATTATAATATTTAAGCGTCTCACAGTGCTTCGTTCTCATTTAACGAAAGAACAAAAAATAGTTGGTGATAATATTTTTGTTTAGGCCTCAACAGAGAATTTAACACAATTTTCAAATCGAGTTTTTTGTTTAGAGCTTTAATTTAATTTAGTATCAAATAGTTTTTTTCGTTTTTGTAAGTAATTAAAAACTATCTTCGCCATAAATTAGAAAATACAAAAAATATTTATCCTAAATCGGTAATTGATTTTTATATTTAGATATGTGTTTATTTATATGGTATTAATTGATTTATTACGCATGTATTTAAAAGCTGTCATAACTAAAAACAAATTGAAAGTTTTTATTTTACTAAACGAAAAGAAAATTATAATGTCCTTTCTTGTACGCATTAGAATATCAAATCGAAATTTTTAAGTTAGAAACAGCAATTACAAGGAGTACTCCAAATTACTAGTCTTTGAAGTCCTTGATATATATTTCTATAACTGTAGAAAATTATATTTGACATAGTTAAGATAAATACATATCAATTAAGTTAAATAACATACACAAGATTATCGTTTCAGTACATGTACATATATGTGTAGTATAAGGGCCAATTATGCACGTTTCACTATCAAAATATGGTGTATTGAATAGGAAAGGGAAACAATTGCTTAACAGCCAATAAGGCGAATTTATACATGTCCAAACGTTTTAGGTCATATCTTTATGTTGTCAGCAATAAGCTTAAATATCACAAGCAAGATACTTGCTGTTGCAGAAAAATACTCAAACTAACAGACAAACGAATTAACCGACAAGTCAGCCAACTAACCATTTTAGCAAACAATCATTGAACTGTAGCAAAGACACAAACACATGTATAAATATACAAGAATATATGCTCGAGCATTGCCGAAATTTGAATAAGGTTAATCGTTTTAATAAAACACATCGATGAATTTCAGTGTGCTGCAAGAGATTTATTATTATTAGTAATTTTTATTATTTTGAATTCATGTTTTAAGCTTAAGTCGAACAATAGTTTGCACTTGAATGATATTACGTATACATATTAGTTATTGCTAGTGTATCCAGCGGTTAACTCAATCGACCGCATTCTAGAAATTAATATTAAACATTTACAAAAATTCATACGATAAAATACAAAAACAAAAAACATTCTAAATAAACAACTTAAAACTTTGTCTCATTTCTATGCAAAATTGCAAATTGGATAAACACACATGCACACTTTGTTTACTTTTCAACTTGTAGCTGATTCATGCATATGTAATAAGTGTTCATGTGTTAGTAGCAAATTGAAACAAATATAGCTCTCTAAATATGGAACTGATTTAAATAAAATTAAGTTTGTGCACATCTATGTAAAAGTCCGTTTAAAAACATATAAAACTCTCCAAAATCGGTTCAGTATTACGGTCGCAAAAGGAACATAAAAAACTTGTTTGACTATTAATAATATAGATACACTGTGTCACCCGTCAATTTCATGTTAATTTTGCCATAGTTAGATGAATACTGTGCATTCTGCTATAAAAGTTATAAAAACATAAATGAAAAAAGTTTTACGTAGCACCCAATTGCGCTGTACAAGGAAGTATCCTACTTCTCGTATTTCAATTTGCTAAATAAATTGGTTAAGCTGTTGATACACCTACTTACTGGTACCCACCATACTATTTGGTAAAATTGAAGAGAGAATACTGGATGATGGTTCTGCTAGTCTGATAGCAAAAAATGTTTTAATATTATTTCCTTTTAATCATAATGTAGCGTTCAAACGGGAATGTAATGTATGTGCAAAGTTTCTTAAAAACCAGCCAAGCAAAAATATTTAAAAAAGAATATTCATTTAAATGAGGGCGACGCTGCCCATTTTACAACGCGATCAATCTGGAAGTGTGTCCTTCAAGAAAACCAAATCGGTCTATAAATAGCGGAGTTCCAAAGCAACACATATAAAAAAGTTTAAAAGAACTGATAAGCAACTTTCTTCTGTTTTTGAAGTTGGCTAAAATATAAAAATCATTGTAAATTCATAATTTGAGCTCCAGCCAACAATTCTTTTGAGCTTAAAATTTTTATGTTCAAAAATTCAAGGGAGTTTAACGACCTGATTTTTTCGTAATTGATATTTTTTTAAATGTTTTAAGACAGCCAACATGAGAACTCCTTAATTTTAAATCGGCGAAATTGTGGAAAGAAAATAAAACGTTATTTTATATAAACATCTGCAACAGTGCATAAATATTAAAAAATTATACCATAATATTTAATTTAAATAAAAAGTTGCTCGAAATTGACCAAAAAAACTGATACAAATCTAAAAACCCAGGAAAAATTATGCAAAATAATGAGTTAAAATATGACGTACATACTTTTCTCTTTATCTACTTCGAGATTTTATCTTATTCCTTTCACATGCCGATGTTTTTGGAAGCAAATGCTTATTACCTAGGCTTACAACTAATGACGTAAAAACTGTTTGAAGTTATTGATTACTCAAAACGCAATATTTAGCATAAAATAAAATGTCGGTTATGAGTACCGAACCCGTTACTTTGATTCTATTGGACAAATACTTTATCATTCTTGTATAATAAAAATTAACCCACTTTGCTTCGTTGGGAACATCTTTATGATAAATACAGTGTTACTACTGCCACTCAGAGAATAAATTACTTTTTTACTTACCAATATTATTTTGTATAAATAATTGGCTGATCTTTTTTTGAAAAATAGCTTCAATGTTGTTAGATCAATCTACACAGAACAATAAAGACCATATAATTCCAAGGCTACTAAAATTGAAATCATATATTAACAAAAAAAAGGATGTCAAAACAAAACAACTTAAAGCCCCTTGATTGCTTGTATGCAGCAGGCAGCCATGTCCATGAAATATTTGTATAAATCTCACACATAGTCCGGAAAGATGGTATACCGGAATCCATTCTAAACCTTGCTCAAATTATGTCCAGTGTTAGAAGGCTAAAACCATGTGGCTACATGTTCGTCTAATGTTCATGTCGGTATAAATGTTTTATCAAATTAAAGTTATATTTTTGTATTGATTATTTATTTTTTCATTTGTTTATTATCCCTTTTATTTTAGTTTGTTTATTTGTTTTTATAGTTAATTTGTGCTTTTTATTTATGTAACTTCTGTTTGGTGGTCATAAATAAATTAGCCAAGTCAGATACTGATTTTTGCTTCATGTGTGTATGTTTTAAGCTGTTGTCATACGCTTTCACACTCTGTTGTTTTTGTCTCCCGCTCTTTGATGTGGGCAGAGAGTGAAAAGGGCGTTTGAGTTTTAGTTTATATTGGTTTTCATTTGATTCAGCATCAGTTTTGCAAATACGTTAAACCCTCTGTGAATATGTATGTCAGTTGGGATTTGTGTTGAATAAGTATTTTTCTACATTTTAACTTTTTTATTTCGATTTGGGTTTTATGCATTAGAGTTGGTCCTGGTTTTTATTTTTATTTATTTTATTTTTGCTTTCTTCCACAGCTTGACCATAGTTGACATTCATTTATAAATCTATTTTTTATTTTTGGTTGTACTTTAGTTTACAATTTAGTTGTGCTTTTTGTGCTGTAATATTCACACATATATGCATGTTCTTAAATAAATATTTACAAATATACATTTTTAATTTTATATAGTAATTAATTGCCCAGCTTAAATAGTACGTGGCTTTTGTGATATTTCTAAAAGCCTTTGACTGGAATTATTCACAAAATATTGTTAAATTTTAGTTTAGTACTCAAAAATATAAGTGATTTATTCGTTATCTAAAAGAAAATTGTCTGAACATTTAACGCACCATTTTGAGTTAGCAAAAAATCATTCAGTAACATGAAAAATAAAATTAGAACCTATTTCTGTAATTATTTGTATATCCCCCTAAGCAAACGGAAGCTATCGATAGTGTATTTAAAAAAACTTATCCTTCAATGTCCTTAAAAACTTAAGTACTTGAATAATGAGTAACTCCTACAAAAACTTCATATTTTCGCAAAGATCCGATTGTCAAAGGCATGAACTTCATTTTCATACAAAAATCGCCAGTTCGCACTATTGCACCACGTTTTAGCACATTTTACTGACAATATTGTAAGATCAGTTTGTTTTTTTTGCTTAGAGTGATATCTATTGCATTTTGGAATGATTTATATATGTTTAAACGGCTTTTTACATAGATGTGCATAATCTTAATTTTATTTGAAACGGTTCGATATTTAGGGCGCTTAAAGCGTTTAAAAATGCTACTAACACACGCACAGTTATTACACATGCATGAATCAGCTACAAGTTGAAATATTAACATAACATTTTGCATAGAAATGAGACAGAGTTTTAAGTTGTTTATTTAGAATGTATTTTGTTTTTGTATTTTATCGTATGTATTTTTGTAAATGTTTAATATTAATTTCTAGAATGCGGTGGGATGAGTCAACCGCTGGATACACTAGTAAAAATAAATGCATAAAAAAGTTCTTAATGGTTGTTGTCTGCATTAGTTGCTCAAAATCGGTGAATTTTTTGTAAATTTTTCAGGAGTACATAGTTAAGTTAAGTGGTGCGTATGAGTAATAAAATTACACGAATTTGTACGTATGAAATTAATCTTTTAGTGAAAAACTCGATTTTCTTGTTTATCAGAGTGAGAAACATTTGTTTTCGTTATGTTTAGTTCTTTGCAGTGTGTAATATATAATTAAAACAACAACAACTTGATATCAGATTCAACCGAGCCACCTAAACAGTGGCGGATACATGGAAACACATGAACACTGATGATGGGTGTGTAGCGGGTCCCGAAAACCAACTTTGTTTCTGTTCTGCCGTGTAAGTTGAAATTAATTAGCGTTAAAATTTTTCCTTGTTCCTTAGGAATATTGTCTCATGTCCAATTCTTTCTGACTAAAAACGTTACGAACATTTGCCAAAAAATAATAATCACTTTGGATTAGAAACTACTAAACAACAATTTAGTTTTGTATTGTTCGCAGAATATGAACAATAATTTAGATATACTGCTTGTCTTTTTGGGGATACATCTGATACCGATACTGATACCGATAAGCCGGCGGTACTTCAGATTTGCTGGCGATAGAACGAACGTTTTATATATGATTTAAATTTTTTATCAATAAACATTAACAGAGGTTCAGTAATTGAAACTGTTTAACTATTTTCAATGGTTATTTTGCTGCATAAAACAACTAAGAAAATACTCGTACACATGAAGAAGCAGAGCATAAAATAAAAACAGAATAATGAAAAACGACTTGATCTTATGCCTTTGATTTAACTTTATGAATATTTGCTATTTATATAAGGGCAAATGCTAGAAAAATGGGTGTTAGTTAGAACGACTATTGCAGGTGTTGTAACGTTGAAGAGGAAGAAAAAAATGTGTTCCATCTAAGATACAGCCCTTCGCTAAGATACTCCGCCTTTGTACGGGAATACAGGTGATTTGAAGTGGCGGCGGCGAAGGTTTAATATTTTGTCTCACCGCCTCTGGTGAGAGATACCAAAAATCTTCTAATATGTTTAGAGGTGCAGATCCGCTTCTTTGGCGGTGCAATGGCATCTCATAAACAAACTTGAAGCAAATGCTGCGTCTGGACGACTATTTTTCACTGCAGGTTCAAACAAAGTGCCCTTTTACATTACATTTTACATTTTCTTTGAAATTGCAATTGCGTCTACAGATATTCATAAATGTATAAATTTGTACGAGCGAGAGAACAAAATGTATTTCAAGAGTACATGCATTATATTTTTTTAAAGTATGTAAGAAAAACTTGCGAAATCGTTTTTCTCCATAAAAATTGAGAGTACCCTGTTTTCAAACAAGAATCTTATTAAAGTTTATTTTAAAGTTTATTTTTTTTGTATAATATAAAAAAAAAATATTTCACTTTTGTTTTGTTAATTTTAGATTGTATTTGAATTCAATACGCCTAGCGCTATTAGTATCGGTAGCGGTATCGTATCGGTAAAATTGCGCGTCGATGGATTCCTCTATATTTTGTTCGCAATACGGGTACATCGAAGCAAGCAGATGACTGGAAAGCCAATTGTTCTATTTGCGCTCTTTCATATTTTTTTTTTTTTTTATCTTGGACCAGCACTCAGGGGATGATGACCCCTACACATGCAATGCATTGTGCTGGAACTAGTAAAAAGGGATAGTGATAGATATGAAAGGAGGTGAAGCTTCATTCGTTCTTTACAACTCTTTACAAAATATGGAATTAGAGTTTGTTTTGGGATGTGAAAAGCTTATGCTTTTATATTAAACGCTTGAGCACAGTTTTGTTTACATTGACTTTTTTAGAGTTTATGGAAAAAACGGATCTTTTGCGGTGTAGAAAAAACAAATCAGGTTCAGTAAACTTTTTAAAAGATTCATTCACAAAAAATATATTTTTTTAATTTTGAAGTTACACAGCATGGCCAAGGTAAACTATATTCTTTACACTAAAGGCGGCACGCATATGCCCATATACAAATCACCCATCCATCCAAATATGGCATGATTAGCGAGTTATAAAATTATGCAGGATTTTTGTTTCAATAATCCTCGCAATTTTTTTATTGTTAAACAGGAACGTATTGAAACTCCAAACAATGTCGATTAATTAGCCTATATTATTGCAGTTAGTTACTTCCAAACAACATTTTCTCACACTAACTGTATTCAATAGAATAAATTACTTTTGTGTGACTATAATTTTTCATACTTTTTTACAACTTTTCATTGTAATTTATGACTAATAAAATTATTAGAAAATTTATAGCATACTATTCTGCAAAAATCCTCTAACCGGAAATAAAACATTAATAAAAATTTATTTTCACCTTATATACAACATTCCACATATCATTTTTGCTGAGCACATTAATGCACAACTTTTTCTTTTCCGCGCCAATTAATATTTATTTAACTTTTTGTTCAAATCTAAGTATGTGTGTAAATGATTGTAATCATATAAAATTATTTTTCCTCTTACCCCGCCAATTTATTCTGCTTTATAGTTCAATTAAACTAGTGTAAACTTTCAAACAAGTCACGGTCTACTCTGCTGTTGGTGTGCATAAGAACTAGTCTTCCATTTAGATTGCAAATATTTCTTGAATATATGTATGTGATGTGGATATCCTTTTCAGGATCATATTGCATTGTAACAACAATTATAATTACATCTCATTTTATACGTACTCATCATGCTACAAAATATAAAAGACCATTGTTCCATCTTTAGTTCAGCTCAGTCCTTATACTCATTTTAGGTACATTTCATAATTCACTCTAGTAGAAATCATATTTTAGCCATAAAATTGTTGTTATTTCTATTGCAGCTTTGGTCTGTATAAGTATTATTTATGTCATGTCAAGCGAAAATCATGTTTCATTAAATCCTTATGAATATTTTGAAGATAAAGTATTTATGGGTGTAAGTGCGTGCAAGTATATATTTGTTTAAACAGAGACAGACGGCCGTCAGCCTTTAGTTGTAAATAAGCGTAACAAATCGTATACCGCTTAAAATTACTCATTCAACACATGGTGAAGGTGTTGTATTCTTATTGTTTTATTCTCTATACGCTCGCATATCTCACATATACACGAGCGCCTCCCGTATTCATCTAGTATTCACTTAACCATTAAATTCATGGACATGCATGCGCACACCTTTAGGTATAAGTATACATTTGTGTTGGGGCCTTTTATCGTTACCTAATATGATCCTTTATACTCATCTACTGTTTTTATATATATTGTTTTAACTTTTTCTCTTACACACACGCACATTCTTAGTTGTACAATAATACTTTGGTTCTGCTTTGTTAATTTCTAACCATGCATTGAAATGCGAAATTTTTCCGGTCAAAAATTTTTATTATAAAATATGAGTTTAATTTTGTTTAAGATTATAATTTTATTACATTAAAATTTTGCTAAAAAATTATTTTTAAGATAAAGATATAGTACGAAATGTAGTTTGACGTTTTGTCTACAAATCAGGACCCGTAACTTACTAATCGTTATGAAAGGAACTCACAAGAGGAAACTTACCTTTCCATAGTAAAATTTTCAACACAGGACAAAATAATAACTTTGGCCAAAATGTCATATTTTTGAGGTTCTGTTTATTTGCTTGTTTTTTCTTGTATTGATTTATGATAAAAACTGTATCTTTAAATCAAACCAAACTTTATTCGTAATTATCTCAAAACTATAATTTTTTTATCGATTTTTACAGCGATCTTTTAGAATTGTGACATTTATCCAAAAGTCTCAAAACACAAATTTCACATCTGGCAAGAAAAGTTGCAGTAAAAAAAGGAAGCAAGAAATAATTTGGACACTTTCCAAATGCTCTGTTTTGAAGCGCTTCAGAGGAAAGGAAAAAGAAAGCAGAGGTGTATCAATTTATTTTGCAACAAAAAATTCACTTATTGAATTAAAGAGAGTCAGATTGAAATTAAGACATACGATATGATTTTTTTATTGTTTAAAAGTGAATGACGCAATAGGACGAAGAGACACGATTTTGTCGCATTTTTGGTGCTCTGAAGGAAGTGGAGTTTTATGTTACAAAGAAGTGTTCCCAAGTGTACATCGCGAACAAAAACTATCCCTTGAAGCATATTTCAAAGCAGGTGGTACAACTACAACCAACAACTCTCGCTTAAAGACCTGCTTCGGGCAAAGTAGAGCTTTTATATGACTGTTGGTATATTTTTTTAATAAAAAAAATATTTTTAAATATTTCTTTTAAATCGCAGAGGTGTTTATTACTTAATTTGTTCTCTACACAGTTATACCTCATTCGCATTAGCTTTATTGATATATAGTCATTAGTAGATAATTTTGTTTGCATGTATTTTTTTCTTAGGCATAGTTTCTTTAAAGTTATAGAAACAAATAAATAATAAAAATGGGTGTCCGCCGGAAAGGTATACTACTTTGTTTGTTTATAATTTTTTATGGAATTAATTATGGAACACAATATCAGATAAATGTCCGCCTCTGTTAGCCTCACAAATGCTAGCCCTTTTGAGCACATTTTTCATTACATTCTCACACATTTCATGCGGTATTTGATTAATTTCATCACGAATATTTTATTTGAGTTGCTTAAGCGTTTCTGGTTTGTTTTCATAAACCTTGCTTTTCAGCTTTTTCCCCACAAAAAGAAGTCCGGAGCAGTCAAATCAGGCGACCGTGGAGGCCAATCAACATCACCATTTCTTAAAATAACTTGTTGTGGAAAGAGGTCTCGCAGTATTTCTATTGTAATCCTAGCTGTGTGCGATGTGGCACCGTCTTATTGATACCACATGTTAATCAAGCCCAAAGCATGAAGTTTTGGAGTTATATTTTCAAAGAAGTGAAGTCCAATGATTCCTCCTTACCAAATTTCATACCCGACTGTCACTTTTAATGGATGCAAAGGTGACTTATGAATAATTTGAGGGTTTTCCATTGCCCAGAACCAACTATTCTGTTTATTCAGATATCCATTCAAATGAAAATGTGCCTCGTCATTCATTCTGATTTTCATGAAAACCGAGGTTGTTATGGACGAGCTGTAACATCCTATTAGCATTTGTACGGCGGCGTAAATGGTTTTGTGGAAGAAGCTCTTGTGTCACCTGAATCTTAAATGGAAACAAATACAAATTCTTGTGCAAAATTGTGTCCAAAGTTGTTCTTTGAAGACCAAACTCATGAGCACGGCGTCGAATTGAGGTTGATGGATTGCTTTGAACACCTTCTTGAGCAGCAGTAATGTTTTCAGCCGATCTTGCAGTACGTTGCGGTCCATGCTTGGGCCTGTTACCTACAGATCCTCTTTCTTCGAAATCATTTACTACACGATAAATAGTGCGTTACGTTAGCACGCTGTTTCTCCCAAAAATTGCACGTAACTATCTCATCGTCATAGTAATCGATGATTGATTTTGATAAAATGTTTTAATGATTAAAACTCGTTGGTTTATCGAATATTTTTCCCTAATAAATTTGCAACGTGTCTACTTCGCGACTGCCAAATATGAACTGTCAAGACTAATTTTTACCAAAATAGCGGCAAAACAAAGTAGTATACCTTCCCGATGGACACCCTGTAGTTGACAATTTAGGGATACTGTGAAGCAATATCCGCCTTAGCGAATAGCATCCAATTATTTGTAGGGATAAACATAATTGGAAACGCTTAAAAATATTCACTAGCACACACATACATACATAAGTATTTACTAAAAACTAAGAATCTATAATATAATTTTCTTGTTTTGCCAATATTTATAATGCAACGAGTTACCAAGTACTATTAACTTTAACTTTGTTTTATAGCTTGATTTTGATTCAAGCTGAGAAACAACAAGAACCTCAACTTGAGTTGTTATGACACTTTTAATAACTTTATTATTACAACATTTTATACGTGCACACACATACACTCACAAGCAAACATCTTACAAGCAAAACAATAACGGAAACCAAACCAAAAATGAAATTTGCTTATATAAAACTTAGACAAACTTGACATGATGACTTTTTACTCATTCTCTATAGTTTTTCATGTTTTTACCTTAATGCGAAGAAACGAAGATGGAAACCCCCATATTTTTATTCCTGCCTTAATATTTACACTTGTGTGGCCGTATTCTATTTTTATATTTTATTTACCATCACCATTCTCGACACATATAAAAAAAGTAAAACTTTGTGATGGGTGGCAAATAGAAGAATTTTGATGAATATTTAAGGTGAGAATTATGCAAGGAACAGAATTTCCATGAAATGTGTTTGCTAGTCTGCATGCTTTTGACATCTATTTCATTCCTGTTTTAACTTCTTACTTTATTTTTGTTGCTACTGCTTTTGTTTGGGTGCCTGCTTTTTCCACTGACTGCTGTTGTCGTTTAGACTGTTGAAGCATATGCGTGAGCAATTAAAAGTTTAATGCACTTTAATGGTTCTACAGAAAACTTAAAACATCAAGTAAGACATACAAATTTAAAACTTAATAACTTTATGTTTTCTTTTCATTTTTCTCAAGCAAAATGTTTATTTTTCTTTCACGAGTAATCAAGAAAGAAACTTGAATAAAGAAGCAAGCAGAACAATTTCGTTTCTACACTTTTAAGTTTGAGTTATTAGAAAATGCTATTTAAAGATGTGTAAAATATGTTTTTAGATACCGGAAAATTAATAAATTATTAAAAGTTACTGCTTGTGCTTTTAGCAATAATTTTATTCTTTTAACCGTGTAATAGCACAAAACTTAAGAAATATATATGTTCATGTAAAGATTACAAGTCCAATAAAGAAAATTATTATTATTTGTAAAAATCTCACTAGCAATAGAGTACATTTGTTAACATGCCGCTGGATTCACTTAACACTTCACTTCACAACTCTATTAATTTCACTTTCTTTACATTTTTGATCATAAGTGTCAACGCATTTCGAATACTCATAACTTTTTTATATTTGTAGTAGCCCGGACCCGATAATAATTGAATATTTTTTTTACTTTTAATAATTTAATTAAGATATCACTTTGATTAACTACATTCAAATTTACAATTACTCAAAACGTTTACAGATATTTTAGTATCGATCGCATGAAGAATTGATTTGATTACGAAATTTTTTGTAAAAATTTATTAACTTTAACCATTCGAATGGAAATTATAACGTTACTGCTGGACACTTGTTTGATCTTCCTTCCAAATACTAATCTATATTATTAATACTTTTAAACGGGCTTTTACAAAGATGTGCATAATCATAATTTTTCTTAAATTGTCTCGATATTTAGGGAGCTATAAGCGTTTAAAGTTGCTACTAGCACATGCACACTTATTGCATGTGCATGTGTATCTAAAAGCTTCAACTTTGAAAATAAACAATGTGTGCATGTGTGTTTGTCCAATTTGCTTTTGCATAGAAATGAGACAAAGTTTTAAGTTGTTTATTGAGAATTTAGAATGTTTTTTGTTTTTGTACTTTTTCGTATGTAAATATTTAATATTAATTTCTAGAATGCGGTCGATTGAGTCGACCGCTGAATGTACTAGTTAATATAGATATGTTTGTATGTATAGCATTAGACGAAAGCTACATCAGCAGTTATCCATTACACAATATTTGTTTGAATTTCTATTACAAAGGGAATTGACATTTCTTTGGCATATTTCATGTCCAGTTAATCGAGTTGTAGAGTGAAGATTTTAAGAAACCCACAAGGTATGCACAAGGTTTTACGCTTTTTTAATTCAAAATCATAAATCATAAAAAAACACAAAAAATGCTTTGCTTTAGACTGAACTTATTAAAATTTAGTTATGAACACAATTAAAATGATAACTTTTAGAACATTACTACCCAGTAAAAGAAGAGATTCCAAAAAGTCAATGCAATCCAAAGCTTGTGATTTGGAAGTAAAGAAAATTTGGATATTTTCTAATGATTTTTGCATGGGCATGTTGGATAATTTTACTACAAGTTTATTTCTGTCAGTCTATAATAATGTGGTTTATATTTTTAAACTGGAACAGTTTAACAGTAGGATCGAGTTCGCAGGCTTACAACGTCGTTGCTGCTAAGATTTTATTAAAAGGTCAAGATGTGTTCATTCAAAAAGATTACACTGAAGAGGAACAAAATGTGCGATATAACCTGAGACAATTAAGCAAAAATATTTCGAAAGCTAATGAATCTGTGAAAGTCAGACTTGGCGAGTTTTGTATATTTATTAGTAACAACAAATATACGTGGTCCAGTGGCAAAGTTTTTGCTGATTCTGTTGATGGTGCTGAATACTTAAAAAATCTTTTATCAGAATGTAATTTCGTTATTGATGTTTGCATTAATGATAGGATGAATACAGTAGATTGTAATGTTAAAAATGTAGATATTTCAAATTCCCAATAGCAATTTTATTTATGCCATTTAGTTTCATATAATATAGCAAACCTTGAAAAATCATTAAAATTTAGTAAATTTATTACATTTATCAATAATTTTGATGTATTTTTTCTTTTTGAAACCCATGTCACAGCGGATAGACAGCACTTGTTTTCGTCATATTTTAATAATTATTGTATACATTGGATTGCAGCTACGAAAACGCATAGAGCTGGTCGTGCTACTGGTGGTTGTTTATATGGTTTCAAAAAAATCTTAAAAATACTTATGCTTTTAAATTTTTAAACATTTCCAATAATACGGTATTAAGCGCAAAATTTAAAGGTAAGGTGTTCTATTTTATCCCAAGTTATTTAAACTGCACTAAATGGAATAGTGAATTCGAAAAATTTGAAGAATTCGTACAGGAACTTGATCCTTCAAATTTCTGTATTGTTGGTGATCTAAATGCGAGAATTGCAAATGAACAACTTTTAGATGGTAACTTCTTAAAAGATTTATCACATATTAATAAATCTAGATCTTCAAAAGACAAAGAACTTAATGAACAAGGCAAAAAATTGATGAATCTTATTGAAAATGTCGGTGGGATTGTACTTAATGGTAGAACTGGTAACGATGCTCTAGGGGAATACAGCTTTTGCGGGGTTATGGGTAGTTCTGTTATTGATTATTGTATTTGTTCACTTAACTTTCTACAATATGTTGATGATTACTTTATCGCATCCAAGCCGTTCTCTGACCACATGCCACTATGCTTAAAAATTAAATCATCGTGCCGTGTTGTTAATACTAATGAAAATAATACAATTCAAAGACTGCGTTGGAACAGCAAATTTTCTGATAAATACAAAGATAACCTTTCATTACTTGCTAGCAATGTTGATCTTCATTCTAATGAAACGGTTGATGAATTGGTTGTACATCTATGTAACAAAATAAAGTTAGCTAATGTAACTAAGGTAAACAAACATTTTTTTAAACCCAAGCAGAAATGGTTTGATTGGAAATGTGCTCGTGCTAGAAAACTTATGCTAAAGATGCTTAGGCGTTATAGGAAAAAGCACAATACGGTAAACAAATCTCGATATTTTGCATCTAGAGCTTGCTATCTTAAGATATGTAATAAAAAGCAAATAGATTTGTATAATAAAAATATTGACCAATTAAACAAGGTGAAATGTAGCAGTGATTGGTGGAAGCTATCCAACTCTATGAAATCGCGTTCATATTCTGTAAAAGGTTCACTAAATTCCGATGATTTTCGTTTTCACTTTAGTTCTTTACTGCAGGCAGATGTTGATTCCCAGTCTTTCAGCTGGTCTATGCCATATTTTATTGATCCGATCCTAGACTCTCCCATGGTAATGTGTGAACTTTTTTCCGTTTTAAAATCTCTTAAAGATAATAAATCTCCTGGTCAAGATGGTACTGTTATGAATTTTATAAAAATGCTCCTAATTCTTTCATTGATGAAATGTTATTTGTCTTTAACAAAATATTCCTACATGAACAAATCCCATCCAGCTTCCAAAAATCTATACTGATACCCCTTTTCAAAAAAGGTGATCCCAATCTCCCATCAAACTATCGTGGGTTATCTATCGCTGATTAATACCTCATGCAAAATATTTAATACCATTATACTGAATCGTCTAATGGAATAGATAGATCGTAACTTGATTCTGAATGAATTTCAAACCGGATTTAGAATGAATTATTCAACCGTTGACAATATCTTTAACCTCGTTAATATTGTGTATTTAAACAAAGCTAACAATAATAACACATATGCTTTCTTTGTTGATTTTTCGTGCGCATTTGATACGATTCCACGTAATAGTTTATTTTACAAGCTCTCATGCCTTGGTATGTCGTCGAAAATAATAAGAATTTTACAGCACTTGTATGAAAATACGGAAAGTTGTATTTGGGACGGAAACTCTGATTATGATCCATTTGCAGTTGAAATAGGTGTAAAGCAGGGTTGTATATTGAGCCCTCTATTATTCTTATTATATGTTAATGGTTTAGCAGATGAGTTACCTGGGGGTGTAAATGTTGCGGACGTTAATGTTAAAATACTGCTAAACGCCGATGACCTTGTTATTTTATCAGATACTCCAACAGAATTGCAAAAAATTATTGATTGTTTATACAATTACTGTTCAACGTGGTCCTTGAAAGCTAATCTACATAAATCTAAAATAGTGGTATTTCGTTCCGGTACTAGAATTTCTTCATATTTAAACTGGGTTTATGGTGGCGATAATATTGAGATTGTAAACAGCTATAAATATCTTGATGTTGACATTACATATAATCTCTCCTTCAGAAAACACTTGAACAATAAATTAGCAGCCTCAAAACTGGCGATAAACTCTAATTGGTCGAAACACATAAACAATCCGCAAATTTCAAAGAATAATAAGCTTAAAATATTTCAAGCAGCATCCAGATCTATTATGTTATATGCAGCGCAAGTGTGGGGATATGTGAAATATGATGAGGTTGAAAAACTATTTAGATTTTTTATTAAAAAAATGTTGTATGTACCAACCGCTACACCAAATTACATTTTGTATATAGAAACAAACCTAGAGTCTCTATACATATCTACCTTAAGACTTCACCTAGATTATATTAATAAAGTATTAAATATGAATCCTTACAGATTACCTCGTATTTTGGCATTAAAAATTATAAAACAAAATACAGTTTACCCCTGATAACTCAATATCTCCACTTAGCAAATAGTGGAAACCCATATTGGATCAAACTCAAAGAACGTAATGATTACATAGAAAATGCAAAAAGTTCACAATTTCATGATCTATATTCTATACTGGATTACAATGTTTCATCATTATATACCTGAAATTTTTCTCCACGTACAGTCACTTTAATAATAAGGGCTAGAGGTGGCGTATTAGATTTGAATGCAAAGTCTTTCAAAAATAACACTGTTGGTATTTGTACTATGTGCAATTTAGATGCTTCGGAAAATACTTTTCACTTTATTGGTGTTTGCCCATTGTACAGAGAATTTAGAATACAATATGTTGGTAAAACTATACTAAATTTGGATGAAGTTATATGTATACTAAATGGCTTAAACTTTTGCTCCCTGTATAAATATATAGAAGTTTGCTTAAAATATAGAAGATTTATTTTAAATGAATTTGTTTAATTTTCTATGAAAATATTAACTTATAATTAATCTTGTTATTTTTATTAAAAATTATATAAAATCAATATTATGTAAATGAAATTTACTTTCCTAGAATTGTGCCAATCTGGCTTACAACAATATGTTATGCCATATATAGCTTTAGATATTAAACATATTGTAAATGAATTAAATATGTACATACAAAAATCTATTTATAAATAAATAAATAATAATAATAAATAAACTGGAACAGTTACAATAACGATGTAACAATTTTATAAATTTATGCAGTTATGGATGGTGTCAGACACAGTACATACATTTATATTTGTTTAAAATTAAAAACAATGTACGTACTAGTTAGTACATTAGGGTGGGTCGATATTGTGCCATCGATTTTTGATAGATTTTGGCATGAGGATAAAAAGTTCCACTACGACATATCAAAAAAATCATTTTCGAGGCGTCCAAATTCAAATTATTTTACTTTTTCTTAATTTTTATTTGCTAAGTTTTCTATTAGGTAATAAAAAAATCGGCTGATTTAATTTTGTTCAATATTAACTTTCCTTGGTAAAATTTATTTTTTTAATTATTATTATTTTGAATTATTATCGAATTATTTTTGATGAAACTTAATTATTTATTAATGAAAATTTAAATTATTTATTAATAAAAATGACAGTTTGCTGTTATTTGCCGATAGAAAAAAAAATATGTGGAAAAAATACTTAAAAATAAAATTTGAGAAAAAGTAAAAAAAAAAATTGAAATTTGGGCGCCTCAAAAATAATTTTTTTGATATGTCGTGGTGGAACTTTTTTTTGTCATTCCAAGAGCTATTGAAAAATCTATACCACAAAATCGAAAAATGTTTGTCCTTACAAATCGGCCCACCCTAACGTGGATACACATTCATTAAATTGTAATAGATGACACCTTTTTATTATGATTCAAATGTTGGGTTTGGGCTTATTTCGAAAACACAATACATACTTTATATGTAATTTTCGTCCGCAATACACTGAATTTTAACCCTAGAAGGTCATAGCTATTTTTGATGCGCAAAGGTCATAACGGTGTTATTTAAAATGACAGTAAAAATTTATCATTTCGAACAAATTTCTAAAGTTGATGTTTTATATAAATATTTTTTAAGTTTTTACTCGCATTATTACAAATTATTACAAATAATAAATTCAAAAGTATATACATATGTGATAAAATGTATTTGAATCTTGATATATTAATGATGATCGTTATACGTTTTTATAAGCATCAGACATCAATTTTGCTTCTTATATTTTTGATTCTTATTGCAAATTTAAATTTTTTTCTGCCTAATTTGGCGACTTATTTTCAACAATAGCATGCACCTACATTTTTAATACTTGAATCTCAAATCTATAAATCACCTGACAAAATTTCACTTTTGATGAATACGAAGTGACTGAGATTCTTTAACTTGATTGATTGTTTAATTTTAAGATTCTTTCAAGTTTGTTTCTCTCTTGAAATGTTTTGAAGTTCATCGTCTTGAACTATTTCGGTTATTCCTTTTGCAAAACTTCGTCTCCTTACTGGCCGCCATACATCGAAATCAAACCTTTAGTTATTTGCCGATCGACTCTGCTGGTTTTTTGTATAGCAGACCCAAAAACTAAAAGCTAACCGCCAAAGTAAGCATCGTTCAGTTACTAGAAACAGACATAAAAAAATTCTACAAATCATAAAACTAAATCACGATAACAGCCGCTTCTATACCAAACATGGGCACATCAATTTATAAAAAATCGTCATAATACTTACATGTGTTGTGGATTCGTCGAAGTATGACCCTTAAGGGTTAAATTAGTACAAAAGCAAGTAAATGCTTGTGCATTATTTTAAATATACATATGCATATCGTCAGCTCATTATTGTTTTGACGTATATGCCAAAAAGCCGTAAAAGAGAAAAATGTTATAGAATGTTTTTCTTTATTTTCACCATTGCTTTCGGGACAAGATTTGAATTTTTTTCTTTTTGTGAACTTTCATTATTATCCTATAATGCTGACATTCTTTTACTGATAAGAAAAAACCTTGTTTTGTGCCGCATATACAATTTTATTTGAAAAGTTACATTTTGAGCTGTATTCGTATACTAACTGCCGTATATTGAGTAACTTATTGTATATCTCTTCACCAAATTTCTATACATACAGTCCAGAGAAGCCAAGAAGACGACACCGTCATATTTATTAGACAAAAAAATAAATGAAGTGTGTAGTGTAGAAAGTGAAAGAAAAAATTTCTGTTATACTTATATGTATGTATATAATTCAATATAAGTGATTAGTTTATTTTTTGTATTTAAAAGTTTAAGAATTTAATATTATAATAATTGATTTGGTGATAAATTTTTTGCTTAAGCTGTATTCACCTATAAAATTTATCGGACAAAATTTTTATGGGTCCAGCTTTAGTCTTTGCCTTTGATTAATATATACGGCTCCTCATTTTTTTTTAATTTTATTTTATTTTGCTATTGTTTAAACTACTTTGTTTGTTATAAAAATGAAATTTTAAAGTGAAATTTAGTATTTAAATTTTTGTATGAGAAATTAGCTGCAATCACCAAACGATTGTGTGCACAGCAAAACAGTACCTTAAAATTGTTGATATAGAGCACAATTAATGTTTGATATCTCAGAAACCATAAACAATTTCACAAAACAGGTTTTGGATTCAAATAACTGGCATTCAAAATAAATACACCACATTCCTACTGCTTCCTTTTAATGGCGGTTGCGTAAACTCAATAATTAGCTGACGATATTTAAATTCATGAAGAGGAAAATTATTTCTCTATTTGAATTTTTTTGCATAAGTTTGATTTATGAAAGTGCGATGGTGGAAGCAAGTAAGAGTTTGAATATTAAGAAAAAACAAAATTAATAAAATTATATAACGGAAATGTTATTAAATAGAAATTAATATTAAAAAAAAAGAAGGAGAGAATGATAATTACTTTAGCAGAACAGCCAAACTTTTCGTCAGTCATCAATTCATCAATATCGGCGTTCATGCGTCTGATTCTTTTTTACAACTTTTCAGGAGGAATATCACATTCAAGTGAGTTGTCAATGCGAAAATCAAACAAGAAGTTAAACATTTCTTTTGTATTAATATCATTGAACATTACCTTTGATACAATATACAAGTCATTCTTTCATGCAGACCCAAAATGCCTTTGAGAAATATTTAGATAAATATATAATATTAATATCATTCATCACAAAATTACCTATTTTGCTGGAGCCAAGTGTGCCGGCTGTTTGCAGCTGTATTTAACAACAATTTTGTATAAAAAAGTTGTTTTAAAGTAGATGTGATATATAAATTGTACTTATTTTTTATTACACTTTCCTAAAACTGTTTTTTATTTTTTTAATTTAATCCTTTGAAAGTTGTAAGTCATAAAGATAAAATGAAAATACAATACAATAGCGATTTTTATTGAAGAAACTCCGCAGCTTCTGTTAAATCCGATGAAATATTACTGAACTCCTCATATCACTCTTATTTTTACCAGTCAAGGGACAAAAGCGGGTAATTATTGCATCCATTTAACTTATTTCCTTTTTAACAGAAAAGTCCTTTAAATAATGTTTGTTTTGTTTCACCCTCGTATACATTACCTTGTATACATTATTAAATATTTATGTATATAGATACTTTTGTAGAGACACAAATGTAGCTGTCTGTCTGTATGTATTAATTTCTAACAACGTGTGTAACCGCATATTCTAGTTGCTAAACAGACAATTGCCAAACATTGACATAAAACATTAAATTCAATGATTTTTAATGAGATTTTGCAAATGAGCACAAATGTAAAGTTTTCTTTATTGAAAGTGGGAAAACAGGTCAATAGTTTGCTTGGCCTTTTAAAGTTTAATGTTGATCGAAATATTTTAGATCACCAACTTATTATTTTA
This sequence comes from Gymnocheta viridis, assembly GCA_956483585.1. Taxonomy (NCBI): domain Eukaryota; kingdom Metazoa; phylum Arthropoda; class Insecta; order Diptera; family Tachinidae; genus Gymnocheta; species Gymnocheta viridis. The sequence continues at coordinate 123,952,340 of OY101440.1, forward strand.
AAGTTTATATTTCAAATTTTAAAATATGCCCTACATTTTTATCTACAGAGAATCTAACAGCTTTGAAGAACCCAATATCGCAAATGTTTCTCTTGAAAGCCGATACTTATTAATTTATTTTATATATGTATCTAGCTTATAACAGAAATAACATACAGCGTTGTCAACTAGATGCGCATCGCACCATTTTAGGTGCCTTTTAAAATTTGTTGTGCGAGAAATTCCTTAGTTGGTGCGCGGTATGCTTTTTTTTAAACTTCGGTCCCATTTGTAATTTTTGGTGGCACTAAAAAAGCTTCAACACATTTTTTTATTTCAGTGTGAGAAAAAATTTTTGTGCAGCAAAATACACCTGTTTAATTTATAATAATTATTATAAACTTTTGATCTCTTTTTAAAAATGTTTCATCTTGTATCAATGATTTTTATATTTTATTTTTTTTATTACCTACTAAAAAAACCTTAAAAATAATTTGTGTTCCTCATGCCAAAAGCTATCGAAAAATCGATGGCACAATATCGAACAATTTTTGTCCTTACAAATCGGCCAACCTTACTGTGTATGTTATACATTTTTAATATGAAAATCTCAAACTTCTTATGAAAAATAAATGTTTAAAAATATTTTAGTAAAAGGATAAATATTACTATTGATTGTTGGTCACTTTTTAATAAGTTTAGCAGAGAATGTAAGAAATAAAAAATTATTATCTATTTTTGTTGTTTTATTTTTTTAACTCTTAACTTGTTACATATTTTAAACAAAAAAATAATTTTTATGCAAAACTAATTCAATACACATCATTTTAAATAAAAGAGAAATTCTAAGCTTGGTGCGTTTTTTGCTCCATTTTTGTGCGTTTTGAAATTTTAAAGTTGACAACGCTCATAACTTAGCTTTATTATTTTTTTTGTTCGCCATACTCAAAGAGTTTCAGGCAGCAAACAGTAGTACCAGAACATGTCACCTTTGTAATGGACAAGTAAAAGCTTTAATAATTAAAACAAATTTTTCTATTTTGAATTTTGTAAAAAGACCCTGGCGGAGGGTATGTGGTTCATTACACAATTTAATATAAAAGACTTTTTCCTTTATTTTTCTAAAATTTTTTGTATTACACAAAAGAAATATTTTCTCTTAATTTTTTTATAATTTGTTAAATAATAAAAGCAACATAAAAACATATTAAAATATAATAAACTTCATGATCACGTAGAAACAATTCTTCCCAATAATAGAACAGCAAAACACACTTGCACACCAAATGTGTTAACAAATAATATTTAAACAAAAGCATATGTGTATTTAACACAAACATAAATATGAATACACCAAGCATATACCGAGAATATTTGCTGGATGTGAAAAAATGAAATTGTTCTTAAAAACAAAATTCCCTTTTGAACAACATCAAATTTTTTTATTAGTTGTTATACATAGATATGCACATACTATATAAATACGGTGACCGTAATCTTAACATCAAAATGCAGTATAAAAAGTATTTATATATTAATAATTTTGAATTTCAAATATTTTTTTTTTGGTAATTCCAAAAACTCAGATGTACATTTGATATTCCTCCTTAGTACTTTACTCGAGAACGGTGATAAGATGGTGTAGTGAACTCCAAATCAGTATTAATGCGTTCTAATATTACTTTCTTAGTGAAAATATTTTGAGTTTATCGAAAATTCATAAAAAATTAAAAAAAGTAATTTGAAAAATTCAAGTATTAAAGTCGAGCCAAAACAACAACTTTCAACTATACTGCTCAAAGAAATCACATATATTTTACAATAAAGAATAAATTGGTAATCTATTTTCGACGTTCTAACATTCTTAAGCTATCGATAGATCCATAATAATGTATGTTCAATGCTGAACCAAGGCGATTGTTCGTCTCTTAATTATAATGGGTAATGCCAAGGAAATCGGTGTTGACATCTGTATCTCTCTGCTATAATTTCATCAATGACTTGATTAACTCTTGGAGATTTATTTTTATTGTATTTAATTACATTTAATGATCTTTTGTATAGTCACGATGAAGAGTTGTACTTTTCGCATTTATCCAATCTGTTCACGCGATTTTCATTTGTTTTTCGCCTTTTGGTTATTTCTAGTGGAGCCTGACGTGTGAAGTTCCAATCGATTATCCATATCTCCGAAGGCTTTAAAGTCGTTCAACCTTGCAATATTTGGAAAGACATTATAGATATCTGCGATTGAATTATTTTCCAAAATTAAACTCAGCACAAAAGAAGCACAAAGTGTTTATATGTTTTCTGCATAAGAATTTACAATGAACAAAACACTCAAATACTGTACAAGACGGATGGTAAACATTTGTATAACATCAAATATTTATAATTTCAACCGTGCGGAACAACGTTTTAAAAGGGATGACTGTAGAGATTAGATATGTGAGATTATCGGTATCTTTCCGTGTCGTGTGCGATTCATTCCTGTATCAAACAAACGTGAGCATTGTGATATAATATTTTTTTACGAAAATTAAATATTTATGTTTCTGCTTATTTTTTACAATATAATAATAAAAAATGTATCAATATATATATGCATATATATAAATATATATAATGTATTTTACTACCACGCGTCACATATAGTGAGCATGCATGGATAGTGAGCATGCGTGACAGTGAGCTAAAAACACCCACGTGCAAATCTCTTATTGAGACCAAACACATTGTCTGAATTGTATTTGCACAAAAACTCATATTTAACATTTACTATTTAACTAAAATAAACAGTGTGTAAAACGTTTTATTATGTGGAAGTCATGCGAAGAAAGAATGAAAAAACAAGCAAGATAAAAAGCAAAATAAAAAGAAAAGAAAAGTAAACGGATATGAAGAACGCTGAATATTTGCATTCGAAAGTCAGAACCACTTGAATTTTAAATAAGTCTCTCTTAATTTCCATTAACAGGAGTACATGGCGCGCCATATTATGTTGCTTTGTACTAAATAATACAATGAAATGCTGTAACTACGAATGCAGGATTCTTAATATGAAACGCTTTTGTGTAAGTATATAGTAAATATTTTTTATGCATATGTTAGTATTAAGGCAGTCGCTTAAAATGATTAATTTTATGTAAAAAAAAATTTGTATCCAATTAGAGACCAACACCGATTGATGCAACATGTGAATTACATACGTTGTCAGGACCTTGTGATCCTTATGGAAATCACATTCAGTATTATCGCAAGTAAAAGGCGAAAAAATACAATCCATGGAGTTTATTTCTTTCTTTAACAGTGGAGAGACAAATACTGATTTTTTGAAATACATATAAAAACAATTAGGCGATATTGAACGGATTTATGTGGCCGCATTTGTATGAAAAAAAGTTAAAGAGAGTTGGTTGACTGAATTTTAATTATTAATTATTAGATATAAAACATGATTAAATAATAATAAGCTGACATAAGACAAATATGCAAAAACTAATCACCCTTATTCCAGTTGGCGACATCGACACCACAATAACACAATACCAAAAAAATTGGAGCTTGTCTGCTCGCAATTTTGTGCTACTGCCACTCTATTTCTGTTCTCTAAGGTCCAGAAAATAATATGAGCCTATCAATAATACTCAGTTATTGTCGAAACCGGGTAGAAAAGCCCCAATTTTTCGTTATTGTGTTGACGTAACGTTGATGTCGCCAACTTTAAAGTTCTTAGATATAATACATGTGTGCCGTTTTGCCAACACAACACTACACCAATCATAGTTAAGTTTCCACAAAAAACAGTTATTTATCTGTAACCATGAATGTGGAAATATATGTAAGTAAATAATATGTGAAAATAAGAATGCATATGTCTTTAATAGTTAAGTATATGTTATGCTTTTTCACAGCATTTATGTTTCTGTAAATAGTAAAACAAGCAAAGTAATTTTTGTTTTAATTAACGTAGTTTTTTTCTATTTTTAAGTTTCGTAAAATATTAAACAAACAACAAGTAGTGAAACAACTATTAAGATATAATTTTATATAAAGTTGTGAATAATTTAACTCACACAATTATGACTGCTTTCGCATTCAACAAATAAACATGGTTGAGGTAAAATACAATGATTGAATTATTGAATTGTAGTCAAATCATATTGTGATTGAAACGTATTGTTGAAGTCAAGTCATGTTAGCATTGAACCAATTCCGTTGCGTGATATTTTTGCTTAAGTCATTAAAATTGTTGTTCCATTTAACATATTATAAAAAATAAATATAATATGATAATAAGCAGGGCAAGATTTTTATGCTTTTTGCATGAAAAATATGAATTTTTGCATGAAAAATTGCATGAATTTGCATATAACGTAGGCTGGCAATTCTTTTTAACAAAAATTGTTTATGATAACTGACGCAGTTCGATATATAGTCTCTACCATGTGACCATAAAAAATTTTTTAATCAAAATGTTGCATGTTACATGTCTGGCTCAGAAGGAGCTTTCTGATGATGAGGCAACGTCGATATGTTATGCAAAGGCTTTATTTAAAAATTCATCGGTAACAAGAGATTTAGCATACATTATACACTTTTTTGAATGTATTTCCCGCAGCATAATCAAATTTTAAAATAAAGTTTTTTTTAAACATGAAAGTTTATCCATCATAGAAGTCGGAAAAGAATAACTTTAAAATATTAAGAGAAAAATATTTATTGGAAACTTAACAAACTTTTTAATCGAAATATTATCCTTCAACGTCGACCAAGATTAAAAACAATATATACAGTAATATCGACTGATGATGAACGTACATTTTCAATATATTCGATCGTTTTTTGCGACAACCGAAGAACCTTTCAAATTGAAAATTTAAAAAAAAACGTACTTTATAATAAAAAATTTTCTTAAATACAAATGATTAACAATTATTTTTACTCTTAGAAAAATCGAAGTTCGGCTATGACTAAATCTGAAATACTTATATTATTTTTAATATTAACCAAATGAGCATGAACAGGCATAACGAAAATATTTTTCATAAATAGTTTGTGAAAAAAAAACACAATTTTTTTTAGTTAAAAATTTTTTTTAAATCAATTTTTTTAGATATCCAAGCTAGTTCAAACGTATAAGCAAAAAAATTCAGTTTTAAAAATTAGAATGGAATAACCGTACGCTTTAGAAAATATATCACATGTATGTATACAATTCCGATATTTCCCTAATCAAAGCAACTTTGAAACATATCGGCCTTGCGCTTGAAAGAATTGATATCAATTCTGGCAGACTACGTTGAAGTGAAACACAAATGCAAAATCATATTTTTATTGGGTAGTTTATCTTTTTGAAATGATGGCCATGAGTTTAAGGAATACTAAATTTCTTATATATAATTCTGTTAAATTAAATATTTAAAATCATTTAAATTTCGATTTCTAATAACGTAGTATATCCGATTTTAATATAATATCTACATATGTACTTACGTATTAAGTAAGTACATGTGGCCACCTAAAACCCAAACAATCTTCCGTTTTTTTTTCTTTTTTTTTTGCCAAGAAAGCTAGAAAACATAACAAATTTAAGGCTTTTTAATTTTTAGTAGACAAATTTTAGAAGCAGTAGATCTTAATCAGCTTGAGATTATAATGTCCGTTATAAAGTCTTTTAAAGTAAATAGGTATTCCAATGAATTCCATGTAATAACATTTAAAAGTTGTTATCCGCAAGAGAGGTTGATAAAAACTTGCCTCTAATGACATCTCCATGTCACAGTTTAATTAGTTTAAATGGCAAAGTAGAGGTAGAGAAGGGTGTGTTTTTATCAGCTTTTTAACTCATTACTGTGCTGCCAAACTTTTTACTGGGCACGAGTACATATTGCTGCATAGCCGAAAACAATTTTCATTCATACAAAATTTCTCATTGTAATTATTTATCATTATTTTATTTTTTCTTTAATCTAAAAAAAGTAAACTCAGCACTTATGTAAATGTATACTGTAGAATATATTTTAACAAATACCACACTATGAGTGCTTATCAAGAGAAAATTAAAATGAACTCACACAAAAATTACGTGTAACCAAAGTGTGTTTCGCACCTCCACTAGAGGCAACACCAGTGGTCATAAAGCATAAAACAAGCAAAGTATTACAATTTTATAGCCCAACGATTTGGCTAAAAAAAGAACTCAACATGGCAAAGAATACAAGAAATTGTAATTTTATTTTTTAATTCTGTTCGCTCCTTTTTTTTTGCAACAGAAGTCGTAGTTACAACGGAAACACTTGCATAAATTCATTGGATTCTACAAAAGAATTTATAAATGAATATTTAAATGAATGAATCAGCAAGTGAACGAATGTTCTTTCTACAGTTTCGCAAACAATGTTTTGAGTTGAAAAATGCTTCACGTAACAACCGCATTTAACCGTGATAAAGCCCATGTGAGCGTGTTTCTTTCTTTGTGTGCATCAATGTTCGGTGTATGTATCTTTGAAAAGAATATGGCAGGTAACATTGTCGTTATGCTTCTGGTTCACGGAAAATAGTTGTTACTTTACTACACTCTGTTACTGCATCAGCAAAAAGAGAAGAAGAAAAAAACATGACAGGCGATGGTGGATACAATAAAAATTTCATGTTTTTTTTGCTCTTAATTGTAAATGAAAAAACGATACAGAAGCAAGAACAATAAATGCTGCTGGACACTTTAAAAAGAAAAAAATGCAAAGGAAGTTGAGGATGTAATTGTAGATGGAGATCAAAATTCAATTATAATTAATTCCACACAAATAACAAGAAATTAAATATTTTTGTGTAAAAATAAATTGATATTTTCATAAAACAACATACATAATTTGTAAATCAAACTAAAAGTAAATAAGTCCTTCAGTGGTTATAGTGAAGCAGAATATATATATTTTTGGAAGTAGTTCCGATAGATTATATGAATAGACTTAACTTAACATAAATAGAGTATTTGTTTAACCAGCTTATTTGAAAAGTATGTAATAATTTATACCAGTTCTTAAATTCGATTTGATAGGAAGTCACACAGATTGTCAATAACTAATCAAAAATCTCGTACCGTGCTTTTTGACTACATAATTAGTGAACGGCATCAATACCTGTGATAAAACACACAAATTCACTGCAGATAGTTAAAAAAAAACTTTTTCTCTTTACCGCAGGTTCATTCTTAGATATAAATTAATATATTTTCTAATGACCTCATCGGTCCATTTTCGATTTTCGATTGGGTTCATTTTGTTTCAGATATCAAATATTTTTTTTTACAAAAGTTGAATCGAAAGCCTGCCAAATACATTTCAGTTAAAGAACAAACTTTAAAAAAATTTGTAAATAACAAAAAAATTGTTTTAGCATATCAAATCTCTGTTGGTCTAATATTTTGTATGAATTTACAAGTTTATATATGTATATTCTTTTTAAATATTTTACAAACCCCAACCACCGAAAAAAGCCTCAATTTCTTTAAGTTATGACAGTAAACAATAATTCTACAAAAGTTGAAAAAAAGATAAAAATATGTAAAACAACTTATTGGCAAGAAAAGAAAATCTTTGTGCCTTGTGTATTTTATTATGCTTATTTTGTTTTATTAAACTTAATATTTTAATTTCTTTTGTGTATAATTTATTAAAGATATATAATTATTTATTTATTCCATCAAACACGCATAACATTTTTATGGTTTTGAACGCAATCTCTTCTATTGTTATGAATAGAATTTTTTGTATATTCCTAAATCCGCTTTTTGTAAATGTATATCCTTGAAAAAATCGTATTCATTCAGTCGCTTATTCTTATTCATTTACTCGCTCATTCATTTAATAATTGAAAATGCAAAACACATTTTGTTAACATATGCTGGCAATTATTCCTTCATATTTTTAACATTTGTTACGAGGGTGGTAGAATTAATGTTGCCTATTGTTATTGTTTTATTACAATAACCCAGTTTAAGATGGTGGACTAATTAACCCATAAAGTGTAGTTGTATAGTTTTAGAATATTATTTTTTTATGTTACAAGAATTTAAAACTCGAGATATAAAATTATATAAATTTTCCCAAATAGTTATTCGCTCTCGTGAGCCTTTTTGCATATATATATTTTATAAACTACTCTTACAAGAGATTCATTCAAAGACAAAATAAAGTCTCTACAAGGAAGAATCACACGATTGCCGCAGATACACTAATCAGGCCCAATTTGTATTATGCCGAATTGGAGCATAATAATAAAATTGTCCCAATCAAATACACAGCTGTCAAATGCTTGCCCCGTTTTATAAAAATTTTATTGGCATCGCATACATTTGTGACAATAATTGCCGCAGCCCAGTCATAGGATTGCTCTAACTTGCTCTAACAACACCAACAAACAGCTGTTATGGTAGTTATTAGTTTGTTTTGTTTTACATGAAAATTGTTTTGTTTGGTTGTACAATCTCCCAATGTATGTGTAGGACACATCTCTTGAATTTCATGCCACATTCGCTCTCGCTTGTACCGATTTTTAGAATCAGAGCATTAGTATTCCCAAAAACATGGATGCATTTGTGCAGTATACATTGTAATCATTTTCATTGTCTATCGGATCGTCCATGACAATGATTTCCATCACTGATATAAATAAATTTACGATACACAAAACAATTGGACAAACACGAAAAATTAAACTAATTAAATAAATTGCCGCGTATTGGCTACTGTGATTGCCGTACGAGAACAGAATAAATATTGGTGCGTTATTATCATTTATATTGGTGCATGCCTGCCTATCAACCGTTCACATGATTGCCGCACCAGAGTTGCATTTGATTGCGGAAAATCAGCACAATATTGTTCTCGATTGACGTAGCGGACAATATTTGGTGAAATCACAAAATCGACCGTTAATTGGTGCAATGCGGCAATATGTGATCCCACATTAACAAAATACAAACCTGCAATGTTTTACACTGATATTTACGAATATAATAGACCGAAATATTCCAACTTTTAGTTAAACTTTATTTAAAAACTTGCAATGGAAATTAACAAGTTATCCTTGTATCCCTATAGGGTTAATAACTTTACAAACTGCACCCTTTGCTAAGGATTTGTAGTACAAAGTTTTGTCTTCTCACGTATGATGTTTTATTTATTTTCTTTCTTATTATTATTTTTATTATTTTTTTATATTTTTGCTTCTTCCAAGAAACATACACATACATCACTATGGTGCACTTGTTTCATCCTTTTTGTTGTTATACACGACATGATCTAAAACAAAAGCACAGCATACATTTAAACATACATATATTGCAGCTTATTATTTAATTTTTGTGTTTTATTTTCCTCTTGCTTTTTTGTTTAAAAAAAAAATACATAATCTGCTATTTCATCGCCTAATTAATTTTCCAAAGGAATCATCAGTCGCTGTAACATTAATCTTTGTTAAAATGTTGATGTTTTTGCTTTCAAATGTTTTTTTTTAATAAGTTTAATGAACACACCACGTAGATTATGTGCTTAAGTGTGCATCGGTTTAAGACATTAAGGCCAAATAATGAGTTGAATATATGTTGAATATATAAGTAGAAAGCTTTATTATAATTAAATGTATATAATATTATTAAATATGTATGGAAAAGTGATATCTGCCGCAGATGATCCAACCAGGAACTATGATCTATGTACAATAATTATTAGTTCTCTCAATAATCCTTTAAAAAGAAGTATGCCAGCACAAACGGTTGTATGCAAAAGAGGCAAAGAAGATGGGAGAGATTAGCTGTAGGTTTTTCTTACTTTATTTAGAGCTCCACTTAGCCAGCCCTCTTTGACTTTAAATTATTTATTTCTTCATTGTTTTGCAGGACAGGTAAATATTCTCAGCCACTTAGATTCTCCACAGCATATCACACACAAGCTCAACAACCTTCACTGTTCTCAAAGGCTTCTTTTCCCTCAACCCGGTTTATAAGTATATATGTTATCTCGCTGATTACCAACATCTGAATGCTATTGCAATATGAAATAAAGATGTTCTATCAATATACTGAGAGCTACATGGGGCCAAAAGAGAAATAAGAAGGATAGGCAAGTGCTTACTCATGGCTGACTGGAGTCCTATCTGCTATCGCAGGAACTAGTAGTGAGTGAGGAACTGTGAGATTTCGAACTTCCTCCGACCAACAGAGATTTATAAGTGCCAGTTGCAGCTGAACAAATCCACATCGATAGTTACGTATAAGATGGGTTCGGTGTTTACGCTGAGGTTGTTTAACATATGATGTCGTCGGTAAAGTGGAGTTCGTTCTAACCAGCATATAAATAAAGTGTCTAATTCTGTTCAATGATATTGTTCATGAGTCGAGTTGCAATATTTTTAATATACAAAAGATAAAATAAATTTTATTTTTTCCACGTAGGCCTGTAATTAAGCTAAACAAAGATACTCTAGAAACTAACAGTCGCATATTATATATTTTATTACTTTTTCCCCAAGCCCTTGACTTACACATCGAATACTTAACCGAAATTTATAAAATCAAAAATATAATACTCGTAATAGTTTATTTTATTGACTAGAAGATTACAGTGTTGCCTAATTAGGCATTTTGTATCCTTTTAAGCCAGCAAAAGGTTAATTTAGCTATCAGGTTTTCGAATGCGACGTTTCATTTACAGTAGCCCGCCGTTTTAACAGTTGCCGTGACTCAATTTGCCAGATGACAAGTAAACAAATTGAACAATATTACGTTCAACAACGAGTTGAAATTATTAAAATTTATTACAAAATTTGTGAAAATGTCGCGATCACACTTCGCAATATTAAAGCATTTTTGTGTAGTCGTGAAGCACTTCTCGGCCAACAATAGTGAATTTTATGAAAAAACTTGAGCTGTTAGAACAATTTAGTAATGTGAAGAGTAGAACTCCTGCACGTCACTCAAGAACAACTAGAAATATTACTGTTGCGGTCCATACTGTTGAGGGAAAACCAATTCTCTTTAATTATGTTTGTGTATGTTTTATTTTAAATATTTCCACATGAACAAACTAACTTTGAGGCAATAAATAATCAGTACAGATCCATAGCCGATCTGGTTGAACTTGGGTGAACTAAGATGAATTAAATAAGTTCTGTGTTCTGCCGTGTTTACTTGATGTTAAATTTTCCCTTGTTTCTGTGGAATATTGTCTCATGTCCAATTCTTCCTGACTATAAATGTTATGAACTTTAGGCAAAATAATAATAACTTTGGATTAAGAAAAACCACTAACAATCAATTTGTTTGAAAACTAAATAATAAATAAATGAGTTCATGTTCCCAGATATTTCCGCATTTCTCGGCCAACGTCGAACGTGTTTTTTTCTTTTGAAAACCAAATTAACACAAGGAATAGAAATAGACTACATGTTCCTGCTGTTTCAAATTTGACGCAATTAAAAGATCAACAGATTCGTGTTGCTTCAATTTTAAAATAACAGAAAATTTATTATCTTAAAATATTTAATAAATAAAATTTGTTTCATAACTGATCTTAACAAGTCTGATTTACGTATGTTCATTAATCAATGTAATAATTAATATTTTTCATTTTATTTTTTATTGTATAATTCTGCATTTTTAAACATACACGTTTTTGTTTAGTTTCTGTTTTTAATAAATAGTAAAACAACTGGTACCATGTCATGTTCTAAAAAGTACATTTTGTTTTCAGAGTTGGTACAAAAGTTATCTTCCTTCCCTGGATGGAAATAAAATATTAAAGAAAATTTATAATTTAATTTTAAAACTGTTTCTTTCGCTTCTGCTCTCTCTTTCTCTCTCTTCCATGACCAAATGTTGAAGTAGAAAGTGTTTTCAGGCAAATGCAAGTTTAGTTCTTTGTCAGTTTTTAATTCAATTAGTTAATTTTAAATTTAATTTGGTTCGCACTTAAAAACACTTTCAGTTTTTCAGTTTTAAATAAGTATTATTTCATAACTTCGATAAAAATATGCCAGCATCATGAAATTATCGTTAGTTACGCTAAAAACATCTGTTTAACAAAAGAAAAATTATATTTCAAAATTGTTTTATTTTTAGGGCTAAAAATTAGAATATTTTCTCCAATATTTCGAAAGATAAAAAACAATTTTTTAAAGTTATAAAAGAACACAATTCTTAGAAGAAGTACAAATTTCACGACTAAGGAAGTTGATATTTCAATGTCCACACATTTGCTGTTTACTATTTTAAAAAATGTTATTGTATATAACAAGGATTAAGTTTCATTAAAGTTTGAACTAAAAAATTTATTTTCCTTTTTAAATGGAACTTAAATACAAAGTCAATAACTATACATAAGACTAATTTAAAAACCAAATTATGTAAACTATTTTTATTAGATTTTTGCAGTAAAGTTGAAACGGCATATAAATTTACTGCCTGTTCGTTTTGTTTTTGTTTTAAATGTAATTATATCGGCGAACAGGCATTTAAATAATTAATTATTTGAATTAAAAAATACAATAATGTTCGAATTATTATTTATTTCATTATTTCGATTTTTTTTTCATTCAGTGTTCTTTAATCAGTTTTTATTTATATTTAGTTATTTTTAGTTGTGGATTTCTGGCAACACTGTAAACCGGTAAATTTCATATACATACGTCTGTGCTCGTATGAGAACGGAAACGGAAATGCGTACTGACAATACAATAAACATGCACACAATTAAATGTACGTTCGTATGTGGATGTAAGAAGGAAAGCTGAAAATTAACTAGCATCTACACATACACACTTACATAAACGAGTCGAAATGGTACTCATAATGTTACAGTTTGTTTTTTTACGTTTTTTTTATATTTATTTATTTACCATACGAATATATAACCAGGCAGTATGAGGCGCCAATGGCAGGAATCAAGCAACATAAAGCAAATGAAGAAAACCTTTTAAAAGTTTGCTTCAAACACACATAAATTAATGTCAAAGTGTTTATAAATTTATTTTTAAAGCTCATATTTGTTTTAATAGAATAATTTTATATGATTTAATTATGCTTGCCATATGAATTATATGGAGTGTAAACTTACCTGTCATTTGAACAATTATAATTCTATTAAAGTAATGCATCTCAATTGAATTAAAAATGTATATTTTATTTTGTTATTTAAATAAAAAATTTAAGGTTTCCAGCTTGGTTTTTTCATAACTTTATTAGGCACTTAATATTATGTAGCTAAACTTTGGTGTAATAAACTATTCTTGCCTTGGAATTCATTCTTTCGTGTTTTCGTGTTGGAATGTACATTTACTTTAGGCTATTTATCACACTTTTTTGTGTAACGATAGAAACAAAAGACGTAAAATTAAAAAAATATATTTTTTGTTCTCTTTCATAAAAATACGCATGTAACCCAGTTAGGAAATGTAGCGTAAATGTTTTGTGTACCCTATAAAATTTTATTATTTATACAACGTCATCATACACAATGTACTATAATAATAGTGTAAAAAAATTTATAAACAATGCATTTAAGCATTTATGTTTTTCGTCTTAAATAAAATAAGTTTTTACAATATATTGAAGACATTATCACCTTTATAGATATCCTTTGACGGGTTTCCTTAGAATAAAAATAAAAAATTTTTTATTTTTGAAATTACACAGTAAATGGCAAAAAAAAGTTCTCAAAACAATATGTTGCATTCGACGCTTGGCCTTTTATATATTAAAATCAAAACACATGTTCGTGCCAGAGATTTTATTTTATATAGTTTCTTGAAATGAAGAGTCTGGAACCACGATAACGATGTATTTTTGAGCTGTCTTCAAAGACTTTAATTGACGCTGCTTATTGGTGCAATTATAGCTCGATGTTATGAACCAATTCTGCAACCTGTAAAGTAGATATACAAAGAATATGTATGCTTTAGCTTTAACAACAATCCAACATATTAAAAAAATGTGAATAAAAGTCAAATTCAACTTAAATTTTAAAAAATATTTATCTGCTAGAAAACTCAAGTATCATCTAATTTTTCGCTCTTAAGGTTTTTAAATTTGGGATGTTGATTTAGTACTGACCTCAATGTCTCATGGACGTTATTGAGGCAAGAACAATTGAAAGTCCTATCATTTAGGGTAAATGAAATGAGTCACAAAAAAATAACTCACCGGGAAATAAGTTCCAATGAAATAAGTACTAATGAAATGGGATATGAATTTTTTTTAATAATTATCAACAATATATAATAAAATAAATATCGTTTTTTTGTGAAGTTACATTTAAAACAAAAGCCAACTTCTAAAATTTTTATTTTTTTTAACTTGGACCAGCACTCAGGGGATGAGTCCTGCATGGACAATGTATTGTGCCGGAACTAGGAAAATTGGTTATGGGAAGGAGGATAAAGGGAGTATTGTTTGTGGACGTTCGAATTGAAACTTCCCATACTGAAAGTAACAGGAAAGACCTCTGCTAGAAGTTTATTTCTCATACGAACTGCTCGGTTAAAGAACGAATTTTCTCTGTAATGCGTAGTGCGATCCACTGGCATATCAACCACAAGTGGTTGCGCTCTTAACGAAGAACATGTTGTTTGTAAAAATGAATGGGCTTCGGGAACAAGTTCCCTGATTTTATTAAAGCACATTCCATTGTATTAACGATAAAACAGTTTGCGTCGATGCTGCAGTGAGTCAATAGAGTTGGCTTCCCTACATTCACCGATGAGCTTCTTTACCCTCTTCTGTACCCGGTCGAGTATTTTCAAAATATACTTTGAAGCACCGACCGATACACGCGAGTTGTATTCTATTTTCGGTCGGATATAGGAGGAGTAAATATTAAGGAGATCAGATGGAGTGAAGTATCACTTACACCTTCTTAGAAAACTGAGGCAGCTGAATGCTTCTTTTGAGACTTGAAAAATATCACAATTAATAACTCACAAAAAATATGAAATAAGTCCAAAATTTATTTTGGGTGTATGCGTTAAAAGAAAGGAGATAATTTTTTGCAAATTTAGAAATCCTATAGTAATCGTCCGACTGTGAAGAAAGCCTTAGTAATCAAAGTCGATTTTGAACATAGCGCGGAGAAAAATATGCTTTCAATAGGAGGTGATGCCAAAGGCTATCCGTTGCGGTCAGCCAAAGGCTATCAATGCAGACAAGCTACAGTGAGCAAAGCCGGGAAAACATCAGCATATGGCAAAGCGAAAAAGCTTGCTAAGCGAAGTCTGTGTCGAAAAACCTTACGCCCGACCGAACGATTCAGTAAGTTGTTTAAGATGTTTCTGAGAAACCACATAGTTAAAGAAAATAAAATAACACCAAAAAATATTAAATGAGTTCTTAATTCTTTTCTCAACAAAATACCACAAAAGAAGTTTTTTTCTGGACGTATTTTGTATTGTTTTTCAGAAAAATTTAATAATTAAAAAAAATATTTTTAATTATTTCCAAAAAATTACATATTTCCTACAAACTTGTATGGCTTCCGTAAAAATTCACCTGAAAACAACTAAAAGTGGTACAATATATTGCGATCATACTGTTATCTACAAAGTACATATTATTACTATTCGTAAAATTTTTTCTTCAAACATACTCAAGTAAAAGCGAAAGGATTTAAAAATAGTTTATGGTGCAAAATACTACAAAGAAAAATAATAACAGAAAAAAAACGTTCACAAGTAATTAGATACCCCTCTTTTTCACTAACATAAATTTCTGGTAACAACAGAAACATATTTTCCTTGTTAAACCTTTTTAAAATACCATGTGTAAACACAAATAGAAGGCCATTTAAAAGATAATGATTTTTAAAGGATAATGATTTTTATATAATTCAATAAATTACAAAGAATATTCTATTAAACTTTAAAAAAATTTTAGCTACACAGAAAAAAAATTTATTTCCCAATCGTGTTTTTCGAATTAAAATAAAATTTATTAAATTCAGTGGTAGTCATAAAATAATCAGGCATGTTCTACAAAAGTAGTGAAAGTGAAATGTGAAAAGTAAAGTTTTGATTTTTGATTTGTATTGAATATTGAAATTCAAATGTAAAAAGAAGAATGCAGAACATAAGAAATTTAAACTGAAGTTATTTCAATTGAATTCCACATCAAAGTAGAATGTAGAACAAACCGATATATGATTTAAAATAATTAAACGTAAAAATATAACGAGAAAGGACAAGCACTATGTAATTTCTCAAACACTTCTCTAAAATTTCTATTAGGGGCAAATTACGGCATTCGATATCGATCGATATCCCATACAAAATTTTTGGAATTTCGATCGATATCGAATGCTGTAATTTGCCCCCTGTTTGGATATGACAAAACAACAAACGAAATTCAAAAGGTCTTATTATTTTATGACTTTTTCGGTATGAAGCAGAATAACAATTTTTAAAACTATTGTAAAATATTAAGACATTAAGACAATATGACTTAATAAGAAACCGTTTGAATCATGTTTGTTGAATAATTTACAACAACTTCGGTTATCAAATAAAAATTAAAAAAGTCTTCATTACAAAAATATTAAAATATATTTACTAGGTTCGTTTGTTTGTTTCACAGAAATTTTTTTTAGTTCAGTTATAGTTTTTCCAAACAATCGCGATGCTACTAAAAAAAATCCATCTTTTTAGAAAATGTTGAGTAATTTATTATTTAAAAATATATCTATTTAAGAAAATTTACATAAAAACAGTGCTTTTTGCGTACATTCACATATAAAGGAACGAATTTGGCGTATTGGTGAATTCAATAAATTCCAGAAGAAAATGCAATATTAGAACGAAAAAAATATTTTTGCCTTATTGTCATATTACACATTCCTTTCATTTTGGTGAAAAAAAAAATCGAAAAACGAACTTGCTGCCTGTGACAAGCTTATGCGGAAATCATTGAACATCAACTACTTCCAATGTCTAAGTTGTATATTTTAAAAAATTTTCTTATGACTTTTTGTAACTGAGATGGTATGAAAATGATTTGTATTCGTTTTATACACAAAAACTTTACATATTTGTATTAATATAAAAATCGTTTAACGTAATTTTTGAGCAATAAAAATGTATTATAAATATTTTATTGAGGAAACTTAGATCAGTTTATTTTCTGCTTTAAAAAAATGGAAAAATTTTTCAAAATTAAATAAAAAAGAACAGGTGGTACTGCATTTATATACTTTTCTTCTAAGCAACACCACTAATTATTAAACGCAATTGCAGCATAATAACAACCGTATTTAAAAATAAAATTGAACCATAAATACTTTTCATTGTTATAGATTTTGAGAAAATTGTATTGTTATAAACTATATATTTGAAATGACGAAAAATAAAAAATTTATATATTCTTCTTATTGCTTCTAATTAAGTTCAATCGTAAAGAATTAAGCATTCAACAATTTAACTAATACTTTAATCTCGTAAAGCCACAGATTTGTTTTATCTTTGATATTTTCATAACACAGAGCTAGAATGGTCCTAGACTTTGAAATAATTTCTACTAAATAAGGCGAAATAATTATTTCACCTTTAAACGGATAGACAGAATTCAATATATTTCAATTTGCAAAATAAAAAAAATTTCAAGGATTCAAGTCATCCAACTTTAAATTAGATAAACCAACTCACTCTTTTTACCCCTTAAAAAATATTTTGTCATTTAATTTATTTGTTGAATTATTTTAACAATTTCTTTATGTCAATTTTAAAGCACTTCTTACAGCTGCCATTTATTACATCATGTGGTTTCAGTGAAATAATATTTAATTAAAATATAAGCTTGCAAATTTTTGTTTATTTTTTTTTACTTAGGTCCAGCTACTTAGGTCTTCATTAATAAAAGCGAATATTTTGTTTTACAAACAATGTCAGTAGCAGACGTATGTAACTGAGTGTTGTGAACTTCAGAAAGCAGCATTCAAACATTTTCGTTGGAAGAGTGCATGACTAAAGTTTCTTTACAGCAAAATGGTAAAATTTTCATCTCAAAATTTTTTCATATGAAAAAAATTCAGAGAATACAAAATATATATTTATATTTTCCCATCACTTTCGTTTTCCATGAACATTTAACAATACAAACTATCTAGAACTTTTTAAATAATAATATAATAGTAAATAATTATTTAGAAACTGTTGAAAGCTCAAATTGTGCTAAGGCTGTTATATTCATAACGTATTTTTTAGGATTATTACCAATATTTTCCCATTCAGCACCACCGTGCCTCGAAAGTTCTAATGCGTTGTGATTTCTATTCAATATAATCGATCAAATACAAAATAATATAAATATGCCTTAAAAACATTTGTAAATTAAAGTAATAAATTCAGAATACCGATTTTTATATGTGATGTTAATTATCATAAATTGTAATTTACACATGCTTACAACATACTTAAAAGCTTAAAATATCAGTTAAAGAATTCGTGTTAAACTGAGTATTTCAGAATTAAGATACAAGTAATAATAACGCCTTAGAAAAATCTTAATAAAACAAATGTTCACTAGCAGCATGAAGCATTTGAAAATAACATGAGAAAAGAAAATATTATTATCA
Source organism: Gymnocheta viridis (assembly GCA_956483585.1). Taxonomy (NCBI): domain Eukaryota; kingdom Metazoa; phylum Arthropoda; class Insecta; order Diptera; family Tachinidae; genus Gymnocheta; species Gymnocheta viridis. Next base: position 123,970,933 of record OY101440.1, read on the forward strand.
GATAGACACGTATTTTAAGTAATAAGATTTACTCCTTAACAAATATAAAAATCTAAACGTAGAAAACCTAACAGTAGTATACTCTTCCCTCAACACATTTTGTATGCTGAATATTGAATTTAAAATGAGATAAATTGATTTAATATATTCTCAAATGTTTTATTGAGTAAAAAGAAAGAACTTAACACAACTGACACGCTAAGGAACCAACTCCGAGACATGTTATGTTTTAAGGGAAGATGAAGAATGGAAAATGCCAGCGATTTGACAAGGGGTTTTTGTCTCACATTTAGTATAATTTATTATCAAGCAATAATCAGTAACGAGCAGGAGATAGAGTTTTGTGCAAATGTAAAGAATCACAGTTTTATTAATAAGAAAACAGCAATAAAAAAATTCTCGCATATTTAAGAAAAAGGGTTCGTTCCTTGTTTCGTGTGATTTTCTGAAGGCTTTAATGTCAATATTAAAACCGTCACCACTGGTTCCCCCCGCATGTTTTGTTACTTTGTTCATGTCAAACCTTTATATGTGTACATACATACCAAAGAGCTCCTTGGGAATAATTTAATGATAAGTGTGTATGTTAAAGTATAATGTCCTTTCATATTCTGTACAATAAACAGTGGGTGGTGTGACTGCAAAATAAATGTAAATATATATCGGACTTTTAAAATACTGCTCACATTTATTTGAAATTTATAATGGCGAAATATGTTTGCAAGCTTGAGGTTTGAAGAAATACGCAGTTTATCGGTTTTTATTGAGAAATAAATATAGAAAAAACTATTTTCTTCCAACAAGACTAAAGCAGAACGGAAAAAAATTATGTTTCATGCTATACATTCTCACTAGCATTTATATGTTTGTTTTATTGTCATTTTTAGAAAGCTGTCAGTTTTTAATAAATGTATAAATGTTGTAAAGAAAATAAAACTAAAAATAAATAAATTAAAAAACAGAAGAAAGCTGCAACTTCAGAAACAATCGAGTCTTAATTCAGCTTAAAGAATGACAGAGCGTCGAATATTTTTATATTCCACCTTTCTCCCGGCTGAATTAAACTTTTCAAAATAAACTTTGACTGTGGAAAAGCCGTCAAATTATTGTTTGATTTTATTTTTAATTTTTTTTTCATTATTCGTATGAAACGTGTATGATATTTCATGAAAACATAGTAACATTGTTGAAAGAATGAATGTCTAAAATTGAAAGCATAAGTAAAAACTCTGTAAAAATAAAATAGATTTTATTTCACAACCACATTCTCTGGCAAAATTTTATGTCAGATAAGATTTTTAAAGCTTTCCCAGAATATGATATAAGGTCTTCTGATGATTTGGCATAAGCATTTACATATGTATATAAACAAGCTAAAAACCCTCAACAAACAAAACTCAAAGTCATTCATGTTATCGTTCAATGAATAAATTTAGTCAGTTTCACGTAATTTTTTCAAATATATCTTGGAAATAAAAATATTTCTGTAAAACAGTGATAGTTTTAAATCTAACCAGAAAACTTAAATCAGGGGCAAATTACAGCATTCGATATCGAACGAAATTTAGATACAAATTCAAAAAAATTTGTATGGGTATTGAATGCCGTAATTTGTCCCCAGACTGTCTGGAGGAACTCTGATACCGTAAATTGTGTACATTTTTTCATTTTATCAAATTAAACTTGTGCTATTTTCCATTTCCAATATGCAATATCGAAAACGTTCGAACCTACTCATTTAATTTGATCAGTAATGTAGGCAATTAATTTTTAGCAATTATTTTGCGATTGGACCCACTGTGCAATGATGTTCATTAAATATCGTACAATTTACCGAAAATAAAAATGAAAAAACATGCGCATATATACTTACACATTTACATAACTATGTATATGTGTATGTATTATGTGTGCATTTATCTAATTATGTGATGCCAGAAAAAATCGGAAACTCTAGCAGAAACCGAATATCTTAACCGAAATGCCTGAAATTTCTTCAGTAATTTCTAAGAAAAGTCGAAATTTTGTGCTACTCCGTATCTGTAGATTTTCTGGAATAAAGTTTTTCTTTTTTCCTTACGGAATAAAGTTTTCCTTCACAATAGTATGACGGAGTTCGGAGTTATTTCATTAAATGTTTTCCTTAAAAAATAGTACACATTTCTGCTGTTTGTCGGCATTTTGTCAGCATTTTCTCAACCCACCACTTTTAAAGTCTGCTAAGGACATTTTACAGAAATGGATTTTGAAGTGTTTAATGAATATATGAATTTTGTCACTACAGGACACTTTTTTTCTTGACACTTTTTTATAATTCACTACTATTTGCTTTCATTTTTCACGACTTTACTTTTACAAAAAACATATCGTTTTCGTATAAATTGAGGGATTTATAAAATGTTATGATTTCTTGCTTTTGTTTCTTTTGTTGTTGATCAGCATTTTATTTGGAGTCTTAAATAGTTGGGTTTCGTCAAAAGACGATTTTGCCTGTTATGAATATTTCATATGACAAATGTTTTTAGTGATTTCAAAGACCATCGATATTTAACAATAATTAATATTCTTCTGATTGTCATATAAAACATTTGATTTTTAATATTTCAAATATGTATTGCCTTATTCAAAAACGATTACTAAAGTTATAGTAGGTTTAATGTTGAATTTCTATATGGGTAACCCGGTTTTAATGCACACATCAACTTTATAAATCGTTTGTGAATAAGGCCATTAATCTTTAAGGGATGCTATTTTTCTCTATTAATGGACTTTTTCATACGAACATTATATTCTGTTTTAGACACTATTTGAATACTTTTGGCATGTTTTTTTTAAAAACTTGGCACGAAACTATCGTTTCCAATTTCTATTAGTGATCTGCAATGCGCATTGTAATTATCATATTTATTTTTTGAGAGTTCTTGCAGAAATGTTCAAATCTTGAAAATTTTTTTGGGAAAAATTGTGTGCTAGCATAAGTTCCAGCAGAACATGTGATGCAAGAGAGTTCCTCTTTCATTACATTAAACAAGACATTTCGTATAAGACATTAAGGGGAATTGTTGTAAAAAGATTCAGAAATTTCTAATTTTATGTTGGTAGTGAAAATTACCAAAGAAAAGTTGATCAACTTCCGATGTTTTGTCATACAATTTTCCGAAATTGTTTATTGTATTACAAAAATTTATATAGAATTTACTCAGGATATTTTTTTAAAAGTCTTACAGACTTTCCTTGGATGTCCGTGGAAGAAGCAGGTCTTGCGAGTTTATCTACAATCCAGATAATCGTAACGATATTCTGACAACATAACCAGGATAACACCATCCTTGTATTATTGTAATAGTTTTTCTTACTACACTTTACTCAAGCTCAAGACTGTAAACTAAGAGTCGTCTATTTTGATTATGGCATCATCATTATTTATTGCACATTTCCACTTACATCTTACTCTGTTTTGTACTTGATTAGATAGACAGACGTCTATATGAAAATTCTTAAAATTTACAAACATACTGTAAAACATACACATGCTTAAAGCCATGTGAACGAAAAGACAATGTCATTTGTGTTGAATGGTGACTGAAGCAATTTCTGTTATGAATGGCATTCGACGTTTTCGAAAGCAATAAGTAAAAAACTAACGACAACCGCCTTGACGGCGTACATACATACATCCATCATACGTATGAGCGGCTGTGTTTTATTGTTAGCTGTATAAAAATCATGCTGCTTTATGGGTTTGCATAGTATTTCAGCTACTATTTAAGTTCAAAAATAAAGTTCTTGCTAAAAAGTAAAATAAAGCGGATTTTCTTAAGATGCCGAATAAAATTATTTCACAATTTCAAAATTTCTCATTGAACTTATTAAAGAGTGCAGACGCCAAACAAATTAAATTAAAATTTAATGGACAAAAGAAAACTAGCAACTGGATTTAATTTATGCTGTTAAAAAGCCAGATATTTTGATTTTCGTAAAAGTGACCACGTATTTTAATCTTTAAAGAATATATTAATTAAAAATTACATTTGAAGACTTTTGAAATGATCTATGTATCGATGAGAGCCTGCTAGAAATATATGATCTTAGAAGTAATGCATTTAAAAATATATAATAAAAAAATTAAAATAAAAAAAAGAAAGTATTTAGGGGATGACTTCTAAATATTCAGTACATTGTGCTGAAACTAGAAAATTAAGTTTGTGAAGGAGAACAGAGGGAATAGTCTTTGTGGACATTCAAGATGAATTTTCCCTTATTAAAGATAATGATAACAGTTTGTTCGTCATACGAATTGTGCGGCTAAAAAAGGATTTCAAAGTGATTCAAAGGGCAAGCGACCACAAATAGATGGGAGATGAGCTTGGTTCGCAAAAAAGTTTAGGCATCGGTCACAAGTTCCCTGATTATTATACACACCCCACTAATTCATCAATGCTCCAGTAAATCATAAGAGTTGGTTACCAACTTTAGAACACACGTTGGAGCAAAGTACTATACATGAGATTTGTTGTCGATTTTCGGTCGGATAAAGAGTTAGAAACGACATTTGATATGCTTTCGATCAGGTTTACTTACTCAATTTTAAAACGAGTAAAGTTATTCCACTTCGGTTAAAACTCATTTAGAAAACACAAGGGATTATTATTTTCAAAATGTTCCAAAAATAAATTATTTTTTTCTTAAATTTGTTTCTTTAATATAAAATTTTTCGATCTTTTCTTAAGATATTTATATTATTCTTCGAAGCTTAGATATTTTTTTTTTTTTAAAGAGAAGTAACACTCAGGCAATTAGTATGCCTACCAACCCGTAGGTGTGTTACCTTCTTTGGGAAAGGGATAGTGAGAGAGGACAGATTGTAAAAGAGAGAAAACTTAATTTTTGCAACTCTGATATTGCGCGCTTTGTTAGTTTTTAGATCAGTGTTGCAGCGCCTTTGATATCAAGTAGGCGCATTAAATGTGTTTTTAAGCTGTTGTAGCCATTTTATTCATTATTTTACTTCGCCGGCGATTTTGCTACAATACCGACGAAGGAGGGCGCTGTGATGTCCGCTGGCACACACCAGTATCAATTGCTGCCAGAAATGTTCAGTGACCAGTGTGCTATGCCTTCATCACTTAAACACTCCGACAACAACAAATACAATGGGCATACTAATGCAGATCTGAAAAAATGCTGGATGTTATGACTTGCCTGAAGCTGGGCTCGAATCCACGTTCTTAGACATTATTTGCTTTGTAGTCAACGCGCTAACTACTTCAGCCAACAGCACCTCAAGTGACCAATGACCTCAAGCTCAATTGGAAGAATAATATAAAAAATTTAATTTGTTGCAATATTTACCATCTTTAAATGTATTCGAACGCATTTGCAGTAAATGAAGTATTTACCAGAAAAAGTTGTACCTTGGAGCATGCAATCGAAAAGTTATTGAATTTACCCGCATTTGCAATTCCTCCAGACACCAAAATCTGATTTCTTCGGCTGTTATTTTCCACTGGGATTACTAAAATCTCTGCTTCATGTTATGCCATCTGAGAGAATCCAATATTCAGCTACAGTTTCAAGAAATACATGTAAAGAAGATCACAAATAGTGTTTTATCTTCATTAGATTTTCATCCTGAGGGGATAATCATTGCACCATTAAATATAACCAAGTGGATAGATAGATAGATTCTTATGTAAACATCATTTAAAATTGCATGAATTTGCTCTATTGCGGACTTAAAACTTCACATTAACTATAATGACGTCTTTGAAAGTTATTTTTACTTGGACTTATCCGCTTTGCGTGTAATTGTGTAAGTTCACCTGAAACAAATATTTTTTGCCATAATTTCTGTTTTGACAAAAAGGATCATAAGCAGGTTATTAAATAACAAGATAATATGTTTTAAAAAACTTAAATACAAAGAAAAAACTGTGTGTCTTATTTGAATAGCTAACAGGAAATACAAGTGGATAGACGATGAGGAGTTGTATCGTGGAGGACTAAACAGAAAATTCACAGTTCCCGAGCTGTTATAATTTAACTTTTACTATCTTATTTAAAAACAAACATATTGATATGAAAAATTTCATTTCTTATAAAGAAGTGAGAACAAGAGTTTGATTAATACTATCACTATAAAAATATATGTATTTCTAAATTGTTATTGAGTGTGTAAAAGTCCCTAACGTTTTTATTAACTTGAAATTTTGAAACGTCGTTTAAAAAATTTCTACAGAATATAATAATAATAAAATATAAAAAAACAACGTCAAAAACTCTTTTTTTTGCAATTGCTACCAAAAAACATTGCCATGTATGTGGCCGTGTATATACGGCAGACTCTATCAACAAATTGAATTTAATTTTTTTTCCTCTATTTTTAGTTTTCTTTTTTTTTGTGTTTGGATAAAGTTGACTTTATCCATAAAACGTGCGCTCAATTGAACTTTTATATTTGGCCGCACCAATATCAAACTCACTGAGTAAATCCCGGTATTTGTTTGGAATCATAAAGGTTTTCGGTTTTCCTTTTTTCAACAAGTTAGGAGTAGGAAATAACAATGTTTTTATATATAATTCAATAGACTTTTAGTTCAAATGAATTAATTCTTTTTCTAAAACTATCGTTAATAAAAAAGTTGGACAACATATCGTAATGAACAATGTGGCTGCATAAAAACTAGTTCAAAGAAAAACTCACCAAAAAATAATATAAAAAAGTTCAACATATAAAAATGGAAATTGAGTCCAAAAACGATGAAAGAAAGCCCAAAGATAAATTTACTTGTTTTACGATAATGGAATAGCATACGCAAAATAAGTGACTTACATCTTTTACTCTTAAATGTTTTATTCCTCTATTATTTCATTTATTTAGTAAACAAATAAATAAATATAAAAATAATCTGTTAGTAGGACTTCAGCCTTCTCTATATATGTTGCCCAATATATATCTATATTTGTTTTTACATTTGGTTATTTGATTATAAAATATACAAAAGCTTTTAGTATTATGTAAATTTCGATGGCGTCGCTACTACTACAAACGCAATTGCACTGGTCTGTGTTATTAGCCAAGACTGAAGCTTGCAATATCAATACTCATTCTGCATGTTAATAAGCAGCGACTATAGTATTTTATACACAAATCAGCATCAAAAACTCTTGAATCCTTAGTTGGAAAACGACAAAACGAATTCCTTTAAGAGAGAATTCCTTTAACACTCTGTTTCACGCCCGTTAGTAAGAATATGCGATATTGTTGGTAAGTGTTTTTTTATGATTTTCTATATGTGTGCGTTTTTCAAGTCTATTTGTATACAGTTGTGTGCATTTCCATGTTTGTAGATGAGGGCAAAGTTTAAAGTTGCAAACTTTGATTTAATAACCATAACTTATGTACAAAAATTATAGGTATTTTTTTATTTTTATTTTGCTTTCTCTTATTCACTATTCTGTGTAAAATCTACTGCCATTCAAACTTACTTACTTTTGGTCTATGGATTATGCATATGTGTGCGTTTAACGTTTCTCTTTTTCTTCTATCCTGCTCCACGCCATGTGTCAGTGTGAATGTTTTCAAGTGTTGTTGGTGTGTCGAAATAGAGCTAAACATTTGTTGTGGTTATTATGCATGAATAAAGTGTAAAGCTTCAATACACACTCACACACCCACACAGACACGTACGCATACACTTAAGTACACCCATACATAAGCCCTTTGCAGATTAAAATTAAAATATAATAAAGAAAACCCCATAGTTATAGAAAAAGTCAGTTTGTGCAGTTTAAAGTTTTTGAATGATGTCTACATACTTATGCAAAGAAGACTTATATTTACACGAACATTTGCATTTGTATGTACATATTTGTATTAACGTGTTTGCATGTGTTTGAATTGTGCAGAGTGTACTTAATAAATATTTAGTTATTTGAAAATGGTATATAAATAAAATATAAAATAATAGCACTATGGTCCATATGAATGGTGTCCTATCTTATGTTCATTCTAATCATATGAATTTATGTTTTCATGTGTAGCAGGTTTTTGAATGAAAATCAAAATCTACTGTTCAAAAAACTATCACTGATCCTTTCAGAAATAAAATAAGTTCTTATTATTACTATACAATATCCAGTTGGTGACATACGAAAATAAATTTTCCCGGCAGACTCAACTGCTAATGAAAAATAGAATTTGCTTATGGGTTCAAACAAAATAATACTCATCGCGATAGTTTATTTCCCACAAGTTGAAATATGCAATGACTAATTTATTGGTAAATCGATTGGTGCCCGAAACCACGGAGCTAGAAGATTATCTGCAAATAGAAATGTGTATTGATGCAGTGAGAACGTAATCTAGAAGATTCATTATTGACTTTAAGACATGTGAATAAACACGGATAATCTTCATACAGCGACAGCGTCAGAAAATCGAGTAATTTATGGAAAAAGTTCGCATACGCATGAGTAAGCACTGAAGTAAAAGCATTAAGTGGTGGACATATTTCCAATAGTACTGGCTGCATTCATTTTCCTGGCTGAATATGGATAAAAAAAGTTTACATTCAAATATTATAAAATAAGATATTACATGTCCCTGTTTTGGGTCTCAAACAGGATAATGACCCAGAAATACTCTGGAATGATTTTTAGACAATTTAATTAAACAAATGGATTAAGCCTTGCTAAAAGCCAGAGGTAAATCTGATCGCTAATCGCTATACGGTGTTCAGACATATACCTTTATTCAGATTATTGCAATAAGTACCATTATTGAGCTCAATAATCCATATTAAATTTTAATTCAATAAGTGTTAAATTCTTATAAATATTGAAAGGTAACACTGTTCACAGTTGTGTTTATTGAGCAAAACTATCTACAGTGAGTGGCAAATGTGAAAAAAATAGAACGAAAAACAGCATTAAAAAATCGTGAGTTAAGTTAGAAGTAAGTTTACGAATATAAAATTTATAATTTATAATAAGAAACAAATAAACTATTAGTATAAAAAATAACAATTATGCTAATGCCCAAAAACAAGCGTCTATGTGAAAAACCGCCGGATAATGAGGAATCCAATGCTACTATTTTAAAGTCAAGAAAAATAATTTCTACACAGGAAGAAAAACGCCTCACTAATTTCAAGTATTTTCTACTTACTACCAATAAAACAACAATAAAATATAATTTAATCAACCCGAATACGGAATTCCTATAGATTACCAATCCTGAAATTTATTAAAATGAGTACAAAATTCTTTAATCACGTGAAAAATCTTGAATCAACGAAAAAATTCTTAAATAAAATTGAACATTTACATTCGTCCATACTTAAATCAATCTTTCTGTACTTGATTTTTGTAAATCTGAGACTGCCGTACTTTTAACACCGTTTAGGATTGATTTAAGTACGGATGGATTAATTTTTCTTTTGAATGTAAGAAGAGATGTGAGGACTTAGTACTGCTTAGACTTACGCTGCGTTATTGATAACAGAGGTCATGTCACACTATGTTCATTAATTATATTTTACGTTTTCATTAATCGGTTTATGTTTATTTATTTATTTTTTTTTTTATTTTGTCTTATCTTAAAATAAAAGTGCTGTTTTAATCGGTCACATTTCCAGTTCAGAAAGTATTTTGCGAAAAATTTCATTAAAAGGCAGTCACTATATTTGCAGAAACGACATTTGTTGAACGAAAATATTTCTTTCGTTCTCTATAGTGCTATTTAGTTTACCAAAGCTGTATGTAAGCAGTCCAGTGCCAGTATGTACATTTGCACACATCTTTTCTTTATTCTTCGGTAGTGAACTGGTAATGAGGTTATAAATTTTAAGTATATTGATTTTGAATTTATTGCAAAAGTTTTTCGTTATTCAAATAAAAAAATTAAAATAGAATACCTGTGGGAGTTTTTAGCTCTCCTGGAAAAGTGAGATTTTTTTTGTCTGTTATATATGTATGTATTAAGTATGATATAATATGTTAAACTGTTTATGCTTATGGAGTGACATTTTTATTAAGAATTTTCTGAATTATACCTAATAGTATTATTGAAATAAAGTTGTTAACCGTTTGGAGATCAGAAATATGTTTTCAATACATTTTGAGCTCTTTGAACTCAAAAATTTGGGATTTATTTGAGGAAAATATTATCGTTAACAGTTACTTTGATTTCGACCTCGAGTAACTTTTGATCGAATTAACTTACGCTGAATGACTCAAATTATTTTTTAATTCTTATTCAAGATTTCTACACTTATTGCTTAACAAAATCCACAAAAATTTAAACGGTGACGTAGACTGTACGCAAATTTAAAGCAAATTTTTAAGCAAGATGTCCTGAATTACAAATTTGTATGAAAAAACTGCAATCAGCAGATTTTTAGACTGTAATTTGAAACACTCTATGGAATAAAAATTTGTAAGCAAATTCTCGTCAAATTTTAAAAGTGAGAGCGAATTTAAAATTCTAAAGAAAATTTGATCGTGTGAATACCAAGTTCCCCTAGCATTCTACTTAAATGTAATAAATTCACCGTACGATATATCGTTCATAAGTTACAAAAATTGGATGTCAGAAATATAAGTTTTTCTATGTAATTCATGTGGACAATAAAAATCTCCGAAGAGCAAAACCTAAATATTAAAATTGAGTGCTCCGCTTTTAGCAGGCAACATTGGCGTTAATTTTCCCTTTGCTCCTTTAAATATTTTCTAATATTTAATGCTTTTTGACTAAAAACTTTACGAACATAAGCCTTATATCATTTACTAATAAATATTTTATTTATTTAATATTTAATATTTAACCTTTAATAATTTTGCTTAAAACTAAAAAGAAATCTTTCTGCATTGAAAAACTACAACATAATTTTTTTACAAACAGCATAAAAATAAAATATGTATTTTAACATTACACGACAGTTGCCGTTTATAACTGCTTTACCCTAATTTGCAATAATATTTGAAAACTTTTTCTCAGTTTTTTTATTTTATTTTTTTGTTTTTTTTTTTTATTTCAAATGCAAATATCCCAAAAGGAGACACAACTAAAGTGCTTCTTATAGTTACAATAACTATTCAAACTTAGTTTTATATATTCTTTTCCTCCCTCGTATACAATTATCATCGCAAGAGAAAAAAAACGCTATTTTGTTAAGCTTAAGTGTGTGGCTTTTAAATAAGACCCTACTAAACACGCAAAAAGTTTAAGAAAAAAAATAATAAAACTTCACCCTCACTTATGTTCACATTCTACGTAGTCATACCCATAATAACCAATCCATTTATGTTAAACATTTACGAGCTTACGACTGTATGAGTATATAAAATAATACAAAATAACATTATGTTGTAAAATTTTATGATACTTACTGTTTTGGCACTAAGCGAATTACGAACACAACCTAACGTTGTTGAATGAATGAATGTATATATATATATATATTTTTTATCTCTCCCTATCTAATGTGTTTTCTGGTAAAATGCATAGAAAGCCAAAAAAAAAAGATTAAGAAAATTTCAACTTACGAAAAAAAAGTATTGAAAAACAAAAATTTGCAAGCGAAATAAAAAGCACTTTGTTGTATTAAGTATTTGTATTGAAAAAAAACTACACTGAAAAGGAAAAAGTAAGAGAAAAACTATAATAACAAAACGGAGGTGATGAAATTCAAAAACTTAATTTTTTTATATAACAAATACAATCATGAATTTATTATATAAAACATTTTTTTCGTAGTATGTGCAAACAAATTGTTATCGATCCTATCGATAGCTCTGTTTGCACTGAACTTCCATATTTTTTTCGATAGCGATATCGATATCGACGGCTCCATTCTAAAATATACTAAGTCAAAAAAGCAAACGCCTTCAAAGTTTATTGATGATATCTCGATAATGGTAGGAGACTTTTATGTTCATATCATAAATGTAATAATATTTTTTTCATTTATTTCCACTTTATAAATTTGTCATAGTAAAATGTGACTTAGGCCTAAATTCACAATCTTTAGTTTACTATTGTAGGAGGCTTAACTAATGATATTCTTTAGTTAAATCAACTTCATTAGTTAACTAAGAAATGTAAATACAGGGATATAATTACCGCTTTCAATATCGAGCTACTTAGATCGAAAAATTTTTTTTGGGATTATGGCATTAGATATCGAACAAAAATAAATAAAACTTGATAGCGAGTCTTCGATCGAGTGTTATCTTTGCAAACATTGTTCGATACGAAAATGTATATCGTAAACAAAACAAATGACTTGATTTAACTGCTGCTTTGGTGGTGCTGCCGTTGACATGCAATAAGATATAATTAAATACCTCCTTCGACAATCTGCACCGCTCTTTAAATCAAAAAATAATAATATGCAGTCAAGAATTTATTGGATCCAAAATACAAAATTGTTTACTACACTTTCGTTGGCAACAATAGAACATCGCTCTTATTCCGCATTTGTGTCCTAATACGCACCAAACCATGTTCATTTTTTGAATCCGATGAAGATAAATATGAAAGCATCAATATTTGTAGAACTATTTTCAATAAAATAAAAAAGTTGTCTTTCCTACTTACATTACTTGTATTTTGTTTTATTTATATTTCAGGGAAACATGTACATACAAATTACGATCTGTTACAAATTCAATAAAATCTTTTACAAGCACTATGAAAACTCGATTCGATAGCGATCGAATGCCATCATAAGGCAACTCGATAAGTAACGAGTTTTATTTTTATGCGATAGTCATTCGATATCGAAAGCGGTAATTAGGGCTCAGGCCTTAGAATATTTTAGCATGCACACAAATCTATTACCTAGACGTCTAAGTGGACTTGACAATTTTTGGTAGTCCTTTCTCTCATACTGGTCATCTAAGTATAGATAGCATGTTTTAGTTTGAGAAAAATTTAAAATTGAATTTTGTTTTTACTACTTAGACCGAAAATTGTATTAAAATATGTACTAGTACTCAAATTAATCAAACAAATACTGATAATTTTATTTTATATTTTATTTATTTATAACTTTTGATACAATTTTTTCCGATTACAATTTTGACAGAATCTAAATTAAACAACGATGAATTCAGAAATGCTTTTCACAGCAAAAAATGTTATGTCAACTTAGCATGTTTTAGAATGGAGCCGTAGATACGAGTATGTACTTTGAATTTTGTTTTCTTTCGAATTGCCAATAAACTTGATAAAAACTGGCAACAGTGCGCCACTTAGTTTTTATGAATTCGAATTTCGGTTTGTATCTGTCAACGACGAAATGAATATGAGCTATCGATCATGTGTGGCCTCGAATTTTCGCTTGCTTGATATAGTGGTCACCAATTTCGTCGGTCTAAAGCCAATTAGAAAAACTTTTACGGTTGAGAGTGGCTTTTGACTGATTGTAGAGCAAAAACCGACAGTTTAGAAAACAGTTTTTAACTTAAACATGAATGCTTATTTCTGTCGCTTGTTTCTTTCAAAATGAATATGAGACATTATTATTCAAGTGACTGATAATTTAATTGTCCATACACATACTTCTTTTTTCGTTATTTGCATCCTTCAGAATGAGCACATTATTATTATTTTGATCGATAGACGGTTTCAGCTTCGAACCTGAATCATAGTGCGGCCAGTCACAACAATCATTTCAAACTGATGCATTCTTGTCTAATCATTCAAAACTGATAATGTGTATATACCCCACTATAGATTTCTGTTGTCAAAACACTGGAGATTCCTTAATTTGCTGTAGGCTAAAATTAAAAAAAAATTCTAAATAATTTTATAAAACTGCAATTTCATTTTAAATCAGCGAACATTTTTAGAAGAAGACGGTTCTCCGAATGGCGAAAAAATATTTGAAAGTTTATTTAAAAAATTCTTATGTATTAGAAAATTTAACTTATTTATTCTCAAAAAAGTTCGATGATATCAATAGTATTCCAACAAACGTTCGAAAATATCGAGTGTTGTGACTTCTAACTAGTCAACTTTTAAGTGTTGTGTTTTTCTTCCGACGGGGTTTGATGCAATGTGGGATGACGGAAATTCATTCCAAATTAGTCAACTTTTAATAGTCACCGAAACTAGTGAAGTTAGCAGAAGTTTTTAAAAGTTTCTACGTATCCCCAAAAAATACCTTTTTTCCCGGTAATAAGATATTTTTTTCGTACGCTATCAATTGAAAGTTTTTAACCAATAATAGCAAAAAATATTTGTCCTCAAAAATTGATTTCTTTAAAAAAAACTCTAAAGGAAATTTATTTAATTTACTCAAGAGACAGATTTTTTTGTCGACTTTTTGGTAAATTGTTCAAGAAGACTTAGCACACGTTGAGAAAGTTGACTTGTTTAATTTGATAAAATATTTATTTCGAATTAAATTGATTGCTATTATTTCGCAAGACACTTGTAGTGATCCCGAGATGTTAGAACTTAAATTATACTTTAAAATATGATTCTTGAGATACAATTATTTAATTCACAAACTCTTGCATGAGTTGTATGTTATGTAAATGTTGTTAGTAATGTCTTTGCTTTCTTTTCATTTACTCATAAACATATTTGCATAAGTGGAAATTAACAATAGCATGGCACTTACAATTCATAAAATAAGTTACAAGTTTTAGAAATTTATAAAACAAATCTTATTTTTTCTTCGTGGAGTCCTTAAGAGCTGTAAACAAAATCTTACTATTTTCAAATGCTTCTGACACATAAAAAGTAAAATTTAAAACCTGGAAAAATCTCTGAGATTTTATAGAAGTCTCCGAGACATATTATAAAACTTCTCGCTTTCCCATCAAATACTCAATCGCTCATTTGCTGCAATGTCGTCATAACTGAAAAAAAAAATTAGTTTGGCAGAAAACTTTTCAATTGACAGGCAGCTTAATGGAGACAAAAAAGTAGTATTTTTCTCTCAAATGATTTGTGTGAATTTTTTACACAAGATTAACTACAACATAACGAGAATTATATCTCCATTATTTATATAAAAATCGTATTTTTTAGCTATGACAATGTTGTAGGTAACGAACGATATTATTTTCGCAACATTTTCTTTTTGAACTCTAAGGAACTCGGCAACTTGTGCATTCATTAAAGAATGCTCACTGGGATAGTTCATAATGTGTATATTGAACCTCTTTGGATACTAATGTTAGCATATTGCAATCGTTTTGGGTCATTGGGAATTCATTTATGGTCAAATGGTCCCATGAGATCTGTGGTTAATGCAATTGACAGATATAAAAGCACATAAAAGCAATCGCCACAACAAAACATCATAAAATGTAAAGCAGTTTAATTGCAAAATAAAAAAACGTTTTGTAATAAATTTAGAAAAAGTCAGCCGCCCTATTTGCTTATTTTAAAACTGACAAAAAATTTAAAGGTAAAGTATTAGAGATTTGTATTATTTTATATTTTATGTCAAAGAAAATTTTTTTGAGGAATATATTGAAGCGTTACTTCAGATCTTCAATAAAATTAAAGTTTTAATAGGACTGCAGAGTTTCTTGCTTATCGTAATCGGCATTTGGGTCACTGTACATTCCTCCTAGGGGGAAAACGGTGCTATAACAGTCGTGTCTAGACTAACCGAAAAACCATATCTGCAACACCATGTTGTCGTGGAATGATACTGATTTAAAAAAAGGACATTACAATCAAGCAGTCGGTGTATTCGATCACTTTATAGCTTCGTTCGCTCAGAACGTGAAGAAATTCGTTAATTAGCACTGACCAAATGAGTGGGGATAGAACACCACGACGAAACAACTAATTACTTCATTACCAACAACCATAACATTCCCTATAGAAGCATTTATACAACCCGTCCCTGACACATTTATAGAATCCACCCAACAGAAGTTTTGGTCCAAACTCTTTTATCTAACTATCTCCAAATATATAATGCTACACATACCATAAGATGCTAAACTTATTTTTGCAAAATGATTTGTTCAACAGCTCAAAAACAAAGTTTACATTTCATAATTAATGAAATGAAAATAATAACTTTAATCTATTTATGCATGTGTGCTCACTTTACAAAACAAAATATTTATAGAAAGTTTGTAGAATCTGTCGAGAAGGGCATGCAAAACCACAGGAAATGGTCAAATTATTCAGGATACACTAATTTTTTTGGCATTTTATTTGTAAACATGTATTGCAATTTTTAAAGTAATTTGTAAATTATTAAAAACTAATCTTGAAATTGCTTGTTAAATATTTGTCCGGTAAGAGAGCTTTCACACTGATTCGTTCATGTGCAAATATATAGAGTACTATCCTGCTTAAAATTAATTCAAAGACGAAGAAACACAAATCTTAAATTTATTGAACAAAGTTATCGAACAAAAATATCGAAGCATATTTTTATTTCCGTTTTTGTGATGTGGTTTTCATAACCAGTGACAATTGTGAGGGGGAAAAGCCGAAAATCAATAAAATAAAATTGGAAAATTTTTTAATTTACTTCTACTCGAAACCTATTTTAATATTATGGAAAGAAAACAATACCCGAATTATGTAACAATAAAAAAATACACATTTTTAAATTAACGTTTTCATGAAAACAGCAAACTATGAGGAAAGATTTAAATTTTTTAAAAGTTTTCATTTATTGATTTCATTTTATATCGGGTTCAACTGAAGTAGCAACAAGAAAAAATTTAGGTTTTCTCAGCGCTTTTATGATAAATAAAATATTTTTTAAGGTCCCGCTTTTTAAGAAAAATCATTTGCACACAACACTTATTGAGTAAAATCTTTACACATTATATTCCTTCATTATTATTTTTTCCAAACCTTGTCTGTTTCTATACCAAATTTATTAAAATTTAGGGTCAATATGTATAATAATTTTACAATTATATATGACAGCTAGAAGTTGAACTGAGTTGGCAATGTTATACAACAAAAAAATGTGACAGCTTAAGTTGTGATAAATATTTTACTTATTAGTTTTATGCAGTGCTGTTAAATTTTGATTAAAATTAATAATCAATTAATTAATTTGTTTTTTTTTTAATTTAATCGATTAATTAAAATTGACTTAATTTTTATAGATTAATAATCGATTAGGATTAAATTTAGCTCAGGATTAAAGAGGATTTATTTGGATTAATTTATTTTTAAAAGTAATCCTACGATTAATACATTTAATCTAAAATATTAATCGATTAATATTTTAGATTAATTTGGATTAAACAGGATTAATTTTTTTTGGCAACTCTATATAAAAAGTTTCATGTTTGTTTACTTAAAATAATTTGCACATGTTTGTTAACTGTTACAAGTATGGTCATTAGGGTGACCTTTAGCTATATTAAATTTTTTTTCTATTTCTTTTACTCTTAAAAACACACAGATCGGTGCCAATAAATTTAAAAAGAAATTGTATATAACAGCAAAATAAGTTTCTTATCACTTTGATAGTCCTAGTCATGTTTCCAGCAGAGTGAAACAATTGATGTACATGCCTTAATTTCAAGTCAATTCTATGCGTACATGAACGATGTGATTGTGGGACCAGAAATCTGGGAGAAATATCCGGCATTGAAGGAGGCTTCTTTTTATTTCAATACTCCACTCACATCATCTGCTCCAGTGGAACGGTTATTTTCTTTCGCCGGAATAGTGAATACTCCTCGCCGAAATACCTTATCTGACCTGTCATTTGAAAAGTTAGTTTTGTTAAAGTCCAATGGTTTTTGTCAAAATTAGTACATATTATTTTTGTTTGTTTATATTTATGAATTGTTAATTTTTTTTTTTGTTAAATGTACCTGAACTACATGTACAAATTTTTTTTTCCTGATTATAGATTAATCCTGTTTAATCCTAATTAATCTAAAATATTAATTGATTAATATTTTACATTAAATGTATTAATCGTAGGATTATTTTTAAAAAATAAATTAATCCAAATAAATCCTCATTAATCCTGACCTAAATTTAATCCTAATCGATTATTAATCCTTAATTTCAATAAATAATCTTAGTTAATCAATTAAAACAAAAACAAACAAAATTTAATTCGATTACTAATCATTAAGATTATTAATCATTAATTAACAGCTCTGGTTTTATGACATATGAGAGAGCAGTTCTCGCTCCTCCGATATTTTTTAAACATGTGTTTTTCCTTAATTGTGTCAATGGAAAACTGACTACCAAATTTTATTTCTCCAAGATGAATTTTTTAAATCTGCCCACCCATTATATGGGACCGAACCACTGTGTGTCATGTTTTCTACCCAAAAGATACCAACAATATTTATTTATTTTTATTCAAAGGTTTATTTCTATTTAAATGTGTAAGTCGGCATTTGCTTGCACACATAGACAACACACAAATATATAACGATATAAGACAAGATGTGTTCTCTTTCATTAGTATTCTTTTAAAAAGGTTTTCTTTTTGGAGGCGGAGAGGTCAAAAATTATATAAAATATAAAAAAATATTTGTAGTTTTAGGGCAAAAAAGTTTTAAATTATTAATACAATTATTGTGATATCTTCAATCTTTAATATCCTTTGAGTTTAAGATCCAAATTTTTAATTCAACGAACAATTTTTTACTCCAGTATTTCACTATATCAAGGGATTGCTTCTTCAGGGATTTTTTTAAGAATTTAATTTTACGAATTAAAAGCGTATTCTAAATAAAATTTAATAAAAATTGAATTTTTTATAATCACAAAATAATTACATAAAAACAAAACTTATTTCATTCCATTACAATATCATAAACTTATCTAATTTCCTATTCTATTAAATCCTATTTCCTATTAATTAAATCTTTCAAATGTTGAGCTTCATTTTCTGTATCCGTTTCAAAATGAATTTTTCGTCCTCTCGGTGCGTTAATAATTTCTAACATTTTTAATATGAAACTTCGTTTATAGATTGTTGCTCCGTTTAAAATTTATGTACACTCAAAAGAAAAATCAATCCATCCGAATCAATACCAAGCGGTTTTTAAAGTACGGTAATCCTCTCATCTCATCTCATTCCATTCTGATCTCTTTTTCTTTTTCAATTTCACTCATCTGGAGAAAAAAATCTTATTACTCATATACATATATTTGTAGGTACTCCTACATACTCTCATTGTTTTGCTTATGTTTTTATTTGAACCAATACTTACATAAATTAATGTGTGTGTGCATTTTTAGCATTTGTAGTGGTGTCAACTACATGAGCCTTTTATTCCTGTAATACTAAACCGATTTAAATACTAAATAGTCTGGTCACTAAAGCTCAACAATGTTTACCATTCGGTAAAAGAACGAAAAAAATTGGACGGCAAATAAAACAGAAAAAGTGATCTAAAAATTTGTCTCTGCCTTTTTATATAATAGATAGATACCAGCAAAAAACACTATTTCGCCCACAGCAAATTTGTAGCGAGAGTTGTTAGTTGTTGTTGTACCTCAAGCTTCGAAATACGCTTGCAGAAGGCATGATTTTTTTTCGGGAGCTCTTTTTTTAACATAACAACGCGCTTCCTTCAAAGCATCAATCATGCGACAAAATCATATCTCATTGTCCTATTGCGTCAACCATTTGTATCACCGTTAAAGTCTTAGGTTCCTCTTATGAAATCATTGAGCTACAAAAAATCAAATCGTGTGCTGCAATTTGGGTCTATCTCTTCCATTCGATAGGTAAAAAATTTATCGAATTTGTACTTAGAATTTAATTGAGAGCCCTCATTGTTCTTTTTGTGTATCCTGTGAAACGCTTAAAAACAGCACAGCAAATTGGTTACTGCTTCGAGAACCCAGATTTTTTTTGCTGTGATCATAAGTCTTAGAATTTTGCAATCGTTCAGAAACATATGTTTATACCTTGGATATCTTAAGTTCAGTAGTCTTATTATGTTTTGTATTGTTTTAACAAATTATAAACAAGTTACCGTAATAATTAGTATCCTATTTATATTTTATTTATATTTTAACTCATAGTATTCTATTTATATTTTAACTCATATTAACTATAACTCCTCCTTGGAGCTTTGAATAGTAGTAAATACTTCTTCCTGAAGATGTGTGTTTCCGGTACTTATCTACTACTAAGTTGCTATCAGCCTTTTTTATTACTAAGGTATCCAAATACGGAAGTTCCAAATTGCATTCCCTTTAAATTGCCAATTTTAATTTTAGATTTAAAAAACTAAATATGATTAACATATTATTTGCATCAAATTTTGAAATAATACAAAATAAATTAGCCATGCCCCCTAATACGTCTATTAAGCAATTTCTGCATAACCATGTCAGTTACTAATGTTGACTCTTTAAAATGATCCGCCTCCAACAAAAACATACGCAATACCATTTAGTAAATGTGTATTATATATTTGTTTTCGTAAAGGTGTTGTAGTGTTGATAATAGTAAAGTTTGTTCAGCTGTAAAAAAGTTGAAATTAAAAAAAGAAAACAAAAATACAATAACAAAAAATTAAAATAAACATTCAAAACAAATGTAAAACAAAATAAATAAGTTTGCTATTTTGTTACTAAATCAAAAAAATACTAATGAAAAAACTTTAATTTTTTTCAAATAAAAAGTTATGCAACTTGAAAAAAATTTAAACGACAGTGAGTTTCACAAGACTGTTAATGGTTGCATGGAATATATCTTTTCAATACAAACTATCTGTGGTTTGCATTTATAACCGTGTCTGTCTTAAAATCACCTTTTCAAGCAGAATGAAAATAATTTCTATTTGAAACTGTAAACTTGATAAGTGATATTTTAATCGTTTAGTTCAACAATTTGATTGTATGCTGGACTATTAAATTAAGGGGTAGTAAGTGCGCTTCCTGCCAAAAAATGGGTGTTCCAGCAAATGATCCAAACAATATGGTTGTACTTTGTTTCTGTGTTTGAAAAATACTTTTTATAAAAATTTTAGTACTACTGAGATTCAAACATAGCACAACCAAAAAAAGGCCAATCTTTTATTTAAAATTATGTATGTTTGGAAGCGAAAAGTGTTTTAAAAAATGTTAAAATGTGTTCAGCGAAACAACAATAATTTTTGGAACCAAAAAGCAACACTAAATTAAAACACAATAAATAGCGTAGGTCATATAAATATAAACACGAATTGTAGCATTTTTTAATAAATCCTATTTGTTGCAACTTTCCGAAAGAAATTTTGTTTATTCAGTAACTTTAAAACAGAAAAAACAAAGAAAAAATATTTTTTTGATATTTAAAATGTTTAATCGCGCTGTTTCACATAATTAATATTTTACATACATATCGCTTTTTTATTGCAACGTAGTCATATTTCAAAAACGTGATTTTTGAGTTAAAAATGCAGAACTATTCATCGTATCGTTTAAAAGATATCAAAGTTGTATCAAGAACTCAATAATCAAAAAACGGTTGTTGCATACAAGCACTTCAAAAGTCCTGAGTATTGAACCTAAAACTAAAAGTTTGCCTACCTCTCTCCCTGACTGGCAATAATATAGTAATTTTATTTTCACTTCATATAAACAAACAAAAAACAGTAAATAAAAAATTTTTCTTACTTCTACTGTGGTGTTGTAACTCATTACTTTGACATGACGATATAATTGTCGCAAGTATTTGCCACTTTAGCTTACAAATAATGAACTTGAAATGTCAATACTTGGAAGTCATTGAATGTACAAAGCACAATTAAAATAAGAATTCTACTTTCAGTGTTGATCTCATCCCATTAAAAGAATTGTTGTATATGATGTCAAGTTCTTTTTTTCACTGATCTATTGCAGAAATATTTTATTGAGCGCTAAAAATTTGTTTCCATGAAAAAACCTCGCATTTCTTAGCTAGTATGTGATAAGCATACGCTCTACTTCGGCGATATTCGGCGAATCAAATGTTAGTTTTTTTTACTAATAAGTGATTCCAAAACGAAAGTACTTTGTTCTTAATTGAAGTCATTACAAAGTTTTTGTTGAAATCGAGTCAATTCTATCTGAATATAATAAATAAGGAAACCGCTTAAATGCAAAGGCGTTCTTCATCGAGGCGGATATAAAATATTTATCGGTTTAAAACTGTTTATGAATCTTGGCATTGTTACTAACAAAATGCATAGTTTTATTATTTGCAGCATCTTGCACATATTTCAGAACTTTTTCCAATCCTCAGAGCATATTCGATCCGTTTACGGCATATTGTGATACTATATTGACATCTGTTTTAATACAATTATGTTAGCAGTAGAAGCACAACACCTGCTTTAAATTCTGTCAACAGATTCTTTTTTGTGTATCTATTATTTAAAGCGTGTTTTAAAGAAATTCTTATCTTTTAAATATCCACCTTCCACATCAGCCGACATTAAAACACAATTTCCTGTTCTATTTGCTGTTTATTATAAACGACCCAAGGCGAATTCATAACATGTGGTCTCGACAGCTCAGTTGATTATTTTTTTCTCCTTGCATCTCCTTGCAATTTGATCTGTTTTGTTTATCAAAAGTTTTTTATGTTTGATTTACTAGTATATATAGTGTTTGTTGTTGATTTTGACAAAGAAAGCAGGTATTATTCAAAGCGAATTGAGGCGAGTCTACCTGTTATGAATTTGCCTTGTGAACGAATTGTCAATTTACAATAATAATAATGTGAATTTTTTCGTTTATTGTTTTTTAATTAATTTTTGTTCTATTTCTTATAGAAAAATGTTAATGGAATTAAAAAGTGATCATGCAGACATTATAGAATACTAAATGGAATGCACCATAACAATTTCGAAATAAACTCTTCCAAAACTAAAGCTATGTTTTTCCACTTACAAAACTAACAAATTAATTATTCTACCATCCTCATAAACAATCAAATGGTTGACTTTGTGGACTCACTGAGGTCTTTTGGTGTAATCGTTGATTCTAATCTTAAATTTGAATACCATATAAATTCCAATTCGAGAAAAGTCTGCCTTACGTTAAAAAGAATCTATTCATTAAGAGCTTATAAAGTAATGCATGTCCGGTATCGCTTAGGGCATGCGCAAGTCAACTACTGCCTTGAAGTGTATTCAGGCACCTTATCCGGTCATATACAGCGTACTGAAGGCCATATCAGAAAAGTTGTCTGCTATGTGTTTAATATCAAAACTCGGGACCATGATCGTACAGATGAAAAATTTATTACTTCGACTTCTCGGTTGCAGAAACTTCGTCTACTAATTTACTTCTATAAGGCAATGAAATCAGGGCAACCTATTACTATCGTTGATAATTTATCGTTTATTCACTCTACTCGTAATACACATACTGAGATACCCAGAATCTATTTGTCAATTTTAGAACGTTCTTTTCATATAAGAGTGTGTCGTATTTGAAATAATTTACCAAATTCCCTCAGCCTGGTTGGTTGGTTGGTTGGTTTACGTGGCTGCCCACTACACGTAGGCATTCAAGTAGAATCTATAAGATTCCTTTTTGAAAGGACCACTGCACTCGTCGGTGTCAAACTATGTGTAGCCGTATCTAAGTACTCGGATACAGTGATTGATACTAGATCCAACCCGTCGCATTGAGATATCTAATAAGATCGCTCAGTCCTATCTCTGATAAATCTGAAAGGTCCTCTAGTACATGATTGCCTAAAAACTTGTGTCTCGAGATATGCAAAGCCGGACATTCGCAAAGAAAGTGGAAGATTGTCTCCTCTTTGCTTTCTTCTCGACAACTACGGCAGAACTCGTTATAGGACAGACCTATCCTACTAGCATGTCTGCCAACCGTCCAGTGCCCCGTCACAACTGCGACGACCCTCGAGATGTCCTTGCGGTTTCTGCGTGTTAGTTGTATTGAGCGCTTATAATTATAGCAAGGCCACAATTTCTTTGCAACCTTACACGTGCTTATATTGCGCCATCTGCATTCAGCCTTATGGAAATAATGTTTGAAGATGCAGTTTCTAATAGTGCCAAACGGCGTGGCTACCGTTTCGGCGCTGGAGGCATTCAGAGCAGAGCCAGCCCTAGCCAGCTCGTCCGCCTGTTCGTTGCCTAAGAAATTGCTGTGTGCTGGAATCCAGATAAGGGTGAGATCAGCCTGATCACCCAGTCTAGATAGCATCCTCTTGCACTGCCCTACTAGGATAGAGGAGGTGGTATGTGATCTTAGGGATAGAAGCGCTGCTTGGCTGTCGACAAAGATGCCGACTTTACCTTGTACCTTGCTGTCGACCAGCATTCTGGCCGCTTCCCTTATAGCCAGAATTTCAGCCTGAAAAACTGTGGCTTCGTTAGGGAGACGGAAGGAACGTTCTATACCTAGATCATCTGAAAAGACTCCAGAGCCGACACCGCAGACCATTCTTGACCCATCAGTATATACTCTGACGTCATATTGTCTAACTATTGTACCTCCCTTCCGCTCCCGCCTGGATGGAAATAGAACTTTGACCACCTTATCAAAGTTCAGTTCAGCTCAGCCTATTTTTATATTCTTTACATACATTTATGAAAAAACTGCTACTCTTTCTCTCTTCTGAATATAACAAGCTTTCTCCTGTTTGGAGTCTCTGTAAAATAGGATCCCTCTAGTACACTGATGCGTATTCTATTTTATATCTACAATATTATATTTGTATTATATAATTATTTATCTTACATGGTTATTAGACACATAATACATGTATTCTTGGCCACGAAGGCTTAATTTAATTAATTTAAATTAAGATTACTTTAGACTATATTTTCGTTTTCCTTGCTTCTGAATATTTCACAAAACTTTAGTTGCCGCAAAAAGTTGTATTTTTTTTATAATAATAATCACAGCGCAATTCCATTAAATAAAATTTATTTTCTTTATATTATCCAACTTCTGTAATATTAGCAAACTAAATATATTTTTCTGTTTTTTATTTCTATTTATAATTCTTGAACTTTTTACATTTATAATTTTCAACTCTCCGGAGATTAGGAACGGAACGAAAATTTTTACAAAATGAATTTTCCGATTTTTTTCTTTCACTCTACATATTTTGCTTTACATTCTTTAACTACACTAGAGTAAAATAAAATTAACTAAATACGCTCATGAGTAACATTCATAATAAATATTAAGTAAAGAAGTCTAAAGAAATAAAATTGTTTAAGAAAAATAGCAAGAAAGATAAAAATACTAAAGAAATATAAAAAGAGTAAACAACTCGAATTAAGGATAATAAAAAAATATTTTCTAAAGCTCACATACATCTCTACCACGCCACAGTTATCAGCAATTCTATTGCCACAACAAAAGATAAAGAAACAAAGTGTTACAAATAAAACTAGTTGATGATAGAATTAAATTAAATTATAGCATAAGTTACTTATGAAGTGGAGTTATTTTTCATCGTTTGTTTATTTTTTCTTATTTTTTTTTTTTTTTTGTGAAGCGGTGCTTATTTTTATTCTAAATTTTTTATTTATTTTTTACATTATTTTTTATAATGAAAAGTGTTCTACTACTGTGAACACTTTAATTAGAAGTAATGTTGCCAGTTGCTACAGAAAAAGTACTAATCGGATTTTAAAAAAGGTCAGAAAAACTTAAATCGCTCAAAAAAGAAATAGTTTAGAAAAGGCTAACAAATTTGCATTTAAGTTCTTATAAGCAAGATTTCTCTGCAATTGCCCACTTTTTGCAAAACCCATCTTCATAACACAATTCTTCTACCAAATCTGTCCGAAAATTAGATTCTCATTTACAATTTACATTAAAGTTTCTTCCTTTTCTATGCAATAATGAAAGTTTTCAAAGATTTTAAATAAACATATTATTTTCTATCACTTAAGTATTTGGAGATTTGCCATTTTAACTGAAAAATGAATACGATTTAATTAAATAAAGTTTGCAATATCGCTGAAATATTGAAAATATTGTTTTCTCATTTCTTGACTTTAAAGTGCGTCGAATTAAGGCAAAGGGTTTGTGCCAATCGGTGGCACAGTACATTGCTATGGAAATTTTTGAAACTGCTGAGGTGAATAAAATTTCACTAACCCTGGTGGCTAGTAAAATTTTCGACAGAGCTTGTAAATTTTTGACAAGTAGCAAAATAGAAGCATGGCAGCACAAAACACAGTAAGCCAACGCCGTCGCCCAACACATTGAATTTTTACGGATCTCAAATGTAGTAAAACTGAAAATGCATTGTTTATTATAAATTGCGATTGTAATTGTACATCACACTCATTGATGTTATATACTTTTTTGACAATTCTTTACACGGCCCGAAAAAAATCCTTTTTTTCTTACGCATTCAGAAAATTTTCTCTACAAAAATCCCTACAACTTTTAAATAATGTTTACATATAAATTTTATATATATAAACAATTTTATGTACATGAATCAGTTCTTTTTTTCAAATGTGGTATTAGATGGTCGACCAGGTGACTCGATGCTTAAATTTTTTTTTAAATGTATTCATTTGCTTGTCATATTTTCAGAATTCTTTTTTTTTTGTGTATCTTTCTTCCTGAGTGCTTCACAAAATCAGACTTGCCGCAATTTAAAATTTTATTGAATGCAGAACACTTGCATTTGAACGGTCCGTCAGAGACAGATTCCAGCCTACCTTTAAAGTTATCGTCCTCCAACCATTTGCTGCCAAATTTTTGTTTTCCGTACTTTTCCGTTTCCTTTAAGTACGCCGAAAAGTCTGAACAAGACGAAGAGTTCATTCTGCAGTCTTTATAAGTGTTTAATAATTATATATAAATATAAAAAAGGCAATATTTCAAAAATTTACCTTAAAATCAAAACTGAAATGGCGGCAAGCGATCATTTAAAAAATATGACAATTTGTATTGATCCTGTATTACAAATTTTGTTAGTATGTTATCACAAATCGAATAAGCTTGCAAAATTAATATGTTTATGCCACATTACTGAAAAGTCCCTAAATTTTAAGGATTTCAATAAATCTGCAATTTTTTCCCTACGAATAGGGATTTTTTCCTACGTCACTGATCACACTATATAGTTTTTCGCGACAGCAGAGAATTTTATTTAATAAAACAAGTTATTTTTATACCCGACAGCTAATGTTTTGCCTCGCCGCTACCCTAATTTTTTCTTCAGCTTGTTTTTACAGACGTCAAAATGTTGTGTTGTCAAAAAAGATACAGCAGAAACATAAAATTCTTTCCCCACAAGCAAATATTTTTTGACCAAAGTACTTTGCTACCGATTGGTACACACCCAAAAATTGAATTAGCTTGAGCAAATGACAAAATCAATGAAAATATATTTAGCCTTTCTAAGGCTAGAAGAAGGCCAGGAATCTGCAATATACTTTTGAGACTAAATGACGAAAAGCTAAGCTGGCAACGCAGATTAGCAATAACAAAGCAGCACGCAGTAGAAACGTTCACAAAATAATTATTAACTTTTAAGACAAATATCTAGTATATTTCGAACTTCCTTTAATATTTTTTTTGCAACAATGTGTGTGGTTGTGGTAAAAGGTTATAATAGTTTTTAAGTAATTCAAAGAAATTGATTTATCTGCAGACACACTTTATTAGAACAAGCCCCCACTTACTTCTGTAACACTTAAAGTTGTTAGCAGACCAACAGTTTACAAGCTCTACAAAACCATATAACATGAGCTCTCGGTATTATAGCAGATTAATAGTTGAAAAATGTAATTATAAGAAAATAAGGTGTTCTCTGCCCTTCAAAATTTTAAAGTTTTAATACAAGGGCTACTATTTATATTTCGGGAATAGCAAATAATAACAAACATTTTTAAATGAAAATAGCTTTATTGGTTTTCGAAATATTCCCCTTGATGATCAATACTCTTTTGCACTCGTTCAAACCATTTGTTATAGCAGTTTTTCCATTCCTCTTGAGGCACCTTCAAAACATGGTTTTTGAACACTTCAACTGATTCTTCGGCTCTCATAAATCGTTGGCCACACATTTGACCTTTGATATTAAGGAACAAGAAGAAGGCTCGGCAGTATCCCATCCGATTAACCCAACTTTTCAGTACATTTTCGATCGTTTCGGCTTGAATCTCTTCTCCGAGGCGGCCAATTGACATCACAATTTCTTAAAAATTAAAACTACAAGTAAATTTCTTACGGTTTGCGTTAAAGACCCGCTACTTTGGATGTAAGTTTTTAATATTTCCCAATTTCGTTCGAGCATATCGCGTCCTATTTTGCAAATGTCAAACATAAACTGGAAAATAAAAATAACAATGAATGTTATTCTACCCAAGGCAAATTCATAACAGGTAGACTCGCCTCAATTTGCTTTGAATAATATCTGCTTTCTTTGTCAAAATCAACTTCAAACACTATATATACTAGTAAATCAAACATTTATGACAAACAAAACAGATCAAAATGCAAGGAGGTACAAGGAGCAAAAAAAATCAGATGGGCTGTCGAGACCACCTGTTATGAATTCGCCTTGTTTGTCTTAGAAAGGCAGAGTTGAGTAGTTTTGCTACACACAACAGTTGAGTATTTGATGATATTTTTTTCCATTTTCCATTTATTCAATATGTTGTGTTTAGCTCCGTAGCTGATCAAAAGAGTTATGCGCTTTTATATTCTAATATAACGCCGTTTTGTTAGGTAGCGACCGCAAATGAATTTATTAAATTTTGCGGTACAAATGCGATAAAGTAACGAAAATAAAGAAATAAAATTAAAATACAAATTTCATTAAATATACGTCGGTTTATTATGGTGTCTATTTATATTAATTACATAATTAGTTCAATATAAAATTTTTTTGAACATAGTGCCGGCTTAGCATTAAAATACAAATACTATCGGCGCAGGCTTATCAATTTATTGGCGTATTTTGCTGTGCATTTTTATGTTGTGAATATTAAATTTGTGGTGCAGATTTTAAAATGAAAATGGAAAATTCCTGTTAATAAAAACTCCATTGTAAATTCTATGTTGTCCATACTTTTTGGTATAAGCCAAACTAATTAATTTAGCAAATTTTAATTTTTTTTGCAGCATTTTTATTTCTTTACAATTCTTTACATTTAACAGCTGTTCATTATCCAATTATTCATCATGCCATTTCCAAGACGTAACTGTTAGGCTCAACAGTTTTGTGGCACAACAACCGATTTTGGACCACCTTCACGGGATTTATCGGTGACAGAACTACGACAACGATTGAATTTACGAAACCAGCGATATATTGTGGTTTTTGATGATGCTTTATCGCCATACAAATAACTGAGTTCATGGAAACATTCATGTTGAGATTATCCAAGAAAGTTGTGAAAAATAATACAGCGAAAACTTTTTCTTGAAGTTTCCTGATTTTCTGAACTCACTGAAAACAAAACAATTAGAACTTGTACATCAAAACGTTGGGAGTACGTTTAAGCTAAAAAATTTCAAACTTTATTATGGTGTTTCCAGTTCGTACCCGAAATATAAATAGTTTGCCTCGTATAAAGCCCCTCTTTATATTTTACAAGCCTGTAATTAAAATATCATAAATACTGCCTCCTCGAAGTAATAAATAAATCTATATTTTTAACTTTAGCTACCATTTACAGTTCATTTCATAATCAGTTCCTTTTGAAATTGAAAAATTGAAACAGAAGCAATCATATTTTGTATACAAAACTTCAAATAGTATGTATTATTTTTTATTCATTTTTTTACTCGTTCTTCCTGTAATAAATAATCATTTCCGTTTTATACACAGGAAATAAAATTTATTTACTCATGACAAAAATACTTTTTTCTATCGTTTTCAACAATACATAAAAATACACATCACATCTAACTCCAATCTTAAGAAGTTTGAGGAACAAAAAAAAAACAAAAAAAAGAGACATCATCTTTTATTTGTTCGAGAAAATTGCAAACATGTTATTGCTGCAAATATATATTGATAGAAAAATCAAAAAGTATTAAACACCTGCGGCAACAATATGTTGTCATATAAACAAAAGATCATTTTTTTTAGAAATACACGCATTCATAGATACTTCCTGATGTATTTTATTGTATCCTTTTTTGCGTATTTCTCAAACAACAATAGAATTTAATTTCGTATATTGTTTGTTTCGATAGAGTTATTGACAGTGTATCTTTTCCTTATTGTTTTTTCAATCATTTTTTATTTTTTTAATTTAAATAAATGAAAGTAATACGTGTTTTCAATGACTTCTTTACGACTTATTCTAGAAGTTGAATAAATATGTCTATAAAAAATAATGTTGCTTTGAAATTGCTACCTTGATATTTCGCCTTTTTGACTACAAAATTATTTTGGTTAAAATGCTGAACATGTTTTTCTATTATTAGACTGGACTATAGTAATATCATCCGTGGGTATGTAAAAACATATTAATAACTGATATTTAGATCTGTCTAATATTCTAAGTAATCTGAGGCTCTTAGTTTTACAGCCTCCTGAATTTCGACTCAAACCAAAAATGTAATACTTCATGGTAATAAAACAGTATTTTCCGCATATAAATAAATATTTATTAAGGAAATAAAAAAGATGTTTGAAAATTTCTACGAAGAGTATGCGAACACACTTTCAGTGTTTATATATTTTCTGCAGTCCGATATTAACTCGAATGTACACATCTGCTTGTTATAAAAAAAATTTAAGAAAATAATGTAGTTTTTAGTATAATTATCCAAATAGAAAGAAATATTTTTCATTCCAAAAAGATTTTCTTTTTATTAAATTGTGAGAATATCTGGAATAATAAATTTACAAAATTTTCTTTTTATTACAAAAATCATTACAATATCTAGAAGGGATAATTTTTTATACAATTCCGAATCCTTTAAACGACTCAGATAAAACTTGCATCATTACTTAAACATTCGCCAGCTGCCAGGTCGCATAAGTAATTTCATTTTAATTTAAAATTTTATATAATTTACGCCAAAAAACTTTATGTTTTTAATATAAAAAATTTTTTTTAAATGATACATTGAATATTTAAGATAATTTAAAATTTTAAAATGCCCCCTTATTCCCACTTATAGATTTTTTTATTTCTTAAAATTTTTAAATAAAAAGGTAAAGAATAAAAAGTATTTAATCCCTTAAGGAATATTGAAATAAGAAAAACTTAACTTCTGCAACAAACAAAAAATACAAAAAACATTTTCAAACTTATCTGTGCAGAAAATAACTTGACGTTTTTTACGTTTTCCCCGAAAAGAAAATAAAATAAGAAACTTGAATATTAAACAAATTGTTAAAATCATACCAAGTATATGCAAATTTTTACACTCTGCTCTATTTAATAGTTAAACAAGCGTGTTAAAAGAAAACAAATAGAGAAGTTGGTTTATTAATGTTCAACAACCTAAAGGAATTTAGATTAAGGAAGTTTTATTTTAGAGGTCACTACAAAGCGGAACATATCAACAGGAATGATGATTATTGTAACATGACCTTTTTAACTTTTTTAAACTATTTGCATATTTTGTTTTAGAAAAAACATTACAAATTATTTCTTTCAGCAACTAAACTTTTTTAATTTGTATACCAATTGTAAGATTAAGCGGTTTTTGTCTTTTTTAGTTAATTGATCCAAGAAAAAATGTAACATTGAAGAAGGTTTTTAAATAAATTTCCATCTCTTTTAAGTATTTTTTAGTAAATACATTTGGCTCATGTATTTAAAGCAGTTTTAAAATATCAAGTCCTAGTTATTAGATTTTACTGGATTTAATTAAAGAAAGCAAATTAAAAAGAAGATTCGTTAATTAGTTATAGTTTTGGTGCTGGCACCACTGCTAACTATATCTTGGGAAACCGAGAATATGTAAAAAAAGCATTCTATGTGCATTCAATATGAATAAAAATATGATTTAAAATGTGGTTTTAAAAATAAATGGAAATTATATATTTTTTATTAAACTAACTCAAGCGCAAATCTCGGACATGAGGTTCAGGATTAAAATTAAAAAAATATATATTTTAATAATTTTTAAATTAGTTTCATTTGAAGATTACGATTAAGGCGAAACCAATCATTAAATTATCATAAACGAATAGTTTTATTTTGGATAGCTGACTACACCATTAATCATCTGCTGTTGGCTGAAGTAGTTAGTGCGTTGACTGCAAAGCAAATAATGTCTAAGAACGTGGGTTCGAGCCCAGCTTCACACAAGTCATAACATCCGGCATTTTTCAGATGTGCATTAGAGTATGCCATTGTATTTGTTGTTGTCGGAGTGTTTAAGTGATGAAGGCATAGCACACTGGTCACTGAACATTTCTGGCAGCAATTGATACTGGTGTATGCTATCGGACATCACAGCGCCCTCCTTCGTCGGTATTGTAGCAAAATCGCCGGCGAAGTAAAATAATTAATAAAATGACTACAACAGCTTAAAACACATTTAATGCGCCTACTTGACAGCAGAAGCGCTGCAACACTGATCTAAAAACTAACACAATGCGCAATATCAGAGTTGCAAAAATTAAGCTTTCTCTCTTTCACCATCTGTCCTCTCTCACAATCCCTTTCCCAAAGAAGGTAACACACCTACGGGTTGGTAGGCATCCTAATTGCCTGAGTGTTACTTCTCTTTTTAAAAAAAAAAAAAAAAAAAAAAATCAATTTCAGTACATACAAATTTACATCTAACATTAGAATTGACTGCCGTGACTTCAATTCTTACACACTCTTCGCATTGAAAGAGGCTCTATTATGGTCGATGTATTATATGATTTAGTTTAAATATAGTTATTCCCGATTTTTATATGATTCAAAATTTTACTGAAGATTTTTTTATTCAGTATTTATGAATTGGGTCGATTTATTTAATTATAGTAAAATGCACATAGACATAGACAATATCATTGCATTTGGTGGCTTATTTTTTATATATTGCACCATGAAATTAAAAATGCATAAACTTTACTACTCGAATAACTCTGTCTTAAAATATTTCTTTTTCAGCTTATTAAAGCAAAACTATGACTGCAAACTAAAACAAGCAACTTCTCTAACAATTGACCATATTTTACAAGCATTACATTCAAGAATTTCAATGAAAAAAAGGCAAAATTTGAACAAATAGTAAAAGGCATTTGAAAACGGAACAAACATTCGGTTCAAATTAAAATATGACAAGAAAGTATATGAAAATTGCAAATAATTATACATGCAGTAAAAGAAAGCGAGCACATGATTATTATGAACTTTCACATATTTTTCCCAAAAAATGAACCGAAAGAGGAGAAAAAGAAATGCAAACGAAAATTCTCTGCAGCATAATGTTGCAGAATGTCGATGAGTACTCATGCCATTAAGACAGAAATTTTTGCAGTGATATTTCTGCACTGTGGTAACGAAATTTTTGTATTTATTTTGAGTTAGAAAATGCATTCGCTTTTGCTAGGTTAATCGCACCTACCGATAAATTAAAAAAAGCGGTTACACTAGAGCCAGATGATAGAGTAAAGTTAAGCTGATTATATTGATGTTCTTTGTTTTTAGAAATACTACGAAATTTCTGGGGACTATATTTTTTAATCAATTACAAAAGGGTATTCCCAAATTAAATTGTCAATCACGACCACTTTATTTAATAATTTGTATATGCTTTAAGCAGAAGAGAATGCCGATAATAAACTGAAAATGCAAAATCGTATAACATCATTTGAAATTAAAAAAAATGGGAAATATATGCTGAGCAACTTTAATATGGAGTAAAACATACCGAAATATCATCTTTCCAGATTTGTAATACAGACTTTGTCGCATCGAAAAATACTTAGAGAAAATAATTCTTAAGAACTTAATTTTGGAAAGATCACTAGACTTTAGCTTTTCTTTTTATTTCACTAAATAGAGCTAAGATAGATAAATGTTAAAAAAATAAGGTTTAAAAAATTTTAAATTAGTCCTTAAAAAGTTTGCAATTCTTTAAAAAAGACAAAAGAAAAACGAAATGAAACACTGAAAAAGCAGATGTACTCGATATATTGACTTGTTTTAATGCTGTATATAAGGTATTTACTCGAATAATGCTAGCTCGATTAATTGAATTAGTTACCCGATTAATCGAATAATGGAAGCCAAACAATGTTTGATCAAATTAAAAATGCCTGCCTTCGCGTGAAAATTTAAATGAACGGCTCACGCCAATTAAACGAGTAAACTTTTTTCCACAAATATTCATTCTTTTCGAAGAACATTTTCAAAAATGTTTTAATAAAAAAAAAACTGCGTCATAATCCTAAAAATAATTTGAACTACATATTGATGTGTCAGAAGCCAAAAGCCCTAACTCCACTTTTTAAAAATTTCTCAATTTTGTTATATTACTATCTTTTTAGCCGTGAATTCTTTAAAAAAAAATTTTTTTTTTCTTTTAAAAAATGGGAAAAAAAGTTTTGAATCTTTTTTGAACTTTTTCAGAAGCTTTTTGAAAAGTGGACTCAGGAACTTACCAGATGACACAGATTTTGCTATTGTAGGGTCATGTGCAAAGAATCATTAGAATATTGTTTGTCCCTTCGAGAGTTTGATCTTCGAGAGTTTTGCGTCTCACTCTCGACTCGACTAAATGTATCGTTTTTAACAATACTGGTGGAGACCATAAAAACTCTAGAAGTGGATCTTAGGAATTCCACTTTCTATACGACGGTATAGGTCGCTTGGCAGTTCCTAAAGGAAGCATCTATTTGTGGGATATCCTGGCAATTTGCGTACTGCTGAGCCATTTTTTATTTTTAAATCAATCAATTTATTTATTCTTTGAAGAAAATATAGTTTCTTTGCACTAAAATTTTTGTCTATTGAAACGATATGTATCATGTAATGTTTTATTTACTTTATTAAAATATATTAAAAATAAATATATACTATAATTGTAAATGCTTTTATTTATCATCATACTTCAATTTGAAATAGTAAAATAAATTATTAGGATTTGTTCACAGTCATATTTTTTTGTTTTACTGTATTGAGTCAAATGCATGACTTTATGATACCTTGCAAGTCCTCCAAATATTAAATACATCTGAAGTTCTCACTATGAACATGTTTTTGTCTTTTGTTTTATTTTCGTTGTTTTTTCATATTAATAATAATTTAAGAACTTTAACAAATCTTGTTGTATTTTACTCTTTTCACACGAAAATTTCAAAAGACCGAGTATACATATTTAAAAAATGTTTAATTATCTAGAGTAATTATCAACAGTAAAAATAAATTAATTGAATAAATGATTAAACAGAAATATGTCATTGACTTCAGGAAAACTCACTGGTGGCCCATAATTAAATCGAAATTGTATGAAATTTCATGAAAGCTTGGCCACATTGTTGAGAAAATGAATGTCCAAAAATAAGAGCATAAGTAAAAATGATGTGAAAATAAAATAGGTTTTATTATACGGCTACTTTATGATGCTAGTTTTCCAGTATAAGATTTACTGAAAAACTTACCTCGGCCAAATTCTGTTTAATCAATAACTCAAAATAAATTTAATAGTTCATTGATTGTTCGAGTAATTTATAAAGCTCACTGTCACGGAATATCTTAGTTGATAAATACCGCTATGCTTTCGCCAAACGACAATAACCAGCTGCAGCTCCAAGGACTAAAAAACATAAACACAAACAATTTGTACTTGGTATTTGTTCTTGGTGTTTTTATGTATTTAGAATGTAAGTAGACATCTCTATTAGAGAGCTGCATGAACAAAAGAAAAAGCATATTTGTATCATACTCGACTCTGTTTAGTGTACTGAAGCAATGATGTGTAAACATGTATGAATTGTAAACACAAGCGAGCAATTATGACCATGAACATGAACATAGACATTTTATAGTGAACACATGAACATGCTCATATATAGAGATAGATCATGCCTGTAACAAATACTTTTATAAGTGGAAAATACAAGTAAACCCTATTAAAACTCATGCTATTATATTACTTTACAACAACTTTACAACAACCCAGTCGCCAGTTAAGTCTCCAAAATGAAAGACTGACAATTAAAAACGATGTCAAATATATTGATGCTTGTCTCGATAAGAAACTTATTTTTGCGAAACACATCGGTGAAATCTGCAAGAAATCCACGAAAACTATCAGAGCTTTGTGGCTAATTCTCAGTACACGTTCAGCACTTAACCTTAAGAACAAAAACTTAATATTCAAGACTGTGATTAGACCAACTTTGACTAATGCAAGTCCCATTTGGTGCAATGCGATAATTTCATTGTATATTATTATTATTATTAATAATAACAATAAAAAATGGAAGTTGTAATAATGCAAAGCTGTTTATCGGGGAGGCAAAATCCTGCTTTTAACTAGCAAGTTATAATAATGGCCCTAATATGTATAATTCTCACTCAGCTTGTAAAAAAAAAAACGTTCAACAAGAAATTAAAAAGTTTTTAACCTAAAAAACTTCCTGCTTTAATTCCCAGTTTTTTTCCTCAAACATTTCACTGTTCATTGGCTAACAA
Organism: Gymnocheta viridis; assembly: GCA_956483585.1. Classification (NCBI taxonomy): domain Eukaryota; kingdom Metazoa; phylum Arthropoda; class Insecta; order Diptera; family Tachinidae; genus Gymnocheta; species Gymnocheta viridis. Next base: position 124,007,458 of record OY101440.1, read on the forward strand.
ACTAAGTTGCTCCAATAGTGCACATAATTTTTAATATAATATCCAGCAGAAAAGCAGCAGAACTTTAAGATATTCGATGTTTTAAAGGAGAAAAATGAAAGGAAGCGGAAGTATAGTCATAATGCGACATAACGTAAAGTATTTTTCGAAGAATCTATTTGAGAATTATAAAATAAAATATAAAAAAACAAATATGCAAAAGAAAAAAATTGTATAGAAAATGAGCAATTATAAATTTTCATCATTTTAGTTTCAGTTTCATTTTCTTAGAACCGAACAATGCTAGAGATTTCTTTGCGAAGAAATAAGTCAACAAAAAAAAAAACAAGTTTTGTAACAAATGTTGCGCAAAACTTAGGAATGTAAGAATTTTTTTTTTTTCAATGATATTTAGAAAAATAAGTAAAATATAATTTTATTAGCCAGCCATATGCATAAAAGGAATTTTCTTCTTTGGTAATAATAATTTTGTTATGTTGATATGTTCATGTTACTAAAATTAAACATTAATTTTGCGCTTCCAGTATAGGATTTAACATTTATATCTTGTGCTTATAGGATTGGAATTCTAAAACAAATTTTAGATTTAAAGTTAAGTTATGCAAAACTTTTTATGATTACAGCCGCAAAGAAATACAATTACGACAGCTGCTCATTAAATTCGTATAAAAGTTTACAGTTTCATGCACAGACACTTACAAATACACTCAAACTTTGGTTATCTCTAGTATAAGTATTTTCTTTCAGTTTGCAAATCAAAACGACCGCACATATTTTACTAGAATTCCAAGCAGTTAATTTCATTAAAAAGTTATTTGTCACATATTCAAATATATTGAATGTTTGTTAGCAATTTAGTTCTAGACGATTCAGTAGAGAAAACGACACTGTTATATATAAATACTGCCTTTGCAATAAATAATACACATTATAGACTTTTTCAGTTAATTTATTTTTTCTTTGAATTTTAAATTTATAGCTTTCCATCTCTTTATATATAAAATAAATATTTTAGGGGTTAACATACGTTAGGCGATTCAAATACTTAAAAAAAATAAAAGACTTAAGAAACAAACTTAGTGTTAGGTTTTTCTCGTTACGGAATTTCTTGATTCGGTGGCCGCGCTCAGAGTCCGCGGTAAAAGCTATTACAAAATTATTACAAAATACTTTTATAGCATTTTATAGTTACATTTTATTTAATTATACACTTTTTCAACTACAAAAACAAAAATCCAAAAACTTTCCATTAGTAAACAAAACGTAGCAAAAGCAATCGCAAAAGAAAACGAAATGATACGGGAAACGCAACGCAGAATATCAAAGTTTCAAAACGGAGAAAATTTCGATTCGAATCGAAACGCAGAATATGGGCGTATTCTACAAACAAATATATTCATTTATGTATGCATATTGCTAAAATCGACATCAGGACCTTAAATTGCCACAAATAATATAAAAAGATAAAAAAATCACATTTTGTTGCGAAAGCGGCACAAGGATGCATAGAATAGGAAACTCGCAACAATTGATTACAAGACAAAAACAGTTTGATAAACCTCGAAGTATTTCGATACATGAAATAAATTCTAAAGTTTCTTGAAAATCTATAATATTGTAGCGAAAGTTAAAATTTACCAAAAATTAAAAAAAAATTAGAAAATTTGCAACATATTTATGCTCACATCAAAAGAAATAGTCAGATAGATTAAAAGATCGGAAAAACTTCAAAAAATTATTCCATGGAACAGGACATAGGAACAGGAATAGGAAAGCAGCCACAAAACTAATATAAAATCCTTGAACAACATTAATTGCGAATTCATTGTTATGAATTGAACAATTATTTCAATAAAATAATTTTAAAATGCGTATTTCGAATTTTGAATTGCCAATACTTTTATTAAGAATACCTTTGCATTTCGAATTAAAGTATTTCAAATACCTATTTGTCACAACTCTGATAAATACAGACATGGCCATTTAAACAAGAAACTTTTTTTTATATTTTCGAACAAATTTGACTATAATTGCTTTCTCTCAGTTGTATAAAAATAAATCTTTAAACACAAAAAGTGGAAAAAATAATGTAAAAACTAAAAGTTGTTTATGAAAACTAAATAGAGAATAAATAACAAACATTTCAGTTGCAAGCATGCCAATTTAATTTGTTTTATATATAAAGAAAAGATCAAAAACAGTTTTTTATACTTTTTGTTATTTAGAAATCAAAAAAGTAAGTTTGCCAAAAAATAAAACAAAGTGTTGCATAAATGTTTACTTGCACAACTAAAAAAAATGTTAGATTGCATTGACACTTTTAACAAGATTTTAAAATACTTTCACATCATTTTAACTTTATCATACAAACTCTTCGAATTGTATAGTTATTCAATAGATGAGTGAACAAAAGCTCGCTAGATGGTTTGTTAAAGCTTTCATGAATATTTCAAACTAACAAAATTTAAACTAAAAAAAAACAAAGAACAATGAGAGAAAAAAACACATTAAACCACCAAAATGGCAAATTATATTTCCGTTTTCCTTTTTTCATCCGGTTTTGTTCTTAAGATATTTGCATGTCGTGCCGCTTCATCAGTATAAAATTTTCTTGTAAGTAAAACTAAAAGTACCAGCAAGAAGTGAACAAACAATTTATATATTTTTATTTATTTTCTTTTTGTAATAACAACGAAAGACAAGACCAAATGACAAGCTCAATAACAATGTGTTGCTTTCACAATACTCTTCCTTGGTTTATGCCAGCAATTATTTTATTTTACCAAGGACTATAGATAGAGCACAGTGATTTGGGGTATAAGTTGTGATATTATTGATAATTAATTATCTATATCATTTTGTTTCCAAAAATGTGCTTTTTTTATTCATTTATTTATTTATTTTTAATATTAGCATTAATAATTAAATTATCATACGAATAATAACAAGGAAGAGCATCTAAATACTTCGACACTCTGTTAAGTAAATATGCTTTTCAAATGCGATTTATAATTAAATTTTCTATTTTTATCTGTAAGTAATATACATATATATGGGCAAATCCTGAGTTCGTTCGCGTTTTCACAATAAAATATATACATTTTTTGGTCTTTCAAAAGCGGTATCTTTAACTTATACATTGTGTTTAGTGGGATACATTGAAGTGTACTTTCGAATGGCATAAAAAATTATTTTTTAGCTGGTATTTGTTGCGAAATAATTGATCGGAAATTTTTGTGACGCACGCTACAAAAAAAGGACGTAACTTCAAAAGTTGAAGTGTATAAAAGTGTATAAAGACGGGAATCCTTTGCGGCGCACTCTACATGACACACGTTACACTTTTTCTATTCTATTTTTTATTTTGAAATTTCATACTTAATATCTATATTTCCAAAATAGTAAACAACATTTTTTTTACTAAAATTGAAGTGAATTCAATGTATAAAAGTATGGCTTTCTATCGGGCCTCCTTCATTAACATTAAAGTAATGATATGAATACCTAAAAATTTTCAGCTTCTGGTATGAAATTAGAAGATCTGAGGTGAGGTAGGATTTAATAATAATTTGTGCTTTAATGATCATCGGAGTAAATTTATTTTATTTATACATAAAATTATATATCTAGTCTAATATTCCTTAAAAAATATAAAAAAAAAGTTGGATAAAATTCAAAAACTGTTGGTTGGTGGACAGTTTGGGTTCTCCCTAAAAACAAAATCACTCACAAAAAAGAAGGGAGTTTGAGTTATTTGGAGAAATTTTTTCTCGAGAAAAACCTTTCCTCATAAAACAAATTCCTTGCAAATATTAATAATCGGGCTGTATGTTTTATTAAAATTTTTTTTAAAATGAGAAGTAACACTCAGGCAATTAGTATGCCTACCAACCCGTAGGTGTGTTACCTTCTTTGGGAAAGGGATAGTGAGAGAGGACAGATAGTGAAAGTGGGAAAGCTTAATTTTTACAACTCTGATATTGCGCATTGTGTTAGTTTTTAGATCAGTGTTGCAGCGCTTCTGCTGTCAAGTAGGCGCATTAAATGTGTTTTAAGCTGTTGTAGTCATTTTATTAATTATTTTACTTCGCCGGCGATTTTGCTACAATACTGACAAAGGAGAGCGCTGTGATGTCCGCTAGCATACACCAGTATCAATTGCTGCCAGTACTGTTCAGTGACCAGTGCTATGGCTTCATCACTCAAACATTCCTACAACAACAAATACAATGGCATACTCTAATGCACATCTGAAAAAATGCTGGATGTTATGACTTGCCTGAAGCTGGGCTCGAATCCATGTTCTTAGACATTATTTGCTTTGTAGTCAACGCGCTAACTACTTCAGCCAACAGCACCCTCTAAGTAAATTTTATTATTAGTTTACGATTCCGTATTATTTTATTTGTAGTCGCCTTCTCTGAATTCTTTTGATGAGTGACGTGTTTTATTAAATTACAATGATCTATAGCTAAATTGTGCAAATACGATAGCGGTATATACATTCCAATTGAAATCAGTATTTATAAAAAATGGAATCACTAATTACTGTCTTCATTTTAAATGAATGCAATCAATATGGAATACCACTGCAGGCCCTTTCTTGAAACAGTGCAAAAAACTTCTTGCATAGCGGATTAAAATTGATCGGCAAAAATATTTGTCATAAAATTCTGCTATTAGCCTTTAAGCCAGAGCTTCAAACTCAACTTGAACGCCATTTTAAGATTTTTTTTCTATTTTATCTTAGCATATGACTGCTTAAGGGGTGATCTTTACAGCAAAGTGTTAGACTTGCAATTAAACCAATTTATCAGAAATTAAAATTGATTTCAATTACATATTAATGTGAGTAAGACTACAATGTTCTGACAATTTTGTTTAAATTTTGAATGTGTAGTTGGAATTTAGAATTCCGGTAATTATTTGAATACAAAATTATTTACTTTGACATTTATCATCATAATTAATTGAAAATTTGCTTTTCGTAATTGATGTCATGTTTAGTTTTCTCCACACACCCTCCCATACAATAATGACTTGGGCACTTTTGGAATATCCCGAAAGTATGCAGAGGGTTTTATAAAAATCTTTATGTACGTATGAGTTATATTTTGGCAGAGCGTGAATATTAATCATACGCCATCGGCTCGAAAACTTAAACGTTACATTGAGATGAAAAACGTTAAATATAAAGCATATGGGCATTTCCAAAAAAAGGTCCACTGGGATCGAAAATTGTTTTTCTAAATTAAAATTTCTATAATTTAATGTATTTGCAGCTTGTCTCGTTTGTTATTATGAGAAAACTGTCCTGAAAACAGATAATGTATTTTCTTTTGCTTTTAGCTACTTTTAACGAAATTTTTCTTTGGTAGTAATTGTTTATAAATTTATATTAAGACTGTATGCATCTTATCAAATCATCAACAAAAATGGTGGTAAATCACGCAAATAAAAACAAAAAAGTGTTTCAATGTAATTTATTTAAGTCAATAAACGAATAAAAGTAAGGTCTTAAAATTGACAGGTAAAAATGTATGTGACGCTTTTAACAAATACGTACAAATACAAGACACCTGTGGCTGCAAAACTCAATGCTATCAAATCTATCTATCAACAACAAATATCAAGAAAATAGAAGAGACCAAACAAAGCTCGATTATAGGTTATATTTTGACACAGCATGAATATTAATCATACGACATCTGCTCGTAAACTTAAATGATTCATTGAGATGAAAAACTTTAAATATAAAGCATATACAGTGCAATAGTACGATCCAACGGCATTTTAACAAGTACCAAGATTCAATACAAAAAGCGTTATTATTTTTGTCATTCCCCATAAACTAACAAAATATCCGATACTTTTCCGTTTTCGCATATTTTGTGATATGATTTGGTTACCAAATCGTTTTGAAAACACTGTACCGTTTCAAATAAATACAAATAAAACAAATGAAAGTATAAACTTTTCGAACTACAGACTCTTTTTCAATAACTTGCAATTTTATTTCTTGTGAAAAGGAAGTTTTGAAGGATTTATCACTTCTGTAAAGTTTTTGCATTTTTCGATTTCTTAATATCTTAAGTTTGGTTTCTTTCTTAAGTATTTTACTTCTATTTGCGGTTGTTGGTAGTTGTTAGTTTTTTGTTTAGCTGAAATACAAGCAAGAAAAATTATTTTTCAAAATTATTTTCTTATTATTTTTTATATAAAAATAATATATTTTATTATTCAGGCTTGAGTGAGTCTTGATTTAAAATTTCTTATTGAAAATTAATTTAAAATTCCTGCACCAAATTTTATACGAAGCAAACTAATTACGTTAATCCTTAATAATAACAATATGATAATACAATTTAGTTTTTCTTTATATGTTATATCTAGTTATATATTAGCCTGCAAGAAGAAATTTGTCTCTTTTGGACATATTAAATATTAATGTAGAATAAAATAAAGAAAAATGTTCTACGTTATGGTATAATTATAATTTTCAAGTCTATTTTAACAAAGCACTTAGAATACGCAAAACATGATACAAATTAGTTAACGTTGAAAATTTCCCAATTAAAATTTTTTTAAATAAATATTAACGTACCAGATTTTCTATAAAAATATTAGCAACTGGTGCATATAAAAATATAAATATATAGGAAATTGAATAAGTGTTTTGTAAGTGTATTACTAAAACAAAATAAACAATATATGAAACTTTATTATTAGAACGATTTTTTAATAAACATAAGAATAACTACACCATAAGAAATATGTTCATGTACAAAAATTATGTTTTCCCTAAAGGCTCATCTCTACAATATAGTTGACGTAATTATAAAACTGAACATTAATGATAGTTTGCAATTGTATTTCTATAAATCATGGTTTTTCTTTGCGTTAAATTTCAATCGACTGACCGTTTAATTGACATAAATTGTTCAATTATTCTTTTCTATATTTAAATATGAATTCAATTAATAGAAAAAAATCATTCGTAAGTTTGAAAATTTTTACAACGATACTCTATTACCTGCATGTATTCATGCAGATATCAGGACCATGCTTTGCTTTAAATTTATTGTGCTCCTGGTCATAACCCAGCCCCATCTTTGCATGTGTATAATGCACTGTATTTTTTTATGGTCATATCTTAAAATAAACAAACAAAATTAAATGAATATATTTTAATATAAAATTTTATGTGAAAAGACATTTTTATATTTTTACATAAAACTAAAATTATACAGATTTAAGGATATAATAAAGGAAATATTTGACATACACTTGCAATTGTGGTCAGCTTAAGTGCAAGTTTACCCAATAAGCATTTTACCTTTGAAATCTTCACTAAAATTTACCACCATTTCTCCAATGTCCATGAAGAGTGCGTTATTTCTGATTATTTTTTGTGCACTTTGCGTTGCTTCCAACGGCTGTCCCTTGTATACCTATAAGGATAATCCTGCCAAATTAGCAGGTAGTCTAGAAATGAAATAGTACTGATTATATCAAGAACTTGGTCATCATTTTGATCTCATCACATTTAACAGCCGAACTTTTTTTTTATAGAAAATTGGCCTTTATTTTATATTTATGTTTTTGTGCGGATTTATATTTTCAAAAAATTAGTGCATGAAAATATGAGTTTCGATAAATTTCGAAACGACAGAACACACAATACATAATTAAAATTTCAATTTTACTCTTTCAAGTTGTGCGCTATTATTAAAGGAAAAATATTTACAAATTGGGTTTGTTAGAGTATCTAAAAAATGTATGCTTGTAAATGTTAAGTATGTGCATATAAGACATATTGCAAAACATCTATGTGCATAGCAAACACACATACCCACAATTTATTTATTTTTTTATATTAAATTTAAAGTATTTTAAAGTATTAAACATTTGAACAGGTTTATTCAAAGGATAATATACTTGAGCATTTGAAAAGGTATAATCTAGATATATTGAAAGCTCAAAGCTTTTTATTGGATTGTTGTTGACCATATGCTTTGGCAAACAGTTGACTAGTTCAGCACTAGAACACTATTCAATAACGATTCTCTAGCCAGCAAACACACACATAAACCATAACTGAATTTTGTTTGCATTAAGTCTTATACCTTGTTCTGCTGAGCTAATCTTGTACAATGAAGTACTTACGAGTATGTACATATGTCAATAAACTCTAAAATATTAAGAATTTTTTAGTATCAGCAAACACAGTCAAATGCACATGTACGAGTGCATGTAAGTAAATTAATATTATTTTAATTTCTATGAGTTCTTTATTTGTATTGTCATAATCTATTTTTTATGTGTGTGTGTTTTTTTTCAAAAATATATTTTACAATTTGTATTTTTAAAACATTTCTAAATACATGAATTTATATAAATGCTTGACAAAGAATAAAATAAATTGACTTCAACTTTCCTTATAAGGGGTGATTTTTTAAGAGTTTTGGGATTTGATTTAAAAAAACACACTTAGAAATTAGAGAAATGTATGAAAACTTTATTTGAGTCGATAGAACGATCTTTATAACTGAATGTTTAAAGATGAGTTCATGTAGATGTTGGGTCCAATTTTGGCATACTCTCTCCAGCATATCTAACGAATGGATTCTTCAATATTGGCTTCCAGGGCGTCAACCGTTGCAAGCTTTGTACTTATAGACAAGAGCCCTAACATAACCCCATAAAAATAGTCTAAAGACTTTAAAGCGCACTATCTTGGCGGCCAATTGACCGGACCCAACTGTTAAATAAACTGTTACCCGAACTCGCCTCTCAATTGGACCATTGATTCGTATGCTGTTTGGTATTTGCACCGTCTTGTTGGAACCACATGTCAGCTTGTCCATTTTGGGCAAAATAAAAATTGTAATTATCGCATCATCGGCACCGAATCGATAATTTACGTTCATAAAGAACACTGACAGATACAGCAGCGATATTTTCCTCTGTCTGGACTCTACGTATGCGTATTGGTAGTTTAATGTCCAATTCCAAATAGCCGCCACAGAATGTCGCCCAAACTGATCATAAAATAGAAGAAGTGCACGATTCACTTTCTTAACCAACCATGAATTTTGATAATAAAATGCCATAATCTGCAACCGTTGTTTGTTTGTAGACCAATTCATGGTTAAATTATAGGCCAAACTGAACATATTTAACAGTAACATATTCCAAGAAAACTGCTGTGTTGCAAAAACTACGGTTGTCAAAAAGAAGTTTCTAAAAAATCACCCTTCACAAAGAAAAATATATTCAATTTTCAAAGTTCAATTTCAATTTCTATAAATGCTTTATTAGATTTAGTAAACGGTTTCAGTTTGATCTCTATATATAAACTAAAAAACAATAAAATGTCTGGTTCTACGATATTCGTTCAGAGGTATGAAATTTAAAATAAAATATAAAAATAGAAATTGAAACAATTATTTTATTTTATTCAGATAATCTTTTTGTTTGATTTATGTTTTTATAAATTATAGAATTTGATCAGTAAACGTGGGCAAATTTATCCTGAATTTTCATATTCTTAATTTGGTCGACATTAGAAATATTTATGGATAATTAATTTTTCAAGTAAAATTTTTAATCTTTAAAATTATTATTATTATAATTTTTATATTCTATTAATAGTTACAGATATTTTCACCAAATCAGTGAAATGAGTTTATATTTACAAAAGTTACAAATTCCGAATGACTTGCATATATGAGTTCGCCAAATTGTGTATCCTGCAGAACAACTCCATGCTCAAACTACGCGTCTTCAAACACCACATTCGATATGTTTGGTTTGACTTTTATTTTCTACTATGAATTACAGTTTACTTAATGCAAATTGAAAAAGAGATTTAAAAGTTCTATCATCATTTTTATTTCTTTTATTGCTCGCCAGTGGACAACGTTGTTTATATTTTTCTCGCTCAAATTGTATTAATTAATTATATCTTTGTAACATTTATTGACAGTTGTTTCTTTTATACTCGCCCCTGTAGATACACCATCAGCATTAAGGGCACTGATTTAAGACATTTTAATTTCAATCTTTTGTGTATTTGTTTTATGTATTAATGTAGTTGTCTTCTGATCATTAATATCAATATTAATTAACTCAATTAAATAACGGTTACAGCAAGAACAAAAGTAAATCATCAACAAAAATGGCGGTAAATCACGTAAATAAAAACAAAAAAAAAGTGTTTCAATGTAATTTATTTAAGTCAATAAACGAATAAAAGTAAGGTCTTAAAATTGACAGGTAAAAATGTATGTGACGCTTTTAACAAATACGTACAAATACAAGACACCTGTGGCTGCAAAACTCAATGCTGACTAAACCTTAGACAAGAAATATGACCCCATGCGATGTCTACTACGAAAGGAACGAAATAGGATTAACAATTACATGCTCTAATGCTACAATGTCAAAGGAATACAAATGAAAACAAAAGTGAAACTTCGATTCAGTTCCATCTCCATCTCCTTTTCATTTTTTACGCACACTAAATATTGGATGGGTGTTTAATGATTTCTAATGTTGATGTTAATGTCAACAAGAAAAAAAAGCTGTTTCCCACTTAACAGGAATATTAAAACTTTGAGCAATATTTAGGCAGCCAAATATTAGCAACAACACAACACATTAACAACTTCTGTAGTCTTCATTGAGAACGTCAACACGATATTATTGCTGAATTTAATTTCTTAGAGAAAGGCAAAAAACTATTAAACCACTAAGTCATTCAAGTCATTATATAAAAAAAATCCTGAAAACCCCCCATTAAAGGAAATAATAATAAATAAATAAAATCATCAACCCGTAGATGCTAAAAATTGTTTGGTTTTCTTTTTACTATTTGTTTTTAAATTTTCTGTTGAATCACGAACATCTGATGTCTTTATTCAAATATATATTATGAGCGATTGGGAATGTAGAAAAGTGAAAAATGTGAAAGCAGCCAATCGCGTTTGTTAAAAGTTTGTTTACACATCACGCATTTGTCATATGAAATGTTACTTGAGAAATATGATAGATTTTTACATATCAATTCAAATAATAAATTTCCTGTTTACTCCTTGGCCAAATATATGTAATGCTTTAAAACAACTTCTTCATTTGAAGAACGGACTTAAAAGGATTAGTTTAAAAAAATAATATAATTTAATATACATGAGAGCTCATTTCTAGGACATTGTATAGGCTCTTCCAATAAGAGAGGTTTCATTTTGTTGTATAAAACAAACGAGTATTTCCTAGAAATATCAATGGATGTTTATTTAATTGTAAAGAGGAGGAAATACCATTACCAATGGAAAACAATATGAGCCAAATAACCTCAAAAACAACGCTCTTTTTTGAAAGTCTTTTATTGAAATTCTCCATCTTCGATTTACACATTTGCGACTGTATGTTATTGATAACCAGGGGTGACAATTTTACGTCATTTTGGCGATTTTTTATCGCGAATTTAACAAAATGACGTTTGACGATTTTTGTTAGTATCCTCCATTATTTCAGTAGAAACCAACTTTGCGAAAACAGCAAAGTATGTACTCACCCCCTTTCTTCTTTCCCTTATCGCCATCAAACACAAGGCCTTGTAAAGTAAGCTTTTACCGTGGAAAAGGCCTCCTAATGTTTAGGTAGGAGAGCAGTTATAAAAAACAATTGGTGAATAGTCACTACTCTATTTTTCAGCAATATTTTTTAAATACTCTTTCAAACGCATTTTAATTTTTTAATATTCGCTTATGTAGATCTTGTTAAAGATTCCCCAGGGAGAAAAACAATTCATGAAGATAATTACCAGAAGTTATTCTATTTTTGCCAAATCATTTGTTTTATAAATATTTTCCCACTCCTTTTTTTCTTTTTCTTTTCGTATATTATTAGGCAACTTTGCTTTTAACTTTTAGGATATCCCCGAAATACTTTACATTTGTTACTCTTGGTTTTTTATGCTTATACTGCTTTTATAAAAAAAGCACTCAACCTCCTGTCACTCTCCTTGGTCATACACGCACACGCTTTTAAGCGGTAGGTGTGTGTGTTAAATAGTATTAATAATTTATGATAATTTTTTTCCCTGGCCAAAAGTTTTTTTTTTCTTTCTGCTACTTTAATTACAACAATTATATACACTTCACGAGTGTAATACTTCTTGGCTTTAAGGTTTTACTTTTTTATTAGTATTTTTTTATACAAAACACTTGATGCCACGGTCGGCCCCAAAAATTTATAGAGTGTTAAAAAGGGTGTTCAAAGGTTGATGGTGAATTTAGGTTTCAATTTGATAAGAGTTTTTTTTAATTTTAACAGACATTGGAAAGTTTTGATGAGAAAAAGCTAAGAAATAAAACGAAACCAAATGTTTTGCAACCGCTGAAGCTGAATATATTATTTAATGCTTCCGTTCTGACACCTGTTAATAGTTTAATGGTTTTTTGTTTTCGTTGCTTAAGTTACGTTATAATATTCGTGTCATGAAATTGGTATTAAACAATGTTTTATTACGCATTTAAGAAAATAAAGTATACTTTTGAAAAATGTGTCTGGCATTATAAAATTTTAGTTATTTATCGTGAAAGTTATTTAATAAATTGATTTTTATTGGAATTTATTGTTACCATCAATCACACTTAAAGCTGAATTGTTAAGAGTTTTCAATCTTTGATATTAATAAAGTTGGGAAGATGCAAATAAATCAAAACTTATTAAGAAATAATAGAGTCTTAAAGTAGTTAAAAATAAAATTTAGTTAAAGGTGATTTCTTTGTATATATATTTTTTCAATATTACGCTGTATTATGGATAACGTCATCAAGCTTTATAATATACACAAGAAAAAAATTTTAGTTTTTATGCTAAATATTGAATAAATATAAATAAAGCAAATAAAACAGTGTCGGCCCCTTAAAATATAATTAAAGATACTTTTAAGTTATCGAAATGTGTATAAAATCACTTTAAATCTCTTAATATAATGTTGGGTACATACTATCGAACTTAATTGACATTGAAAAATTTATCAGTTTTGAATGATAGTTTTGACTATTCGACACTCGAACTGTGATTAAAAATAAATTGGACACACAAATTGGAAAATACGAAAAATGGATGTGCTTCATTGTAAACAAAAATTTTTATAATGAATTATTTTAGTTTTTTTTATCTAACAACTTTTCTCATTATTTTATAATCTTGCATTTCAGAAAAAAATATGAATTCTTTAAAAAATTATATTCTGCTTCCAAGTTTTGTAGTTTATGCCACTGAAGTATCTCTTGCCTGACACTTTTTGGCACACACTATCAGTCAAAACACAATATGGCCGCTGACTGTCACTCAATCGCAAAAATTTTTTGTGGTTGTCTGCTGTTGTCTGACGAAATTTGTGTTCACACTGTCGATCAAGCCAAAATTTGAGCAAAACTGTCGCTCATATACGATAGTGTGTGCCCATTATTCTTCTAAAAAGTTGCGATCTAAGCTTTACGATACTTTTCGTTAAGGGTTCGATTTCGGCATACATTATTGTATATATTTAAGCACGGTAACCAGTCAACCTTTTATTAATAATAAGCCGACACTATTATTAAAGTTTATATACATACATAGGTGATGACCTCGTATGATCATATTTTGATTATATATGAACATAATAAAATACTTTTTTTAATCATTGTCGAAAAAAAAATTTTTTAAGGGGCACACTACTGCGATAATTCAGATATACACAACCTTGCGTATACTTTATATTTAATGGAATTTATTAATAATACGATTGCGATGTCGCTACTTTTCTTTACCATCGTTTTCTGTGATTTTTGAAAATGTACTTGTTTATTAAAATTTTGCTCAAATTTCCACTAAGTTTCCAAAGAAAAAATAAAACAATAAAACAATAAAACAAAACTAAACAGTTTTAATTAACATCCTTATCTACACTCACAGAAATAAAGTCCAACAAAAATAAAAAATAAGATGAAAAAGAAAATTGTACACAGACTCCGTTGTTATAAATAATTTTTTTTTGCTTGTATCTCCATTCATTATCTATATTTTTACAATTAATGTTTATGCAAAGCAGAAAACGAACTTCGTGTCTATTAAATTATTCAAAAGCCATTAAACAATAACGAAAAATAGTTTTATGTAAGTTTGTGCTCGAAAAGCAAAAAATATAGTATATATTTATAAACTTGCGTTCGTTGCTCGAAATGGAAATGGAGGCGTAACTGGAATCGAATGTAAGATAAAATACTAAATTATAATTTGGTGTGGCAGGCAGCTAAAAGAGAAAATAAACAGATAAATAAATTATATTGTGTTAATTTTTGTAAATAGCTTATTTACTTATTTATGTTAATAAGAAATTGATGGACGCCTTAGATGAAACTTAAACGCAATTTGGAAGCAAATAGGTGGAGGGAAATATAATTTTCATTTATTAACTTTGTGCAATAGTGTTCCGTCTTCTGTAGAAAATATTAAGCCAATTAAATTTATGGTCATATAAACAGTTTTAGGCATTTGCAAATAATAAAATGCTTTATAAATTCACACCTACAATTTATTTATTTTCATTACCTAATGTTTATAACTGCCATAAACAAAAGACTAAAATTTTGTATCTTTATTAAAAAGGATTTTTTTTATATTTTTATTTTTATTTTACATTTCTATTCATATTCATATCATTTTGGCATCTGCGCCTTTAAGGCATTATTGAGGCAAGTTGGTAAATAGGCGGTTCTTCTTCCTTAACTTAAATAAAAATAAAATAAAATATATAAAAATAAAAATATGTATAATATACTTATATGTATGTATATAAATATACAATGTATCTAAAAAATGTATGCTTAAATGCATATATTTACAAGAAAACTTCATGTTCCTTATTTACGAAGAAGCATTTCAAGATTTTCAAATATATATATATTCTCAGTTCTCTTTTAAACGATGATATTACATTAATTGATATTAACCTTATAGGCAAGTTGCTGTATTCGAGACTTCCAATATAATCAATCCGCTGCTTCGTTGTTTCCAGTCTACATATAGGAGCTCGCAAATTTCTCTGATTTCTAGTGTTGGAAACCGTTTGATTTTGATAAAAACTAATAGAACGATATCCTATATTGTGTATGGACTTAAACATGTATATTAATAGCTGATACTTATATTGTCCGCATATAGGCATAACTGGCTTACAAATATTTGCATAAAGTGATAAAGTTGAATATCGTAATGATATATTATGAATTGTTTTTAATGCTTTATTTTGCATCACTTGCAGCAATCTTAAATCATTTGTTTTTTTTTTGTATCCATATATTATTATCCTATAATTTATATGACTTTGTATCAAGGACTGGTAGATCATTAGTTTTGTTTTCAGATTAAGTTTATTTTTCATTTTAAATAGAATACCAACAGCTGGCGCAATTTTTAATTTTATATTATTAATATGCATATTCCATGCTAGGTTACTCTGCAGTAAAATATCTAAATACTCCACATTCCAAGTTTCAAAAATTACATTTCCTTCTGCCAAAATATTAAATTCATCAGAGCAACATCTCGTTCCATATAAGGTTTTAGAACTAGTTCATATTTGTATGGATAAAACAGGCACACGTCATCAGCAAACATATGTATATAATTTACCAGTTAATTGTAAATTGGAAAGATCATTTAAATAAATAGAAAAAAGCAATGGCCCCAAACAACTGCCTTGTGGTACTCCACTTTCCACATTCAATATGTTACTTTTTGCGTTATTCACCTGAACAAATTGTTTTCGGCTCTTGAGAAAACTTTCAAATAGCTTTAATTCATTATCCATAATACCAAAAAACTTTAACTTTTGTATCATTATGTGGTGATCAACAAGATCAAAAGCTTTACTAAAATCCAAAAATAGACCTGCAACGCCACTTATACCCAACGCCATCCAACCCATCACAAATGAAATTTACAGCATTTAATACTGCCTCTTCAGTACCGCATCCTTTTCTAATCCCGAACTGAAATTTGTAGATAAAATTATTACTTTCAAGGTACAATAATAATCTCTCATGAAAAATTTTTTCAAAAACTTTATCAATAATGCACCATAGTGAGACTAGACGAAAATCACTGGCTTCAGACGCATTCAAAGCTTTTGGTATGGGAACAATTTTACTTAGTTTCAAGCAATCAGGATATTTTGACGACTGCACTATTTTATTAAATATATGAGTCAAGCTCGGAGTTACTGTATCACTGCAACTGTATAACAATTTTGGAGTAATATTGTCATAACCTTTTGACTTCTTTAAGTCCAAGTTATTAATAACTGTACGTATATCATTATCCGAAATGTACTGAAGGTTAAAACTGCTCCAGGTTTGGGGCAAAGAGAAAAAAAACTGCAATTATCTCCTGGGAGTACTTCAATTTGTTGCCTTAATTCTACCACTGATCTTGAAATACTTCCGTGGGATAGAGTATATATGTCTGTATACTGCAATCGAAGAATTGGATGTTTTGGGAATGGATTAATATTCTTATTTTACCACAATCACAATTAAAACCATAATTACATAAACACACAGTTGAAAATAACACGACCTTTTTTCCGATATTTTTAGTAAAAAAATCGTAAAATTCTAAAGAAAAACCACACATCTATGATACTCAATACCGACTTATAAATATTTTCCGGTCAAAGCATTCTTCACTTATGTGAAAAAACAGATATTAAAATTAAATAAGAAATATATTTAAAATAATAATGAATTTTTTCCTCTTGAGCTGCTTAAAACGTTTCAAATATTTTTCGTCCTATTAATAACTTTAATAACTTTATTATACGCTATATGCTGTAATTTACATTTGGATATTTATATGTATTTATTTCGGTAATGATAATGGCAATAATAAATATATTTTCATACATTTGTGACAAATTATGATTCAATTAAAAAACATTTTTTTTTCAAATAGACAACTATAGAAAAAATCTTTTTGGATTTTTTCACATGTCTACTTCTAGTTTTGTTTCTTTTTTCAGAACCAATAATAGTGTTGCAGGCTGAACATAGCTAAGCTACCAGTATTCCATCGCAAAACATCATGAATAAACAATTTGACATTTAGCACAAAATACTATCCAGTAATAAATTTACGATAAGAGAAGAAAAAAAAATAATAATTCATATTCGTACTCAAAATTCATGGCACACTAGACAATCAAATTAACAAGAAATAGCAGGAGTGTGCAATTGTTTTTTGTATTTTATTAGAAGTTTTAGTAGCGAGCGGGAAGCTTATCTTCTATTATATAAATAGGCTAAGACAAATTTTTGGACCCCTTTTTCTACTTTGTTTGACAAACGATTTTCTTCACTCTTTTACCAAATTGTAAACATTCTTGAGCTTTAAAGATCCAACTATTTATTATTTAAATCGGTTCAGTATTAAAGGAGTAAAAGGCTTCTAAAGTTGATACTTCTACAAATGCTAGAAATACACAAGTACATTCACGTATTAGTTCAAGTAAAACAATTAGAGTATTTAAGAATCCCCACATATTTATATGAGTTAAACACATTTGTGTTTAAAAAATACCTTTCGCTGAAATTTGAAGACTTCCAATAAAGTATTAATTTTTTTCGATATTAATTTAAATATAAATGGATGTAGGCAGATGATTTAAACAGCTAAGTGAGTTATTATATTTTATTCAACAATTTCGGGTATACATATGTGTGTATATAATTCAAAGTAAGTAAATTTGGTAAGTATTTAGGTATATAATTAGGTAAAGGGCAAGTGAACTTGTTAAATATAAACCGCAAATTATATTATAAATTTAGGTAAACAGATCTCAGAATACTTCGTTTTTTTATTAAAGACAATATTGGATAAATTTGACATTTCGTTACTTCAATATTGTCAATATACATATATGCCTTTATAGGGTTAGTTGTTTTTATTTTATAGGAAATATGTTCAAAGGTATTTTGAGCAGAGTGATAAGATTTTTTCTCTTCAAATGAGTGAAGTTGAAAAAGAAAAAGAGATCAGAATTGAATGTGATGAGAATTAAATACGGATGTGCATGTTCATAACCTATGGATGTGTCAGCTTCAAGAAAAAAACTTTAAATAAATGTCCGTGTTTATATGCAATATTATTTTGTTTATTGTTTTTTCCATGGGCATGGGAATGGGCAATCAGGTGGATTTTTCTCTTTAAATGATTGCAACCTTTAAACTGGCAATCGAATTTCGACCACTAAGAGAACTCTAGTTTCAATAATACTTCATACTCATTAATAAATAGCAAACGTTTTTTTTCAGTTTCTCTGCATTTCAACTACAAAAGATTTTAAATTTGAAGTAATATTTTTCGGAAGGACATACATGAAAACCAGTGTGGATCAAAAAAAAGTTGCAGCAGTCACTCCTAGAATGAAAGATATGTCAACGACATTTTTAACTCTTGCTTCAAATCGCAGCACTTTTTGCGCCGCTATTTAACCCCCGATTCCAACTTATCGTATATCCTTATCAATGGCTACAACTTTTGCCTGTGTTGCTTTTTTAATCTAACGTCAAATTTTGGATGTCACTTATGGTACCTTGGACCCATTCTCACTAATATCTAATTTTATATAAACGGAAAAGATGCGCTTCTAAAACTTTGCAAGCCAAGCTTCTAAATACTCACTTTGATCCAAGCCCCAAAATTATTCCGCTTTATTTATTTGCTTATATTAAAAACACATCCCCCTTGAAATCGAATCGAAGTATATCGCGTATCATTATTAATGGGTTATTTCGTTTTAGCATTTTTTTTTTACTATCAATAATAGTATCGCGGCTCCTTTGTTTTCAATTTCCCCGTATTTAAATGAACATTTTAAGACCTTCCTGGAACAGTGAAAGTTTTGTTTTTCAATATTTTTTCTATTATTCTCATTTAATAATTCCCGGAAAAAAATTATAATTTTATATAAATACTGCAAATAATATTGATGAGCCAGTGAGTGAGTGAATATGTACTTAAATAGGCACTTTTTACACCTTAACCCTGATCATACTGACATAAAAACTTACAAATCTTACTAACATGTGTCTCGAAGACACATATCAAAAACTTACGGAAAAATGTTGAAACTTTTTTTATTTTTTATTCATTAGATTCGGCAGAATTGCTTAATAGTACGGCTTTTTTTGGGATTGCATAAATAGCACTCTTGCATTTATTTGTTGCACTCTGGGTATTAGTAGGTTCAATTCCTTCTTGAAAGACTTCTTCCATTAGTTGAACTATAGGACATTGCAATTTATCCTTTCAGCGACTTCTCGTAAAAAGAGTTTTCGAGCTTTCTTTGCTTGCGTTGCTTTCCACGAAGGATGCAAGTTTTTTCATACTACGTACGCAGTGATTCCGCAAACGTCAACTAAATTGCAAAAAATGCAAACGACCATCTGTTAGATTTTCTGCGGCAAGTAAAACTATGTGTAAGTTGATCCAGAGTGTCAACTGCTCCTTTAGTTTGATTATAATGCAGGTTTATCTATGATTTGTTTTTATTTTGTAAGTCGCAGTAAGTGGTGTAATGCATTGATGAGAGTAAAAGAACTGCTCTATTTTATTTTAGTAAAACCAAACAAATTACTTTTCACTTCTCTTCTTCTATTTGGTAAAAATGATGAAGGAACACAATGCTTGTTCTTTTTGAGAGTGCCCGTTACTGTCAAGCCTTTAGCCAATAAATTTTGCGCTAGTTCAATACTCGTGAAATAATTATCACACGTTATATTTCTGTCTGTATTTTCATAATTCTGCACTAACTCTTTTACTACTTTCTGACCCAAGCCATAGCCCCTCTGATTATTTACTTTGCCTAAATAGGGTATTGCATTCAATGGATAGCTGTTTTACTGTCACAGAGCCACCAAATGTTGAGTCCATACTTATCTGGTGTACTAGGCATATATTGCCGAAAAGAACACCTTCCACGAAAAGGAACAAGCTGCTCATCGACCGTTATGTTATCACCAGGACAGTAAAATTTGTTTAAGTTTTTGTTTATAATTTCAAATAAATCCCTAATGGGTGCAAGTTTGTCTTTTTGTTGTCGAATGGTCCTAGTGCTTTTGTCATCAAAGCGCAAATTTTTTGAAATTTTCATAAAACGATCTCGGCTAATGGTGGCGCGGAAAATTGGCCAGCCGTATCGCGAACAATAAAACTCAGAAATCTCCGCATTTTCATCTTTTTTTGTCCCTCCTAAAATCAGTAGTCCAATAAATGCTCTTATTTCTATTTCATTTTTTGGCTGCCAGTCGGTTTGATTTGTAGTTACTGCATACAAATTAGTAAATTTCACAATTGCGTAAAAAATTCCATTATCCAAATACAGCTCGATTGACGCTAAAGGGTCTTCAACTTGTTTGCCTAGTGGAATTTTAACTTTATTCAATGGGCACCGAATAATATTACGAGCAGGAAAACGCCTTTGAGTTTTTGGAGTCGAAGACCATTGACTTCCATCCTTACCAACATAAATTTCACTAGGATCCTCAACTGCAACTTCTTCGGTATCGAAAACAGTATCAGACATCTCTGAAGCATCATCTTGACAGTTTTCACTAATCTCACTCTCTGCGACATCAGATGGTATAAAAATATCCTCGTCTTCAACATCACTGGTTGTTTGTTCGTCAACTTCTTCCGCGGCTAGCCTTATTTCTTTTTCCGTTATTCGCTTTGGCATATTTTTGATAAAATGTATTTTCACGTCGATACTGTGCAATATTTTATTGCAACTGCCTATTTTATTCAAAGGGGAATCCCAGAGTTACAAATATAACAAATGCTTATGACATTATATACAAAAGCTTGTTACTGTAACGCAAAAATATATATAAAAGACAGTTGCTATGTCAAAAATGTTAACGAATTAAGTTAGAAATGTACTTATTTTACAAAATATTATTATATGCATGTATGTATGTGTCTCTGAGACACATGTCAGTATTTACTGCTACATTTTTATGTTTTAACATATAAAAGATGTAAGAAGGCAATACCTAAAAATTTTTTTTATTACATTATACAAAACATTAGTCAAAAAAAATCATGAAGTTTGGTTGCAATATGTTATATATTTCTGTAGTTAAATTGAATAAAACAACTAAATGTGTCTCACAGACACATGTTAGTAAGATTAGGGTTAATATCTCGGGAAGCTTTTACGGTAGAACCTTTGAGGATACCTCTGTAGGGAAACCTTTCATTTCAAGTTTCATTATTTGATGATAAAGTGAAGCAAAGTTATGAGGGGGGTATGGTTTCGTGTAATAATACACACTGTGTGGCCAGAAATTGGCCTGCGCACTACTGTACGCCTAGATAAGTTAGCAAAGGTAAGAACTTCTTGACGGTAAATCGAAAAATAATATAAATTTATCTATACAGATTTCAGAATAAAGTGAAGGATAAAATTAAATATTCTTAAAACTTTATCCTTTATAAAAATAAGGGGAATATACATGGTTGATTGTTTTTATTTCATAGAACGTGTGTTTAAATGTAATTTGAACAAGTGTTGTTAGTTTTGAGCCTACTTAATAGATTATTTTGATTATTTCCAATTACAAATCAAGTGGGCCACAGATTTTACATGAGAGCAATATAACATTCCAGCTTACAATATATTTCACTATCTGTTAATGTCAGTCTGTGCAGTACTATAAACGAATAAACATTTTGCACAAAAATTGTTTGAATATCAAATTTGAAACATTTTTTTGAATTGTCATTGGTGAAAACTTTCCTTTCTTTTTTCGTATTGCACAAAAGCTTATTCAATTATTCAAGACCATCAACTAAACGATACACAGTATGCAAATGCTGATACCACACTTACTGCTGCTGTTATATTCTATTTTTATTCCTCACTAATGTGGCAGTTCCAGCTTCTGTTGCACTTACATTAAATTGTGAAAAGTGTATTTTTTTTCATTTAAACAAAAAGTAGCAGCAGATGTGTTTATAAATAAAGTCGTATATTTCAAATTAAAGAAGTTGCTACAAGTGTGCTACCAAATGGCAATACATATTTATATTTTTATATACATATAACACGCATTGCAACAACAATAACGAAAACACTTTATATTTGAAGTATTGCAAATATACTTGAAGTGCAACAAAAACTATATTTTAGAAATGTAACTATAGTTTTTTTTCAAAAAAAGAGCAGCTGCAGAACACACAGTCAAAGTAGTGACAAAAGCTTAATAATTAAAATCATAGAATGGTACTTAAAACACTCGATCACTCACAAAAGCAAATACGTACTCTTATTTGTACAGAATCGGAAACAATAGATTTTAATATTAAAACAGTTTAGAAAACATTCGCAATGTGTAAATCTTCACGCCTTTACACAAAATATTTTATAGAATGCAGCATAATACAAGTTGGGGCATGCCACAAAATACAACAACTATTAGAATAAATGGCACAAGCAAGTAAGAATTATAAAGCACAAAATGCAATTTATTTATTATGTATTTGATTGACAATATTTGAAAATTAAAACGTGATTTATTTGAATTCCTATTTGTGTGTAAATATCTAGAGGAAGAGGAAGAGAGAGATTTACTATCAAGTTATTTGAATTAAGTGTTCACAAATCCAATGAATTTGAATTATAAAATCCATTGAAAATGCAATTGAAATATATTTTTCAACAAATTGGGGTAATAAAAGTAATATTTCGTAAATGATGGTAGCAATAAAATTATATTTAATAATTTTAATCTGCAATAGAAATATTATTCAAAATATGCATGTAATTTAGTGATATAAAAATTATAAAATACATAATTAAGCTGATTTGTATCAGTTACGATGCAAATATTTCACCATTTCCTTTACACTTGCAAATATTTACAATATTTCTGTGGTCACAAACATAAACAGCCAAACTCAACTTAAGAAAGGAATGAGTTTTTTCGACTATAGTGGTCATCAAAAAATTCTTTATTTTTTCACTATGAGCTCTCTTAATATTATCAATAATCTCAATAATCCCCAAAATATACTTAATTATTTATTTTTACAATATTTTATTTTATTTAAAAACATTATATAGAATTAGGTTGTTCATGCAAAATAAATTATCACAAATAAGAGAGAACATATAAGCATCTTACCCATTCCTCAGCCATTTTTTTTTCAATAATCTTTGAAGTCCATAAAAGCTCAAGCACAATAAATCACTCAATATAAAATAAAAACATAAGTTGTTTTAAACTTTCAGAATTAAGATTTTTATTTTGCAATAAAGAATTAAATTTTATTTGATTAAATATCTCATTAACTACTTTAAGTTCAATTACCAATTTTGGTCAAAATATTGCAATGTAATGTGTGCTTAGTTACGTATTGTATTTTTTTCAAAAACCTTTTCAAATATTAAAATTGAGTTATCTCAAAAGTAAGTTTTTCGACTTAGGCTTTTATTGTTTGTGACCATAGATATATAAGCTAACTTTTCGCTCCTTTTAGATCCAATTATGAAACCAAAAAGCTTAGAGTTTCTTTAAGTTGTTTAAAGTTTTGGTTTTACTAATTTAAAGAGAGCGCTCCACACTTTTTGCATTTATAATTGGCATATGTGTATCAGTGTAGTATTTCAGTACCACCCAGCCAGCCAAATAGTTTTTTTGAATTGTAATTTTTTAATAAATAAATAATAAATAAAGAAGGTTTTTCATTTCCCTAAGTCAACAGTAGAAAAGTGTATATTATTAGTAAAGTAAATGGACACTATTTTATACTTTTTTTAAATACTATCTTAAATTTGAATGAAATTGTAACAGGTATTAAACAAAGCGAAAAAGCTACAGCGAAATGGTCTTTGATTCATAAGAAATTATTTAAGATTAAAAGAACTTATAAGTAATTAGTTGAACTGTTTTTTAACCCTGGCTAACCAAAGGCAGTCGTTTCGGCAATCAATATTTACTTTCTCAATCTTAACTTTCTTATTTGTTTGTCTGCTGTTTTTTTTACACATTAACTATTCGTCTCCATTAGTCATCAACTTGGTATGAACATCATATCGAACATCGGATATTGATAATGTAGACAGCTTATCAAGACATCAAGATAGCATCTTGGTCCAAATCAGAACGTTTAAGGTTTAATAATTATTATTTTGTTTTACACGCCACTGCAAGGCGATCGCAGCCAATTTCTCACACAAAGATGTGCAAAATAGTTTCCACTCTTACTTTGTTTCATTTTCATAGCAAAGTATTTGAAATAAAAGTAAAATAATATACAACCCAAGAAAATAAAGGAGTTATAATAAAAATTCAGGGGGCAATGCCTAAGTCAAAAATCACCATCAGCTACCGGTTAAATAGTGTAACATAAAATTACTAAACCTTTGAATATAAAATGAAAAAGATTGCCATGTTCACCATGTCAATCAAGTTCTTTCTTTCGTACAGTTACATTTAAAACAAAAACAAACTCTAAAATTGTTGTTTTAAATGCTTTCGAAAAAAAAAATTGCATATGCCGCTTAAAACAAGATTTTTCATTTTCAATAAAAGAATTTAAACTTTTAACTACATCCAGGAAAGTTCACAAATATGTAAATTTTTTGTTCAAAACATGTGCGAGAAGCAGTTCACCGGAAACAAACAAAAAAATCTAGCGGCTACATTTTTAGAAAACTTCAATGCAAACCTTCTTTGCCCATTTTGCTCCATTTCGAGATTTCGGCATTTACGCCAAACTAACTATGAGCTGGCTATAAACCTTTCAAACACTACTCCGTACAATAAAAAAACCCAAAAATTTTTTAAGTCTTAATAAAAAGTTTGCAAATATAATGTAATATACAACATACTGTAGCAACTTCTTTAAATGTACATATTGAAGAAACGTGATAAATTTTTTTTATTTTTAAATTAAACAAAATGAGGACATCGTTAACCATGACTAAAATTGCTACCGCAGCAGTTCCGAAGCAGTTGTTTTTCATAAATTTCTAAATAAATTAAATAAATTATAATGTGCCTTCTAAATGTAGTCAAAACTGTTGTGATTATTTTATAATCAGGTCTTTAAAAAGAAATCCACTTAAGTGAAACATATGTTGTATGAATTTAAGAAACTTATGACTCAATAGATACTGTACAATTTTTATAAATGTAACAATGTACAGTGAGAAATAAAATTAAATGGGCACTTAGGTTTCAGCATGTGTTTTAACTGAATATAAACATTTTACTCGATAAATCGCAATTAAATGTTCCTATTGTGTTAGTAGCTGTCGACGATACGACCGTTAGCGTGAATTTTTTATTAGCGTACTCATTGACTATCTCATATTGCTAGCCATTCACCATTAGCCCGTAGATCTATGAAATTTCATTGTTAAATTAAGAGATCGGCGTGGCATAGCTGTAACAAACTTTGAATCATTCCACCTTAAAGAAAGCTTGAAGTTATATAATTTTTCGGATTATCATTTACTTTTTATCATTCGCAAACGGAAAGTGGAAACTAAGAAAGTAATCACATGAATGATTTCCAAGGGCTACCGAGTGGTCCAAAATCTAATATCTAGTTTACCAGGTTATTCTGCACAAACAGCTAAATTGAGTGTGGGTATGTGTGCGCCTGTGGTGTGCGTCTGTGTATTTTAACCACATATGGCATAGCATACCAAGCAAAAATCATGATTTAAGATTGAACGAAATTTCTTTTTGGCAGTTATGTGACATCAGGTGAAGTTTGATTAGGGTCATCAAGATAAAGATTGAAAAAACGTGATAAAATTGTTTATTGCAAAAATTATTAAAGTTGATTTATAACTGACATTCCACACAATTTATATAACTTTGTGTTTTAATAAAGCTAAAGTTGCTTATGAAGTAGAACGTCTTTGGCTTTTTATTAACGCACATTTTCCATATATTTAAAGTTCTTTTTGCTTGTGAGAAAAATCTAATGAGTTAATAATTAATTTTATAGTGTTTATAAAGCAAATGAAAACTTACCTTCTAAAGAAATGTAAAACGCAGATTATTATATTTATATTGCCTACTGGCGCAAATCAAAGTTCATAAATAAGTTTGTTTTTTATTTGGTTTTGGTTAGTGTATGAGTACATGCCTACCTTTATGCCAGATTCTGAGTATGCTAGAAACCACCCACGTTTATATAATAACTCGCTAAAAAAAATAGAACTACTTGGAAACAAATTTTTAAAAAACTTTAACAAACACACAACAAAAAAACTATTGTGGATTTTAAAAGCGTAACAACTCAAGATATTTACTAAACTCTTAGTAAATAAAGTTAACCTGTAACTTTTTATTTCGCAAAGTAATACGGCCTGAAATTGTTTTATGCTAAAAATTCTTCGAAAACAACGGTTGCCGCAAAATTACCGGCTTAGTTTAAATGCTTTATTGCATTTTGATTTAAGATATCTTTTTTCCCTTTGTTTAAGATTTGTAGAAAGACGATTTGGGAAATTTGAATGGAACAGTGTACAAGCTGTGCAGAACGTAACCTGGTTGATGTTTCAGAGTTTTCTTCCACAGTCTCTCATGCACGTTGAATATTTACTACGGCGTACACCGTGCGTGAGCTTTCGACACCAAGGAAACTCCTTACCGAATCATACTCGCGTAAAGTTCCAACCAGCCGATTTATTGTTCACACTGGGGATACATTACGCACATTACAACGTCGGCAATATGCACGCTGCGTTAGAAAAATTAAATTCAATGATATTGATTTGTTGTGCTATTGAGTACTCTTCTACTCTAAATTTCTTATTAGTAGAAATCTTGATGAAATCAAAAAAAAATAAGATAAAAAAATTATATAAGCAAGCTATAAAGCATTTGCACCATAACGTTACTTTTGCGCTACCCTGTATAATTAGGTTCTACATTACAGCAATGATTTTGTTTTTATTTATATTTCACTAACTACAAATATATCATAAATATAAGGAAATTTCTTCATTCTTATAATGACATATTTTTACAACGCAATGTATAAAATCGTACCTGAAAAATAAAACATCATTAATACCATGAAATACTTAAATGTTTATGAAAGGTTTTCATTCAAAACTATTTATAAATGAAATGAAGGTTTTATATTTTTTTATTATTTATTTCATTGAATTAATTACATTGTGTTATATTTAAGTGGCAGTTTTTCATTAAAGAAATAGAATCAGTATGTTTATAATTAATTTTTGTAACTCTAAAAATCACTGTGATAATAAATATTAGCAATAATCATTAAAGTTACGAAAAAATAGGTTTTCGTTCTAGTTCTATACTCACAAGAATTTATTTCATTAACAACTTGCACAATAATCAGCATAGCTCTTCTCTGAAATTAACAATTTTTAAAGCATAATTGAAACATTTACACAATCTCGGCTGCTTTTCGCTTGATTTTTCTCAACTGCACATTCAAATCATTGAGAGTGTTCATAATATGTACAAAATTTCATTTCTTTTGCATACAATAATGATATGTACGTTGCAAGGAAGATGAAAACTAATTTCTTTTACATATCGTTTTATTTATATAAATGAGTTGATATTGTACATATCGGTTAAGTATATAAAAGTTCATGTTGAACGTAGGGCGTCCATCGTGTTAAATTCATTTTAGACTTTTCAGTAATAAGAGATTTTTTCCGGGAGAGGGATATTAACCCGCAGCCCATCCTGCTTGAAAGCGAGGGACCTGGAATAAAAAAATTCCTTGGCATTGGTTATTGAATGGCGCCAATATTTTGCCATGACGATTGGAGCCTCTACGGCACTCAGAACTTAAAGTTACACGTTGCCAGACGTGTCCTTCTGAGACCCTTTTCTCCAATCTGCTGGGTTGTCCGCTACTCCTTATTTAGTTCACAGTTACCCTCTATACTACATGGTAGGTATCTCCGCTATCCGCAACCTGCGGAGGCGTCCCTCAGCTATGCTTCCCAAAATGGATTTTTTCTTTTACACTTATATCCCCGTAGGAAAAAGTCCCGACAAAGAAGAAATATAAAAAAACAAAATCCTTTTTTAGTTTTATTAAAATTTCAACAGCAAGCTTAAACTATAAAAATGTTTAACAATAAGATATTATTAGAACCATTAAAAAGGTTCTGAAATATCTGCAAAAGAGCTGAAAATATTAATTTATTTTTTCTATTCTATAACTTTGAAGTTCAGTTCGACTCAATTAAGTAATGATATTTCACCATTTTTTTCATAATGCCCCAAATAATCTTCTAAAGACTGATACTCGAGGATCTCTCATTGCGATTTTTTTATTTTTAAGCAAACAAAAAGTGAGAGCCTTTTAAGCTTGTATAAGCAGGTATTAAGGTATTAAGCAGGAATTAAAACCCTATACTAATAGTTTCGCACGTGACCGATGACACAACACCGGTCATCAGCACCTATATCATCCTTTTCAACAGACTGTGCTCGAATATCATTGAGATTTTGCAAGAATATTGAAAAATCTACTTTTAAAAAGTATCCCTCTTCAATTTTTAACATCTAAAAACAAACCAAAATACAATAGATCGATACTCGTTTAAAACCTTGGATTTAGCAACAAAAATAAAAGAACACACCTCGTAAAAACACTGCGAACAGTTTTTTTTTGCGTTTGAGTTTTCTTTTTGTTCCCAATAGCTGAAATTAATTTTTGAATAAATTATGTAATTTGTATTAATTACTTTTTGTAAGAAAGATTTTCATTTAAAAGTTTTCTGTTGTTTCTTTGTTTCCTTGAAAGTCATATCGTCGTCCCGAAGTTTTCTTTACGTACCTCCAAAAAACTTTTCTATGCGAAATTGAGTCTAAAATTTCAACATTGTACACAAAAAAATTATTAGATGATTCGAATTTGCACTACTTGCGGGGCACAAGTTCAGGATCTTAGGCCATGTTCACATACGTCAGGCTTAAATCGTCATGTCTTGAGTTTTTAGGAGAGCGGTCTTATGTAATAAATTTTTTTTTGATTTTATGATATACGTAAAGATAACTTCGGGACGACGGTATGTTAACATTGTTAGCTTGGCTA
This sequence comes from Gymnocheta viridis, assembly GCA_956483585.1. Classification (NCBI taxonomy): domain Eukaryota; kingdom Metazoa; phylum Arthropoda; class Insecta; order Diptera; family Tachinidae; genus Gymnocheta; species Gymnocheta viridis. The sequence goes on from OY101440.1 coordinate 124,036,633, forward strand.
AATTTTTTTTGGAATGAAATTCGTTTAAGCTGCCCACACATGAGTGATTGCTCGCGTATCATTTCTCCAAACACCATAAACAAATCACAATAGCCTTAAACGTCAAAAAGAAAACAAGAATTGTGAAGCGTTTGTGAAATTGCACTTTTGATCATTTATTTGTGTACACAAAAAAATAAGCAAATGGACGAATGATTGGCTTTTAAGAAGAAATAGGCTTTCGTATGTAATTTTATTAAATAATATGGAAATTACAACTCCAGAACACTATTTTTTTTTTTTGCTTTTTGTTTTTCGTTTCTGTCTTTATATTTTCCACTTTTACTTTTCCAAATAGCATTTTCTTTCTTCTCCTAAAGTCTCAATTAAAAAATTGTTTGCATCTTTACGACACATTCACTTTTAACACAAACAATACTTTGATTTTTTCCTTGTTAACAAAAATAAAAATTAAAGAGAAATAACTAAAAATTTTTGTATGCTAAACATCTCCACAATAGATAAAATTTGACGTTTTGTTGCATACTAAAATGAAAAAATTGTAAAATGTTCACACGCAAGCCCACTAACATGATCAAATTTTCATTCAAATTTTAAATTCTCTCTCACTTTTTTTACTAATACACTCACACTTTTAAAATTTGATGAGAACTTGCTTGCAAATTTTCATTCCATAAAGAGTTTCATTTTGCAATCAAGAAAACAACTGATTACAGTTTTTTCATACACATTTTAAATTGATGAAATCTTGCTAAAAAATTTGCTTTAACTTTGCACAGCTTTAAATTTTTGTGAATTTTGCAAAGCAACCTTGAATGAGAATTGAAAAATTCATTGATGGAGAGACTGCAGCGTTACACATCAAACAAATTACAAGAAATTGGAAATTACTTGTGATTTGTGGACGCACATCCCCATTAACGAAGTAACAAGACGTCGATTACGAACAAATCACTCGTGTCTGGGCAGCTTCAGCCCACAAGATATAAGAACATGGTAAGCCTATTTATTTTCACACGCATGTTTAGCCGGCAATTTAAGACTCAAAATTGCTGCTTTAAAATTAAGAACCTTGTATAAAAGTTTCCTATAAAATTTTTTAAATATATTTAAAGAGCTCTTAAATATTTTCAGCCATATATATAAACGATTAATAAACTTAATGCGTGCATTAAAACCGGCTTCTCCAGGTAAAAATTAAACAATAAAACTACTGTAACTTTATTTGTCGTTTGTGAATAAAACCATTAAAGTTAAAGAGGTATAAAAGCATTCAGCAGATAAAAAAAATATATAAAAAGAAAGTTTGTAATTAACAAGATATAACAACGTTTTTGCTTTTGTGTGCTTAGTAGGATCGTTTACAAGCAAGTTCTTGAAAATATTTAAATAAATAAATTTAAATAAATATTTAAATAAATAAAAGCATTTTTCTTACAAACTCGACATACGCAGTTATTTCTGAAAACCACAGAATATTTTCGAAAATGTTTACTCATAAATTTTTGAACTGCAAGGTTTTAATAATAAGTAATAAAACATTCTTTGGGATGCTTAAATTAAACTTCAAAATTGACAACTAAAACACAAAATGCCCCAACAAATAAAAAATTCTAAGTCAACCTTCTTATTAATTCCGGTGTGTTTCATTCAAATATGTCACCATATGTCAGAGTTTTTTTTATTGTATTAGATAGATTTGCTTTAAGGACCATTATAGATTTCATTTTGACATGTTTACGGTTGCTGGTGTAAAATTAATTAAATCGTAGTTAGGACATTTTGAGTATAAGATAACGATGTGCACATCGTCGTCTATTTGACTATTAATAGAGAGATTAATTTAAATGTTGTACCATAATCTTTGTTTTCTAGCTTAAATTTATACATATATGCCGTATCATTCCTTTCATTTCGTGTAATACCTTTGATCTTCGCCATATCTGCGCTTATAAGGATTTTATAAATTAAAATACAAGCAAATATAACTAATTTAAAATAATGTTAACTAAATGCATAAACATAGATAGCAGCTTTTCATTTTAATTAGATTAAATGCAACAACAAAATTGAACTGTTAGTAAATGATTTATTATCACGAAAACAAGAATACGCACGCACAAAAATACACACATAAACACACCCATGCGAACAGAAACAACAACGCACACATGTGTACACAACAGTGTAACAAATGTGCGAACAAAAACATGGAGTATTCAATATTTCCGGTTTATCTTTAATCAATTATAGACAATATAAATACAATACAAAATGTAAACTTTTTACCATACATCCACAGCTACATATATTCGTACTCGTATGTCCGAATTTCTACAAGTTTTTATTATGTTTGTATGTTCATATCAAATAATATAATAGATTGTTTTATGTGTTTGGTTGTTTTATCTAAAACCCTTTAAACATTATCATTTGTGTTCTTATAAATGTACTCGTAATTGTTTTCATATAAAGTTGTATTTATATATGTCGGCATGGGTGTCAGTAATACTATAATGTTTCGTGTCGGAATTAACACATGTTGGCGCATTAGCAAAGTTTTTATTCATTATAATTAAATACATTATTATCAGTGACATCAATAACAAATTAATAGACTACAAATACACAAACCATAAATACTTAAATATATCTATTTTTTTTAATTTAGTTATTAAATGTTCTCATAAAGACATTCAATAGTGAATTGATTATTAAGCGGATATCTAACAAACAGCTAGCTAATTAAAAGTGTTTCAATTTGATTTTTGAAATTTAGTAAATGTGAAGATAATGGCACGTTAAAAAGCACTAAAAGGAAAATAAGTTTCACAAAATAACTAAATCTATGACAAATTTGATTATGATATTATAAAATATTTTTTTTGGTTTATGGTCACGAAAAAAACTTTATTGACAGTACACTGTCAAGTTAATAATTATGCTAATAAATTAAATCGCTTTCTGGATCTAATTTTTGTACGAGTACCTGACTTTATTAAATGTCAAATTTATCTTCCTTTCGGCTAACAACGCATGAGTGCTACGAACTACGAAAGTGCTTGATATATGTTATGTTAATGTTCCAACGGCTTCAAGCTTATTCTTTATACAAGCGGTCTTAAAAAGTTTAAGCAGCTGAGTAACAAATTTCATAAAAACTTCAATAATAATAGTGATACTGGATCGCAAGCTAAATTTATCCACTACAACCGAGAGTTTAACTTCTTATATAAATTTCTTCATAAGCAGTGTCTTTTGCCAAAATGAAAGGAAATTAGGGATCACCCAAAAGCAATTTGGTCTTTTCTTAAATCTAAAAGACAATGATTTTACGAAATCATGCCGGTAAAAACATACTATTATTGTACTTATTTACTACCCAAGGAGTGGTACACAAAATAAAATTTTATTTTTGGATGATATCACCATTTTTTATGATAATGTGTAAAATTTTATTTTTTATTTTTTTATATTTTTTAGGAAATATTTATTTTTGGCGAGTTTGAATTACTATTTAAACGATCTTGTTAGTTAACTTACAAAAAGAAATCATTAAAAACGGATTCATATTTTAAAATGGAGTGAAAAAAATTACCTAAAATCGATGGTCCTCTTCTGTGATTTTATGGATTTACATCAATCGGATCAGTAATTTACAAGACACATATGGGCCTTTCCATACAAAATACCACTTTTTGTCACGCTATGTTACTTTTTAACCAGGTGAAAAATACAGTGACATTGAAATTTTGGTTTACTTCTTCATATCGCTCCTTTATTGCAACGTAGTGTTATCTCAAAAGAAAAACTCGTTTGTTAGAAAACGAATTTAAAGTTTTAAATTTACACATACACATCAATGGCAGAATATTTGTAAAAAAAAATGTTTTCGTGACAGTAAATTGAAGCACTCTATGGAAAGAGAATTTCAAGAGCAAGTTCGTATCAAGCTTTAAAAGTATGAGTGTACTAGTAAAAAATTGTGAATATATTGAAAGTTCATAAACAAAACCTGATCGTGTAACCCCCAACTTAGTACATAAAATGTATCAATATAAAAAACTCAAATATAAAGTTTGAAATTTTTAGCAAGTTGTCAGCAGTAATTATTTACTAAGTAAAATCCAAATCAATGATTAACTGGTAAAGTAAGAGATATTTATTTATTGCATATTTCAAACAAATATTTCTTTGGAAATTTGTGGGTAATAATTTTTCTGCGCAGCAAATAGCACGACCTGCTCAGGCAATTTCAATGTGTTATTACGCCAGACATTTATTCAAACTTGATGTGTCTTATAAAATAAGTTTAGAAAAAGCTAGTACGCTTGGTTCTATTAAGTTATTTTGGACAGTTAAGTTAATAAAAGCAGAAATATCACCAATATTTATATCTTATTTTCCTCAACAATTCAATTTTTATAGAGTCCACACTAAACCGGCTGTTAAATTCTATCATCCTAGTGAATATTTTCACTCCATTGAACAATTTAAAATTCAAACTTAATTCATCGTACCGAAAAAAGAAAACAAAAAATAGCTCAAATACAATAGACAGTAATAAGTATTTGTACAGAATTGAAATGAAAAATAAAATAAAAATAAATCTATAAATGCTCAACGTAAATACATGCTGTTAAATATTTACACGCGTAATTGACTTAAAATCATAATATTTTGTTTTATATTTATTATTTATTTTATTTCTTAATTTTTGAACTTTTAACATTCACATTCATTTAATAATTCGCAAACAAAAAAATACGAAATGACATCCATAACTAATTTTTGTTATTTTTTAATGCACATGCTGATGCTGTCTTTTACTTTTTGTCTCTCAGTGCACTGACAATCAACATTTGTTGTTAATTAATGATAACAACAAGTGAAAAAATAAATAAACTTCCATAAATAAGTAAAAGTTTATGAAAAATTTACATCAAATAGTACTACATACATACATACAGAACATACAGAGTTTTGTAAAAATATAAAAAAATATATGTATGTATATAAAATGGTTTTAAATGGGTCAATTCAGTATGTTGTAGGAAAGTATAAAAAAAATATTCCAAATGTTTTGAAAATTTAATATATACTGTTTTTGCTGCTGATCGATTGCCACTAAATTTTATGCTGAAAAAGTTCCATATAAAACAAAAATTGTTGTCATGAACTTTGATGTTTTAAAATAAATGCGAGTTTAAATATTGCTTTGAAAAATCGCATCTTTCATCCTAATTATGTCACAAAATTAATGTTTATAAGTAATTAGTCGAACTTTTTTATTAATATTTTTATAAATTGAAACGATTAATTTTGGCTCAAGTTCAAACCCGAGTTTACCCATTTATTTATTCTAATTTTTTTATTTTTTATTTTTATTAGAAAAGTTTTTGGATAAATTCATCATTTTTATTAAGAGAGTACTATATATAGAAAAATTTTTATTATTCATCATATTAGCAGAACGGATCAGTACTGACTTCGAGGTCGCTACACCATCTCATCAGCGTTCTTTGTTCAATGTTACCACTTTTGACGGTGGATACTAGTGATCAGGAATATCAACTATTTAAACTCGGGTTTGAACTTGAGCCAAAATTAATCGTTTAAATTTATAAAAATATGTCACAAAATTTTAATCCATAAAATACACTAAAAGTTTTTAATTAATTCAAAATTTATTTTAGATAACTGGTGTAATATATAAAAGCGGTCCAAGGCATTTGAATTTTTGTAAATCATACTTTGAATAATTTAGCGCTAAGGATTCAACAATCAATTTTTAAAAAAATTGAGATTGCTTATATAATCAATTTTTGGTAGCAATTAGTGGTGGTACCTTCGTTTATTTTCCCACTAAGATTTAACATAAGAGTTTCAAAGACTGTTTAATTGGTGTGCTCTCGCTAAGAAAGTAAGCCACGATTGCACGTACATTGAAACTGAAGTCCAAATCTGAGTTTAACAATTGCTTTTAAATTAAAGACACTTTTTTTATAACTTCAAATTATTGTTGTTCTGAAAGTAATGTGGGAACATTTATTCATCAGACTAGCAGAACGGTTTTTTTTTATTTTCATAAGTGTCCAAACTCCGTTTGAACATTAATTTATAAAATGAATTATCTTGCTATATTATATTACAGTTGTTTTAATTTAGCTGCCTTTTGTTTAAGAGCACTTTTGACTTAACTGCACAAAATTAATCTTTTCAGTCACTATTCTTCAAAATCCCATATAAATTCCATTTTTACGTGCCTTTTTGTGCCTGCACATTTAAGATAAATACCCAAAATTGTTGGCATCTCAAAATTATTTGCATACAAGAAATCAACGTTAGCTGCATTTTGGCCTAACTACCCATATTTTACATATTTTCTATAATTATTCTTCCTAAACCTTGTTTAAGTACATTTTGTATATCAATATGGGATGTATATATTTTGGGGAGTCTTGAAATATTTTCAAAATCAAAGTTAGCTGCACACATTAAAAAAATATGGTGGCCACTTTTTCACATAAAATTGAAATTTATGCCATTTATAATTAAAAAAAAAATCCAAACAAGTAACAAAAATCTCAAGTTGTCATCATTAAAATACATTTAAGATAACAGCATTTTTGACTTATCTGTACAAAAACCGTGAAAGGTTTATTGTGCAGCTAAGTGTACATGCTGCAAACTTGGCGTTACTTAAAAGTATAGTTAGGTAGGCTTAGACTTCCATTTCCTTAATTCCCTTTTTTATCGTATCATGAGGGACACGATCAGAAATTTATTTTTAATACTTACTTGCGTTTTACTGATCATCCGATCTATTACCTTAATATTTGCCTGAAAAATTGAAATTTGAATTACTCTCAGAATTATTTTACTTACCTCGAGAATTAAAAATTAACATTAAATAACATGAATTAACTAAATTAAAATAAATTTAAAGTGAATTGTACTCAAAAATTAAATTCACATATTTGATTTCCCTACTGGCACTCCCCTAGAAGTAAGCATTGTTCCGTATCAGCCTGCATACGAACCACCAACACCATTTTTAATAATTTCTTCCCCTCTTATCTAAACACTAATTACATTCATGCGAGAACGGGTGTCTGTAATTAAATTCCTCTCTGTAGATCGGCTCCCACCTTATTTACTGACCCTCTTGATCATCTACAAGGTTGAACTTAAATACAACCAGGCGTGTTGTATACAATAAGTTTTATTGAGAACAACAAGAACTTTGTTTTCTAAAACAAAGAATATTTTTGAAGCTGTTCCAAATTTTTATTGTATTACGAAGAGAAAAGTTCGGCAATTATGAATGAAAAATGTCCACCACGACCACGCTGCACTGTGGCTGAAAATCGTTTTTCATTGGCCAAAAGTCAAATTTTTTTTTGTCACCGATTTTTAAAATTTTTACGCCCTTTTGCAGCTAATATATCCAGATTAAGGTAGCCAAAAAATTAGGTTAAACTATTGATAATTGTGAGCGTGGCATGCTGTCAAACTCAACGGTTTTTTGTAATTTCAGAAAAAGGTGTTTTTCTGTTGTTTTTTATCAAAAATAAATGATTACTACTCGCAAGCTATCATCGATAATGGCCTGCGGTCTTTTTTATAATGTTGGTAGGATTATAGTCTTTAGTTTTTGTAAGTGGTCAGAGCTCTAGCGTTTAATATTAAGGGCGTTACGGAATATTTATGAAACTACTATATTTTTCTCAAATTTAAACTTTAGTAGAATAGAACTTCTAGGGAACAAAAGGGAACAAGAAATGTATACCACCCGGAGAAAGGTGAAAGTGTCCTCTTTACCGCTATATATACTTTTGCACCCGTGACGAGCCGTGTGTAGAACACTTTTTTCATTTTAATGAAATTACTCCAAAGTACTCGTATACAATGGTGTATATAATTTTCACTTTTTTGCCTAAAAGTTTATGTTTTTACTTTAGACTACGTAAAACTAAAAAAATTAAATATAATACCTGCGAAAGGGTTTAATGGCTTTGTTTTGATCAGCAAAAAATAAGTCATAAAATTATCACAAATTATCACAAAATTCTACAGTAAACATATGATCTGTTTCTAAATTTACCTGTTATCAAATGTTAGGGTCAACCAAAGTCATAAGCAATTTTATAACAATAATGGGGACATTAAACCACTAAAAATAAAAAAACAACCCAACAACAACAACAAATATTGGCGAGATACTAATTAGTTTTACCTGATATTAAGGTCTGGACAACATGTGCAGTTTTGTGCAATTTAAGCACTACCTGCTATGAAATTAAAGATCAATGTGTGAATAACATGTATCTAAAAATGTATAAAACTACGGATTCGATAAGGGATTACTCAGTTAATCCTCTAAGTGTACGGATAAAACATAACAGACGCAAATAAAAATATTCAGAAAAATATGAAGAGCTTCAGTTATAAAGAACTGGCGGAAGAGTATTTTAGAAACAAAAACCAGGAAGATGTTCTTAGTTACGTTAAAATAAAATTAAACTTAAATTCGTGTAGCACCGAAATGGAAGAGGAATTATCTAATTTCGTCAAAGCACTAAAAAAACGCTACAAAGAAGTTCGCTACAGTAAACAAAACTTTTATATAAAAAGTGCAAACTGGTTAGAGGGCCAACTTACTGTCGCTGCAGAAACAGCAAAGCAAGATAAGGCTGGAAGACCACGCAAATCATTAATGGGCAACTGCAGCGATAGATCTAAGAGGCGGAAACTTAAAGATATTAACGGTGCAATTGGTTGTACAAATATAAAAGAATCTTTCCTACATCACAGAACCAATTAACAAAAGTGGATATCATTGAAAAAGTTGTTAAAACATATGAATTTGGATTATCACCACTACATGCAAGAATACGACTTATGGAACACATACTAAAAATCAGTTATGATTTGGATTTCGGGTCTTCAGGATCAATAAGAAACAACGAAACCAACAAAGAGTTAAGAAGTTCAAAAAAGAAACATGTTCAAGATGAATATCGCAAATTAGGATTGATTATAGATCAGCCAAAACAAGGGTCAGGCAATACAAATGATGGCAATAGCGCAAGAAGATTCTTTTCAGATCCAGAAACAGCATCTTAAATAACAGGAGTGGATTTTAACCTTATTTTCAGATTTAAAATAATCCTAGAAGTACTTGCGTGCAATGAAGAAATTGACTCTAGAAAATTTGGAGATTATGCTAAGGAAACTGCAAAAATATATACAACCAACTACCCATGGAGAAATATGTCTGCAACAGTTCACAAAATCCTTTATCATGGAGAAGATGTCATTAAATATCATTTGGTGCCACTTGGAGATCTATCAGAGGAGGCTCAGGAAAAAAGGAACAAGGATTACAGATTTTATAGAGAGCACAATACTAGAAAAATTTCAAGAAATTCAACAAATGAAGATCTATTTAATATATTATTGGCAACGTCAGATCCGTTCATCTCCAGTATTCGAAATCAATGGAAAGTGGAACATCGGGATTTAGATGAAGAAGCCAAAAAACTACTAAAGAACAGAGATAGCACAGAACAAAATATGGAATATTTGCAATCAATATTTGAGTCAAATGAATAATAATTATAATTGCCTTTCATTGTTATTTAAGTACGAAAAACATAATATTAGTAAAAAATAATAATAAACAGAACCTACCATTGTTGCAAATGCTATTAAAATTTATTGCAGTTTTTATTTTTAAAATGTTTTTAAAATTATCAAATTTGACAGCAAAAAATAATAAATATTTCTGTAGTAATAGTAATATTTTTAGATAATATTATTAACGTGTTTTTTTAAGTGTAACTATTCTTTGAGTGTAAACAAATTTGCAAATTTGTCAGCAAAAAATTTTCAATTTTTCTGTAATAGCAAAATCTCCAGTTGATTTTACTATTTTTTTCAGTGTAAAATTTTTTTTAAGTGTAACATTAAAAAAATTCCATTATTACAAAAAATATTTATAATTATTATTAATTTCCAAATATTCAATTTTTTAATAAATAAAAAAATAATAAACCCATATTTCACTCTAAAAGTAAAAAAAATTCAAAAGTTCAACTTTGACCTAGAATTCCTTAAAAAGTCCTTAATCAATTTTAATGAAATTTAAACTGAGTCAAGCTGAACTAAATATCTATCCAATAAAATAAAAATTACTTCAATATTTTGATCGGTTCAAAAGTTACAGAATTTTGGCCAATGAAAAACGATTTTCAGCCACTGTGCGCTGACAGATATCGATTCTTTCATTAAAGATTTTTAACACTTTTTAGCAAAATGGCGCCTCTATTTCATTAATCACATCACGGATTTTGAGTTTTAAGGCTGCAATCGACTCGATTGGCTTCGTATAGACTCTGTCCTTGACATAGACCCACAAAAAATAATTCGGTTGGGGTAAATCACACGATCTGGCTGGCCACTTAACAGGTAATTTTTTGTAAAATTATGCGATCGATTAAATTTGGTTTGCAATAAATTAATCGTTTCATTGGCTCTGTGACCACGCCGCCAGACCATATAGCACACCATACAGTGACACGTTGAGCATGCGAAGGCTTCTCAATAATCGCTCTAGGATTTTCAGAAGCCCAAATAGGCAATTTTGCTTGTTGACGTACCCTGACGAGTGAAAATGGACTTCGTCTGAAAAAATTATTTTTTCAAAAAAACCAGCGGGTTGTTCCTGAATGAATTTAGCGCACCTACGGCGATGTGAATGGACGGTCGGATTCAATTCCTGCATCAGTTGATCCTTGTAAGGCTTAAAAGCCAAATCCTTACACAATATTCGCCATGTGGTGGTTTGGATAACCCAAATTGGTGAGAACGTCGAGGAATTGACAAAAATTTGGATCTTCTTTAACACTGTGGTTCACTGCTGCAATGTTTTCAGTTGTCACATTTTGTATCAAACTTAATGACCAAATTCTTAATAGCGGTGTCAGAAGGACGATTTTGTTGTCCGAAAATATCACGAATTTTATGAAATGCACATTTAACAGAACCACTATTTTCATAGTGGATTTTAATTATTTTAATGCTTATTTCGAGCAAAATTGAATTCATTGTAACAATTGCCAATGCATCTACTACGAATACGTCAAAAAAATTAAATGTCAAAACTATCATGTTGTTGGTATTGCCACAAATGAAAAACCAAGTTCTTGTTGAAAACCCATATATAAATTAAAATTAAATTGACTATAAAATTAAAAACAAATTTTCTTCTTTTTAGAATTTGAAATTCAGTACAAACGAATAACGCATTCAGAGATGGATTGAGAATATTTCATTTAATTCATGTTTCACATTTTTTAGATTTTGTTCGTGAACAGAAGATATAATTTGTATTCTTCTTTATTACTACATTTACAAGTATTTTATTACTTAAACAAATATTAGATTACATTTAGAAACATAACTATCGCAGTCGTTTCTTCAGACGCCATGTAATAAACATAGAAATAAAGTTGTACAAATATTTTTTTATAGAAATTACAATTTAAAAATGTTGACACACAACTCTGCTAAAAAGTTTGTGAATTGCACAAATATTTAACAATTTAAATTTTTTAAAGCGTTAATAATTGTAATTATTATTGTAAAAGTATATTTAAGACAATTACATCTATGTCACTTATTGTATAAATAAACTCTTAGTTTGTACGCTTAATTAAAACTTCCATTAATATTGTAAACATTTGCAATAACAGAAAAGATTAAAGTAATTTAATTATAAAATCTTACGCAACTTAACACAATTTTTCAACAAAGTTTAGCAAACAGTATTTGATAGAGTTCAACTTAAGAACTTCATTTAGAACATTGTAAAGAATGATATTTAAGTTATTATCCTGTTCTTGTACCTGTGTTTCTTTTGAGGTAAGAATCAAAGAAGCCATTGTTGACAGTTGTTGCAAATGCAAAGATTTTGTTACTTTCAGATTTGGAACTTTAAAAATTTCTCCACACATACGAAATTGCAAACATGCCTTCATTTGTTGAAACTTTTCATATTGTGGTTGAAATAAGTTTTAGCCTTTTACTCAAATGGGACAAAGACCATTTTCATGATACTTGATACTTGAAAATGTTTGTACATTTAGTATACTCTAAAGAAATGCACTGGCTGGAAATTATCTTTGCAACAAAATAAACCGGAAGATGGAAAAAGTAAATTTACTTATGTGCGTAAAATTGAAAGAGTATAGAAATTTTTATCACCCCTTGTGATTTAATGAATATTTCATGCACTCCATTAGAGGCCATTTTAAATCCCATGTGATGTCGTTTCATGCATTTCATTGCAATTTTTGCGTGTAAGCGCACCTATGAATTATAGAACACAGTAAGAGATGGCAGCGTAACAGCTTCTTCCAAATTAGAACAACGAAAAACTATTTGTGCAATTGGGCCGTACTTAGAATCAGCAGTGTTGGCTTTGCTGACATTGGTTGTAGTTGCCTTTCGCATTTAGTTCTTGGCTCTACAAAATAAGTATGTATGCTCATTCTATGTTGTGCAAAATTTCAAACCATTATTATCATTAAGTGCATCATCTGTTTTGAGTAAAAATTTTTCTCGTCTATGTTGCGCATATGCTACGCAGAGGGAGGCATGAGTTTAAACAGAGAAAATTTATAAAGCCTTGTGGAGTTTTGTTCAAATTTTTGTCTAGCCAGGCATCATTTAAGCGTATTGTTTCATTTTACTTTATTATTATTTTAGTTACACGTGACCTCAACTAGCAATGGAAGTCATAAATATTTTGCCATTTGGTATTTTTCATTTGTAATCATTTGTTACCAAGAAATGAAAAACATTATAACTTTTGCATGTTGCTTAAAGCTTAGGAATTTGTAGTATAATATTTTTTAAATTTTTAAACATTTTTTGTATTTGTAATTAACATTTTCAGAAATGGAACCAAGAGTTGAATGGAGTTATACCACTCTTGAACTAAATGATGTGTAACGTTTGTGTAGAGTAAAACATAATTCCTAATTTTTATTTAAAGATCTGGTTTCCTTTTTAAACGACTTGAAACCTTCTAAGAACTAAATTTAAAAAAAATTAATACTATGTATTATCTATACTAAATTGGCAGTAGAAATCTCGAATGAAATTAGAAAATCAGTATTATTTCATGCACTTATATATATTGAGGACTTTAATATTGAGTAACACGTATAGAAATTTTATCTCTCAGAATATCAAACAAAACAAAATTTACATATACAGATAAGTTTTCAAGTTTAAGGAATATTCCTTTTTACGAACATCGCATTTAAAGAACAAGCAATATGTTCGTCTTAATGAAATTACTCTCCCAAAGAAATGGGACCTAAAAACTTTAATAAATTCGAACAAACTTTAATGATATAAATAAGGAAAAAACATTAAATTAATCCCATGCGAAAAGATGAAAAAATTCCCAATAAAATAACTCGCCAAAAGCTGGAAATAATCCAAATATATATTATGGTCTTATAAGATATAAGAAAAAAATTATGAAACAAATTTTTAGTAAGCGTAGGCGGCTCCCAAAATTCAATAGTGTAGAAAATACTTGCGCCTGACTAAATGCCAGCAATGCGCAAATGCTTTAGTAAGCGAAGCCGGCTTCGAAAAAATCTCAGAGCAGAAAATAAAACCATTGCGCCTTGGCGAAGGCCGGCTATGTAGAAAGCTTTAGTAAGCGAAACCGGTTTTGCACATACTTCAGATGAAAAAATCCTTGCGACTTGCCAAGGGCCTCCAAGAGAGAAATGCTTTCGGTTTTTTTTTTTTTGTTCATATCGAAAAGGAAAAAATTATTATTTTTTTCGACCGACCCAATAGTACAGAAAGCTGTTTGGACATACCACAGAGAAGTTAATGCTTTCAACCGGGCCAAAGCCGACACCAAAGAAATACTTTACTAACCGAAGCAAGAGTAGCAAATCCTTGATCGCCCATGAATGCCGACAATATAGAAATGCTACAAAAATCTTTCAATAATGACCCAACTGGACAAATATTTCTTGACATTTCTTCTTTAATTTAAAAACAAAAATAAATTTATTCTTTTTTTAATTTTCATTTTTTAATTTAAGATAAAACTGTTTGTTAAAAAATCTAATGTTAATACGATTAAATCTTGTTTTACTGTATTTTGATCAATGAGCAAATAAATAAAGTTTAAGTTTAATGCAAACAAATAAATAAAATATATTCTGTACTAAAGGCTGCATTTTTAGAATATTGAATTCCGCACTTCTTCTGAATGCAAGTGTTATGTCTTTGAAAGATCTTTCGCTATTTTGTGCTGGAATGTAATTAAAAAAACCGAAGATTAAACACTGCACTTAAAGGACTTTTCGGCTTAACTAATAAACCTGGTAGTTTAGAGACTCGTTAACTGGTAAAACTACAGTTACAAAAAAATAGGATATAAAAAAATCTTCAGATATTAATGCTTACCGACTTCTTGTATAATCTATCAAATTCATATCGCATGTGTTGACATCTCAATCAATAACTCTAAATGTAAGAAGTAAAATAAAATCACAACTAAAAAAATTCTAATATTATTAAAGAAAAGTCCAAGGTTATACAATGTAGAATGTCATCATACATATTCCTTGCTTTTTATATATAAAGGGTGATGTTTTAAAAACTTTAAGATTTGATTTGTTTCACGGTTAAATTATTGACCAAACTGAACATGTTACACGAAAACTGCCAATAACAGTGTTGCCAAAAATAAAGTTGCTAAAAAATCTCCCTTTAATATGCTACACATGTCCTTAGAGTTTGTAGGAGCACACATACTTGTAGATAATACTCTTACAAATACAAACAACGATTAAACTAATTCATAAGTCGTTAGTCTTTGTCGTCTTTGTTGACATTTGATGTTTAAAATACATGAAAAATGCCATGAAAAAATTTTTAAAAAATGCTTAACTCTAACAATCAGAGAAAAAAGTAGAAAAAAAAAATGTTTTCTATAACAAAAACTTAGAGAACTAGTAAAATATTAGATGGTGTAGACGCTGAAGCTGTAAATGAATTGTTTGATGTGTATGTGTGTGTTTCACATTTGGTAAGCTGGCGGTAATATCTACACACAAACCGTTAAGGGACAAAAACGAAAAACGTTAGTGCTACAAGTCAAAATATTTCAAGATTTCTTTGCAAAATATTTCCGTTTTTAGCTATTCATGCAATTTTCTTCCATGTTTGTGTTTGGTTCCCTTAAAGCATTCATCTTACACACACATGCATACTTATTTGTGTTTGTGTGCATATTTACTGAAGTATTTGCACTTATGTATGCGTATGCATATTTATTCCTGTGTTCAAATTTCTCTTATACTCTATAATTTTTTTTGTGCACATAATTTGAAATGAAGAAAATAAAACGTTTTCATTCTCATTAGAATTTCTTATAAAGTTGTTAAAGTTTGCTTAATGTTCTTGTCCCTGTGGATTTCAAAATATTCGTATTGGAAAAATTTCTGGATGGCCTTTCCCTTCTTCTTATAGTATAACATGTATTAAATTGTTTAAGATTTTTGCTTGAATCTTATTAGTACTGCTTAAAATATGTATGAAATATAAAAGAACTAAGTGAAAATATTTAAAATAAAATTCAATTTAAAACTTTCGAAGTTAAGCAAGTTGCTCTACATCTTTTAAGGATAAAGATAACCGTTTTAATTTGTTATCTTTGTGCTCTTAAGCTATCTGATTTTTGTTTAGTGAATGGTACAACAAATAAAACACCGGCTCAACAGAAAAACTGAAAGAACCTATCAACGAAAATTTTTATTTAAGAAGTTTTGCTTTAAGGAGTGATATATTCTAAGCAGTGTTGATATTAAGCAATTAATTTTTAATCGATTAATTGTAATCATGATTATGAAAAGTAATTTTTAATAGCTATTTTTAACAAGCAGAATGATTTAAAACCAAAAACAAAAATTTTGAGCAATAACTCCCATTCTTTTTTCTTTAATGTCTACAGTCATGATGAATATTTCAAAAACTACAAAGAGACCAACAATTTAAAAAATAAGTTAGAAATATGGCGTAATATTTAATAAAAATTGCTAAAATTGCAAGAACTGACGAAATCTTTTAAGAAATTGCGAAAAAGTTGAAAGTTTCCAAAAAAAACTTCTTAACGATTAAAAATCGCTAAATTTCCCTGAAAAAAATTATTATTATGCATTTTTCATCATAATTTTTTTTTAATTACGATTAATGATTAATGATTACAATCAATAATGGCAATCTTTTAAACTTTGATAACGTTTAGTTCATTTTTAATCATTAATCATAACTAACTCTTTTTACTCATTGGTGATATTATCATTTGGCCAACACTGATCCGAAGGTCCTTTTTAAATAAAATTTAAATTGATATATTGAATATTTCAAGTTTGCTTTTCTTATTCTTTCATGGAGAATGTAAATGTTTTTTAATTCAAAAATATAAAAATTGCATCGTTCTACAAAGTTCGATTTGAAGAAAGCATTCTTTATGTGAAATCTGCATTCAAATTAAATATTATTAATTAAATATTATTAATTAAGTATTATTAATTCATTAATTTGTTTAAGTTTTTGAGAAAAACTACAAAATATAGCGAAAAGCAAATAAAAATCCACGCTGTTGACGAAATGGAAAACAACAGACGGGCATAAAGTTTCAAACATTATTGTAGTGCCTTAGATTTTTGATGAGTGTCCAAACGTCATCACTTTAATTAGAGTTATTTAAGTTGTTAAGACAGTCTTTAAAAAAAATTAGAAATTATGGCAACCAAGTAAAAATCAACATGCTTCAAATTCTAATAGTATCCAATATCGTCAGAACTTAAAGTTGAAGTTAAACTAGTTAAAACCATTTCAGAAACTTTTTAGTGTAGAATAGTGTTATTAGAAAGAAAGCCGTGCAGGTGAAGATAAATTATTTATCCATTTCAGAAATTCATATGCAATGTGGCATCGATTTGTTAGTGTGGATTTTTGCATATATTTCTCCTTGCAGCAGATTCTGTATAATTTTTAAGAGCCTATTTGCAGTATTTTCTTAAATTTATAGACCCTTAAAGATTACATCTTAATTATTTTTTGAATGTTTAAAGTTCTGATCAACAGGTGCCCTTTTTATCAGTTGAAACATATTGCTGCGTTTTCGCGATCTAGTATGTAGTACATCTGATGTCCAGTCAATATTTGCTTTAAACAACACTGTTTTATCGAAATATGCCCCTATTACATCAGTAGACGTTGAAACAATGTACAACATTTTATTTAGATATAATAGACAACGCTTTTCACATTAAAAATATAAGTAAATATTTTGTTATTAATTTCAATAACAATTACCAATAAATGTCTTGTCTTTTTTATCCAAAATTGTTAATTCTAATATCGATATTTCTTTGGAAATTTTGTTTTATTTTATTTCTATTTCTGTTTATTGTATTTTTATCTTATAATTATTTATTCTTTCTGTCTATTTTAAAATTCTATAGCCGAATAAAATTACAAATTGCATTATCGTATTAAAAATTCAAATGTTATTAAATTGGTGTTTAAAAAAATATATAGTTCGTTTATTGCAACGTAGTCATATCTGAAAAAATCTTCTTCTTCAGAAAACGAGTTTAAAGATTTTCATTTACTCACACATCAATGAAAAAATAAAAAAATATTCTTCTTTCAAGAGATGAGTTGCCAGGATATTTTTATGCATTTTTCACACAAAATGAAGAACGATACGACGAATAATTCTGTATTTTTAACTCAAAAATCTCGTTTTTTGAGATTTGACTACGTTGCAATAAAGGAGCGATATGTATATCTTATTTTCAAACAAAACCTACATTTTCTTTATAAAAGCAAATTATTATTATCATTTTTATTTTTCATTTTAATGTGCAGAAAATATTATTTTTATATAAATTAATTGCATCCGTAATAATCAAGTACTGAATTTATTCACACAGAAAAATACACAATGTAAAACCAACGAAAACAAGGTTGATTTTACTTTTTTCGTTAATGATTTTGCTTCATAGTCGTTGCAGCAGCCAATTTCCATATAACAGGCGAGTCTAATTGAATAAAAATGTACACCACATTAAAATAATATGACGAATATTGTTGAATCAAAATTATTTCAGGTTGAAACTACATAAATTACATATTGCATGAATATGATTTCAACATGAAATTCATTTAATTTGTAAGCAATTACAATGTTGATTTAATGTGATTCAATGATCGATGTAACACGAAATTCTTTTAAAATTTAAGCGATACTCATATTAAAATAATACAAAATGTTTGTTGGTTCAAAATGATGACCTTAATTAAATAAACCATAAAAAATTTTTATAAAATGATTTCTATCATGTATTTACTTTTTTAATATATATTTTCTTTACATACATTTGGTGCTAACGCGAAATCATCAGTAGACCTAATTTTTAAAAAGTTTCAAACCTCTTATCTTATACGAAAACTTTTAAAAAACCAATGAGAATTTCTTTTGTAATTTTTTAAATTCTAATTGAAATTCGTGGAATACTTATTAGCAATGTTCATTTAAAATGTAGAAATGTTGTCTTTACACTTCTCAATGTTGATTTTATCAAATCCTAAGTTAATTTAACGTAATAATTTTTTTATTTTACAACGTAGCTGAGGTGTGTAAATTCAACATTGCACCATGTTATTTTAACTAAGAAAAATTTTCAATTTACTATTTGTTAGTTCAAATTTAAAGTTTTAAACATTGAATCAATATGAATATATGTTAGCTTTCAACAAAGTAAATAATTTTGCAAAAAATTACATGACATGAAATCAACATTGTTTCATTTTGGTTTTACATTGATGTTTTTTTCTGTGTGTTAATTGAAATTAGTCATGCTTTTAACTGTTTCATTAAGAAAGGAATACATGGAAAGCTAATTAACATTAGCAGAATAAATTTAAGACTCGAACTCGAGCCTGTTTCATTAACTTTTAAATTAACCAGAAGAGCACGAAAAAATACGTCAAATATACATTTTCTTTTAATTTTTATTCTTTAATTTTTTATATTTTAAAATATCTTTCTTAAAGATTCTTTATTTAAACACCTGAAACCATTCTACAATATTATATTCATGTCCTTGAATAATAATAATAATAAAATGCATGCTTATAAATTTATTTATTTGAATATATATTTTAATATTTTGCAAAATATTCGAATATATTGATTGTTGTAAGTAAGGTGGTTGCTTGTGTTTGTGTATGAGTAGAAGTGCTTACGTATCAGTTCAAGAAACAAATACATGAACTTTTAGAAAACTAGTCCATGTGGAATGCACTTTTCACCTTAAAATTCATGTGCATGAACGAACTTCGAAAAATAATTTCCTTCATTGCTTCTCTGTGTAAACAACTTTAAACGAAACCCACCATCATGCAGTAACAGTTCAAGCCAGTAAAATGCTTGGTTATGTTTGTAAAATTAAATAAAAAAGCAATCAATTGAATATACACACAAATATAAAATAGGAGAAGAAAACTTCTACAAGTATAAAAATTATAGAATATGGTTAAAGTGTGAAGATAAATATAATTCATATTTATTTTTTATCACCAAATAATTAATTGAAATAATTGATATTTCAAAGTTGTTCACTAAAATCGATACCTTTTTGATAAGTGCTACTTGTTTTATGTTTGAACAAATTAAGGGTAATTATATTATATAAAAAATATGCCTACGAAATTGTTTTTTTATTTCAAACGTTTATTTATAAACAAATTACATATGTCATGTTATTAAAATCACTTTATGTACAACATGCAGTTTGTTATAACTGCCAGAGGTATAATAATAATAACAATAATAATAGTATTTTCATAGTACTTAAACTATTTAAATCTCATTCATTTTATTAGCAAACATATAGTTATAAACCGGATGTAGGCATTTTTCGTTATTACGACTCTTCAAGTCCATTAAGACCAAAAATAGTATATGAGCCAAGAAAAATATTAACTTAACTGTCACATTACAAACACTTGTTTGGTCATTAGAATTTCTGTTTTGTACAAAATTATATTTGGACACGTTTTCTCAATCGTCTATACATATGTATGTACATATATATGTATTTATGTATTTTTGTGTGTATGTACTGGTGTAGACCAATTGCACATGCGAAAGGAAAAAACTCCTTTTAATGAGAAGTTACACTTGTAAAAGGCTACTTAGTTTTCATTCTTGTAGCGACAAATAAGTGTAGAAAACAAATTAGAAAAGAAATATCAGACATCCTTCCCTTTTTGGTGGTAGATTAATAAATTATATTAAAATTGGTATCTTATAAAAATTAAATAAAATACGCTTTCAAAATTGCTCAACAATTTTTAACTAATTTTCAAATCACAAGAGACTGCTAAATACATGGAATAGTTATCATAACTTCAACAATAATAAAAATCTGGGCTAAATAACTTAAATTTAAATTAATATTCTCAATTACTTCTTAATTTTTTTTCTACAAATCAATAATCCAATAAATAAAACAGCAATGCAAAATCAACCACAACTATTACACTTATTTAAATACCAACTTGTATATTTTTTCACAATAAAAAAGAAACTGTGCTTATCTGTAAATATATTTTAATTCTTGGTCTTTTTAACCCAAATTCCAGATAAGACCAACTTAAAAATAAAGGAGTCGTAAAAAAATGTCTTTCAATATTTAATAAATAGTACCATTTTCACAAGAATTTTATTTAATTACATAAAAATTGTAATAATTTTTTTTAATTCATTTGTTCATATATTTAAAATTTCTAACATACTTGCAACATTTAAGAAGAAACATTTTGTAAAATAATATACGAATGCCAAATTTTTTACGATTTTTTATGTATTTTCCACTATTTTTATAATATAAATATAATATAAAATAGTAATTATTTAATGTTAGATAATAAGTCTGTATTATTTGTTTAAAATAATAAATAAAATTGCCAAGAGGCAAACGCATTGTGTCTCAAATGCATTCATGCAGATGTCTAGTGCGTATGAATAATATTTCTGTAATTTATATTTTATGTAAGATAAATCATTTTATTCTTATATTTTTGTAAACAATAAGAGTTCACAACGAAACTAATTTTAAGCTTAATCAACAACTTATAGTTCACTTCTATTCATAGTTGATTTCTTGGTAGTTTTAAAACAGTTTCAAAATACGATAAGAAAAAACAGAAATATCGATACTTCGTTTACGTGACAAGAAGAAGATACCGTTTATATAATAAAATAAAATTTTATTTTCACTTAATGTATTTTTGTAGTTTCAAATGTATTAAGCAAATAAATGTATGTATATCTTTTTTGGCTTTCCTGAAGCATAAAAACTCCAATTTTTGCTTATTTGACAAACTTTGAAGAATTTGTTTTGCTTCAATATCTTCATAATTTTTTTAATTATATTATATTTATTTTATTTTTTTTACGTGATGTAAGTTTTCAAGTAATTTTAGTTTTAGCTAAAATTAACTTTATAGTTGTAACTAAACAGATGTCAAAACTAAGCAGAGTATAAATAGATTTAGCAGCAACTTTAAGCTGGAACTAAAAGCGACTATGAATATGTGCCAATGAGTGTTAGTCTGAAATCTAAAACAGAAGTTATTTTTGAATTTTAAACAAGAAAATCAAACTTAAGGAATTGTTGAAGATAAAATTGAATCACATCATATTTATGCAAGATTTTCTTATTGCGATGTCTCACTAGATAATTTTCTTTTTTGACATCAAGGTGGGTGTTCTTTCAAGCTTGAAAATATGCCAGGATCATGTCTCTTGGTCTTATTGCATACTCCAATTGTATCATCATTAAACTTATATGAAATCGTTTTACAACAAATAATAAAATCGCTTGCATTATTTTCCACCATAACTTCTATTCAATAAATCAAAAATTAAATTATTCTGTGTTTGAAAATAAATTCAGATCGCTCTACATTATTTTTGCGTATTCTCGGCAGCCCTTTAAAACGACGCATTCTAAGGCGAAAAAATTTGTTATCCGTTGCAGAAGCCGTTAGGTTTTTTGTTGGGAATATGCTGAAGCCGTTACACTTACATCTTCCGACAAATGAAGCTATACCATTTTTAAAATTGATACATGCCGAACAGTTGCAAAAACACATTTTTAGATTCCTTTTTCTCCTTTGCTTGCTAACCTATTTTCTTCATTCTTCTACCAAATTTTAAACGTTATTGAGCTTTAGATCGGTTCAGTATTAAAGGAATAAAAGGCTCCTAAAGTTGACACCACTATAAATGCTAAAAATACACACGTACATTCACTTATGTAAGTATTCGTTCAAATAAAAACATGAGTGAAGTTGAAAAAGGAAAAGAGATCAGAATTGAAAGAGATGAGATTGGATGTACATGTTATTTATTATGTAAGTATGTGTTAGCTTCAAGCAAAAACTTAACAAATTTAATGTGTTTATTGTTTTTTCCATGGGAAAGGGAATGAGTAATTAGATAGTTTTTTATCTTTAAATGACTATAACTAAAATAAGTATATGTTTAAACTGGCGGTCGAAACTTGACCACTTTGCGAATTCCATTTTTTTTTAAGTTTAGCAAAGATTTACTGATCAAGTAACTTTATCCACAATAGCAAACAATAAATTTAAAATTTTTAAACTTGATAATAAATAAATGGCTTCAATATCACTATTTCAAATTTTTTTTATGTAATTATTACACGCCTTCTTTTTACCAGAAAAGAAATTGCTGCAACATGTCGAAGCTATTAGTGAATTGGATTTTTTGTTTCTATGTTTTTTAACCCATTTTTTCTACTTTTCACTATACTTTCCAAAACTGAAGCTTAACATTATATTTAAAGATTTTTAATTACCACAAAGTTAATGTCTTTCAGTTTGCTAGAAGAAGCCTTAATTTTTTTTAATTTTATACAAAAAGAAGCAACATTTTTTAAATTGCAGCACCACGACTAAGCTGGACACACTGGAAAATGAACTTTTTTTTCAACAAACATACACGAAAAGGAACTTCACTTTCAACAATATAAAGATGAAACAATTCTTAATTGTTGTTTTTCTAATATTTCCCAAACTTCTGGCGCCAAAAAATTGTTTTTATTTCTTAACACTTAATAACTTCAAATTCAATGCATAGTCAGTCATAAAATCTTCTTGCATTATTTGACAAATTTAGAAACTCAGGATCTTATTGACTTCCTTGTTTTTATTTAATAGGGTACACAAATACATATTTTTTTTATAATTTTGTTTAATGATTTCAACCCTAACCTGTTATGTCTTGTTTTGAAAAAAAAAAATCAACTTTAAAAAAATTAACAGATTATTTCGTTCAGTGTGCAGTTACCACATCTCATCTGCTACCACAAATAGCGTTAAATAACAACTGCCATTTAAACTAAATCGAATGCTATTAAATATCAAGAAAATAATGGCAATATTAATAAGAAAAAGAAAAAGAAAAACAATAATAAAAATGTTCAATCACTGTCCTTTTAAAAAGATAGAAGCACACGTACGCTCATGTATGTAAAAATATTAGTACCACCTTTTTCAATTGCTACAGCAATAAACATTTCGTTTAAGTTTATTAGAGTCCTTTGGGTATTCTTAATGTATGTTAGATGTTTAAGTTTGTGTTTTTGTAAGTCCTATAAATTGCAATACACTTAGGAATTTAACGTTGAGGAGCTTGGCAAACACTACACATTTAATGACATTTAAATATTCATTCTCGAAGCCTTGAAACGCAGTGTCTTATACAAACCACATATGTATCTTTATATCAGCAGTTTCTATACAAGTACCATTCCAGTGATGACTCAGTAGTATGCGTTTCTATTAAAGATGATATATTTAAGACAATACTAGAAACTAGCAACCCTTAAGCTAAACATTAATGTGTAACTGCAAATTATAACTAGAAAGTTTTATAAAGTCAAGCTAACAAACTTCAATAGTTCTCATAATTTATTTAAGTTCTTTAAGTATTTTAAAAGACCACAATTCTCTGTATCATTTTGTTTCTTTCAATGACTAAGCTGTAACCCAATTCATTTAAATCAATTAAGTTCAATTTTGCAAGCCTATAAATATACATAGAAAGTATTTATAAAGTAAAAAAATCTCGTTAAAACCTTTTAAAACCAAAGTTTTAATTTATCGACCAATAGACAATTACTGCTTTTAACTACGGCATCATTAAGGTAAAGGCTACACCAAACATCCGCTCACTAATCCAACTACATCAAACATACATTAAGATATACATGCACATTTATGTATATAACACCCAAATACAGACGTTTTGAAAACGTATTGAAAGTACATTAACCAAAATATATGTAAACGTAAACTCACATACACGCATCCCAGCAAAAAACAACAAATTTTGGTTATCGAAGCAGTAACAAATTTACTTGTTTTCCAAATGCGTTGTTTTGAAGATCTTCCGCTAAATCGCAAAAATAAGGCAGAGATTTCTCAATTAATTTTTATACTAAAAAATAACTAAATAAGCACACGATTTGATTTTTTGTTGTTTAACGATTTCATATAAACAACATCGAAGTTGTCATTATACAATTGGAAGAAGCAATAAGACGAAGGTTTTAACGCATTTGTTAAGCTTTAAATGAAGCGCGACACTATATCACAAAAGAGACGTTCCAAGTATGATATCGCGAGAGAAAATCATGCCTCTTGGAAGTATATTGCAAAGCAGGGGGTGTAACAGCCACCAACAACTCTCGCTTTCAAGCCTGCTTGCGCTGAAGCATTACTGTTTGCTGTGCTACTTATTTCGGTTTATTATTTCTTTCACTACCACTAAACTTCTGGTGGTGGTGTAAGCACACATATCCTCTGGAACATTTATTTATGTGTGTGCATTATGGCCAGACTTGATGATGCACAAATATCTATCTACACACATCGTTTGTATGATATTTAAAGATATTTATGCCTGATTGTGTGCATTGTGTGTAGACGCGTGCAGTTTTTTTGGCATCATCCATTGCCAAGTTAAAATTATACGATTACATATCGGTATCTACAGTTAAGGCATACACGAGCAACTCCATATTTATCGATATGTGTTTCACAATGTTCTAAGCCATTATCCACTTAAAGATACAATTCAAAAGTCAAATTGCAATTGGTAATGGCGAGTATCGCGGTTTTCGGTACATTGATAAGTATTGCTTCTTTTTTTGCAAAATGTAAAGAGAGTTTTTTTCCAGTTATGCTTTCAATTGAGGTAGTGTTAATGTTTGATCAAGGTTTGTTAAGTTGTGAATAAATTCACGTATTAAAAAATATGAATTTTTGCCAAATATAAGTGGAATAAAATGCTTAATAACTGTATTAGTTTCACTAATATGGTTTTCTAGAAATATTCAAAAACTTTTCTTAACGTAATAAGCAGGTAAATATTTTATTGTATATTTTTTTCTTATGCAATCTTATGCAATCTTATGCAATCTATGGAGAGTGAGGTAAAGTATATATTAAATGTAGATTTTTTTATTGAATTTTTACATAGATTTGTTAGAGCATATTTTCGTATGTTTTGTTCTTTACAGCATTTTTGCCATATAAGTACCTTAATAGCATATTTTAAAAATTTTTTGAATTTATGAAGCATTTTCGATACTTTCGATTTTTTAAGCCCAATAGAACTCACGAATGGGTTAACTATCGAACGAACTGTCATACTGCACCCTTTTCTTGACATTTATGATCAGTGTACTCTGTCAAATCATCATGAATAGATTGATGCTTAATCATCCATCCAGATTCACTTTGGAAATCAGCCAAGCCATCAGTCGAGGTTACGTTAGGTTCCATTGGCAGCCGTAGTCAAGCACAGTTCACGTGGTTCCATTAATTTGTTTCCGTTGTTTTATCATATTACACCGTCTCCCAAGGGTTCTATGTTATTTGGCTGCTGATATTCTCAATCAGCAAACCGATTGATTCAATAAATGAGTGGATCCTGTGTTCTGATAAATATTGTATGAAATAACTCATATATGGATATGTATTTTTATACTTATGTTCTTATGCGTAAGTTAGTGAATAGTGTGGTACCTGAGTCACCCATGTTTTTTTTATGTGCCGATGTTTTTTTTTTTTAATCTAACTATTGGCGATAATAATCATTTTTCAAAGCGTTTTGTGAAGCGTTAAAAGTGATGTGATTAACATTTAAAATCAATAATTTAACAGACACAAAAGATTATGAAGTTAAAGAAGTATTTGAAGAAGTGAATGATGAGCATTAAAAAATTAAATTTGAAATTAAGAAAAAAATCGTTAAAATTAATGACGCTAACTTGCTTAAATTTTTTTGGGTCTAAAATTAGATATTCCAAATTTCATTGTGGTATAAAACATATTTTATATATTTCCCACCTTCACTTTTAAAAACTTTTTCTTTTTTTCCAAAAAAAAAAGTGTATAAATTTTGTTTTTGTTTTAATTTTTAAACGAATTTTTTCAACATTAATAATCAAGATAATTTTTTTAAATATCATAAAAAAGATTTTGAACAAGTCTTTCAGTGAAAATAAACAATGTAATACCTTAAATCGTTTAGCCACAAAAAATATCATATATCTTGAAACCGAAAAAAACATTAAAAGCGAATGTAATATTCTTCACTTTCCTGACTTTAGCAGTGTTTCAGAGCTACAAATCGTAACATAAACTTTAAAAAATTCACAATATGATGTAAAATTTTGTTGTGTATCGATCTTCGTTCTTAGTTTTCAAGATTTCTTTAAATTAATTTTTGGCTTCTTGGCCAGCTCTGTGCGTCCTCCCAACTTCTGCATAGGGCATTGTAAGCCATCCGTCGAACTGTGGATAGATTTCATACCTCACACTCTCTAAATGATGCAATAACACCAAAACATCGAATGAATGTGCGTACTGAAGAGCACATCACCGCCGTTAACGAGAGTTTTGAAGCAGATCCAAATTTAACGATTATCGATCGCAAGAATTAAGACTCTATCCGTCCAATACATGGAAAATTTTGCGAAAAAAACTTGGAGCAACAATTAAAGCCACGAGACCATTGAATGCGTCGTTCTTTCGCCGATTGGGCTCTAGAGCAGTTGGAAACTGTTCGATGCTTTATTGAAAAATTGTGTTCAACCATGAGAGTAATTTTTGGCTCGATGGGTTTGTTAACAAACAAAATTGCCGCATATGGGATGACACCAAAAAAGTGCACCGTTTTGTGCGGTTTACATGTTTGTGGAACCATTGAACCTTATTTCTTCAAAAATTAAGCCGGAGCTCGCGCAACGGTTAATGGAGATCGTTATCGCAACATGATCAGTGGGTTTTTGTTTGAAAATACGGATGACATTGGTTCGTGCAAGATGTGACTTCAACAGTATGACGACCACAGATTTTTTTCCTGTGCGGCCAAGTAAATTCGAAGATCGAATAATACAAACAAGATGTTGTTTCGTGTTATTGAATTGTTGAATAAAAAATATGAATTATTTTCAAACAACCTTTTTTCGATGCTTTTTAAGAGCATGTTTTTAAAGCATATATTCTCTCTTTTATTTCATGTATTTCGTTTATGTATTTCGTGATTAAGTTATCAGTCCAATGAAAAGATAAAAGGAATTTCAGTGAAATCTTCATATATGAGAAAAAAATTTATGTAAAATTCAAAATACATGAACTTTTTTATTCATAAAGCATGAAGAATAAAATTTCAATATGTGTAAATCAATATTCAAGTTCTCAATATAAAATATATTTTTCAATTTTGTTGAAACTTCAAAGAATAATGAAAGGTACACGGAAAAAAATTATTCATCATTATCCTGTAATAAGGTTTGTTTTTGTATTCCATATTCCAGATTCAGCTGAAAACATCTACTGAGATTGCATATATTTATGTAGCTGTTGAATTACTTTAAAATCAGTAAAAAAAAATGTGTAAGTTCAAACTAATTTGCTTATTGAATGCGAAATGCAAAAGAATTTTGTAAAGCCATATAACTCATTTTAATGAAAAAATAGTTGCCTTTGTAATTGTTTTTAGTAAAGAGCATATAAAGAAGAATAAAGAAGTATTCAAACACATGTTTGCTAAGAAAATGTTTTTCTTATGTAAAATTTTGGAACAAAATATTCGGCATGCTTTTTTACTTTTTTGCATAAAATAGTCCTGATTGTCATATTTTATGTGATGCAAATAGTAGTACTGAATGTTTGTTTTTTAATTTAATTCTTAGAAAGTTTGAAGTCCTTTAAAAACGAAACCGTTTTTTAATTTTTTCAGACAGCGTAGTACTTATTCATTGCTAAAGTATTCTTGCTAAAGTAAAACATTAAACAGCTGTATCATTTCCCTAAAAATCAGTTGGCGGCAAGAAAGTTTATTTTATTTGTTTAAATTTATCTGGTTGCTTAATGTTGAAATTTTTTATCTTTTAAGCCATTTTTAGAAGTTGTGTGTATGCTTCAATATTTGTTTTATTTTATGCTGTCTGGAGTAATGTGATGACATGCTTTCTTGTTTTCTTAGAAAAGTATTTACAAAATGATAAACAATAGTGTCCCTGCGGTCGAGTCCATTACCCTGTTATAATGGTACTCTAGGGAAAAGTGTAAAAGTATGTATTTAAATATTATATATTCGTATGTATGTTGAAATGTTTGTTTAAGTGTGTACTGCAATTTTGTGTAAACTTATAAAAGTAAAAATATAGCTCCCACCCCTCTAGGATTCTTAAGTATCTCTGAACTACGTTTTTTTTCAACTTACCTTTTGCACTATTTGATTTGTGGTTTCTTAACAATTCCTTTCCTTTTCTCTTTTTTGGTGGGAAAGGGGGGCGGGGCAATCTAAGTCCTGCTATTGTAAATTATGCCACCATAATATTAATGCTTTGTCTGTGGTCTTTTGTTTAGAGAAGACAAATTACTTTTTAACCACAATCATAATTCAAATATTCATGTCCTCACCAACAATTTACGCTAACGTTTGTGCCGGTAAAATGCTGCGGGCTTTGGTTAAAATGTTTAGGAAGAACAGAGTTTAAAAGGAATGAACTGTTGTAAATTTTTCAAAATATAAAAAAACAGCAAAAAGGTAGACACAGATTATTTAAAAAAATAATATTTTAATAATCACGTGTTACGTATTTTTGTATGGTTACTTCTAGCTTGTGCAATAGGTTACTTTTATAACCAATAGGTGTAGCTTTTATCGATACAAATTTTTTTTAGTCATTACCCAAGCTTTTGAAATTAATCTAATAAATTAAAGAATTTTGAGAAAAGGTAATTTGATTTCTTTTTTCGGTTTCCTAAAAACTTTGTCAAAAATAAAATGTCGATGTAACCAATATAATTAAAAAATGACGACACACAAGTAATTATTTGGTATTTTAGCTTTATTTCTTTTTGTTATTTATTAAAAATTAATCGTCAGCGATGAGGATTTCATACTTACCAAAATTTAAAAAATAATAAAAATATGTTTCATATTATAATTTGTTAAACAGTTGACATTCCTAGTCACTAGTATCCACCGTTAAAAGTGGTAAAATCAGACAAAGAACGCAGATGAGATGGTGTACCGAAATCCTCGAAATCAGTACTGATCTGTTCTGCTAGTCGGCTGATTAAAAATTAATCAATATTAATTTCTGCAAAACCACAATCTTTTCTTGAAGTTTTCCACCATGATAACTTCATCATCATCTTCAGGTCTTGATTGTGGGTCATTGATATAGAACTTATCTTTCACGTAGCGCCAACGAAAAAATCTAAAGGTGTAAAACACAAGATCTCAGTGGCCAATTGTGATCGTATTTTTTTTAACTGAACTTAAGATCTAAGTCTCTTAAAAAATACGGTGATATGTCATTTCCAAAGATCTACGTAGAATAGGCAAACCTGGGATCGAATCGTCACGTCCGTGAAAATACACTTTTCGGATTTTGACAGACGTGAACATACTGTATTTTATAAAAATCCGTGATCGTATGCACAATCGTAAAAGTTCTACGAACTATCATCCGTTAGCAAAAACGCGTTCGAGTGAAAATAAACGCTTTTTAAATTTTATTCAAAATGTAAATTGATTAAAAATATTGCGAATAAATAAAATTTTCTTAGCATTTTAATGATCCAAGAACTAATTATAACAAATTATATACAAATCAAAATTAATCGCAAGGAGTGTATCATACGACTCATGTAGTGTCGGTAGGACACCCGATTAGAACTATCTTCCTGAGCTATATTCATTAATATTGCATGTACGAAAAAAGAATGCAATTTAATTTATAAATTATTGGCTTTCCTCCTGTAAAGCATTTTACCATAAGATTTTCTACCAACACTGATAACGAAAATATAAAATAAACACCCCTAAAGCACGCTTTAAAATTTTTCACAAATAATTACGATCTGCTTGCAATCATCGTAAGTTATCATTGCATTCTGTAAAAACGAATGACGTATCACGTAATCTTCTTTCGTACGATTACCGATACGATCACGGACGTGACGAAGTCCTGGATTTTCTTCAACACTATGGGCCACAACGGTAAAATTTTAGTTTTTAATATTTTAATGCTTTTTGTGGAAATTGCTAAAATCAAAATTTTTAAATTTTTAATCGCATTTTGTCCCCAAAATTAACATTTTACATATTTAGTAAAAAGAAATTGAAATTGATTGTTGAGGGTATAGCTAGTTCCTAAG
The DNA here is from genome assembly GCA_956483585.1 of Gymnocheta viridis. Classification (NCBI taxonomy): domain Eukaryota; kingdom Metazoa; phylum Arthropoda; class Insecta; order Diptera; family Tachinidae; genus Gymnocheta; species Gymnocheta viridis. The sequence goes on from OY101440.1 coordinate 124,067,533, forward strand.
TGCATTTCACCCAAATATTTCTTAGAACAACTGGAGATATTATATTAAAGTAATACTTTTAGTTGTTCTTGGATGATACTTAAGCAAGAGTCCGATTCTTCACATCACTAACTTTTCCCAACAGCTTACATTTTTCCCCCAGAGTCACAGTTACTGATTGAAAAGGTACTTCACGACGACGCGAAAGCTTTTTTAGTATTTCAATACGTTTTTGAAGCGTATATCGTTCCATTGTTATTAATGGCGTAATTAATATTTGGCATCTGCCAAGTTTTCAAAGGTTGAGTCATGAAAACTGCTAAAATTGCGGGCTATTAAAAATGAAACACCTTATTAAAATAGCCTGTTAATTATAAAATTTTACTCTACTTTACTTTTAATTTCTAGTAAACATAGTAAATGTAAAATATAATAAATCGTAGCGATAAATGGAGTAAAAAATGATTACATTTTCTCCAAAATTGGCTTGAAAATTTTAATTTATTTGAACGAAAAATTAAGCAACGAAAAGGTTATTTAACTACACTGCACGACATTTCCTTAAATTACACAGACTCAGACACACATTCAAACGAGTATAAACTTTTCATAATACATATACAGCCCTACAAATTGTAAGAGTACTCATGATACTTTACTTATTATAGTATTATAATCAATGTCAACATTATTGTTTCTATTTACTAAAGAAACACTGGTTGATAGAAGCCCTTGCTTTTGCTAGCAAGACAGAGTTCCATTTTGATACGCAGCGCTACTTGTGAATAGCCAGCCGCAAAGGAGAAACCAGCATTAATTTTATTGTTTGTATTTCGTAAGGTGCGATTGTAATTATAGATTGGCAAATTTCTAAATTGTCATTAATTTTGTAATCGTTGTCGTCGCAGTCATTGATGTTGTTGTTTTAAGTATACTAAAGGTTTTCTTTGTTGCTGCTATTTGGACGGTTATTGTGTTTCGAGGTTTCTTATAAATGTTTTATAAGCCTTATCTTCTAAAACTCACTTACTAGCTCACTCCCTTTTCTATAACCGTGCACTACGACTTTATTCGTCACAAATTAAGAAATTCACCATAAATAATTGTAAACAAATTGTATTCGTACATTTCTATTTTCCCTTTTTTACCATTGGTTTTTTCTAGCATGTGCCAGCAACAGGAAGTGCGATACCACTACGTCCTGACTATTGATTAAGTCCCACGATAAACAAAAGACGTGAACAAATAGTGTTAATGCTTAATGACGCACATTTATGCAAGACACAATTTCCATGTACAACTTAAAACTGAAAGCAAAGTTGTTTGTTTGTATTAAGTATTTAAGCAGGTAGTAGAGCGTGATTGAAGATACTCGTACTACATTACATTTGACCGGGTAAAAGTGCCTGCAAGTGTTGCTTATCAAGTTGCATGTTAAAGAAGACAAATCGTATAGAACTAATTAAAGTTTGAAATATAAAAATATTTATATATATAATAAATGGTATTGTTATTATTGATTTGGTATGACACTCCTTTGTTAAAAACGCTAAAGACTTTTAAAAAGAAAAAAGTAAAAATATATATTAACAAATTTGATCTCTTCTCTACAAACATTAATTTGATTTAATTAAACAAATAAATTTTGGTAAACAAATTTTTACAAAGCAGATAAAATCACATTTTTAACATCTTCATTAAACGGCAACTCTTTGAAATCTTTAATATTTAATCATCATGAAGTTTGATAGCAAACTGAAGAAAATTATTCCAAGAATATTGAACTCAAAACTCAATGAAGTTTAAAACAAAACACACATAAATTACTTTTTCTTTTGCTAAATACCAACAACAACAAAGTCAACAACAACGTCCAAAAATATCCATAAATGCTAAATGATGCAAAAACTGTCAAAATTTGCACATTAGATTTTTAATTCAATAGCTCTGAGAAAAGCATACTGCAGCTAATACAACGTACGTGCTACAAAATCTTGCGTCGTGGCATAAATTGAAAGTCGATGTTGGTCAAACAAGTTAATAGAAACAATTACACGCTCACTTTAAGATGCATACACGAACTCTGTTCATTTACACATGCACACCCAGAATCAAGTGTGGATTGGTGAAGCAAAAAGTTGTTTTCAAGAATATTTTCAAATGTAAGAATCAATGTAATTCGCAATAAGACACAATGGATATAACTTATTTATTATCCTGGTGAAATTATTGCTTTCGAAAAGCCATTGTAAAGAATCGCTTTTATTCTTTTGGTATGGACAAGTTGGGATATAAATAAAATATCATGCTAGAGCAAAGTACTTTTTCTACAAGCTAACATTGCAGTGACTTCCATAACCATACACAATATCAACGCTAGATACGCGTACCATTGATAAAAAAATGCAATAAATTTAACCCTTACACATATCCCAGTGAAAATTTGTCTTCAAAGTATCTGATGCAATAAATTATTTGAAACTTTAAAAGACAATAAAACGATTTGATTAAAGTTTCCTTACACATTTAGCAGAACAATCGACACAAATCATAAATTACACTCTCTAATACTGAGTTTTATTTTCAATAGCCGACCATTTTAACGGTTGTCGTGACTCAACCTGTAAGTACTTGGAATATGACAAATAATAACTACGCCATCAATAAAGATGAAAACGCCCAAAGAGAATAATTATTAACACGGCGAAGAATCTTTTACACAGAGTACTGACTATTAGTGATGTAAGATGCCACAGAAGGAATAGAGAGATTATCAAGGATGTTTTAGTTAATAATAATTTTCCTATTGGATTAGTGTAAGATTGATAAGATTATTGATACTAACAAATATAGGATGGCGCATAAGACATATAACACTTTAGGTAAATTATTTAGTAAGACAAAAGATACATACGCCCATGTTTGAAAAACGAAGCGTTTTAAAAACGCAAAACGCAAAACGCATTTTGACCTGTTCTGAAATCGCTACGATTTGCTATTTTTCGAAGCTATGTTCGAACAATAAAAAAAATGTTTTGTCATAAAAAAAATAGTTTCAAATTAAAATGCCGACAGCGTTCTTACTTTCTATATAAGCTTTAAACAAGCTACAATCAAAAGAAGTTTTAATAAAAAGAAGAAAAACCAAGGGATTCTTCAAGAGTAAACAGTGAAAACAGACAATTGACAAACTCAAAGAAAATTTTTAAATTGCATATTTTTATTAAAATCGTGGAAAAATATTACAAGTTTTAGATTAAATAAAAAGAAAACACATTAAATTTAAATTCTGCATCATTTCATTTTGTGTTTAAAGTGCTGTTTCAATAAAATAAGCCAGAGCGCTGCAGTATACACTAGCGGTTTGAAAATGCCAAATTTCTATCGTTTTCGTTTTTCATAACACCTGCTTAGCGTTGTCAAATCTAAAACGCCAATTTTAAGCGTTATGCGTCTTTCAGAACATGGGCGTATGATTTGACAAATCTAATGCTGTTTACATAATAACATATAAGGTCAATGATAATGAAAATTGTGATAAAGTTTATGTAGGTACAACAAAAAATAAACTTAAAACTAGATTAGCAGGACATAAGTCTAGCCTAAAATACAGAAACTATACATCATCACAAAAAACATCATTATCATTACATTGCCGTAATTCAGATCACTATCCGGACTTTAATAATGTATCTATTTTGAACTCAATATTTTGAAATAAGTATAAACGTCGTTATATGTTAGAGATGTTACAGATAATTAATTTACCGTCAAGAATTAATTTTAGATATTAATATTTTAATTATAGGCATTTAATTAATATACAAGGCTAAAGTTATAAATATAGAATAAAATAAAATAATACAATATTAATGTTTTAAAATTTTAAGAATTAGTTTATTTCCTCATTTTTTTAATATTCAAACTAATTTTTCAATTGAAAACCAATTTTTAAACCAAAACGGAAAAATAAATTGTCTATATGAAATTTGTTAACTTTTTGTTATTTAAATTGTTTATCGATTTTTATACTCCTGAAGAAGTTACCCGAAGGGTAATGAAATATTGACTAAGACAAATTTGAATGTTTTTAATAACATAGTGACCTCAAGCTCAATTAGAAGAATAATATAAATAAAGAATAATATGAAGATCGAAAAATTATATATTAATACCTTTAATATTTTTTCTCTGAAGGTCCCACATTGGACGACAGTCAATCCAAGAGTTCAAAGATGAAAATGCAGGAATTCGTGATAAAGATTTATATTGCTTGAAATATAACAAAGAACGAATTTTTTCATTTATATTTTTCAGATAACATTAGAAGCCTTAGAAAAATAATTACGGAAGTGCAATCGATTAATGAAAAATTCTGTTTAAACAAATTTTGTATTAATCAACTAATCGATTATCCAAATCAATGATTATTCATGTTAGAAAATATCATTACATTATTCCGACAGGGTTCAGACATGTCGATAATGCATTTGAAATATTCATAAAACTAATACAATTTCACTAAATTTTTGCTTAAAATTCGCAAAACATTCTCTCGGGAATATTGTAAAATTCTTCAAGGCTTCTTCAAAAACGAATTTGGCAAATTATGCAGACTTTTGGTAAGAATTCTGACCGAATTCAGCAAAATATGTTTGCTGGTATACTACTTTCATATAACTACACTATTTTTTCAACATTGACGTAACTGAAGGATTTTTCTCAAGGTGGTAGAAGAAAATAAATTTCGAATCATTCTTTAAATCCTGGAAAATAAAATAAAAATTTAAATGCTTATTAGCATATTAAATTTTTGCAGTTTTCCTTTAATAGTTTTAAGCTCTAGAGCAAAGTATCTTTGTTCTTTGTATTGTCTTTTCTTTGTTGAAATTATTTTCCTACGCAAATTTTGGTTAAGCTTAATTAAGTGAAAATTCGTATTGGAGTGTACATGAGTCAAATTTTCGCTTTAAAATGTTTCGTGATTAAAAATACTTTTTAAAATATTTGTCGAAAAAAAATTCCATTGAAAACTGCAAGAATATAAGTTAAGCATTTTTATTAAGCCAAAACACTAGTGAAAAGTTTTGGAAAAAAACCTGACACATACAAATTATTATTTAGAAAAAAATATTTATACTCACGTTAGGTTGCGCCAAAAGAAGATGTCGTGTATGACTGTTACGGTTATGAGTGGAAACTGGCTCACATTTACGTCTCTCATACAAACATTTCAACAGAAAATTACATTTAGGATTGTGTAGTATGTTGCACAGAGGAAAGATCTTCAACTATTTTAGGTTTCGCTTTTTAAAATGTCCATTTTCAATAAATCATCAATTGTAATCATTTTGGAAATTGTCAATTAGGTACAATTTAACACAATACAGATAGTGTTACGTTTCTGTTCGATTATCATCTTAATTTTTTCTCATTCTCATTTTGTATTATTTTGTAGAAGAATATTAGAAATTTTGAAGAGGCTTACAAAATAATCTTGTCTATGGCAACATATGTTGCAGATTGAGTAAGTGCATCGTTATATAACCAATTTCAAAGTTTAATGAAATTTGGAATGAAAAGAAATTTTGTTGTCTTGATGGATAATGTCATGTCAAAGAGATTTTGTTAAAAGTGAATACAATAGAAATTTATAGTTAACATTTCTTTATTCAAAATGTTGTTGGGTAAATTAAGTTTTCAGAATTTAAACGATTTCTTTGCTTAAGCATAAAGACAACAAAATTTCTTTTCATTCCAAATTTTGATCTTTTCTAAATATCATTATGAAATCATGAACTTGACTATTTTCCACAACAAAATAGCATAAAATAATTAATTAAATAACTTTCATGATATTATTTTGTAATTTAATGAAATAGAAAATATTTTCAAAAACTTTTATTTGTTGACGGGTTTTTAGCTAGTCTATATACATGCATTTCATTGGTGCTAATGCCAAATCATCAGTAGACCTTAAACCATATTTTTGAAATGTTTCAAACCTCTTCAAAAATGCTTAAGAGCTCCGGCGCGGGCACAAGATATGACATTTTTAAACTTTTTTATAGTAATTTCTATTTGCTTTAACGTAAGACAAAAAATATTACTATTAGAATATGATCTGAGAACTTTTATTCCTTCTCATTCATCAGTGTATGCTTTTTAAAATGAAATAAATGTTGTAGAAACCATTTACACCCAATTTCGTTGTGTTACTTTAATTCTTTGGAGTTGTAAAAGTGCTAACTTACTTAGTACTGCACTTGTTTTTAAGATGATCAGTATAAAAAGCAAATAATCACATACTTTAGAATCAGACACAAATTAGCAAAATCAAATAAAATAAAAATAAACATATGGAAAAGATTACAGAAAATTATTTGTAGATATATTATTAAAATATTCGTGTTATAATAAATATTGCATCGAGCACCAGCAAGAAATAGAAATTAGTAGTGAAAATCGATTTGCAATCACCTGTTTGTTGCCTTTTCTTCATTAGTCAATCACTACATTTCACTGTAAAATTACTCGAACGCACCTATTATTTCAATTTCACAAAATCCATTTTGAACAGCTGTACTTAACGGTCTCAATACTCAAAAGCTTCTTAAAGATGCTAATTTCCTTGAAATATTGGACGAAACTGCATTGAATGGGAATAGGACCCAATTTCAGCAGTTAATGAAATTGAGAAATATATCGTAAGGTTAGCAAGTGTATCAAGTTTTAGTCTTACGCTGCAGTCACACCATCAAATTATTTTTCAATTCTCATTCAGGAGTTTTACATACACTGCTTTGCGAAATTCACAAAAATTGAAAGCTCTGATGGAGGCTGTACGCAAACTTAAAGCAAATTTTTTAGCAAGATGCCATCAATTTAAAATTTTGATGAAAAAGCTGCAATCAGCTGTTTTCTTCACTGTAGTTTAAAACACTCTATGGAATGAAAATTTATAAGTAAATTCCCGTCAAATGTCAAAAGTGTGAGCATTTGGTTGAACAAGTGAGAGAGAATTTAAAATTTGAAAGGAAATTTGATCGTGTGACTACCACGTTACTAAAGCTCGACTGAAATAATGATAATATTTTTAATATTTGCCAAATGAAAATGTTTGTAGTATAAGAAATTCATGTGGTGAATATATGATTGCGTATGTATTGCGAATACTTATTTTCATGCTTTCTCGTCAAAATTGTTTTTCAAAATAACAATATTTTTTTTTTGGCAAATTAACAAAAAATGTTGTTGTAGTCCAACCATGTTGCAGCTGTTATGAATGCAACAAGAACTTATAAATATTATAGAGATGTGTTTGAAATATATAAAGCACAATGGTTTATATGCCACAAGCATAATTTTTTTGGCTTCAAAATTAGCTATTTTAGCAAGATTTGCATATATATTTTCATAAAACATTAGCCCGGTTCGACCTTAACTATAACCTTTAAAATTTTTACACATTTTTTTGATACGAGCCATCTGTCTACTTTGAAGGGGTAAAGAATTTTATACATTTAAATAAGATTCATGAAATTTTTCACTGATAGCCTGGTGGTAGTCATTATTGATTATTTATACTCGTATTCATTCATAAATAAATGTTATTTATTATTTGTGTAGGCATTATCTGAATAATTTATTAATATACACGTACAAACGTACATATTTATATTTAAGTCTATTGTTTCAGGCTGTTGCTTCCTGCTGTGGACAAAGAATCCTTCTTCATGGTTTTTTATGAACTTTACGGACTTGTTGTATGGTGTGTTAAGAGCACCTTTTTTTCATTAAATTGAAACAATACAAAAATATTATGAAATAAATAAAAAGAACATTCGCAAGCTGTGCTACTTACACTATAATGGTCATTATTATTTTAATAGAAGGCTTTCTTACCGCTTTGAGATGGTAAGAGTGCTTGTGTGCACTAAAAAGGAAATAATAATAGGTGGTGAAATAGACTTCAAAAATATCTTTGAAAAATGTATTGGAATGATTGTGTAAGAGAATAATAATAATGGCTCAAATTAAGTAATAAATATTATTCTTTCTGATATGTTGCTCTTATAATTGTATTAATAATTTGAAAAATTGTTTTCCAATAGTTCAAATTTGATGTCAATGAAAATCTGTTGCCCATACAGATAGATATGCTTACACGCAGAGAAAAGACATGGCAATAATATGGATATGACAATTATTTAACGTTCAAGCAAAGAAATTTCAGATGCTTTAAATGTTTTTCACATGCAAAACTTGTGTTACCATGATAAACGAGTTGTTCTTTACATTTTTGCACATACTACGAGTATCGAAGTATTACTGAAAATCCTGCAAATAGGTATTCACTAAGCACATCTGTGGCAAACACCGCACAGAGGATTAATTGTGCCAAAAAGGTCCCCAAAAAGGCAAAAATGAATTTAAAGATATATTAAGAACTAATTATGCAGATCGATACACAACAACATTTTTAAGACTTTATGTCGCAATTTGTAGCTTTGAAACACCGCTGAAGTCAGGAACGTAATGAAAATTAATGTTTTTTTCTGTTTTAAGATGTTTATATGAAGTTTTTTTGTGGCTAAGGTATTACATTGTTTTTTTTTTTCACTGAAAGATTTGTTCAAAATCTATTTTTGATATTTAAAAAAAAGTTATCTTGAATATTAATGTTGAAACAAATCGTTTAAAAATTAAAACAAAGATTAAATTTATACATTAAAAAAAAATACGTTAGGACTTGGTAACTATTTAGATTATTTTTTCCGTGAGCAAATATCTTTATTCAAAAGAAAAAAATGGAAATTCGAAATAATGCAATTTTACTGGGTTAAATAATAATAGATGGCTAAAAGCACCATTGCTTTTTAAAGTTGTTGACAATGTCTATTTTGATTTTAAGCGGAAACTTTATACAACATATAAGAATTTTTTTTACAGCCAATCTTATAGTCAAATATCTCGTGAAAAATATATACTCAAATTACTTAATTTTTCGCTTTATGAAATAAGAACACATTAAATTCAGCAGCTGTCATCTCTTAAAAATTTCAATTACACCATAATCTTAAAGTTTTTAAGATTCAGTGCTACTATCCTTAACTTTAAACCTTCGTATATTTAATTGACGCAAAACATATTTGCAAATGTGTCGCACGTTAAACTCATTTAAGTTAGCATTAAATAAATGATTGAACTTTTTAGCCACAGAAGGCAACAAACAGCAAACCCATTTTCAGCATTAATTTATCATTTAACTAAAGGCCGCAAACAGATTATGGGATGGAATACATACTACTCTACTTGCTCCTTTTTATAGTTGGCCTTGACTCTTTTTTTTCATATGTATTTATTTTTGTACGGTCATATACAAATTTTACTTAACTGATGATGATAATAAATTATTGCATTCCTGGAAACTCGACCAACTTCGACGTACATTGTACATACTAATATACACATACATATTTATTTATATATATGTATGTATGTATGTATACTTATCTGGCTGCAAAGATTTGTGTGGATATACATTTACCATAATATAGTATATGATGGAAAGTCTGTTATCCTTTGAATATTAAATACATAATGGCATCATACATATCAATGGGCTCAACAGTGTGTATGTATTCTGTCTGCAGAGGTTTATGGTAATAGTTGACGAAATATGCTGAAAGTGTTTCTATAAATGACCGATGGCCGAAAAAAAAATTAACATGAAGGACAGTTGATTTACATATATTCTCTTGTGCCAATTTATGAAAAGATTACAAGGCAATATTTAAGTAAGTGTTAATAATACAAAATTAATCGTTCCAAAAAGAAAAGCAGAAATAAATATATAAAAAATATTGTATTCTATATTTCCTATATTCGCCCGGTAGGTTTCCAGAGCCCCCTGCTTAAATTAAGCAATCATTTTAAATTCTAAATTGGACATTCTGCAATTGACTAACTTTACCCATTATTGTTTAATTTATTTATTAATGATATTGGTTGAGGTTTTTAAGTCGACGATTTGTTTGCAATTAAATATTAGTAAATGTTTCCATGTTTCCTTTCATACGTAGGTCTTGAAATCCCACGGTCCTTGCTTTTAATACTAATGAACACGTCGGACTCGAAGCTTGACTAAGGGGTGGTGTTTGATAGTTCTCTATCATTTGTGGCCCATGTTGAGTATCTTCTTCCTAAAGCTTCTAAAATGATTGGCTCTTTAAAGAGGAGTTGTTCCGATTTTGCTAACCCTTATACACTGAAATATACTTACAACTCCCTCGTAAGGTCTAAGTTAGAATATGCTGCTGGGATATGGAATCCTCATATTACTATTGATATCTCACGTATTTATTGAGATACTCCAGCGCATGTTTATTAAATTTGCTACACGCTCGCTTACATACGAGTGTTTATCCTCGGTTCCTTACGAGTCCAAATGATCCTTACTGGTTTACGATATTATCAACGGTTGCCTAGACTTGCTTAACACTGTACCATTTTAAATTCCACCTAGGAATTTTATGCCGGCTTTTTGATGTAACTTTTCATCGGAATAATTATGCGCGAAATGGCATAATAGCATGTGCTTTCGTTCAGCTCAATGAAATCAATTTTAGCTTACAGAAACAGCATAAATCGTTTATTGAATTCGTCATTGATAAAACTAAGTTCAGACTTTTTCTATCTTTTGTAATTTTTTCTTTGTATATTTATTTTTTTTAATTTCTTTTTGTCCATAGACTGAAACACTTAAACAAATAAATAACTATTGTGATCCACATGCCGCCGTGCATGATGATCTGACGCATCATGTTCTATTTAAGGCCTCATTAGTTTTTACTTTTCGTTGCCGTTCTGTGCCGTTCTTTTCTGTAGAAAATATTTCTCACTTACTTGTTCTGTGTCTGAACTTTTGAATGGGGACGATATAATTATATGAAAGAATTTTGTAAATGTTTGCAAAATGTTTTTAATTGACAAATATATATAAATCTTTAATAATTTGAATTAAAATAAAATATTCTGATTTTTAAAACAAAATTTGTAATATTTAATTCCACAAAAAACGAATACATACAAACTCTTGGCTGTCACTTAACGTTGTATTCTATTTTCTACAGAATAGTCCGCAACAGAACAGAACGAAAATGTAACAACAAACCACACATACAGTTTTTCAATTGAACAGAAACAAAACAGCTGATTCGTAACAGAACATAACGTACAAACTAATTCTGCCTTTAGGCATCATCTTACAGACTTTTAACTATTTCGAAAAATAATAATTTTTTTAGCCACTGTCAGTCAAAAAACGGTGCAATAAAATCATTGCCTATTTTGTTTTGTTTAACTCAAAAATTAAAATTAATTTTAACACAAATAATTGATGATAGTTGTTTGACCTTTTTATTTAAATCTGTAATGTAAATCATTTGAGCTTGAGGTAATATTTTTTAGAAAAAGCTTATTATCCAATATTTCGCTAAAGTAAATATTTTTGTAAATATTTATCTTAAAATAATATTTTAGTTTGAAGACTCGCTCTTCTTGGGTGTTTTTGGCTTAAGATTTTTTTTTATTTCGCAGTCCTTTTTTATTAACTAAATTTATTTAATAGCTTACGCTCAAAATTTATTCAAAATTAATTCAGAATTTAATTTAAAACGTTCATATGATTCGCTGTCATTGTACTGCAATATCTTTTTCACCCTTCTATGATACCATGAGGCAAGAACAAGCTGGATTCCGTGAAGGAAGATCATGCGTAGACCATGTGTAAACACTACGAATTGAACAAGCAAATGAGCTCAACACTCTCATATACCTGATTTTTCTTGACTTTGCGAAAGCTTTCGTCGTAGTCACAAGAAACAGAATCATGAGAGCCGGAGTGCCGGAAACAATAATATATAGAGATAATCAAACTTTTCTACACTAATGCCGAAAAAAGTATTATATAAGGGCCGAACATCAGAAAATTTAGCATTGACAGAACATCATGACAGAAACGCTCATCGACGCTCCAAACGGTATTCAGTGGACTTCCTTCCGTGCCAATGATATATATCTATTGGTACATAGTTACCAACATAAAGTTTGCCTGCGCGTCGACCTCCTCAAAAAAAACTAATGAGAATAAGCACTACCAACACTACTAGTCTCTCACTCAACAACAACGCCAAATTCTACAAAGACTATAACTTTTCAAAAGAAATTTAAAATTCAGCGCTTATCTTTTTAATTTCTGAATGCTTTTTCCAGCCTTCATTGCGGGTGGAATGAGTATAAATAAATTTTCGAAATAGAGCCAAACACGAAAAATGTTAATAAATTTGGCGATAGTGAAACGGTTTATTCAAAGTCCGAAGCTGTTATAAAAACATCTTGGTAAAAACTCAAATAATATTCAAATATACCGAAACATTTTATTTCTTAAAACACTAAAACTTACTTTCCATAGTATCTTGAAAGCATATTTTTTGTTTCTTAGTGGATTTTTTTGAGCAGGCCCATTTTTTTAATCATATTTTTGGTTGATCTGGCAATAGCATACAAATTTTACACTTCATGGAATAGAAAATTTAAAATAGTAATAACAATAATAAAATGGAATACATACTTCTCTTTATTGCCAAACATTAAAGATGTTGCTGGGCAAACAAATCTATCGATTTCCATTTTTCTTTATTATCTTGATTTTTCAAATTTAATTTTTTTGGGGAGAAAGGAAGCATTTAATGCAGATTAAAATAAATATTTACGTAGATATACATACCTTACATACATACTTAACATGGTTTATTTAAGCTTTTAGTTGTAAAAATATTTAATGAATTTCACAATTTTAAAATTTTTGTTACGTTAAGTTTTTTCCCATAATTTTCAAAGACCGTTATTAAATGTTAGATAATAGGAAAAACTTAAAAGTTTTAATTTTGTTTTTTTTACATAATGCTTTCTAATTGATAATAAAGCAAAGAAAGTGAAAATATTTAGCAGTTTTTTATCAGAGCAGGTACAAAACTGATTATGGAGATATTATTTTCTAAATAAAAATTTTATAGTCCGACTGTAAAGCTAATTCCTTTGCTATTGGCTGCTGAGTTTATGGAAGAAATTTCCAGAGACTTGCTGCATGTGTGAAGAAATTCATTCCATTCATATAAAAGGGAAGTATGCATAGAAAACCTCTCTTTTTCCTCTAAGCGATCTTGTAAATCATATTTTATCGGCAAGATATCAAGGAGATTCCAATTTTCTAATCTCTATTACATTATTAAAATCAAAGAATGATATATCCTGTTAAAGTTACAAAATAGGTCAAACTTCAATTGCATATATTTCCAAATTCGAAAAAAAACAAAATTAGGGCAAATTGAAATTCATTACAAAAATCGCAAAAATTTCAAGAATATACCTGAATCTGGAAAGTCTCTAAAATAAAAAACAAAATTACGAAATCCACCAAACATCACGTCGGTCGCAGGTTGACAACTCTTAACTCGCAAAAAAATCGAATCGGGTTTTTTATGCCAAAAGACTATGTTTGTCTTTCTGCATGTTAGTACGTTTCATTTATGTTTTTTAAAAATTTCCTTCCTTACTTCTCCTATTAATTTTAGTTTTTTTATTTACTTCCAACACGGTTTAGTAACGGAGTAATAAAGTTTTTTTTTCTTTTATAAAGTTATGGTCTCAGATTGTTCTGAGTATGTTCGGAACCATTTTGTGTTTTTGCAGACTGAAAGAGGCTTACAGCTTTTATTCCCTGCTAGAAATCGTGTGATATGTGACATATCCTTTTATGTACGAGTTGCCAAGCGTGGGAACTTTTTACCACGTTCTTTAAGAGTATTTAATTTTAATCGTAATTCATTCAAGATCAAGCTTTTTGAATACTTCTCCTTGCGGTTGAAATGATATAATGCAAGATCAATCAGTTTATATTTGTGCAAAATAGAAAATTCTTAGTTTTTTACATTTTCAATCTTATTAATAACTTTTTATTATAAATGTTTTCAATTTTGTTTTTTTATGAATTATGGTTAGTAGTTTATTAGTTGTTGCCTATATATGAATTTAAACTTGTAGACCACCAAAATATGTGGCTCTAAGGGCTCGTGTGGTTACTTCAATAAATAAATAAATAAATAAATAAATAACTAATTAAATAACTAAATAAATAAAAAATAAGTAAAATAAAATAAAATAAAATAATATAAAATAGAATAACATATAGAAATAAAAGTAGTAGATTTTGAGTCTTATTCCTTTTTTTACTTTGAACAATTTATTTACTGCTTTTATACTTACGAAATGTAATCAAATTACTATATTTGACATAATTAAAGCTTTTTTTGCGAAATAATAATTTTATGATAGATTTTGTAATTGATAGTCAAAAGAAAATTATTAAATAAATACATCGGCTTAAAACTTGAAAGAAGGCAGTAAGAGAAGTTTGCTAACTTTTAACTAAGCACTGCAGCACAGGTCGCAGACTCTTATGTGTGTTTTTTTAATAAAATATTTAAATTTTTGGTTGCATTTTTTGCGCATTTGATAACAATTTGTAAAATTTTGGCTACAAACATTTGCTGGTCGTGGCAACACTCTTCATAAATTAAGTGAAAATATTTTTAAAGAATTATTGTTCTTTTTTAATTTGCTATTAGAAGATTTATGTTCACTTTCACATCCGAAAGTGAAAGTGAATTTGTTTCGGGAAAAAAATTAATTTTAACTATCACTCTACTGCACATACATATGTACATACAAAAAAATACATTATTAAGCCCTGCCAATTAACAATTTCACTTTTTAAATAAAACGGTAAATAATTATGTTAACTCTACCAGCAGGAACATGCTAAACCAAAACATGTTACCCACCTCTGATTAACAACCTGCTAAGCTTAAACAAACAAAAAAAATAACATTATATAAAATAAAGTAGCATAAAAAAGTTCACTATACGTACAACTTTTTCATTTTTTTGTCTTCACATTTTTAACAAAGTTTTTCACAGTTTTACATGAAATGATGCTTTTGCAAGATTGTAATCAGCACAATTATAATGTATACTACATACAGCACTTTTTGTTCATTCTTCTTTTTTTTTTAATGGCAACAACGTTGTATATTATTAAAATTAATTAAAATAAGTTAAAAATAAAATCTTTTTTTTATTATTATTTCTATAGTCACAATGAGGCGAACGAACTATAAAACATAGATACAATATGCATAATTATATTATAATATCTTTGTTCCCTTGACTTAATTCCATGATTGACACACACACACATATATAAAAACCTATATTTGTTTATGTACTCGTATCTGTGTCTACATAATTGCGTATGTTGGAAATAAATATATTTATTAAAATTAACAAAACCTTAAAATTTAAAACAAAATGCTTTAGGCATGCACAGATGTCACAAATAACTACCAATTTGTCAGTCAGTCAGCCAGTCATTCAGTTCGTAGTAGTTTTGGTGAATGACTACATAGTTATTTCTTCATTTGTTGCCTGTAGACAATAAATTTTAAAAATCAACCAACACTTAATTCAAGTTGGTAAATTCAAAGCCCTGGATGTCAATATGCTTTTTCAAATCATTTCCTTTTTTTTTGTTTTATTAAGCAAAATATGGGGAAAACTAATAGACAATTTTAAAATTTATCATTTGAAATTAGCACTACAAATCGTCGTCCCGAAGTTTTATTCCCGTATATCACATAATCAAAGAAAAAGAGATAATACCGCTTCTCCTAAAAACTCAAGAAATGAAGTTACAAAACTGACGTGTGTGAACCGGGTCTAAAATTCTGAACTTGTGTTCCGGAAGTAGTGCGAATTCGGATCATCTAATATTTTTTTCTGTTTATAATGTTGAAACTTTAAACTCAATTTCCCAAAGAAATTTTTTGTTTGGATAACCAGCTTTGTTTTGTTTTAAAATCTCCAAGAATAATAAATTCTTTTTGTATTATAATTAATTTCAAAAATTCTTCAACAAACTGTTTAGCAATTTGAGTTTTTGCCAAAATTTTAAAACTCCAAGTCAACTTAGCTTCGTATTTATAAAAAATAATACAAACACTAAAAAAATAAATGCATAAATTTGCACAAAAACGATAAAAATTATTCAAAATAAAAATAAGACAGTGAAAAATTACAACCAATTTGCGAAATTTTGATAACAAAATAAACAACAAAAGTAAAAAAAATATACATAAATCCTAAGATTAAGATTATGTACATATCGTCGGTCAACTGACCAATTGACATAACTAGTTTTGTTTGCATACAATCAAAGATTTTTATTATCGCGATTATGAATAAAAAATAATCGTAATAATCGTTGCAAGTATTTTCTGTTATTACTTAAATTTTTTGTGAAAAAAAAATTCAATTCTTATGGCCTTATTCACAAACGATTAATAAAGTTATTGTAGGTTTAATGTATGATTTTTATATGGGAAAACCTTAACTTTATTAAGCGGTTGTGAATAAGGCCATTAAATTATAACATCAAAACAATACTACGAAAAAAGCAACTTACGTATGTGTGTGTTGGGTATAGAATTCACTTTGTTCAACCACTCTTCGTGTAAGATAATTTAAGGTCTCCTGGATATGGTTCTGATAGATGATATGATAGATAGATATAGATATGTAGTCCTAGACTTCTTCTTGTAGATTGATGTGAACTGCCATTAAGGTGCTCAGAGTCATGCACAAAAGTACATTTTTATCAACGAATGGTGAAAATGATATTATAGATGTATGTACGTATTGTGCTGTAGTATATTAAAAGACCCTTCTTCTGCGATCATTAGCTCCTTTAGCACAGCAAACAAAAATTTAATATTTATTAGATGCTACCATTTGTGTAAAGTTGACTGGGTTGCACCATTCCATTCAGCGGAACGCTACAACCCACATAATTTAAACGTAATTTTGTGTTATCTTCTTAACCATAACGATTATCGCCATCATACTGCTCCTATTAATGTGTTATCGACTTTAGAAAAAATTTCGCATCAAAAATATATTGGTATAAAATAGCATATACGACAATATCGGCTAAAAGAAACGATACGACAAGTACTTGGGGCATTTTCTCTTAGTTTCTTTTTACAAAACTTTAAAATTTTGCCTTCATGTTTTATTATGACTAAAGAAATTTATTTTGTAAGCTTAAATAATTTTTCTTTTAAATATCAGTTACTTCAGTTGCCCATGACCATACATATCCGTATGCATGTTTTTATATATCGCTCATTTACTGCAACATCATCATAACTACAGAAATAATCTTCATATTGTAATTTACCTTGTGCAGAAAATGCAAACAAATATTAAGTATAGACACCTCTTGAGAGAAGAATATTAGTGCTTTTCACAACAGTGTGCATATGAGAGGCTACATATTTTTTCAATTATTTTTGGTGTAGTTTGCACTACTTGTTGCTAATTGGTAAAAAGGTAAATTATTTCTCACCAAAGTTTCATGGAAATAATTTAATATTTTTGTTAGTCTCCTCATCATTATCATCTACTTTTAGTAGGCTTATTTCATGTTGTACGCTTTTTGGTTTTTAATATTTTGTTTTCTCTTATTGTTAACTGTCAGTTAGACAAACAATCCAAGAGGAAATTATCGGCGAAGATAGTGTAGTTGCCGCTGTGGCGCGGGTAAGAATTTTCGGTGGCTCAATTCCTTTTAAAAATTTTTTTTGTCTCATCGGCTTCGAACCGTTCGGCATGTTTCCCTGCTGCCAGTTTACAATTAAGTGTTGTATATGCAGAGTAACTATAAGCAAGTGGTTTCAAGTGTTTCAAGTGTTTGCATATTTACAAAAGAGTAAGTAGCAATTGCATCTGTGTATATTTTGTAAGGGTCGAATAAAAATACAATCAGAATACCGTTTTGCAAATGCTTTGATTTGAGACCATTTGCACAAGATTGCGAATAGGGCTGTTGTTTCATTTTTTCCATAAGCTTGTGTTTAAACTGAAAACTTAAACGCATTTTGTGTAAATCTAAATTTTTTAGTTATAGTAAACTTGCAGAAAATGAGCGATAAATACATATTGAAATTCGTATGTGTATGAATATTGATCGGTAAACAACTAACAACAATAAAACCACTAACAATAACAACTATAGTTACAGTTCAAACCAATAAACCATATTAAAGCCAAAAATAAAGACATGTTTTGTCTTTGTATTTATTTTAAACAAGCGGACGAACTAGCCAAACTACAAAAAAGGTACGCGTGAAACTGATAAATGCACTCTTTTTTCGTATTTTTATTTAATTTTACTTATTTGAGCATAATAAAATAAATGAGTTAACTTTATCTCTACAGAGCAGTTGGAAAACTGAACTGCTCCGCAAGTACATGTACTGAACAACTTCTTAGAATTATCTAATTAGATGCCTGAATCGATGACTGGTTGACACTTACGAGTGAAGTGCTATTTATCAAAACAGAATCAATTGATCATACTTGATTTCTGGCGCGCAAACCAACCACTCAACCTTATCATATTAAAGCGCACCTTATTAGTATGACTAAATTAAATAAATAAATTAACCGTCAATTTCGGACTAAAAATTGTAACAACAACATAAATGATTAGCAGTAGTTGAAGTCAGTGATGCCAACTCTACTTTTGTAGTAAGTCTATCTCTTTCGGGAATCTTGCTCAACTCTACCACGTTGCGAGGAAAACCTACCTCCTCGTTTAGTGACTCAAAATTTATGGTAATGCGAAATTTTTGAACTAATTTACTTTAATAATTCAATTAGAATACAATTTTAAAAATATGTAATCAACAAAATATTTTAATTTTTTTAATAAAAAAATATTTTGGATTCTAGCCCATTCAGACTGCAGCAAAATTAGTTAATTTCGGTCCCAAATTACACGTGAAATTAAAACTTTTCATACTGCTGCTAATAAGCATTTGATTTGATTTAGATTGGCACTGTTTACAACCAATCCTGTATTACATGATTTTGAAATAACACGGTTAACAAAACTAATATTATCCTGTTTTACACGTCTTTTTGTTTGGGGAATTTTCAGTTTAGGTCAGCGTTGCCACTTTCTGTATTTTAGTACAAAAACTATTCTATTTAAAAATATTTGTATTATTTTTGTACCATGAAATTTTTGTACCAGTTTTGTACTATTCCACTAATTACAGAAAAATAAAAAAAAAAATAAAACAGAAAATTCAGCGAAGTATTTATATTTATAATTCCTTTCATATTCTCTTGGTATTTTAACTAATTTTTATTTAATTTCCCAATCAGAATCTCCAATGTTATACAAAAAAAAATTAAGTTATTAAAATGCTTTAATTTTTTTTGTCTATTTATATAAAAACAGATATTATAAAACAAAAAGATTTATTTTATTGTGTCGCTGCACAAGAAAGAGACTATTTCATTTTGTTCGGAATCAGAGCAACAAATAATTTATATCGATTTCAGAATTTTTACATTAAAGTTATTACTCAAATTTAAAAAAAGATTCAATTTTGACGATGACCTTTAAAGATATAGTAGATCCAAAGTTTGCACAATCATTGGAAATAAAATCGTTATAAAACTTTAAAACCAGATATCCATCAGTTGAATTAGATTACCAAAAATTAGACAATGAGTGGCGCGTACATGCACTTTTGGACCACAAAGAGTTAAATCTTTCTTAGATGTCGAAATTTATTGGACAAAAGTTTTTAAAATAAAGAATTGTACTGGTGAAACTCTCTTCCTAAATTTAGAAGCTTTTATAAAATCTCTTCTAATTCTTCCGTAAAAGGGTTCTTAGTAAGCTAAACAATATTAAAACGGATTCGAGAAATTAATTGTCAACTGACACAATTGCATCTATCATTTTTACAAAAGATGGTACTAAAAAAATGGGGTGCAAATTTTGAACCTACTGGAAAAATAATTCTTACTTTTCATCCATTGATATTTTAACGGTACAAAAACAGTGACCACTAAAATACATATATAAGTACTTATGTGTTTATATAATAGATACATATATGTACTTAGATAGTATATATGTAAGGAAATAAACGGGAATTTATGTCGTCATATATGTTTACATTTTAAAGTACAAATATAATGCTCCACTTATGATTTTTTAATAAAAACAATATATTTTGCTGAAAATAAAGAAAAACCTTTTGACGAATTTTTTTTGCACTATTTCATTTGGTTTTGTACTACATATTTTGGACAAACTTCAGTACAATTTTAACTTTCTTTGGTGGCAACGTTGGTTTTAAGTAGTACACACATACATATGTAAACAAGATCTGTCATATACTTTTGCTAACTTTCATAACTTGATTAAACATACTTTAAAAAACTTATTATGTGGTAACATACATAATTATTTTTGTTGTTAATAACAAATTTTTCAATTTAGATTTTTTAATTAATTAACAAGCTTGAGGTCACTTTTATACAAAAATTTATTATCGATATTTCGCTACTCCTTTGTGTAGCTTCCTCAGGATGAAAAATCGTTTAACAATCAAAATGAATATTAATTAATAGTATAAATAAATGTATGGCTCAATACAAGGAGCTGCACAAAGAGATTTTTAAATAATTAAACCAGTGGAACCACCGTAGACTAGTAGATAGCGTACTAGACTATTAGTCTGTGGTTCGCAGGTTCGATTCCTGCCTAGACCCTGGGCGTTTCTGCAAACAAGCCAAAATGGCTTTGCGGTTTGTGTTTATTCCTTGAAAAAAAATTAAAAAATGCTTATATCACTGTACAAAATCCATTATCTGATAACTTATTAAAAAAAAGCATGTATTTGGACGAAACTGATATTGACACCGAATAAAACATTTTGATTTTCCTTACACATACATATATTAATTTTTTGTTCTTTGATTTTCCTTATACATATATGAAGTTTTTTTTGTTCTTTTATTTTTAGTTTTCCAAATTATTATATTATTTTTATACACTTGTTCAGTTCCTTAAAAAAAATTTTAAGATAATTTATGAATTATTTCTTTTTTTTGTGTCTTAAAAATCATAAAATCAAATAAAAGCAACACTGTATGAAGAAAAATAAATGAAATTTTTATGTAATTATTAAATTTATTATTCGAGACAGTCCTCGATATATTTTTTCAAAGAATTCAAAAAGTTTTGTTTGTTGAGGTTAAAAAAATAAGATATCGAGACCTGACTCTAATAATAAATTTAATAATTACATATTTAAGATTTTATTCTCCGTAACATTTGAAATTATATAATAGAAATCTGAATGTGTTTTTTTATTACAATATGTGTTTTTTTGTATGAGATTGTTTTTTTGTGATAATATTTGTGTCTGAAAACATTTAAGACTAATTAAATTATATTATAATTCAATTCTCAAAGTTAATACTATTCTAATTTTGGCTAGTAGCGGTCTGCAATTTATTTCTAATATATGTAGGTTCAAAGTTTTATGCTCTTATTTGTCTAAAATACCAAAAAAAAAAAAGCGGTATACCTACCTGCTTTCCAAAGCAAGGTTTGTTGGAAACTAACTCTTTTTTAAAACGTATCTACTCCATAACAGATTTTCGGTTGGCACCACTGGTGAAGATAAAAAGAAGTCTAACACAACTAAATATTTCTCACCTACTCTCTTCGAACTGGCTGCGTTTAATTAAAATACCCTCATTTACCTGTAATAAACGTTTTAAAAATATTTTTACAAATTTGCTTACAACTCACTCATGGCGACGCACTGTTTTACTTACAATTGCGTTTATTCTGGTTTGTGTTTAATATTTAGTTTTTTTTTTTTATAAAAAAACCGTCATTGATGAAGAGTGCCTTGGCTTGTTTCCTTATTTATTGTATAATTAATTTGTCTAACAATTGTTTAATTTCTACACTTCTTGTCCAGATTGCAGCATATGACCGTGCTTAGCAGAAAGGCACTTAAAGCCTTTTTTTAATTTTAATGCGGATAAAATATTTTAATACATTTTACATATCAGTTACAAAATCTATCATTAAAAATATTATTTCGCAAAGAAACCCAGATTTTAATTTTTCAAATTAAAAATAATAGTAAGATTCAAAATGCTCTGTTTTTATTTATTGAAAAGAAGAAATACTACATTTTTGATTTTTTGAAAGATTACATACAATCTTTCTTTTTAATTATTATATGTACATTATTTTTTTACTTGTGTAAAGAAAAAAATGTCAATATAGTTTTTCATTATAGAAATATTTTGTTCCGGAGCATGAAGGCAGTAAATCAGGTTTCTCCTCTTTTTAATTCACAAAATTTAAAGGGAGCTCTTTTGAACGGTTTGGGCATCCTCTTTATTTAATGTTGGAAATCAAACTATGGTGACTTTCTAAGAAGCTGTACATTATATTTTTAATTATTTAATTATTATTATAAAAGGGTTATGTGATTAATTTAGCTTGGAAACATGTGAGTTTTCTCTAATTTTAGTTTTTGTACTTTACTGTCTTTTACTTAAGCACAGCAGTATAGTCCTCGAAAATATCTTCACAAAATATTTATAAACTTTTCATATCAAAGAGAGGAGGCCTTAATGTTGTAGATATGAGCTTTCAGTAGGACAGTGCCACATGTTATGCAGCACAGAATAAACAAATTATTTCACCAAAAAATATTTTCCTTTATTTCATTTATATTTAAAGTTATCCGTCTCTTAGAAAAACATCCGAAACCATGACCAAGAACAATATTATGAGCATAAAACATATTTTTAATTATAAACTACACATTCTAATTACAAAATTAGAAAATAAAAGCTCATGTGCCGACTTTGCTTAAAGTATAAATTGTTCTTTACATACTCATTCTATCAGATACTGATCTTAAGTACTTCTAAATTATAGTCACGTTTTGAATTTAAAAAAGAATATCTGTATATTAAAAGGGTTAACATGCCCAAGCTATGCATCAGCTCTTCGACAATCTCTGTGGATTATTACATTCCCCTTGAAGTTTTTGTTATTAAAAGCGTTTAACTCATATAAACAATGCAAGTGGATGGCTGAGAAAAGATTGTTAAGCTTAATTCATAATTTATATCTGCTGCTATAAATCACAGACAACATACGAACTTGGTTTGGTAGATTTCTAATGCAAAGCAGAGTGCTTATTTGCTCTTACCTCGCTCGCTTTCCAGGCTTATCAATACCACCACACTCTAAAATTTATTTAATCGTTGTTTAGCTCTGCTATCGCAACTATCAAAACGTAGTCGGTCTCATACGCTTTACATTCAAGTTAAAAATTCAATGCGCGCATGATCAGTACAATATTAAATTTGTGGAAGTCGTACAATATCTAAATTGCACACTCATCCAGTAATAAATAAAACATTAAAAAAAACGAGGAGAAATGTTTTAATTTTGGTGCTTAAATTACAACAGTGATGATAATGATTTAAAATTGGAGTGCAATAAAACGCGTACGAGTATTTTTATCTATACGATTGTGTGCGTATGTGTGTTTTTGTGCAATTTTAATTGAACTATTTTCATGATCACTGTTTATGCAAATCCACAAAAATTAAACAACATGATTTTAAGAAATTGTCAAAAACGCACCTTTTGCTGTTGCAACATTATTGTCATATTTGTTGGTATACAATATTTGCAACAATTCGCAAATGCCGCTAAGTTAACGAGTAAATATTATCCATCGGGTGTGAATTTTTTTGAGCATGAATTTCCTAATTTAGCAGAAGGTGTGTAGTAATCGTATGTATAAAATTCATTACTAAAAATTTTATTTTTATTTTACACATTTATTGAAATTTCAAACGTTTAAATAAGAAACAAAGCTTGGCGTGTGCCATCCAAAAAAAAACACGCATAAATTAAAAAGTTATTTGAAATTTATAAAAATATGTATGTATGTATGTGCTTTATGTAATAATTAAAAAAAATGTTTTTATTTATATATTTATTTATTCAAGTCAGTAGATTTGAAACCCTCATCGAGTAAAGTTGATTACAAAACAGTAACAAATGGCAAAAAGAAATAAATAACATACAAAAATAGATGTATGCAATTGAATTAACTATTCACATATATAAATAATAATTTTGTTTTTTAAGGTTTATCAAAGTTTTCACATGCACGGCTAAAAGATAGATTATTATCAGAAACAGATCTTTAATATTTCAAGCCTGGCAGTTGAAAGTTACGAGTTGATCTTTCATTTTACTAAGCAGGAACTCAGAATCGACATCACTATGAATTATATTTAGAACAAAAAAATGCATCAGCATCGATAGAAGGCTTTTTAAGGTTGGTAACTTGATAAGACCAAGTCTGCTGTTATACGATGGCAAACCATTTGAATATCATTATAGGGCACAAAAGACAAAAGAAAAAAATTCGATTAACGTAAATAGAATAGCAGCGATTCCGTATAATATTTAGATACTTATATTCAAGAATAGGTCTTACAAGCGATATATATTAGAGTTTTTTAAGATATGGATTCGAAAATTCTCTAGACCAGCGTTAGGAAAACACAAAATGAAAATGAATAATGATCCACAAGAATACACAACAAAATATGGGACCACCATTTACGCGGTATTTTCCAGATATTTGGAGGATATCAAATCTCAAACTTATGTTTCTTATTTCGGTTACCATAAACCTATAGTTTCAATGATGAAAATTCCTGAATAACCTACATGTATTGTAAGATAATAAAAATATTTTAAACGATATTAACTTCTCATTTATTCAATAAAAGAAAAAAATTTGTTTTCTTATCGGTTACCACGCTCAAAAAGTGTGAAAAGTGAAAAAAACAGGTTCATTGTTTGGTAGATTAATTGACTTTCCTCTTTTCCAAAATATATCTGCATTTAATGCGCCGTCTCCAAAATTCAAAAATCCTATTTCTTTTATTTCATGCTCAATATCTTGATATTTTTCTTTAGAGACTACATTAGGAAAACCTTTTAATAAAGAAAGAATTTCGGATTTTTTTTTTCAAAGTCACAGATTAAATTTATTAAATTTTTAATTTTTTATAATTTTGTCATCGAAATAATATATTTTTTTTTATTTGGTAACACAATTCAACGTAAAATGATACACAATCATCAATAAATTTATTGAAAGTTTCAACATCAAGTGTATATTGTCTTAACATTTCTTTTACATACACATCAATATAAACATCTTCCTTTTTTAAAAAAATTTTACGGTTATGGAAATAAATTTGATTTAGAGGCGTATTTTTTATACCATCATCTACTATAAAATTTATTAAAACATTTTAAAAAAGTTTCGTCATTTCATAGTGCATGTTGTGAATTTGAATTCCTTCAGTTTTGTTTAGATTATTCATCAATTTAAGCACATATTTAAAAAAACAAAAGTATAACTCGTTAATATCATTAAAATTTTTAAATATTTCTTTAACAGTATCAATATCATCGATATTGGCCGCAAAACAAAAATATATTTTTAGAGCTTGACATTTTGCCATACGTAGAGGTTATGTTGAGCAAAAATTAGCGAAGTCAAAAAATCGTCAAAGTATAAGGGAGGATACTACCAAAAATCGTCAAACGTAATTTTGTGAAATTCGCTACAAAAAAAATCGTCAAAATGACGTAAAATCGTCATTTTTGACACCCCTGATCGTAATAAGCATTGAAAATTCTAACAGGATGCGATTCAATGATAAAGATAAAAATTAGAATTCAACTAAAAATTATAGTGTGTATAGACAAGAAGTGATATTTTTTATATAGAACTATATTTAATGAACACTATTAGACAATGGAAATTCTCAAAGGATGTGTATTATTATACTGTTTCCGCTTTAACAACAATTACTAACAGCTTTATTCACAAACGTTTTATTAGAGACTAATAAGCAAAAATCGTGAAAGCAGTATTCACAAACGATTAATAGCACTATGATGCTGTAACTAGACACTAATAAACTCAAAAAATTTATTACAGGCATCACCCTTATTTATCCGTTTAATAAGTTGACATTTGTATTGTTAAAAGTAAAAAAAAAAACAATTATGAAAGTTTGAAAGTGTGAAAAATAAAAAATATATGAATGTTTTAAATGCAATTTCGACAATCGGTAGGTTTGAGAAAAGTATAACTGTAAAATAAGTAAATTTTTTATGAAGTAATTGCTGTCTGTGTTCTTGTTTTCTATTGTTTCTATTACTCTTTCTTTTACCAACTCCTTCAGCAAAGTCTAGTTAACATTATAAAGTTCAATAAAATGTACTTAAGTATATATGTATGTATATGTACATACATACATATGTATGTACACAAGTATGTGCCGAGTAAACATACCTATGTACAGTGTACTCTCTCCTAACGGACAACTCTCTTAAGCGGACATTTCCCATAAACGGAAAATTTTTTTAGTCCCAAAAAAATCCTTAGGGACTAAAATACTTTTTCTCTCATGAGCGGACAACCCTCCCATAACCGGACGCGGACACTTTTTTCCCACCTTTGGGCATTTTAGTTTCCCATAACCGGACAGTAACACTGTTTTTCCTTTTATTCTTTTCCTTTATTCGTACAGATTTTTCTTATACGATAATGCGTGTATATATAAAGGGGAGTCCCCAAAAACAAACAGCTTGTTGGCATGCGGACAAATTTGCCAGTCCCTTAGGTGTCCGCTTAAGAGAGAGTACACTGTATGTACATAGTACATACTTATTTATACACACGCAAACGCATAATTTTACCTGCTCATTGAAATATTGATACTTGCCTTGTCTTCTTCCACCAAGTTGTCGCTGCGTTTTCTTTTAATGATTTTTTCCATGTTTTTGCCATTGCAAGCACCAAAAATTTTCCAAATAAATTAGTGGTGTATAAAAAACTGCAACGTACTCGGTATTTCAATATTTTTTAATATTATAAGCAATATGCTATTAATCTAAATTGATTAAACAACTTTATATGGAATTAATTTCACATTTTTCCAACCCTTATAGAATACTTGCTAACCGAGTATTTTATTGTATGCAATATTAATTTTAACTTGACAATTCAAATAACACAGTGTAGCTAACACACAATCACAAAACTGAAAAGATCGCTTAATAGTTAATTTTGCCTTATTAAACGTTTGTGAATAAAGTTTCTTATTACTGGCTAATAAGACTAAATGTGATTATTAACTAATGTGACCATAATGTCTTCAATAACAATATTTTGTGCATAAGGCTGTAAAAATATAATTCATTTAAAAGTTAAAGGGTGGGTAAACAAAAAGTTTTATTGTGGCATAAAACTGTTTCTTGTGAAACGTATTAAACATTGAAAGCTGCCATAGGGTGTACATTTCCGCCTTAACAACAAAGAAAATATAATACAATTAAAAAAATAAAGGGTATTCCTAGTTTTTGACTGAGTTTTTAAAGGTTTGCAGCTCGCTCGACACGAATTTTTTTTGCACTAACATTCTTGCATGAATCACGCTATTCACATGAGCCGTGCCCATCTCTAGTTTAATTACACTTTTCTATATGTAACTAACTCTTTTCACAATAAAAATAAGTTCCATCCTTCCAATTACAAAAAGTTATTAAATATCTTATATCATTTTCATAAACGCTTCTAATAATAATATTGAAAATACTCTGTTCCAGAAGAATACGATCCCTATGTTCCAAATGGCAACGCAGAGGAGGACCCAACTGATTCAGACGATCCCGAGACAATGCCAAGACTATTTCAGGGTGATATTGCTATTGATCCCTTTACTTATATAACATTACGTTTGGGCGTAAATCCTACCAGGCATCGGAAGCGTTTATGGCCAAATGGAACAATTCCGTTTGAAATCAGCCATTTATATAGAGATAATGAACGGACTGCTGTTAAACGAGTTTTGAAAACTTTCAATGCACTAACGTGCATAAACTTTGTTCCATATGATGGCGAAGAAGAAGATTATATACATATTTCACCGCCCGAAGACGGTCCTAAAGGATGTTGGTCGTATGTGGGTAGAAAGGGAGGCGAACAGATTGTGGCATTGCAAAGACCGGACGACACAAGTGCACACTGTTTTAGCAGTGAAGGACGCATAATGCATGAACTCATGCATGCCATTGGCATATATCACGAACAATCACGTGCCGATCGTGATAATTACGTTAAAATACACTGGGAAAATATAGTTCCGAAATTTCGTAAGAATTTCAAATTAATTACGAAAAAACGTGGAAAATATTCCTTCGACTATGATTACAATTCGGTCATGCATTATGGTGAATATTATTTTAGTAAAAAGAAGGGCAAAAGGCCAACCATGACACCATTGCAGCCGGGCATTCGTATTGGGCAACGCAAAACATTGAGTAAAACAGATTGTTTGAAAATTAACGATTTGTATGGCTGTTTAACTGGGCGGCGCGCTAAAATGTATCGAAGTTTTTGTTATTTATTAGGTTTATAGTTAATTGATAGGTTATTCTTCATTTGTTTATTGTTTAATTTTGAGTTAATGAATCATATTGATTTTTTTATTATTAATATAGTTTGACTTAGATGCAATTTCTTAACATTAAATTTCGAATAAGTACAATTTAAGCTAAAAATTATTACTCAGTTTTTCTTCTTAGTATATTATTTTGTAAAGGAATTTTCAAATTGTAAAAAGAAGTTGTAATACAAGACTTTCTAAAATTTTGTGAAAAGCTTTCCTGCTGAGTTGAAGAAAACTCTTCTTAAAAGTCAGCAACTGAAAAAGTTTTCCTCAGAAAAAAAATGATACGGGGTTGTCACAGAAACCAATATAGTCGGAATTGGATTTGAAAAGGCGACAAAAAATATTATTGTATTATGAATTTCAATGTTATCGGTTTTATGTTCAAAACAGATTGTAATTCTAGATTAAACATAAAACCAATAACATTGAGATTCATCATACAACAGTATTTTTTTGTCGTCTTTTCAAATCCAACTACATTGGTTTCTGTGACAACCCTGCTAGTTTTTAATCCTTGATATTTAAATATAAATAAAAAAATAGTATTTAAATCCCAAAAAATATTTTGTTAATAATTTGTTTTATTAATTACACCTACACAGCTTCAGCTTCATAACAGGAATTATTAGCCCTAGGCGCACTTTCTTCGACGAATCGTCGAATACCATACATAGTACATACGAGTACATGTATGTATGTATGTATGTGTGTCGTCGTTGCTAACTTACAAATGGTTGTTTGCAAATATATTATTTTTGTCAATTTTGTTTTCGTCAAAAAGACAAAGAAAGTATTCTGTGTACCTTTTACTTTATTTAATTTCACATAAAATGAACATAAATAATTTATCCGACGCAGAAATTCAAAATATTTATGTAGCTTTTTGTTGGGGGAAATTATAATCCTAATAAGTAGTAGTAATAAAACCCGTAATGAACCAAATACATGTCTAATAAAACAAAAAAAAATTAAAACGCATCTGCGAAGAATACACGATTAATCTTCATGACTCTTGCACTGAACAAATCATAACATCAACTAAACTTTGTTCATTTTATGTTTCAAAGTGTTTGTTGTTTTTTAATACAACCTCCAAAAACTTGCTGTTTGTCTTTACTTGCATGTAAATAGCTGTAAATTTTAAAGTTTGGTGTAAGCAAATATTTAATACGAATGAAAACAAGATTATTTTGTTGCACAAAGAAAAATTTTCTTATTGAGTGTGAACAGGGCCGGAGTAAAAATAAACTTCGTCGATTCGACGAAGGAAATCCTTAATGTATTAAAATTAAGAAAGTTCATTGAGGGTTAAAAGGATTATTTTTAATACAAAATAGTTTACAAAATCCACCCCTTAATAATTATCCTTATTAAATGTATTCAACACTCTGAAGCATATTTTAGGGAGCTGAAATAACTTTAAGCGGTGATGCCACTCTGCTTAACTTCTTACACAGTTATTCAAATAGCTTGGTTCTTTCCATTCATACCTATGAATACATATTAATTATACTCTTATTGACAACCAAGGATTTTAGTAGTACTGCCACATAATTAGTGTGTGCATGGGTAATTGATAATTTTAATTATAAGATGAATCCCTTGATAATTAATTACGTGTTAAGAAACGCAATACAGTAAAAATTTGATAATCCAGATAATTGATTGCAGACCCAGATCCGGATAAGCGAATTATCTTGATTACTACGCATATATGTAGTTATTAAAAATTATAATAATTCATAGCAAAAATAAATAAATAAATATTAATTTGTACATTTCAGTTAAAATAAAAATATACACATTTACATACATACGTACTTAACAATAAATAATATTAATTTCGTTCAACAAAGTAATCTAATACGGTTGTTTATCGCGAACTTGTTAAACTTCTTTTATTCAATCCGGACTATAGAGTTGCAATCAACCCGCATTATAGAATACGCAATGAGCTGCAAAATTCTGTCTGCATTACAAAATATTCCGGATTAGTGGAGTCCAGATAATCGAATTTACTCTGTAATTTATTTGATTTTTTTAGTTAAAAATTATAGCATAGGCTACTAAATAATGTAAGCACGTTGTATAAAGCGACTTCTATATCTGAGGTTTTAATTCGAGTAAGCAAATCGTCGAAAAATTTTTATAGAAAATATTCGAAAAATTGTCCTAAACGACTTCCTCATTCGACTTGCCAAAATAGCATTCAAATGTAATAAAAAATTTCACATTACATACAGTAAGCCAGTTTGGTTAATTACAAAACATCAAAACACACGAAAATATGTTCAGCCAAGTTAATATTTGTCTATGTGAATACTGCTTATTTGCATGATTAACGTCACAACTAAAAAAAACGTGATTATTGTGTTAAAGAAAACCATTGTTCTTTGCATAGTTTTTTATATTTTATATACTAATATTCTTTTGAACTGTTTGCCTAATGAGGTGTGTGTTACTTAAAAATTTCAATCTCGTTTTATGAAGAACCAGATTTTTTTTGTCATGACGTTTTTATGTAAATGAGCGATATATGGATATATACATATATAGTAAAAAAATAAATGAATTTCAATTCGTGTTTTTTTTCATAAAATTAAAGCCTATTTAGTCTGAAGAAAAGTTTTTTAACAATTATTATTTAAACTTGAACATATGTATGTATGTAATATTTTTTTAAAGTTAATATATACATTTTTAAATAAATTGATTCTCTTGTGGAGATTTTGATGCGATCTTTTTTGGTGCATTCGGTTTTGCGTTTAAGCCTATGTAAGTATACATATTTATATAAGATTTTGATTGTAACATACGTTTTTCACAAAAAAGTATTATTTAAGGAAAAATTTGGTTATTTGTAAAATAAAATTACTTAATGTGCAAGCTTAATCGATATTTATTCAAATTTCTTTGTATGTATAAAAATAATACAATTTATAATTAATGTTTATAAGTAATTAGTCGAACTTTTATTAATATTTTATATATTGAAACGATTAATTTTTGGCTCAATTTAATTTTAATCGATTAGTAGATAAGAATATTACATGTTTTTATTTAATACTCATAAACAAATGTTGCTTTGTGATTGACAATTTAAAGATGTTGAATTTCTCCATACAAAATTGATTTACGAGCCAGTTATGTGTAATTAATAATTGAATATATATGGCATCACTCATTTCAACGATGCTCAAAAAAGTAAATAATAGAAGAAATTCCCATGTCATGTGTCATTCCACTTTTGAACGAGGTTAGGTAAGAACGTCTGCGGTTCTTCGCGTTAGTGCACGAGTTTTTAATTGGAGAATAAATTACCAGTGATTTAAAATAATTTTTAAAAAATGTTTAAATTAATAGTGCCTTTACTTGCTAAAAACTCGTGCTACGAAAATGCGAATAAATGTTCCGCATATTGTATAAAGAATTTATTAATTTCTACAACCAAAGCGTTTGAAAATTTATCACTAAGACGCCATTTTCTTTTTTCAACAACCAACAGAAAAACCTTACAAGCTTTTCCCACTATACCTCAACATCAATTAGGAGTTAGTAACCGCAATTTAGGACAACTAGAGCTCCTTCCTACGAATAAAATTGTTAACAAATTTTATAGAAATTTTAATCGCTCTAGCGTGTTATTAGTGGAATCTTCCAATTTTAAGGAAGCGGTTAACGATTCAACTCTTACGGAAAAGTCAATAGTTAGAGAAACTAAAAGGAATTCAATTAACAGGAATCAAGCATCTTTATTTGAAGAAGACGACTACTCGGACGAAGAAAACAACTTTAATAGAATGTAAGTGAAAACTCCTTCCAAATTAAATTTTATAGGTTAATATCTTTGTTTAAATTTTGTGTATGTATACTTGAATTTTTAATGGTTATTTTGTGTATGATGCATAACTTTTCGCCGAGCACATTTTCTGTCCCTGTTTACCAAACATGTGTTTGTAAACTTGAATATTATAAAAATTAACCCTTATAAATCTGGTATACACATTTTCAGTATTAAAATTGGCTAGTCTATTATTTTTATTTATTAAAATATGAACATAAAAAAGTGGAAACGAAAGCAGTTTGGTTCTTGTGATTAAACTACCTGTTTTTTTAACTCGCCATATAATTTTCAATAGCAATAGTATGCGTCATCACAGAATGTCGACACGTTTTCTGTATTTATTGTGCCTCGTGTTTTATTTCTTATTTTGTCTTCTGCGTACCGTACGATTTTATATACTTATTCAGTGAATCTTGGTTATAACGAATTCTCGAGTGTTAAAACTGTTCCTCAGTCAAAGTTTATTTTTTTCCCAGCTGAATTGACTGGAAATTCTAAGTGTAAGATCTCACTATACAGAGGATAATGCATTTAAATTCGATATTATGCTCCAAATCCTTTGAAATAAATAATTATTTGTAGTTTTTACTTTCAAGTTTGTGTTCTAAGATATTTACGTGTTCGCCACTCGAGATACAAAGTTGAACATTAGCAACTTGACAGCGTAATTCTTCCGGCGTTATTGCTTGTATTCAGGCATACAAAATTGAACGCAATGAACAATTAAACACTTATAAAATGTATAACGGTTTTAAAAGATGTTCTAAACTTAACGACCTTAAATTTATACGTTTACAAGTTTAAGCAATGATTAAAAATTGATTAAGAGTTGAATTGTTGTGTATATCGAGCGGATTTTTACTTGACGAATTACTATACATATTGCGGTCGTTATAGCCGGCTTTTGCTGTACGTACTTTTTTCTATCACAATACTATTTCTCTTTTATTAACTCACGGTTTCATTATATAAAATCAATGGCAACCATTTTAGTATTAATTGCTTGCCAACACATCATTTGTACATACATACATACATACATATGTATACATAGTGTGTCGTTGTGTTAGACTTTAAATCAGATGTAGACTCTGCTAATATTTGTTGGTTTTCTTTTCACAAGAAATTTAGATAGACATATGTATTATTATATTCGTTATAGCTGTCGGTCTAATCTTGTATTTTACGAATGCTCTTTGGCATTTTGTTGTCAGATGAAAGGCAGACGATAAAGAAAATACAATAAAGATACACAATCCATGCATAAAATGTTCACACATACTTTTGTAAAATTTATAAATATAAAATTTTATTTCGCATTAAAATGTAAATAGAATAAAGTAATCTTGCAAAAAATAATTAAAACGCATAGGTATTCTGTAATCCATTTTTACTTACGCTGATATTTTATACTTGTTTCCTATTATGGTGTAACATCTAATTACCTTTACACTTATTTACTTACCATTTGTAATAATGGTTATATGTATGTACATGTACATATGTATACCATCAATACCACATTTTCCAACAAATGGTAGCATCTGCTTCTTAATTTTTGCACCATATTTATTGCTGAGAATTATTAACGAAGCCATGAGCCCCGTGTTCTTTTGTGCAGAAAATATAACTCTCTTCTTTCCTTTCGTTCAATCTAAACATCCTATTAATTATTTTGCATGTGCAATAATAAAAGTTTAGCGTTCGAAAAGCAACAGTCAATGAGTTACAAAAACACAAACTAACGATTATAAATATGAAATGTAAAATAAATACATACATACATATGTATGTATTAAAAAAAATATAATACAAAGAAAAAATTTCCGTAAAAATAGTCATTTTATTACAATAGATAGAAAAAGTTTGAACTTAGTTTTATCAATGCTGAATTCAATAAACGATTTATGCCGTTTCTGCAAGCTAAAATTTCATTGATTTCATTGAGCTGAACGAAAAGGTACTTCAAAAACCTTAGCCAGCCTAAGTTTCCTAGGTGGAATATAATCGTACAATATTAAGCCGTATGATCATCAAAATTGGTATCCTTGTTACATTGCATTGGGATTTTCATCAGCACTTTTTCAAAATGAATAAATTTTGTTGTATGTTAACTTTGATTCAATTAATTAATCTTTTTCCAATAAAACAATTGTTTTTTAATGTTTACGAGTAATACCCAGCGGTCGACGGCGAATCGTCCGCATTGTAGTAATTAAATATTAAACATTTACATAAATATATACGGTAAAATACAAAAACAAAAATCATAAATAAATCACTTAAAATTCTCTTACTTATCTCTCTACAAAATAAGCTCTAAACACATTCACGACAGCAAGCTGCAATATGTCAAAAATAAAATGTATGTGTTTAAATGAAAACTATTATTTTGACGCCAGCACAACAGCATTTGCTACTGCTGCTAACTTAGGCTATTTTCTATTTTGACGGGCAGCAATAAACAAATATAGTGTCGCCATTATATATATAAATTGGAAAAATAAGAACAAAAACTTTTTGTTAATATTAAACAAAAGAACATTACAAAAATACAATATAGAAATAAATTTATGTGTTTTTATAGTTTTTCATGATATTACATTTTTTTATCAATAACTAATTTTATTCATTATAAAATATATATGCGGCATCCCTGAAATTTGTTTGTGTTTGTAATTATTATGTTGTTTCTGTCTTCAAAATAATTATGAAGCTGACTTCAGAGCAGCATTTGAAGTTGGGAGTATTTGAAGCCTTGAAGTTGTGAAGTCTGCTGTCGGCTAAGTGTTTAGAGATATACATATAGAAAAAACGCTCTCATTTCTACACAAAGCAAATTGTATGTGTAATAAGTATGCATGTAATAAGTATGCATGTATTTTTAGCAACTTCGAACGCTTATAGATCCCAAAATACTAAACCGATTTAAATAAAATTAAGATTGTGCACATCTACTATCTAAAATCTCCATTAAAAACATAAATCTTTCCGTTCAGTATTACGGCTGTAAAAGGGACCTCAAAAAACGTGTTTCCCTATTAATAATATAGATTCTTATAAGAAATTAAAAAAACGGTACAAATACTGTACCACTATATTTCGAGCTTTTGCAAATTTTAGGAAATTGACATATTAACTAAAAAATTACCCAAAAGCTTCGTGAGCACCATAAGTATGTTATATGCTTTTCTGTTCCGCAGTATCTATATGTATATAAATATACAAAGACAAAGTTTTAGATCCGTTTTTCTCTTTTGTTTGCCAACCGATTTTCTTCATTCTTTTACCAAACGGTAAACATTATTGAGCTTTAGTGACCCGACTATAATATTATTTTAATCGGTTCGGTATTAAAGGAATAAAAGGCTCATAAAGTTGACACTACTACCAATGCTAATAATACACACGCACACGCATTCACTTACATATGTAAGTATTGGTTCAAGTAAAAACAAAGCAAAGCAATGAGAGTGTTTAAGAGTATATACATACATACAAACATGCATACATATATGTATGTATGTACATATATGAGTAATAAGATCATTTTATAAATGTGCGTGTTTGTAATGCAATTTTATTTTGTTGATTGCTTTTTCCATAGGGAGGGAATAGGTAATTAGGTAGTTTTTCCCTTGAAATTAAACTGGCTGTCGAAGTTCGACCACTAGGCGAAGTTCGACTCTAGTTTATTTTATTGGCCAAGTAAATTTCGCATTTTTGTTTATTTTGATTTTTTAAATTACTTTTTTCTTTTATTTTTTATTTCTATTTACTTTTATGTGTCTTGCAATAGAAATTAACCAGAAATTAATTGTTGTTTGTACCCATTCTAAAAACATGCGTTTTTGATAATGTAGATTGTAGATTGGGCATATGTGTATGTTTAAAATTGAAATGATATATCATATGTATATATTTTTTTTGTGCAGTGATTAATTTACTTCTATGCCTATAAAAATTACTTTTCTTCTCATATGCACCCTTATTTTTAATCTTCAAATATGTATGTGTGTTTTGTGCACATATTCATAAATAATGTACGTATAGTTTGAATTAAGAGACTAGATGCTACCCGCGATGCTCAAGAAACTAAAGAAATTAAATTACCATTAAAATAATAGACGAAGAATAACATAATGTACATGTACAAATACAAAACGTAGTGCCAACAGCCAGATGTTATATAGTTTTTCATTAATTTATATTTTAAACAACCAATAAACATGCAAATATAATTTATATCACATTCATTTGATAATAAAATGAAATCGTTGGGAAATAGGTGTTATATTAAACAGCTCATTATTTTAAAAACAAGCACATTAATACTATAGAAAAATAAACAAGCAAAAAATGCATATTGAGGTGAACAAATTTCGAAATACAAGAAAACTTTGTTGTGTTTGAAATC
This sequence comes from Gymnocheta viridis, assembly GCA_956483585.1. NCBI lineage: Eukaryota > Metazoa > Arthropoda > Insecta > Diptera > Tachinidae > Gymnocheta > Gymnocheta viridis. The sequence goes on from OY101440.1 coordinate 124,104,357, forward strand.
ATTGTACGAGAAGAATTAACGCAGAACACAAGATAATTTTTGTATACTATATTTAATCTGAATTTTTATACAAGAATATGTCTAAGGACGATAATTATTACTACGGATCTAAAAAAAAATCTATAAGGCATAGTTTTTTATATTGATGTTTTTAGAAAAAGATACTAATTTCAAACAAATATTGTTTGTATTCTTTTTAAGGGCTCCTCATGATAAAACTTATGGTGGAAACCGTGGTGGACGCGATGATCGCGGTGGTGGAAATGGCGGTGGAAACCGTTATGGTAATAGAGGGGGTGGTGCTGGTGGCGACTATCATGGTGTGCGCAAAGGCCGTATTGAAAAAGGAGGCCGAGGTAATGATCGTGGAGGTCGCGGAGGATTCAGCGGCGGCTTTGGTGGTGGTGGTGGTTTTAATGACCGTCGTGGCGGCGGTAATGGAGGTGGTAATAGCCAAGATTTGTCACTCCACGATATGGATTTCACCAATTTGTCTCCTTTCAAAAAGGACTTTTACAAAGAACACCCAATCGTTTCAAGCCGTTCTACCTACGAGGTTCAACGTTATCGTGATGAACATGAAATCACTGTGCGCGGCAACGCTCCCAATCCAATTCAAGATTTCGACGAAGCCTACTTTCCCGATTATTGCATGAAGGAGATTCGTCGTCAGGGATACAAATCCCCCACACCAATTCAAGCACAAGGTTGGCCTATCGCTATTAGTGGACACAATTTCGTTGGCATCGCAAAGACTGGTTCTGGCAAGACTTTGGGTTATATTTTGCCTGCCATTGTACACATTAACAACCAACAACCCTTGCAAAGAGGTGATGGCCCAATTGCTTTGGTTTTAGCACCCACTCGTGAATTGGCTCAACAAATCCAACAGGTTGCCACAGAGTTTGGTTCATCTTCATATGTACGTAACACTTGTGTGTTTGGTGGTGCCCCAAAAGGTGGTCAAATGCGCGACTTGCAACGTGGATGTGAAATAGTTATTGCCACTCCCGGTCGTCTGATTGATTTCTTGGCCGCTGGCGCTACAAATTTGAAACGTTGTACATATTTAGTATTAGATGAGGCCGATCGTATGTTGGATATGGGTTTTGAACCTCAGATTCGCAAGATTCTTTCCCAAATTCGTCCCGACCGTCAAACACTTATGTGGTCAGCAACGTGGCCAAAAGAAGTCAAGCAATTAGCTGAAGATTTCCTTGGCAATTACATTCAAATCAACATTGGATCTTTAGAATTGTCCGCCAATCACAACATTCATCAAGTTGTAGATGTTTGTGATGAAAATGACAAAGAAGAAAAGTGAGTTTTGCTGAATTTGAGTCTTGCATTCTAAGACAAAACAACACAATTTATATAAATTTATAACTTATTTTTCCTCTTTTATATTACCACCAGATTGAAATCTCTGCTTTCTGAAATTTATGATACCAGCGAAAATCCTGGTAAAATTATTATTTTTGTTGAAACCAAACGCCGCGTCGATCATTTAGTACGTTTCATACGTAGTTTCGGTGTACGCTGTGGCGCCATTCACGGTGATAAGTCACAATCTGAACGTGATTTTGTTTTACGTGAATTCCGTTCCGGCAAATCCAACATTTTAGTTGCTACAGATGTAGCCGCTCGTGGATTAGGTAAGTTTTTTGTAGCTTCATATGCTGCTCGAACATGCATTTCCTTTTATATAAGTTGTTTTTTCGTATCATTCGCAATATATTTTCTAATGGCTAAAATGGTTTAGAAGACTTTCAAAACAATAAATTTTTGGTTGGTAATTTTAAATGTTAAAAATTATTGATGGTAGGAAAAAGTAAGGCAACGAAATGAAAACCAAGCAGTTTACTTATTATTGCTTATTCTAAAATAGAAAAAAATTAAACTTCAATATATAATTTTACATTTAAAATTAACAATTATATATATATTTTAAAAATTGGTTTGTAGATATTACAATTCACATCATATTAAACTGTTGCTGAGACTCATGCATAAAGTTGAAAAATAATAGCCATTTTAATAGCAACAACTAGTTCACTTAGATTTTTAACTATAAGATCTCTTTTAACATGACTTATTAATACTTATGGAATATTTTTCTCCTTTTCCCCTTATCATTTTCCCAAAACACTGTTTTGTTTTTGTTTCTTCCAACAAAAATCTTTCGTTTCGTTCGCAGAGGCCGTAAATGGTTGCATGGTGGGGATAAAATGTCAGCTAGTAATCTGAAATTGAAATAGAAACTTTAATGGAAATTTTTAAACTGTGCATGGCAATTTGAAAGTTGTCATAAATGCATTCATTATTTAAAGTAATACGTGAATAAGAGCGGCGGCTAACGGATAAGCGGCAACACTTTTTACCACAAGGCCATTGGAAAAAAGGGTATGTCGTAGTACCGTAACACCACCGCTACCAAACATAATGCTTTGTATCTAAAACAAGGAGGAGGTATATTGAATCTCGTCGCGAAAAAATGCGATTACGCTTTTGTATGATGGAGTCCCAAATTATAGCAGAGCGTATCAATTGCATTAATTTTACAAATATGCAGTTTGTAATTCTACATATAAAAATATACCACCACCTTTAAGTGATCCGAGTAATATTAAAGTCTACCTAACGACTCATATCCCTATCATCATCATGAATTATATTACAAGAGGCCTCTGAAGTCTTTGTTGTTAATACGACAAAATAGGAATAGGAGTATGAATAATTACATTGTAATAGAACTCTGTCTCTATTAAAACACAATACAACCTTTACCCTGTATTTTTGGAGACACACGGAACAGCATAGAAAAGACGGAGTGCATACCTGAGAGAAACCGAAATTATTTTTATAAAGAAGAACTTTACAAAAAAGTTTACAAAAATAAACATTGTTGACGTTTTCTCATGAAACTGGAAATGCCCTCCGCTTTAAAGTTGGACAAACAAGCAAATAAATTCAAGTACACGCAGGCAAACAGGAAAACAACCCCTATTACTGTGAACTTTGACTCAACATGATATCTCTAATGTGTTCTTTGATTATGTGCTATTGAGAAATTATATTAATTTAAAATCAGCTAACTAAATTTCAAATAGAAAGGCTGGATCATTATGCTAACTTAGTGATTTGGTGATTTCTTTTTGGAAGCTTGCAAGAAGTGCTAACAAATAAAACAGATAATATGGAGTCGTAACAAATGTTGAATAGCTGTTGGTTACGACAGACCAAAATTAACTACAATACGACAATATCATCATTTGCTTCAATCAATAGTCTTCATCACAGTACGTTGTCACCTTGTAACAAGTGAATGGAGAATAACTAACAAAGAACACATTTTAGTCAGAAACCAGTGATAGTTTAACATGTCAATCAAGTTTATTGTCTACATGCTTGCGTAATTTGTGTGTTCGTGTACTACAGGATGGATGCTGGAGCCTTAGGCGCACTGAACTGCAAAACAATTGGTGCGCTACACTCGTTACAAAAACAAGAAAGTGATGGCTTTGGCTTCTAATCAACGTATACAAACAAAACCCAACTCTCCTGCTGATCATGTGTGTCTATATCTAATAACAACTGAAATGTTGACAAAAAGCTAAACCGAAATAACAAAAAGGCTGTTTAGTTTTATTCCAAAAGACATCTCTCAAGTTGTTAAATAACTACAGGCTCTTCAACACTACGTCGTCTTAATGCCTATTCTACAGCACCTAAACGACGTGGCTGCGAAGAGTTTGCCCCTCATTTAATTGATACAAAGTAAAACCCGAAAATCACAAGGTAAAGTAACATCTTTTTTACACCAGAAAAGCTCTAACTTTTTTTTAATAACATGCGAACACTGTATTAAGTCATAAATTAAAAATTAAAAAATATACATATTTTTTTCTAAATTCTTACATAAAAAAGTGTGTGCTAGTAACTCTTTAAAAAAAGGACAAAATATAAAAATAATGTTAATATACTGCAAGTCATGGAACAATAGCGATTATTATCTAATTGCTTAACAACTATTTCATTTAAATTTTTTTTTTTTTTTTTTGAAAAAAATTTTAAATATTTTATTTCTAATTTCTATTTTTATTATTAATTTCTTTTTTACCATGAAAACTTTTGTGCCATTCAAATAGATGTGGATGGAATTAAATATGTGATCAATTTTGATTATCCACAATCTTCGGAGGATTATATTCATCGTATTGGTCGTACAGGACGTTCAAATACCAAGGGCACATCTTATGCATTCTTTACACGAAATAATGCTAAACAATCCAAAGCTTTAGTTGATGTTTTAAGAGAGGCTAACCAGGTAAATATTACATTTTTATATAAATGCATGTACATAAATAGGTGTCTTGTCACAGAAAATTTAGGTGTTCCTTTCTACTAAAAATCTTGAAAATCACATGATAATATGTACACATATGTATATTCAGCCTGTTTACAGAATCCTTTACGGATTTAGATTGGAAAAGGATTGCAATACAATTCCAATCATGAATGAGTTCACGGGTTCGAAAGGCTTCATTACTAATTGTTTATACATTCCTAATTGTATAAAACACAAAACAAAACGACTTTCGTGAATGTAATCTGAACAAATCTTTATTGAGAAAGTGTTGCCAAAGCAATCTATATTGAATTTTGTAAACAGACTTACACCTGTAGTTTCAGAAATCTGGAGCACAGTACCGTCAATTGTTTGCCTAAAGAAACTTTTGACAAAAGTGTTCCCATGCGATGCTTTCCCAACGCTAAACTTCAATTCTTCTAAAATTACTTCATTTACGAACGTGACCCCTACATCCTTTTATGCTTATAATTTTTACTGACCAATATTGAATAAATTCTTAAAATTTTATTTCATTATTAGGAAATTTCTCCTGCTTTAGAAGGTATGGCACGCAATAACCGCTTTGGCGATGGTGGTCGCTCACGATTCGGCAATGGTGGCGGTTCCCGCTTCAATGGCACATTTAAAAAGGGTGCTATGGGTGGTGGTAATCGCGGTTATGGTGGCGGCAACAATAACGGCGGCGGTTATAACGGTAACAGTGGTGGCCGGAGTTACGGTAATAATAGTGGTGGCTACGGACGCGGTGGCAGTAGTAACGGCGGCGGCAATACCAGACATACGCGTTTTGATTAAACAGATAAAAAACAACAAATAGTTTTTAAGGTTCTTAATTTTAAATTACTTTTAGTGTATGTATTTTTAATTTTTAATATAACAAATTTGTTTCTCATTTTAACAAAATCAATCAACCATTACAAAAGAAAGAAAATACTAAAAATAAGTATTTTTAGAATTCAAGAAGAAAAAACAAAGAATATATACTTTTCCAAAACATAAAATTATATTTCAGTTGAAAAGACAAAGTAAGCATTTTTTATTACGCTTTTCTTTAAGATTAAACTTGTAAAACAACACAAAAAATTGCATTTTTTAATAACCTAATTCTTTTAACGTAGTTTGCCAACATCCATCCCCTTTCTCAAAATCAAATAAAATAATATAGTGAAGTAATAAAACAAGAAGTAAGCTAATTTACAATTGCATACATATTACTTGGATATGCATATATTACCACTTTGTTTTCGATTAAGACCTTTTAAAAAGAAAATAAAAAATAAAGTTTAAAAGTGGAGTCCTCTGCCAAACAAAAAATGATTGTTTCTGCTCATATGGCAGCGTAATTGTTTGTGTCGTTGAAATGTATGAAATTCCAATAGTTTTATTTATTTCATGGACTATATTTTTTTAAATTGTATTATTTTTAACTATGAGTTGTTTTTATAAGCTGTTGTAAACAAAAATGATTCTCATAAAAAGCGCGTATGTTAAATGTTTATTGTAACAATCCTTTCTTTTAATAAGCAGCAACGAAAAGCTAATTATTAACTTTAATTCTTATTTTACTCCTGAATTTGTAACTTAATTTTTCTGATCTTTTCTTTAATTATGTTAAATTATCAAATAATATTTTGTTTTTTCCATCATTTCACATCCTGTATAGTAAAATAAAACATCTATAAAGCCCTACAAATTATTTTGTAAGAATAAATGTATTTGGTAAACAAAAATAATCCAACAAATAAATATTACTAAAACTAAGATTATGTTTGATATTTATTTTTGGGACTCCCCCTTAAAGTTGGCCAATGTGCGAAAATGTTCACAAGTAGAATCGTGATTTCTTGTAGATAAATTGAGAAGAATAATGCAACAGTCAAGCTTGAGCCTTTTATTAAGATGGGATTACGTTCACTAAAAAACGTCTGATTTTAATACAACAATTAACACAATAATTAACTCGCCGCCCAATCGAAATAATTGCTTTGCGCTTAGCTGCAGGGTATGTATTAACAGTGCATTCAAATGCATAAATATATACTGAATTGTTAATTCTTTTTAAGAAAGGGACAAAAAAGACAGTTAAGATTTAGAGGTTTAAACTATTCATCGCGGTGTTTAAAAAAAAGCGCATCTTATAACTTAAACCTAAGTATTAAAAGATATTCTATGCACTGTGCCGATGTGGAAAAGTGGAGGAACACGTAACATTTTTGTTGGACCTCTCTACTAGAGACATGACAAGATCAACCACGTACATATTTACAATGTACACACATTGTTCGACAGTGAATGCCATAATCGCAAACTAAAAACATGTCGATCAGTTTGTTATCGAAAGCGATCATTAAACTCCTTCCTTTTTCACACACGAATTGTATGTTTGTTTTATAATAGGTAAGTTTTACGTGAATTCTCCGTACATTTTTGTGTCATTTACAGTAATTTTTTCGTTTACATTTGAAACAACTTACAGTGATATATGATCGCGAAAATAATGTAACACACAGGAAAAAATTGTCACGGGAACAGTTTTTTTTTCTTCTAATTGCTGTAGCACTTTAATGATAATTACATTGCATCCTACAAACGACCTTATGCAATTTATATGTAGATGATTTTAGGTAATTTCCCGTATTAAAAAATCTTTCATTACAGTAACATTAAACTCGGAATTTTAGTTACAAAAGTTTATTAAAACAATGTTAAAGTTAGCTAAAAACCTTCAACAAAAAAAAACTTTTTGAAATTCTTTTTCAACTACAAAATAACTTCTATTTTAAATATTTTCGAGCATGCTCTGCAGAATTTTGTGCTTTTCAAAGCACAGTTTTTATCAAGGTGTATTTAAATACTCCTTATCTTCTGCAAGACAAGGTCCATGGTAATAATACAAGTAGTTTTGAAGCTACAACACTGCGAAGCTGTCAAAATGCACAAAAGAAAAATGGCAAAAAATTGTATATTACCATGAGTGTTTGGTTGCATTTTCTGTTTCTCAAAGAATTTTGTTTCTTTTCCTTTTCTTATTTGCATTTGAAACAAATGTTAGTGTGCTTTTTTAGAACACAATAAATTTTGACATCTGCGAACCCAAAAAAAGTCCGTTAACGCTTCGCTACTGCCTGTATTATTATTCTACCATGATAAGGAGTCTTCTGACCAGTGATTCCAGTTTAGCCTTTTCAAGGATAGATTTAGCCTTGCCTTTTAGCCTTGAAATTATCTTTAATCTTCGTGACTTTTTTTAGCCTCAAGGAGCCTCAAGTTACAAAAAATTCAAAAAGGACTCCTTGGTAGATTTCGATCCACCATATCAAAATCCATGGAAAATTTTATTTATTAAAAGTGTACTAATTCGTCAATAAGAAATAAGCTTAAACTAAAAAAATTTTGAATAATGTTTCTTAGGTTTTCATATTATAGAGTTTTTTGCTTGTCCTCTAAAATTATTTCAATGTGACTTATGAATTTATGTATATGACGATATGTAAACACATTTTATAGCTAATTCAATTAAATTATTAAACAAAATAGTAAACACAATTGTTTTTACTAAAATTAAGGTGAATATAATGTATAAAAATATGGCTTTCGATCGGGCCGGGCCATCTTCATTAATACTAAAGTAATTATAGGAATACCTAAAAATTTTTGATTTTTTGTATGAATTCAGATGAACTGAGGTAGGGTAATATTTGGTAATAATTTGTACATTAATGATCATCGAAATACATTTATTTTATTTATAAAATTATATATCTAGTCTAATATTCCATAAAAAAAAACAAAAAAATATAATAAAAAAATTTTGTTTGGTGAACTGTTTCTGGAGACTTGCCCATATATAGTCGGAGCTGCATGAACGTATTCAACGTGTTCATTCATTTAATACCAACTTCGAAAAAAATTAAACACAAGCTGATGCTTCTGTGGATTTGAGATTTAATATTTTTTAGAATTTTTTTTAAAGATCTTGCTTTTTTCGGTAATTTAGTTTATTGTGTTATTTTTTAAATATATTCTGTCTTAGATATATTTTCCTTTTCCTTCAACAGCCAACACTGGTCCTTAGATTCATATTGTTTTTTACGAACTTTATCGAGATGCATTCAAAACGTGTTTTAGTTTGTTAATATTGATATGATATTGTACGAGTCGGTTAGTTTGACCTCATGTCAGCCGTTATTGAGGAGTGTTCATTGTGTTAATGTCATCGTTATTCATGAAAGTTTCATGAACATCATTATTTAGTTTCATGCAGATGTATAATTTGTAAATATTGATTGTCGTTTATTATACATTGGTTTATTTCATTAATTCTTTGCAAAATCTCGCATATTTTTACGTCAGTTACATTATTTTTGCAGTCACAAAAAAATGTAGATGTCGTTTACCTTAAAATTTAGAGGTTTGTATTTCTGTAATAATTATTATTTTCGATTTAATATTTTACCAGACGACGTGTTGGAGAATCTAGAACAATTCTTCATCAAACAAACACTTTCGAAAAATATTTCAGTCAAAGTAACTTTCTATTTAAAAAAAAAAATGATTTGTAGAACAAAATGCAGTAGAATATTAATGCTTTAAAGTAAAGTCCTAGAAAACACGTTTGACAGTGGGACTCGTGAAGATGCTGATAAAGTTATATTTCTTCCTGAAGTTATCATTTCTAGAGAACATCGAGAGGTTAGGCGATTGTATGGAGTGTGATTCACTGCATTGCAATTATACCTACATAAATTTTTTTCTAACTCCTAATTTTAGTCTATGTTAGAATTAGTGTGATTGCAATAATAACATGCAGTTCTCTCTCTATTGTTAACAAATGACCGCCGATATACGTACATACTTGTTTGTATGCATGCATTAACTATTTCCTGTGCAGATGGAGCTGTCAACAATTGCAGAATATTTAAAATGTCAGCTACAAAATATGTTTTACTTCAATCTCATGAATTAGTTTAAAGTGTAATTTTCATATTGAAGAATTTTTGTAGTCACAGACCATTCCCTTTGCAATATTTTTAGAGAGCGATTTTTTATCACCACTCTTTCTTATTAATAATCCTTAATGCTCCGTGTTTAATTAAAAAGAAAATATAATGAAAATATTAAAGCATTTTTATTATAATAAAGAAGACCACTGATACAGAAAGTTCGATTAAATTTTATAACAAACCATTAGCCAAACATAATCGACATCTTGCTGATGATTTTTTTCCATCATCGTGCTTGGCCAACATCATAAAATGCGATAAAGGAAGATTTTTGTGACAAATATAAAAGATGACAGGTATAAATATTAAACGGAAAAAAGTGTACTTACTTTTGTCTGCTTTCGTTGTTAATAAATTTAAAAGTTGAGGAAAGTAAAATATGAAAAAACCTTTTAAATGTTGGCATCAACGAATTACTTTGCACATGCAATGTGGCGAATTTGTATTTTTTCGCTGACGTTTCGATTTTTTGATTGGCAATATTCTATATTTCAAACTCGAAAATTTATCAAATAATCAACATTTTATAAAAATCCAAGTTTTACAAAAAAAAAAAGAAATTTAGCATACAGTACAACCTCCCTAATTCGGGCAATTACATTTTTCGGACAGGTTAGAAATTTTTCCTCTATAGTCCGGAAAAAGTGTTGTTTTTTCTCAGTAACATTTGTTCGTTATTTTACCGCTAGACAAAATAAGTTGCTATGTATTACCGAGAGAATTAAAGAAAGTGTAAAATATTTTAGTTTAATTGAGTTTATGTGGCGAACTGTTTTGAAAAGCTATTTAAGGGGCTGAACAAACCAAAACGACAGATAAGGATATTTTATTTTCAAAAGAAGTTAAAAATGGAGCTGATAAATCAAATAAAAATAAATTTCTATTTTTCAAAATGAAAATTTTTTGTCACTTGTAGTAGGCATAAAGAACCTTCTGTAAATTAATTATATACAAATGAGTTCTAATGTGTACTGATTTTACTTTTCGGTAATAAAAATATAAATTATACATTGTTGGCCTTATTCACAAACGATTAATAAAGTTATTGTAGGTTTAATGTCGGATTTTTATATGGGAAACCGATTTTAATGTACACATTAACTTTATTAAGCGTTTGTGAATAAGGCCATGTATGTATTGCACTTAAAATTTTATTTAAACTGTTGTCCAGACGATCCACTAATCCGGACAGTAGCTCAAACTATATCTGTCCGGATTATGGAGGTTGTACTGTACATGTGTAGATAAAAAATTCCATCAAAACTACCTAAAATAAAAAGAGAGGAATTTCGTAAAAACGTCTAAACATTCAAATCTAAATAATTTAATTAAAAAAAAACTATTTATGTAGTATTATTTTCCACAATTTCGTAAACAAATTAATCAACGAACTTGAGCTTACATGAAATTTCCCAGGATTTGCACATTTGCATTTTTACAGTGCGAAAAAATTGCCACACAATTTAATCATGCTTTAGTTTTTTTTAAATTATTAAATCAGAAAATTCTGAGGGCGTATTTAGAAAAATTCCTGAAATTATTTAAAATTTTCTCAAAAACGTAAAATATGCTTTGCACATGGATGCACGTTTCTAGAGTCAGAGTAATTCTAAATTGGGATTAACTTGAAATAAAAGTCTCAAAATTAGAGGAAAATTTTAAAATGAAAAAAAAAGTAGAAAATAATGCTTTAGTACAAAAATATACCGAAATTTGGAAAAACATTATAAATTTCAGAGAAAACATTATTATTAATTAACGTAAAAATTATCAACTAGTTTGTAATCTTAGGATACCGACCTGCTTTCATAAACTGGCACGTTAAAGTCATACCTTGGACCTTTCGTGATTGAAATAAGCGAAATACATACACGTAAGAATAAACATGGTTGACATAACCAGAATATAGACGCAAATATATTATGATTGCATGACGTGGCTGTAATCAATTCAGATAATTATGGAAAAGCTTTTCTAAACATTATATTATTGTCTAATTTAACAATAATATTGCTGGATGTTAGTCATATCTAATCATATTCCAATGAAACATAAACGGCATTTTTTTATACATAACAACAACAAAGTTTAATATTTTGATCATATTTTGGTTAAACATTAGCAAAATTCGGTTTGATGTGAATATTTCTTGATTAAAACAAATAATATTAGATTATGGTTACCTCAACCATGTATTTTATTTACTTCTACTATAAATGTGCCACCCAGTAATGATTATTATAGAATAAAATAAATAAATGTGTGTAAAAATATGTTTATTTATTTCTTTATTGTAAGAATTATTCCAATGACGAAAAGTTTTACTAAAGAATTCACTAACAACATAGTCGATAGTAGTCGTAAAATTACTTTCACCAAAAAATGACGCAAATTGTTAACGGAGTTCTTCATACACAACTTTAAGTCTCACGCTATTACAGATCTCTCAATATTAGATAATAAATAAGAGGACGTACTAGGTCCACTACTCCAACATAAAATTTCGTAAAATAGCAACAAATAAATAATTTTCTTGCAAAAACTTTGTAATGACTTTCATTAAGAAGAACATACATACTCGTACATTTCCACAAAAACTACATACCGTCTGCATTACTCTTCAGTACTTATGTTTATAACTACTCACTGGCTAAAAAATAAGTACACTATTCTCTGAGGGTTTTTTTATCAGACAGAAAGCATGTCGACAGCAGTTGTCTATGCGTTCGTGAAAAGAAGATTTTAGCGCGATATAAAATTGCTATCAGATTCTTTCAAAAATACGAGTTCAATATTAAAAGCAGACATCAAATTTTTAGCGTGTTTTGTGTATTCAATGACTTTTATTCGTAATCCGATCGCCATGTGAGCGTAATGATTTTAAACACCGAAGTAGTAGAGGAAAAAGATATGTGCTTCGCATTTTTTTTGCGAGGTTGTTTCAACTTTATTTATAACAACCAAACTCTACTAAATATGTTTTAAGTTTCTGATACTGCATTAATTATAAATTAGAGCTGTGCCAAATCGTTCATTTCAGTGATCAGTCATTTTCGTTCAATTAGCAAAAATTAACCCGTTCGTTCAATCGTTCAATTTGAACGACAGTACGACAACAATTCTATTTTTTTAATTCCTTCTTTTCTTAAGAAAATCGGTTGTAAATATTTGAATAATCTAATTCAATTGAAGAATTTATTTAAAAAAATTGATTTATTAATTAAAAAATCATTGTTAAGTTCATTTAAGAAATAATTTCTTGTTCTTTTGAGTAAAATATTAGACATTTAATTTTAACTTATTATAAACTATAAAGAATATATACTAAAAAGAAATGTATATTTAATTTTTTAAATAACTCTGATCAATAAATCAAAACTCAAAGGAAACAAAAGAATGCAACCTAAAAAAGATCAATGAACGAAAGTAAAATTTGGCATAAAAAAAGACACATGAACGAACGAAGAAAAGTTTTAAATCATCTACGAAATCGAACGGTAAACTATTGAACCGAAAGCGTGCAGTGAAATGACCGGATCACTTCGTTCAATTGGGTGATTAGTTCAATTTAACCCGATCATCACAAACACCATTCTTTCTTCATAGAGAATTTAAGAATACATGTTAAGATATCTAGTGTCACAATATTTTTTTATTTTTTTAACTTGGACCAGCAGCACTCAGGGGATGTGCAATGCTTTGTGCCGGAACTAGGAAAACTGGTACGAACTGTTCGGCTAAAGAACGAATTTTCTCTGTAGTGTGATCCACTGGCATATTAACCACAAATGGATGCGCTATTAACGAAGAACGTGCTGTTCGTAAAAATGAGCGGGTTTCGGGAACAAGTTCCCTGATTTCATGCTTAAATATGAAATTGCAATAATTTTTCATAACATTACAAGCAACATCAAAGTCATATAATGCCGTAAGTCTCTGAAGTAGTACACGATACCAAAGTAGTGTAATGATAATAAGTTAAGAAAATTCATGTCGCAAGCAATACTACTCTCGTTTACAGTTGCGTCTAATTTAATTAACACTTAAGCAAGAAATTCAATCAGAAATAAAATTATCATCGTAGCATTTAGGCGTAAATCATAAAACAAATTTAAAGAATAATGTCACGTCGATAAACCATAATTTTCAAGACTATTCAGTTAAAAATATTAAAAAAAACGTCAAGAAAATGCAGAATTTTGGACCAAGAAGTCATGTAAATTTGCGTAATTTCTTTTGATTGTTACAAGGGGTTGTCGTTTAAAAGAAGTTTTGACTCCTATTCACCGAAATGCATATGAATATAAAATGTACATTAAAAGCGCACAAATTGGCAACTTGAGTTTTTTTTATATTTGAATCATGATGGTTTCACCATGATTTGAATATTATTTTTGATTAAAAATAATTCATAACATTTTTTAAAAAAATTATTTTTTATTACTTTTTTATAAGTATGGTTGCGGTAGTTAGAAAAAATAATATGGTGAAAAAATAATATGGTGAAAAAATAATATGGTGAAAAATAATAAAACATGTTTCAAATTTCAATTCGCCACGTTTATTAGTATTTTTTTTGAATCAACAAAACTAAGCAATCTTAAAGGAAAGAAAAATTGGTCATCATTATGTAATTAAATAATTTCCTTTAAAGGGTCTCAGTCCAATCAATATTAAAGCTCACCTAGATTCTACTCTGGGGGAGTTTGCTCTTTCGTTTACGTCTATAAAAATTGAATGGCTGAGTTAAAACAAGGCCGTACGAGCTGCTAAAATTAACACCACAGTGTTATATATCGCATAGTGACCGAAAATTTGAAAAAGAGAAGGCTGTGTACAAAATGGGATCTGCGTTTGCTCATAATACAGTAATTTTTATTTAGCTGCACAATCAACTTTGTGCAGATAAGTCAAAAATGCTGTTATCTTAAATGTATGTTTGTATGTGCTTGCAAACAAAATAAATGAATTTTAATAATGACAACTTGCGATTTGTGGGACTTGCATGCGATATTTTTTAATTATAAATGGATGTTTATGTATATATTTTTAAGTGTGCAGCTAAATTTGATTTTTTATATGAAAATATTTTGAAACTGCCAAAAAATATGAGAAATATGCAAGTACACACAATGCACTTAAAAAAGTTCCGGAAGAATAATAATAGAAAATATATATTTTTAGGTAGTTAAGTCAAAACGCAGCTAACGTTGATTTTTTGTATGAAAATAATTTTAAAATACCAAAAATTTTAGACATTTATCTTAAATGTGTTACCTGCAAAAAGTTACGTAAAAAAATAATTTGTATGGGATTTTGAAGAATGGTGGCTGAAATTATTAATTTTGTGTAGTTAAGTCAAAAGTGTTCTTAAACAAAAGGCAGCTAAATAAAAACTGTAGATAAAAACACCAGCACCGTGAATATGTTTCAATAGAGTCGATGTCGATGTTGCACCACAATATGAGATATGGATCTAACACTTTACACCTGACACAAATAAACAGTCAACACAGTGGACGGGAATGGGATAAAGTTATTTTTGGGATGCGAGTGGGATAGTTTTTATTGATTATCTTCAAAAGTGAAAACAATCAACGGTGAATATTATGATAAGGCCTTTAAGTGTTTCATCAAGTTCAAATATCCACTATTGCGATGGCCAAAATCAATGAATTAAAGTTCGAATTGCTTCATTGCGAACCTTGTTCGTCAGATTTAGCTCCCTCGGATTACTTTCTATTCCGAAACTTGGAAAAATGGCTCAGTGGTAAAAAAATTGCCAACAATGAAGAGGAGTCTCCAGTTTATGGCTCCTTTCAGAAGCTAGACAGTTTCTACTTTAAACAGGGTATCGAAGCAATTGAATATCACAGGGAAAAGTGTATCGAGCTAAAAAGAGTTTATGTAGAGATATAAATAAAATTTTTGCCAAATTTGTTGAGTTTTCTTTCTTAGTTCAGCTAATTTTGCGGCCGCACTGGTACATATATAACAAAAACATTAACTGATACTTGGGAAGATATGAAAATGTGATTCTTTAACAATTACTTCCATTTTTTGCGTTAATTGGTTAACCGATTAAATACTACCCGATTAACATATAAACCAAATTATAAAGATAATTTTATTTTTATTTTAGATTTCCTTAAAGTATTGAAATAACTAATAAAATGATCTCACAGTTAATTTTTTTCGTTTTAGTTCAAGAATTGTTATGTGTATTGCGCTATTGTTTTTTTTTACTAATAAACTCCAAATAATAAATAGCTTATGCATTTTTATTTGTTGAAATTACTTAATTTATAAAAAAAAATATTAATCGGTTAACCGATAAATAACAAAGTTAAAGGATTTTTAACCGATTAAACCAAAACCTCGGTTAATTAATCGAGCGGTTTAAATAAATATACTAGTGTAAATTTCTATAGTTACAATTCCTAAGTCAACGGATGGATATATATTTTGATCAAGGCCTTTTTTAGGTGAATAAAAAGGTATTTTTTGTGTACATATATCGTATATATCGTCAGCGGAAGTGTAAAACTAGGCAACTAGCAAGAATTTCAAAATAGTGGTTTTATTCATTATTTTATATTTTATGTCATAAAACACAATAATTAATGAAAAATGCAAGTTCACATTTTTGGTTTTCTGCTAACGATATATATTTTATGTATTCGAATTTTCGGTTTCACAATCTAATAATTTGTTCAAAGCAAAGCTTGTACTTGAGTAAGTATTCCATTTTCAAATCAATTCTATTTGTAATTAAATTTTTTTACATAATTTTTCTATGTGAATGACATGATATAATAATAAAAATAAGAAAAACAAGCAAAAAACTTAAAGAATAGCAAACAAATACACACAATGAAATAAAGTATAAAGGAAAAGTGATATTTAGCCAAAAGCTAGCTAACCAAATAATAAAAAGAAGAGCTAAATTTTAGGATACCCCAAACAAACTTGATTTTTTTATATTTCAGACTCTATTGGCATGCTCCTTTTGCTGCAACTTATCGAAATGATTGTGTATGTCAATTTACGAGTAACTGAAATATAAGAGTATTTGAACAAAAAAAAAAAACAACTAAAAATATGTATTTTCAAACATCATTAAATGTTGTATCTTTAACAACCCTGAAAAACTGTCAATCTAATTTCCCATAAAAATACCAAATTGTAAGAGATACTTATTTACTTTGGCAGTATGCTGGTGCAGGGATCGAAAACTAAAATAACATACAGTTATTTTGTTACACTGAGAAATGAATTCTTTGTAGTTTTTCACAAATTATTCTTATATATTATTCGACCTTCTTTTTTCTAAATTAATCTAATTTATTTAAGATCTAGGTCAATAGTTTTTTAAAAAACATTAACAAAATTTTAATATTAATTAAAACACCGATATTTCGCCACTTCTTTGTTTGACTTCTTCAGGGATACACAAAATTGTGTAAATAAAAAAAATGTTAACAATTTTATAAAAAATTAATTATTCAGCTGCTTAAACTCTACATATGCTGCTTCGATAGAAAGATTTTACTACATTTGCGGCAAAATAGCAATTATTTTTTGTAACTTGTTTAGGGTTCTTCGAACCATACTACAATTACCTGCATTCACAACGCTGCAACAGCATCTGGTCTGCATCTGGTAGATCAACTAAGATTAGGAGTAACTGTTGTCCTGCATTTACATTACATCGAAAGTAAGTAATACGAGATTTCGAGCACAATCTAATTGATTTTTACTTGATTTGTTATACTTAACAAAATCTACTTCGGCACAAAATTTTTACAATGATTGTACAAAAAACAAAAACAAAACACAATGTGCAAGAATGTTCCCTGCAGATAATATTGGACTACGTGGTCCATTATAGCTAAAACGGACTAGTTACAACATGGTGCATGTAATGAGTCATGGACTATGTCATATTCAAACAAGAGCTTATTGCTATACAACAATTGTTCAAGCTTTCGCGATAGTACTCGTGTCGAACAAAATTCTTGTGAGTGATCCATTTTGAATGACATGGAGTAGTTTTTGGGTTAGTCCGATGCAATACAAACCTAGACCATATAGTACAGCCCTAAGACATCGTAATGTTAAATAGACCATGTTTTCTCCATACATTTGGGTTACTTTTGGACTTGTCCTAGTCCTTTATGGAGTATACTTTACATGCGTGTTTGGACTAGTCGCGTTATCTGCAGGGTGACCACAACTGAAACTGTGATTGTATTGATGCTTATTAATATTAATAGTGAGTTGACAAACACACCCAGACAACATCAAGATAAGCGTTTGAAATATAATGCGGCATTAAATTAGTTTAAATTGCAGAAATTCATTGCTCACAGGAAAAAGTAAACATATGATTCAATTAAGAAAAATTAAGATTCAATTAAGAAGTTGAATTGTATTAAACCAATCTTTAAAATTGTTGTTTTAGCTCAACAGGATTTTTGATTTTTTCAATTAAATCAATATAATATTCATTTTCAAAAATATTATATTCATTAAAAACTTAATTTAAATGTTTAAAAATATCAATTTATTTTCTTAAAACAATGTCATATAATTATATGGAAATCATACACGTATTTGCTGGATAATTATGGTTGATAAAGGCCCTGATTCACTATCATACACGATCGCTCGATTCATTCACCGGAAAATTTTACATAAGTCTGAACGACTTTAAAAAAGCGTTTCGAAATGGCGGTTTAGGTGCCACACTATTCAACAATAATGATGCACAAACATCTTTTTGCGATTTTGTGTATATACATGAATTCCATTATTATAAAAAATACTTTGCTTTCGTTGTTTTAAAAATAGAAAAGAAGTATATAAAATGTTTGCGAATGAAGAAAAAGTTCAAATATTATCAATAAATATGTTTGTTTAACAATAAACTCTGATCGCACGAAAAGTATAATTTTCTGAAAATTTTTATAAGATTTACCAAATCGCACGACTTGCCAAAAAAATCTGTCACCCAGTAGCATTTTTAGTCCACACCACCATAGTTTTATAGCACACATGTCATATTTGGCAGATCGTACGATTATGTAGGATAGCGAATCACGGCCTTAATTATGCATTCGTCGCTGTCTCATCGACGACTGAATGGAAGAGGGTAAGAATACGTATAAGTACTCTCTGCACAATTGTGCTAGTCACCACTGCTCTATGAGCTGTGCGCTAGAGGTTTTTCATTTGAAGTGTAATTTTTATATGGAGTTTGACATTTAAAAAGGAAAATTTTAATCAACTGTTTTTGGTATTGATATTAATTTTCTAAAAAGTGTACAAAACCTGGTGTAGAAATTAAAAGAAAAGGCCATTCAAGTGTAGCCTGTTTCCATAAAAAATGTATAATAGTTTTCGTACCACAATTTTTCCCCATTGAAATAGTAACAAATTTAATTTTGTTTAGTGTACCAGTTCGATAACTTCCATACATTCTTTTCATGGGATATTAAGTTCGTTGATAAGCGGACAAAGGAAAAGAACAATAGGCGCGTTCACTTACTAAATTTTTTTAGCAATTTTCTACTAAACTGTTCTGGAATTTACTAAGTTATGTTGGTTTAAAAAGTAGAGCGCAAATTAAAAGTAAAACTAAGTGCCTCATTTCCTAATTTCAAAAGTTTGAAATTTTTATGAAAAAAGAAACCAACTTAAAAAAGTTTTTGGCTTATAAAAGTTTCGTTTTATAAAATGAGGTCATAAATGTTTGCAAGTTACAAGAGCAGTGTAAATTTTCTAATTAAAAACCAGAAAACATTTGACTTAAGATCGACCTACACCGATCAGAGTTCTATTGAAATTGAGATGGACAATTTTTTCCATTTCAGTTAAATTTGTCCTTAACATAGAATAAACTTTAGTATTGAATTTCATCAAGCTATCTTAAGAATTGCGTTTTTAGTCTATTTAAAAGGGCTCCATAAACTAAAATATTAACTGAAATATAAATTTTTCAAAAGTGAACTATTTTTGTGTTTAAATTTTTTATTCGCACTTTTTCCCAAAATTAATATTTTACTTATTTAGTAAAACATTAACCATTTTGTTAAAAACAAATTGCAATTGATTATTGAGGGGTATAGCTTGTTCCTATGCGCATTTCACTGTTGATAATGCATATCATCAGGGAACTTTACCCAAATATTTCTTAGAACAACTGGAGATATTATATTAAACCTTCATTAAAACAAATGAAAAGCTTAAACAATATCAAAGTTGTAACAAGAACTCAATAATCAACCAATTGTTTTTGTTTTCTTACTTTACCATTACTACCTAGGCTGACTTTTTTTCAACTCTAATTGTAGTTGTAAGAGGTTTGTAGAAAATGTAAAAACAACAACTGCTATACATTTGTATAGAGTGTTGTCAAACAAAATTTTGCGACCGGGTGCTTGTCAAGTTAATAATTGGTGCTTTTTATGGGAAACTATTTTTGTTAACAATAATACATAAATACTTAGCATTTTTGTAGTTACTGGAAAACAAAACAAACCTATTGTATACAGAGCGATATATAATAAGCGATACATTTCGTTAAGCTGAAACTTAATTATAAATATTAAAAGATTTGATGCTAAAATAGAAATTGAATTTACTGTTTTTTTGTCAAATAAGCAATAAAGGAAAGTAATGAGTTAAAATGCTAACAAATATGTGAAGTACATATTATTCACTATAATTGGGCGTATGACTTATTACTTCAACACTGTGATGTCATGCGAGGAATATTGCAACCTTGACAACAAATATAACTTCAAAAGTTCTATTTTGGGAGGCATTGAATACATAAAATAACATAAAAATTAAATGTTTGCTGCGAATATTGAACTCGTGCTTTTGAAGGAATTGTTGTTTTTGATGTCAAGTGTTTTATTTATTGATCTTTTGACCAACTATTACGCGCTAAAAGATTGAACTGCAGGTCATCTGTATGATGCTACTACTGTGCAGCTCAGAGTACGATTTACTTATCTATTTCTAGTATTTAGATATACAGGGTGACGGAGAACGAGGTATATGATTTGAAGTTTTTTTTAATTTTTTAATTATTCACCCCTATCGTAAATATTTGTTCCCTCGAAATATTTCTCTTTACCCTGATGTTCCAATCGTGAATTATTCCCGCGAAAAATTTTCGCGTGAGAAAATAAATTGCCCTTATCACGAATAATATTTTTCAGGGGGATTATTCTCCTTTTTCATTAATTTTTGCAGGTGAAATGAATAAAAACATGTTATTTCAACATTTTCCTTCTAATTACACATTTAAGTATATAAATATTTCTTTTTAGGACAAGATCGGTAAATACTGTTCATTATTCTTAATAATAATTTCAAAAATTCCATACAAAACTATTTTGGTATAGAATCATTCACTGTACCTAAAATATTTTAAACACATCTTTATTAACATTTAAACACATTTAATTTATAAGCAAAAATGTGTATTACTTTATTATTAAACTTGAATTTGTTTAATTTGTAAGCTTTACAAATCTTCTTCCCTTTTATACATCCACTGAGAACTGATATCGGGAGAAAAAAAGTTCACGGGAGATTCACAATAGCAATTTTCCTTTCGAGAGAAATAAAATTTTCATGGGAACAAAAATTCCACTTGTTATTCACGATAGGGCTGATTATTTTTTCCGCATTTTGTTAAGAAGACTTGGGGAATTTGATGCGCATAACTACACAATCGAACGACGTACCAAAGCAATTGAATTTTATTTTTCAAACCAACAATCCATTGTAATTGACACGGCGTACATATCGCCGTAATTTTAATGCTGCAGGATTCGGGCTACGGAGAATCCAAGAGCAGTTCATCAATGATAATTACACTCACTTAGGTGTACTGCTTGGTGCGGTGTACGATGTTGGAAAAATTTTTTAAACCAACTGTGAAAAACCATTCAACCTTGTAGTTTCAAGAAGATGGAGCCACAGCACATTCTGCAGTTACCTCAATGGCTTTGGTAAGCGATATATATATTCGGCATAAGTATTATTTCGCGTATAATCTCTTGAAGATTTGAAGACTGCCATCCTTCAACTATGAATGAACATTCGAAAGGAAATCATGGCCATTACATTCGAAATTTCGCATTAAATTATTGGAAATATGTTAAAAGGAGCAGGCATGTGCGTAGCTGGAAATGGACATCTCGTTCAGGATACGAGTATCACTTTTCAAAGCTAATAAAACACAATCCCCAATAATATACTGCATTGAAAAAGTAATAATAATTGTATAAATAAAAGTTATAGACCATTTAAGCTATACAGCTCATTCTGCAGCACTTTTTATAACTAGTGTAAAGTAATGCAGGCGGTATGCGGTCCACATGTTCCTAATAAAAGTTCTTACCAAACCGGCCAAAAAGACCATATTCCAAATGAAAAATTATTATATGTATTAGTTATTTCATATTATACTGTATACGAGTATCATGGTCATTATGTGAGGAAAAATATTGTTTCCCAAATTTCAGTTCTTCTTAGAAAATACTACCTTTTAAGTACAACATTTACAAACAATAAAGCCAATTTTGTTGTGCTATTTTTATTATTGTTCGATTTTTGATTTAAAGTTTTTCCAATTTTTTTCACACCCCTTTAAATCTCTAATTCTTCATTTTGCACGCCATTAATATTTGGAATGTTATATTTTCATAGTTTATTGGCATATTTTAAGTTCGTATACAGCATTAACTGAAAAGATATCAATGAACGAACCACTAGTGTTTACAACGTGAAAGTACGAGTATCTTAAGTTTATTTCACAATAGAATGCCAACAATTTAGTGATGGGGGCCAGTGCAGTTCTTTCACACAAACTCGCTCACGTATAATGAAAATAATTGGATTATTTTGGACGACAATACCATTAGTGTCACACAAGTTATTAAATTTGTAAAGACTGCAAGTATTTTAATTGAAATGCTGACAAAGTAAAATAGCTTTAAGAGACGAAAGTAAGAATAAAGCGAAGTTAGCAGCTTTTAAAGCTTAATAACAGTGATTACAAAGCACAAGAAGTGTTAAATTTAAGTGAATTGTATTAATTGATATTTCTAGTATTTGATATTGGAAAATTCATCAAGACAGCCTTTCCACCGTCAAAGTATACTTGGACGGATTTTCCACAGTCAAAGTTTTCTTTGCAAAGTTTAATTCAGCTGGGCGAAGGACCTGTTTTGCATTTTTTTGCTTTAAATATTTTAAGTTTTTGTTTGTGATTGTCCTTTTTACTCTTAACAAAACTGTGATATTTTTAAGGAGAATGAAGTAGAATTGTTCGCTGAAGAAGTTGGAAAATACCTACAAAACGTCGGAATAATATGTAAAAAATAATCTTTTATTAAATGACCAAGAAAGCAAAAAAAAATTTGGAATTGCAACAAAAAAGTCAAATATTTAATCTAAACAAATCAAAGCACTTTATTTTGCAAAAAAAAAAGAAGCATGTGTAATTCCTAATTTCGTGTGTAATTTTGGCATGATGCATGTGTAATTTAACATTTCGTTGGTGGCAATACTGCATACTTTGCAAAATTTAATTTAGCTGGGAAAAAGACCGAGAGACGAATATTTTCTTATTCTGTCTTTCTTCCAGCTGACTTAAACTTTGATAGTTTCATATAAAGAGCATATAGTTTCATATAGAACGAACAGGGCAACTTTAATCCCCCCGTAAATTAAAATTTCGATATGATTTTTCAAAATGCCTACACACCTCCGCCTCATCAAGAACCCATTGTCAGAATCCTGTAATCTTGGGAAAACTTCGAAATTGTGTTGTCAGAGTATAAATTCGAAAATTCATAGACGTTATTAATCATTCTTGTTTTTAAATTAAATGATATTATTTTTTTATATTTAATTTATTTATTCTTTATTTGTTGGCTTTATTTTCATAAAAGTGAAATAAGATAAAATAAAATAACATTTGAAAAATGTTTTGAAACTTTCAATAATTTTTTAATGGACAGGAAACCGATTTTGTGGAAATTTTGGAAACGATTTTATTTAATTATGTCTACTACACTCTGTTATCCTTTATATGGAAAACAACATCTTATAAGACTGCGACAACGCCACTTTTAGAGGGTCTCAGTAAACTAATATAAGCACTATTATTGCTAAACAAAGGAAACTATTTTATATAATTAGTTACCAGAAAACGCGCGCCTTAGTTTGCACCATCCCTTTTTTATAATATTGTTCATGTCATATTTATTTCTTCTTATTCTCAGTAGAACCCTATTCTCTAATTTATTCTTATTGTTCACTGTTGTATGATGTAGTTGTACATTATATTTACTATCAATCTATCCATTTGTTACTTTCACAAAATAGAATATTGCTTGGAAAATTGCAACATGACGTTCATGTAAGTGTCCATATTTCGACAAACTTGTGTATAATACCAACAATATTTCTGAGTAACTGAATAAGGAGTGAATATATGAATGAATGGTTCAATGTTCTGTTTCATTTTTGTTGAACATCAAGAAATTATCATTTTAACTTTATAAAGAAAAATAAATTATCTGCAAAATCATGGCAATGTTGATGTTCTTGTCAAGAAGTATCACTTTAAATTTGAACTTAGAATGTGAAATAATAAAAAAATTTCAATATAAAGAAAATATTTTCTAATACTCTTTAAATATTTATAAGTAAAGGAAACTTTAAATTTAAATTTAAGATATGATAGCTCATATGTTTCCACTCACCTATTCGACAAGTGTTATTAGCTTTTCATTTGTTTGGAAAACAATGACTTTTTAACTTTTATTATTCAAGAAAACATATGTATGTATGTACATTTATAGCTAGAGTGAATGAAACTCGTACCAGTTACAATTCACACTTCAACTTATTGTAACTGATGCGCATAAATTTCGTAGGTTCGCATTCTCTCAAGGTCTGTCATCTTAGTAGAGGTGATAAAGCAAATAAGGTGGAGTGACCCTGAGGCAATATTTAAACAAAGCAACATATACAACGCTAACAATGTAAAAAAAAACAAACACACAAGTTATCAAATAAACCCAGTAAACATTTTCTGGTGGAAATTATATGAAATCGAAAAACTGTTACGATATATCTGATACAACTCTGTCCAATTTTGTAAGCAAATTTTAAAGAGATTTTATAGATGTCGCACTTGGGAGTTTTCTTTTCTTTTTACATAAAACTGCACTTCGTTTAAAGCATAAAAAATGCGCTAAAATTCTATCCTTCGTCTTATTGCGTCATCCAATTACATAATCGAAAAATTAAATCATGTGCATTACTTTGAATCTCTTTCCCTCTCCCTTACATTAAATAATTGAGAGAATAAATTATTTTGTATTTAGAAATAAATTCAGAGATCTCTTTCTTGTTGCTGCCCTTCAAAAAACGCATTTGGAAAGAGTGCAAATGTTTTACAGCTTCCAAAAACCTAATATTTTTTGCTGAATTTTCACGACTATTCTGGGAGAGAAGTCCGAAACAATATAAGTAATTTGTCAGACAGTCCAGAATCTTTTTTATATAAAAATTCCTATTAACTTTTGGAGACCATTTATATGTATAACATTTTTAAATTTCCAAAAACATGGTTGCAAGTCTTCTAGTGAGCTGGCATAAACGAAATGTGGATACTTTGCAGAAAATTATCACCATTATTATCAAAACGGACCAGCTAAAGAATTTGCTAACTCGGACCAAATATCTACCAGAATCCACAAAATCTTTATGCTGTATACTATTAAAGGAATTCAGCTAAAAACTTGCCAAATATGTTATATTTTGTAAATTCAA
Organism: Gymnocheta viridis; assembly: GCA_956483585.1. Classification (NCBI taxonomy): domain Eukaryota; kingdom Metazoa; phylum Arthropoda; class Insecta; order Diptera; family Tachinidae; genus Gymnocheta; species Gymnocheta viridis. Next base: position 124,129,599 of record OY101440.1, read on the forward strand.
AAAAATTTGCTTACAGAATGTTTTGTTCAACCAAACAATTCATTTTACTGAAAACCAAACTATTGTTCATCGTTGTTTTTAATGAATCAATGAAATATTCACTGATATTGAAAGTGAATTTTTGTTTTAGTTTTAACAACGCTACTAACTACATTTTAATTAAAACAAATATATTGTCAATCGTCTTTATGTTTAATTTTTAATTATTTTTTAATGAGTGTAAACAAAAAACTAATTAAAATTTGTTTCAATTACATACAAGGAGAATTCATAACAGGTGAAATTAATACTACAACAAGTACAACACTACAAAAACCACATGCATTTTGTTTTTGTAAAATCATGGTACATTGCCAAAAACATTTAACTGAGGTGAAAAAATAAAATATTAAAAAAATTAAAATTAAAATTATTATTTCAAAAAGTTTTGTTTGTTAAGAGTTCTTTTTTTGAAATCATTTCAAAGGATATGGAGACCTGTCTCGAATAATAACTTTAACAAATATTGTTATTGTTGAAGAAATCTGTGTGGAAATGTTTCAAAGATCCGCTGCTCAATTTACGCGGGTGTAAGTACTCATTACAATTCCATTGAAGACCGCTTTGCCTTCGAGAGGTTATGTAAACAATAACTTTGATATAATTAATTTCAATATCCCATGTGTCCAACATATACGATACATATGTACATATATACTAACCAAGGATCAGCGTTCGGCCGAAAATGGTCCGGACATAGAACTGCCGAATCTGTGAAATTCTTCTGTGTGCATTGTCCTTGGGCATGCTGAACAATGTACCGCTTCCTTTTCCACATATTTTCTTACACAATGAACATTTACGCATTTTAAAATTTTTTATCTCTTTATTCCGATTTTTTTAAACTTTCATTGTTCGCACAATTAAATTTGTTTACTTATAAAAGTGTTCAACTTGAATGTAAACAAAAGACATAAATAAATTTTGACTTCCAACCCTAAATCGCCTTGGACTAAACTAAAAAAAAGTTATCAGCTGCGTTATCAAGTTCACCTCTTACGAATTTGCCTTGATTTACATACTTCAAATAATAATTTTGTTTGACTTTTTAAAAATGTTCATTAAGTTTATTACTTAATAAGCACATTTTAATTGAAAGTTTCAAAAATTTATTCAATCATCTTTTCTTCATTGAAAATTCTTTGAATTTTTTTATCAAGCCATGTTTTTTTCAACGTTTTAAATTATCAATTTTAATTATCAATTATCATATAGATCTTCTAAAACTTTTATACTTTCTTTTCATATTTAATGAAAAAGATCTGTAGATGCGCATAATATTTTGTTAAATAATATTAAAAACTCTATTCGGGTTTTTTTTTTTTTATCTTGGACCAGCACTCAGGGGATGACCCCTACACATGCAATGCATTGTGCTGGAACTAGTGGAAAGGGATAGTGATAGATATGAAAGGAGGTGAAGCTTCATTCGTTCTTTACAACTCTGCTTTTTTTCTGCACGTTTATTCGTAGAGCAGTGTTGCAGCGCCTCTGGTGGCGAGGAGGACATTACGAGTTTTGAAGCTGTGCTTAGTTTAGTAGCCACTTCTTTTATTAATTTTATTTTACTTCGCCGTTGATTGTGCTACTAAGTACCAACGAAGGAGGGTGCTCTGATGTTACATTGGAATTAGTATCAGCTGAAGTTGGTACTGTTCAGTGACCAGTGGACCATGCCTTCGCCACTGAAACCTTCCGCCAACAACTGACACAAAGGCACACCAATGCACATCAGAGAAATGCGTGGTGTTTTTATTTCATGACTCTGTCTGACACTGGGTTTGAACCCAGGTCCTTCGGTTTGTAGTCAACGTGCTTACTACCTGAGCCAACGCCATATTCGTATAAATATTGATTGCTTTTTTTCTTTTGTAAATAGAATGAGCAGACCGTTGCTGAAACAGAAAGTGGGCTAAATAATATAAAATTTTCAGAAATTACAGGCTAGTCTCTTATAATCGTCTAATATTTCAGAACGTGAGCAGAAACGACGCGGCGTACAAATACTGTACTGGCTATTCTGCTAAAGATATAAGAGAATTTCAGACAATTGTCGATTGAGTGATAAAGATTCAAATTCTTGCATCAGATATTTAAGCAAAAAAGGTTTACTGGTGCTCTAAATTATGCACAAGAATTTATAACTACATGTATTTTACATACTTGTACAATGTACATTCACGTAGAAGCCTTTATTTGCATATCCATAGAGAATATAATAGGGAGGTACCTGTCGATTAGTAATGAATTAACTTTAACTTAAGTTTAACTTAAAGATTTCGCCAAAATATTTGCAGACTGAAATCACAAAATAAATAATATTACAAAGTCTCATTGTTTCAGTAGTTTTTTTTTATTTATTGGAATTCAACCAAATTGTTTTAGTTGAAAAAAAAATATGAAACATATTCGCATTTTATTAGTTGTACAACATCAACGTAGAATTTGTTTCTTAGACGATTATTTAAAAACTTTTTGATAATTTTTCTTGGAAAATTTTCGCACAGCTCTACCTTATTTACTTGCAGAATTATTTAAATTTAAAGTATCAGTGCTGCAACATGAACATGCAAAATTTACTTGGCCAAACGAACAAGTAACTCACTCGACTGTTCAGTTCAGTTTAGTTTAGTAGAGTTTAGTTGGCCGTACTTAAAATCTGCTGCTTGTAGATGATGTTGCTTTTCGTGTCGGTCGCATGATGACAATTTGCTATACATGACCTTATGGAAATTTTCCATTTTTACCTTTTTGTTCATTTTATTTTTGTTCTTTGTCTATGTAACTGCAACAATATATGCATGAATATATTTATTGTTAACTTTAATGATTTTTTGTTGTTGTACCGATGACAACCAAAAATTAAGCAGGCTATAACAAGTAGTAATTTAAGAGGGAAATAATAACATTGGAAAGATTTAATTTAAACAAAAAATACTTTTATTCAATGAATTTTTCATAAGTAATATGTATTGAACTTGAATTCTTAGTTCAACTTAAAATCTTTGTAATACGTAAATAATATGAACTAAACATAACCAGGTCAATAATGAAAATCGTTCGATTTCGAAACGGTCGGTCGAGAGTAATTTTTTAGTCGATTTGAAACAATTAACTTTCAAAAAGCAGACCGGATCATTACATGTAGACTATATAAAAGTTTTTTTAAAAAGAAATTTGTAAAAAAATTGTTGAAAAAGTTTTAAAAGCGAATCCCGAAAACATCTACACAAAATTAAAATAATAAAGAGGATCAAAAATTGTTTCGGTATTAAGACCGAAATCGATTTCCAACAATTCAGGATGTTCGTTTTTAAAAAGAATATTAGAAAATATTGAGCATTAGAATCGGCACATACACTGCACAATTTTTTAAAAGACTATTAGAAAATACCGAGCATTGAACTCGGCACATACAAGGTGCTTAGCTCTCTAGTAGACAGGTAGTTGTCAGTTCATAAAGACAACGAAATTATGCAAATCCTCTTCAACCATCTTATATAATTCAAATCCAAAACTGTTAATTCATTAAAATCGGGCTATATTTTTAAACGAGTCTTAAGACCACACCCTGTAGCGTATCATGTACTCCAATAGGGCAGCCAAGAATATAATTTTCTGAAAGCTAAGATCTTTTCGGCCGGCACTTTAATCTTTAAAAAGTATGTATCCTAATTTGGTATCATTATCTTATCTTATCGATCTGTATCACAGTGCGTTTATATAAAGACATATTTTCCTAAACAGTAAGCGCGGTTAGAATCACTCTGTGCGATGGGAAATAATTAAAATAATAATTTTAGTTTTTGTAACTTCAGACTCTCAAGTTTTTCCTTCATTCATTTTTTTATTTTCTAACTTTTTTTGTGGTCCCAATTCTCGCAAAATGTATCTTTTAGTTTCTTAATTTTTCTTTAATGAATTTTTGGATATGAGCTGTCTGGCCCACCGTGTCGAGTGATATCGGGGGCCAGGCAGGAAGTTCCAAAAATTTTAATTAATAAAATTCACTTAAATTTAAAACTAGTATCGGACTATATTAAACGGTTTTATAGATATTTTAGCAAAAGGGATATATGACAGTTCATTTAGTCCTTGCAAGGATTAAAACTAAATTTTTCAAAAAGCTTAACAACATAATTTTTCAATTAGCTAAAAAATTTCGCGGCGTCCCGCTTTTGTTTGTAACTGAAATTAATTTTTTAAAATTAAGCACAAGTAGGCACGTCCTCACTCAACGATTTCAATGAAAATCAATTAAATAATTTTAGAATTTTTTTTAATTATGATAATTTGTTTTTTTATTTTCGAGTCTTTGTTGATTTAAATGTGTTTTCAGAAATTTATTTGTTTAAGAAATAAACGAATAAATAAAATTAACATGATGAAGAAATAAAAATATCTACTACGATTAATATCAGAAAAATACATTAAATTTTTTTTTGTTTTTCCCATTGAGAAATGAAAAAGTTTGTTATCATATTCCTGTACCGCTCGCCGTTAAGTGTAACGTTTTCACCATCATCATATATGAAGAGATAAGGACCAGTGATACAGTACTTTCCAAATGAGATACATTTTTGTCCTTAAAACTCACTACTTAAATTAAATTACTCTTTGACAAAAAAATTCCTTTGAAAATAATTTGCCGTAAATATTCTTCCCATCACTGTCTTTTTAAATATGTATACATATTTATATGCATAAATATATGCATAAATATGTATACAAACTTTTACATTTATAACAATGAAACCCCGATTTAACGTGTTTTATCAGTTTGTGGATACGAATTTTATGTGAATTCATTTTCATCAGAAAAGTTATAGAACCCTTCTTTGTTTCTAGGAAGAAGCTGTTTAAATTTATGCGTTCAACAACATGCACTTATTGTTTTTGTTGCTGTTGAAGCTGCTGCAGGCAGCTGTTGTTGCCTTTATTGTTATTTGTGTTACAGCCATGACTCTTACACTAAATTAGCGTTGCAAATTTGTTACCACAAAAGTCGTTATATCACTACCTTTTACACATTAATATCTTTTATATGAAACTTTCAGTTTTTTTTTCGCTTCTCTTGTTTTGTTTGACTAGATTTTACTGAGTGCGATAAGTTTTACGTTTCATGCGGTTTTAAGGCTTCGAATACGTAATCTAAGCATCAAAAGAGTTATTTATGATAGGAAAATTATGTTTATCATTAACACAATCTTATTTAAAGTTATTGTTTTAGAAATTGTAAATTGTATTAAATTTTGTAAGATGAAAAATTTAAATATATTTTAAGACGCATTCGTATTGTAAAGAGATTTGCCAATTAATATAATAAAACCTTTCAGATGATAAGTAACAACTACTCCACTAATGAAAATTACTGAAATTCACTACAAAAATGGTGAAAATTTCGCGGTCACAGTTCGCAAGGCTAGAAGCAGTTTTTCGGCCAGCAATTGTAAAACTAGTGGACAAATTTGAGATGAGATGTTTCCTGAGCGTGTGATTTCTCGAAGAGGCGATCAAAATTGGCCACCGAGATCTTTTGATTGAGCAACTTTAGACTTTTTTCTTTGAGGCTATGTGAAGGATGATGTCTATGCCAGTAGTCCACAATCGATTATAGACCTCAAAGAGGGAATTCGCGGAGTACAGCCCCAAATGTGCGAATTGGTGATGGAAGAATATGTTCCTGCAAGTGTAGGCGTGGCGACCATTTGGCTTTGCACTTAAATAAATAATCGCTGATTTTCCTTAAAAATACTAGCTTTTCTGAATATCAAAACTTAACCTGTTGTTGGATCACATATTTAACTACAACTTTTAATGACATGAAATTAAAATCTTTTTTCTATACATTTATATTTAAAAAAGTATGTTATATTGTATAAATATTATGAATAAAAAATTTTTGCAATTTGATGCAGTATTCTTTTCCTAAATCTGTAAACTACTATGCAACTATTTAAGTTCACCTAAATTTGTTTCTTGTTTCGTTTGCAATTTAGTTTTGGTCAATATTGTCTGCATTAAAAACCCCCAAAACGAATTTAGCACGCGTTGACCTCTTACCACGAACCACATCTATCTTACTTAATGTCAGCTGCAAAACAGCTAAGTTGACTTTTAAATGTTACAACAAAACTAAATGGTTGTGCAGCAAATAAGAAATTCGATACACACACACAGAGATACTCAGATATGCAATAACAAAATAGCAGTACATAGAACAGAAATACAAAGAAACAAGTACTAACAACATGCGTGTTAGCACCATAATAAATTCAATTTACTTCTTTAAATGCATCTTTAAATAGTTTAAGTTTCATAAAGTGACACTAAGATTTTTTTCTTACATTGATTATACTTTTAAATACCATAAACTTACGTACACATGCATGCTTATGTAAGTACGTTCATATCCTTTATCCTTAATGTGTTATTTTGCAGAAATTGTAAAGAATTATTTGGTTTTTGTTTTTTTGACCTGTTCGTTTTAAATTTTAATGAAAAAGAAAAATTCTCTTTTAGCAAGAAAATAGAAATAAACGAAAATTTAATTTATTATATCCTATTTTGTGCATATATTTTGAGTTAGAGTTTTACTTGGCATCTTTACTCTATTTTGATTACCAACCGACTTGCGGCAATGGTCGCCATGTGATTGGCATGCACTCTACATTTAAAATATAAATAAATAAATTTATCTTCAGATTGATGATGCCCCTTTATCAGAATTGTGACATCAATGTTATGATAAATGCCATCAATAAGACAAAAACTAGCATCAATCTAATGACAAATGTTATAAAATTTTTTTTTCATATTTTAGGCATCATCTACTCGTATGCTATGACATCAATTCGATGCCATGTTTTGTATACTGTTAACTGGTAAAATGTGTAAAAAAAATTAAATAGTGTTCTAATGTTTGAATTTTAATACAAATTTTTTTTGTTTTGTTAATGTTTTTAAACGTATTTTTACTTTCATCTAAAAGCCTTTTTAAAAACAAAGATTGTGCAGCGTACATGCTCGTACAAAACACGATAGCAAACAACTATGCCACCTCGTCTTGATATTCACCCTTATTCCAGTTGGCAACATCGATGTCACGTCAACACAATACCAAAAAATTGGTGTTTCTCTATCCGGTTTCGAAAACAACTGACTACTGTTGACAGCTTCATTTTATTTTCTGGGCCTTAGAGAACAGAAATAGACTGCCAGTAGCACAAAATTGTTTTCGAATGTACTTCGGCATTTTAAAGATCAAAATCATGCTTTTTCAAATGAATTTTATCTAAATCGGGCTAATTTTGGTTTTTAAAATGCCGAACTTGGTTTGAAAAATGCTGGGTTTGATTTGTAAAATAAGGAATCTGTTTTGGAAAAACTCAAAACAAATTTGAAGTTAAAAGCCTATATTTAGAGTAATAAAGTATTTAAATTAAATGCATACATTTTCTATGGTTACATTATACTTTTAATTATCAATCTTGCAATTCATTTCTTTTGTTTGCTCAAAATTACGATCACACTTTTTTTCAAAAAGTTTTTGGCCCTTAAAACACCACACAATGTTGGTAAATCTAATTTATTTCTTATTTTGTTCTTATTGATATCGACGATAGCTGTTGCTACTGGTATTGACAAAACTGTGTAAACTAATTTTTTCAAACAAGGAAAAGTTTCAGAGCCATCGCAACGATTTTGAATGCAAATGATATACCAAAGTTTTTCAATATTCTTTCCATCCAATAAATTATATTCTTTAAAATTGAAGTGGAGCAATTCTCGCCATTCGTCATCAATGTGAACTTTTCAAAACAGATATATTCATATTTTACAATGTTTAAAAATATTTTTAAATACAGACGACGAATTTCATTATAAAGTAAATGAATTTGTATATAAAAATAAAACATCGTTGCAATTGAATGGATGAAAGTAAATAGTGTTGCAGCGGTTAACTTTTTTCACACTTTTAATGAAGTAAACAAGAAAATATGTAGTTTAGTTGATAGGAATCTCAAGTATAGAGTAAAAGTGCAAAATATCATACATTAAAAAATCTTTTTTTTAACTAAAAAATATTTTAATCTTTTTGGCACCTCAAAAAACTTCAAAAAATAAGATAAATCTTCACATATGGTAACACTGCATGCACATCAAAAATAAAGAGAGTAAAGTGACAAATCAACCACATAAGCATGCCATGTGATCAGTCCAATGTTCGAGTGCCAGACTCTTCAGTAAGAAATAAAATTAAAATAGGAAGTTCTAAAAGACAAAATTAAATCAAGATTTAATAATATTTAATCAGGTACATATGTACAACAAAAACAACATCCATTCATTTGTTTCATTTAATTAAATTGATTTCTCTGATGTCGGCGTGTGATTCCATTGTTATCGCTTCAATTGAAGACAAAATGATCAATTAATGCAAACAAAGGATGACATGACAAGTACCATGAGGTGAAAAGCAAAGACACTTGTCAAAGTATTGATGTCAAATTTCGTCAGCGTTATGACGGGTTTTCTATCCGTGTAGTCATAAACTTATTTTTAAAGTGGAAATATTATATTAACATTATATATAGAACATTAGCCGCAATATATTGCTTATATTTTATTAATTTTAATAATAAAACATTCATTTTCTTACACCTTTACCTCAACAAATATCAACTGAAAAAATCTATTTTATTAAATAATAAATTTAATCTTTCAAAGACTGATTTCCTTTCACAACTTGTTGTGTTCGAAAAAAAGTGAACATTCTTCGTTGCAGGAATAAACTTTGTTTTTACCATAAAACTTTGAAAAACATTATGTTTGTAATTCTTTTTGGTGTCATAGTTCTTTTTTATATGTGAGTGTGCGTGCGTGTGTGTATGTGTGCTGTTTTATACTAAATGATTTTATGATTTGCTAAACGCTGTAGCATATTAAATGTGCAAGGTAAGAAGTACGAGTACTATGTAGTTTGCTTTAACCATAAAGGCCACAAAATTGACAAAAGGAATGATGAACTACAATAATGTTCTTATCATTGCGACAAGGCGCTGACAACAATGTAAAGTTTGTGGGTTTTTGTATGCGTGCGCTTAAAAAAAGTCCATAAAATATTTGTTGTGTTCAGTAGCAGTAGCTTTTGATTATGCCATTCATCCATCTTTCATTCATTACTTTCTCGTTGTTGTCATACTTTTTTTCTCTTTTATTTGAAGCACGAAACACCATAGCAGTGACATAAGCGAAAGACAAGCAAACTAACCAAATCACCAGCCATTTATGTCTGCCTTCTATCACCATATGGCAATTGGTCGGTCCTGCCTCCTGCGGTACACACTGCTGGCTGCTTGCCTGCATGTTTTTTCATATTCTTTTGTTTTTATTTTTCGTTACGGAATATCAATTTATGTAATATTTTAATATGGGCAACATGTGTAAAACCGCGTTATCATCGTTTACAGTGGAGTGAAATAAGAAACAATAAAAAAAGTAAATGTAAATTTAATTGAAAAAGGTACAAGGAAACAAGGCAAAGGAGAGGCTAAGTTGAGGTTGAAAAACAATGGCAAAATGTTCCATGTTACTGTTTTAAAAATTGCACAAAAAAAAAACCAGAAATTAATTTCTTTATAAAGTATTTATTAATATTTTACGGTTCGTTATTCTTTAGAAACAATGTGGTGGCATGAGATTAGAATCAATTTAAGCAAAATTTAAGTAAAATTGACATGCATTTGCTGTATAAGAAGTTAAAGCCTTTAGGAGTGAATGGTTTTATAGGAAATTAATTAAAGTTGGATTTCCTGTAGGATGTAAAGAATTATGTAATTTAATTATTTTACGTAGTAGATTTCATACATAAAAATATTACAAAAATAAAAGATTTAAGAAATATTGGTATGATTATTCGAAAATCCCGTAAAAATCTTGTCATATATTTTTTAATATTTTCATAAATTACTCCAGTTTTTTACTCGAAACAAAGATATGTGTACGTACCTGCCATATCGGCATAGATTTAAAAGTCTGCATGAGAGATTCATCACAACCCTCATTTTAAGTGCTATCAGGAATCGGCTTAATCCCATGTATCCTTTTTGTAAAAGTTTTTAAAAGAATGTCAAATATTGAACGATAGAGCGCATACAAATGTGTGTTCCGAAATTAATTGTATGTGAAGTTTTTCTATAAATCTATCTTACGTGTTCTTAAATTCTCTAAATTTAGGGAATGTTCGATGTAATAGCTGCAATTCCGAATAAATTATTGAAAACTTCATAAATTATTGTTACAAATTTGATAAATTTTATCTAAATTTACAAGTTCTGTTTGTGGAAAAAATGTGCTAATTTTGTTTATTGTATGCCATAAAAAAATCAGAATTAAACAAAACTTTTACTTAATCAAATAAAATAATTGCTTAAAATTTGTTTAAGAAAATCAGTAAAACAATTTAGAAATTCAAAAACACAAGTTTAAAAATATCAGTGATAAAATTGTCATACATTAAATACATCATAAAAATAAAAATAAAAGAAAGTAAAAACGAAAATAAGGAAAAAAGAGACATGAGATAAAACTAATGTATAGCAGTGGTTAAGTTAACGGCAATTAGTGATGGTAAGTTTATATATTTCAGAAAAACTTGGGATCACTTCTATACGTTGGAAACATAATAATTCTCGTATTTTGTCTTCTCGTAAAATTTATATTAAAAACGACCATCATTATGTGGCATGAAATACACATGAACACTGATGATGGAGATTGTGGCGTCCACCAAAAATAATGTTCTTCTATTCTGCTTATGAATGTTGGATTGACGTTAAGTTTTCCTTTGTTCCATCTTCAGTAGACTTGTGCCAAATCGTTCATTTCGGTGATCGGTCATTTTCGTTCAATTACCAAAAATTAATTCTTTCGTTCAATCATTCAATTGAACGACAGACATTACAGCAACAATTCCATTTTTTGAACTCATTCTTTTCTTATGAAAATTGGTTGTATTTTTTGAATAATGTAATTAAATTAAAGAATTTATTAAAAAATGGATTTACTAATTAAAAAATCATAGTTAAGTTTATTTTAGAAACAATTTATTGTTCTTTTGACCAGAATATTAGAAATTTTATTTTAACTTGAAATATACTACACATTTTATGGATTAATGCTAAAAATAAATTTATATTTAATTTTTCAAATAACTCAAATGAAACAAAAGAATACAGCTTAAAAAAATCCTTGAACGAAATTAAATTTGGCATAAAAAAGACACATGAAGAACGAAAACAAGTTTTAACTCATCTACGAAATCGAACGGTACACTATTGAACTAAAAGCATGCAGTAAAAGGACAGGATCACTTCGTTCAGTTGGGTGATTCGTTTATTTTAATCCGTTCGTTCATGAGCTACACAGTTCTAATGGTCAGTGCGTATTGATTAAAAATGCTACGCCTTTTAGCCTTATATCAATTACTTGAAATTCAAAAAACCAAATAGAGTTCAAAATGAAAATTACATGAAAAAAACGGGAAATATCTTCTACAAATTTTACAGAAAATTCTGAAACCTTTTCGCAATTTTTTGTATAATATTGTATAGGACACTTGTAGCTCTCATATATCTTTTTTATTAAAAAACACAATAAAAGTGCAATATTTTTCAAATGATTTTCATGATTTTTTTTGAAGGTAATTCAAAGAATAAAAGCGTTTGAAAATAGAAAATTAGAAAAAATATATATAATGCATAAATATATCACGATATTTCTCAAAAATCGGTACTTTGAACAAAATATCACAATTTCGTTGAGAAATAGAGAATTGTTGTTTGTTCACAAATAAGGTTTTTCTGAAGGACACTATGGTGGTATTAGTGAACATTTGTTTTATGTATGGCACCGATGATGCTGGATGGAAAATATAAAAAAATGTATTTTTGGCATGCTTGACGATTCTGTTGAATGTATTGCTTTTATTCTTCAAGCATGTATATATTTATAACACACAGAACAGGTGTTTTGTCCGCATCCAACATATTTCTTGATAATACAAAACAAAATTCAGGCATTCTGGTAAATGTATTGTGCCCTTTCAGAACTCTATTTTAAATAACTCAGAAAATAAAATCATAAATCTTTCTTCACCTAAAAGTTCACTTTTTTTATATCATCACAAACGTAAATTTAAAATGGGTTTTTCTCGATTGTTACATACTTTGGGAGGGGTTTCTTTTGTTATGATATACTTTTCATCTCAAAGTTCGCTATGTTTATGAAAATCCAGCACAGAAAAACATAAATTTTTAAAACTTCTCGACTGAAAGAATGTAAAATTGTAGCTTCGATATTTTTGCCCACGAACGAACCACTGTGCATCGTAGCCTCAAGATCAGGGGGCAAATTACGCTATTTGATATCGAACGAAATCATACAAAATTTTTTGAATTTGTATGGAAATTTCGTTCGACATCGAATGCCGTAATTTGTTCCCAGGTATATTAAAAACAATGCATTCAGACTTATATAAAGTAGTTATTATCTTAAAGAGAAGAGTAATATTTCGGAGTTTTACATATGGAACAATGCACTTTGCATCATTTAGAGTTTTATCTCAAAAAAGAATTATCTGTAATATGTAAAATATTGTCTTATGATTCTACTGTAAATAACTGTTTGCTGACTAAGCTTTTAAGTTATAAAACCATCCAAAAAAATGTGCAACCATTAACCATCTCTACCAGTTTAAATAGCTAACTCACTTGTTATCCGTGAAAGTATGCTCTTTTGCTCGCTAAATGATGTTGCCGCTTACTTTTTCCTGGCTGTTGGTTTTACCTTTTGTGAAAAGTATAAACGGAAAACTGTTCAGCAATGCCAGGTGTGTTACTTGTATTATAATAAATTATGCTTTTATTGAATTTATAATTTACATATTTTATGAATGATGTTTACATACATTTATTAAACTAATCAGTTATGGCTAGAAATGATTATGAGAAAGTTGTTTGCAATCGGAACCGAAAAAGGTAAAATGGCGTGTAGATTGTAAAGCGGGTTCGAAAGTAATATTATTTCTTACCTTGTTTTTTTTATAACACCACAAGAAACGTCTCGTAAAATGCAACAAATGGGAAATTTTTCTCAATATCCTGATTTTTGACAATTGGCATTTTCCATCTTTGCAATTGTGGATAATTTTTTTAATATATCTAGCAATTTAGGCCCCTTAGGTTAGTGGATAGTGTGCTAGATTATTAGTCTGGTGATCGCAGATTCTATTCCTGTCAAGACTCTGGGTGTTTCAGCAGGCAAGCTCCAAAGGTTGAAGCAGCTTGAGCTGGCTATGATTAAAATTTTATTCAACAATTATTGAGCCGATGAATTCTTTTTACAATATAAATTTAAACAATTTGTAAATGTTGCCACGAAAAGAATCCACTCATTTCAAGGTACATACGCTGCAGGACAACAAAGAACTGTTATATATGAGCAATAAACAAATATATATATAAATTGATCACCTTTTATAAATTTTTGCCCAAAACTGTTTGAATTCATGATGAGTAATTGAATTTCCTTAATGCACATTAGACATATACAATTTTTCGAACTTCTTGCAAAATTCAATACTATTATAATATGGGAACCGTTTATTTGGAAAGTTGAACATGCCCCGCCATTCAAAAAAGATCAAATCAGCCATTTGGGTTATTTAAAGTAGTCTTTTACTTTATGGTGAAATATAAAGAACGCATCAATTACATATGTACTATATAAGTTTATTGAGTCTTTCCAAAGGAAGTTTAGAAATTTGAATTCAAAATTGAGCCGCGTGATTCTTAATTTTAATGAAAAAATGGATTTTTTGTGTGTAACTTAGCCATCCGTTTTATACAGTTTTTATCGTTTTATCTATTTTCTATTGATTTTTTTTAGTGAAGAAAGGACCCTCCTGATACCACGACATTACTTTTAGTGTACCCTAAAATATTGTCATATGCAAAAATTAAGATACGAAAATTTATAATTAAAAAAATGCTTGACAAAATCAAATATATGTAATCTGAACGTGAAAAACTGATTACCTTGGAATGACTCTATTTTGCAATACTATTTTTGAGATTTACTTCAAAAACAAAATAATAGCCTAAATATTTTAAAGTAAATAATTGCCATGAACTGAACTGAAATTATGAATTCCCATTTCTTACTTTTTGTACTTATTTAACTAAGAACCCAATGTTTTTTCGAGGCTTCAAATTGATCGGATCCATATCGACATTCCATTATGTCGTTGTAGACAATTATCTGCATTTGCATGGAAAAGTGTCAACACTAAATACATTTTTATAGTGACTTTGATATGAGGACTTCTAAGTGAGCTTTTTATTGTGAAATTATCCGAAAACAATGTTTTCGTTAATGCGAGTAGGTCAACAGCGGCTTTCGTGCACTGCTAAGGTCAATATTTTGTTATATGCCTAATGTATATGGCGACATAAATTCCCAAACAACATTTTAAAATGATGGATGTTATTTGCGAGTGAGTACAAATGAATAAATAGATGTATGTATGAGTGGACAAGAAAAAAAGAAGAAAATTTAATGGAATGTGTTGGCTTTCTTACGGAAGAGCTTTCAAACGCATGAGAAAATTTCGCTTCAAACTAATAGATGCAAAACATAATATTTGAATGTTAATCATTTACTAAGAGTTTTAGAAGCATAAACCAAAGATGATGAGATATATTACAACAAGGAGTGATTTTAATATCATGTTTATTTCAAACTAATGTGACTAAAATATGAGAAAGTTGATGATTGTTGATTTGATGTGATGTGATAGATTATGTGCCATATTTAACAGAAGGTGAACAACATTCATTATTTCATCAAAGCAAGTATGTGTATGTACATATGATCGATTTATCTTTAAGGACATAATATTCATACGCACAAAAGCTTTCATCTATATCCTACAACATGCCCAAAAGTTGGAATATGTTAATATGGAGAGAAACATCAATTTTCATGACGTCACGTTGACTTAATGAAATTAATTTAATTTGGATTTCTTTAGAATACATATGTATTAATTAAATTTTTTAAGATTTCTTATGTTATTTTTATTATTATTATTTATATTTGCATTGAAGTTTCATTTTGATTTGAAGCTTTAATTGCAACATAGGTTGCATGAAAAGAATGTACATTAACACATCATCAATAACAATTATAAGAATATTATTATTTTCATAAATTAAAAACTTTAAGATCGTTTTCAGAAGAACGAGTTGTTTGACTAAATGAGCGATATGTATGTATGTGCAAAAATAATAGACTTTTTAATAAGTGTGTCTAAATTGGCTGTCATACATCTCACTATATATTTAAATATGGTAAGGACTTGTCTGAACTTATGAGATCGTCAACACTGTAATATAATGAACTGCAATGTTAATTGATGTATAAGTGTTGCCAGTTTAACATATTCTATGTAAAATGTTGCTTATTTTAGTCCCTAAATTAATTACTTAAGTTAATCTTCCAGAGAGTGAGTGCTTAAGTCTAATATTTATTGAGCCTATTTTACAATTCTTTTATCAAAAAAAATTTAAAATTATTACAATATTAGTAGATTTCAATTGAAATCTCTATCAAAATCCATACCGTTTACACCGCGTTATTTGTGGAATTTTTTAAGATTTCGTATCAGTGCCAAAAACTGTTGATTGGAATTTATATATTCAAATGTCAAATTCCATACAAAAATCATCATTCAAATGCGTAACAGCTGGTGAGCACATCCTTCAAAGTATTCAAGGAAAAACAGTTGATTGGAATTTTGATTTTCAAGTGTCAAACTCCATACAAAAAATTATCACTCAAATGCAAAACAGCTGGCGATGACACCTTTCAAAGATTTATTATTGAACAACGTAGTATTTTTCAGTTCAATTTAGTTACAGCCATAGTTGCATCACTAAGTACTACGAGGTTTTAGATAGATTTTGTCAAAATCTAGTGACGAAGTAGATTTTGTTTTGTATTACTTATTTGCTATTGATTATTAATACCAGCCCACTGTAGAGCTGGGGCAGTACCAGCAACCAGCGTGCCACTAATAGTAATAACTGTACCACTTGCTGAATCTAAAAAGCCACTAATACCTTGAGAGATTATTATGTAGTTGTCAGAACTGAAGTGGTATGACATGTATTAATTGCACTTGGCAGGACCAGCTGCCATGCAAGTAGTGCTGGTGATATAACCGTTGTGGCAGGTGATGAACTGTTTCAACTCACAGTAGCTGTAACCGAGACTGGTGTTGTGGGAAAGGCTGTAACTAAACTTTGAACTGCAGGCAGAAAGCATTAGACTGTACTGCAGGCACGCCTACACGAACACCCATCATTTGTGTGGCCGTAACATTAGCGTGTGCTAAATAAGTGTCTAGCATTGATATGGCTAGAGCTGTAGGAGCTGTAACTGCTGCTTCTCCAACAAACTGGCATGATTTATTGGTGACACTTTTTGCACTGTTTGTGCAGATATGGTTCGTGATGTCGCTTTCGAAATACTTCCTATGTCCAATTTTTCTTAACCATTTTTATAACCACATTTGCAAACACACATTTATTTTTTATTTTGTGTTTTTTTATTTTCTCATAAATTTGTCAACCGTTTTCGACACATCTGTTCTAATTTTCAAGGCGAACTCGCATGAGTTTACCTGATCTAGATCTGCCTTACTTTACACAACGAATCTATCAAACTGGTACGCTGAGAACTCTTCGTCCATCTTGTCTTTTAATTTACTGCAAATAGTTTTGGACTTAAGTTGTAAGGTCCTAAAACTTATTGTTAGAGTAATCTTATTCTGGCAACAAATCACCCAATTAAAACATGATGAAGTGCCAAGCGGTAGTAAAAATAATACTTATGATACAATGCATTTAACATTCTGTAAATGATTTCACGAAAAGTAAAACGTTTTTTTTTTTGCAAATATATGCGTATAAGTGTGTGCTATAACTTTTCCCTTTGAATAAAATTACTAAACGTGAATCTATTGCAAAGCGCACAGCAACCCCATTTAGAAGACTCTTTCCTACATACTTGCTTATTGCCACATACATTTCATATTAAGTTAAAATATGACGGCGATGCTGTCATTCTCAAATTTATCTAAGCACATCCTTCAAAGCATGTGGAAGACTTTTGATGAGAGACGTCTTCTTTTAGCCTCTCCTGTATAACAGTCCGACGAAAGTTGAAAATGTACAAAAACAAAAAACATTACGGTTGCATCATTATCTACTGATTTTGACCGCCTGGCCCACGATGTCGAACGATATCGTTCTTGTTTTAAATTACATTTATATCAAAAACAATTTCTTAAATTTTGTTTTTATTTTAAATGTAATTTAACAAAAGAACGATATCGTTCGACATTGTGGGCCAGGTAGTGAGTGTTTTAATCACTTTTAATTGATAGAAAGTAAATAGAATTTACATTACTTGTGCATTATTGTCTACCAGATGTGACTTAGATGATGATTTTTTCATAAATTACTTATTTATTTATTTGTTTGACCTCGGTTTGTTAGTGTAGTGAATGCAGCAGGATCTTCGGCAAAAACCTTTGTAACTATACTCGTTTAATTAAGTTAGAACCTCGTTAGTAAGTCACGTGTTGTAATGCATAAACCGCACAAAAACATAAATGTAAAGAGAAGGTCAAAACTCCTATCCAAAAAGTTCGACAGTTAAAAGTACTTGCTACTGAATATGGTCCTTCTTAAGTGCGCTATTGTAAATAAACTCAAAAAATAAAAATGCATTAATTACGTTTTCTTTTACTTCACCTCAAAGTTCGCTTTACGGAAAGCTTTTAAATGCGTTTATAATCGATTGTTATAAATATATTTAGGAAATAATATATACATTTTCATTTTTCATCTTAAAATTTGCTCGGGTTATGCAAAACGCTACAAAAAATTTAGATTTCAAAATGCTTTAATATATTTCGAATTGGTATTATTTCTTAGCCCTGTAATTCTGTTAATCCTGTAGAATATCTTCTTTGTTTGTTCCACGTAAAACTGTTTTTTCCTTTAGCTTTAGTCTAAAAGTGGGATATCATTTGCAGCTAGTTTCATCATATTGATGTCTTTTCTTATTGACTTCCACAGTAGAAAATGTTCACTGGGATTGGACGTCTTTTTAGTGTCTGTCTTTTGCTCAAGTTTTGTTTTTTATGTTGTCATAAAAATGTGTGTAAACGCAAGTATGTATGCGTTTTTTAACAATACTTTACACAACAAGTATTCAAATCAAAAGTTTTTATTTGCATGAAATTTAATTCAAGCAATTGCACTTAATTTCCAAAACATGCGGCGTAAATAAACCAAATTAACTGTGAGACAAGATATTTTTTGGTGATATTTTTTACTTAACACATTCACACAATCAGGGTTTTTTTGTAATAAAATTATATGGAAATCATTTATATTTTGATTTGTATGTATGTATGTGTGTGTATTTTTATCGTTGTTTTTCTCTAAAGTAATAAAAATGTCTTTAATGCAAGCATGTACTTACAAATAAAATATATTCGAGGATAAAAGGCTCTCAATATGATTCATTAAAGATATTAGATTGTGAAACAAATAGATAATGAAATTGAATAAGCGCAATTTCTCTTAGGATTAAGTAGATTATGTTTATGGTTGATGTGGCGAATATTTTATGAAAAAAGCGTATCCACTTAATACGCTAAAAAAGCACTCAAGCTAGCTGTACTTAAATCAATCAGAGGTTGTGTCAAAAGTAGTTAAACCAAGTACGTAACGCTTGGTTAAAGTACGAAATTTTCAAGAGCTCGATTCTTAATTTTAGCCATTCTTAAGAGTGGTTGGGTTTGATTTAAGCCAAAATAATCTTACATTAGGAAGCCTGGGCTCCATCCGATACACATCCATCAGATATCTAATCCAAAGAAGTTCGATTCGCGGCTTAAATCAAGTCTGAATTTATTCAAGTAATACTTTATTGGTGATCCAGGATTGTATTTAATTGGTTTTGAAGCAAATTTAATTTCCAACTTTTATTTCATACTTAAAATTTATTTTTCTACTTGTTTCTATTTTATCTCGTTTGTTTTAACAAAATTTCCTTCTAGAATGTGGAGCTGGTCATAACATAAATGATGTGGATGCTTTCCATGTAACATCCAATCAATTATTTAATATTCTAAATGATTATATTTTACATGAAAATTAAAAATAAAAGAAATATAGTTTCATCTATTGCCTATCAATTTGTGTAAAAATTACTCCTTTTGATAATAATTAAATAGATACGCTTCCAAAATAAATTAAAAATCAAATGGGGTTTCAAGCAAAGTATTGCAAAAAGAACGGCAGAGTTTTAAAAAATTGCTTAACATAAAACCGTTTATATGTTCAGAAAACTTAAGGCCGGAGCACACAGAATCCGTCGTTGAAATACAACTTTATCACATTCCGTACGTCACTGTCAAAGCAAAGTACTAAAGTTGAGCAACTTTTAACGTACGTTGAGTACTTTGACAAATATCAGTTTTTTTTGCTTCGTTTTATTTAGCTTTTTGTGTTGTGTCGTAACAAAACTAAATTAAATAGAATGAAATTAAAATTACAATTAAATGGAGCTCTAGAATATCCGCGAGTTCCATTGAAAATGTGTACTTTAATCAAATCAAGCTGATTTAATGCCCGTCAACATAGTACTCATTGTGTCAACGTCCTCCGCCGATACTTTAATGTCAGTTGAAAAAGCAACGTAAAACGTACGACGAATCTTATGTGCATCTGCCTTTAACTCCCCTTTAAAAAAAAATGTTTAAAACTTAAAAATCGGCGAAAAACTTACTTGACGAAAATTTGGTTACTTTCTAAAAACCACAAAATTATCTACTCATTTGGGTCTAAAGTAGAGTTGTTCTAATGCAAAATAAAAACTATCACTTTCATTGGATCTGTTCATCATTGCAAAACTAAATATTAAAAATTTTTTTGAAAGGAATCTCCCGATTTAACAACAAATTAACAAATTACTATACTATTGGTATTTACATTCTGATAACAATAAATAGCTTTCTTTTTTCATAATCGACATCATTTATGATCAGTTGATCTTATTCAATCTCAAACATTACGTATGTTCAGAATACTTCTCGCTTTCTTCTATTTTCATTGAGTCACTCGAATTTATAGTGAATTTTATTGTAATACCATTTGAAATGCAAATCATTACCTTATTGGCCAAACAGCAATGACAAATTTAGCATTGGCAGCCTTTATCATCGCGTAAGCATTTTCTGTCATATGTCTAAAATTTCCTTCGTTATTGAAGCTTTTCTGAATTGTCTGCCTTCCGGTTGGGTTCTGCGGTTTCCTGCTCTGCAATATATTGAAAACTGGCAGCCGGCCAAAGCCTTAATAAAAACCGACAGCTTGTGATCTCAAAGAAGACCTTTACCTGGAATAATCTCTTTAAGTAAGTATGTATGATTAATCAACTAATTAAAGTTTTTTATTAATTAATATACTGAATAATCAAATGATTGGTAAATCAAGAGTTTTGATTAACCAAACGGCTGATAAATCAGTTGTTTTATATTTTAGTTACTCAAATTCGAAAAATTTTATTAATAAAAAAAATTTTATTAAAATAAAAATTATAGGAAATGCAAAATATTGAGATAAAAAGATAGAAATCTAACAGAAAATAGAAGTAAAAAACTTATATTATCTAATTATTCAAAATGAAATTATTTAAAATTCATATAAATTAATTGATTATGATTTTGAATAATGCAAATCAAGATCAATTGATTAATCATGAATTTAGATGATCACTTTTTTGATTAATCAAATAATCAATTAATCATATATTGATTATGATTAATCGCACATCTCTACTATAAACAGATTTGGATAATTTGAATTGCAAATTATTTCATTTCTGTTGGGACATATTTGATTAGGGGTTATTTAATTGCTATGGGTACTTTTTATAATGGGAATTATTTAATTTCTGCTGGGTAGTATTTAAATGAGAGTTGCCTCATTTTTTTAAAGGAAATTTTTGCATTGGGAGTTTTTTCACTTTTTATTTTATTTTGCACTTTGGATGTTATTTCACTTTTTTTCCTTTGGCAGTTATTTATGATGCAGTTAAATTCATTGTGTATTACAATATAAAATAAATAATTTGTTTATGATCATTTCCAACCAAGCCTGAGTGATCTTGAACTTTTTCGCTTTGTGCATGATTAAAAGTATTATCTTCGTGATCGTGAGGTAAATAAAAATTACTCACTCGCATAAAAGTGAAGTATTTTTTCCCCTGTCACACAGTATTATCGTTTTACAATACAAGCATTAGTATTAGCAATACATTTGTGGTAGATTTGTTACGGCAACAACAAGGAAAATCTTTAACTACATTCAATTTAACCTTAATTGGCTGATTGTGCTATTTTTCTGATATTTGTTTTAAATGTCTTATTTTTTTTGTTTAACTTAAGTATACAAATAATTAAAAAAAAACTCTTTTTCTTGTTTGGTTTTATTGATCATAAGAAGAAGGAACAAAATAAAGTTCATTTAATGAACCAATCTCTGCTGGCTGATGCTGACATAAATGATGTAGACCTTTTAGAATCGTTTTCCTTGTATGAATTCCTAATGTTTTCCATTTCCTTTTATGCTTCATTTCATAAAAAAGAAATTAAGCAAATAATAAAATGAAGCGAAAGTTAACTACGAAGACAAGACAAATTTGGAATGAATTAAGGAGAGGAACTTGACTGGCTGTCTATTTGTTAGATGTTAAATTTTCATTATCATGGGGGAGAAGGACCTACATGTAAGAGATTTTATCTGCGTAATGTAAGAGTGTGCGTTTATGCGAGGGTTGTGCAAAAAGCTTATGCACATTTTGATTAATGCCATTTCTTTATTTATGTTGATTTATAATCAGTAAAGTATTTTCATTATATTTCAAAGGTTCGTCAATTTGAGAGCCTAATAAAGCATTTAGAAGTGATGGAAGTAGGTACGATGTTTTTCTATGTCTATAGTTCCTATGTCAAACCTAGAAAAGAACTTTAAATCGAAATTCAAAATTAAAAGCCTTTAAACTTTCTATTGCCCTGAAAAGTCTGTTCTCGTATAAATAACAACGAAATGAAAGAATGGTAAAACGTGTAAATTGTAAGAAGCCATTCACTCATTCACTTCCATTACTTTATATATATATATATATATATATATATATATCTTGAGATCTTTTGAACACTAGAGACTCATTTATTGTATTGTACTTAAAGTTAATGCTCTTGATGTCCTTAGCTGCATGCAAACATAAAAAATAAATATAATGAATAGAATAGGAAGAATATGGAAAAAGTAAACAATTATTTTTATCAAACAAATCTTCCGTAAACACCATACAAGTTCAATGTTTTCTTTGTATGGGTGTGTTTTAGTAGGTTGCGAACGTGTTTGAGGTGAAAATAATGTGATGGTGATGGTCCGTCCTGCTTTCTGTCACAAACAACTAAGATGTTAAATAAATGTCAATGCAATAATGATTATTAGACGAATGAGGTCTTAACATCAATTTCTAAGCATACAACTTCACATAGGAAAATAGGAATTAGTTTTTTACATTTATAATAGCATTTTTATCACCACAACTAATATTTTACTCCAGTTGTTCTAGGAAATATTTGGGTAAAGGTTCCCTAATCTAGGGTTATCCCTCTATATCTTATAAATTTTAATTTTAATTTTATTTTTTTAAGCAACTAAAAATAAGTAATAATTTACTGAATAAGTAAAATATTAATTTTGAGAAAAAGTGCTATTATAAATTAAAAAAAATAAAATAAATTTATTAATTATTAATTTGACAGCACCCGGTCAAAGCAAAAACAAAACTACTATGGAAATACATTTTTCGTTTCAATAGGTTGTAGTTTTCAGTACAATTTGACCATAACCGGATTTTCATGCTAGAATTACTTTTAACTAGAATCCTGGAATACTGAGCCGGTAATCAGTGCAGCTGCATGCAGCCAGAAAAATTATTTTAATACTTTATAATTAATAAAAAATAGTATATTAAGTAAGCAAATTTACATATTTTAAACGAATACAAAAAAGTGAATACGTTTAATCTCCAATCTGCGCTATTAATTATTCTTAGACATCTAAATTTCCTACTAATTCGATGCCTTAAAATGTAAATGAAACACTTTTACTTGTTGTCTTTTTGCTTTATAAAAAAGTTCTATGAATCGTCTCTTATTCAGTTTCCTTTTTCACCTGTCTGGCCATTAATTACACTTGGAATAATTTGGTATAGTTAGTACTTATCACAAGTTCTTTTTGTTATCAGTCTTTAAATGTACTTAAAATCTTTATTTAAATAAATTAAAAGCCTTTTGTCACCAATTTTTCAAAAGGTTTCAGTGAATAAAACTGTTTTACGTTTTTATCCATTGTTGGCTCTTTGCCTGCTATCATGTTGCCTTATTAACAAGGCTTGTTGTATACTACTGTGTAGGTTTCTAATTAGAATTTGTGGTTTTGTTTAGTTTACAACAGTCCGGGACCAGCAAAAATAAATGCTTTTAAAATATCATGAAAATCTAGGCACGCATACAAAATTAATAAAATTAAAATTTTGTTTAACTAGAAAGGAAAGAACGAAAAACTCATTATTTATTGTTTGCATTTTCTGAGCGGGTTTTTTTGCGTAAGAGAAAAGGATTGTTTGTTGGAGAGTTATACTTGTTGTAAGTTTATTAAAATATTCATAACGATGCAAATTTATGAGAAAAATTTTTAAATTACAAATTGCCAAGTAAAAATGATTGCATAAGATGTTTTAAGAATATTAATTTTTTTAAACTAATAACTTAAATTTGTTTAATTTTTATTGAAGTGTATGCACGGTTGGGCTGCGTAGGGCTTGAAAGGACTAAAATATCCAATCTGAATAAAGCTAAAAATAAACGTCAAGAAAATTAAAAGTTATGATTATTCTTTTTATTTTTGACTTGTGTTCCCCAGAAAAACATAGAAATTAGTATTTAATTAAATTTTTCTTAAAAAAAACTTTGTGCATAATTAAAAATATCAAAATGTGACCAATCAAATACTTTGTTCGCAAATAAACCAACTTGTAAGAAGTTTACAAAAGGAAAAAAACTTCGTTCTATGGTACAATCTGCTACAATGTATTTAGCAAAGTACTCTAATGTGTGAAGAAAAATTTACAGCAGCAGCTAATATTTTACCGCATGACTGCTCCATCTTTTAATGGAAATAATTAAAAAAATAGTTAAAAATTGCATTGTATCATGAAGAAATTCTTCTAACAACATTTTCACTCTTTGTCAAAGTCTTCGAAGTCTATTTTAATATTGCGGTACGTTCGTGTTTTTGAAGAGTATTAGACGTTTATACCGAGCGATATATTTACCGTTATCGTGAATAAGAAATAAACCCAATTTTCACCTGAAATATTAAAAGAAAATAGTACAGAAATACAAAAGCAAAAAAACTAAATTTTTTATAGAACAGAAAATGCAACCAAACACATTTATGCTTTTTGACAGCTTCGAACCTAAAACCTGCGACACTACCTGTATTATTCTACCATGGTTATGTCTTAGAAACGGCTTGCTGAATGATTGAAAAATGAATAGCTGAATAATGTAAATAATTGAAAAGAAATAAAAGTGCTGAAAAGATGGCGTATTAAACAGGTGGCACCATGGTAGAATAATACAGATAGAGGCGAAGCTAAAACAACACTGCTTTTAGGTTCGCAGCTGTCAAAAAGCACAAAAGAAAAATGGCAAAATGGTTGCATTTTCTGTTCTATAAAGAATTTTGTTTCTTTTCCTTTTCTTATTCGCATTTGAAACAAATGTGAAAGTGTGCTTTTTTAGTAGTGTGGGTGTGTGTTAGTAATACATAATCAAATTTTGACAGACTCGAACCTAAAAAAAGTCCGATAAGTCGACATTACCTGTATTATTTTACCATGGGTGGCAAGCCTTACGGTAGCTGATTTCTTTGTCTTGCTTATATTTTCTACATTGAATAGCAAAAATAGTATCTTTATATTTTTCTGTAGAAGATTTTGACAAAACCGATATAAAAAATGCCTGTTGTTCTTGTATTGTTGTAATTGTTGTACTAATAATTTCACCTGCTTAAGACGCCAATAAATATTATGTATTATAATTGCGATCTCCAATGCTACAGTCAGCCGCCCAGGAATCTTACATTTTTATTTTAAAATCTGCACCACAAATGGAAAATTCACAACATAAAAATGCTCAACTAAACACTGCAATAAAATAATATTAATAGTATTTATATTTACACATTAAGCCGCCACAGTGTTGAAAAAATCTTTAAATCTTATATTAAACTAAATATATGTTGGTTTAATTGATGCCCATGATAATGAAATTGTTCTTTATTGTTCTTAAATTAACGAAGGCAGTGATTCCATATAAACATAGTTATAACATATGAATTACTAATCATATGTTATAATTATGGCAGTATGGGCCAGAGGTTTATATATATGGATCATTAAAATAATTATACGTCATAATAAAGCTACGTATATATAATGAAATTAGTATTTTAATTTTATTTCTTTATATTCGTTACCCTATCCTATTTGTAATGCAAAATTTATCAAATTTATCTGTAGCCGCCACCTAACAAAGCGGCGTTGCATTAAAGTATAAAAGTGCATAAATCTCTTGATCAGATGTTTAGTCTCCACATCTGTCTGCACAACATGTAGCGAAAAGAAATTTCGGTTGTTGTGTGGAGCGAAACTACTCAACTCTGCGTTTCTAAGACAAACACTTACGTGTTATAAACTCGACCAATGTTTATTTTTTGAGTTTGCTTATTAATGCTGCCTTTACACACTTTTACAGCGTGTTTCTCAGCTTGAAAATGCATCTGTAATTGCGCATGTTTGTGAAAATTGTTCATTTACAGACGGTTTATAATTTTTGCGTTTACACTCGAGTTTTTGGTTTCATCTTACATAATCTATAATAGATTACAACAGTATGAACAATTGTATTTAAGTATTAAAAAATTTAGTTTTTTTGCAGAATATGTATAAAGACTTTTTTTAATAAATATATTTCAATACATTTTTAATAATTTTAATCACAAACGCTATGTTCTTGCCGCCATTTAAAATTGACTTGCAAAACAGCTGATGTCAGATGGTTTGCCAGTTGAAAATAGAATACGCTCTAATTGAAAAGTTTTGCACTGTAAAAGCGGCCTGACATTTGCAGAAGCAAATTTGCTTTGCTTTTACACACAATGTATTCATTTTGCAGTGGGAAATTTGACTGTGAAATAAATAGTGTGTAAAGGCAGCATAAGTATTTACAATTCCTTAAGTATTTAGAAATGAAAATTCTCCTTTTCAAAGCGCTTTTAAGAAAATATTTTGTTACGAGTACCGAAAAACTACGGGTGCACTGTACGTATGAGTGATATATTTACGCATTATACGAGTATGTCTTTATTTGAAAATTTTCTATTTTATTTTTTTTGTACCTATTCAACAAGGTTTGATGTCAATATGTTGCATATTAACGCAAATTTGAAGCTGATATTATTTTAAAATTAAATGTATTTTAGCAATACCGTTGAATATCAGAAATTAGAAACACTTTGTGCACCGGGCAGGGCAGTTCGAACTTCTGAAAAGTTCGAGTTTCTGGACATATTTTTTTATGGAAAATTAACAAATAATAATAAAACAGTTTTTATTTATTAACATTTAATTAATTGAACATATTAAATTCATAGAAAAACTTTTAAAAAGATTTTTAATTATTCGGTATATAATTGAATTTTAACATGAAATCAGTAATACTTGTTTTTTTTTTTATTAATTTAAACTGGATATCGACGGTATCGTTATGGATGTCCAAAAGGTTAAACATGTGTTTACTGGAAAATATATCCCTGATTTTGCACCATTTAATAACATTAGCTGCATTTGAGTACTTTTACAGTAAAATGCGGTAAATGATTGATTACTGAGTAAACTGAAAAAAATACTCTCAAAAAAATAGCTGTTGCCTAAAAAGGTACGCGAACGGAAAAATTGCAAAAATTAGTAAGATTAAGGAAACAGCTGCTTGCAAGTAAATATAGTGTGGAAATATATTTACACTTTGGACTACTCAACTCTTTTTCTTGTTGGAACTCGATGCAATATTTATTGTAAAAATGAATATTTTAAGAAAATATAAACAAATTATTTTGTATAATCGTTTCCATTTGTTTATTTTCATTTTATTTGATTTTCCTAATATGTGTCTGATTAAATGTATTCAAAAGTATGTGATTATCTAATTTTGCTATTGACTACCTTAAAAGCAAGTGCAGTACTAAGTAACCATATACTTAGTATTTTCACCGCTTCAACGAAATATCAAAATAACAACGAAAATGGCTATAAATGGTTTCTACAAAATTTATTTCTTTTTAGAAGACATGTTTAACGAACGAATAGTTTACAAATAATTGTTCACTTATTATGTTATATTATTTTGTTTCAGTTTTTATTTTTTTAAATAATTTTTTCTCAAATTGTATACATTTTAATTTCTTACTTTTGTTTGATTACCTTTTGAGTCATATGTTTTTCTGTTTTACTAAATTTTACTACAACAAATTTCTGCATTAAAAATTTGTAAATTCTCAGCCATGAACTGTCACTTTACGCTCTCAATTTGTGTTCTCATTTACTGTAACTTGAGTAAACGAACGCAATTTAGTAAAATGCAGTAAAAATTTGTAAAAACTTTTGGTTACTCGAACACACTTTTTATTGATGCCTTCGCACGTATGAACACTTCACTTTGGCCCAAATTTATACAAGCATATCAAATTACACACGCATACGACAGAATTGTACACACCACGAATAACTCGGTGATTCCCCGTTTTATTTTTACTTTGTAAAAATTTTAAATTGTAAATTGTAGTGAAAATACAAAAAATAACATAACTTCCAGAAATTAGAACCTCCTGTTCTAATTTTAGAGCGTTTAATTTGATTTTCGCCTATATGATTAAAAATCACAGAGAAATTTGTTTTCTAGTGTAAATAAAAACAAAAAAAAAAACACTTCCAGAAATTAGAACCACAGGTTCTAATTGCAGAGCTTCCAATACATTGAAATGGCCGGTTCTAATTTCTGGACGGTTCTAATTTGTGAGTTTTTACTGTATTATTAAATTCTTAACATAAAGGATATGTGATATCTACAAGTGTCCTTGATCTGACTAAACAAAATAAACAAATACATTTTTATAATTTCGGGATTTTGTTTGGAAATTTGATTCTGGCGTGAGCCTTTGACAAATTATTATGTGCAAGACAGTCAACTTTTAGTCGAAAGTAGGCATTTTAATCTTCTCAAATAATTACTGTATCAATTAATCGAATAATTATTATTCACTTGAGTACTCTTATAAAGAATATTTTATTCTTTTAAAATTGCAAACCGATAAAGAGTAAAGAAAAATTTTAAGTTACCCTAAGCTTCAATCCAATCTTTGACCTAAATGATATACGAACATCTAATTGATTATATGTATAAAGATTTGTTATTAATGTCAAGAAAATATTTTATATTTAGATTTTAATGTGAATGACAAGGGTTATAAAATGTACACTGAAAAATTTTTCTTATACAAAAAAAAGCCAGCTGGGTTGTTTGAATGGCTTTACAAATTCGTTGAGATAAAATCATTCATTTTATACCAAAATATAATTAAACAATTTTCTTCTAAAAAATCCTCGCCTTCTTTACTTTTTCAAATATCTGCCAACAAAAACACTTTAAGCGGAATTTTAAATAATTCAAACAAACAGAATATGAGAAAAATGCAAAATAGTAGAGAACACAAAAGTTTGTATCCCGTTTAATATTTCTATTAAATTTTTATTTGGAAATTTCCGATAAATATTTGAAAAGTGCCAACACCAAAAGGCATTACGAAATACATAAAAGCATTTCAACAAAATGAACAGGTTCGGCACTAAAGGCTCTTGTTGGCAAAACAAAAAGTGGAGATAATGAACTTAAAAAGATTTTTCACAGAAATTATTCTGTACTCACCAGAACATTTAACAGACTGGAGAGGAGAGGAGCCTTTCACAAAATAAATAATAATAAATATAAAATTTATTACCTACGAATCGGAATTGTCTGTAACTGCAAATAACAAGAGAAGAAGAGGGAGTATTGCAGAATATTGTTATGGAAAACTGTTTATCAATTTTATGCAACTAAAAAAACAAAGCTAAATCTAGCCTCAAAAAGGCTACGCTGGCATCACTGCTTATAAGTTATATTTGGATTAACATTTATATTGTAACAGCAAGAAATAATTGATACAACGAACAAAATGTTAACAAATTATATTTTCTCTAAAATTTATTTCTGTTAATTTTGAATAAAATATTCATCTTAAGCTGAACAAGTCTTTTTATTTATTTATCTGTGAAAAAATCAAAGCAAAGAAAACGTAAAAAAGAGAAATCAAGGTTTATTTTTAGTTTATACAATTTATTTAAGTATATATTAAAAAATATATATAGTTTTCTTCATTCTCACCTGATGCACTTAACCCAATTATGTCCATTAAATTTAGCACAAAAGCAAATTTTTATTGAAATGGAAAACTTGACATAATTCAATTGGAAAATTTACTGTAGAGACTTTTTTATCCATTGTGTGTGGTATTCGTTTTCTTTTTATCATTTTACTGCGACTATATAGACAGAAATACATACAAGCGCATTTAAATAATTGTATATCCTTTTTAAATGCATTTTCTTATCATTTTCAATGTCTTGTGTACTTTACAACAAGCATTTAGGACTTTGAGTGAGCTTTGTGGTATAACTTATAATAACTCGGGGAAAAAATATTACAAAAAACAATAGAAGATAAATAGAGGCTTTGCTATAACACGCAAAACTTTAAATGATTAGCCAGTAACAGTACGTAAAATATCTAGAGTCTTTAGAATGATTGCACTGTCATGTAGGCAGGTGTACAAACAGCATGAACTCGCTATCATTACGTATTAGAAGCCCGAATATATGTATATTTGAATACTGTAAGAGCTAAGAATAGTATGTCATAGTTGTTAATACTTATTCCAGCCATGTGTGATTGTAAAGGAAAAGTTTCAGAAGCCTTAGCATATGGGTTCCGAAATAATTGGCAAAGGAAAATAGTTTCTAACTTGCACTTTCTGTTGCCATTTTTATTTGATTTGCATAACTTATATCGCTTAAGGTACCCGTACACGACATGTTTTTTACGTCTGACTTGTCAAATTTTACACTATAAATTACGTACATGTCGTGTATTACCTTTGCTTCTATAAAACTCATGTGTGTGGTCATTTGACAAAATTTCAATTAGAGCGTGTTCTATTTTGATATGACATACCATCTGATATAAAGTTTATTTTTTTTGGCGAAATAAAATTTCAATAATAATTTCGTTACTTTTTAAATTCATTTCACAAAATAAAACATTTTTAACAAAAAATTCGAATAAAATTTTGCGCTCAGATTAGCTGTTGCAAATTAACATTGTCAATGTCAGACGTAATTGTACATTAAAATAACAATTTTGACAGACATGCAAAATTACATATGAGTAACCAAGGTGACAAGTCAGACGTAAAACACATGTCGTCTACGGGTACCTTTACTTATCATATTGAGTAGCTTTTTTAATGCAACACAACAGAAATGTAAAAAGTTTTACACCTTTTTCGTACTTGCCCAAAGGGGTATATAATTTTTCCCGCCTAGTTATCCAAAATAACCATATCAAATAATTTCTGGAAACCTTATACTGGAAAGAGGCTTGATATTTTTTTTAAAGCTTAAGTAAAATAAAAAATCCAATAATTTTATAGTTGATCATTATTTTTTTCTTTATTTTTTTTGTTTGTTTTTAATTTGTCTATCTATCAGCTAAGAAGTGCAGATGAAAGCTACAAAAAAATCTTGTTCCATAATTACATTTATAACTGATAAGAATATATTAAAGTTTGACTACTTCCCAGCTAGCATTTTCAATCGTAAAAGAATCTCATGAAGAGCAGTTTTGATCGTAGACGAGCGCATTTTTTAATCGTAGAAGATTCTTTGCACGGGAGAAACTGTTACACGAAGTAATTCTTCTGTGAGAATCTTGAACAACACAGCGAAAGACTCTTATATTAATCGTAGAGGGAATCGTTTGAGATTTGTGTAGTTAAACAAAGTGTAACATTGTTGTTTTCGTACTGTTCAAATAATCATTAGAAGTTTTTTTAATGACTTGCATATTGCTCGTAAACATTCCAAGATTAAAAAAACGAGAAAATGTGTAAAAAAAAACATCATCACAAGATTCTTTTAGGAGTCGTGTATTAAACACAATCGTCTAACAAACATCCTATAATAGCTGGGTTATAACAATGTAATCAAGGCAGATCAACAAGGTGGTAGCGATGGCACAGCTGATTTACCTTAGTAAATGTCAATTGTGTAAAATTAAATTTGTGTTAATAATATACTCATAACAACATTGCTGATTTCAAACTGCCAAACAGCAAAGCTTTATATGATGTTTAACATTTGTTATGAGTTTAAAGTGTGCTAACAGGTCAGGTATTTTTACAAAAAATTTTGTATTGTTGTAGAATCGCTACTACCTGGTAGATCTGCCTTGAGTGTACTACTACAAAATCAAATTTTTTTCAGACAGCAAGTTTATAACGAGGGATTCTTGTAGAGGCGGCAAAAAATATGCGCTTAGCAGCGTTTTGAAAGTCTTATCTTAAACTTTGTTATGGATATTGAACCGCCATTGGAAATCTTCCTTCACATATCATGTATAAGATGTGTTCAGGAGATCAATGCAAAACATTCCGAAAAATATTTCTTTGAAATATTTTAAGATCTGTATGAGACATGTTTGCTCCTTTCTTAAGAAAGAGGTGAAAACCCCAATTGAACAGAAATGTAGCGGGATATTGTGTCGTACAAAAATATTTGTCATCAAAATTCGAATACTCGTATAAGTTTTTAAAGACACAAAAGCTCACAATTCAAGTTGTACGCCAGAAATAAGTCAAAACTATGTAATCTCTCGGAAAATAAAGTACAAAGTTAACTGGTTTTTTTATTATTCTATTTCTAGGAAATGGATAGTGTATAAAGGACAGATGGTGAAAGTGAGAGAGCTTCATTAATTATTTTACAACTCTGCTATTGCGCGATTTGTTAATTTTGTATAGCAGTTTTGCTGTGCATTTGGTGTTAAGTAGGCGGATTACATTTTCTTGAGCTGTATAGACATTTTATTAATTATTTTGATTCGCCTACGATTTCGATATAATATCGACGTAGGAGGGCGCAGTGTTGCACGAGTATACTCATAAATCAAGAAAACAAGATTGCGCACCAAGCCATACAAAATAAATTTCTACTGCGCATCTACGTCATCATAGAATACAAATGAGTGTTTGTTGTAAAAAGTGTAAGATTTTTGGCAAAACACTGGAAATAACTAAAAAACCTCTAAACGGGTGCATCGATTTAAAAAAAATTTAAAATGGACAGAATAGAAATGCAGTCGAGTAAAATTTTTGAGTTTGGGCTTAAAGCTATATGAAGAAGACTTTCCTCGGGCTACCAAAGTTTTACATTTCCGCCTGCTTTCCATACGAAAATGTGCTTTTGTTTACAACACATATTCTATGTCTACGTCACAACACAAAATAACGGACCTGCGCAATGTGCAATCTGGTTTTCTTGATTCATGGAGTATACTGGAACACACCAGTGCCAATTGGTGTCGGTACTGCCGGTAATTCTTAAACGCATATTAAGGTTTAACTTATTTCTGGAGTTTATATTGCATATTGAGCTCTGCTGTATTCAGAGGTTTATAGTAAAATTTGGTGATATATATTTATTTTAATATGGCATAACCTTGCTTAAGGGCATTTGTTTACTCTTTTTTTTTGATAAAGGTACTTAAAGTTCTACACATTGAGGAGATAGAGAATGTTGAAATGTCCCACAAAAATAGTTGTCTTAGAATCATACTATCTATTACATCCAATTCATAGGATGATTTTAAAATAACGATTTTTTTATAACATGATTTCATTGTAAAATCGATTATTTTTCTTTATTGTGCTAAGTAGTAGAAAAAGTAGAACAATAATAAAATATAATAGCAAGAATGAAAACATGGTTAACAGAAATCTTTTCTACACTGATCGCCAACTCATAAAAAAATACTAAAACGTAATTTTAAAGTATCTCATGAACTGGGTGCAAGTCTTCAAAGATCTCAAATCTCCTCTCTATTAAGTAAAGGTTGAAATGCGATTAAGGCTTCATTTCGTACTTATTCAGGTTTATTCAAGTTGAAAACTAAGATAAAGTGTAAAGATTACAAGATTTCCTGTGGCGATTCTCACTACAATATGCAAAAAGGGGGCAGCGTAATTCCCACTAAAATAAGATTCAGGTGTAAGCTTTCCAAACACCGATACACGTTTGTATTTTTTTGGTCCTCTCTAGAAAAATTCAGTCGTTAGAGCCATTCTATTTTTTTATGTGACATGGTATAATTAAAGGGTTAATTAATGTGAACAAAGATATTGCATTTTTTAACATAAAAAATTAGTTTCAGCGAAGAAGAAGTGAGCGCCTGAACTATAGTGGAATCATAGAAATTATCGAACTAAATTGACGATCTAGCTTTCTGCATATTTGATTGGATAAAAACTTAGTTTTTGCACAAAGCGAGAAGAGAAAGCAATAAAATCTACTTAAGTAGACGCATTTTACTTACATCCTTTTCGCAATTGCAAATATTTATATATACATATATAGAATACGTAGCATAAAAACGTTAAGATGATGCTCTTGGTCTTGAATGTTTTCTTTCAATTTGTTTTGTTTGTATTGTACACAATCACACAAAACGCAGATGCGCCACCGAATCCTGACTGCTGGCTGCTGGCTGGAGGTTCGTTCACTCGAGTTTTTATACGGATAAAAGAGGTTTGCTTTAAGGATATTGACGATAAGAAAGATGATTATTTTTGTTTGAGCAGCGGCAACGGTAAAATCATACTGTGAAATTGTGCATAAATACTAAAAAAATAGAAAAGAATGCATTTTTAGTTTCAGAACCAAGTATTGCCACCATGGCTATAAAAGTTTGCTAAAGCAAACAATTTCTGTTTCTTTCGCCTGCAAAGGAACTGTAAAAACACTAAAGTCGTAACGACAACTAATAAAAATAACGTCTTTAAGAATATGTAACATAAAAAAATATCACAATAATAAAATATGTCATGCTTCAAAGCATTGGTATTATATGGTTTAAGTTTCTTTCCTGTTTTATTTTTCTACTGTTTTTTTCTGCTGATTTTCTTTCTTTTCTACTTTTGTGTAAAAACGTTGGTCAAGTTGTTGCCAAAATTAAGTATTAAATTATAAAAAAGCAGAAGTAAAGAATTTCACTTGATTCTACAACATAAGAAAACCATTAATTTTAAACATTCAAAGTTTGAAAAATTCTTTCATCTGGAAACATTCTGATAGCCAATTCAATGGAAATAGGCTTATAAAAATGTCATCAATTTCAGTTATTCACACAGAGATTACTTAAAATGAGATGAAAAATGAAAATAAAAAAACGAGCACAACCTTGAAAATTTATGTAAGACTTTTTCTTACTTAGTTTAATGTTTAATTAGTGGAGTAGAAGCGAAAATTATATACCAGATGTTTGTTATGCAGTAGAATAACTGTTTAACTATGATTTAGCCATTGCTCACGTATTTTTTTTTATTTTGATTGTAAAATAGTTCTTAGAAAATACCAAATGGTGAACTACACCGTTTCGCTTAATTATTTAAAGGACAAGAAACAGCGAGTGTAATTGGGATGCTCTGTTTATGTAATCGAAGCTAAATATTAATCCCACACAGAATCTAATAGATATTAATTATTTGCAGATGGCGCACAGTGGGCCAGTCAGAAGACACGCATTTATTTATTTATGCACTTGAAATTTTAATTAACCAAAGCAAAGGATATTTTATGTGGTTTGAAATTTATAGAATAATTTTCTAGATTGTTCAGCAGCAATGCTCAGACAGAATTATTATCTAAGTTTTTCAATACCACGCATACATTTTTTTGGCTCTAAATATAAATTAACTGATGGAAAGAAAGAAATACTGCACTGCTAATATACGAATTAAATTTCATTAGTTTTGCTAACCAGCAAAATAATTTAAAAATGAATATGTCAATTATAAATTTTAGCTCTTACTCATACCGACCCATAAAATATAAAACAATTTCACATAAGACATTCGCAATCCTATAGAAAATTCCTCCTGTAACAAATTTTGTTCAAAAATACAAAAATATATTAATGACTTTCAAAGTAGTGCATGCTCATGATTGTGGTTCAATTAAATTGACAAACAAAATGCGATTGCAAAAACAAATAAACTAAACACATAATTTATTTAACCCTTTAAACACGCGGAGCCAAACAAAATTTAAATACAAATTCATATTGTTTTAAAACTATTTTTAATAATATGAAATTTAAAAAACAACATCCTGTTCTGTAAATAGAGTAAATTTGAGGACGAATGATTCCTCATTATCGAATGATTATTAATGGTAAGGGATGTGAAACTTAAACAAAATGATTATATGAGACTACACCTTAATAACTTTTGCTGGGACTGAACAGGAGTTTTACACAAAGCAGCATGACCGAGGTTCATCATATTCAGATAGTTTCCTTCAACTTACATTTTATGTATTTTCTTAGGAGTTTTGCCATTCAAGTATAATTAATTGTTCGATAACTTTTTTCCATTTTTTTTCAAAACTGGAAATAGTAATGTCAATTAATTAAATGATAAAAAGATGCCTAATGATGAACTTTCTTAATATTTTGCTCTTCGTTTCTTGTTAAACTAAATTGTTTTAATTAATTTATAATTGACTTCCTCTAATAAATTAGGTCGAGTGGGAATTTCAAAACTTACAGAAGAAAAAATACAGTTTCTCAAAAATCTTATATAATAAGAGTACATACTATTTTAAAGCAAAAAAAATATGCGAAGCAAAAAAGTCTACACAAGCTGAATACAAGGTGACAAGTAAAATTTATCTTTTAATTTAAGTTATAACGATACTGAATATCTAGGATTCTACTTTATATTTTTAATATTTATTAAGTAAATGCAATTTTTTAAAGTACCGTCCGCACAAGAAATTTTTTTTAAAGAACAAACACAAACCGCGAAGCCATTTTGGCTTGTCTGCAGAAACACCCAGGGTCTAGGCAGGAAACGAACATTCGAACCCTTGGGGGCTCCCTAAAAGTACTTAAATTAAAGATTTGATTTTATATTTCTCAACCGTAAAAATCGTTATGTTTCGGTTTAGAATTTATTTATATCAACATTACTTCACAGAATTCTGGACTACCGGACTTGTTTTTCTTTAGTATTTCCAACACAGCCACGTTAAATTTTTATTTTTACTTTTGTAGTATTTTGAAGTTCATTGTATACACAATTTGTTTTTTGATTTAATGTTAAGTTTTTACGCTGTCCGAGTTGTTAGATTCAGTAAGTTTATTTTTTAAACATTTTGGTTTTTGATTTTTTTAAAAAGCGTTTTTGTTGCTAATAAACTTTAAATCATTAAAGATCCTAAATGGTCATTCGATATAAAAAGTGTTAAGAGAAATCTAAGGATGATTTTCAAAAACCTATTTCATAATACCGATTTTAGTAAAGTTCGCCGAGTTTAAATTTTTTATTTTCTCAAAATGCTGTGTGCTTACCGCCATATTAAATTTTGACTACTTTCATATCTGTAAAGCGATTAAGACAAGATTAAGACAAATCTATTGATGCAAGAATTATCGAAATCGGCCAACGCGTTTGGTCCTTAGAGTCCCACGAAGAATCTCACATACATATGTACTCGTATCTGTATATAGAGGATGTTCCAATAAGACGTTTCATTTTCAACAGATTGCCATTTAAACATTTTTAAAATGACTCAACCTCTGACTACTGTGACAGATGACAAATGAAATCTATTAAAATTCACTACAAAAATTATGAAAATTTTGTGAATTAATTTAAAGCATTTGGGCCATCGTGAAGCACCTTCACGGCCAGTAATTGTGAAAATGGTAGGAAAATTTGAGCTGTTGGGAAAAGTAAATGATCTGAAGAATCAAACTCATGCATATCGCTTACGAACAACTGCAAGTATTGCTGTTATAGTCCTTTGTGCTGCGGAAAACTCGGGTCTTATAATTTATTTTCGATCTTTGGAATGAAGCATTTTGTATTTCCGAAATTGGAAGATATTGATGGGGATGGCATTTAGTTTTAACAGGACGGCGCTACGTGCCGCACAAGTACTCATACCACCGGTCTTTTGCGTGAAAAGTTTCCTGACCATGTGCTTTCTCGAAAAGGCGATCACAATTGGTCACCGACATCTTGTGTTTTAATACCTTTAAATTTTTACTTTGATGCTACGTGAAAGATAAGGTCTATTCCAAGTGCCCGCAATCGGTTCAAGACCTCAAATACATATGCGATTTGTTAAGTTGTCGAAGACATACAGCAGAAAATGGGCGAATCGACGATAGAAAATTTCACGGTAAAAACATGATCCTGTAAGTGTAGCTCTAGCAGCCATTCGACTGATATTGTTTTCCATTATAAATGGCATACACCCTCTTTAGAATTTAATAAAAATACTCGATTTCTTACAGATCAAAAAGAAAACTCTTTTTAGAAAACTCTATACATAGACTGATAAACGCAATGATTTTCTTTGCATCGCGTAGTTCGATAAAATTAGCTTTACTTGAATAATATTTTTTAAGGTCAAGATGTGTGGGACGTTCCTCCTTAAGAACTTCCTTTTAAGATTTTAAATATTTAACATTGGATGCATGTATTATTGTACAATATTTTGTTAATATCAATAAGTATTTACCTACGATCGGTTAATCATTAATCAATAACAAATCTTTAGTCCACTGAGTCTACAACGTTCTCATGAAGTAGCCCAATAACAAGAGGATAGAACATTCCTATTATATAAGTTGCCAAGTAGCTAAGATTGGGGCACTTAACGGTTAATTAAAAAAAACGCTCATAAAAGATTCACAATACGCAGAGAATCACGCCATTCTGTTCGATTCAATAAAATTTGGAATGCCAATATTCTATGCTACATATAAAACAAAGAATGAAGTCAGTAATTTATTTGCTAGTCCTTTTTCATTAATTGCTTGATGTGTGTGAGTGTGAGTGCATATGAGTATGTGTATGTACATTGAAGACCATTCATACGTGCAAATGTATTTATTTATTAGTAAGTTTATTTGCTTTGTAGTTAGTTTTGCTATTACATATTTTCATTGTTGTTGCGAAAAAACGACACGGAAATCACAGTTAAGAATTTTATTTAATTAAGTAATAAATAAAATATGTATTTTAATTGTAGAGATTTTAAGCCATATTTTTTCTAAGCATACAGGAAATTGTTACCGTGTGCGAGTTCAACAATACACAGAAGTT
Source organism: Gymnocheta viridis (assembly GCA_956483585.1). Classification (NCBI taxonomy): domain Eukaryota; kingdom Metazoa; phylum Arthropoda; class Insecta; order Diptera; family Tachinidae; genus Gymnocheta; species Gymnocheta viridis. Next base: position 124,168,466 of record OY101440.1, read on the forward strand.
TGAATGCACACACACTACACCAACTAGAAATGTACGCGTGTCCTGATTTGTTTGTGAATCGTATGGGTTCTGCGAAAATCGTTTATCAATGTGATTTCTTTAATTATCAGGCTTAAGAGATTGAGTTTAGTTATCAATGCCCGTTTCACATTATAATTTAAGCCTTCAGATTTTTGTTGTATTTTGTGTAAGAGGAATCTAAAGGCGATTCTCGGGATTCCTAAAAATCTAACATAATCTCCCATTTCGTTATAATTTTCTCTTTCGAAATATTTTACATTTTTGTAATGTAATCGCGATTGATTTCCGCAAAAAATTGTGCTCGCAAGCTCATTCCAGTACACGTGCACGTGTAAGGGAATAACAATTTTATGAGAACACTTTTTACTTATGATACGGGTGATTGTTTTTAAATTATCACACTTCAAATAAAATAAAAAATATACTGTGCACCGACGGCCTTTGCAGAATTTTCGAGTAAACGGCGGCTGCGGATTTTCGGGATTTCGCGATGCCACAAGTTTTTGTCAAATTAAAAAATGGTAAAAATATTTTTAGACCTAGACTTAATAGAAAACATAGCCATTGCAAGACGAAGAAAACAGTTATCGGTAGCGGCGCCCAGTCGGCTGTGGGATACACAGAAAAAACAGTAATAGAAAAAACCTAATAAAATAGAACAAAATAATAAGATATCTCTATGATTTTTTTTCAAGAAGGAAGTCTTATTATTTTAATAAGGAAAACCTTTTTGAAAAAATCAAGAAGGAAACTTAGGGTTTTTATTAGGTATTCTTATTGATTTTTTCAAAAAGGGTTTCTTCTTTATTTCATTAGGCTATCTTATTGATGTTTTCATTCAGGTTTTCTTCTTGATTTTATAAGGCTTTCTTATTGATATTTTCAAAAAGGTTTTCTTCTTGATTTTATTAGGCTATCTTATTGATTTTTTTAAAAAAATAATTCTTCTTGATTTTATTTGATAATTTTATTGATTTTTTATTAATAATTTTATTGATTTTTTATTAATATATTTACATAGGAATTCATTTGATATAATAATAAAAAGTAAGTACTATTACCAGTATTTTTTTACTCGAATAACTTTAAGTCAATTGTTCAGTAAGTAAAAATGGATGGGCGGTCCGTCTAAATCGATCAAGTTTATCACGGCATATGTTTCGGTTTCATTGCCTATTAAATAAGATTGAAATCTTTGTGAAAAGTTCAGGTTTATAAATTTCTTACCAACAATTTTTATATTGTTTTCTTTGCATAAAAAATCAACTATTTATTTAGTTAAGTTTAAATTTTATTTTAATTTTATTTGTCAAGTTCAAAGAAAATAAAATAACGGGGAAAAAATTGTCACTATGTTGATTTATATACACATAATCCTATTTTTACATTTTTTTTGTAAATAGCACGACAAAACTTATTCAGTTTTTACACGTTTTTTTGTTAATGGACAAAAAAATTTAATTTTAATTTAGCTGTTCCTTTTTTTTATATGATTATATACGTATGTATGTTATATAGGATTTACAATTTTCTTTATGTGATTATTGTATTTTCCATTACGGTGTGTCCTTTTTTTACACTATTTTTTTACACAATATTTTCTGGAACGTATGTACCGTGTAAAAAGAGGATTGGGTGAAATAACAAATATGAAATAACAAGCAACCTAATGAAATCAATAAGGAATACCTTTTTGAAAAAATCAAGCAGAATACCTAATAAAACTTAATGTAGTCAAGAAGATTTCCTTATTATTAAAATCAAGGAGATGATTTACACATGATCATATAGGAACCAAATGAAATCAATAAGGGAAACCTTTTTTAAAAAATCAATTAGGTAGCCTAATAAAATCAATAAGAAATCCCTATTTTATACAATTCAGAAGAAAACCTAATAGAATCAAGAAGCTTTTCTCTATGGATTGTTTTTTTGGTGCCAAAAATAACGGAAATAGAGTGAAAAAATTGTGAATACAAGTTTTCTTCTAGATTTTATGTTTTTTCCTTCTTGATAAAATCAAAAAGATTTACCACATGAAAATAATAAGGAATCTCTTCGGAAAAATCTTCTCTTCTTTCTGCTGGGATACCCCTTAGCCTAAAAACGTTTCATAGAGAAAATCTTCTTGATTCTATTAGGCAGTTTTGGCTCTGTGTAGACGACTTGTTTCTTTGTTTATTTCAAACTGAAACCCTGATGAAGTAAAAAGTCTTAGAAAACTTTCTCAGAATGATGCAGTCTTCTGGATTGTAAAATATCTTACCGTATTTTTACCTACATTTTCATACCACACTACAAGGTGTTGCATAACTAATTATCCAATTTTGTTTTTGAATAATATTTTTACTAAATAAAAAAACAACATTTGGAGTGATAGAAATCTTTATTTGCACCCCATGCAATTTTTTCTATTAAGTGAAAAATATGATATCCTTCAAGTGCCTCCCACCTGTGTTGCTACACAGTTATGCCCTTTTCCATGACTTTCCGCAAGATTGGCGGAGATAACTGTTCGTATTCCTGTCGAATATTCTTCTTAAGAGCTGCAATTGTCTATAGCTTGTTGGCATAAGCCTACGACTCCTAGTAGACCCAAAGAAAGAAGTCCCTAGAGATAAATTTGGAGATATTTCTGACCATGTTAAATTGCCAAAACGGGAGATTACCCGACCAGGAAACGCTTTCTTCACAATGTTCACCAAGCCACGATCATTTAATCGACATGGGCCGCCCCTTCGTCGATATTCTGTACAGAAGTACCACTAAGATTCAGAAATCGACGATAAAATTCACGCTGCGCTAACAACACCGACCGATTGTTGGTAAAATAAAATCAATACAATTATTCCTCGCTGTTCTTGCGGAGTATATCTCTCCGTTGATTGTCTGTTTGTATACTGCAGCTTCACGAATATCAAACATGATTGCATACGACCCCATTTTCAAAAATGATAACATATTGCGATGGGGTGATTAATTTGCGCCACCCTGTAATTTCACAACGTAAAAATTTTTCGTTTTTTTGAGTATTTGACAAGCCTTATTAATGTCGAAATTACTAACGATTTCGGGTTAGTTCAAAAACTAATGTTAAATCAGATTCGTACATAAATGACTCATGTACGATTTCGTAAGGCTGTTGCAACGAATTTCGCTTTTTGTTTTGAAACAGACCACAATCTTTGTTGGCAGGTGATAAATTTACGTGCAGTGTCACCCAGTACCGTCTTTACCATAAGGGCATAGGCCCCGTGTCATGGGCCCTCTAATAAGAAATTAAATCGTTCTTAAATTGAAATGTTAATTTATTTAAAATTTTTATATATATTTAGCAGTTTCCAGAAATTTTTTATAGTTTATTTCTTTAATTTCTGTAAAATATTTAAAGGTTTTTACTATCGAATTCGGCCCTTTCCAAATCAAATTAAAAACAAATTCAGAATTTTACAATTCAAATTCAGAAATTTTTCAAACCGAATGCGGCATTTTTAAAATCTCGGCTTCGATCAAAAGATTGAAAATTATGACAGCGCATTTGAGCGTAAATAAAGTTTTGAAATCTCTCGCTATTAATGCTATTAATGCTCTAAAAAATGGCTATAATCATATTTCTGAATCTCTGACATCAATTGCAAGTGACATCAATCCACCAGGAGAAAAAAGAAATGAGGCTCAAAGCCTAGCCAAAAAAATTAACAAATTAGAGAACATTCTTCTAACAGACATATGGAATGATCTTTTGGGTACTATGAATAAAACAAGCATACGTTTACTGAATAATACTATTAGCATTGACGTTGCAACAAAACTTTACGTTTCTCTGATTGATTGATTACGTTGGTGACGCGCGCAATAATTTCGATCTGTATGAAACGGCTGCTAAAGAAAAAAATCCAAATGCTGAATATAAAGATAAGTTTGAAAGAACAAGATTTTGCAGCACATGCATCACTTTTTGTGAAGGACTATCAGAAAATGTATAGTTGATTGGCAAAGAAAAATTCCACGTAGATACGTTGATTCCTATAAATCGATATATTATATGCTCATTCATTTAAAAAACCGTGCAGATGCATACTAGGAAATCGATAAAAATTTTAGGTTTCTTTCTAAGTTTACAACAATTAATTCCGACCAGTTGACAAAAAAAATAAAATGCGAAGAATTCGCAGAATTGTATACCGTAGATATTAATGTTTATGAGTTCAAATCAGAATGTTTTCATTTGATGCAGCACTTGAAGACCATAGCAAAGGAGTCAGCTGATTTAAGTATCTCATCCTTACATAAACCAATAAAGTTCCATAAATTAGATGAAAATTTTCCAAATGTTGAAGTTGCTTAATGATTACTAATTGTAGTGAAGAGCGTTCATTTTCACACTTTCAAAAAAAATAAAATGAGTTACGAAGAATAATGTTACAAGAAAAATAAAAATATGTATTTTTTATTTTCATTAGTTATTTATTTTCAGTGGGCTCCAAATTCCAGAGTGCTCGAGGCCCCGGTGTACCCAAAGATGGCCCTGGTGTCACCGTAAATATAATTTTCTGAAATATAATTTAAAGCTTAGATGTATCAAGTCGAAAAGAGATGCAATATGTGGCATAAAAGAACGATGATTTAATTCGCTTAGCAATAAATGAATGTTCTTGATAACAAGGAAATTATATTGCTGTGACTATTTTTCCAGCAAACTGCGTCAATTTTGGATAAATATCACTCACGCACACATCTCTAATACAAATAAGACTGTGTGTGTGCAGACAAAGCAAACATGTACCATGTACTTTAGTACCAATTGCCATTGAGAAACACATACACAAAAAAAGTCAAAAAAAACAAAATATGTCCATAAAATGCTTGTTTGCATTATTGTTACCAGCTGTTTGCTGCCGTTGTAAAAAAAACATGCAACAAGGATACAACAAAATATCCATAAAGAATTTTGACTTCAAGCTAAATGAAAACAGTAGTTACGCACATCATTAGACGCCCTCTGGTGTTGATTTCTATGGAAAAATCGTATGAACACTTTAACGGGCATTGAGCGTTTCACAGAAAATAACAGTAAAATATATAAAATGACAAGACAAGCAAACATCGTTTTTGCTGTTTTTGCAGTGCAAACAAAAAATTATTTTTGTTGTTTGTTGCAGCTGCATGTAGTGTATTTGCAACTTGTTTTTTTGTCACTAATTTTATAAAGTGCAGCATTAGAGTTGGGAAAATAAGTTTTTTTTAGTTGTTTCTAATTTAAACTTTAAAGTATTTCAATTCGGCGAGAAATTAAAGTTACCTGCTTTGATTGCACGTTAAACTATTTTCTTTATTTGCAATTCTTACATGTTTCTGTAGTATTATATATATTTTTTAAAATAAATTATTTAAAAGTTATATTTATAATAAAGTTTGTATGAAAAACTATTCATTTGCCGTTTGCTGCACTGATGTGTAAATCCTTTAATATATTTTTATCACTATTTAAACAGAACATTCAAAAAAATTTGTTGGCTACTTACAGATTTACAATAAGATACAAAAATCTATACACTGGTCAACAAAATCTTGAAATATTTATTTACAAATATTCAGATAGTCAGATCAGAAAGTTTAGGCTATTTGCCGATAACAGCCCTAGTATAATGAACGCAAATTGCAAGTTTATAAAGATTAATCACTCTTTTTATAAGTTTAAAATAATTCAAGAAAAAATTCCACAAATATTGTTGGTATATGGCAAAAAATTTTACATTAAAGGACAAAGTACTCAGGGAATAAACCCCTGTAATGCATTGTGCTGGAACTAGAAAAATAGGTTATGGAAAGGAGGATAGAGGGAGTAGTGCTTGTGAACATTCGATTTGAATCTTCCCACGCTGAAAGTGACGGAAAAGACGTCTGCACTGAGTCTATTCCGCATACGAGCTGTGCCGCTAAAAATATAATGTTCTCTGTAATAGATGATACGATTCACTGGCCAATCGACTACATATAGATGAGCTTGTAATGAAAAACGTGTGATACGCAAAAATTTTCGGGTATCGGGAACAGGCTCCTTCATTTTATTAGAGCGCATTCCATTCTGGTAACGATAAAACACCGAAACGCATCCCACTTTGCGACGATGTTCCAGTGAATCAATAGGAGTGCCTACCCTACTGTCACCGATGAGCTTCTTCACCCTCTCCTGCACGCAGTCGAGTAACTTCAAAAGAGTCTTAGAAGGATCACCCCATACATGATATAGGTGATATAGTAAGGAGATCAGATGGTGTGAATTACCTCTTACACAGTCTTAAAAAAGCATGGCACTTGAATGCTTCTTTTGAGAAGCACTCTCTTTAAGTCGGGTAATTCGAAAGTTTAAGTAAATATCCCATCAATTGAAAAGGACAAGTTTTTTTATTACGGGTTTTACTTTGACTTAAAGGTAACAACGCTATAACAAACATATATCTCGCTAGAACTTTTATTCTGATCTTCATCAAAACAAAATCTATAAAATTTTTTGTTGGATAGTGTTACAACCCACCAAAAAAAAGTTATCAACTTAAATGTAAGCCATGTTATTTTGTACTTATTATTATTTAATATCACATGTATTTAAGCAAATGTTGAAGGATTTATGAAGTTTGCTAATATATTTGTTTGCGAGTTTTTCTGGCATGTGTATTTTTTTACAATTATTCCGTAAAAAAATTTTTTCAACATATCTTGTCATAAAATACCATTTACTATCGAAAGTAAAGTCCAACGCATCTCAATTGCACTAGGAAGTCGTAATTGAACCGTAGGTTTTTGTTAATATGTGTCCGTAACTTGGAATGTGTTCTAAGCAAATTAAAATAAAATGGACATACCACATTACTTAAAATTATTTAATAAAATTTAAATTCCAGCATATTGTCGATTAGAAAGCGGTTGTTATTTCAGAAGCATATGAAGTTTGTCCTGTTTTGAGTTTATTAAAATTCTTTTTAAGTGCACAAAATACAACTGAATTTATCCAGAGCGAAATCCTTTATAATATAAAGTCATACAGAGAAAGTTCCACAATATTACATTTCAATCTGACAGAAAAGTATTATTGAAAAATAATACAATTAGGGTATTCATAAAATCGTATGTTTTAAAATGAAAAAATATGACGAGGAAGAACAAGCAGTATATAATTTCTCTCACAATCTCAAATTTCTACTGTTTGGATATGACAAAACAATAAACATACCTCTAAAAGTCTTATTATTTTATGAATTTTTTGATTAAATCACAACAACATTTTTTTTAAATATTAAGACATTATGACAATATGACTTAATAGAAGACCGTTTGAATATTCCGAATATGAAAATAAATAATTTTATTACAGTTAAGCCTTTAACTAATTATTTTCCAAATTGTTCTAAAACATGGTTGTAGTGACTGGAATCTGAGAAAGATGTGTTGGGATTGAATTATATGGTTGTCAATGCCTTTACATACATCATACTATTATTTAAATTAAGATTAATATTTTGTCCAATAAATTTTTGTTTTGTGGGAATTGTTTTTAGGAGATGACAGACACATAAGCAGTGCGTTGTGGTGGAGCTAGAAAAATGAGGAGAATAAAAGAGTTGGTGTTTGTGGGCCTTCGATTTTAATTTTCTATAGTTGAAAGTGACCTCTGCAGGGAGTTTCCCAGCAAAACTTAGTCAGTTGCAATCCTAACAAAACTTATGAAACTTATACTTTTCGCTACTTCTATTTTGGGGATCTAGTTGGGGATGTGTGATGTCAATGAATCTAATTAATCTAATGTATCTAAAAGTGATTACCACCGGATTTCAAATAATGACTTACACATGTGTGTACTTAGATGTCATTAAATTTTCAAACTACAATATAATTTATACTAGTAAATCCAGCGGTCGACTCAATCGACCGCGTTCTAGAAATTAATATTAAACATTTACATAAATGCACACGATAAAATACAAAAACAAAAAACATTTTAAATAAACAACATAAAACTCTGTCTCATTTGTATGCAAAACAATTATGCACTTTTTGTTTATGTTTCAAGTTGAAGCTGATTCATGCAAGTGTGCATGTGCATGTGATAGTAGCAATTTCAAACGCTTATAGATCCCCAAATATGCTTCTTTAGAGACACGAGAAATGTGATCTGTCCATCGAATATCCCAATTGAGTTTCTGGCCAAGAATAATAAGAGCTTGTGACCACTGCGTCTAACAAATGTTAAAATAAACCCCACCCGCATGACCCCATTGATTGATGATGAGAAGTTTGGGCTCTTATTAAATGAATATAAATGGCAAATGCTGATATAATCTGTAAAATAAAAGCAGGGATATGAGATTTCACATAGACTCCCAGTATGAAAAATAAAAAATATGGTAGGTAAAAAAATCAGAGCCTTGAGGGACCCCTGAATTAACTTTGAACTCGTTTGATGAAACTTCATCTATAACGTAGGGAGATCATTATTATTGATACAAAGAGCAATAACAAATTAAAAAAAAAAGTGTTCTCACTCAGGATCATAATAAGACAGTTATTATCATATTATGAAAGAAAAATATGGGTTTTTTATAGCTTCAATCATAGAATGTTTACCCGGAGCTTATTATAGTGGTTGTAACCATACCACAAATATCTTCACGCTATGTTACACATTAATGTTTTATTTATGTTTATAAGCCATAATATATCTTGCTACTATGGGTTCATATAATACTTCTTTATATGGTAAAATATCAAATAACTTTTACTTACTATATAGAAGATTGGGTTTTGAATAAAAAATTGAAATTGTATAAATTTAGCTTTTACAGCTACAACTTTATCAGCAGAATGATACTTATTTCATTGCTTTACTTAATGAATAGCGAATGAATAAATGAGTGTCCTTCGTAAAAATTTTTGCAACCAACGCATTCTAGGTCTAATTTCGTGAGCTTGGAAAACCACATTAAACAAAGTTGGTTAATGGCAGCACAGGGTATTCATCGCATTTAATGTTATTATAAATTAGAAAAGTTTCATTTTTGTTTATTAACCACAAATATAAAAACATATTGTTAGTGCACAGTGACTTGATATATAAATTATAATATAGTTGAAGAAACAAACTAGTTCGTTTTAGAAATCCAGACACACTGTTTTTAGATTAACTCGTTTGCTGTTGTTACTATCTCTTGAATCTTAATTTTCAAGTAGGATTTGAATGTAGTTTGTTGGAAATTTAGTTTGTCATTTTACTTCCCCATTAAAAGTTTTTTTTTCTCATTGAATACATACTTGTACATACATACGTTTTTATATAATTATTTTTTTGTTCTCTTAACTCAAGAGTGTTGTTTTAATTGCAAATGTTACATAAAGTTGTGTTTTATACAAAAGGGCGTAACAGGGGGTGTGGAAGATGTAAAATTAGATATTTTTTTGCTGTTACCACATGCCTTATTTGCAGCAAAATTTTCACAAGTTTTGAGAATATAAGTTAAGTTATTTTGCTTTACTGTTTTTTGTCGTTATTTTGGGTTTAACAAAAACAAAAAAAAAATTATTTATATAAATAAATTTAATTTAAATGCGTCTCTAATGTTATTTTTTGCTTATTTATTTCTTCATCTCCTTTTTGTTTTTTTGTTGTTTTTTTTTTTGCAAATGAAGCCTACAAACAAATGCGTGCTGAGGCTGTAAATAAAATAAAAAAGTTCTCTAAGGCAACTAATGAACTTTACTTAGCCAACTCAACCATTTCGTTTTTAAAAATCTTCACAAAAAATAATAAAATGCTGCTATTGCTGTTTACAAAAAATTGTTAACAGCATCCATTTCCGAAACATTTTAATTTCATGCGCCATACTATGGTTGGAGGGGATAGAGTATTGCTATTTCAGCCACTACTCAGGAAAACCAAAAAGCTTAAACTAACTAAATAATATTTGATTGTCGGCTCTGGAGTTTTTGTAATATATATAAAGGATAATAGGAAATAAAACCAAATGTTGAAAACCAATTTAATGTATTAAATTAATATAAAGAGAACATCAAATAAAATGTTTGTATGTGTAAATTTTAAATTTGCAGCCTATAAAATGCCTAACAGTTCGGCTTTATTACCGAATTTGAAAATTAAGATAAATAATCTTAGAACTTTTCGTTCTGGATATTTCATTTCAAATCGATGTTTTCATTTACTTAGATTAGTTTAAGGCCATCTGGATCCGACGATGTCACACCACAACTTTCAATTCAATAATTTTTTAACATAACTTTCCAGTAAAGGATTTTGAAGTCTTTGGCAGCAGGAAAATAATGAATTATTAGTATTATTTCTTGTTTATCTTTTATAAGAAGCATATGCATTGTACTTAACCAAAGCAATATTTTGTAGGGTATATTATATTTCAAATTACCTAGGATATCTAAAAATTTCCATCAAAAATCGAAATAAGGACGTAAGAAAACCTTTTGCCAAAACTGTAGTGGGAAATGCGTTGTTTAATTAAAAGTTTTTTCAGCTTTTTGTTTGCATATGCGGGTGTTCTCTTAGGTTTCTATGGAAATTGTTTGGTTGATTTTAAGGACTGTCACTTTGTAGTTTCAGCGCACAGTAGTTCCCAAGTGATTCATGGCAAACATAGCACGGAATATCATCGCTACCCAAATAATAAATATTTGTATCGTTTCTTTCCTCCTCTTGATCAAAACACAATATTTGTTTTGTGATAGTTTTAAATCATGAATATTTTACAAGTTTCTAGCTTTATATCTCTCTTATTCTATAACTCTATAGAAATTTTCGATATATTTATTTATAAAACGAACGAAATTACTTAAATTAGAAACTTCTTAAAGCAGCTTTTATGAAACAATGAAAGTTTTAGATTCTTAAATTTACCTTCATAATGTTGAATTATTTGAAAGTGTCTTTCAAATATTTGCTTAGGATAACAAAATTTTACTAGACAAACAGCAAATTAGAAGCATGGTATCGCAAAACTAAGTAAGCCACCGCCGTCGTTTTTGAAAATTCGAGCCGTTTAAATTGAAAAATACATTGTTTATTATAATTTGCGATTGTAATTGTACATCGCACTATACAATTTTTCGCTAGAGCAGAGAATTTTATTTAATGTATATAAAAACATTTCTTTTAAAAATTTGTTGGTAGCCGACGGCTTGTAGTCAAATGTTTTGCCTCGCAGCCGGAGCAGTTTTTTCATTAGCTTGTTTTCACAGACGTTAAAATTTTAGGTTTTCAAAAAAGATATCATTTGGCACAGCAGAAACGTGAAATTATTTCCCCACAAGCCAATATTTTTTCACCATAATACATACTTTGCTACCGATTGACACACACCCTTATTTGCTTTGGTTGTTTTTTTTAAATTATCTAGTTGCGGTTCAGCAGAGCTGTGCAACCTGTAGTAGAAACTTTTCTTGAGCTTTTAGAAGGTAATCCTTATCAACTACATTAATGTTATGAAATTTTAGGAAAATATCTAGTGTTTCTTTAGCTTCTTTTGGGTTTTTGCTATGAATTTTTTTGTTCGACTCGTTAAAAAAAATTTTAAATATACGGAAAAAAAGAGAATCATTGAAAATGTTTCGCAATACAATGTTATACTATTAATAATTTTTTTTCATTGCTTTGACACAAAGTTGGTTGAACTTCCCCGCTGTATAAATAATGACGGTTGTGGTCAAGTGACAAAACACTTATGAAATTTTAATTAAATTAATTTTGGTTTGTTATTTGAAAATTACGCGTGTGTACATTAAATTGTGTTGTGATTATTTTAATTATGATAATTTTAAAGTAATTATAATTTCCTTGGAAGAGTCGAGTTATTGAATAGTTAAAAAAAGGTTGTAAAAATTGAATTTGGAATTATAAAAGTTACAAAGCAATTTTAAGAAATATATACACAATATCGAAAACAAATAAATTAACTAATTTAACCATGAATTGATTATTTATTTCCTTTAAAATCCAATACATTTCGGGAAAAAATCAAACAATTTAAAGCACCCCATACACGTTTCAATTCAATTGTCAATTTAGTCTTTCAATTGAATTGATTCTTGGCCACACACTTCATAAACTGAATTGAAAGATTTCCATTCAATTGTCAAATTTATATGTTTTTTACAATTACAAATATAAAAATTGAAAAATTTTGTTACAATGGCTGAAAAAAAGAAAACTAATTGCAATAATGGTTATTGCAGAATGCATTGATGATGAAAAAAAGAAAAGCGACGAATAATTTTTTTATTTTCCAAAGTGATGGATTTTCTCTCCAATCATCCATGTTTGCCACTAGTGTCATTTTTATATTTTTTGTTTAAAATTCAATTCAAAATTCAATTTGAAGAAATACATACTTAAATTTTTCTTTGCAAAAGAAAACTACAAACATAAATTTTGGCAGCTGATCAAGAGACTCGAACACACAGCACAATCGAGTTGAAAGACAACTCGACAACTGCCAAACTAATCAATTGACAGAGCCATACAAGCCTTGATTTGGACAACAGCCGACTCAGTTGCCAATTGAATTGAAACGTGTATAGGGTGCTTAATTAAAATACATACTAGAGCGGTTGTGAAATTAGCCGACCTGATAAAGAAAACGTAACAAATATGCGATACAATATTCCCATCTATATTCAATAGCTTCGCTGCCCTGTTTGTAGTATAAACTTTTTAGCTCCTGAAAAGAGCCATCAACTGGAGATTACACCTCTTCATTGTTGACTAATCTTTCAACATCGAATTAATTTTTCAAATTTAGAAAAAGAAAATAATTCTAAAAAGCTAAATCTGGCGAATAAGGTGAATGATGAAGAAATTCGAACTGGCCATCGCAGTTGAGGATGTGTGAGCTGGTGTATTATCTGGATGAAGAAACACTTTCTTTTCCTTCAAATATTTCATTTAATTGCTGCAATAAGATTGCATATTACTCGCTGTTTACGATTTTTCCTTTTTGAAGATAAACAATAAAAATTATCCCACGCATATTGCAAGAAACAGACGCCATGACATTGCTTGGATGATGCTCATGGTTACAGTCAACTTGCGTCAGACGTGAATCCATGGAGATGGATCCACGAATCATCCATGCTTACGAGTCGGCGAAAAACTCAGATGAATTGCTGTGCAACATCGCCAAATACTCGATTGAAACATCTTCACGACGCCGGTTTTTTTGGATTGTAAGCATACGTGGCACCCATATTTCTTCAGCCAATGATCCTCCGATGTCGTTTTTTGGATTTTCTTAACCGATTCTGGTGTGCACATCTCAATTGATCGACCACTAAGGCGTTTGTTTTGGCTGCTCGTACGGCCACGTTTACACGCTGCCACCCAATATTTTACAGTCGTAAACGAAGGAGCAGAATGCTCCAGACTGGAAATGAAAGCATTGAATTACATATCGGTCACCTATTCATTCCTTCTTCACAAATTCACTGGCATCATTTATTTTTTATCGCTAAAAAAAAATATTACTAAAAAACTAAACTTAAAGCATGTTCATAACTTTGAGACCTTTCACCCAATTATATTTTTTCGAACTACAGCAGGCATGACATCTACATGTCCGGTCGGCTAATTTTGGAAGCGGCCTTGCATCTAAAATATTGTTTAAAAGATAACTGTAGTATGCTATGACTTTTGCTAAATGGTGTTTTGAAACATTATGAAAAAGTAATGATTAAAGTGTATTCTATTACACGGGCCTAATTTTTTAAACAAAAATCTTTTGGGGCTACTAAAAAACGATCTTGGGATATATGAAAACAACAGTATATGAGATTTCAATGCTGCAGGACTAAATTTTTATTAACAATATACCGAATAAATTAATATTAGCGTTTATTTAAGTATTAAGTAATCAATAAACATAATAATTTTTACCAATCCCAGAAAAATTTAAATACACTGCTACGTCCCTTGTGCTCAAGGTAAAAAGTAGTGCTAAAATTAAAGCAATAAAATATATATTTTGTTGTATTTATAATGAATGAATTCTAACATACCACAGGATCAGTTTCTTTGAAACAAACATGCCAAGACCAGGCTCTATCACACTGAGTACCTCCTTTGGGTACGTGCGATTCACAAGCATCTAAAATATGTTGCACGAACTTTTTAAAGTCATCCGGCAGCAAACGTTGCAATTTATCATAATGCACTTCACCATCATCATCGACAACATTAACCTCATGAAAAAGACAATTCATATAACATTTCAAAGCTGGATCCTCATGTATATCCCCGTCACTAAACTCCTTTATGGCAGCTTCATGGCAAAAATTACAAAACGAAAAAATTATATACATTTTGAAGAATTTAATTATGTACTCGTAGATCTTAGAAAACTTATTAACGAATACCTTCTGCTACTCCTGTTTTTTCCACACAAACGTCATGTATAATAGTGAATCCTTTCAAGAATTCTGGAGGTGGATACTGAAATAGAAACAAAATTTCCAAAAGATATAAACTATAGACACAAAGCACACATTTAATGAAAACAGCAAATGAGAAACTAATAAATGCAGATACAAAATATTGCGAATCTTATGTGTGAGTTTTTTCTTTCTTTTTTCAATCATTTCATTTATCACAAACCTCAAAATGTGAACAGTTAACAGAATAGAAATACCTCCATAAACAAAAGTCATATTGTTTCTATCAAGTTCTTAAAGTTGAAAGAAAAATGAATAAAACACTTGCAAATGTGTAAAAGTTAATTAAGATTGAAATCAATATTGGCCACTGGCTACATTTTATTTAAGCACAAATTTCAATTGAGAAAAAAGCAAAAATGAAAACAACACCCTCAAGACTATGACCAAGTTGACAAAGTATTTATGTACATATTAATTTCACCTTTTTCTAATCACTCTTTCTACAATATACGATTTGTGATAAGGAAGCTTTCTGTAATCTAAAATTAGTCCTTCTGTAACAAATAAGTTTTGAGGTCATTCTGAGTATTTTGGCTTAGAGTTATTAAACAATGAATCATATCGATTGTCGAATGTTGTCAAAAAGCAATTGATTTTCATTCCTTTTCGAGGTAAGTAATTATATTATTATTTTCATTCAAATTCTACGAATCGTGATGATGAAAACTGGATGCATTAAATAGAGAAAACTGATTAAGAAATCTGTGCGTAGAGTAATTGTTTTTTTTAGAAAAAATATACTTTTTTATGATTTAAAAAATATTTTTAATATTTTGATCCTGTGATCAGCGATACCAGTAAAAGCATGGTAATGACTTCCATTAAGAATGATATGCTTTTCAATGAAAACTACATACCATCTGTAGCTCCACAATTACTTCTAAGTCAATAAACTAGAAATTGATGTTAAGAGTTTCAGAGTCGTAGGGCGTATGCTTACAAGCTTTTACGAGCATTTGAACCTAGAATTTATAGAACAGCAGTTATTCGAAATAGAATTCATATGTAATAGTTTGATCTGAGCCATCTCAAAGTGAATCAAATGTTTGTGTATCACATTATGATTGATAACTAATGATTGATACCGCCGGCATTGCCAAACACTGTGGTGGTGGACGAAACAAAACCGCAACACCACATGAAACGGTTCGAAAAGTGAAGCCTCGACTTCATCGCATTCCACTTTGTAGAGGCAATCAAATGGCTAAATAACTAAAAATATCTCATTGAAGCATTCGACTCATTTTCCAAGATGAGCTGTTAAGCTCATGAATCAAGAAAACAAGATTGCGCATTCAGCCTTACAAAAATATGTTCTACTGTGCATCTACGTCATCATAGAATACAAATGAGTGTTTGTTGTAAAAAGTGTAAGAGATTTTTGGCGAAAAACTGGAAATAACTAAATAATTTCTAAGGGGTTGCATCGATTTGAACAAAATATTAACAAGACAGAAAAGAGATCCAGCTTGAGTTTCGGTTCGAAGCTATTTGGGGAAGAGCTTCCTCTTGCTGCCAAAGTTTGACTTTTCGGCTTAGTTTCCATACACAAACGTACTTTTGTTTAGAACACAAATTCTATGTCTACGCCACAACACAACACAATCACACACTACAAAATAACGGACCTGCGCAATGCGCAATCTGGTTTTACACGTTGGAAACGGCACACGATCTTACATAAAAAAGGTAAGACTCGGAAGATCAAAGGAGTTGCTACGCTTGCACGAAAGTGACAAATTTCTAAATATTGTGTTCTCTGATGAAAAAAATTTTCCTCTTGAGCAGTTTATAAACTCTCAAAATCATCGTGTAATAAATAACTGAAATTACTCAGGAAAATTTGGGCCTACAAATGGCCACCCGAAGTAATTTTTCATCTCGAGTAATGATATGAGCAGCTGTGACTGCCAATGGATTCTGTCCAGTCGTTTTTATCAAGCCTGGTGTCAAAGCTTTAGAGCCATGGCCAAGCAAATACTTCGGTCTGGTCGTTCCCAAAGACTCTGCACCATCTCATAAAGCTGGTGCGAAACAAGTATGGTTAAAAAACCATGTTCCACACATCATTTTGTCTACACAATGGCTTACGAATTCGCCAGATGAAAATCCGATGGACTATTCCCTCTGGGCCATTTTGGAGAGATCGTTTGAGCACTAAAAAATATGCCAGTATAGATTGGAATTAAAAAAAAACGAACAAAATTACATTGAACATTAGAATTGACAGTAGTGACATCAACAATCTTCGTATTAACAGAGGCTGTATTATGGTCGATGTGTTATATGAAATACGTGGTTTTGATATGATTCAAAGTTTTACTAAACTTGTTTTTTTCAATATTTATTTATTGGGTCGATTTATTTAATTATAATGGCGGTATTCAGTGTTTGGTGGAAATGTTATTGCGAAAGAGGATATATAAAATAACGTAGTTTTTTTTTTGTGAAATTTAATGGCAACTATGTGTATTTTGTTGTTGGATTTCACAAAAAAGCTACGATATTTTGCATTTGCATTTTTGGAAGAGCATCTGCACCAAACACTGAATGTCACCAATGAAATACATATCGACAATATCATTTCATTTGGTGGCTAAATAAAGCCATTGTACGGGAATGCCGCAAGATCATATTATTTCCACACATTTTGTAATTTTAATCAATAAAAAAATAATTTCACACAATAAAATATGATAATAGGCAACACTTGAATCGTATAATCCTGTATATATAAAATATATTTCTTTCATTGTTATGAATTCCGATACTGTAAGTGCGTTGTATTTCCCGAACATTTTTATATGTCTTATACAAAGCATTAGCCTTCAATGTTCCACGTACATTATTGTGGCAACTAACTGAGATTTAATTTAACTTTTTAAGTAAATGCTAAATGCAGCACTTTTTTTCTAAATTTCTAGAGCACATTTCAATATTTTGTGATTTAAAAGTGTCAAAAAAAAGTACTAGTTAACTTTACATTTTCATCGCGTCGTGGTTTTTGTGCAGAAATTAAAATTGGCATCAATATAGTGACGAGAACTACTGATGCAGCAGCTTCAATTAAAACTTTGTTTCTCATGTTGCGATTGGAATTTTTGAAATTTTATCCACTTCTACAAAGTACTTTGTTTCCTTTTTTTTTCTTTTCTAATTTACACTAGTACTTTAATGTTTCTGTTCTTCGTTTGTATCTATTAAGAATCTGAAATTCCGATGATTGCTTTATTTGAAGTTTCAAGTATTTTAAAGCTTTTTCTACTCCACACAGTTTCAGTTTAATAAATCTTGTTTTGTATTTTGCTTTTATTATCACCAATACAAATGTCTATTACAGAAACTTGTTACATTGTAGTATTTCTGTAGTAGCACCCAGTAAAAAGTTTAATGGCAAAGTAACGAGTTAAAATGCTGGTAAATATATGAAGTCCATACTCCTTACTATTTCTACTTTGGCGTTGTAACAAATTACTTAATCGTGGCGCTGCTTTGGAGGCAAATATTAACCATCACGGATTACAAATAAAGTCTTTATAATGTCACTACTTAGAAGTCATTAAATACAGAAAACATAATAACAATTAAATGTATATTGCGATTATTGAACTCCTGCTTTCAAAGTAATTCTTGTGTTTGATATCAAGTGTTTTACTCACTGGTATATTGCACGCATCATAAAACATGTTTTCACGAACACATAATTCTTCGCCAGGGGTTGAACTGGCAACCATCTTTGTAGTAACCGTATGTTCCACTACTGGACCAGTCAGACAAAAAATTTTTTTTTCTATTTACTAGTAAATAAATATATAACTACTGCAAAAGTAGCACTGACGATATCTAGCACGTTGTGTTTTTTTGCTGGGTTATGCAGAATTTACATATTACAGTAATAGTAAATTTTATTTTAATACATATTCATTAAATATTGTCAGCTTTTCTATTATTTAAGTGTAGAATAGATTTGTAGTAATAATTTTGCAAAATTTTATTGCTGAGGCGGAGTTTCAATCAATCATTCAATCAATAAGTGCGATGAGCGATGAGTGGCTTATTAATTAAATAAAAATGTAATTTGTCAATTTTGTTGGCAAAACAACAAATTACGTTACTTTGAAGTGATACCATCAGAGCCGCATTTCATTTCAATGAATATGTAGAAAACGTCAACGATATGGTAGCATGTGGCTTGACAACTAAAATAATTAAAGGGAATCAATAAAATTAAGTAGGTACTGCGATTTGAAAAGGGTTTAAAGTACTGAAATGATCTACGAGATTAGCGCAACAGAAGCAATTTCGAAATTGGGTTGCGAATTTCAATAACTAATAACAGTCGTCTTAAAATTGAATCGAACGAAATGGTAAAATTCATGTTGCATTGAAAGAAAAAATTTGAGGTGAGGCTACCATAATATAAGAAAAGCATACTATGATTGAATAACATTTTGATAGTCGAATCATAATATTATTAAAATATATGTTTGAAAGCAAATTATGTTATTATTAAACCAATGCCATTATAGGATAGGGATCATATTGTGGTATAAATTGAAAATAATATTTTGCTATATAACAGTAATATTATATTTAAAAGTACACAAACTATGATAATGAGTTCTAAAGTACAATGAAATGTCATTAAAATATGAAGTATAACATGAAATTTTCGAGAAGCCAGTGTAGTAAGTTTAGTCTTACAGAAATCGATGCTAGACTACAGAAAAACCAATTTTTAATATTAACCATACGAAAATTATAGTACATATTACTATACAAAACGTATGTAGTATATGACATTCATGTGATGTATAAGTATGTACATATGTAAGGTGGTATATCTTTGCATGAATTGAATGAAAAAAATATTTTGTGTATTAATAAAAATTTGGTTGCAGCTGTTAAATATAAAAACAAGAACGTGTTTGCCACGACTACTTTAATATTTTGAATAAAAAACAACCATAGGTTGTGTGCTATTATTATAATAAAATTAATAGTATTATTGTCACAGCCATGTCCAACCCTATCTTTTTCCTGCATGTTGGATATAAATATGTATATCTGTCATAATTAAAAGCGAATTCTCAAAATTTACATATAAAAGTTTAAAATTCTCTTCCAAAAAAAAACCCCAAAAAAAACTTATGCCAAACTTTTCTGAACGCTTATTTACGAACTGCTTTTTACACAAAAAATAATTTCCTTCAATCTTTTTTCAATTTTTTATAATTTTTTAACGATTTAAAATTTAATAAATTTCTTTATCAAATAAATCTTTATGAAAAAATTCTTCTTTAGCTTTAATCCAAAATTAATTATTATTTAATAAAAAACTTTAGCATAAAATTACTATAAGTTATCACATTTGGATTGCACTCATATTTTATGCTCTATTAATAAAGTTTAGTATTTCCATCCCAATAGAAAAGAAAACCAACAAAATTGTGTTTTAATTTTCCCATCGTAAGCAAATAAATGGAAGGGCTCAATGAAGTTCTAATGACTTCTTTTTTTTCCTATTATACTTTTAATTTCTTTTTTCATTATTTATTCGACAATAATTTACAAATTTTCCTACAAAATGTTACAAAAAACAGATGCTGTTGTATATTCTCAACCTTAACTTATTACAAGGCAATATTTTACCAATAAGAAAAGAAAAATGTTTGGGAAAAAGTAAATTGAAAAACTTAACAATGTTCCATAAATGTAATTGTAAATTGTAAAATAACATTTTTGCTTAACGCGCAAACACAATATTTCAAATTATCCACAAATAAAAAAATATATAATAATGAAAATATATAGGAATATTATGAAGCATATTGTGTGCCTTTAATATTGCCCTTATTGAGAAAATTATTGTATTGGCATAAGGACAAAAATGTACATAAACTTTAACAAAAGTCTAACAATATTTCACAATGCAAAAGTTTAGTATTTTTTTTTGCCATCCAAGACCAATAAAGCAATGGGAAAATCATTGAGTCATAAGAAATTAAGTGCAAATGTTTGTAATTTTACGAATTGAAATATCAAATGAAAATTATATTTTAATGACGTCGTTGAATATTAAAAAGTCTTAATGAATATAATGGAGATATTTTTTTATTTTTTCGCTTAAAGTATGCTCAAGCCAAGTCAAGTTATGAATTTAAAATGATGAAAAATGGAGCAGTTTTATATAATAAAATCTTTATTATTTATACATTTCCACTCAGTATATATATATATATATATATATATATATTATATATATATATATATACATATATACATATATAAATAGATTAAAAATAAATTTATTAATATATAGATAAATGAAATGGTAAAAAAAATTTTTTTAAGTTAAAATTAAAGGAATTGTTTAGCTTCAGCTTAAATCATGAATTCCTAACTCTTGTTTTAATTTAATAACTTTTTGATTCAAATTATTTTTATTAAGAAAGTAACAAGGAATATTTTAACCATTACGCTAGGAAAATGGATCATTGCCAATTTCGAGGTTGCTACACCATCTCATCAGCGTTCCTTTTGTTCAATTTAACCATCCATTATGGTGGATACTACTAAGTATCAACTATTTGACAAATTATTTGAAAGCTCTCGATTTGAACTCGAGCCTAACAATTCCAACCAGGTGAATAAAAATCAAGTATTCATGATTAAAAGTCAAACTTCAAAATCTTATAAGGATTTAAATTAATTTATCATTTATGTTTTATTTTAGCTTATAATGTTTAAATATGAGTACTCAAGAAAACCACATAAAAAGTGATCGTAAAGATAATGAATGGTATTAAATTTGTAGCGTCGAAGTTACTAATATGATTACTAAATTATAAAAAAAATTAAGCTGTTTGAACTCATGATAATCAACGATACTTTAAGATAATTACTCGTGGCCCCAGAATATATAACATATCGAATAAGAAATCGGAGGGACTCATGGCAATAACATTATAGATCAAGAGTGCCACAGATCAATGTCCCTTCTTCCGTTGATATATGTTTTTCTTAAGAGAAAAGGTTATATATATATATATATATATATATATATATTAAATATATTTTTGTTTTGAATTTTGTTCCATAATTTACAAAAATTTAAATCGCCAGAGTATCTAACTTATCAGTAGCTTCTTGTTTTTTTACGATATTCACATTTAAAATACAACATTTTATTCGAACTTTGAATGCTATAAATTATCCGATCTATAAATAGTAAATTTGTCTGTTGTTACTGTTTGAAAATCACGTCATTTTACTTCTTGTGATTTACAAAACATGCCTGATTGATTACAATACAAACAAAATTGGAAAGAAAAATATTTTTTTTAATACATTTTTCTATGAAAAGTGGTCAGCAGCATTATATTATATTTTTGAACACTCTATTCGAAACTCAAACCTTTGAGAGCTAAATTGTAGTTGGCTACGTATTTTGTATGCTCTAGAATGAATAATTTGGGTTCTTGGACAGTTTCGTAATACCTGTAAATGAATGAGAGGTATTGCTCGAGAGATTTCCTACAAATTCTAATTTGGGTCAGTAATGAATCAAACCGATTCCTGAAACATCAATATTTTCCCCTGATCAAGCATTTCTCAAGGTCTGCCAGTACAGACAGTAGTGGATTTCCCACATTAATCGCTCTACTAACCCGATAGAGCTAGGTGTTGTCAGGCAAAGAGTTTAACAATCTCTCCTACTCCTCATCTAGACAACTTCTATTGGGAGATAAACTCTCATAGCGTACTAATCAACAAGTGAATACTCGTGGCTATTGACAGGATATCGCCAGTATAGTTGCAGCCCCTGCGTGATCATATCTGAGTCACATGGATCTTGAAACTTAACATGTGGCTTTATTAATTATGATATCCTAAATAGTGTAATTGGATGTGTGATTTGCAGATTTTCAGCAGTACACCAGCCAGCCGATCGATATCAGGCTCTTGCAAACGGACACTTTCGTTAGCCAGCTTGTCCGCAATTGTGTTACCGGAAACGCGTATGAACTCGAACAACCGAGCCAACTAAACAGTGGCGCATACATGAAAACACACATGAACTCTGATGATGGGATTGTAGCGGCTCCTAAAAAACAACGTTGTTTCTGTTCTGTCTTTAAAGTTGAAATTAATAGACATTCAATTCTTTCTACAAAAATGTTACGAAATTTAGCCAAAATAATAATCACTTTGGATTAAGAACTACTAATAACTAATGTAGTTCGAAAAATAATCACATTAAAAAAAGAGAAGTTCTAGTTTGGAATTACTCGCGATCTCATTTAAGCATTTCTGTCATTTTTTTACCAGCTTAAATGCTGAGTAAACACTATACAGATCGTTTAACGTTAAGAATAGATCTGTGTCTTATTTATTAAGTTATTTCATACTAAAGAAGCGTTTCACTCCATTAAATTTATATTAAATTTGTGTTAAAAAAATTATACACTCTCCTCAAAAAAGCTGCTAGGTTTTGTGTACAAATTTGTTCATTTAATTTTGATTAATCATCAATAACATTTATAATTTTTTCAAGTTGTTCAACCAAACGCAATATTAACCGCGCGACAATAAATTTGATTCATGCTCATATTTTTAACTAAATAAATTAATTATTGTGTATAAAAAGCAGATGCGTCTGATATAATATTATATTTCATTTAAAAATTTATCATAGTAAAATAACTACATAATAAGATGCGGAAAATTTGTTTAAAAATCCTTCATTTCTATTTTGAGGAGATATTTATTGGAGACATATTTCATGGTATCGATTAAAGATAGTAGTTGAATATAACTATTTTGATTAGTAGTTAATAAATATTTTCCTTTTATATTAAATAGCTATTATAATATGAATTTTTACTAAACTATTTCAAATGACGACTGTATATCCGTTCAGTTCAATTATTAACGTTTTCAAAATTACGTTACTCCCTTTACCAAAAATCGTTAAATATGTTGCTACCGCACATGTTTATCAATAACAAATTATTTACTGATGCGTAAAATTAAATATTATTTACAAGCTATTAACTACATATTTATGAAGGTATAATTAAAAAATAAAAATAATATAAATGCAACAGTTTTTACGGGCATTAAATGAGATGGTCATGGTCATTGCGTGTGCGAGCAGCCCACCATCAGGCATGGAAAGTACATATTTGAAAATTCTTTTGTTTCACGGTTTGAAAATGATTGAATTTTTCAATGAAACTGAAATTGTGGATAGAGTCAAAGTATAATAATTATAATGTACACTCACTTCGTCAGCTGATAAATTTGTGATAAAGTTTTCAATAAATGTAGAAATAAAATAAAAGAAAGGGAACACATTATTGAAATAAATTGGATTGGTATTTGAAATGACAATTCAAGAGAAATAGCAAAAACAAAAAATAAATATATGAATATATATACTTTGCTTTTGTTTTTTAAGTATATTCAGTAAAGAAAAGAATACCATTTGGAAAATCTCTTGTTAATTTTATTCCCTTAACAATAAATTGGTTGATATAACTTTTTCTATAAAGAAAAAATTTAATAGAATAAATTTTGTGCTTTTATCAAACACGCGGTTTTGAAAATCAAAACACGCATTGAAACCAAAATGAAGAGTTAGAAGAAGCTCATGGTTCTTTTGCACGAGAGTTTAAGATTATTTACAATTGAAAGTATGAATTAAAAAAAACTAAAAATGAATCGCTTTTTTTAGTTTATACATTTTTTCTTAGTTTTTTTCTTCAGTTTAGTGTTTTGAAAACATTTTTGGTGTGTTTTAGTTCAAAACTATGAAAATTTTTGAAATCTCATAATTTCAATGATTTGTTTTAAATTGCCAAACTTTCGTTCTACTTATGATAATTTATTAAAAATATATTTTTTATATACATAAGTAAAGTCTGAAAAATAATCAAAGAATATTTTTTCCTTAAAAGTCTGTCGTCCAAAATTTTTCTTATATTTTTTTCTCAAACTTTAGCTATAAGCGCAATTTAATTTTTTTCCTGCATATACCTTAATTCGCTGCTTACCCTATAAATTTTGAAATAGATGCCAATAAGACCAGACATAAAAATATTGAAAAATATATTTACCGGACTCGCAATGAGTTTTTAGCGGATTTCAGTTTCAGTGATTGTGTAAATAAATGTGCAAAGGAAAAATATCGTAGCATTTTTTAATTTTGTTGCTGGATTTCATAAAAAACTTTGATGTTTTGCATTTGCACTTTTGCAAGATCATTTTCACAGAACCCTGGATTGGGATATTTTAAGCAGTAAATTATGGCTGTGTCCATTTTAAAAAGAACAAATGAAGCATGCATGTTTCTCAAATAAAATAAAATAAAATAAGTAAAATAATATAAAATAAAATATAACAATATAAAATTAAATACATTTTAGTAAAAAAAAATTTTGTAGAAAAACTTTTCAGAAGAGAAATATATTTACTAAAAATGTTCCAAGGGCAAGTCGGATGAAGTAGGTATATCCGAATTTATGTACAAAATACACAGTATATGTTGGTGGGACCGATAGAGCTTTTTAAACCACATCCTGGTGAACATCACTTGGTAAAATAATAAATTGAGAATGTTGTTCTGCCATTAACGAAATTTCTGAAATTTACCTTGCAAAAATAAAACAAAAAGCTGCAGCCGTCTTGTACTCCAGATTAGACTCCCAGAAATTTTCCCTTTTTCCAAATTTAGAGAAATGGCTCCACGGAGAGAGTTTCGGATCATATGAGTATGTTAACTCTATTTGGAGTCTATTTAGAAGTTTTGACCTTCCACAGAGCTTATTAAGTTAAAGACATTGTAAGGGTAATAATGTTTCCTATGTATGTGTTTACAAGGATTTATTAGCGGTATTCATTGTTTGGTGCATTTAACTTATCAACCGTTTGCAATTGCAACAATTTTCTCATTAATCACGAGCACTTCTTTTGCTCACTTTGCAGCACTATAGAAATTTTCACACATATACTCACACTTACATAATTACATATATTTCTTTGTCTTTCTGAATAATTGCAAACATTTTGAATATTCTTCGGCGACCACGTTTTATTCATTCTTCTCTTTTGTAATTATCTTTTAAATATTTATGGAATAAATTATCCTATTATAGCCAAGGTGAGTTTAGTTTACAAGATGTTAGCGGGAGGGCAACAAACATCAATACAACAAAAAGTAAACAACTATTTTCAAACATTCTCCTTAAGAAATATACAACTTAAGAAGAACGAAAAAGAATCAGATGCCGCAGCACCTCCACTTTGCAAGCTCCACTTATTGATTAAGTTATTTCTTATTTAACTTAGACGAGATAGTAAAGCAAAAGAAAAAAATAATAAATACGATAAAGGGTGGACCTTGTAGGTTACCCCTATAACTTTCCACTAAGCTCAGCCCCAAAGCGGTGAACATTTTATAAATTTTCTGTCAGTCCAGTTTCTTTAACCCAAATATAAAAGAACGGGGTTTTCGACATTTTTCGACAACGATATCTCTTGAAATATTCAGCCAACTTAGATGAACGCGCGAGCTCCGACGCAACTTTTCTAGTTCAATAAAGTAAACAATTTCTTAATATTGAATTGACAAGGTATTTTAGAGGTTTTAAAAAATTATTTTTATCGAAAGTTTTTTTTTTATGTTGCGGCAGTCGAAACACTGATTTCAAAATTTTAAGATTTTAGATCTAGAATTTAATTGGCTTAGTAGTTTAACCACCGTTGTCAACTTTCAAAACGCATCAAAATGGAGCAAGAAACGTGCATTTAAAAAAACCACTAAGCTTAGAATTTATTTTTTATTAAAAATGTTTATTTAATTAATTTTGCATAAAAATTATATATTTTTTGTATTAAAAATATAACAGTACACCAGTCTTCTACAGAGTTTAAATAAAAGTAAAACAACAAAAATAGATCATATATGTTTTTAATTTCTTAAATTCTATACTAAACTTTTGAAAAAGAGATAGATCAACGATTAATAGAAAGAATTCAAAATGAATAATAATAGTTTACTATATATCCTTTTATTGAAATATTTAAGAAAATTTATTTTCATCAGAAGTTTGATATTTTCGTATTAAAAATTTATAATATTCACAGTAGGGTGGCTGAGTAGCAAAGACAAAAATTTTTCGTTATTGTGCCATCGATTTTTCGATAGCTTTTGGTATGAGGAAGAAATGTTCCACTACGACATATTAAAAATTTCAATTCAAATTTAGAATTTTCATTAAAAAATCACCAATTAAAAAATAATTTAATTTCATCAAAAATAATTCAACAATAACTCAAAAATAAATTTCACTCTGGGAAAGTAATATTAAAAAAAATTAAATCGATATCGATTGCTAAATTGACCCACTCTAATACACAGCCTGTAACAATATAGTTTAAAAAACTAAACAAATTTGTACATATATATTGTACAAAGATTTTTTTCTCACACTGAAACTGAAAGTGGTGTTGAATTTGCTTTGGTGCCACTAAAAATTAAAAGATGCACCGAAATTTAAAAAACGTACCGCGCACCAACTAAGGAATTTTTCGCACAAAAAATTTTAAAAATCACCAAAAATAGTGTGAAAAGCACCCAAATGAAAGCGCTGAGTTTAAACTTTATTTGAAGACATTTTTTTCTTGTAGAAAATTCTCAAAATATATCGAAGTGAGAGCAACAACTTTAAAATGCCACTAATTTGGCTGTGGCCGCTTAAGCCCTTCTTATGTTATGAGAGCTTTACATACGTACACGCACACGCATATATACATACATATATCCATACGGACATCGTCGTAAATACTGTCACAACAGATTCCCATAACATCGAATTATGGATATTTGATGAAAATTCGATTTTCGGAAATTGGGGTGACTGATTTCACCTTTCCTATTTTTGATAGAGGAAAGTTAAGAACTTTACCAATTTGAGTGTAGCAAAACCGCAAACTGCAAATTGTATTATATTTTTAAAATATTGAAAAAAGCAACAATATTTTGAATTTGCATCTGTTCAAGACCTTTTCCAACAAACATTCAGCTACGCTATGGACTTCCTCTTGTATATTTCCGAGTTTTTAAACAATTTTTAATTATTTTTTAAATATATTTCCAAAATGTATAAGTAATTTTTGAATGCCAGTTTTGAAATTAAAATTTAAAGTTATAGATTATATTCTATTTTTGCCTCCAATTCTTCTTTAAGTGTTACATAGTATATGCAGATATAGATTTAAAATAACTTTTATCCAACTCGAGAGAGAAGTTTTTAATTTATCTTGAAAGAAATTGTTGGGCTTTTCATATTTCTAATGTTTTAATTTTATTAATGGCCTAAATCTTCTAAATATAAATTAGTATGTTTTTTGTTTAGAAAAAAAAAATATATATAATTATAAAGTAGAGCGTGTGGATACTACTGATATTCTGTATTCAACAAGTATTGAAAAAATTACTATAGTACATAAATTTCTGTCCCTGGCACCGATTATAAGATACCAATAATTATTTTAAACAACCATATTTACACAAAATATATATTTGCATACTTACGATTAATTTTATTTAAATGATAAATATCGTTTTAACATTTATAATTGTTTTACAACACAATTTTAATGCAACTCAACGTAAATAAAATAAAACAATGAATTCTAAATTAAATGATAATAATAATTATAACAGGCCAACACTATTTATTTAAAATAATACATAATTATAATTTAAATCAATACTTAATGTTTAAGTATGTTATTTCCGTAACCCATTGCAATTGCGTTGTCAATATCGGTTCAATTGATTTAAAGGATTTTTATACTACGTTACATTTAAACCAGAAAATAGTGCTGTAAATTAAAAAAAATGTTAATACTCGTAGCTACATTTTATGTGAACATGCTTGTTAAATGAACATTTAGTTTAAACACTTACAACCGGATCATTTCTTTTCCAACAGCTATGCAACCAAAATGCTCTTTCACAACTCGTGTCACCCTTTGGATATAAGCACCTTTTACCCATATGAATTGCTATATCATGCATAGACTCTGGCAACATATCTAACACTTTTTCTAGATGCACTTCACCATCATCGTGCAGTACATCCATTTCATCAAATATGCAATACATATAACATTTTAGTAAATCGTCCTCATGTATTTCTTCATCACTGAATTTTTTAATTGCCTCTTTCAGTGGGTAAAAAAAACATAAAAAGCAGAACACAGAAATACAACAGAAAAACGAGAAAACATTATTAATTGACATCTACAAATTGTATTTAATTAAAAAAACGAAAAAGGTGGAATGTTTCCTAAAGAATATTGATGTGAAAAAAAATAAAGAATAAAAAATAAAAAATTACTAGATATTTTGTAATTTGTTAAAGGGAACTTGAAGTAGTCACTTACAAATGAACTCATTTAGATATAGAGATGGTATAAATAATTTTAATAAATTAATAAACAGGTCAATAGATGTACAATTGAATTGTATGAATATTTGTTAAATTTAAAAATTTGAAAACTAAATATTCGCTTTAAGATTACAAGATAATTCAAAAATGTTCTATGTAATTTTATTTATCATTTTCTTAAATGAACTTAGATAACATTTTATAAAAAATGGTCCAAATATTTTTAAGCACATGAACTTAATTAAGCAACTCTACTTAATTAATATTGCATAACTTACAATCAAAATAACGAAATTACATTTAATTCACCTAAAACGTTTCTTTCTTCTTACCTTCCGTAACACCAGTTTTTGCCACACAAGTATCATGAACAGGCTTCAGTTTCAGCAGAAACTCAGGAGGAGGATACTTAAAATAAAAATAGAATTAATAAACACATTTTTATAACTTTACTTTAATGTGGTTTTCATCAAAATGAAATTGAATACATTTTCAATAACATCATAACGAAGAGAGTTGGTTCAATGTGTCATTTACTACTGCTAAGTTGCCACAAAAATGAAAAGCTATAAATGACAAAGAACTGAGAAAATGAAAATACGTAATAGCAACGTCGTCGATATTTATTTATAATGATGTGTCATGAAAATAGTTGTGGTCAGTTTATGTGGCTGGAAATAAATAGTTTCAAGATTATTATAGTAAAATCACTAAATATTGTGATTTCAAAGGGTGTTTGAATAAAAATAATATGATATTGTTAATGTGATTTATATTAGGCTAAAGTTCGTTGCATTGTATTCTAAAATGTTTATTAATTCCAGATCTTAGCAAAGTTGATTGGGGAAGCTGCGATATTCCAATGTATTTAAAGTGTTACATTTATTACATGTATTTCATCTATTTAATGTATTTCATGTATTTAATGTATTTCATGTATTCATGTATTTCATGTATTCATGTATTTCATATATTTAAGGTATTTCATGTATTTAAAGTATTCATGTATTTCATCTATTTAATGTATTTCATGTTATTAATGTATTTCATGTATTCATGTATTTCATATATTTAAGGTATTTAATGTATTTAAAGTATTCATGTATTTCATCTATTTAATGGATTTCATGTTTCAGGTATTTCATGTATTCATGCATTTTATGAATTTAAGGTGTATCATTCATGTATCTCATGTGTTTCATGTATTTCATGTGTTTCATGTAATTCATGTATTCGATGTAGGTCATTTCGTGTATTTCATGTATATCATTTATTTGATGTTTGGCATGTATTTCAACATTTTCTAGGTTGTAGTGGTGGTATTTATACAAATAATATATGAGACAATAATAATATAATAAGGATTAGTATTCCAACATGTAAAAAATTCCACATGACTTCAAACACTTAAATTGGCAATCACTTTAAACAATTAAAACGGAATAATTTTAAGTTTTTGCCGTAAGACAACCGTATTAAAATATAGTTTTGTTTAAAATTTTTTTTTCTCTACATAAAAATATATATCCTTTTGATTTTTTTTTTAATTTTGTGTAACATCAATTTTCTAGAAACTATATTTTTATTTTTCCGGCGAAAAAATTATTACGAATTTGGATGTTTAAAGTTCTGTGAAGATTGTAAAAACTTTTTAAATTCTTTTACGTTGAGTTTTGTATTGATTTTTTTGTTTTCTATATGATGAATTTTTTGATCCAGTACTCAGAGGCTACGAAAACTATGTTTAAGAAAGAGGATAGAGAGAGTAATGTTTGTAAGCAATCGATTTGAACCTTTCATATGGAAAGCAAGTATTTGGAAAGACCTCTACAGAGAGTTTAATTTACATGACAACTGTACGACTAAGAAAAATTCTATATAAAAATTCTATTAGTGTGATTTACTTGTCAATAGACGACAAATGGGACTTTTTAAAGATCAGCTTGTGGTACGCAAAAAAATTGTAGAATGGATTTGATTCGAGCCCATTGTAGTAAAATCGAAGAAAGAACGCTGATGAGATGGCGTATCGACCTCGAAATCAGTTTTGATCCATTCTGAGGGTCTGATGAATAAAGTGTTTCAAATAAAAATACTCTCTTAATAAACTAATTAATTTATCCAAAAAACATTTTCTTAAAAATTGAGAAGAAATGGGTAAACTTTTAGATTTGAATTCAAGCCAAAAATTTCATTTTAATATAAACCTTAAAAAGTTCAACAATTACGTATAAATATTAATCAAAATTAGTTCCTTAAAAATTGTCTAAAATTTTCTGAATGTTCAGTTAAGGTGGTTAGTAATTAAATGTAGCTGTGTGTGGTAAAATCAGTAGTTTAGTTTTATATAGAAAATAAAAAGGGTCAGCAGCCGTCACTATTATTTTGATAGGACACTAAATAAAAAGAAAATATTTTTTGGATGTCGCCGATGCTACAAGATGGAGGGAGAGTGCTTCAAAAGATATAAAAAATAAAGTAATCTTTTCTTAAGTAGAGGAGCTATTTTACAAAATTTAAGTGAATTTATTTTTGAATACAGTTGTTTTATGGGCCAAAACTTATTGAACATCAACAACGAATATTGAAATGGAGACAAAATTAAGAATAAATAAAAATAAAATTTTAAAAGTTAGTTAAGTTCAAAATCTTTTAACCATTTGTCATAAATCAGATTTATTTATCTAATATAAATGCATCTTTGTCATACAAAATAACACATCAAATTGAAACATCTTCTTGCAAAATTTCGCTGGTGCATGAAATATTAAAATAAAACAAATATTATTGTTTACTCACAGTGTCGTCACGACGTGGTTCGACTTTTTGACTTCTTGCTGTTTGAACCATAAAGATTGTGGTTGTTAGCAAAATGCTATAAAATAATGTTATTGTTCTCATTATAGGGGTATGTCCTTGAACTGCAGCAAAGCAAAAAAATAGCGATATAAGTGAAAATGAAAATAATAATGTTGATAGTATTTGTTATTTCGTTTTTGTTTTTCGCTTCAATATTAACCAATCGCTGGCTGGCTTTTAACTTTTACTAATAAAAAGTGACTTTGATTATGATTTGTTCGTGGATAATGTTGCTTTTATGTTGGCAGTTTTGCACTTTTTGATATTTAATAATATTCATACTGTTAATAAAATGATACCATAATTTATATTTTCTTTGTTAGCTTTCTCTAAGCAGATTAAAGCTTAATTAATTTAAATTCACAAAATGTTTAATCGAATTAATATAAAGTAAGCAGTGATAAAACTGTATATATATTTTAATAAAACTTCACTTTCACATTAAGTTCATTTTACAACATGTACCTGTATTGCACTTGTATTTTTAAAATTTATTTGTAACGAAGGATATTAATATTTGATGAAAAAATTTAGTTTTTAGTAAAATTTTTTACAATTAAAAGTTCTTATAACATTGAAAATGTTTGTAACGCTGAACTTCTATTTATAATTTTAAAATATTATTAATAAACGATAACTGTTTCTATTATTGCTTTGTTTTGTTCGTATACAAATTCCCAACTAGCATCTAATTAAGTTGTCACAGCTAAGAAAGCAATTAAAACTGCAGTTTTGATACACAACATCATAAATTGTAATTTCATAATTTAAGGTGTTTACATTTTTAATAACTGTTTAAAAGAAAACCGAAGTTTCTTAGTTCGGATGTCGTGCATTCTGGTGAGCAAACTTTACGAGTGGTTGGCCAAGGCATAATGGTAGGTCGTCAATCAACTTGAGGAGTAGAAACGAGAGAGTAAATGGGGTTAGGAATAATTTTTAACTAAGAAGACAAATGGATAACGACGATTACTCGGACTATTACTCGGATTTGATGTGCTGACGAGGTTACGTGCGGAGTTAAGATTAATGAGAAACGTTCGTAAGGATCGCCAGTGGTAGGATAAAAAAACTATAAATATATTCTCACAGAGATAAAAGCCGGTGAAAATGATGTGAGCAAACTGTGACTGAACCAAAATGAGACTGCTCCTCCACTTAGCGTGATTCCCCAGCCTGGATGAGAAAGACAGGCCATTGCATTTTAAATGTTAATATATGATATTAAGCTCTGTGGAAAAATTGAGTTTAATTGATGCAGATAATTGCTTAAGTCTCATATATCATTAATTTTAAAATTTGTCTATTTACGCTATGTACACGTATCCTATAAAGGACGTGCTTCAAAAATAAACTTTGCGATAATTTTATTTTTATCCCTGCAAGTCCCATGTACATATATTGCTTCTGAAATTTTTATAAATTTCATACAAATTGCGTTTCGAAATTTTCCAAAAAATTGGAATATGTTAAAAGAATGATTAAATTAACATATTTTTTGTCCTTGGATTCATAAAACATACATAGTTTTGTATTTGGATTTATTTTTTCGTATTTGGGACCGGCATTTTTTAAAACTTTTTCCATTTGTTAAAAATACTTTATAGAATATATAAAATGAATAATAAAATTCAAATTGTTTTAAAAATTAAAAAAAACTGTTGGAATTGCTTTTGCAATTTTTAGAACAGGCAGAAAATTGTGAAGCCTTGAAAAAGATGAATGGCATTGTGCATGGTACGTTAATATTTTTTAAACTGAATTGAAATTGTAGAACAAAAGATAAAAAGACCACTGCATTACACATTGTAAACAAAATAGCAATAAACATTATAGTTTATGCACGCTTGCAAAGTTTTAAGAAACACATTAGTAAATACATTTAAAAAACATAAGTATAAAATTCGATATTTGTGTGGTATTACTGTATTACTAAACTAAAACTAATATATAAAATATAAAAAAACTTTTTGAATTAATTTATTTTGTAAGAATATAACCCCGTCATTCTTATGAAGAGCATAAGGCCTCAACAAAATCTTTCCATCAGGATCTGTTAATAGCGATGTTTCTTACTTCAATCGAGCTAGTTCAATTTGTCTTCGCCATGTATGAGCTGGCCGACAAGCTAGGATTCTACTCGTTCGCTGTTCTGGCAATATCTCAGACCGGTTTTCGTATGGTGTCAGCAATCCATTTCTATTTTCGCCTCTGTATTTGAATAGTTATGGGGAACTGATTAGTTTGATTCCATAGTATGTTGTTTAATATGTATTGTGGCCAGAATACTCGTAGGTTTCTTCTAAGGAATTTATTTGTAAAAACTTGCAGGGCATGCATGTCACGAGGGGCCACATTCCATTTTTCGCATTCGTATAACGACGTAGATCGGACGTTGGAGTCGAAGATGTTTAGTTTAACACGGCGGGAGAGATTTGAAGAGTTCCATATCTTATTAAGTTGGCCATAGGCTTGAGTCGCCTTTTTTATTCGATTGGCAATATCTGCACCCGAAGTCGTTGCAATTGCATATTCATATCAAAGTATCGATGAGAGAGAAGGCAAATGTAATGTCAAGATTATTAAACCGATACAGAAGTCCCCAACCAGTACCTCAATTATCCGACATAGCATGGCTCATGACGTCATAAAAATAGCTCAATAAAAAATATGTTCATAAAGAAAAATTATTATGATTGGTAACAGTGTTCATATTATATTCCTAAAGATAATATAGTTGACATATTATAAACATAAATGTGAATGCAACTTTGCTATTGTGGTTCTGTGAATAATATTTTTAAATTGCGTGAAGTGAAATATTCCGAGGAATATAAGCAATGACATTTATCATGGGCGGCTTCATAAGAAAGATACAGTCGACATATTTGTTTCCTGTCAAAAAATACATTTATACATTTTCTTATATTTTTGTTGCCCTTTATTTCATGTAAATTTTAATTATGTTGAAGTTATGTATTTTGTACAACATTGCTGCTAACTTTTAGTTTGCATGGAAACGCAATAAATCATATTTAGAGGAATAAAGAAGGAACCACCTCAATTTTCAATTAGCTTACCATCAGTGTTTAAAATATTTCTGAAGAATGTGGGTCTGCCACATATTTCAATTAAATTCATATTTATAAGAGCTCTAAGTTCCATATTTGCTTCTGAACATGAAACTACTATCTACGCTTTATATTTTTCAAAATTGATTTTCTATATACTTATATCATTCCTATCAGCTATTGTAATAATTCACTGGAAATAAAAAAACCATAATAATAAAAACATATTTAACATTAAATATCAAGCTATTAAATACAGTTAATTGTATAGAAGTATATAGAGAATAATATAAAAATTTTACTTGTAATTTAATTTCATATTAATTTGTAGTAGCCTTAAGCTAACACCCATAAAATACTAAAAATCAATTAAATATAAATAAATAAACGAAAATTTCCAAAAACATCTAATTAACTTCAACAACAACATTTTATTTTTCAAGCGTCAATTGAATTCTTGCTCACAATACATCTAATTAACACCAAACCTGTCAATTTGTCAATCTGAAGCAGTTTTGCATACCATAAAATGCAAATTGCGAACACATTCAAATTAAATATTATTTAAGGCGTGTTTGGTATGTTTTCAAAAGAAAATTACATTCATCTCGAAATTCTTTTAAGGTGTTTGCGTGTTAAAGTCAAACACAGGACAACTAATACTAACAATAGTCAACTAAAATCATTAATAAATATTTGTGCGAGTATTACCCTCTTGAAGTATGGGATATTTCGCACTTTTGGCTTTCCCAGGAAAGCGGAGTTACCGCATTCCCGAGAATACCACGATATACAAATTTTTCTAAATAAAATTAATTTTTCAACTGCAAATTAACGAGTTGTTATTTGATTTGTAAAAAAAGCAAGCATTTTCAGCGAAACCATTGGATGTTAATTGTTAAGAGGAGGGCATTGACAATGAAAAACAATATCAACCAAATGGCCGCCGAGACTACACTTGCAGGACCATTTTTTGCAATAAATTTTCCGTCACCAATTCGCATATTTGGGGGCAACTTCCATAAATTCAAAAATTTCATTGGCATAGATCTGCTGCGGTGTGAAAAAACACCATCTAATTAAACATGTACTTTTTGCTGGAAATAAATACTCGTATGTCAAAAAATTGTAGCTTCGACCCTGTTTTTTATAAAAATTTTGAGTTTTTTAAACTTTTACTACCATAATCCCAAAATATGTGAAAAATGCTACATAATTGGTCAACGTTGATGGATATTTCTATCACCACTGACAGTTATATATTTTTTCAAATATTCAATTCCTATAAATGTATAAGTATGAAAATTGTGCACGTATTAGTTTCGGTCATCTATTTCTTGCAGGGTACATAAGTATACATATTTTAAACAGATATCTATTTGTACTATCATCCATAAATCTTGCGAACTTAAATAAAGCGATGTAATTTGATTTGATTTCTGGTTTTTATTTTATAAGTTCCAAGTTGCTCCAAGAGCCCCCTCATGCCCTTGTCACACGAAAGCGTTTCCTCTCATGAGCCTTTGCTCTTTTACATTTAAAATAATCGACATACTTACGTCCCTATTAACAAATATTTTCTTTAATGGTGTAAATGTTATTACAACTTTTAACAAGGTGTTAAAACAAAACATTTCGGTGGCCAATTGTGATCACATCTTCGTAAAACAACGTTGCATGCAAAAGAGCGATGGAATCGTTGTGTGGCTCGTAGCGTCGTCTTGTTTAAAATAAACATCTTCCACATCAATATCTTCCGATTTCGGCCGTATAAAATCACAGTTTAATTCCAAAGATGGACGAGAAATAGATAAATCTGGGTTGCCTTCTAACACAATAACGTCTGCAACATGAGAAATGAAAAGTTTTATTGGAAAACCCGGTATAATAACAATTATAAAGTTAAATCATTAACAGTCTGCCCTACGATGTCGAACGTTATCGTTCGCTAGGATATTGAACGACAATCAACTTATTTGTGTCTGGCTAACAATCAATAATAATTTACTTATATATTTAGTAAGTAAATAATAAATGAATTAATTAATAAAATAGACTGTGCAAATCAGTTGGTTTTTGTTCCGAATTTTAATTGAACATTAACATCGTGAGGCAGGTTCAAAGTTTTTTAAGTGAATTCAGGCAAACGGAGTTTTAACTTTTCAAAAAGTAAAAGATCTTATAATGAATACTTGAATACTATTTCCACAATGTTTGGTTAGAAATTATATTTTGAGGCCACCACTCAATACTCAACAAATAAGATGTCATATTCTTTGTTATTTTTGTAACAAAATTTCCTGGGATATATGTTCTTATCTTATTCTTAATAATGCTTTGTAAGTGTAGAAGAAAGCAATCACTCTGAATGGAAGATAGATAAGTGATTATATATTCATTCCGAACTGTTTAAATATGGTTCCGGTGATATTGGGTGAGCTTCCTCTTCACAATGAGAAAATAAACAGAAATCAGAAGGCGTTATCGATGATTTTGCTGAGCAAGAAGAGATCACATTTAAATATACTTTTTAAAAGATTTTAAGTTTTCTGAAGTGGATATGGAAATATTTTAATAAAATAATTCTGGTTGTGCTCTTTCATGCCCCACTCTAATTGAGAATTTAAAATTTAAACTGGTATTTAGTTGGGGTTTTTAAATAAGTTTCAAAGCTTATACTTTTGTAATTTTTGATATTCTCATAGATATTTTTTTAAATTTATTAATCGATATTGCCTCGATATCTTCTGTCAAAGATTTTCAAAAACTTTTGTTTGTTGAGGGTTTTTTTAACTAGTCTATATATGTACATGCATTTCATTGGTGCTAAAGCCAAAAAATAGTTTTAGTTTCATTGGTTTTATAAAAGTTTTTGTATAAGATAAGAGGTTTGAAACTTTTGCAAAATATGATCTAAGGTCTACTGATGATTTGGCATTAGCACCAATGAAATGCATGTTTATAGATTAGCTAAAAAAAATTCAACAAACAAAACTTTTTGAATTCTTTGAAAAGAGATATCGAGAATTGACTCGAATAATAAATTTAATAATTACATATATTTTTGAATATTTTATACTAAAAATATTTTTAAAATTTGTCCTAAGATATAAAAATCATGAAGTTTTGCTACGCTTTCTTACAGAGTTTCATTTAACTGGGTAATGAAAAAAAAAACTACCGAATACAATTACCTTAAAATGAATTACACCTAATCCTTTTTTTACACAGTTTTGATGTAACAGGGTGTGAAAATAAAAAGTTTTAATGTTTTTGTAACATTGCTTTCTATTAATATAGTTAAACCAAAATCTTACATTTTACACAATTTTTTATCATTTGTGTAAGGTACTGATATTAAATTTCTTTAATTTTATTTGATATTTTAGTTATGTAAATATATTTACAGACAAAATAAACTTTTAATGGTATACATATGAGATAAAATTTTAGTTTTTACACGGTACATACGTTCTAGCGACCACCGAGTATAAAAAAAGTCGTGCAAAAAAAGTTATATTTAATTATTTCAAACTTGAACTTGGTCGAAAGGATTAATATTTCTATGAAACACTAAAATGTTACTTCTTTTTCTTCATACAGTGTTGCTTAATTTAATTTTATGATTTTAAAGAAAAAGAAATAATTGACAAGATATCTTAAAATATTTTTTTAATAAAGAATCACATTTTTAATTAACTAGGTAATATTTTGAAAAACTGAAAATAAAAAAAAATAAAACAATAAAATATTTTTCGACCTTTTTTGAATATTTATATTATTCTTAAAATTAAGCTTGAGGTCACTATTTTTTTATGAAAATCATTCAAATACAAAAAATTTCATATATGTATAAGGAAAATCAAAATGTTATATTCCGTATTAGTGTCTGATAGTATGCATGGTTTTTTGCGTCGCGCTGGTTCAATATCAGCTTCGTCCGAAGATATGCTTAGTTCGTCTGCATTTTCAGATTCTAGTGATTTAATTATTTTAACAGCGAACTGTGGAACGTATCTATCCTACTTGGGTGATCTCTTTGAGTTATTTTGATTGTTAAACGATTTTTCATCCTTAGAAAACTATCAAAGGAGTAACGAAATATCGATAATAAATTTAGAAGTTTTTTTTTATATAAAAGTGATCTCAAGCTCGTTAATTAATTAGAAAATCAAAATCGAAAAATTTGTTATTAACAACAAACAGAATTATGTTACCACATAATAAGTTTTTCAAAGTATATTTAATCAAGTTATGAAAGTTATCAAAGGGATATGACAGCTCTTGTTTGCATATGTGTGTCCTACCTAAACTTTAAAGACGTGTAAAAACAGGAAAAGAATATTTTTGTTAAACGTGTTATTTCAAAATCGTGTAAAAACAGGATTGGGTGTACTATATTTTAATTTAAGTTAAGAGTACTCAAAATATCAACCATATTATTTTATATATTTCAGATGAACCGATTTTTTTTACAATATCCTCCTGATACATCGAAGGTAGGGACATAACTTTTATGCCCAATATTTATTTAAACAATCTTCAAAGAATTATTATTCAAGGCTTTTTAAAATAAAAATCTCTTAATAACAATTAAAAATGAGGAATATTTTTTTGGTCGTCTTATAACTATTATAAAAGATTTAAATTTATTTGGGTCTTTCATAACGCTTATATAAGACGTTAATTTTGCCAGCCTTCTCATAAAAATTACTTTAAATTTTTATTTTTCTTGGTCTTCTCACGACCGTATTTTTATTGGTCATGTACATACATATATCAACACATACTTAGTGTGTGCAAGCTCTAAAAAGCCCTAATTAAATAATGGCTATGCAAAGACCGAAAAAAAATTTGAAAGAGAAGACCAACATAAATAAAAATCTTTCATAACAATTATGAGAGGACTAAAAGATTTTTAGCTTTTCCTAATTATTATTTCAGTACCAAAATTTTTCCAGCTATTTATTCTTCGACCCTGGTCTAAAATATAGCAGCATACGTTGGCTAATTTCACACCGTCTCTTATTCGTATAACCGGGAATAATAATTCTTTTATTTTTCGTACATTGCAAAGATTTAAAAACCCTAAGAAACCTAAATCGAATCAAGATTTTGATGCCAAAAGACTGTGTTTTCCCTTCTGAATGTTAGTACGTTTCATTTATATTAAAAAAAATTTCCTTCCCTACTTCTACTACTAATTTATTTGTTTTTATTTACTTCCAACACCGTTTAGTAACGGATTAATAACGTTGTCAACCTGTGACCGACGATATATATTTGTACATTTTTATACAGTGTGAGAATTTATTCTTAACTTGATATTGTGTATGAGATTTTTTAATGTAATTCTGCGATCTAAAAAAGTGCTATAAATGCTAAATGATTATAAAAATATGCTAAGCTAGCATTTACAATTTTTTAAACTCTTAGTGCTAACTCAGTAATAATAATGCCAGATCTAGCACTAAAAGTGCTAAAAAGGCAAGCCTGACTAGAAACCATACGAAAACAAGAAAGAGCTCAAAGAGAATGTGTACGTACATACTTGTTTCTCTTTCGTTTTCTTTTTTTGTGTATACATACAAGCAAACTGTAAATAGCACAAATTTAGGGGAATTCCCTTTTTGTGCATACAAGCAAATACATATATATGTATGTCAGAGCAATTGAAATTTCACATAGTACTTTTAAGCTTAGAGTGCATATCTTTTTTTTCTTTAATAATATGACTTTGTAAATACACATTATACATGCATATATGTTATTTAATAAAATACACATGAATAATTGTCCTTAAGAAATCTTATTTTTTCACTAATTTTAACAGGTTTTAGAGATAAGGAACCAAACATATTTTTTCATACCATCAATGTCTTTTTCTACACGGTTTGTTTTACACGGTTTTTTTTCGGAACCCAATCTACCGTGTAAAAACAGAATTAGGTGTAATTTATTATTCCATTCTATATTTTGCCGCTAAGGAATTATAATTGACAGCTAAACAAAACATGTCTTATTAATTTTTAATAATTAAGGTGGTACAAATTGACGTTTATGACAACAAGGTTAATGCTGCAAAATAATAGAATTAAATGAGTGCCTTCAGGGCACAAATCTATAATTAAATAAGTGTTCATAACATGGGATGCGTGCAATTTAGCTTGCCCTCCTAACCAACCAACTCAGCAACTTAAACAGTTGTTAATACAATTTGCTATATATATTCTATGTATACATAAGTATGAGTGTATGTTTATGTTTGTGCGCTCATAAGTAAACATTGTAAACGACACTTTAACACACGATGTCTGCTGGCAAATGATTGCACGACACACGGTTTTCATTTACACAATTTAAATTGTTGCAAGCTCAATTTAATAACTAGAAAATATTTACTGAATTTCGATGTCAGAATGAAAAAGAAAATACAATCAGTCTACCACTGTTATTCGTTAATGAATTTTTGATTTTAAGAACTTTGATCAAAAGTGCTTAAAAATTACAATCAGCTGTTTCTTCAGTTTGTTTTATCTATTAATTACCAATGATGAGATCGAGAGTAACTTTTAGTTTTATATTTATTTTCTGGACGAAATTTTTTTAACAGAATATGACACACTGGAATACATAGCGTCAATTTTTAAAACTACATAGGAAAGTTGAAATCATTCACAGGTGGTTGGGCGAGTCAGAAACACACAAACTAATGCAAAACAAAACAATAAACTTTTGCCACTTTACCACCTGTGAAATAAGTTCGCCTTGTTACACAAAATTAAAGTTTAAAATTAAATATTAATTTTTTAAAAGAAAATATTACAGTTTATTTTAAAGCTTATGAGATATTATTTAATATCTCTATAAAGTAATTATTACGCTCTGAATGTTGTACAGATTAGAAATTGTCTGCAAGTGGGTAAATATATTTTGCTACAGCTTAATGTTAGAAATTAAGAGAATAATTTGGTTAGCTCAACTCAACTCTATGTTTATAAGTATTACTTGAACACGACTAATGTTATTAGCATTTTTTCTCATGATTATGACGGTAAAGTTGCTCAAAATCCAATCTTGGGCATATGTTTTTATGCTTCAATAATAGTTGTGTTCTTAAACTATTTCATAATCATGTATGTATGTCTCAAAAGAAAACTTTAGGTATTAGTTTTCGCTTAAACAGAATCATATAGATAAGCAAATACTCAAACAGTTTACCAACATGCTTATAATATGACTGTGTCTATCTCTCCAGGTTGTTGTCTGTTATTTGAGGACATGTGGGATCCTTACGTCAAATTGAAGAACAAATGCATTAATATTTAATTCTAATTGCAACCACAATTATCTACATGTTACTTTAAAAGTTTGTTGGCATCAAGATTGCCAAATATATAGATAAGACGAATGGCTAGAGAATGAAAGGAAACAGTTACAGTTAGCTTTTAAAGATTTTTATACTTTATGAAATATGTTTTTATATTTAGAAGAAAAAGAAGAAAAAGGGATAGTAATTTCCAATTAGGCTTCTCTATAACGTATTAATTTAATATTTTTTTTAATCGTACTCTAAAATTTAAGGTTCTCAAAACGAGTGAATTAAAACAAGAACGCTTAACAAGTCACATTTGTGATTTATTTTAAATTAATAATTTTTTCTGAGGTCATAGTTCGACTGAAAATATTTTGTATTCTTTTAAACAAAAATGTTGGCTTCGTAGTATTAGTTGCGATATGCTATAAACATTGATGGGATATATAATTTCATAAAGTTTAAATACATGTCTTTAAAATCATAAAAAATTATGAATTCAACATTTAAGGCAATTTTCGATTTTCTTCTATGACTTTTACTTGCACAATTGTGCAAACAGATCAACAGCTTAGAAGATACATATTTATCAGAAATCTTTTTACAATCGACATGGCGAACGAAGATTGTATAAAATTTTTATTTTTAGTGGAAGCTATTTCTTAAAAGTTTTTTTTGGAAAATATATATTTCAGCAAATCCTAACAAGGATAAGGATTAAAAGGTGAATTCCCTAATATGCACTTCGCGAAATTATTAACATACCGAATGAGCTAAATGTGCTGATTAACAAAGACTAGAAGGCTAGAAAGCTTCCATGGGCCATACGAAAGAGATAGTAATTGCGTCCGGATCATCATTTTGGTTAAATAGGCTAAGACTATTTATTACTCCACCAACAAAGCTAAGAATTCTAATGCGTACTCTGTTGCTTCCAAAACTTTCTGTAAAGTGTGCTGATAGAATTTCAGCTTTTTAAATATGCGTTTGTACTGAACCATTGAACAATCAAATTTTCAACGGCAGCTGCTGCAAGTACCCTCCAAACTATCAAGAACACATCACTGCACTTTACAGCTACTTATGTTAGCAATATGAGCAACGTAATCTTTTTTC
This sequence comes from Gymnocheta viridis, assembly GCA_956483585.1. Classification (NCBI taxonomy): domain Eukaryota; kingdom Metazoa; phylum Arthropoda; class Insecta; order Diptera; family Tachinidae; genus Gymnocheta; species Gymnocheta viridis. The sequence goes on from OY101440.1 coordinate 124,211,815, forward strand.
ACTGCTACCATAATGTGTGCCAGTTTATGTTTTCTATAATTTATGAATTTCAATTAATTTAAAAATTTAAATTTAAGCCCAAAACTTAGTACAATTGACTGTTGCTTAAGCTGCACACATGAGAGGTATATCTAAACATCAATATCTGACAGTAAGTACTCGCTTGTATCAAATTCGTTAAGGATGGACATTCACATGCATTTGTATTTAATGATTCTCTACTTACATATACTATACATACTCAAGTTACTAAATACCTGAACGCAGCACTTATAGCATGATGTATTTATATTTATGTCAGCTGCAGATATTAACAACTGGGTATTGCTTTAGCAATGCGAACGAATAAAGAGTGAAATTTGACAGGTTTTGTGCCAGAAACAAAGAAATTTTAATACATACAATGCCGAAAGTTACAAAATTTTGATATATTTTGATTAAGTTTGGAAGGTATCAATACATGTTCCCCACACACAATACACATGTTTATGTAAATATGACTTTTGGGCTTTGTAAAGCTGTTGCTTAATTAATTTGCAATTGTTTACATATTTTAGTTGTATACCTATGGAATAGCACAAAAAACTTAAGTTAATGAGAAAGTTTGTTACACATGAATGCAATTTATTGGTTCCCGTTTTTTAATGTGGTTGATAATACATATATAATTCATATAAGTGTAAAAAGATGCAACTTTTCTTTTTAATAACTATTTATTTATATTAAAATTAAATATTATCTGCCTGCCTTGATAAAATGAAAACAAAATTGTGAGTGAGAATTAATATTGAAAACAGTAATAAAATACGAAAAATTGTTTTTGTTTTCAATATAAATTCTCGCTCACAATTTTTTTTTCATTTTATGAAAACAGGCATTATGTCATAAGAATTTATTTATCACAGGTGAACATATTATTTTCTCATTTATACGTGTCTAATGTGTCAAATTTAGCGGAAGTTGGGGTCAGAAATAAATGTAGACTTAAGATTTTCTTCTTCTTATACATATCATATTTGAAATCTAATTATATAAAACGAATTTAAAAAAATCAAGTTTTAATCGTTAATCGTTTAATTTCATTTTAAAGACTCTTAAGGCCTCTTTAGCCGACCGTAAATGTAGAATCGTAAATGTAGTCTTATCAGCTGATCGTATCTGTTACATGAAAAAGCAATGAAAATGCTTACCTGTCACTTGAACGTACCAACTTGAAGAAAATAGAATTTCATTACAAGGTTATGTGGAAATTGTAGACAGACAGTGATGCATGTATGTTGAATATGCGTGCGGCACAGCAGCCCTTCTTTGTTACGTTTTTTATTTGGATATTTTAACCATAGTAGTTGTTGAATCTGTATGGTTTTAGCATGCATTGATGCTTAGATGATTTTTTTAAATCAGTTTTATTTAATATTTACCAATTTTTTATATAGATTTCTGACTAAAAAGATCCACATTTTAACAAAAAATTTGCGGTTTACTTAAATCGAAAATTATAAAAAAGTTTTTTTCCAGATAATGATGTAAATTAATATTCATTGTATTCATTACCAACAAATATTTTTTATACCTACAGATTAATTCGATAAATAAGAACAACTTATTACTTTGTAAACTATTAAGGCGGGCAATTAAATGTACAATTTTCTTTGCTCGAAGATAAAATTTCAAGCCACAGAAACTTGCGTTCTTAAAACACTCGAATTACCGCTTCCTTAATCTTCAAAATATACATAGAATTTTTTTTTACTTTTGCTTAACTATTTTCCAGTGAAATTTTTAAAGTCAGTCTTAAATTCAAGGCCGTAATTATCCAACTCAAATTATTAATATTTTTTTGTTTTTTACTTTGTTAAGAAAGGATTAAAGGAAACAAGGGAAAGCTAAATGTGATTACTATCGAATTCGAGTGTCAGAACACTAGAGTTTGCTGCCTCTATCTTAAATTTACTTACGAAAATCTTTTCAAAAGATGTTTTAATAAAAATTTACCATAAAATTACAAACTGTAAACCAGTTATTACATGATTTCAAGTGCTTTTACTCATTTGTAACATTTTTGTTTCGTTACAATTGCTTAAAAAACATTTTGTTTTACAAATTCATTACTATTCAATTGTGAAAAAAGTTAATGCAAAATTTGTCGGAAAAAAGTTTTAAATTATGCATAGCAAACAATAATAACATACAACAATTACGATCTAAGGAAAACAAACATACATATCAGCTCGAATAGACAAACAGTCGTTCGAGCAGACAGACAAACATGTATGCATTTTAAAGCTCCTACTCTCTATGATTAGATGTACATGAACACTTGTAGGGATACTTGACACACTTGTGGAATAATCAAATGTCCATGTTAGAATGCATGGGCTTTTTTGCTAAAACGTTTTGTAATTTTCGAACAATCATAGCAAATGATACTTCAACTTTTCATTGTATCTCGTTGATTTAAAGAAAAAGAAAATAAATAGAGTAAAATCTAAAAAGTTAAACATAAAAATCTGCATAATTGTTGTTTGTTTGAAGTTGTGTTTTTATGAGGCATGTTGTTTGTGTTGTTAATGTTTTTTTTGTATATTAAAGGCTGAGCTTGTTTTGGGTTCCCTCTTTTAACAAACACTGTTTTATCAATATGCAAAAGAATATTTTATTCAATGTGTCGATATGTTGTTTCATGTAACAAACCAGGAGTTATTTGACAGGCAAATGCTTTGTATTTTGCAACACAGAGTTCAGCTTTTCTCTACCCAAGGACAAAATATTTATCAGCTTATGCTACTGTTGTTGATGTTATTGGAATATACAATATGTATTATTTTCCTGAGTTCGATTTCAACAAAGGACATCTACACTCATACAAATAAATATGTAGTCGAATGTAAGTTAATGCACGATATGCAAAGTGGGCATTGCAGTCATTAAAAAAAAGAAATTACATACGAAAATTGCATTCAGAGAACGATTTCTCTTTATAGCTACGAAAATTTTTAAAATGTAGCAGAATGAAAAAAAAAATCAACAAATTTTTTTGTCTGTAAAGCAGGTCTTATCTACGTAGATAATTCTTTTCCACAATAATTGTTTGTTATTTCTTTATTTGTTCAGCAAGTCATTAGGAGGAGCTTAGCTTATGGAAGATCAACTCGTGCTTAAAAATAGTTTCAGAGCTCGTAATATTTACAAAATTCGGATAAATTTTAAATGACTTTTGACTAAGACCCATTAAAAGATCAATAGTTTTGTAACAATTTTTGTTAAAATACTTTATTTTTTGGGGTAAAGATTTTATTCACATGTCTCAATTTAACTGGCCATAAAATATATTCAAGCTCAAAGTTTGGAAGATACTGGTATATATTGCACTTTTCACAGTTTTTTTACTTGTATTTTATATCACTAGACTTGATTGTACGAATATACAATAGGAATTGGTGGTGGTTATATATATGTGGAGTTTAGGTATAAGCTGTTGGCTGCTTAGAGATCTGAAAAGTGGTACATTGATGTAGTGTTCCCATTAGCATGCCGATGAAGTGAAATTGAAACATTTGACCGACGTAAAACCGCCAAACGACGTTAAAAGAAAATCAAATTAATTTATTTACTAACTTTTTTTAAATTTTGATGCCAATAAGTTCAGCTGTATATCAGCGACAAACTGTCATAAAAAATTTTATTTTGCAAAAAAATTAACTTTTGGTAGCCTACAACTTCATCCTGTTGCCAAGCACTCAAAAATTAAACTGTTGCATGGCATTTAAGTCCCTCGCATGATATGCATAATACCAAAGAGCCACATAAACTTATTTGTTTATTTGAAACTTTTAAACATTGCCACAAGGCGTGTATATCCAAAACTATTATGGAGAAAATATCTGTTCAAAGAAAAATTAAAAAAAAAATGCAAAAATTTAATACCGCCAGGCAGCTGTCAAATCCAGTCAAGCGCAGACCGACAGAGAAGCGCTTTATTTAGAAATATTTCCTTGGAAGTTGTCACTTAAGAAATTAAGAATACAAACCTTATTCTATAATATAAAAGAGATATTTAAAAAATAATATTTCAGCAGAGATAAATAATTCTATAAATTATTAAAGTTATTATATCAATGTTTGTTACTCTTTCCTTTTGATTATAATAAATTATATCTAACTAGTAGTTCAATAAAAAAAATCATACTTGTTTCTGTATTGCTTTAATAAAACGAAAACATAACTAAAAATTTTAATTCCTTAAAACTATAACAGAAATAAAATATAATCATTAAAGTTGTTAGCATTGTCTTCCACCTTAGATCAGGAAATAGTGCTGCAATTTGTGTAACACATAAGTAGTATATTACCATTCTTTATTTAGAAATGAAAGAAAATTTTACTTACCACCGGATCTGCTTTTTTCCAGCACTGATGGAACCACCAAGCCTTGTGACATAAAGTATCGCCCTCTGGATGTACACAGTTTTCCGAAGCCTTTACTAATAGATCTCTTATAGAGCCAGGAATAGCTTTAAATAATGTCTCCAAATGAACATCACCGTTATCATCAACTACATCGAATTCATGGAACAGGCAGTTCATATAACATTTAAGCGCCTCATCCTCGTGTATTTGACCGTCACTGAACTCCTTAATGGCTTCTAAAGACAGGCAGAAGTTAAATAAAAAAAATTAATGGCTGTTTAACAATTTAATGAAAATAAATTAAGGTTTTTAGCACAAACCGTCGGTAGCACCGGTTTTTTCTACACAAATATCATGGAATGGTTTTGCCATTTTTAAAATTGATTTTGGCGGCCACTAAAACAGAGAACAGTAAAAAAATGAAAAAATGTAAAAAATGAAAAAACATAAAAAGTCCGCAGCTTAAAGTGTAAAAAGTATTAAGTGCATGTAACAATTGATTTTGTTCTCTTTTTGTGTATATTTTCATGTGTGTGACTTTCAAAGAATACTTATATGTTGTACGAGTATGTGTTAGTATTTACATCGTCATCACGCCTGGGTTGCTGTGCATGCGTCCATGTAGTCATCAACGACAGGACAATTAAAATTGTATACAACAATTGAATACGACAGAAAGCTTTGAAATCCATTTCTATTTCCGTCACAAGTGTTGGCTTTTTTATATTTCCTTCTTTCCCTCCAATGAATTATTGTAGGAGTCCTGTTAACAAAAATTTAATTGTATTTTAATTGAGGGTTTTAAAGTTTAAGGCCTACAATCTATATAAGCGTAGGTATTCTTATTTTTTGTCAACTGCTTTAAAGATATTTTATGAACAAATTTACTTAAATACAATTGAATAATAAAAAATTTTTTTATTGGGGAAACTCTAATTAAAGAATTGTAATAAGTGTGTGCTCTAAAATATCCTTTTTATTAATTTCAAATAAATTTCTTGTGTGGGGATAACCGCATACCCTGCCAAAAGATTTTTCGAAATTTGAATCGACTTGAAAAAATAATGGCTGTTGAATAATTTTAGATTGTTCGAATTCTAAAAAAAACAAATAAAAATAATATTTTTATCTATTGTTTTGCGTTTTAAAATTTAAGCTTCACTGACTGCCACCAAACCCAAAGAAATATATCTCCTTACAATTCTGCTGTGCCTACCCGGAAACGGAAATGTCGCACACATTAACAAAAAGGCAAGAAAAAGACACTGTTATTTTCGCATTAATTTGTAAATGTTGCAACCATTTGCTATTGTTATTATTTGAAGAGCACAATTTATTTGTTGCCTTTTCTTTGTTATACTCCGTGTTTTTTTTTTTGCTAAATGATTGTCGTTTTGTTCTCAAAATCTCATTGTTTGATGTAGTCACTGTTGTTTCATTTCTCAAGTTAAATATGAAAAAGACATATCTAAGGAATAATGCTAAACTTTTGACCAGATGTCAGTTTTGCTTCAACAAAATGTCATCATTTGACAAAATAACATATTAAACAGAATAAAAAAGAAAAAATAGCATGAATGTGATATATGGCTTATTTTCGCAAAAGTAAATGTAAAAATACAAGATAATAAAGATATAACCAAATAGCGGGTTAGAGAAGAAATTTTGTAACATTTGAAAGGCTGAATGAAAAAGTATATAATATTTGCAATTACTTATTTAAGTTTTATCTTTTTAATAATAAAAATGTGTGCATATCGCACTTATACGAAAAATACTAATAATGATTCAAAATGTTTACGGCCGTATTCATAAAAATTAATTTAGGTTTGAAATGTGCTTTAAGCAAAGTTTTTATGAAAAATATGTATGTATGTCTTAAAATACATATCAAATATAAATTATTTTTTATGAATACGGCCCTTAAAATTTAAATTAATGGACTCTGCAATTACACATGCAAGTAGTGGAATGCCATTGACGTGTACGTATTATCAACGAAAAATTGTTCAAAAAACTTGAAACTCTTGCCATTAGCTTTTGCATTTACACATGCGAGTGCAAGTTCATTTTCAAAATGTCGTCGAAGGGTAAACTTGAGAACATTTTTTCAATTGATTCCATTTTAACTTATTGTTTTGTTTACAAAATATAGTTACCGATTTAATCATATAGGCACATTTTTTGGGGAACCGGTTAACATTTACTATTATTATTTTAATGATATTAATAATACTCTATAAATAACGCACTGGCGTTTTGTATGTGTCTTAATTCTGCGGTTTTAGTGAATAAGAGCCTATGTTAAATTTTTTTCATTTCAAATTAATGATACCAAATTGTTACATTTTAAATCCTTTTTCAAAAGCTAAAATAAAATTTTGAAAAATATGGACTTATATCACTTTTTTCTAACACAACAACACAACAACACGACTTCTACATTTTTTATATTAGTTTCAGCACTAACGTAGTATTGACAAATATTGGATTTCTGGAAAATGTCTTTCTTATTCAAAAAAACTGTTTTATCTGAATACATTTGAAAATTATATTTTGATATTTGTTAAGTTAATAACAAATTTCAATTGCTTGTGTTTGTTTTTTTTTTGTCTGTTCATAATTGACATTGTTTTGTTGGCGACAGTCATTTATATCGCCTTATTTTTTTAGAACACAATTTTGATGTCTAAAATGGCTTGTACTTTTCAAATTGCTGTGTGATCTGATCTATTAAAAAATATGTAGTAACAATTAATTGGATTATTGTCATAACCTAAATCTACATTATTGTATAAAAAAAAATAATTTTCAATACTAAGATCGTATTCATTCATTCATTTAACAAGATGAAACTTTAATTACTGTTTTTTACAGTTCTATAGTAATCCAAGAAAGTTGCATTAAATGTTTAACAGGGTAACATTGTTTATCATTTTGACAATTAGTGGCATGCAAGTGCCAAATTTTCACTCGCGTGTAAATTTAGCTGCCACTGGAGTTGCCATTGCGAAATTGGGCTTTCAAGGCCATTTAATAAAACATTATTTTTTACATATTATTCCGACGTTTCGTTTGTATTTTTTCTACTTTTTCAGGGATTTTTTAGCCCAATTCTTCATCATTCTCTTTAAAAATATCACAGTTTTGTTTTGTGTAAAAAGGATAATCACAAACTAAAATTTAATAAATTTAAAGCAAAAAAAAAAATGCAAAACAGGTTCATAAATAAATTAAAATATCACAGCCAATCCTTATTTGTTGTCATCACAGTATAAAAAAACTTGTGCTCAAAAACGATAAAATATTAAATTACGCATGCAGCCAATTACATATGGGCTAGACATAAAAATAAAAATTATACATGATATTTATAATTACACATAAGATGGCAACACTGGTGTATAAGTAAAAAATGTGAGAGTGTTGAGTTTTTCGAACTGGCAGTGGCTTGTGTAAACGCTAAGTTAATAGAGACAAAAAAAATTAGAGTATGTGATAGAAAAAATTATTTAAAAAAATGTGTTTTTTGGCTGATTTTATATATTTTGCAGTTTTTCAGTTATTACCAAAAATCTGGCGAACGGCTTTCACTTTGAGCTTAATTTAAATTTCAGTGTACACTACTCGACATAATTTTTAAAATAAGTTGATTTCAGAAAACTTTATAGCAAATTAAAATTTAACGTTTTTGTTGAGTATGTCATAAATGTATTTGAAATATTGTAATGAGTATTTCAATAAAAACTGCTGATAAAATGCTCGAAATTTGAAATATCTAAATAAATATACTAAAGCAATTTTTTCAGCATTAATTTATATTTATATTATATTTAATGTAATTTTGAATGTAAATCCAATGAATAATTGATAAACATTAGAAAGCGGGAAATTAACAGATGGAGGAGATAATTTTTAATTTTTTCAAAGTTTATGTTATTTATGAGTTTATTTTTTTAATTATGAGCAGCTTCCAAAAACTGTTGAAATAACTGAATTGCAAAATTAATTTAAAAGAGACTAAACGATACTATTAAGTTTAAGATGCACCTACAAGGACTTATTATAAAATAAAAATAGTTCCTGTAGGTTTTTATTTTTACACATAACAGAGGACTATTAAAAAATTTATAAAAATTTTAATAAAAATGTTAAAATATTTTTTTCTTCATTCTTTTGACTCTGTGAACTTTTATGGCTTAAAATTTTTTGTTCTTGAAGCACAAAAATCACAAAAACTGTTGATTGCACATATTTCAAGGATTTCTTTCCTTTCTATTGACCACTTTAATTGAAATACTATATACATATATAAAAAAGCAAAAACACAAATACACTATCTGGAAAATTGTTTCAACTTACTCACTCGTTTAGCTAGTCAAAACGTGTGTTGACAGTTTGTTAAGTGTTTTTCAATTTTTATAGATTTTTATTTTGTTTTTTTATTGCTTTTTATTAATTTATTTTTTTTTTTGCATAATTATTAGTTTTTTGTTTCGTTGTGTAGTATTAAATGTAATTTTCGCTTGTTTTTGCAGTTTATAAACAATAGAGTTGTAATTAAAAAATTACACACTTTATTATATTGAATTTCTTTTTGCTTTTTGTGCAAGTGTGCAGCAGTTACGTGCATGTGTGGGTGTGTGTGTATTCATGTGGTGAGTTTTTCTATTTTTTTTTGTGATGCCACGTTAACAGTGTTCAATTAAAATAAAAAAATACTACAATTTACACATGCCAGTATTTCAGAAAACAATTAATACAATTACCACTTGTTGTTTTAGCACTTTACTAATGAAGTCTTTTTTTTCAAAATAATTTTAGAGTAAGTCAATTCTGATTTCATTTTTTTTGCTGATTCATACTTTTTTAAATTAGTTTTAAGAAAAAATAAACACGTAAGGGGGCGTTTATAGTTTCTCAATTCTCTGTAGACATCAAAAAACACATGATGCGGTGAAATGCAAAAATTCATTGTTTTAAACCCAAACAGCCAATGTTTTGTTTGATTTTTTGCTTTAATCATAAGGCACAAAAACACATTTAGACAATAGAACAAAAGCCTTCCTTATTTTTTTAATTTTTGTTTTATTAAAAATCTGATGGATGCATTTTTACAGTAAAAGATAAGTGGAAGTGCCGCTGAAAAAATAATATACATGCAATTTTACCAAGTCCCACAAACAGCCCATCAACCGACATTTTTTGAAATATATCCAACTTATTTATTATATTTTTTTAAAGGAATATTAGAGTAGATATATAATTTTATAAATAAAATAAATGTATTTCCATGAGCATTAATGCACAAATTATTACTAAATCCTACCACACCTCAGATCGTCTAATTTCATATCAGAAACTAAAATTTTTTTTGGTATTCATATCATCCATATTTTTATACATTGAAGTTAAATTTTACTATTTTGGAAACATTGAAATAAGGTATGAAAATTAGGAATAGAAAATATAATAGAAAACATGTAGCGTGCGTCCCAAAGGTTTCACTTCTTTTAATGAAAAACGAAAACATTTTTTGATAGAAATGAGTTATTATAGAATTCTTTTATATTCATCTTTCTTCCAGGAACAAGGTTTTGTGTGCTTTATTATGCAAATTTTCACAAAAAATTACGAAAGCACACTTTAACTTTCAAACCGTTTTTTGTAGCATGCGTCACAAAAATTTGTGAGAAACACCTTCACAAAAAATACCTGGTAAAAATAATTTTTTATGCTATTCGAGAGTACACTTATATCTCATAAGTTGAAGGTACCTCTTTTGAAAGACCAAAAAATTTTTATATATTAATGTGAAAACGCGTACGAATGTAGCGATCTTCACGCAGGACTTTCCCATATACTTTTGAAATAAAAACATTAAATGAAACCTTATACATATATCCTTAAATAAATACACAGAGCAAAAAAATAGTCATTTCAAAAACTATTTTCTCGGAAGTTTTACGTTAATGCTAAGACTTTTGTGATAAATAAAATGGAGTATCTGATGAATAAATCTTTCAATAGTATTTTCTTAGTAAAAATAATTTCAAGCTATCAATAAATTTTTTAAATTAAATAGAAATAGGTAAAATCAGATTTGAGCTTAAGCCAAACTATACCATTCAACTTAAACCTGTTCAAACAATTACTCATAAAAATATTAACAAATTCTATAATTTTATTTGTTATTTACATACACGAAGTAAAGTAAAAGTATTACGTTTTCTTTGACTGGGATGTTATTACTGTAAACATGATTTTTTTTACAAAAGTAGTATTTCTGATTTAAGCTGAAAATTTTTCCAGGAAAACCGTAAATATGATTTAACCTGATTCGTATAATAAATTTTTTTATATGTACTAATTCAAAAAATATTATTTGCAAATCGAATTGCAGAATTGAGGGTTGTAATTGTCGCATTCGATAAGGAGCTCATTCAATCACGTATTTTGAGTTTTCGATTATGCTATTCGCCATCGAACAAATCGAATAAATACGAATCGAATTGTAAAATACGTAATCAAGTAGCTCGTTATTGAAAGCGAAGGTTAGAATCGAGGTCCTAGTAAGATATTGCTTGAGTAAAGGTTTCTTTAAATGCGAATCAAAATTATATTCACATATTTACATGAAAAACACTGGTTCGAGATTATATTTTGTCCGATTTTAATAATATTCCTATATTGAGGCAATTAAGTTTTGGATAAATAATTGAAAGTCCACTCTAAAATGAATGCACACAAGCAAATTTGATTTGAAATTCCAAATACTCGAAAATATTTTTATTAACGTATTTACGACTACTAAGGTGCTCATTTGTTTAAATGCAAATTGGTCAACCGCTTAAAAACTACCCAGTGAACTATTCATTTAATGATAAATGATTAATTCACTAGTTTTCATTTCATAAGCCAATTAACTAAGTAACTGCACAACTAACGGACTAGGAATGGGAAATCCAACATCAGCAATCCTCATGGAGGTGTTTATGCAAAATCTAGAAGAGAAATACGTAGATGATCTAAAAACCAATTTCGGGGTAACATTCTATGCAAGATATGTCGACGATATTATATGTATACTGGAAGGAAATAGAGAAGAACAAGTTCTGGAGCTCCTGAATAAGCAACATAAAAGTATTAAATTCACAATGGAAGTAGAAGAAGACGACAAAATAAATTACCTAGACCTAACAATTAAAGCAAATAAGAGTTTAAATAGAGTTGAATACGAAATATACAGAAAACCAACGGCCACAGACACAATAATACATAATTCATCGAACCATCCTCAACAACACAAGAACGCGGCAATTGGACAATTAGTAACAAGACTTGAACGAATACCACTAACACGTGAGGCATATAAGAAAGAGATAAAAACAATATATGACATAGCAGAAAACAATGGATACAAAAAAGAACTAGTAGACAAAATCCGAAAGGATATCAAAACAAATAAAGAACGGAACAGAGAACAGGAGCAAGAAAATGGAACTTGGGCTACTTTAACGTATATGGGCAAATCAACATACAAACTAGCAAAATTTTTTAGAAAACACAATATTAACACAGCATTCCGAACAAAAAACAATTTGGGTAGAATACTACGAAATAGCACAAACGAAACGGACCCCCTAGATAAGCAAGGAGTTTACAAATTGACTTGCTCATGCAAACATAGCTACATCGGACAAACAGGACGGAAAATAAAAACAAGATTTCGGGAGCACATAAGAGACTACAACAAGAAACTGAAACAACCAGGAGCAACGCCAGAATCAAATTTCGCGAACCACATATTCAACAACAAATGTACACCAAGACACATCAGACAAACAGTTGAATTACTGCATTTACAGCACAAAGGACGGCGACTGAACGTATTAGAAAACATGGAAATATACAAACAAAAAACGTTTGACGGAAGAATTATAAACGAACAAATAAACACTGCGTCAGACATAATATTTGAACCGCTAAAACATTTTTACACAAAAGAAAACAATAACCCAAGAAAACCAGACAACACAACAAACGAACAAAACCAAAAAGAAACCCAAAAACGTACAATCACAGACTACTACCTACACAAAGATAAAACACCTAGCAAATGATCACTCAAATAATAAACTGTAACGGTAAACACAAGAGACTAACAAGGGAAAAATTAAACGAACAATAAGCAGGTAGATATAGAGCACACAGGAATATATACGAACGAGAGAGATGCAGACACGAACAAGAGAGAAAGAGAGGAAAAGAAGTTAGGTACACAAGGAAACTATACAAAAGACAAGGGACAACACAAAAAACGATTAGTTACTGAGAGAACACTGAAGATGGCACATAGCCGAAACCGGTCTGTTTATCAACCAAATTTGACGTGGGATGACGGAAATTCATTCCAAATTAAGTAACTGCCTTACTTATAAAAAATAATTTTGATTTGAAATGTGCATTTTCTACTAAAAATTTTATATTGACTTTTTTCACTAGGTTTCAAATCCAAATAATTTTTTTTCATGATTTCGGCAATTAAAGTAGATATAACCAAGAGAAAGATAGAAAAGAAAAATTAAATAAACAAGGGTGTGATTAAAATTTCTGATTTCGTAATTCAAATGTAAAAAAATTATTATAGTTTATTATCAAGAAAAGTCCACAATTTATTATTATCTCTTATATTTTCTATTTTGTTTAAATATATGAACACAATCACATTAAAATTTTCATTTATGGGCAGGAGCTTTAAAGTCCACCGATTATAGGAGAGGAGAAGGCTCTTATCGGTGACGGCAGGGTAGTTAGCTATATTTAATTACTGGAGCATCCCCGCGATGTGATGAGTGTTTCACTGTTTTATCGTTACTACCGCACAATGTGCTCAATAGAAATCAGGGAACTTGTTCTCGATGCTTGATTTTTTTTTGCGTACTACGTGTTTTTCTTTAAAGTCTCATCATTTGTGGTCGCTTATCCAGTGAATCGCACTACGATTACAGAGATAATTTATTTTTTTGCCAGACAGTTCGTATGTAGAATAACCTCCCTGCAGAGATCTTTCCTGCTGCTTTGAATATGTGATGCCTATACACACTTCTTCTTCTATTTTCATTCCCATGACTTATTTTTCGCAGTTGCATCACATTGGACTACATATGCATAGATAATTGTCTGAGTACTGGTAATAAATTATAAATTGTTCCATTAATAAGTGTTCAAATCTTAACAGTATCTGTAATCTCTTGACCATTTTTCAAACTGTCACTCTTACAACTTCAAGCATTCTAAAAAAAAAAAAATTTATCAAGAATATTTCAGGGGATCTGGAAACATTTTAAACTACCGCCCTATTCAAATTAGGGGGTGTCCAGCTATCTAGAGTTGACTGTAACCGATGATTAACTCAGGGAATGACGTAACTGTTTGCGCAGTATTCTTAATAAACTAAATGTTTGTATGTAAAAAATAATTATTTCTCCCAAAAGATCCGTGTTGCTTAACATCCATAGTGATATCAACTCTACCTGCACAAGTTAATTAAATAATTATAAAGAGGTCAATCAGATTCTGTTAATAACAATAACATTAAATTAAATATTAAAATAAAATAAAATTTGCATATTCATTTCATATCATTTTTGAAAGCAACTACTTAATAATTTATTTCGTTCTATAAATCAATTGTTTTTAAAATGGCTCGTGTGTACATATGACTTTGTAGAGTTTAATAATATATTTCCACATGCATGTGTAGTTTAAGCCTATTAATATTATTGGCAGTTTGCATTTAAAGACATTATCATTTCAAATTCAGACAAACATTTTTTAATATGTTTATATTAAAAATATTTTTCCACATTTTTGACAATATACAATTTATGAAATATAATTTTTTCTTCAACTTTTCTATATTCTGCTACATTTTTTTTAGCTGGATATGCAATATTAAAAAAAATATTTATAAAAAAAACTCTTGTTTTTCAATCGACACATCATAATAAATAAACGGATTTAAAGCGCTTACTTGCTTGCTGATTGGAAGACATGCACATACAGACTCATAAATATAGTCATATTTATTTTTTTGAAATTTATAATCAGACACAGTCAGTCATTGAATGAGAATGAACGCTGGCTCTTGTATAATAAATTTAATATAAATGCAAATTTTAGCACAACCACATCAACATAATGAAAGTGTAAAATAAAAACTAAATATTTTATTATGAAATATGATCCGCAGTATTCAAAGTTATTTATTGTTTACTCCATATTCTTTTAAATGCTAAACGGACTGAAAAAATGGGAACGATATTCTTTATTTTGTTATTACATTAGGGTAGAACCGACTAAAAAATGGGCTACATTTCGAATTATATTATTGGTGTTTTATAATTCATAATGATTTCTTACTTAATATTTATTATTAATATAAACGAACAATAATCGAATTCATAAGGTGTACACTGTACACTAAACCATAACAACAAAATTATAATAACAAAATTAAGTCAAATAAACGAAAACATTATTCAAATTATCATCCTTTAAGGGTGTTAATTTAAATATTTTTGTGTGTTATTTGCATAACAATACGTTACACTGGTTTACTGCCGTTTTAACAAAATTTGTTTTGATTTAATAGAATCTTTTTAACAAATTTTTATTCAAATTAACAGATTTTACTAAAAAATATTTTAACAAAAATCACTGAGTTAAATTGAAGAAAATTTTGTTTAATTGAATAAATTTTGTGTAGATTTGAAAAAAAATCTGCTGATTTAACTATTTTTTTCATGTAGGGTTTACTAAACTTTTTAGTTAATATTACCGACAAAATTTGGTTTAGTGTCATCACTGTTTTATGTGCCATACGTGATAAGCTTTTCAAGATAGGCGGCATATGAGAAGGGTTGATCCCTAGAAATTAAAATAGTGCTTCGATTCGTCTGGTCAAACAATTAACAAAATATTCCTTGATAAATTTATCCTTCCTTCCATATAATTGAAAGTTGTTCCTATTTATCTGAGAATCGTTTAAACTAAGCTACAATAGATACTTATTTAAAAAAAATAAAATAATGTAGATGTTTTTATTTTCAATACAAGTATGCAAAGCAAAATTTTAAACATGATTTTCCACTGATAGAACTCAAGGTTATATCCCAAATTTTACTTGAAGGACTAATAATTTGAATAATTGAAAAAAAAAAATATATATATATATATATATTTCTTATTTTTCCTTTATTTCTATATGTAACAAGTGCATTGATAAACTTAATATGCTAACAATTAGAAAACGAAAAAAGTCTTGGTATTCAAAGATACAGGAGAAGAAAAGCATTAAACAGGAGTCTTTTTTTAATGCAAAAAGGCTCTATAGAATTGAGAAGAAAGAAAAACTTTTCACATAAATTTAAGTATAAATGTTATTTAAACTTAATTTATTGATAGAATGAATGGTTGGTTACGTTGGTATGAATGGATGATGACGATGATGTTTTATATAAGCAACAAGTTTTGAATATCTAAAAGAATCTCAAAGACACACACATACACAAACAATTATAAGCAAAGAACCACTCTGACAACCATAAATGAACACATTTAAACATTCAAAAATACATAGTGGATGCAAAAAAAATCTTCAACAGAAAGCAATTTTATCCAAATAAACCGCGAAAAAACCTGAATTTAATGTGTCGTCATATGGCGCTTACCAACACACACACACACACACACATACAAACAGAGAGAGCAACAAATGAATAAATAGTAGAAACCATCTTAGTGAAAACAAAAGCCATAGCAAATTTTTCTATATTGAAAATCCTGACAAATGCCACAAAAAGATGGTGGTAGTTTGAGCATCATTTATGCTCGTAAGATACAACACACAATTGAGTTTGGGAAAGAAAACTTGAAACAATTTCTTTATTAGAATTAATGGGAAGTTAAGAAAAATATGAGTGCAACAGTTTATCTTTTTTCTTTTTTCTTGTATTACTGTTCTGTTTTTTAGCCTCTTGTTTGTGGTGGCGGCAATCACCAAATGTTGTTGATTTCATTTTTCTTACTTTTTTATTGTGGCTTTCTTTGTTATACGAGTTGTTTTATTTGCTGTCGGAAGTTTTAAATCTGTTTCATTAATATAATTTATGATCATCGAACTTTTAACAGATAAAAAGAAGTAAATACATTTGGGCGTAACCGAATTATCACAGAGACGTGTAGAAAACAATTAAATAAAGATAAATATTGTTTTTGACATAGATTTTAGCAAATTATTTGAAGTGCAACAATTTAAACACATTAAAGAAAAATTATAGTTCAAATATAAATATACTATTTAATAACATTTTTTGATAGACTTAAATACTGTGACATCATATAAATATTTTCTCATATTTGAAGATATACTGGATTTAAATCAAAATTTTTTTAACCATTTATTTTGCATATATATTATTATTATTATAGAGTCTAAAAGTGTTAATGATAAACGAATAAAACGAGATATAAATATTAATCGAACTGTAATAGTTTCTAACGTAGCAGAAATTTTTAAAAGGAAAATATGAAATGGAATAGAGTGTATGATTGATTTATTTGATATTAAATACTTATACGCCCACACTTGCGGCTTGTGTACCGAAAGGCGAAGAGTGCATGTTAAAAGTTTCATATATACGAATTAGAGATGGAAACCGCTTACGTGATTCGCGTGAAACATGAGCGTTCACGTATGATTGTAATTAGTTTTTTCTTTCAATCAGTTTAAAAAGATTGAGCGTGAGTGAGCGTGCATAAGTAGATTTTTAGTATGAATTTTTCGTGATTTTTTTTTGCTTAAATGTAATTATTTAATATTTTTAAACTATTTTATATTTTTCTTTCTCTTAAATATTTTGTGAACGTAAATTTTCGTAATTATGACTAACTTCTTTTCCAATCCCGCAAACATTAGCGTGTATGGGTTTATTTTTTTCTCGTGATCGTGCATGAGCACTAGTGAAAAGTCACTCTCTCTGCCATATCTACTATGAGTAGAATTGTTCTAATACTATGTTCAGACATTAAGAAAGCATGTCATGTTGAGTCAATATTCAGTTGGAAAATAATATTGTTTTTATTTTTATTTTGAAAGTGAAAATTTGTTTCGAAGTTTACAATAATGGAAATGTATTACCGCCTGTCCCACGATGTTTTTGCTAATGTATGTCTGACATCCTGGGACTGGCAGGTACTCCTTTAGAAAGAAATTACTATTATATAAAAGAAACGCCGATCTGTTGCAGTTAGTACGATCGAGTTTTGATTCGAAAATTGGAGAAAAAAGAAAAATTTCTCTCTTGCTCCTGGCAATATAAGAAAAAAAACGTAGTTCTTTATGGGAATGGAAATGAAATATAAACAATTTCATTTGAATTAGTTATTACATTTGCAATTTACAGAAACGCCAATCTACATTCTGGGAACTCAATTGCCGTTGCAATGATGACCAGTATTTTCAAAGGCATTCTCTTATGACCGCTACCAGTTTTGACATCCTCTGTGGTTTGTTAGGGAAGTTAAACAAAGTCGACACAAAGTGGCTAAAAGCAAGAACACTACAAAAGCGCTTAGTCATCGCTTTATTTACACTCTGTTCATCTGGGGAGTACAGAGTGGCTTCTGAGCTGTTTAGTTGAAGGTCTCGTGGGCTGCAAGAGTAACCCTCCTTGCTGAGTTCATCGGCAATCTCTGCGTAGATGTGGTCTTTTTTTCAATATCCATGAAGCCCATACATTTTACTTGGCCCCAAGAAGGCCTTTGCCCATCCTCTTTTTCTTTCTTTTTACAAACAATTATTTAAAAAGAGATTGGGGTTTTTTTATACTAATAGTTTATTTGTTTTTTATTATAAATTCAATATTAATAAACTTACCTCTTCCTTGACTTGCGATTTTTTATGATTTTTTTGTTCTATTTTCTTCACATATGCCACTGTAGATAGTTTTGCCCACTAAACACAATTGTGAACCGTATTGCATTTTACGTTTTACCCAATATTTATAACAATTTAATACTTATTGAAGAATAACTAAATTAAAATTTTATATGGAATATTGAGCTCAATAATGGTATTTATTGTGATAATCTTAATAAAGGCGCATGTCTGAACACCAAATAATTTTTTGTTGAGATATTGCAATAAGAAAAAGTAATTAAAACAAGTTAAGATAAACTGATACCTGATAAAATGGGGCTTAATGTGGAATATGATACTTTAATTGATATTAATGTTATTTTCCGACTTGGCTGTTATTGTGTAATAATATGAAGAATGGCTTGTGACCAATTCTTTCCAAATAAAAAAAAATTATTTTTAAGTGTTTTGGAGTTATGTAGCTGTTTTCTATTGTCGAACCATCAAGCATGTAAATGTGAAAATTTAGATATACATATATATAATTTTAATTACCCACAAAATATTGAGAAAATTATATTGACAAACTCCGAATGGTATTTTGTTCATTCACATTGATGACTTTTGAATTTTTCAATATAACATGTTTGCTTCATAAGCTTCCAATAAATACTAAATAAGTTTACTTCCCAAAAATATTGTGCTACATTAATATATCGGCAAGATATATTAATAGTAGTAAGAAGAAAACAACGCTTTATTTACGTGTCAAATAAATCCTTCTATAAATTTTGCTTTATTGTGTAGTCTATCAGTTTATATTCTAAGCAATTGCAATCGAAAGTGGCAAACTAATAATGCAAACAACAAACATAAACTATATCATTCTAAAGTAAATGGTGTTTTGCGAACAAGCCACCTTTACCTATTTATACACAAAAGTTTTTAATATATAATATGTTTAGTTACGTTTTCCTTTTATATATATCACAGATTATTTTGTTATGCTGGCACTTATCCAGATTGTATTACGAAAATTCATATACGCTCCAAAAAACCTTTTTACTCATTGCCTGCTTGCTTATCTTCAGCAAACAATAATGCCAGCTATAACGACATCACACACCCGAAAAATAAATAAAAAACATTACAAAAACAAAAAAATATTAAATGTAACCATCTATTATTTTGGGCTGTGTTACAGTTTGCCTTGTACTTACATTGGTTACCAGTTGGCTGATTGTTGCAGATGTGTTAGGAGCATACTAACACCATCATATCCTCAACGGGTGGAGGCAATACGAGTAATATTAAAAACATACAACTCTTCATATTATATTTAACTCACACTTTGAACTCTTAGCACACTAATGATTTATGATTTTTTAAGACGCGATAATATAACTTTGCCACAATTTGTAAAATTTTTGTATGGCTTCAAAAAAAAACTGTGAAAAAAATATTTTTCCAATGTAACTTTGTTGGCAATTAAATGTATCTACACAATGTTTTGCTTGCATATTTTGCTTGCGTTTAAAGAGTAAAACAGTCCACCAACCAACCGACCTTTCCGTACAGAATCTTGGCATTAGGCAATTTATTTTTTTTTTCATTTCCCTGAATGACTAGAAAATATTATTCAGTATTTCGGTTCTTTAAGGTCTACCTAAACAAACTTTTAAATATATAAAATTATTATTAAGCAGGTAGCTTTTATTGCTATTTAGCAAGTTATAAATAATGAAATTTTTTTTTATTAAATATAAATTATTTTATCTGACAATTTAAATTTAAAGCAAAATTTGTTATTTAAATTTCTGGATAGACTTGCATACAATTTTCTTAAACTTCTTTGCAAAAAGACAATTGGTTTTTTTTTTAATTACGTATTTTAAGTTCACAGTGTAAAAAACGGTACAAGCTGTATTGATCCATTTGCAAAATAATCTATTTCTAATCTCCTGATTAGACATGTTTCCTAAAGTTTAAATATTAATAATAAAAGGGGAAAAGGACATTCATACTCCTGCTCAGTTTTTATACTATAAAATACGCCAGACTTGAAAAATGTATTTTAAATGTTTAATTTAAACTGTAGAGGCTGAAAAATGAAAAAGATTCATATATTTTATTAAATTTTTTTTTAATCTTTCTTTGTAAGCTAATAGATATTGTGTAACAATGGCAATCTGGATGTATTTATGTGCAATCCCAATCCAGGCTCTGGGCGTTTCTGTCGACAAGCTAAAAAAGGCAGCGAAGCTTGTGTTTGATTAAAGAAAAATACATAAATTTTATTTAAAATCACAGATCTTTCTACTTCATTTT